>OU896712.1:4326406-5703760 GCA_918026855.4 Phaedon cochleariae
CTTCTTCTCTTCTTCTCTTCTTCTCTTCTTCTCTTCTTCTCTTCTTCTCTTCTTCTCTTCTTCTCTTCTTCTCTGCACAGGTGGGCGGGTGCGTAGACCCCTGCACTCAGGCCTCTTCAGTCGGGTCCATTGTGCGCCCACTTGTCTGTGAATCAGCTGGGCCATGCCGATTTCTTTGACGAAATTCAGCAGCTTCCTCAGCTGAGTCACTTTCACATCCTCTGGGTGCAGTACAATGCTCCCAAAGGCAGCTTCCCTCTGATGCACCAGCGCGGGGCATTCAGTGAGTATGTGTGATGAAGTTTCATCATCCTCCAAGCACCATCTGCAGATGGGATCATCTTTGATCCCTATGAGTTCTAGGTGCCTGTTGAGGTGGTTGTGCCCAGTTAAGAGTCCAACTACCATCTTGAGATCCCTTCTATTGAGTGACAGGATCTCTCTCGTGAGCCTTTTTGAAGGTTCCTTTATATGGAGCTTTGATTGTGTCATTCCTGGTGTGTCCTGCCAGGTTTCAAGGAACTGCCTCTGTGGCATTGCCTTCATGAAGGACCCGTACTATTGGGTATTCCCAATATCGGTTCTGGTCCAATGGGTGTCGTTCCTGAACCGATCTTGGCTAGTCTGTCTGCCTCCTCGTTCCCCGGGATACCAGAGTGTCCTGGAAACAACATGATGCTGACTTCCCTAGTTTTTGCCATATTTTCTAAGGCACTTCTACACTCGGACACCAATTCAGTTGTGATCCTATTGGATCTCAATGCCATAATAGGAACTTTGCTGTCCGAGCATATGGTGACTGGTCCACGTCCACTTCTGCCGAAATTTCCTTGGACACACGTCAGAATTGCAAACACTTTGGCCTGGAACACTAAAGCGTATTTGCCAAGAGGTACTGAGAATCCTTTCCCTGTTCTTCCTTCATATACTCCTGCACCAGACCCGCCACCAAACCTTGAGCCATCCGTGAACCAGGTTGATTCGTTATCAGGAAGCAAAATATTGTGAAAAACTATTTCAATCCTTTGATTCCTCTGTGAACAAATGGAAAAAGTGAGGTTGTGTTTCAATGTTTCACAGGAGAGTGAGGTTGTGTTTCACTATTTCACCTTCAGGGTCGGTCATCGTTCACGCCACCTATGATTTGCCTAACCTAACCTAACCTGACCTAGTCCATTCAAGAAATCGAAACAGGGCGATACGATATGAATCATAAAATTCAGTCATGCTAATTGTGACTTGAACTTTGAGTATAGGTACTCTATATAGTCTCCATATTGATGTAGACTGATTTTATATAATTTATGATATTCTAATGTTTCCCTACTCAACATCACATTATCGAATATGCTTACATCGAATTTCCTGGCTGGAAATGCAAATCGTTTCTCAAAATGGATCCGACTGAGCGGGATAATAGGGATAGCTGCCCCCACAATTAACTGGGCGGAATTAACAAAACACTGGCCGATTCAAATTCGAATTAAGGCCCCGAAAATTAATTAATCCTCGTCACTACACGGGCTCCAACGATTAGTCTGACACAGGAGAGTTGGAACTTCTTCCATCCAGCATCTGCGATTTTCTTTATGAATATTAATAAAGGCAAGGGAAATATCATCACCATCCACAATGGACTGTCTTATGAACTCCATTTGCAATGTACACGCGACGTAGGAAAGTAGTTGACGATTCAACAGAAATTTGTAAAAATCAAATGAAGATAAAAAGGTCCAAAAATTTTATTGACGACATCATAACTATGGTACAAACAGTAGTAAGAACTAAAAACCGGCATACAATTAACAAATAAGTACATTTAGGGGGAGGCAGAAAGAAGCTATTGTTCCCCCTGATTTTCAACGGAAAATTCAATTCCCTTAGATTCTACCTGTAATCACACCATAAATTATATCATCAGTATTGTATCATTACTCAATATGAAAAAAAAAAAAAAATATTTCAAAATTGTTGAAACATCATTCAGTATAATAATTATACTTCTGCTATTATAGTAGGGGTATCCTACATGAAATGTATATACCTGAATAAGGAAACACATTTTCCTAGAATGTACAAATTACAATAAACTAATGAATAACTAATTTCCTGTTATGAGTATAAGTTGTTAATTCGAATACGTTGAAAAAATTTAAGTGAATCTGAGAATATTCTGCTAAATTGAAACAATGAATCAGTATTTCTTGCTCCTAAGAAATTTTTGGGAATATTCACCTGCTCGTGTAACCTACAGAGAGTTTCCAAAATTCTTTCTCTTCGCTTTTCTTATTGTTCCTATTTTCAGATCAAAATTATTGTCTGACTTTTTTGGTCCCCTTCCTGGTGAACACTGAATATTTTGTAGATACCTATAGCTACTATCATATACCTACTCAAATCTATTTTCATTTCCTCAGTATCTTTTGTATTTTGTTGTTGTTGTTTTACGTATCAAAAATTTCAACCCAATCGGTCAAGCCGTTTAGTAGTTGACGTACTGACAGCAGCGCCACCTACTGCGTCCAATTGTATTTTTAAATCATCCAGGAAACCATCGAAATACCCATATAAAATTTCAACCCTATTGGTTCAGCCGTTTAGAAGTTATGTGAAAAAGATAGGTTCGGAAGGAAATAATGCTTACTACTCGTTGAATGGAGCATTTTCCCGCGGTAAAAAGTAGTCTATGTTCATCAGGGATAATGTCGTTAGAAGCCGACATGGTGAGAGCCATGCAATACAAATAAACAAAGTGACAAACACACAAACAAACAAACAAATCATTCCTCTTTATGATATTAGTATAGATTGACAATGAGATCGGAAGTTATAGTAATTAGTAGAAGTATCATAAAATATTTGATAAATTCATCGAAATGTTTTAAAAAATTGAGGAATTCACCAAAGTATAACACATTCTATCAGTGTAGTTGCCAAGAAGCTCATGTGTTTGGATTTCCATCTCAATTGCCTGACATCAGTATTTTCCCAGACTCTGACTCTTTGAACAAATCGATTAGTAATCTCCTCCGAACAACTGCTTGATCGAAGGTAATCACTGTTACATCTTCATGAAACATTTCTGTTCACTAAAGCAAATCATTCTTTTGATCATGCTAGAAAATTAGGTGAGCTAGAGAAAGAATTTATTAATCGAAATGGTTGAATACTCATTGCCTTTTCACACAGAAGTCGCTATCAACGATTAGATTCGATGCGTTCTGAATCGGTATTGTTACAGTGAGAGTATTGTTGTTGAGGTTTAATTAGATATTCCTGGGTATTTTTTCGTTTCCCACAAAGCCGTGTGCTCTGTGGTGGATTAGATTACACGATTCAGAAGAGACGATAGAAAAATAAAATGAGCATTAACATCTATGTTGATTTTGTTAGTTCAAGGAATGAGAAGAGGGTGTAGTTTTTCATACCACCTCGTCACTACATCAGGTATAAAAAACATGGATGCTACAAAACAAAAATAAAAAAAGACGGAGCCAAATAATTATTGAGGTAATCAGTTATCAGTTGATCAGTTCACTGAAAGGTCATGTTCGAAAAACCTTATTAATTTTAACAAGAACGCTATCTTGTAGCTGTCACTCGGCAATGATTAAAGAGGCTCATTTCATGGTCTCCTCTTCTCTGTTTTCATCTCATTTGTCTACTAATTAATGCGACATGTCTGATGCTCGTTTTTTATTCACGTCGTTATTCTCACACATCGAGTCTATTCTCAACTTATTGAGAGCTATTTATTTCCCATCTCCAGAGACTTCCAAAAATTTTCGTGAAAATCTATGGAGAAGAATATTCGTATCTCTAGCTATACTCTTTCATGCGATTTGTCCATCTTTGTGTTGGTGGTAAAAACCACCACTGATATATCTCATGTAGTAACGCTGCTTTGCATCCGAACCCCAAGGCAATTTATTTTTCAGTTTCGTGTCGTTTAGCGGCAATTTCGGGGGATGCAGACACCCTGATGATTTTTAAAATGTCTTTCTACATCGAAAAAATATGTTCAATAACTGAATTAAAATGCCTCTTCTTGTTTGCTCCAGCTGCGACCGGCGTCTGACAAATGACTAACTAAGTTTAGTTTTCGCCACGTTAAAAGGATCTGTCAGGATTAGGGGAAGTTTTTATGACGTCGGCAACAGTCAGAAACAGTATAAGGACGGAGTGGATCACACTCTCTCGATGTGCTGATAGATTTTCTTCAAGCATTTTTTTCCATGCACTTTCCATCGCTCGCAGAGTTCTTCTTCTTCAACTCAATTCCAGAATTAATTATTGTCTAAAGTGATCCATCGAGATTTTCTGCTTTAACCTCCGACAAACCTTAACGTACCAAGAGTCTCTCTGTGCCTATCGATTGTACATTCTAATATCTCAAATCATCATGTAATTACACCAAAACGACACAGCTTCACTAATCATCAACATGTATGAATACCAGCAAGAGTCATTCTGTTTCTATCTCTTCACTCATAACATTTAACATTTCAGCTTGGGTCGCTAATAGATATATAAGGTTACACGGTTAGAGATATATAAGGACCTCTTACTCTTAAATTTTTTTGAGACTGCTTCATATGTATCATCACATCGCATATGAAATATCAACTAACGATTCCCTTAGTGCAGAGGTGTCTCTTTGGCGTCAGATGATCTGCTAAGGTGCTTCAAATTTGAATATAGACGGAAGCCAAGAAAGCTGACATCTTCGACAAACAGAAAACCGAAGATGTATTCGCACGATCAGAACAACACTATGAAGTTACCACAAGTGGGACCGAAACAACATACACATATTCGTCTGAACAGAAAGCAATGTTATTGTCTCCGTTCAGAAGAATGCAAGTGGATTCCTTGATTGTTCTCTTTTGGTTGTTATCTTCCTGTTCAGTTGATATAGATAGAACATGGTGTTCACTACTGAAAACTGAACATGAAAATGGTAGATATGAACAAATATGTCTCTAAAATTTGTAGAAGAACTTTCAACCGCACTTCACTTTTATGAAAAAAAAATATCACTCTGTAGAAAGGGTTCACGAGCTGATGCGAGCTAATATGTCCTCATATATCAGGAATCGGGAGACGACTAACGATTCTGATGAGACAAGTTAGGGAGATGGCTCAACGAGTATGACAAAGATGGTAAATGATGAAGAGATGGAACTCAAATGATACTTGTATTACTGTGAAATGACATCTTTCAGGATTTAAATGGTTATCTTTCAAATTCTTCTAACTATAATCTTGTTCCATTCCAAATTTATAAGGTAACCTTTTTAGAACAAAAAGTGGTCTGTTTCGCGTTGTAAACGTTGACTTTTCACCTTCATCAGATGACATTTCGTGGTTAAAATATTTCATTTAGCAGTTATAGGATGATTTTGAATAGATACTCGTATAACTGGATTTTTCTCGGTGCAGTGATTCTCAGGTGCGGCTCCATCAAAGAAGTGCTCACAGCTCTCATTAGGGCGTAATCCCACACTCGAACAGACGTTATCAGAGTCCAGATCGCGACATACGCCGTCCCAGCATCGCATTCAACAATATCAAGATATCTCGATCGAGTTAGCGGAGAGAATTCACTTAGCGCAGCTTCATACACAAACTAAGAGCAGTTCGGATCTTATCTTCTCTCGCTAATCTAATATTATAATTGTGTTTCGCGAAATGCTACATCCAGTTAGCAGGTTCTCGGTTAACTGTTGACATCACCGAGCGCCATTTTCGGCCTTAACGAAGGATAGTACAAAGGGCCGACCAAGGGCGACTCGGCGTCTGTCTATTGAGGGGGCAAAAACACAAGACATCGTGTGAAATCAATCAAATATCTTAGATAATCATTATTAAAAAGAGAACGTCTCAATTGCATCAGTAGTACCCTCCATACCGCCTTCTCTTCCAGGGCTTCAATACCAGCCAGGCAAATCAGAAATGAACGAGGGACAAATGTGGACAACATAAATATGGACTTGGCAACAATTCTCGAATGGGGATCCAATAACTTGATAGATTTCAATGCAAACAAAACACAAGCATGCCTTTCCTCTACAGAAAAGCCGATCTACCTGTGCCCAACATAAGCTTGTCAGAAGTAACCATACCTTTGAAGACATCCATTTCGATACTTAGTATTACTATCATCAGCAATAACCTTTCTTGGGAAAATCACGTGAGATCAATTGCTGAAAGTGCATCCCAAAAACTTGGTTATCTGTTTCGGGCCAGGAGCTATTTCACTTCCAGTCAGCTGCTTATGATCTGTAAGGCACAGATCTAACCTGTCCTGAAATACTGTTCCCATATTCGGAGTGCAGCACCCAAACATACCCTGAAACTGTTGGATTCTGTCCAAAAAAGGGCAATTCGTCTCGTGGGTGATGCCTCGCTCACAAACTCACTCCCTTCTCTGGAACACCGTAAAAAAGTTGGCGATCTGGCCTTATTTCAGAGATATTTCCATGGACGATGCTCTTCTGGAATATCAACAATTGTTCCTCCCTTGACAGTCCCCGGGAAATTAACCCGTCGAGTTGAGGCTTCGCACCCCTTAGTGGTCACTTTGGAGACCTGCAGAACATCTCTTTCCAAATACTTGTTCATCCAATGAACAGCTAGGCTCTGTAACACATGGCCAAGGGAGGTGTTCCCCGAGGCATGTAACCTCCAATTCCTACCTTATTTCCCTTGGTTCTCACGATGTTCTCTGAACATTACAGGATTTCCCTTTTCGTGGGAACCAGAACATAAAAAACGGAATTCGAATCAAAAATAGATTTAAATAAATATACACAGCTGAAAGTCATTTCCATAAAAGTTGATGAATGAACGAAACTGATAGATAACGAGAGAAAAACAACTACTTTCCTGGCTATATGCCTCGCAGAACGTTGAATTACATCCTGACAGAAGAGGAATAAGATCGCAAGTGTTTCCTTCCTAAATGCTGAATTGTACTCATACTATTGTTGGGAAACGCATGACTATCCACAGACTGGTTTCGAACTCCTGTCTCTCATCAGTGCAGGGGTCTCCCCAAATGGCATTTATGTCCGTCATCTGGTACGAAGCAGGCCCAACGTAAACACATTCCAGCATTTTATACCCACGAGGCGTTCAGCATCTGCGAGATGGATACGAAGGCTCCCTGAGCAGGAGGAAATTACTTTGAGCTTTGTATATTTATTCAACATTTCATTTCACTTCCAGCTGTTTGGTTTCTTCGTAGTTGAAAGATAGATGGAATCCTATCCATCCACTCACAGTTCCATCTTCTGGTCTATTGCCTATTGGTCTGCCCTTGAAGTGATTTGACCCTTGATCCAAGTATTCTTCAGTCAGAGACATTGTTTCCTAGAAGCTTGCAATGCATGAAAGATGTGCTGTTTTTCTTCTCTATCAGATTCACAGGTTGGAACTCATGCATTTTTTCTGAGAAAAACTCTTCCTAAGTAAATAACCTAACTAATCTTGTACAAAGTCATAAAAATCATCTCACTTCGTCGGGCAAATCTAGATTCAGACATTCTCTTTGATATCAATGATGATGTATCTTAGTGGTGCGCCACTGTTGTCGCGTTGAGATGCCCGGACCCAGAGAATGAAAGAGGAAAGCTCCTCCGGGATACATCGAAATCTCATTTCCGGATATACATACCTACACTTGGAGTAACTGGGATAATTAGTAGAAGAAGCTACTGTTTTGTTCTCGGCAGTTTGGAAGTTATGTCTGTCAGGGAGGGTTCATATAATTAAAACATTATGCTAAGGTCCCATTACGAAAGATACTATACCTTAAAAATCTTGTCATTTTGTTTCCCGGGATGGCAAAAGTTATTTTGAGTTGAGTTTGAAACCCTCGTAAACATGAATGCACATCAGAATATTCTTATGTTGCTGCTCCTGAATCATTATGTGAATAGATGACTGATATATACATCAGCATTTATAGATAGCAAATAAAAGTGGACTGATGGCGGATCCTTGTGGTACTCTCCCACAATTAGGTTACCTATCATTCATAGAGTACCTATATTGTGTAGAATTATCCATGCACGTCACTAATTGAGCAGGCTGACGTTGTTTGATTATTATTTTTCCATGTTTGCAAGCAGCAAATAGCATTAAATCGTCATAACCTTCGTGTAACAGCGCAGGGCTATTATTGCAGCAACAGCCGTTTGGTAGTTCGATTTCGAAATGATTTAATCGTAAATGCAGGCATAAAATTAATTTACTGTTTTGGGCTTTAATTAAATGCAAATATCGATGTCTATTTGACGGTGGAGGAGGGTAGGTTTTAACGAAGGAAAACAAGTAAATTGGATCTATATTTTATAAGCGAAAAGAAAGAAGTTTGTGCTGGGTTTATGGAAGAACTTTGGTGTTTTATTTATTGTCCAATATGCCTGAATAGGCTGCTGCCGGATGGGGTTTTGTATGAAACATCTTGTTGGTATGGAAAACTTCTCCATTGGAAAGATATAATGCATCCATGAAGCAATAGCTGGTGAAGTTAGGGACGAACATGACGATTTAATGAAAGACATTTTCAGAGATGAAAAGATTGACATTATAAGCTGTTACGATAATATGGGACATCAATTTCATCATGTTGATTAAACCAGATACTTAGAAACCTGAAGGATAGGAATGAAGATTCGACATTCTATTACAAAAGAAGACAGAAAATTTGAAGAACGAGGAATATACTTTGGAGGAAAAAACTGTACCGAACAAACTGATGGATTTTTATGCTTCTTTATGTCTATACATACATCATAGAATGTTATATCATCTGATGGAAAATATGAAGAAATGAGCTATAGTTACTGATAGAGGAAAATCACTGGAAATTCAGTTTATCAGGCTATTTAGTTACAGACATTATAAAATAAGTCTAAAGTAAGTGATTGCGATATCGACAATTTTTGTACTGTCCCATAATGATTCCATATTGGAATATTAACATATTGATGGAAAAAACAGAGCATCTAACTAAAATTGTTCTAAAATTGTTCTTATCCATTATTCGGTTAATCAATCAATCAACATATTATAGCAACTGATCCAAAATGCTTATGATATTGTGTAGGTAAACGAAGTATTGAGTATTAAGGTATTGCATGAGTATAATCTAGTTTTGGTACTATTTGATCCAAATTCAATTGGCAATACTGGCTGATAAGATAACTATTGAAAGAACTTGTGGGAAACGGAATATATGATTGAAAGAACCAGATACAAAAATTTTCAATCTTTAGAAAAACGACCAAGTCTTGAATATACAGGGTGTCCAGAAATGGTGAAGTTTGGCAGGCTAATTCTGGGACACCCTGCATTATTATTATCATTTTTCAATAGTTTTTAGTAGATGTCTCGTAATTCCTCTGGCAGCCTTCTAATAATTAATCTGAAACAAATTATGTTCCACAGCCTTCCGCGTCAGTCAGACATGAAAGAGCCGCATCTTTCGTAATAAAGGTGATATTGTAGCGACTGCATTAGTCGGGTTATTATTAAAATGAGGTGATTAATCACTACGGTGACGTCTCTGACAGTCCCCATCCAGTAGGCGTCGCTGCCCTGATGTCGCCAAGTCGTTGTCATCACCTTCATTTGTTTTGCGAAATACACGAGCTGAGCTCCGAAATAACCATCGATGACACCTAAATCTCCGATCGATAGCTGGCAGAGCAGCCATTATTTTTATCTCATTTCATCCTATTTTTTGGAAGAAATTCAACGTGAATTGATTGGTTTCATTCAGGTTTTTTTATCGTTTTATCCCAATTCCTTCCCTTGTAATGTATGTAAGTCAATGTGTATATACAAGATTTACCAGAACATCAAAGTACCACAAATTCTACAGGGGGAACTAGAGACCAAAATAGGCCGATTGAAATCAAATTACCTCTATATGAAAATGCACCGTTTAGCCGTGAGAGGGGGATGAAGAACACTTCTATTTCCATATTTTGTTCAATATTTCGAAATTCTTGAAAGGTACTGCTCTGAAATTCGTAGGGCGATTTACTATAGTGAATGTGCATAAAACACATTTTGTACCATTCCAATCAATATACAGAGAGTTAGGTATTTCGCATTCTCTTTGATAAAACTTAATGTATTTTTTTGAGTACGGCACTGCCTCATTGAATTTCAATAATTATTTGAAAAATGAACAAAGCTCTGTGTAAAAAATGGTTAGGGACATTGAACCGTTTTGGATTAGTACCTACTCCAAAATAGTTAAATAAAATCTTTCACTGAAACAAACCCATTATACAGGGTGTTTCAGACTCAAATGTACATACGATACTTGTAGAAAGAGAACACTCTGATGGTTTCTAAACATGTCTCGTTGATGTGTCTACCGAATTTTATAACTGAGATACAGGACGTTATCTTGATTTTGGCGAAATTTCTGGACCACTTTGTATATTCTATTCATACTTCGTAGAAATATCCCACTTATATGACACATCAAAACTAAATGAAAATAGAGATCAGGATCCAGGTCCGTCTTGAGCAAAAACGGAAAATATGTTTTATTTCAAAAACAACACTCTGTATGGCTAAATTTTATGAATCTGTTTTGATATTTGGGAAGAGCGGCAAAAATGAATAACGTGAACTACTTTTCACGAGAGCGTATCCCATTTGACATATGGTTTAATATTATGTTCCGAAATATTCAGCTTCATTTCGAGACATTTTAATTGGACTCGTGATTCAAAATCCAATTTTGATACGAAAAAATAACATTCTTCAAAATTCAACATCAGTAGAGTCAAATTAGGTGAACTATTGATCGTTTGTTGATGATCTTAGACATTTTCAAGGACTCATTCTATTAAATACTGTCTGTAGGTTAATCGAGGAGGTCGTACATTCATTATTCCAAATTTTTAACAACCAGAAGAGAAAAATCAACTAATCTGCTTGCATTCTTCTGAACGGAGACAATAGCATTGCTACTTGTTCAGTTGATATAGACAGAACATGGTATTCACTACTAAAATCTGAACATGAAAATGGTAAATTCAAGATCAATTAATGAAAACATCCTGTAACTCATTTGATTGCCAACGTCACCAATTGTCAATGAAAACTGAAAAGCTTCAAGACATATAGGACTTTGCTGTTGAAATAATCATTTCCTATGTTGAGAACGGGAGCAGATTCGGTACCGAAACGTCCAAAGATAAGTGAAAATTTGATATTTTTTCTATATACCTTTATTTCTCTTCTCCAAACTTTTTTCAATACGATTTGTCACTGACAAGCTAGTGAATTTTTCTTTTAGGCTCTCTGACAGGAAAATTCTTCAAACGCAGTGACATTTTGGGGCAAATCATCTGATTTGTCCTTACTACACGTATATTGAAATAATATTCATATTTTTATTTTATAGAAACGAGTAGAGAAAATCTCAAAAAATTTGGAATAACTCATTTTATTCTTCACCATAAGCTGTGTAGTCGGTGTGAAAAATGTTTAAATTCTGACAGTTCATTATTACTATACCTTTCCAACTTCAATTTCGGAATCGGTGAGTTATATTTCGGAAAAAGTAATCTCGATTTCAGAATTGGTTAGTTCGATTTCAGAAATGGTAAACTCAATTTCAGAATCGGTGAGATGAATTTCAGAAAAAGTCCATTCAATTTCAGAAATGGTAAGTTGTATTTCAGAATTATTATTGGTAGGTTCAATTTCAGAAGATGAAATCCTTTTATATGTTTGAAATGTTTTTAATTGCAAAAGAGAAGATTGTTTACAGTGTATGGAACGGTGTTTGAGAGCCCTATTTTTTAATCAGATTGAACTTATATGGGGTGCCTCAGAAGTGAAGAGCTTCTTGCAAGAGCATCGCCAAAGGGTCATAGCTGGAGATCCGAACAGATTGCTCAACCAGATAGAATTCAGACTGCGATGTCTTGAAGAATGTGCAGATCATTCAATGAACATGATAACACCTCAAATGTGTTTGCATTCTTATAATCATGTGCAACGCCACTATCTTCCAGCGATTCAGATGGAAGGCATCTGTGTATTAAATTGTTTTTGAAAAGTTGAATATTTTAAATATGGTTTGTTAATCTCACATGCAATTGGAAAGATTTCGAACAAATATAAGGATTTTTTTTATGATATTGAACCTACCAATTCTGAAATACAACTTACCATTTCTGAAATTGAATGGACTTTTTCTGAAATTCATCTCACCGATTCTGAAATTGAGTTTACCATTTCTGAAATCGAACTAACCAATTCTGAAATCGAGATTACTTTTTCCGAAATATAACTTACCAATTCCGAAATTGAAGTTGAAAAGGTATAGTATAATATTATTGGTGAGGTTATGATGTTGAGGCATGATTATGACCACTTTGAAATGTAACAATCCAATATACAAGCAACAACAATTATCTTAACGTTACCAATAATATCACACTACAAAAGAATATCAGTATTATTTGCACAGCCTACTTTACTGCAGCTCATGAATCAATGGTGAAAAATAAAATGAGCCCTTGAAAATTTCAAAAACCACAGACAAGTTATTCTGTCAAACGAACAAATCTATAGATAGTTGACCTATAATTCGACTCTAATGATGTTGATCTTTGAAGAATGTTATTTATTTGTAGAATAATTGGATTTTCAATTACGAGGTCAATAAAAATGTCCCAAAATAGAGCTGAGCAGAAAATTATAATAAAACATCTGTCAAATCGGATGCGCGCTCGTAAAAAGTAGGTCACTTCATTAATTTGTCTCTACTGTTTCCAAATATCGAAAGAGATCTACAAAATTTTGCAATACAGGCTGTTTTTTTTCAAATAATTGAAGTTTCCTGTTTTATCTCAAGACGAACCTGGATTCTGATCCCAATTTTCATTTTGTTTTGATGGGTTGTATAGGTGAAATATTCCTACATCGTATGAATGTATTACACAAAGTGGTTCAAAATGTATGACCAGATGAAGATTTTCAGTAGTTATAAAGGACGGAAGACACATCCGAACGGGTGATTTGTCCTCTATCTACAGGTAGCGTAGGGACATTTGAATCTGAAACACCCTGTAGAGACTCTAGATTGACAGAAAAATCTCATCCGTCTACAGCTTAGTACAGAATGAAGAATTATTGTGCGAATGGCTAGAGAAGGGCGTATCAGAGAAATATAAAGGAATGCAAATGGGCGCGGACAAATTTTATTTCTGGCAACGTATCCGAAAGTACTAAAACCCAATTTAAAATCGTCGTTGTCAAAAACTAATCACACACCTCGAAAATAAAATGCTCGAGCGTGAAATCAGATTTCCCTTCACGTTCCCATTATTAACTTCAGCGATTCTCGAATGTTATTTTTTATTCAAATCGTTCTCCCGCCCCTAAAAGACTACGCCACAGCCAACTGGGATGTCGAGAGAACTTAAGCAGTCATTTGTCATCCACGGCTTATGACTTTTCGTATTTTTTTGAGTCTGCGGTATACGCGACGAGTTTCGATGAATTGTGAAGCATTTTGAGAAGGGAGTTCCGAGGCGAAGAAGAGATTTTCGATGAGTTCCTCATCCACTGCGACTACTAGAATCTAATTGCGATATTATTGAAACTCGAAGATGAAAAAGTTTTTGTGCATGTGTCCTACATTTTCTCAAAACTTTTTCTGAGAATGTGACTAGAAACCAACTGCTGAAATTGACGTCATCAATTTCATGATACACTCTGTATGATGTTGTCAAATATTACTCCCGTAGCTCACAAAAACTCGGATTCTTGTTCCGTGCGAAAAGCTACTTTACACCTCAACAGCTTCTCATGATCTACAAAGCGCAGATACGGCCTGTTCTAGAATACTGTTCCCACATATGGGGTTCAGTACCACAACATACGCTGATGCTCTTAGATTCCATCCAGAGAGAGAGAGGGAGAGAGAGTTATCCGCCTGGTGGGTGAAGCCACACTCCCTCACTCTTTGACATCATTGGAACACCGTAGAAAGGTCGGCGACCTTTCATTTTTCTATCGATACTTCCACGGGAAATGTGCTTCGGAAATCTCTGCTATCATCCCTTCACTAGCACTACCAGTCAGACGAACTAGACAAGCCCAGTCAGCACATCCTTTCGTTGTCAACCTCGAAAGATGTCGAACAGCACTTTATCAAAACTCCTTCATCCATAGAACGGCTAGGCTGTGGAATTCATTGCCTGAGGAAGTATTTCCAACAACATATAATCTCCAGAAGTTCAAAACGAATTCCAATACCTACCTCCTATCCCTATCCTCCCTAGGAACGCACGATGTTCTTTGAACATTATAGGGATTCCATTTCGTGCGCTCCAAGCGATAAAAAACATTTTTTCACAACAAAATATCATGTAAATGTTGGAGACTTCGCATTATTGTGCAAAATGATGAGATCTAACAAGACAACGTCCACAATTCGTGTGCCGTGTTGTCACGTTTACCGGTTCAAATGTCCTCTAGTGTGATTCAAAATAATTATTATTTACACAAATTTATTATAAGCAATAATCCACAACACAGGAGGGAAGATTTTGAGACAATTGATTTTTTATTGCTAGTTAGGAATGCCACGAAAACATAAGTAATTGAAAATGTATGAATTGTTGAATAACTTATATTTCTGAAGTTTCCAATCGTATTTCAACATATGGCAACTGCGCTATGGTCTATCAATAGAGACGGAAAATATATACAAGAAACGAAAAAGTCGATAATATGTTGTTAATATGCAATTTTAATCAACACACAAATGAAGAAGAAGAATTATTGATGCAATCGATTAACTGTCAAACACATAAAACATTTTGTGAAGGTACACCGCCTACTAAGTGAAATAATTATGAAAAAATAGACTGATAGCCCTGTGGATCATGGTATAAGAGGAACAATTTTAGTTTCATTGTTCCAAATGGGAAGATCATGTGATAGGTACATGCAGAGATTCATCAAGTCAAGTAGCTTGATATTTTAACAAACTGCTTGACTTGACTTGAAAATCAAGCTCGTGGCAAATTACGTACTTGACTTGACTTGAATTTGAGATATTTATTACTTGACTTGAAATCAAGCTACTTGATAATACTTGATCTTGATACGCACGAGTCGCACGGCGTATATTACTGCAAGCTCGCTCACGCTTAGACAAAATACGGGGGTTCCCCGAGATCCGAGCTGACTGAATCGATCGCGCAGTCAGTCTTACGATGCCATTTTCATTACATCAGTTATATACAGGGTGACTCACGGTCGATGGTAGGTTAGACGTTCACGTTTATGATAGGAACGCAACGCAGGATTTTTCTGAAAATTTCGCATGTCACATTTCATCACCGGTACTATCGATCTAATATATTTTCAAAATCACGACGTTGCCGCTTCTATTGAAAAGTAGGAACCACTTTGTTATTTCGAATTGAACACCCTGTATTTTATTGCATTTTCAGATTCTCCTTGAAGATTTGATTTCATCGATACATCACACTCGGGGTATAGCGGAAATGATTATGGAGATATAGAGTGCGAAAAATCGAGATTTTTCAAATTCAGGAATTTTTTGTGTATGCGAAATTTTCAGAAAAATCCCGCGTCGCGTTCTCCATAAACATCTAACCTATAACATCGACCGTGAGTCACGCTGTATAGATACACAATAAAACTGCTGAAAATCAAGTAGCTTGATAGAACTACTTGAGTTTTCAAGTCAAGTCAAGTAGCTTGAATATCAAGTCAAGCCGTGAATCTCTGGGTACATGGCAAAAAAAAAAGACAAATAGTTTCTGTACGAGTAGCTGAATTCGAAAATATATGTTCCTATCTCAGATTCCTCAATATCATGAGATATTTTCGAAGGTTTTCATCTTGACTCAAACAAGCTATTGACAACCTGCAGACATTGATCAAAATATCAAAACATTTTGAATAATAGCGGTTTACTAACGATATTTAAATTTCAAAGCCTACCAAGTGTCGAAATGTGTCGAAATATCATCGAATTCATGTCACAGCCAACTTATTCTTTTTGAATAAAAAGCAATTCAACAGCGAATTAAAGCAATAAATGCCACTTTGTGATACATGGTTGCAACGTTACAGTCGCGATAGTAAAATCGAGTACTTGCTCTGTGTGGACACGGCAGTTCAACAATGAATGCATATTTATTTTTTCATAAAATCTGAGCCTATTGAAAGTGAAGCTTCCTAAATTCCAAATTCCTAATATATGAATTACATTCGTCCCTTTGTTGTTCGAACCTTTGTTGACTTCAACTGACTAATCTGAATCACATTTCACGAACTGAAAAAGGTGTATAATTCCCTGATGTGTAATGACCAATTGCCTGATCATTAGCGATGTTATTTCATCAGTCTCAAATTGAACTCGTTCTCGATCTTGTTCTTCCTAATGGACTTGTTAAAAATTCGAGCCCTAGATGAATATATTAAGGATCGTATTTTCGTCTGCGGGAATTGTTTGACACTAACGACCCTTAGCTTTTCGTTTCTAAAATATGATTCTACTCTAATTACTGATGATTACGCTTCGACAGTAACAAATTCGCCTGTTCCTTTGGGATACTCTTGTATTTGTCATTTGATACCGACTCGCTCGTCCTTTGTCCTAAGGTATTGGGATTTTTCCGATATACCGAAAGACCATCCCTAGCAAACTTCTTTATTTTTTTATTGTACACCACCCAACAGAAATCCATTTACAGGGTAGAAGAATTATAGGTACAAAAAAATGTATAGGTTAATCGAGTGAAAACAATTTAAAAAACTTTTTTTTTCAACGAAGCAATGCTGCAAGAGAAAATGTCACATCTCTCATTGATGTTATTGTAATTGCTGCAAATTCTGTATAAAGGTGAGTTTTTTTGTACATTGATTTGGCCATGGATTACCTTGTAAAGAAATATCAGAGCAGAAATGTCAGAGCAGATATACCTCAATCTTCCTTGAATGATAGATATTTCAAGAAATGTCTATTGAATCATTCAAGGCTATTTATATGAACATGTATGGACACCATATGACAGAAGCATACTCCGTTTTAGATCTTTAGAAAAAAAAATTATTTCATAATTCGATAGAACTAAACTAGCTCACCACCGCAAACCGTTTCTTGCTGTGAGCTCCCTAAGTTTTGTAAAAAATTATTGAAATTCCCGATTTTTCGGACCTCTGAAAACGAGGCGATGATGTGACTTCAAAACCCAAATACTGAAACAAGACTATTCCAGAAAGAGATGGATGATACATGATTTCTGACAGAGTGAATTAGCGCGAGATCACAGTTGAAAGAATTAATATATCAGTTTCCTCAGTCTCCGTCGGGTGTTTGGTATTTTCTTTTAACTTTGGCAAGATGAGGTTTCTACGTCATAAGAGGGTCCGTTTTCAGGAGGTACTATTATTTATGTCCAAAAATAAAACATTCCTTTCAATTTTTCGACCGAATTATGTCGTCAATCATTATTTATGTATAAAAGGATCATTATAAACAAGGTTTGAGTTAAAAGTTCTACTAAGGTGTACACGCCCATTATCAACTCGCCTCGAAAAAATTTCCGAAAATTTTTTTTATTGCCATAGTGACGAGGCAAAGTAAAGGAACTTCATCGGTTTGGAAGTAGTAGTGTGAAATATTTTCATCTGAATTCTACATGAGATCATGTACGAAACTTCGATTTGTTTTCAATCGAGTACAACATTCGAGATAAAAAAAGTTGGCCAGTGAAAACACGCCTCGTGATATATGATGATATACACCCTAATTCAATACGTTCGAGGCCTATTTCCATCAATTCTTTTCCTGCGAATCATACAAAAACACTTTGTTGAACGTCGAATCAAAGTCGATAGGCGAATATCGGAACATTCATCATTTTCCCGTTATGTCATCACGTGTATAAGAAAATGTTACCTATATCTAAAGAAAACAGGGGTGGATGCCAGTCAAGAAAAGGTCTATATTCAATCAATCACATTTTCTATACCGAATTGAAAATTTCATACGTGATAAAGCACTCTTTTTTGAATGTTTCGCGATATTGTGCTCGCTACCACATCGATGATGGAATACGATTCGATGTTTAGTTATCGAATTTCATACACTGGAAAATACGATTTCATCAAGGTTATCGATTTTCTTGGAACTGATAACTACACAAGGAGAAAAGGAAATATTGAAAAGGAATATTCTCAGATATGATTATTTACATGAAAAAATGGATATATATGAAGAAATACATTGAGAATTCCCATTCTCTATGATGTGATGAAAATATCAATTTTTTCTCAGTTTATTCAACAGGAAACAACTACTTTCCTGGCTATATGCCACGACGAACATTGAATTACATCTACTGAAGATACACGATGAGGATTTGAAAACAAAATCTTCTGAAGTAGAGAATTTGCATTCTCCTTCATACAAAAATATCCACATAATATCATTCTGAATATTCAACAGAAAACAACAAATTTCCTGGCTATTTGCCACGTGGAACATTGAATTATATCTGTATGTATACAGATAACTCAAATATTTGATTGAAATATTCTCTGAAGCTCAAATTGCTATTGATTTAAATAATTTGAAATTTCAAGAACCTGAATGAATGTCCACACAAATCACCCCGTATGTGATGATTCGTTATTTAAAAATGAGTAGGTTCTACCAGTGGACTATTTATTCACGTGGCATATGGAGCTCACCCTGTATAGTTTTACGAAATCAGTGGAAGCGAGTGAAAGAGGAATAAGTTATTATTCCAAGTTGCTAATCAAATTTTAATTGCTTCTTGGAGCAATTAGTAGTCAATCAGCGAGAGTCGTAGATACGAGTTATTAAATAATAATTAGTCGAACGTACCTCAGATATTATCTGCTCGGGGGTAAGGATATAATATTAATTTTCATCGAATCGTCATTCTGAGGACTCTCTTTATGCACCCGAGAATTTGACAGTCGGTGAAATTAACGACAACTTATAGGTTTGTTCGAAAACCCTCCTGAATGTGCAGTGTAATGTAGGAAGTGTAATATGTGGTGTACAGTGGCAAAAGTGCAGTGTAGAGCGAGTGTAAAGTGTGGACGTCTAATAATTTAGAGAGTTGAACTAATCACTGTATGTAGACCTCCACGTAAAGGTTAACGTATGAAAAATAACGTTTAAGTGTCGTCTTTGAATTGAGTTGAAGTCGTCACTGTCATGGTAAAGTAATGATAAGTTATGTTTTCGGTTTGTATTGGTCATTTCTTGTTGTTTGTTTAGATCTGAACATTTATTGGTGTAAAAATGAGACGACTCTGGTGCAGAACTCCTTGGAATCCCGAATTTGATAATTTTGACTCATCAGCATATTTCGAGTATAGTTTTGTTAATATTTGAGGTATACGTGTAAGTACGTGAGATAACGTAAATCATCAAAATGTACATATATCGGCTCCAACAGTGAATGCCTCCACAATACTTCCACGAAAAGATCTGCAAGATCAAATCACCAATACTGTAGTTCTAATATTCAGTCGCCGAGAGTTGTTGGAATGGGTCAGTACACTCCGCTACGCAAAATCACCGAACATATACTTGAAAGTATATGTTCGGTGGCAAAATATAGGGCCCAATAAAATTTCTTCGGAACAAGCGTTTCATTTATAAACTAAAAAAACAACGATAAATGGTACATTGTTTTTGTTTACTTTTCTATTTGAGTGCCAATGTAACGCCAGTCACTGAACTATAATAACTATAATAATAATACTATAGTTGGTATAGTTTATGCGAAGACAGTTGAAGAACTTCTATTTTTAAGGACGATACGAGGATTTGTCGATTTGCTTAACATTGGAATAGGAATAAATGAGATATTTTCTACTGAGGGCTCCCGGTATGCAGTCTGTGCAGTCAACGTGGACTGGACGAGCGCTGTCATGCTAGAAACCGCGTCTCATTGGTTACTCCTGAATGTTGATTGGTCAGAGTTGTGGTAACAAGAAAAATATTTTACCCGTCGCTGTGAGTTGCGGCTTGTCAAAGGATTTGTCGACATGCAGCCGGTTGAAATTTTTTTTGGCTTTTTCCACTGACTTCGTATATACTATATACGAGTAGAATTGGTTCAACTTCTCCCTCGAACCCCATAAATTTCGTGCAAAAAGGTGTTTTCCAACCTTTTTGTTTCGATAGATAGCCGCATCGGAAGTTTTCAAAATGACACCCTGTATATTGTCAGTTATTTGGCATCGTTTCCTTTGTACAACAAACCACTGATGTACGGCATATAGTTTCAAATTTCATTTAAGATTTAATTCGCATAGAGATATGCGTATTTCGTATATCCCTCTGCAAGATTAACGACCGCACCTTAAGCCTTGGTCGCATAGGGGCGATTTTCGCGTTCGTCTCTCGCAATTAAAGCTGCGCTTCGCTAAAGCCCCCCGCAAACAATGCGTAGATCTCTCGCCAGGGCCTTCTGTGATCCTTCCAGAATGGACAGCGTTCGACTGGTACGTTTGATTATAAGTACCTGGATCTTCCGGTAATTAAAATTCGAGTTTGTTTTTGCGCTTTGCCAGTCCCTTTGATATGCAAGACTCAAGGAACGCGTATATATAGTGGGAAAAGGGGACAACCGCCCAGCTCGATTGTGCTTTGTGGCCAATACGGATAAATCCCGAGGAATTGGATCTTGGACAAACGTTGTACGGACCAGTCGAACAAAATTAATATTTTTCTGCAACCGTCCATTTTTACACCAAAATTAGCACTCGAATTGACGTTCCCATTACTAACACAAAAATAGGTATGTTGCTAGGCAACCCATTTATTTACTAGGAGCTTAAGTTGAACTTCAGTTCCTAGGAGCTAAAAAGTTGAACTCCAGTTCCTAGGAGTTAATCTTGAACTTTACCTCCAAGGATCTGAAAAGGATATAATAGAGCTCCTAATAAAATAATCTTCTATTTGGCACGTGGGTAATAGTAATGAATGGTTGATGATACAGTATCGATCTATATGAAGATTGAAAAAATATTAGCGTTCTCTCCCCAATGGTCGTTCAATTTCAATTGTTCAATTATTTTATTGTATGTTTGAAATTTCCCATTAATTCAATATACTGTTTTTGAATCAATAAGGGTTAGCATATATATATTGATTGTCCACCAGATCACGATACTCAGAAGTGGGGTCAAGGTTGGTAGAAGTGAGAGGAATACTTCTTCTCGTTTCATTTGCCTTCTTCTTATATCTTCTTCTTTTATGGGAAAATCGCTCGTAATGTTTCTCATTGAGAGTTGAAAACGCAAGACTCACTGAATATCTAATAATCTAAAGGGTATCTCGCATGTAGTAATGTATTTGCGCCTTCGAAGTGCCCCCTTAATGTTGGGAATAGATATTTGAAATTTTCATTTCATCAATTGAATAATCTGAGACTTATGATTGTTCTATTTTTTCCCTCCTAATATACAGTTATCAAGTTATCCTTATACAAACCCTGATGCACATGGACAATGAAATATTCTTCTTGCTTTGAGAATATGAATGATAGAGAAGCGGCCTCTTGCGGAAAATTTACATATTCCAACAAAAGTCGTCCACTTGAATGCCAGCCCCGGAAAGTCCGTTTAGTCAGCACGTTTTTGAGTGGATACCGTTTACTTTACAAGTCGAGAAAGATGAAATGACGGAAAGAGAATTGAAATCGTATGGGGATAGGACATATATGAAAATATCGTCATAACCGGTATTGATAAACATGTGGAATCGATTACCAAAAACGATAACAGTTGCTCAGATTTTTCGAAAAGATCAATTCTGCGAATTCACCTGAAAAAAGTTGTATCGTGTTGCTCAGTCATTCAACAGGTAATTGATATTTTAATTGCAAAATGAAGATCTTGAAAAATATTTAATCGAATTTCATTTTATCAATCATGATTCTCTACGAAAATGACGATGAAGATGATAATATAATATCATATAATGCTTCATTGAAATTTTCAGAAAAACATAAGTGACACCATTCCATTTATTTGTATCTCATATACAGGGTGATTAATTAATCATGCATGGACAATCTCTGATCTACAGAGAGTAAACACCAAAATATGAAGATTTAACCCAGCATGCCTTATAAAAATGTTGATACAGGGTGTACAAATCTTCAAGGAAAACATTTCATTTTGAAATTTCTCAATAACTTTGGTCGAACATTAATTTCAAAATTTTGTTTGTTGTTGGTGCTATTAGTGATTGTTTATTAACAATTATTGTCTTTTTTTCCATTGTCACTTCGCTAACTTCATAATTTATAATAATGAAAATTGAATATTGTGAATCACAAAACTTTTCGAGAGCGGATATCGCAGAAATAGTTAGATCTAGAAAATTCGAAGCAGAGTACATTTTTTATGTAGAATTGAACAGGCTTCCAGATATTCAACTTGATTTGACCATTATTCAATGAAAAAAAAAACATGATGTTCGATGTGAATTTACTGAAGTAACAGAATGCCTATCTCTCTATGAGCAATATCGAAATAAGTTACAAATTCGTATTTCTCGTATTCGTCAAAAAACCTCAAGCTACATAAATGTTAAATCATGCTGCTTAGGACACTTTTATAGAAAACTAAGACCTGAGATTTATCACCTAACATGGCCAACTTCCAACTTGAGGAGTGCTGATAATTGATCATAAATGGAATAAGGAGTGCGCATCCAAAAGTGACATCTCAATATTTGTTTTTCTTCTGATAGAAAATATGGACACTGAACCGTTTTTTAAAGATACACTAGAATATCGCCATTCTGTTGCCTCCATGTTTGGCAAAAGATCCAACTATTGAGCCAGTTTCTGTTAGGCAAGGAATAGTTATTACTTTCAAAATAATGTGGAGATATATAGTGGATGTGTGCATTATTTTAGGGATATAAATATATATTGATATCAGAACATGAAATTTTGATTTTCAACCAGTTTATAACTTACTAAACTTTCAAAATCTGGTTCTGTATCAGAAACTAGATGTCAGTAATGCCAAAGACATGTATTGCCTCAGAATCTTAATTTATTTTACTGGATCCACTCAAGACTCTTAAGTCTTAAATGTTAAATCTTGAGTGCTCAAAGTTTTTAGGGAGTCACCCTAGATCTTACAAAGTTAATATGGAATTTCAAAGTAAAATCTTCTTCTTCAACACCCAGTACCTCCACAACCGGCAAAATTTTTATGAGACTTGTTACGCTCAATCTTCATATTTTGATGTTTACCATCTGTAGTACAGAGATTTTCTGTTCTCAATGAATCACCCTGTATAGTGACCGAGTTGACCTATACAAACATCAACATCTGACCACCCTGTACATATATTTTGATATGTTGATTCTTGATAAGACAAAACCTATATCGTGATGTTGAACACAACGATAGTAATCTACGTTTCATTGGCAAGCACAAAGGCTCCATCGGGACTATTTAAAGAAGATTTTTTTTTCAATAATCATCTTGATAAAATAATTTAACGCCCAGTCATAATGAACGCGAACTCGAAACCCGTTCCATTTCGTAACAATCAAAAATTCAATCGGATCGACCGCTACCGTTCTTACATTTTAGATGTCTATCTCTATTACTCCATTTAAATTACGTCTATGACTAATCAAAAACTGCTGAAAGCCTTTCGATTCGATCATACAGGACCGGTTTCAACCAAAATACCATGCATTCTTGATAATTTACTCTCAAATATTGAAATATAATAGTTTGTTCTCCATGAAGTTGAATCAATTTTCACCGAATCTTCTACAGTGTGTCCCACTTACCATGCTCACCATGGGTATCTTTTTAACGGTGAGAGATACGAGGTCGGTTAAATGACACCAAATGTGGAGTTTGTCAAGGCCAACTATAATGTGAAAAAATATTTTGATAAAATCTATTCGTTTTTGTTTTATACGCAAAAAACAGATTTTGATCATTTTCATGTCTCCTCCGTAACTTCTTTATTTATGAAAATATTCAAATAGGAATTTCTCATTCCCATGGCAGTTTTTCAAAGTGATTTCGAAAAAAATATGAAATTTATACCAACTCTTCTAGAATTTGAGATATCAGCACCAACTTTAGTTTTTCAAATGTAGGTCATAGCTCACTATGACTCAGTTACAAATAACTTTTTTTCCTCTTACAGATGATATGTCGCAGTTATAGTTTTGTGTTGATAACAACGGAGTTATCGTCATTTATACAAAAACAAAAAATTATTTGGAAGCCGCCATCTTGAATTTATGAATTTTAACAAAAAAATCATGATCTCCGACCTCAAAAACCCCCACTCACCAATTTTGAATTGAATCTGACCAAATCTTGTCCGCCATCTTGGAGCAGACATTTTTTTTAAATTCAACAAAAATTCCATAATGTATTGTCACCATAATTATGAACACCTACCAAATTCCAAGTTAATCGGGGTTATGGAATTTGTTTTGAAACTAAAAAAAAATTGCTGCTCCAAGATGGCGGACAAGATTTGTAAGTGGGGGTTTTTGAGGTCGGAGATCATGATTATTTTGTTAAAATTTATGAATTCAAGATGCGGCGGCGGCGGCTCCCAGATAATTTTTTGTTTTTGTATAAATGACGATAACTCCGTTGTTATCAACACAAAAATATTACTGCGACATATCATCTGTAAGAGAAAAAAAGTTATTTGTAACTAAGTCATAGTGAGCTATGACCTACATTTGAAAAACTGAAGTTGGTGCTGATATCTCAAATTCTAGAAGAGTTGGTATAAATTTCTTTTTTTGTTTCGAAATCACTTTGAAAAACTGTCATGAGAATGTGAAATTCCTATTTGAATATTTTCATAAATAAAGAAGTTACGGAGGAGACATGAAAATGATCAAAATCTTTTTGAGTATAAAACAAAAACGAATTGATTTTATCAAAATATTTCTTCGCATTATAGTTGGCCTTGACAAACTCCACATTTGGTGTCATTTAACCGACCCCGTATCTCTCACCGTTAAAAAGATACCCATGGTGAGCATGGTAAGTGGGACACACTGTATACGAACAATAATGGATCAGCATCAGCGTCGGTAATTCCACCGCTGCTGGCGAGCAGTGTATATTGAAAAACCCACTCGGCCATCGAGTGTGTCTATAATCTTTCTCGTTCCTGCAAATTTCAGAATAGGCGAGTGAACTATTTTTTTTCAATTCTAAAATAGAATCATCACTCGAATACCTTTCAATTTCATATTGTTTTAGAATTTTTCGTTCAATTTCAATGTGCTATACATTCATCAGAAATACCACGGTAATTTTCAAACGGCTAAAAATTTCGTGAATAGGGGCAGACCATTGCAAAGTTTGCATAATGATCAAATACGATTGCTGCCAAGTCTTCAACATCAACATGATATTTTGTTATGGAGTATAAGAGATATTTGGACATGTTGGTTGGTCGAAAAAGTCAATAATGGACTATAATATCATGGCAGTTCGACCTTATCCCTGATAATCACTTATTGAATACTTCATTGATTGCTTCAGTACCAATGGAAATGTCCTGGTATTCCTAACAAAGATCGATATTTTATTCAATCAAGAATTATTTTGTGACACGGGCAACAGTGTAATGCCTGAGTTCCCAGAAATACAAAAAAAGAAGAAGAAGACAACTCACATTGTCAACCTAACTTCCTGACGTTAATATCGGCTGCCACCTTTATCGTCTAATTCTTGTTTCATGCGAATATTCAAAGATATTTTTCTTATTATCTGATTCTTTTGTTGTGTGTTGTGTTCTCTGTTATTAATACTTCGAACATAATAAAATTTGTTATATCTACACTAGAATCAATTGGAAGACAAAAACAGATCCGCATTGTGCATTTTCACCTTACACATCGACTTCAGCTGTCATATTAATTACACTATGAGAGTGAAGTACAAAAATTTAGATCAATACTCATCAATATCGATTTTATTTCGTAAAATCACCAATATGAAGTAATAGCTTCTGAAAATAATTAGCAACTCTCTAAATGAATGAAGAATTTGAAGAATTGTGAAGATCAAGTGTTTCAAAAAGCCAACTCAATGAATTCTTGACATCATCATGTCACTACTGCCTCAAAGATTATTCATCTCAAGGATGCAATAATATTCTGTTTTGTTCTCTTGACTATTCCTATATGGTTTTTGTAACTATCGAAAGTAAAAAGAAGTTTATTATTATCATTATTAATATTATGAGCTCTTAATGGCCCAGAACCCTTCTGTGGTATTGCGAAAGCTATACAAAAGACTAGTATCAAATCATGGATGCAAACCAAATCTCAAGAATGGTGGAACAACTCGCCAGGAATCAGACAGTCATCATTGATTTAATCTATGCAGTCATAAGAGTTTATTAAAAAACCATCGCCAACATCCACAGAATATCTACTAAGCCAGAAACGAAGTTCAACAAGAATTATACTAGTGGGACTTCTCACATCAGGGCATTGTAGGCTCAACAAACACATGAGTACGATAGGTCTGACTGAAGTACTGCTGTGCAGGTTCTGTCAAGAAGAGGAAGAAACAGCAGTACACATACTTTGCCAGGCTTGTCAAGACTAAGGTTCCTTACGCTGGGTGAGGAAAAACCAGGAGCCCAGAGATACACAGGAGATCTGAAAGCTAGCCTATGGAGTCTCATAGAGAAGGCAGGGCTAGCCGAAGAACTCTAATCGATTTTGAGGGCAGACACAATAGATCTGAAAGGGTCGCAGTGTGGAGGCAGATAGCCCGAAGGCCCCATTCCAAATCTAATCTGATCTAATGGCGTTAGGACGATGAGGGTGCGATATTCTGAAATAAAGGTGGTGGGCCATCATAGGCAGGGGGCCATAATAGGAACATTTCCCCTACTTTCAAACAAAAAAAACCGTACAAATTCGATTTTTCCTCGCGGTCCCATCAACGGTTATCATCACCTCAATTCAAACAACTTTCTATTATTTCATTCATCAACCTAGATATTCTTACCTATTTCATTTTGTGATTTAATTGCCTCAGACCGGACCTGGCCATACGAGCTGGAGCGGGGTTCAACGTTTCAGATTGTTCAATACGTTTTCGAAGCATTGTTCTTTTCAGTAGTTTAACCCTTTCTTCGATATAATCATTACCCCTTTCTCAGACTTGTTTCATTATTATTTAATTATTTTCATTTCTGCTTCAGACATGTTACAGCAGGGAGAAAGGGGAATTAAGATTGATATTTACAGGTAGCATTCTGCAGTTATTAATATTCCATGTATTTTCATTAGACGTTTCCTTTTGAAGTTACTTTGTGATTTCATCGTGATATGAGAAGGAATTAAATCGAATTTATATAATTATCAAGAGACTTTCACGTTCACTGTTAATGGTTACAAGATGTACAGTGTGAGACACCTATATCATCCTCACATACTCTAACGAAACACTGACATTTTCCTTATACAATTTATTGAAAATTCAACACCTAACATTTTCGCCCAATGGGACTCAAACTATGTTTGAAATGATCCTTTTATACATAAATAATGATTGACCACATGATTCGATCGAAAAATCAACTGGAATGTTTTATTTTTGGACATAAATAATAGTACCTTCTGAAAACGGACCCTCTTATGACGTAGAAACCTCATCTCGCCAAAGTTAAAAGAAAATACCAAACGCCCGACGGAGACTGAGGCAACTGATATATTAATTCATTCAACTGCGATCTCGCGCTAATTCACTCTGTCAGAAATCATGTATCATTCATTTCTGTCTGGGATAGTCTTGTTTCAGTATTAGGGTTTTGATGTCACATCATCGCCTCGTTTTCAGAGGTCCGAAAAATCGGGGATTTCAATAATTTTTTATAAAACGTAGGGAGCTCACAGCAAGAAACGGTTTGCGGTGGTGAGCTAGTTTGGGGAGTTCTATCGAATTATGAAATAATTTTTTTTTGTGATATAAGCCCATTAGAAGCCTGTATTTTGTATCGTTACCATAGCAACTAAACAAATTTCTGGAAATTTGTTTCTCCTCCTCGAGGGAAGGACATTGAAATTATACTGGAATTTTTTTGACGTTTATAGCTAAAATGACATTCCCATTGAACTTCAGATTACGTCGGATTCATTATATGAGTTGATAAGTTTCTTGTGAGAAAATATATATTTCCTTACCAACTTCCTAAACCTAACCTAACTTTATAGCTAAATGAATTTGTAAAAAACTGAGAGATTCGGCTACTATCAACTAATTTTTTATTATTTCATTTAATAAAAGTCCTTTATGCACTTCAGGGATTTGAAGGGTGCCTTTATTTCCTATTTTCAAGAACGAAAGTGGTACTTTTAATCCCTAGGGATTCAAAAGTTTTGTTTTTGCGATGAAAGCCAAATTTAGAAATATATTTTTAAAATGTCTGTTGCAATCATTGTGGGTTTTGTCATCGAATATACGCTCCACAATGGCGACGCTTCAAGCTTTTTCCTCGCTTTTTCAACTTTTCCAAGAAATATTCTAGCAGTACCTTTCCTGTTGTACACGTTCCGTTCTTTGCACCATTCGGCAAACTCAGAAAAATAACTGTTTTTCATATTGTTCTCCAGATTTTGTTGGTAATAATGGGCCTTCAGATTCTGGAGCTGCCTTTTCGATTTGTTCCATCGCGATCAACGTCTTTTATTATTTATTTAAGTTTTACTCAGTTACTTTTCATAACACACCAAGATTTTCAGTTGCCGAAAACATTCATGATCTGGATCACACTATAGTTACTGGGGTCGTTGATATGGTATTAATCAGCCCCTTTGATGATGTTTTAGAAAAAGAGTAACTACCTACCGTCTAGTAGCATTTACATTTGTTTTTGTTATATTCTAATTTTTTTACCTATCCTGTAGTGCATAAAATAGTTTTCCTACGACTACTACTGTAAGTGATGGATATTGTACACAAAACAATGGCAGTAAGCTTCTCCTTACACACGTGTGCGTAAAGAGAGCGATCGCACGGTTTCCATAGGCATGTTGATAGATGACTTGTTTTGTTGCTTAGGCGATGTGTCAATAAAAATTAACAATTTCATTAATGTCACTAGCTAGGTGGGTAGGTACTTATCTTTTTATCAATCAATCCAGATATCCACCGAAACCGAAAGCATCAGGAAAGTTATATTTTTTGAAAATATGATTATTTTCTATTGATAATCCTCAATTTCCTCAAAAAAATTATTTCAAGCGATGACGATGAGCAGATTATTTCTACACCACCAGAAATAATGGAAAAAGCTAGAATGAAAAAAAGCTAGAAATGAAAAAAATACTCAACATTGAATTATTGATGAATTCCTTTTCCTTTGAATAACAGGAATAATTGAAAAAGATCAATCTTCGAAATTATGAATAAAATATCTACTAATACGGAGAAATGGTGGTAGCTCAGTTGTTGGAAGCGCTGGCTCCGAACCAAAAGGTCGATGGTTCAGAGCGCAGTTGGAGAACTTTTTTTTTTATTTTTAATAACGATTACAGAATCTCTCGTGCTGCACTGTTACAAATAAATATCCATTATGAATGTTGATTATATATTTTTATACAATGTGTTTTGCTTCCTATTAATGAAGCTGTTTAGATATGAAAAATGGCTTCATTTCATTTCGAATTGAGGAAAATGTCTCGGTATGCAATGTATCAATAAACAAACACAAGATTTGTGATTTGTAACTTTCCATGCAGCTGGCTTAGTGACGGGAGACGTTTTATATTGGTATTCGTTATTTGTGCCTTAATACATCAATATCTGCACTATCCGGAAGAAAATATAGTGTAGTCGTAGAAAAAGTATAGTACAATTCTCGAGTTGTAAAGCAATTACGCACTTGTGGAGTTACACACTCGCCGCTATGCGGCATCGTGTGTAACTCTCTCCACTTTGTGCGTAATATGCGTTTTACAACTCTTGTTATGTAATATACTATTTATATTTCCTAAAAATGTTATGGACATGAATTATATTGATACTATACATACTGTCGAGTTCCTTATAACAAGATATATTTCCACCAACTTTAGTGGAATGAAGTAAGTCAAGAATAATAGTTTGAACTATCACCAGTTGTCAAATTAACATTTTGCGGAACTAAAGTCATTATTTTGGATCTTATTCAGCGTAATCTTATCCTTTAGTATATCATTTGAATTCCTGTGTGAAATTTCCTTACCGAATACCAATCTCATAATATTCAGAGAATTCTCTCTCGTCTTCGTCTTCAAAATATTCCAGTTCTCGAAAAGATTTCCGGTAATAATTGAAGCTCTTGTGGTATTATAAGTGAAAATTCTCATTTGTAGATAGGTATAAATTACTATCCCCCCCTTCACATCGCAGTCCCGCCAATTCCTCCCCATTTAGTGGAGCAGTAAAGTATGCATAAAATAATAATACATAGAAGCCAGCGCTTAATTTTTTAATGGGCAAATGCTTTTAGAGACGTCCTAACTTGCCTTGAATATTTAAAAGTAATGCGATGACTCGGAGAGCATTAGGAGTTGAGCAATCGAGATCCTTCGCCGCATAAAGACAATATATTGTTGTAATTTCCGGGAGAAATGTGAAACATGAATGGCGTATATCCTTGGAAACCACCAGAGATCTACAGGGTGATTCTGATTTCATCATTTTGATAAAAAAGTATGTATAAATATGTGTCCGATCTCTATCAGTAGCGGAGATACAGGGGGTCGAAGTTCAATTATTTTTTTTATCATACAGTACGACCCACTTCTAATGGAAACACCCATGTATCTTACTTAATCGTTGGGTAAGGATCCTGAAATTTGTTGGGACCGAGAGATATACCAAAAATGCACTCTATCATCAAGTGGGGTCATATTCAGTACATGGAACTACCCCAATTCCCGGAAAATGATATTAGGAGTCAAAATAGGTCGAAAATCACTTCAGACTCGGAATCTGGACGCACAATTCACTAATTATTCATATTTTTCCTGGAAAATTTCCAGTTCTGAAAAATTAAATTTTGTCGCACATTACACGAAAGCACCTTCGTATGTTACGTAATTTACTTTATCTTTGGACTTTGCCTTCCTCCTGCAAATTTCAGAACCTTACCTAATAATATAATAATTAAGTGAGATACGGGGGTGCTTCCATGAGAAGTTAGACGAAATTTAATTTTTCAGAATTAGAAATTTCCTAGAGAAACTATGAATAGTTAGTGAATTGGGCGTCCTGATTCCGAATCCGAAATGATTTTCAACATATTTTGACTCCTAATATGATTTTCCGGAAATTGAGGTGGTACATGGCAGTTGGCGAGCAGTGTATATTGTCACAACAAAGAAGATGTTTAGTCCATCCATATCTATTAATAAAGGGGTAATGCTTGGCTTAATAGTTTGCGAGAGGTAATATTCAAATAGGCACTAATAGTTTAGGGGTAACTGAAAGTACGAGAATACATTCAATCATAACAATATTTATAATAGCATGGAACATTATGGGTGAAGTGATTATAAATATGAATGAACAACAATGAATATAAAGACTGGATAACAACTTACATTATAATAACCATTACGACGAGCTCTTGTCAAGTCAAGAGTAGCCCCAGACCAGACTAACTTCGGAACCCTCATATCCAATATTTATATACATCATTTTATTAGATTTCTGTGTTTCCATCAGATTTGGGTCACACTGTATGAGATATCCTGCTCACTTCTGAATATATCAATTTGAAATTTGGTCTGGTCAATACTTTCTAGAATATCATCATACGAAGCATTTCAAATATTTTTAAAATCCACAGAGTGATACGTTTTTGAGGGTAGTCCTCTGACATCTTTCATTTACCAAATATGGTGGTTCGATCGATCAATTTAAGTACTTTTTCTGCATGTAACTTTTTTTCGACAGACGCTCCGTTATCTCAGTAGCGGGGATACAGAGGGTAGAAGGTCAGGTTGCTTCCAACCGACCAATTCAACGACGGGAAATTCGTGTTAAGCCACATCCAGATGTATCCATATTCCTCATCGAATATATTTTCCAGTGTCATTGAAAAAATGTAAAAATAAAATAACATTCAATAACTTGTCAGGAAGAATCTTCCTACGAAATGTGGTTATTTCTTTCACACATTCCATTATTGTCATCTAATTTAGTGCAAGAATAAAATTCAAGAAAAAAATATAGATAAAATTAACATGCTTCAGAACGGATATGCTTATTTATCTGCAAAACGGTTCGTTTCTCCCGAAAAAAGCCTCTATATGTATTGAACGATCCACCGCAACTTGAGAATGTCAAAGGCGTACTTTTTTTTATATTCTGGTTCCCACGAAAATGGATATACTGCAATGTTTGATGAATTCCTAGAACTATCAACCACATCAAATTCCAACTGAATATCTTCAAAAGTGAGCGAGATATTTTGATAAATAGAAAAAATAATTAAATTTTGACCCCATATACATCCGCTACTGATCGAGATCGGACTTTAATACAAATTTTTTTAATTGAAATGATGAGATCTATCACCCATTTCAGTTTGTACCTGAATCACCCTGTATAATAGCGATGCTAGAACTGGTAAAAGTTGTATAAATCAAAAATGTAAACGCTAAACGTTTTGCTCCTTTATAGCGTCGTACCTCGTCTGATCATAGTCCTGTTGGCTCATCTCTTACTGAGTGAAACTTCTCTACAATGCAAATCCTTGTACTCACATATTATGTGTTGTATTCTGATTATGTTCTGAGCCTTGTACCGTTGTCTCAATAGTTGCCAGAACCTGGTTTGGTTTTGGAGATACGATACAAAATCAATATATATTTTAATGTAACATATCTAAACGGAAACAGTTATGTGAAATCTGAATAGGTCATTTCAGTTTCACAAAAAATAAGACATTAACCTGAAATCCACAAGGCTCTATGTATTTAATAACAACCGAGATGCCTGATGGTAACCTCGATCAAGATGAAACGCACAGTACAATGTTTCATAGGCTCTTCCTCAAATTCATTATATTTTCTTTACGATTCTTCTAAAAAATGTAAGTGCGGCTGTGTTTTGGAGATCACAGGTGCAGCTTGTCAGGAATCCATTCCTCCTTTAAACAGCGGAGCATCAGGCTACTAAGAATGAGGTGAGGGAAATATAATGAGAAGTTATTGCTTATATCCTCATCCGTGTGATACACATTTTTAAGGAGATGTTTTATTAGATATTCACTTACGACTCCAGCTGAAAACGAGCCTTTCAGAATTGAGAATGATTGCAACCGTTCTTCGAAAATAATATGATATGCAGTGTCTTGAAAAATGCTCGTAGTGCGTTCATATACGGAACATGTGGGACCGGCAACTGATGAAAGAACCAATAAAACACCAATTTGTGTATGAAACGTACATATACTAATGGAATTAACCAATAATTCATGTTTTTAATAGTGTATATTTTTTTTATGTTCGGGATATCCTGTAATGTTCAGAGAACATCGTGAGAACCAAGGGAAATATGGTGGGAATTGGTGTTCTTCTCAAATTTCTGGAGGTTATATCCCTCGGAAACAGAATCCAACAGTTTCAGGGTATGTATGGTTGCTGCACTCCGAATATGGAAACAGTATTCCAGGACAGGTCGGATCTGTGTCTTATAGATCATAAGCAGCTGACTGGAAGTGAAATAGCTCCTGGCCCGAAACAGAAAACCAAGTTTTTGGGATGCACTTCTATAGCAATTAATCTCACGTGATTTTTCCAAGAGAGGTTATTGCTGATAGTGATACCAAGCATCGAAATGGATGTCTTAAAAAGGTATATGGTTACTCCTGACAAGCTCATGTTGGGCAAAGTGAGATCGACTCTACCAAGTTATTCGAGAATTGTTGCCAAGTCCATATTTATGTTGTCAACATTTCTCCCACGTTCGTTTCTGATTTGCGTGGCTGGTATTGGAGCCCTGGAAGAGAAGGCGGTATGGAGGGTACCATCATCCGTGAAGCTGTGACCTGGACATGAAGGTGCTTCCAACAAATCGTTGATATGGAGTAGATATAGTGTTGGTGCTAGAATTGATGCTTGCGGAACACCAGCATTTATGATAAGAGTGTCAGATGAAACTTCGTCGACCACTACATGGAGGGACCTGTTTGAGAAAAAATTAACTAGCTAGCAGGCAAGCCATAAGATGGAAGCTTGGCGAGGAGTCCGTGGTGCCAGATTCGATTGAATGCCTTGGAGATATCAAGAGCCACCGCTGAGGTTCCACTATATTTTTCAATAGATTGCTGCCATATATGTGAGACGTAAGCGTGCAGGTCACCAGTTGATCTCTGATGACGGAAGCCATATTGCCTATCGTTGATAATACCTGAATATTCCAGGTATTCCATGAGCTCGATATTAATAGCTTTCTCCATGATCTTTGAAATAATAGATAGCAGTGCGATCGCTCTGTAGTTGCCAGGTAGGGCATTTTCGCCTCTTTTAGGAACTGGTTGAACTCTTCCAATCTTCTAGTTGAACGGGAATATCTCAAATTTTTAAGAGTAGTTGAACAACTTGCAGAGAACAGGTGTTACTTTGGGACCACATTTCTTGAGAACAATCGATTTAATTCCGTCGGAGTTAAAAGCTTTGTTGGTGTTGAGTTCCAATAAAATCTTCCTCATGGTATGTTGGCGAAATGTAATCTCGGGCATATGTAGTGTTGCCGTCTAGACTTATACATTCTAGACTCTTGTCTTGTCTTGTCTAGAATATCAAGACAAGATCATCAATATGTCTTGTCTAGATTATCTAGACAAGACAAGACTTTTCATTTTCCATACAAGACTTTTATTCAAAACTTTTGATTATTTTCAAATCTATATTACAAATACGTCGTTTCGCTGGCGCGGCTATGATTTGTTTTGATTGGTTCCCAGAGAGCGGGAGTTTGCATGCACTGGACTGTTTCTACGCAATTTAAGCTAAGCGTCTTATCTAGATTCTTGAATAATAATCTAGACTTTCGTTATCTAGACAAGACCGCACTTAGCTTATTTAATCAAGACTTACGCGTATACAACTCTTTTCTTGAAATTTCAAGACAAGACAAGAGTAGGTAAACTCTTGTCTTGTCTTGTCTAGATGGCAACACTAGGCATATGACTGTCAATTGACGTAATGTTTGTAGGTTGTTTTCCCCATGAATCTTGAGTGGCATTTCCAGCGAATAGATGCACAAAAATGTTGGCTTTCAATAAAAAAAAATGGGACACACATGATAAAAATTGCAAACAAGTGTTTAGAATCACTCATCAAAGAATACATTGTCATCGTTGACGCTAACGATGATTCTGGAAATAAAATCCGATGACAAACAAGATTCTGGATATGTCACCGAAAACAATCGACTGAAAAACGACATCGGAAAATACGCTTGCAATATGATTTCCCTAATGAAATCCCTGTAGGGCTAATCACGATTTGTGAATCTCGTGTTACGAGTGATTCGATTCGCAGTCAAATTAGGCAGATATCTTTGGAAGCTCGCTTCGGATGCCGATTTCTTATGGTCCATTAATTCCTGGCAACGTTGGGATGATGAATATACCAAATCCGAGATAGATGAAGTAAACAAGAATACATAGTACATAGATCAATGAACGGGAAGATACACTCTGAAATCAATACTTGAACCTCTGAGTACGAACTTTACGAAATTGGGATGCATAATATCATTCGTCAGAACTTATTTCAACTGATTCGTCATTTAATGGAGCAGTTTTTTATCTGAATATGAAACATCATAATGACGTAATCTATTATCTAGTTGAATGAAGGAACGTACTTTATAGGAACGTAAAACATCACACCGTACTTCATAACAATTTTATTTCATCAGAATCGTGATTTGGAGGAACGGTGATTCAAAGAAACCGTATTGTGTAGAAAAGACAATATATCAGAACCCTATTCCGCCGCGACAGTAATCTGTCTTACCCTAATCATCATATTTAATTCATTTTTTCATCTGTTGGAATGCACGAAAGGAAATTCCTATAATATTTGTGGAAGATCGTGCGCACCTAAGAAGGATAGGTAGAGGAGGTAGGTGTTGGAAGTTTTTTTTATTAACTTTTGTAGGTTGTAAATTCATGGCAACTGTGATTTGTCAGAACTGTATTCTGTCGAGGCGATGAAAAATCATCACTATATTTCTTCGCACCATCAACCTGTGAGAATCGCATTGTAATATAATGAAAAACGTTCCTACCCAATTCACTGTTGCTATGGAATAAGGATCTGTTCGATTAACATTTTGATATAAAACGATTCTGATAGAATACCCTCTTGACAAAATAAGATTATGATAAATTACCGTCATGATGGAATACGGCTTTGATAAATCACTGTTTTGATTGAATACGGTTCTCATTCAATACCATCACATTTTGACGACTTACGTTTTGTTATTATATGTCTACATTTCCACAAATTATGGTTCAATATTACATTGCGATGAATAACGTTCCCAGAAAATACAGTTCCTGTCAATTACGTTCCCTACGAATTACCATTCTGCTGAAATATATATATTTCATATTTCATAACTTCATAACTTCAATGTTCATACAGTACAAACATTTATTGGCTGTGCATTCTGTATCTGTGGTCGTGGGTTGGTATCCCTGACTGTCATTGTCGGTCTCTTGTCAGTTGTCTGTGTGTCATTGACATCTGTCAACATACCTGTCACTGTCTATCAAGTCATGGGATTTCCGTCCTCCACTATTTGCTGATTGCTACTCAAGTGGTCGAAATGGCAGTCAATTCAAATTTTTTCAAAAATGTTTTCTTTATAATCTCGCTGGCCCTTATGCTATGGGACTGGCTCTTGTTTGACCCACCATAAACCATAATGCAGGGGTTTTATAAAATTTCTTCCTCTTCAAATTTGAAAAACAAAATAATTTTGATAATGTTCTGCTATTTGTGTAACTTTCTTCATTTTCAATGTAATTGCAGATAATTTTTTCACCTGCTCCATGTAAGCGATTGTATGGCGAGAATTTCACTTAACACTCATTTTTGTCTCTTGTAGGACTATAATTTCTTATAGGCTGATGATGGACATACCTATGTATGTTCGAAAACATGTTTCCCCTGATGTGACATTGTTCATTTAGTAAACTGTCGTGGAGATGATTTCGAGTTTTATTCCGTTATTACTGTTTTTTGTTTATCGCTTGAAGCGCACGGAAGGAAATCCCTATAATGTTCAAAGAACATCGTGCGTTCCTAGGGAGGATAGTGACAGGAGGTAGGTATTGGAAGTTTTTTGAACTTCTGGAGATTATATGTTGTTGGGAATACTTCCTCAGGCAATGAATTCCAGAGCCTAGCCGTTCTATGGATGAAGGAGTTTTGATAAAGTGCTGTCGTGTTAGGTGTCTCCTACGAAATATGAATATACAGGGTTGTCACACATTTGAGATTTGTATATGAGCGGAGTCTCGGACCGACCTACCGAAAACATCAAAACCCGCAATTAGAAAAATACATCTGTTTTAATTAGGGCATTGGCAGCGATTCGCGAGAGGGCGAGGGGTGAACATCTCTCAGAATCCAAAGACCTCCCTTGATGATGCTCTCTGCGGGAATTCTTAGGGCTTGATACATTTAAAACCTCCACCATATCTGACGACTGCCGAGTGAATTTCTCTGCTACATTACCTATTTTCATTAGCGAACTTTCTGCTGGTAGGGATCCAAATAATTATTAATGGAGTCGAATGATCTCGTTTTATACGCAACATTTAGTACAGAAAACATCTCCATTATACAGAAAAAAACAGAACACCTTACGTAGGTTTCTTTACCGAGGAGTATTTACTTTAAATCACTATATAATAATATAACACCTACCAAGTATCTATGCCATCAAATCACTTGAACTTTTGACAAAATCTCTCACCTGCTGCTAAGAGAGAAACATTCAAATTAATTTCATAATCTCATTCACATTGCCACTCTTTTCCTATAAATAAAATGGAGGCTTCAATCATTTTTCACGGACCCATAGATACAATCACTATATATAATATATGCCTACCAAGTACCTATCCGATAAAATCACTTGAATTCTTCAGAAAACCTCTCACCTGCTGCTAAAACAAAAACCCTCAAATTGATTTCATATTCTCATTCACATTGCCTCATTCTTCCCATAAACAAAATGGAGGTTTCAATCATATTTTACGGACCCATAGATACAATGAAGTGACAACATTTGTTTCGTTTCTTTCATTTTCCCAATCCCCTTGAATGTTTTAACTTTCTCCACATCACATTGATATGGTTTCAGGGTTGCCAAAAAGATAACCAAGCCGTACTAAAAGCCCTAAAATCATTTGCAAGTTTGAGCATGTTCACTATATTTCTAAGTATGTATATCTTTGTTTCGTAAAATGATGAATAAATAATTGTGTGTGTATGTAATATAAGTTGTAGAAATAGACACAGCTTTAGCTGGGTATCGTCTATAGTGTTTGTTAATATGTTTTGACTCATGTGTCAGATTTTCATTAATGTATTTTTAACAAGAGAAATTCTGAGATTTTAATTAGGTTGTACCTTCTTTAATGACTTATGCTATACACTGTAGTGTTCGTTGCATCAATAAATTACTATTACCGTGCGTGCTTTCAAACAATAATTCTACTGGGTATGGACAACAAAGTCATACTTATGTGGGTTCCAGGGCATGAAGGAATCATACGGCAGCTGATCGCCTAGCAAAAAAAGGTGAAGAGTCTACATTCTTTGGTTCTGAGCCTTTCTATGGGACAAGCAAATGTCACTTAATAGCAGAGTTCAGGAAATAGGAAGATATAGAACTCCGGAGGTCAAGAGCTATTCATCCTCAGCAAACTGGAGCTGAAACTGAAGCCTTTCTCACAGGACACTGCCCTCTGAGGTACCACCTCAAGAAAATGGGTCTAGCAGAGACTAACACTTGCACCTAGAGCAGTCAGAAAAATTCTAGGCTTCAATAGAATTCCAGGGTTAGTGGACTGGAATTAGATAAGGGCATTAACAAAAGATCATCTACGTCGCAGTGATTGAGAGGTCTCCCGTAATATACCCCTACCTACAATCTACAATGTATACGATCTACAATCTACGAGATTTCAATAGTGAAGAGCGAATTCCTTTCACCCTATATACAAACCATTCGGATCACTCGTAAATGTACGACGAAATGGAAAAACCTTATAAATAAGAAAAAGACTCATTACCGCTGTTTATAGAAAATTAACGTCGAAAAGAAAAATATTAAAGCTAAGCAAATATGGCTGGCTTGAAAAGGTGTAAGCTGTGGATAGGAGGAAACTCCTGTTCATATAAATGGAAAGTCTGCGTGTTGACTTAACATTACGAATGCATGGGGATATACCGAGGGTCAACTCGACTTATAACAAGCTCCTCTATGTAAATAATAATTTTGGTTAACAAACACATTCATACGAGCAGAACGCGGGGATGTATTGTATATGCGTTCCATATTTTCCATCCATTTGCCAAGTTCGGACTCTTGAATTTTTTATTACGACGAACTGTAGCTACAGCAACCTTGAATCCACACTCTCACAACTTCACTCCGTGTCAAAAATTTTGTTTTAATAGTCTTATGCAAAGTATTCACCCAATTTCGTTCCAAGGTATCACACTATTGAAATATCTTATAATAACAGCAATGTTCACAACAACATCATTAGACCAAGATATTCTTATCTTTTCTCCAGATTCATCATTTCGAATACAATGGATCAGTTTTGCGTTCCATATCTCTGTCATTTGATATTTATACAAAATTGTCCAATCTACTTCACGATAGCTGATTGTTAACAAGACTGGTAAAGATGAGAGATGAGAATTCATTTATCTACTCACTGCATCGAACATGAGCGTTTGCTCCCTGATTTACGGACACAAGCCTGTCAATATACTCCCTCGGAAGAAAAAAAATTACCTCCCGTGGGAAGTAAAATAAATTTGCTTCAGCTTGCTTTCTTCGTAGAGATATACCTGCGTATAAGATCTGTGCAATTCAAGTACCTAATCAGTATCTCCACCACTACTATGAAACAAATATCAATTTCCTTCCTGATATTCTAAACTTACTCAATCGAAACTTCAGAATGCAATTACAATAAACTAATTCAAAATGACAGTATGACAAATGACAGATACTGTCAATTGTCCATGGCATACTACATTTCTATAACACACTGATTTCGAGCGAGACTCGAGAGATAGACCGCCTGAAGCAAAATTTTGAGAACGACGTTCCCAGAAATATGCTTTCGTAGATAAAATCATATATATATATCTTGGGTGCAGCGATTCATTTCCTCCTATGTGTGTTTAATGCCCTATGCTACGCGTCGACCTTGAAACTTTACATACGGGAGGGAATGGATACTATTGCTCCCTTGATATATAAATAGCTATTGTAAATCAAGATTATCCATTTTTGTTCAAGGTTCTATACAAAATCAGCTGTCAATCACGAAAAATCTGTTAACTCTTCAGCGATCAACTCTGAAAGTGAAAATAATTGATTTTTTGTTCTACATTTTCATGTTGAAGATGATATTTTGTGGGCTAGGAGTGCCCCGGTTGGGGCAGCTGTGAAACGCTGTAGAAATTTGCATTTTCGAGGAAAGATCAAATCGACAGATTGCATGTTTGATATTTTCGTTACAAATGTAATGCATTTATAATGAAATTATAATGAAAATGGCTGTATCGTCCTCTTTATGGATATAATTGAAGCTTTATATATGTCCAATGAGCGATAATATACTTTGTTTTGTTTCTGCCTTGCTTTATTGCTCATCGACTTGAGCTTCAATACTATTCAAAAAACAAATGAACATAGTAGGAAACCTTTTTTCTCTTATTTCCTCATAATTTATATATTTATATATTAGGTATAAAGAATGAAATTAGGCTGTTGATACCTATACCTCATTTGTACTTCAGACATATTTGAATTTTCAACCTGAGGTGAATGTGTGGATCTACAATTTAACCTGATGGTTTGGTATCTGTCGAAGTCAATTAGCTGTTGACACTCCAAGGGCTCTTTCCATGTCTCATCATGGAATGTTGAATAGGCACGAGAGAAATTATAGGAAATTTAATCTCTTTTTTTGTTTCAGGTTACGAGAAGAAAGATGTGATCCTGATAGACCTTTACCTTTAGACCAGAAACCACGGGATCTCAGCCCTAGGAATGGTAAATACTGAATTTTTCTCGAAACCGCATCATTAGTTTCTTACCGACTTCTAATTTAAAAAAAAAGTACAGAGACTGTCTATGGATTAATCAAGGAGGTGGAATATTAATTTCTATCAATTTTGTATTGTTCATCAGTTACTTCGATAAAACTGTCCTTAACTTTAGATACGTAAAGCAGTTTGACGATATTTTGATAGATGAATAGGCATCATTTTAGTACTGGAATTAAAATAAATTTCTCTCAGGAATACTAGAATAGGGTAGACATCAACTTTGCATCAAATATAACAGAAATTTGAAGCTAGGATTATTATTTTTGAAAGAAAATGATATTTTTGATGATTAGTTACCTACTGAAATTGAAAAAATATCAAAAACAGAAAGATGCAATGAAAATGTTCAAATTCGAGATACCTACATGTGAACAAATGGAATAGAAGCATTGATTAGGTCATTTTCCATCTCTTTCAAAGCAATACTCAACGCCCAGGTTCGAAATTCGAAATAAATAACTATTGAAAGTTTTTTTCCATATGATACCTACTTCAGGGAAAACACTGTAGGTATGGAGATTTGGTAGCTAAACATTCAAATAACAACTATGGAGTGCATTTTCACGGGTCTTTCCCCGGATTCGGAATTCCCACGCGATAACAAAAAGTGGCACAGGGGTTGTTTCACTCCGCAGTCCGCTAAACGGTCGAGTTCATACAAATCCAGAGTGTTCAATCCAAAGTCGGTTTTTTCCCATCCCGAATCGTCCATAAATCCATTTGGGGTTCATCCAGATTGATGCGATCGTCCGGAACACCGATTTATTCCGAGATTTAGTCGACGGAGGGCATTCGTTTCCATTTCTGCATATGCGTATTTAATTGTGACCCTTGTTGGGAAATTTATCGTCGAGTATATTGGGCCGTGTTAATGTCCAAAGCCCACTTTAACAACTATTAATTAAATTCTCGGTTGGGACAGTCAACTTCAATTTCGTTCTGTCCATGGAAATTTGAGAGAATTACATTTGGCATAATAACTTCACTCCATTCACCTCGTTGGAACAAGTAGCACATTTCATAACATTCAGTAGAAGAAATCGAATAATGAACAATAATTAAAAAAATATCGAATCATAATGTCATAACTAATATGTTCCTTTAATAATTTTTGCGATGATTTTATTGTGAATAAAAACTGCAGTCTTGCGTTTGAAAAATGGTGCTATCTGGGTACTTAAAACATACAATGCCATAGAGTGGAGTGTTTCTTTCCTTGCCAGGTGGCGTTCGGCGTTGACGTTTTCATTTCGCGGACTTCGAACGCCTCGTATGGTATAAATGCTGATATGCGTTTACGTTGGATCAGGTTCGCACCAGATAGCGGTCAAGAAGCTATCTGGGATAGCCCTCTACTGATGAGAGCCAACAGCTCGAAACCGGTCTGCAGGTAGTCAGCGTTCCTGAACCACTTAAGCGCAGCTCAGCGATTAGGAAGGAAACACTTGCGATTTTATTCGTCTATACAAAATATTGCATAGATTTCGAGAGGATGTTATCCATTGTTCTGCGTAGCATATAGCACAGCCGTCTTCAACTAACAAACCGTGCTGAGATACTGGCAACGTCGCACGAACGGAAACCGTCGGTCCCATTCGAGCCTAGCAAAATACAATGGTTTTTATATGAGCGCGAGCTTTGAATGTTTGGTTTAACGTAATTTTCTCGGATTATTTTGTAGAATAGGTGAAAAATACAGGAGAGTGAACTTACAGAGTGAAGAACGAGGAATAATGTGGTTGAATAATTCCCTTGGTCATGAACTGAAGCCGTAATTTTGAACATTTTGTTAAAATAAAACTTATGGAGATATCGAATTTTTCATTCATATCTGAGTGTTTGTCAGTTTGATCTGAGATGTTTTTGAATCTAGCTAGAATATTTTCAAGTTGTGACCATCTATTCAATTTCATATCATGAGCATCGTCCACCAATATTCTAATATTGGTGGACGATGTCATGAGTAAGAATCCATTTCAATTCATTGAATCCAAGTTTATTATCACCAACAAAAACTTGGACCTCCATCTCATTGGATATTATAAGTTGAGAAACAATTTGTAAAGTATTTACATCATTGGGATAAAAAACATTTGCTTGCAAATCTAATTCATAAAAATACAATTTATCATCAGTCTTATGGATTTTCCAAGTATCAATTTCAACTTTCTCAACATATTCCCGAACTAACTGTTCATAGTTGTGGATGAGGTCTGATTTTTCAAACTGTTCTATTATATTACTTTGAATATCTAAATATTTCTGACGTCTTTCATTTGGATCAGTTCTTGATGGCTGGTTTTGAAAAATATTTTGGTAAATTTGGAAAATTTTAAGGAACTGCTGTTTTGACTAACTTTGGTGCTCGTAACAAATTTTTTCCAATTGATCCATCCATCTGGCTGAGGGAATGTATCATACCTGATGATATCTTTCTCAATGAAATGAATTGCACATACTGTAGAACGTTGAGATGGTGTCCAGTTTTTTCGAGGTATTGCTGTTATCCACTTACTTCGCAATTCTTCCCCTTTTGGGAATAAAAAAACTGAGACATGATCCTTTCCCAGCTTTTTTTCAGAGCTGTTATTTGACTTACATCCTGGCACACAACAATGAGAAGGCATATTTTATAAGGAATAATGAATAACTTACTTATTTCCAGGAGTAAATTGAAAAAACAACACAAATTCCCTTGCAAATACACCAGCACTAGTACACTTCACTATAACCTCCAATTTAACACAATTTTGAATGCACTTGCCACACACTTTCAGTCTCGAGTCGATTCCTAGATTGTTGCTAATACGTTTAAAATTATTTGATCTCAATATTACACCAATTAATAATTGAAAACTTTTAAAAAACCTTCCATAAACTCCTTGTTTACTTCCTACACAATACACTTTGAATGGCCGACAGGTGCAAGTTCGGTCGTTCGGACAATGTTGCCAGACTGCTTCTTCACGGCTTGTTAGTTGAAGACGGCTGTGCATATAGCCAGGAAAGTAGTTGTTTTTCTCTCGTTATCTAGTTTCTCTCTCTTTGTGAAAGTATGACAAGTGATTCACGCGGAAATTTAAAAAAACCGCCACGGAGTAGGAACCAAACTAAGTGAGAGATCATAATATGTCTTGCTCGCTTCCGCAAGGAAATAAGTGGATATGAAATACTCGTGCCCGACATATTATAGATAGTAGTTATGTTAGTCCTTTCCTCTGTTGCAGTGTCCCCGACCGAGCACAGTCCGGTCCTGAACCTGTCCAAGAGCGGAGGCGGCAGCGCAGGCTCCCTGGATCCCTCGGGCAGCGAGGCAGATGGGCCGGACGCGCCCCCCTCGCCCAGGTCACCCAGGTCGGCGGCAGAAGACGACGACGAGGATAACATCTCGGATCCCGAGGACGAGGACGAAAAGGATCAAGGTAGGGAATACATAAATTGTTACCCAACTATCTATGTGATAGATTAAAGGTCTTTAGCGATATACATAGTTATCACACCAGAAATCGAAGCGATTTTATTTTGCCTGAACGATACAATTCAACTAAAATGCTCAACTCGGTTTTGAATAAGGGGCTATATGAATTTAACAAGTTACCTGTAACAATAAAAAACTGTGATAACATTTACCATTTCAAACGGCTCCCGAGAAAATTTGTTTTAGATAAGTGTTAGTGGGAGTGGGGGACATTTGCACGTCAGCAACTAGTCCCTAATGGGACTTTTTTGCAAGCCCCAAGGTGTCTCCAATAACTGATGTGGTTCGCTTAGGAGAGCTGGCTAACATATGTGGCAAGCATTTATCCGCCATTTTTCTATTTAACAAATTAATGTCAAATGTTATATGAAAACTGTCCGGTCTCTTTATCTGGGGATGAATATGGTTGGGTGGTGAAATGATAAAAACCTCTCGTCAAAAAGCCAAGCGAGTAGCTAAGTTAGGAGGGTCAACATCTGAGTTGCGACACGTGGTGGAGGCGCCGTTTGTTCTCAATAATGCCATATAAACTACTAGAACCATCTGAGTTGCGACAATATGAACAAGTAAATGTTCACTTCAAAAACCATCAAAATTCCCTTGCTATAAGATTATCAAAATATCTTACTGGAAAGAAATGAGTATTCGTCTCAGGAATAGAATTTTCAGGTACCTAATACAATTTACTTGTCCCAAGTACTTGGTTTCTCGAAATTTATTGGCTGAAGAAACATATTTCATTCCTCTGAATTCTCAGATACTGAGCCGAAGATTCCAGATTATGCATTGGAGAATACCATGGCTTGAATGTCAATGAGCAGTTTCTTTCCCCAAGAATAAGAATCTCGACAAAATTTCATAGTGGCGCTTGATTCAATATTCCTGGAGTTTAGTTAAGATTCAAGATTCTTCCTTCGTATTTTTCAATTCATTTGCCAGTGATATCAAGAATTATATCTCATCACCATTGCTCCATGCAAACAACAGACTTCAGAAATCTTCAAAAATTTTGCGCCTGTTGAGGTTACAGTAATCTATTATAGTTCAAACATGTGAAATGCAAACGACTGAGGCATTCGACCTGAATTCCTGAAGAACAGTTTGATATACATTGTACAAAGCATAATTGAAACAGTCCAGCGACTAGAAAGCATATAAATCACAAGCATATCGCTCTTGACCGTCTTTTTCCTTCATAGTCAATACTATCCGAGTTGTCCCTACAAAATGAATAAGACGATTATTAAATGAATTGTTGATGTTCTTCGCATCACAGATAGAATGGGAGTTGATCATATCGAATTACATGAAACTGCATTGTTCTATTGCTGTCTAGAGAACAATACGTTTTTCTCGGAATATCTGTCTGGTCGCAGTCTGGGCAGCGAAAACGCCTCCAGCATTTCCTAGCGTGCATTCAAAGTGAAGGAGAAAGGAACAGAAACCAGAAACCGGTCTCCTTCTACGAATGCGAACTTGAAAACCCGAAGAAAATATTTATACTGTGATGTTAATGAATCCACAAGGCCGCAAGTTAGGATCGGTGAATGATCTTGAAGAAGATTAACTGCACTGAGGAAATTTATTTATCGCCATAGCTATTTTGTCTACTATTACAGCCAAGAAGTTTGGCTACATAGGGGAGAGGCAAAATCTCCAGTACGGCAGAAGAGAGCACTTTACTGCAAACGTCTTCCTGTGTTAGCAGAGCTATATAAAAAATTTACTCATAGTTGGAGCCAAGTAACTTTGCTGTCGTAGTGAAGTAATAGTAGGTACTATTCCAATAAAGAAGCTACAATCTATTATTCTGTTATTGGAAAGTGGATTACTAATACACGAAAGATATTTGCTGCTCCAGTATAGCGTCTATTTATGAACAACAAAGTTCTTGCCAATAGCAGCAGAGTGTTCTTATAGGTAGCAAAAATATTTGCTGGAGATATATTTGAAAATATGCTGATATTGCTATTGGTACCATTTAGCCCGTCCTACAAAATTAGGATGAGCAAACTTCAATCAAACTCCTGGATTTTCAATAATTCAATAAGTATCCGAAATAATATCACTTCTTGAGAATCTAGAGATTCGATTGAAATTTGATTCTCCAAGTTTTGTTGGACGCTTTAAGGCTTCCACTTTCAAAGATGTTTCCTGCTAATATTCTGCTAAAGTGAGAGAATTGACTCCCACTAATAGAACACCTTGAGTAAAATTTCAGTTTAAGATCATTTATTGAGGAATTGATGATTTTTATATAAAAAAAAACAGAATGAGGAATGTCTCGTGAAATACTTCATTCTTCAGGGGTGAGGCAATACCTGCGTTCTCCTTCGATTGTAGTCAAATCGTCAAATATATATAAAAAAGTCAGCTACAACAGTTATAAGGTTTCATGAGAACTCTCACCTGAAATTGTTCTCCTATCTGTAGGGTGTTCGAATTCCAAGATATCGGCTGATGATGATTTTTATTAAATGGGACACCTTGTATATGATTGCATTTGCAGGTTCTTCCTTGAGAGCCAATTTCAATGCATCATACTTAGGGTCTAGCAAGAATGAGTACAGAGATATAGGGTGTTGAAAAACGAGATTTTTCAATTACAGGATTTTTTTTGTGTCGAAACTATTCAGTACTGTTGTTGTAAAACGTTCACCATATTTTCAAACGTGTTCTAACGTGCACAATAAGTTCGGAGAGTATTAGGCGCTGTTGCAAGAAATAATCTGCAACTTTACTAGAAAATAGATCCGTTTTATCATTAAAGAACGAATTCATTTGTGAAAATATAACTAACAAGTTATGATTTACATTTTGTTACATAATGAGAGTGAATAACTATAGATTTCATTGCAAAATATCATCATTTATTTTCATTAGTAATCAACTTCATTCTGCAAATGAGTGATTCATGAGAATTATTCAGGTAAGATCGAAAAACCTTTTATATCCCTTTTTTGTGGACCTCTAGAAAGCTTGGTACACATGTTACAAACTTCACATCGAGGTAAAATCCTCAATATAGGAAATTTCCCCATTGTGGTAATATGTTAAAAATCCTGAGGACGTCACAGGACCAATATAGAATCGATATGACGTAAAAACGCTACAACTTTGAGGGTCAAGGCCTCCCTTCACGTGAAAAACGATGCGAAGCATTATCAAATGTAGAAATGAATCAACACTGATACCGCGTTCGTGCTGTTTTAACGATGATCACCCAATCTCAAAGAGTTATAAGATGTTAATTCCTTCATATTTTGACTCATAAGAAACTGAAAAAGGACCTCCAGAAAGTTCGGTACACATTTTTGACTCACCCTGGACAATTCATTTTTAGTAACTCGATAGTGCAGTAACTGCAGTAATATGTTAAAGATCCTGAAATCCTGAAGACTTCACGGGACCAATACAGGATCGATATGACATGAAAACGCAACGAATTTGAGGATCATGGCCTACCTTTACGTGAAAAACGATGCGAGGCATTATCAAATATAGAAATAAATCAACACTAATACCGCGTTCGTGCTGTTTTAACGATGATCACCCAATCTCCGAGAGTTATGAGATGCTAATTCCTTTATATTTTGACTCATGGGAAACTGAAAGAGGATGCCTTAATGTTTGTTGTGCAGCGCACAGCGGGTAGATAGATGGCTCGCTGACATGCTCGTTTGATAACTTATTTAGAATGTTTGCTTTTGGCTATTTGCGATTTAACGACTCCGGTTGATGTTGCTGTCACGTTGAAATTGCGAATTGATTGAGAAATTGATTGCTGATTTCAATTCGAGCTCGATCAAGGTGAACCAGTTACCATCATTCATTTCGATATCGCTGCTCAATGATTTCTATTTATGAATTATCACTTTTGATATATACCCCGCGAGAGCTTCAATTATCACTGGATTTCTTTTCGAGAACATGAATATATTGAAAATTTTTCCGAGTCGAAGGTTGATTGGTCCATAGAACATCTTCGAGTGCTGTTTTCAAATACAGATCCATTGGATCCTAAAACGAACAGTTTTCATTTCATGATATTTTTCATAGACTGAATTAGACCTATCTCGATGAAATGTAAAAATATCCAGTTTGGCATTCTCTGAAAAGACTATCGAAGACTTTTGAGGGTTGCTCGTAAGGGGTCAACCGAATGACGGATAGAACAAATTTTAGAACAAATTTTAGAACAAATTTTAAATTTGCCATCATATGAACAAATGAGGCATGTCTAGGTTACCATGACATTGACGATGAAATTTCGATCCGAGAAATTACAAAACCATTTCGAGGTCAGACACCAGACATCCCCATGACGAAGTAACACTCCATCATTGCACTAGTAACACAGAGAAAATTATGTTTCATCTACTGAAGAATACGTTATTCTCCATTCCATCATTCAGTATTTCTTGTATAAGTTTGCATAGACTTCTTCAGAATTTTCTGTGTTTGAACACAATCACATATATGACGTTTATACATACAAGATTCTTCGAAAAATATTCCCAATTTCCAATTTCATTCGATAAATCGTCGAAAAAATGCATCATTTTTGATGATTATCCATAACACGATTATCAAAGCTCTGAATTTAAAAATCCCGAAAACGTTTCGAGATGAAGCATCAATCAAGAGGATACAGGTGAGAAGAGAAATAAAAAAAATATCTGTTCAAACGGTAAGGTGAAGACCACGATGCCATTTTACACCCATTCAATTATCACCCTGTTCCCTGAAATCACAGAAGTTCCATTTTGCCACGACACACTTTCAAGAGATTAGGCTAATCATCGGTGAAAACCGATTTCAAATTGGTGAAGAAATTCGTGAGCTATTCTACTTTGAATTTAGGCTATATTTTGGACCACGACGTTATCAATGTTGACCAGTTTAAATAGTGACCTTGAATAGATAAATAAGAAGAGAGGCCCCAGAACCGAACCGTGTGACACCCCACACCCCACTCTCCGAGCAAAATGTGAACCACCATAAAATTAGCCCGTTTCATTGCAGACCAGGACGACCGTGATCTAGCTCTACCCTTGATACGTAAATCAACATTTCCGTTTGGTGAAAAACTAAAATTTTAAATAATGTTTCCACTTTAGCGCACTAGTGCGGCAAAGTAACACTTCACAGTAACAGTACTAGTGCGGTAAAGTATCCCATTACGAAACTGAAACCAGTGTCGTGATGTTTCACATTATACATATCGGTAGTAGATAAATGATGTAAATAGTGATCTTGCATAGATGAATAATAAGAGAGGCCCGAGAACCGAACCGTGTGATTGATTATTGATTGATTGATTAATAGCAGAATGATCAGTCAGGGTTCGAAGCCCAAAACACTGCAACCTTTGGACCTATTGTATTCCTCATCATGCAGTTGACTTAGTTGAAGAGGTTCGCTACCTTGATAAGGTTTAGCGGCCTCTTCATCACATCATTCGTTGGAAAAGCCTCTTGAGAGTTTGATGCTCTCCAACGCGCTAGTGCTTCGCACTCCAATATTACATAGGTGGCAGTTTCCTCCTCCTCATTGCATAGTCTGCATATGGGTTCGTCTGTATAGATGCTCATTTGATGCATATGTTTCCTCAAGGGGCAGTGACCGGTTATTAGTCCCGTCACTTGTCTGATCTGACTTCTGTTCAGGCTCAGAATGTCGTTAGCCACTGTTTTGGACAGTGTTTCAACCATCAGTTTACTGTGTCTTCGTCCTGGGACATTGTTCCAGTATGCCTGATGTCTTTCTTGCATAAACCTTGCCAGCCAGCCGCGTATTGAGGTTTTGGGGTTACCGAACACAGGTTCCGGTCCCACAAACAAGGCCGCAGACCCTCGCCTAGCAACAGCGTCAGCTGCTTCATTGCCTTCAATTCCCTTATGCCCTGGCACCCATCGAAGAGTTCCCTTGTTGTGGTTAGCCAGGGTTAGCAGGCTTTGAAGGCAATCCCAGACCAGTCTTGATCTGATTTTATTGCATGTTAAAGATTGAATGGCCGTCTGACTATCTGAGCATGTGAGGATCTGTTTACCACTGTATCCTCTTACGATATTCTCTCTCAGACATGCCTCAATAGCATGCACCTCTGCCTAGAATACTGAAGCATACCTCCCCAAGGAAGCACTAATCCTAGTTCTGGGTCTATCTCCATATACTCTGGCTCCCGTACCTTCATCAGTCTTGGACCGTGTGATATCCCACAACCCAATCTTCAAGCAGTAGTGTAAACCACCATAAAATTAGTCTATTTGTTTGCAGACCTGGACGACGGCGATCTACCTCTTCCGGCAGCCCCGGGCTGCGACTCACAGCAAGCAGCCCTCAACTATTCCACCTTGGCCAGCGCTGTGGCCTCGGCAAACGGTCCCAGCCAAGAGGCCAGTGTCTCCTCCACCGAGACGCTGCTAAGAAATATACAGGGGCTGCTGAAAGTGGCGGCGGACAACGCAAGGCAGCAGGAGCGCCAGATCAACTACGAAAAAGGTACCAATAGCAACATGGTGTATCTGTTGTCGCTGGCGCAGTACTACATGTACCTGGCAGCCACGCAAAAGTGTTAGGAGATCGGTTCGTGTACATATTCATTGAAATGTCGATGAGAGTCGATTTTAGGCGATTGTATAGAGGTGCCGAGTCAGTTTTGTATAGTTTTTCGTGGCTCGGTATGAGCTTCCGTGGGTTTTAGCTGCCGTTCCTCACTGGAGATGAATTCACTGAGTTACTACAGGAATGGTGCACCAAACACTTATGATGTGATATAGTCATCAATATCGTGCGTCACCAATCTGATTTTATAACTCATTATGAATTTTAAGAAAGTCGTTCGAGATTCAAGGATGTTAACCTGAATTTGTTGATCTTTCTGTATATGATGTCAGCGCGGGAAACATAAACTTCAGCAGATGTTTCTGCAGTACTTTCAGGGAGGTTCACAATAAAAAGTAGTATCATAAGGATTGAGTCATTCCATAGATACAGTTAAATATATCGATGAAACTGTGATTGGGTATGCAGTCAAAGTAAAAAAGTGTACTCTTGTTTTTGTTCAAGCTTTCGAGTCTTTATCGGCTCTAAAATTCATGACATTCACTCGTTATTATCGATTACTATAACACTTATGATAAATGAGATTTCGTTGAAGCTGGCTTCCGTTAAGTGGGAAATAATACATGTGTAAAAGAACATTCACAACATGAAAACATTTTTGGAGATTACTAGAGGACATGTTACATTACACTTGAATTATGTCTATAGAAAACTTGCAAAGCATTTCTGCTACGATAATTATTACTTATCACAACATGGCTGACAATTAGAACAGTAACATGGATACCTGTCTAAAAGAATTGTGTAATCGAACTTTCATCTGTCATGAGTCAATTTTCAAAATTCGAAAAGTTTAGAATCAACGGTATTTTTATTGAACTGAATAAAAAACAGAAGAGGAAGTGGACATTCCAATGATGATATTGCCAACTAATCATATTTGACCGGGAATTTTAAAATTCTCCATTGATTGTTATATGATTGCGACTTTCTTGTAAACTGGAAATGTGAGACTAAATTATGCTTAAATTGTCTATGTCAGTTTTAATATTAATAGCATTGGTTGAATCGAAAATATGTGTCATTTTTAAGAAAGTTCCTTTCGTCAAGTTTGATTCTTGCATCAATATTGTCACATTAGAACATGAATCAAACCTAAAAAAAAGAACTTTCTCAGAAATGACACATAATTTCGAATCAACTAATACTGTTAATACTAGAACTGACATAGACAATTTCAGTTCATCAGAAAATCGCGTAATAATCAATTTATTAATCAATGAAGAATATTAAAATTTCCGGTAAGATATGAACAGTTGGCAATACCATCATTGGAATGTCCACTTCCTCTTCTGTTTTTTATTCCATCTAATAAAAATACCGTTGATTCTGAACTTTTTGAATTTTGACAATTGACTCATGACATATGAAGTTTTCATCATTACATAATTCTTTTGAACAGGTGTCCATGTTAATGTTCTGATGTTTTTGTGATAAGTAATAATTATCGTACCAGAGAAGCTTTGCAAGTTTTCTCGACATAATTCAAGTATAATGTAATACTTTTTATTGATCTTTGAAAATATTGATGTTTTCATATTGTGCATATTCTTTTAAACCTGTATTATACCCCACTTAACGGAAGTCAGCTTCAACGAAACCTCATTTTCCGTTAGTGTTTTACTAATCGATAATAACGATTGAATTTCATATCAATTTTAATGTTTCGTAGAGTTCCTGATGAAGAGACAATAAAGACTCGAAAGCTTGAACAGAAACAAGAGTACACTTTAAACATCTGAGTCGATCCACCTTGCAGTGGAGTGACGATAATAGGGCAGAAAGAAAATCTTACAGTCAACTTCACCAAAACTAAACTTTATTCAACATTGGAATTGGGACATGTTTCGAGAGTTCTAAGAGCTTCATCATCAGCAAAAATTATTTGTTACAGGAAGTACTACAATAAGAAAGACATCAAAAAGCTACGTCAGACGAGTATTCAGATAATGAAAGTCATATAATCCTAAACTTTGTTTGACTTTGACTGCATACCCAAAGGAATTTACAGTTTCATCCTTAATTCAGACAGTAGTCTAATCCTCTCCTTTAGTCGAACATATCCTTGTTCATTTCATTCACATTTAATTTATTCTTTGACTTCTTTATCTGAATTCGCACTCTTTCCTCAAATTCAGATCTTCTTCTATGCACTCTGATTCTCTCAGATATAATAACCGAAAGTATTCGTTTCATTTGTTTTGGATGATTACAGTACATTGTTTTGGTTTGGTGAACATTCCTGAAAACTTTTCTAATAATACGATTCAATGAAAAAACGTTTGATTTGACCACACGTTGGTAGAAATGTTGGAAGAAAACAATATGATGATATAGTTGAATCGAATTATCACGATATATACCTACATGGTATCAAATAATGCAGTGTCATAGCACATAGCTACATATGAAACAATACATAGGTACTATTGACAATTATTCAGTTTGCAATAATGAAAAAAACCACCTTCCAGACACGTCCTGTAGTGATAACAATTTCTTTCCAATATTTCTATTTACTCTGGTCGAATATTTTGATATGAGACAGATTTTTTACCATTGATTCTTGTGATTCTTTCGCATAAATAGTCTTACTTTGGATACTACAAATAACAATCTGAGAATATAGGCATTAAAGTTGATACGCATTTCTGTAAATATAAAGGATTTTTTATAAATATTAACTAAATATAAATAATATTACGCAAGATCTCATCTGATTTTCTAAATTTGGTGCATTAGAGAAATGGAATTGGAACCATTGAATTTGTAAATCTCAAGATATTTCGAATTGTATAAAGTTTCCAAAATTTGTATAAGCACCGGTATTGTGCACATATCGACGTAAGGATAAGTTAGCTTTTATAGATGTACATATTGAACGTTCTGTCATAAGAAAACTAGTTGAGTAAAAGTTAAAAACTTTGACTTTAGCGACATCTTATAATTAACAATTGGGCACACCATTTTGTGGAACTGACCCGGTGTATTCAGTAATTGGAGTTTGAGTATTCTGTCAGTTGGTTGATTTAGGAATATTAGTAATGTGCCATTATATCAAAAGTGTTGTTAGAAGTAGATGTTTATTTAAAAATAATACTAGTTAATTTAACTTGAATATTTATATGAGAAATAACTACTATGAAAATTTTGATATATTCGACTATCCATATCGTCTGTCTCCCTACAAGTATACATCCAAACCATCATGTGGTAAGAAAGTTTCCATGGAAATATACAGGGTATTTTCTACTCACGGTACGAAACATCAAACGATGATCCGTTAGGTTATTTTATAGAAAAGTAAGTTTCTATAAGAACATATCTCTGGAGTTGCTTCGTTTGTGAGATAGAGGGCTTAAATTTTAACTGATTAGGTCAAATTTCATTACTAGCTCGAAATTAGAGGAGTTGAAGAGTAAGTACCAAGTCACCTAAATATCAAGGAAACACAAAATACCAAATAGTTATACTTTGTAAAATTAAAAAAGTACAAATAAAGTGGCGTTACTTTTCTCCTCAGGCTATAGTGCCTACTGAGACGCCACTGGACGCAATAATTTCAGTCTAGTTAGGGCTGAATAAGCGCCTTATTAATTCAAATAAATACTAAATTTCAACCTAATCAGTTCAAGGGTATTTAAGATATTCAAGAAATGCTGATGTTTTTTTAACTTCAACGCCCTGTATTACAGAAACGAACGTTACCTAACAAATCACTCTCTGAAGATTTGTACCGTAGTTAGGAAACACCCTGTAGGTTTATTCATTCATTAGGAAAATACATCATTTCTACAAAATCATTAGACGTAAAACTATTCAAATTGAAGTTTTCATTATTCGGTGCATTTGTAATTTTTGTAATCTGCGAAATGAAATATTGTCCTTTTACTCATTTTCATCACTTTTATCTTAGTAGCAGTATACTACAATTATTATTTGATTTTCACTATTTCCAAGAACACCAAGATCAACACGACACAAGACTTATCACAAAAAAAAAACAGTAAATCTGACAACATAGAGATTCAGCATCCAGTAATGATTCGAACCATTGGATCATTCAAAATAATGTCGAAATATTTTTCAAATTGAACTGTATTGACGTGATACATTTATCTATAGTTTCATTATCGTTTTTGCCCAAGTCAATCGAAAAATTGAGACAAGTTCTGGTTTCAGTATTCTTTGATGAGTTGAAATATAGATCATGAAGGAATGAATTGATCGTGATTATTCCATGAGGACTTATTTTCAACTTAGGCGTTGTTCATAAGTTTTTAGACTTGTAGTCAGATATACGGTATGGACATAACCGCACTTCTACAAGACTGATTACTTTTTCGCGCATTATATCCTTTAGAGTCTGTTGTACAAACCGTCAACGAATATATCAAAATTTTCTGTGCACCAAAAAATTGGTCGGGCTTATCCACCTGACTTCATAGAATTAGGTAAATACTATGTGTGATGTATATGTTAACAATTCAAAATTGAAAATAAACGAAATTATTACAATTTCTGTCTTTTATTGATGGCGGAGGGGTTATTTTCCAGTATCAAAATTGGCATGATTTGATTATGGAGTGAAAAAGATTTTCAACGATCGAAAATTGCAAAACTTGAGTTTACATCGGTATCATGTTTCTCAAATATTTTTTACTCAAAGAGAGTTATGAATCATTTATCACTATACAAATTATGATGTGATATTCGTCTCATTCTTCTCTGGTGAGAAGATGCTAAAGAAAATTTAGTATAAAAACGAACAGTATTAAAAATATATTCGATATAACATCAGGGATATTATAGAATTAAAACAATAATTTTCAAAAGTCATTGATTCAAATGTGTTTTTCACAAATATCATCACTGTACATTTTGAGACTGCTGCTCTAGAGACGATCAACAATCGGTATAGGTGGCACTTTTTCCCGATTTTTTTGTCCGTAATTCGATCCTACTAACAGATACTTAATTCCAGTACTGAATGCACTTCACCAGTGTTGCCAATTCTTGAGAGATATTCATTTTCTCGGATTTTTATGTATAGATTGATTTCATCCATATAACTTTCACTTATAATTGATATAATCATCATGAATAGTCTTATACATGTAACTATAGTAGGTACTTATCTCTCAAAAACAGAAAGTTCCAGTTGAGAACTAGGAAGCATACCTAGAAAGGAATAACAAAATATTCATTAGAAATATTCGAGAAAAACGTGAGAGTAAACGGATGTTTTCAAGTATTTCTTGTAGGTGAGAAATTACAATTTGAATAAGTAGGTAGATCTTATTCGTTCAATTTTTGTAAATACAATCGAATATTAGAAGCCTGCAGCAATCATGAAGTTGATATTCTTGAATTCATTCAAAAACAGGAACCCTATGATGCATATAGGTTCTAATTGTTCCATAAATGGAAATCTCAATAATTCTCAATATCATGCGAAATACCTATCCGATATTTGAAATGAAATGTTTTGGAGCGTACTCATAGAAATGAAATTATGTGATTATAGAATTTGGCGAAGAAAATGATACCTCTAGTATTTTTCTAGAAAAGATTGGCAACACTGTTTGTCACTTCAGTGGTCGTTGTCAGTCAGTTGGAATCGAATGCGAAGATTCGAGAAGGGTGAGCCAAATGGACTTGGAAGGATTGAAATCTGAGTGCTTTTACGCTTGATCGATTTCCACAGGTTGTACATTTTTTAGATTTTTATCAGTCTGTCACTTCTTCGTTTCAGAATTAGCACAGCAAAATTTGAGAAGTAGACATATTTTCAGGTAGATTCGTACATATCCTCCATTACCTACAAGTTTGTTTTGCTTTAATTGAATTTAATAATTCGATTATAATAATAATACATCAGATCTCAAATTATTTCTAAGGCAATATTAGGTAAATTTGTTTCACTACAATTAATGATATTTCTAAAGGCTTAGATCAAAGACAACATCAGAACAGAAGAAAATTAGAATTCAGTTATCTTTGATTCTTTGCTGTAAGATGACGGAAATTCAGTAGAGTATGTGGATAAATTCACTCAATTACGTCATCATGAAATTTGATTAGCGGATCAATTATTGAGTGTTCTCGTGCCATACATACAGGGTTGGTCACAAGATTCGAAAACTCTCCTGAAATTTGGTGATTCTGTAAAAGGTGTCATTATTTGAATAATGAATTCATGCACGAGTATAATGAGGAGGTTTTCTGTGATGATGTTACGAGAGAGTGAGAATGAATTGAAGATAATTTCACAGATCTCCTGCTACTTATTGACAAACATATACATACACTAAAAAGAAATGAGAGAGTGACTCAAAGTGCACTCAATAATGTCTCAATTTTAGTCTACGCCCGATGGAGTTGAAAATTCACGCTACTTGACTGTTTGAGATATGATAATTCTTGGCGAACTCAATCAAATCTGGTAATTAAAATTTTCATTATTGAGAAAAATGTACGAAACATCGAGTTTCAGTTGAGAATTCACTCAAATTTTCAGTTAGTAGATTAACTCACAACCACATTAGGCAGTCACTCAAATGAGGAATTCTCTCCTGTGAGACAAGAAAGCCCGAGAGGTCCATTCAAGAACGCATTATTTGTGAGTAGACATATTGTTCGTCGAACGAAATTGAATTTTCCATGCTGATGAGTCAGGAAAAATATTTTATTTGATAGTTTTGCACAACCCTATATGGAAACCCATCAACGCAGTCAATCAAATTGAGATATTCTACATGCAGACACGGAATATTGAACTTTTCACATTTGGTTCAATGCAAATAAGGTAGGTGAATACAATATGCGCATGTTTGCAATATGCGCACGGGCCGTAGTTTGGTGGATTCACGTACGATGGCAGCACACAGCATAGTGTATTACACAAAGTTTTCTGTTAACCTCCTTACAAGATTTCAGTCGGTTCGACAGCGAGCTGCAAGCTTTATCAGGCTGGTGTCGCTAAAAATCATTTTTGGAAGACACCGGTATTTTTTAATATTGAGTTGTAAAAGGCAGTGCTAATGAACTGCAATATTTTGTGTTACATACATGGGTATTGAAGCTTAGATTGTGGTGGAAAGCAATCGAATTAAGGTAGCACTCTAGACAAAATCATAACCTAACCTAATTTAACTTCATGATGTGAATCAATATGCCCACCGTGCGGAGTTGGTAATATGTACCATGGGTTACAGTACCTAAATGTACGTCAGCACCTAAAATAAGTATCAGATGCATGGAATTTCTGATATGCGCCTGTTTATTGTGTATAGGTTTAATAACTAAGGAAATTAAATACATTTTCATTTGTTCATTTTGGTAATAGTACTCAAAAATAATCATTTTTATTCTATTTATTTTTTAGGTTTTGTATTCAGTTGAACATAAATAACTATTCCACAAGTTCATCTTTCTCTTGATTATTCTTGACTTCTGTATGTATGGCCATATTGTCGATACCGTATTGGCAATATGGCCATTTACACTTGTTTTTACAAATTGGGTGAAGCATATTACAAGCCAATTTTTCATAGCCACTCTTTTTATTTTTAGGTTCTACGAAACCGTATAGGAAGTGTGTATTTTATTTTGTTTCTTTATTCAGACTTCAAAGTCTGAATCCAGACTTTTTTCTCTGAACTCAGCCTATTTTGTCTGGAACCCCACACGATCAGATCAGAATAGTCATGGCACACTCAAATGGAAAATCAAAAATGAAATTAAAATCAATATCCAAGTTTGAAATGTCTCTTTCATGGTATCATTTGATTCAAAAAATGATGAAGAATTTGAAAATGCAATGATATACAGGGTGTTCCATATGGAATTCGGAAGTTATAACCACTTTCGGTTGGACACTGTATGATACAATTGAAGTCTGCAAAATATCAAAATCCTAACTATCAACTGATAACTGAGCTATAGAAGACGGGAGGTGAGATGTAAGACCCTGTATAATTGTATAAACTATACCTTCGCTTTTTATATAGGGTATAAATATATTTGAATAAGCATCACATCATTCATCATAGACGTTTTGACGTACTGACCTGCAAATAATAATAAAATTGATCGTCAACCCTATGAAAACTAGATGACATAATATAAAAGATACATACTGAAATCAGTCTATTACCCTCGATATTACCTAATGTGAATGTGTATTCAATGCATTCAATTCAGACAGTGTGAATTCAGAGAAGAAAGACAAAAATGTCTGAATTCAGAGAAAAGAGTGCGAATTCAGAGAAAAGAGGCTGAATAAAGAAATAAAATAAAATAGACACTACAGTGGCCGTTCTACGCTTTCGTGGGTGTTGAACTTTACCATGAAGGTATTGCCGTGATTTGTTATTCACAATTTCATTTTCAACAGAAATAATCGCTCAAGGTGAGCATATTGTACCTTACTAAAGGGTTTGGGTCTCGGTTTGTGCAATAAGTAATTGTTGCTGCTTCCGGACATTGTTGTAATGTTGTACACTACTGCAATGGTATGAATGATAACAAGGGGAAACGAGCCAGGTTAATCATAACCGACGTGATCGCTGCATCATCGTTCTCTTTTTTTTTCATTTCCAACATCTCGAAAGGTGTTTTTTCTCGAAATTGCCCTCGCATCCTCTGAATAATTCATCGAAATTCGCATTTGAGCGACGTTATAATGGTCCTTCAGCCGTTCGTGAACGTCACGAATTAGTGTGAACCGTATTAGACCTTCGATCGACTTTATAGTCGATCATCTGCCATATCGATTCGATTCGTAATTATCGTAGCTCGAGGCCGGCCAGATAGATACCATCTCGGATCTTGGTTTGCCCGTCCGAACCCATATATTCTCCTTGCATAAATTAGGAATATTTCCATGTCTGCGGAATGGCCTTCGAGTTGCGATGGTCCGATGGTCGGAATTCCGAAAGAACGGACAATCTGTGGTGTACCTCCACAGCCACCTGAATCGGTGAAAAAATCGGAGCAAATGAAAATTCAATTTCAAGATAAAAAAGTGTAAGGTACTCTGATAAGGGATGTGGTACGCGGAGCCCCAGTGCCTCGCAAAAGTTCAATCTCACAGTGATACAAATATATTTCAAGATAAAACATTCTCGAATCGGTGCAATACGAATTTTTTCCACCACTATCAATAAAACCTATCATTATTTACCCCTTTTGGAGGCGTAACTACACGAAGTCCTAACTCAAGAAAATCCTGTGATAATATAGTGTATTTACTCACTTTTGGGGTCCATAAAATGAATCGAATGTTTTCAATTTTTTTCAAATAATCATCACACATTGCAGCAGTCACTCCATGATGTTGATGATGATGATATTATAGCAAAACCTGCTAAATAAACTACTAATCCGCAAGGATCAATTCTAGCACCAACACTATTTCTACACCATATCAACGATTTGTTGGAAGCAACTTCATGTCCAGTACACAGCTTCGCGGATGATAGTACCCTACATATCGCCATCTCTTCCAGGGCTTCAGATTCCAGCCAGACAAATCAGAAACGAACGAAGGAGAAATGTTGACAACATAAATATGTATAAATAACAATAATACCGAGGGCAAATGGGCGAAGTCTAGTCATGACCAGACGAATCCAGTCAATTCCTACTCAACTCAAAGTCAACCTCAGTTGAGCTTTTGTAGTAGCAATGTCTCAACCAATAAGTGCTTGTAGAGTATATCAATTTTTAGGTTGAAATAGTAGATGAATGACTAACTTCGCAGCTTTATTTTTATACCACTGAGTGGAAATGTAAAAAACTAACCACATTGATAAATGTTGTTTTTATAGAATCCCAAATATCAATAGTGGAAAATCTGGGGTGATTAAAAAAGTTACCTACGTTACTAATTTAGCCACCGTGTTAAACACTCGGCCCGAGTGTCAGCGAAACATCTTAACGTTTGTGAAGTTTTTACATTTTGCCATGGATTTCTTGTTGCATCAAGTAATGACCGAGTCAATTCAAAATACCTACGTATATCGAGGATACTCTTCGTACTTACGTCAATATAACTAATTTCACATTATCAAATATGATTTCTCACATGACTTATTGACTTATATCCCAACCCAATAATGAAATGTTTCAGCTGCCTCGTCCTTTGCTCTGCAATTTCTCGATATTTATGCACACATTTTCCAGTCACAATTCGCTCTCGCAATCCAACATTGCCACGACTTCGGCCGATGATGTGTTCGCAATTAAACGATTATGTTGTCATTGCAAATGGCGAGTAATGATACAGATGGCGTTCATAAGTCATACCGGCGGCATCGGAGAGCAGCTATAGCAGCTTAATAATCGACTTTTGCTTCCTGCCTAATTTCAACGTGTCGACCAGTGAAGTTCTAGAGAGGTATCGACGAGAAAAAAAATTGTTTCAAAACACTTCGAAACAATTATCATCACTTCTATAAATTTGTGAAGTGTGCGTTGCTTTGGAACAGATGGAACACACTGAGGTACTTGTTATATCGCTTCAATATTCCAGATTTTTTGGGAATGCTCAAAATATCACCAAAAAATACGGATTTGTTGAATCAGCAACACATGTCTTCTTCGTTCTCTAGTTTTCTTGAAATTTTCTCTCCTAGTTTCGACGAAGCTTTCTTCAAAAATGTGGACAAATCTGAGATGTTCCGATTCTGAAGACTAATACAATTGTTTGTTGGAGGAGTGAAAATTACAAAAAAGACTATTGGTATTTTTTTTTCGAAAAGGTGGATATAGCATCTTGAATCAAAACCTATATATATGGAGTTGATATGACCGGTGAAGTTGTCAATCAATGAAGAAACACATTATTTATTCAACATTCAAGCGAATATATGTTTTGAAGCAATGATACCTAATATTAGTTGTATGGAACAGTGAACACGTGGCAAACATCTTATCTGACAAGAAAAACTATTTCCTGATGTTTGAGCAATTTGATTGAATTTGAAGAACTCTCAAATTTCATTAGATACTAAAATCAACCTCGATTGTTTCATATAGTCTCCATTATTCACCTATATATATATTTGCATGTCTGAACAAATTGGTATCGTGAAAAACATGCTTTGTCAACTCTGATAAGGATATTTTTTCTTTTATCTTCAATTCCTTGCTGGAAAAAAAGTATTGGCGCATTTCTATATTTCGTCGCCCCCTAAGAATAATAAGGTTCTATCTGCATTTTTAAATAAATTGGGATTTCGGTATATTAGGGCTCTATCTGATGAATTCTTCATTATTTTGGGAGGTCAACTATCGCAATCTGTTGGAACTTAAATGAGTTAGTCATAATGCAGAGTTCTATCTACAGAATGTCACCACCCAGATAGAACTTTGTTTCATCTATGATAAAACCAATACATATATACCCTTGTTATCCCAGTTCATCAACATTAAACATTCACAGTCAAAGTGAGAAGTACATCAATTGAAACCGATTTTTGTTCACCTTTAAAATTGAAATTGAATGCAGTGAATATAAGAAGCCATACTACATCTTAGTAGCTGGAAGTTACCGATTTCAAAAATTTCGAAAGTTGTATCAAGGAACCCCAATACAAAAATATTCCTTTCTTCCAAGTTGCTGCATTGGGAGAAGGTAAATGCATATAAAAAAGTGAATGCTGCATGAATGAGACTGATAGTAACTATTTCGCTGCATTCCTGGAAGATCTAAGTTGAATCAGTCATTTTGTACTTCTCCATTTCGATAATTCCAAATATACTTTCGAAAAAATCTACGTGGTGCAATTTTTTCAATACACATATACTTATAATACTTTACATTTATTCAGAAGTGAATCTGATGACACTTAGAACATTGAAAATTAGTTTTCTCGTATCATTTTATGAAACAAAGGTGTACTTTATTGTTTTGTTATTTAGAACCTTGTTCAATAACTACAATATGATGAATCCTTCTGGAAAAAAGTTTCATCTACATTTCAGATGTTCGAGTTAACATTCATCTGAGAATGAAGGAAGGAAAAAAATCAACTGATGAAAACTTCAAATCATTAAAATATACCTAATCAGAACAAAAAATCTGATCGATTGAAATGGAAAGAAATAGATGGGGTCAAAAGTTCGCAGCACGATTCTGAGCAACTATACTTGATACAGATAGTACCTTATTATTTCAGGGCAACGATTTGCAACCATTTCCTTCATTTTGTACGCCTCTGTTGTAATTTTTTTCGTACCCGAATGCATTTCACACATTACCCGGCTTAAAAATCAAATTGGCGTATAATTATCTCTGAATGCATATGTTTAACGACAGAACTTCTTACACACTGACTATCCATGATCGTGATAAATCGGTACAATGCACAAAGTGTATCCTTCGATTAGTATTTAGTGAAGATGAAAAAAAAAAGTTTAGGTTTATACGTTTGTATAATATCGTCGGTCTTCACACGAATAAACGGATTGACGATCTGTGATTTATACAAAAAATTAAAAACGCAGCACAATTTCTTAAACACATTACCATGACAACAAAGTTTTTCAAACAGACTTTCAGTCTTTCGAGTACTGCACGGTCTGTCAATTGTAGGAACTGTCAACTGTCATTTTCGAATTTTGTTGTAATCGGAATTATTCGAACAATTTCGGTTAGTATCAGAATTTGAAGTGAATGAAGTGAAATCGAAGAGAATGTTAGGCATATTTCCAAGAACTGTGATGTGTAACAATAAACCTCTCATCTTTGTAGGCAAGTTATACCTGAATAATCGAAAACTTTGGTACCCCAGCGAATGGAACAGTTTTTATCTTCTACCTTCTTATTCACAAAGGTTAGTAAGCAAGCCATTTTAATATTAATCCTATCAACTGAACTAGACACATCTGCAACGAATAACACTTATACGTGTCTTGTTGGTTGTATGCATCAGTTACAGTCGTATTCAATAAAAAATCATACGAGTGTTGAAAAGAGAGGTTTACGGCATCCTAGTTCTATTTTTTTTACTTGATTCTTTGGGATTTTCTCTCCTCGTTTCTATGAAATAAAAATATTCGTATTATTTCAATATATTTGTAGAGGGACAAATCAGACGATTTGCCCCTCAATGTCACTGCGTTTAACAAATTTTTCTATCAGGGAGTCCAAAAGAAAAATCCAGTTGCTTGTCAGTGACAATTTGTTTGAAAAAATGTTTGAAGGAAAAAAATATAGATATTTTGAGAGAATATCGGAATTTTTACTTATCTTTGGACGTTTCGGGACCGAATCTGCTCCCGTTCTCAACATGTAAATGCAAAATATGTTCCTCTGAAAATTGTGCTGCTTATAGTTTGACACTTTTCAGTGTCATACTGATGTTGGCATATGAATGAGTGATTTTAGTCTAGAAATGAGTTAGAGGATGTTTTCATCAATTGATCTTGAATCTACCATATTCATGGTAAGTTTTCAGTAGTTAATATCATGTTCTATCTATATCAACTGAACAGGAAGCAAACTATAAGCAGCACAACTTTCAAAGAAACATATTTTGCATTTACATGTTGAGAACGGGAGCAGATTCGGTCCCAAAACTGTCCACATTTGGTAAACAATCATTCCCGATAGCCCATTTTACGCAAATAGAATGACGTTAATTTCTCTTTGTAATATACTTGTAAGCTTTTTTCTGAATACAGCTGTACATTGTATAATGTATTATGTTCTCAATTCCAATTCCCGAATTTGAATTAATTTTTAGGTTAGCAGGTAGGTGATCCTATTCTTCGGAATTATGGGATCTGATCGAAGACAGGAATTATGATTTCGTCGAAAAAGTATTGTATGTAACGCGTTCACACACTCTTCTAGAAACTCGTTTCTTGAACACTAGCGCAGCAGATTGCTGAAATGATGTTTACAACACTTGATAGTCTTGATACATAATAATATACTATTTTAGTATTTTATATTTATTGAATATTTGGTGAAGGATCCAACAAATCACACGTGTCCATTGAATGGTGGTGGCCTGAAGACTCTGTAGGTGGCAACGTAACGAACGAAATCCATCGAAATTGCGGTTTTCCACAGAGTAACAAAATACCTGAAACGCGGTCGGACGCATGGAAATGCTTCCACCGCAGGCCACAGGTAGCCAATTAGATATCCGTTTACAAATCCACACGAATCCAACAGATATTCACACTTGTTGCCGGCCACTTCTCAATCAATTTCTCATCAGTGCATCGGATTGGGGGTCGCCTGATGCATTATACTGGGTGTCAAATAATCTATTACACAAGTCATAACTTCTAGAATATAAGGTATCAAAATGAGATTTACTACAAGGTGCAGTGGCGCAGCGAGGAGGGGGTTTTAGGGGTTAACCCCCCCCCAGACTCAGACGCAAACTAAAAAAGGTTGATCAATAATTATTTATTCTAGGTAAAAAAAATAATCTTGTCGACTGTGTAGTGATTATGTTCGAAGCGCCTCTTTCAAAGACTTTTTTCTACATTCATGCAAAAAACAGAACTTTATTGAACTATATTTAGTGGAAAAAGAAGTTCTTTATTGCACTTAGTGCAATAAAGTTTTTATTGCACTCATCTGTCATTCTACCTCAACGTGCTGTCATCATGACAAACATTTTCTATAATGCAACTGTGGTTATAGAAACGTCAGTCAAAAATTAATTCTGACAATTAACAGAATTGTACCTAGTGCCGCACCTCAATAAATCATTGTTTGCTTTTTGCATGAACGTAGAAAAAATGTTGTATGCAACTCGTGCAAAAATTGTTTATTGCACTCGACGTGTTGTCCAACTCGGCCTAACGGCCTCGTCGGACAATTTCACGTCGAATGCAATAAACATTCACTTTTTGCACTTTTTGCATAAATAAACTATTATGTCATGATAATAGTTTAGACATCAGCGAAATTTTCAATTCTACACAACAGTTTCTGGAATTTTATGGACTGGACGATTCTGGTGCGTTGGGAGAAGTTACACTTTGGGTTCAGTTTATCAAAGATGAAACAGTAAAGCCACGAAGTGCGATTGAGGTTATGGAAGTATGCAATAAAAATTTGTTCCCACAATTTATAGACTTCTAATCATAATGGCAACCTTACCAGTCACCACGTGCTCTTGTGAAAGATCGTTTTCGTCCCTGAAATTTCTAAAAAATTATTTGCGGAATTCAACTGGAGACGACAGATTAAACGGCCTAGCCTTGATGTATATTCATCCAGAAGACGAAGTTCTTGATGTCTTGGCTCTCAAATCTCGCCGTCTTCAAATTTCAATATAATTGATAAGTACATTCAGATTGCATTCATAATGTTACTATGTTTTCTGATGATCTAATTATGTTGTTATTGTCATTTATATATTTTTAAAGTAGTATATCTGTATACGCTGTTTGACTATGCCTATTCACTATCTGAGTTTTTTTTAATTATATTGTTTCAAATGTACCTCATATGTACGTTACGTTTTGTGTTCTATAATATATTCTCGTTTTTTCGTAATACTCTCCCTGATTTTTTCAAAACCCCCCCTAATACAAAATTCTGGCTGCGCCACTGACAAGGTGAATGGTATGTGAAGAGTAGCGTTTTTGCATAATTGCACTTTTCGATTACTACCGGTTCTTCAGAAAATTGCTCTGGTGTCAAATTTTGAAATGGGACACTGTATATACAAAGTGTCACCCTATAAAAGTATAGCTCTGAATTTAGAGCAATAAACTGTGACAATGTGTGATATCGTAACATTTTGAATCCATGAAAATTCTGGATCAGAATGAGCGTCATCTTCAAGAATGTAAAAACTTCACAAACGATAAGATTTCCACAAAATTCTTAAACACACAACATGTTTCGCTAACGCAGTAGCTTCGTCAGGTGATATACTGGTACAATGAACTAAACCAACCTTGGCTTGCTCAACTTTTATATACCCTACTTTCCCAAATTGAAGGATTAGTTATCTGTGGACAGGTTCGATAAACCTTCATTTTCTGAAATAAGGCACAATATCTACAATAAAATACGATGTAGCGGTTCAACTTGAAAGGTTTGATAGCAAATACATATTATAACCTACAAATTCAACAGTTGAATACTGTCTGTAGATTAATCGATGAGGTGGTGCATTCATTTTACTTGACTTTTTGGGATTTTCTCCCCTCGTTTCTATAAAATAAAAATATGAATACCTACTATTTCAATATACGTGTAGTTAGGACAAATCAGATGAATTAAAAAATGTTCCTATCAGAGATAATATGCGTATTATTTCAATATATTTGTAGTGGGGCAAATCATCTGATTTGTCCCTTTTGCGAAATGTCACTGCGTTTAACAAATTTTTCGATCGGGGAGTCTAAAAGAAAAATCCAGTAGCTTGTCAGTGACAATTCGTTTGAAAAAAATGTTTGAAGGAAAGAAAAATAGATATATTGAAAAAGTATCGAATTTTTACTTATCTTTGGACGTTTCGGGACCGAATCTGATGTTCTTGTTCTCAACATGAAAATGCAAAATATTTCTCTTTGGAAGTTGTGCTGCTTATAGCTTGACACTTTTCAGTGTAATACTGATGTTGGCATATTATGAATGAGTGATTTTAGTCTACAAATGAGTTACAGGATGTTTTCATTGATTGATCTTGAATCTACCATTTTCATGTTCAGTTTTCAGTAGTGAATACCATGTACTGTCTATTTCAACTGAACAGGAAGCAATGCTATTGTCTCCGTTCAGAAGAATGCAAGCGGATTCCTTGATTTTTCTTTTTTGGTTGTTATCTTCAGAATCATAGGAAAGGAAAAAATCAAAAACGTTGCATACGACCTTTACCAAACTCTGTTTTATCATTCCAAATGAAGTCATCAGGTATTGGTCAGAAATGAGAGAACACCTAGGCACTGTTTTCAAATCTGAAAAGCTGACTTTCAAGCATTCATGAATATTTCAAAATAACAAAAACATTGTATATGTACGACCTTCATCAAACTCTGCTTTTTTTAATTGGGAGGGAAAAAGCGGGATTTTTGAAGTGCCTAGTCTGCTGAAATATGTCAATTCGTGACTATCGATGTCAACTGTTTATCAGAAAAAGTCACAGGGTGGCTTAATAGGTATACAGCGAAAGTGGCACGAGAGAACAAACAAAAACAAAAAGTGTTGCAAGTTTGACTGTACTATACCGGTTTTATTTGTTTGTGTAAATGGACTGAACATATGGGACTGATATTGGCTGAACGATTTGAGAATGTATTCAGTATTTGGCAGTGACGAGAGATATATAATGTATCGTTCAACATAATGTTTGTTCTGCGTGTTTTGAGTGCAATTGAATCAGATGATTGATATATTTGCTGAAGATAGTCGATACATCAGGAATATACAGGGTTATCCAGTTTTAATGCCCTCATACTACGATCAGCTACGATAAAACCTGATAAAATACGGTTATTTTTCTCACTAGAGTGCTTAGTGCTCCTGAACGGTTCGTAATTGTTATATTGTATACAGGGTGTCCGCTAAAACGATGTCAATCTATTAACCATATATTCCTTGAACAAAAACAATATGACTTTCTGAATACCATTTTTCATTTCAGCCCTTTATATTCGATATACAGGGTGTCAAAGTTGGGAATTAAATTTAACGTGTTGAATTTCTATCAATTTTTTTTTTTTTTGAAAACATTATTTCAATACATTCGCTCTGAGCACCTGGTATTTCTATATTTACCTTTTCGTACGTAAATAGTTTCGCCCTCTTCTGATTTCTACGAAATAAATAAGAGCATGTGAACATTATGAGATTACTCTTAGCCGTATAGGCATCAAACATATTTTATAAAAATTCTACAAGAGACAAAAAATACTCAGCAATGATTGACACAAAATTGATAGGAAGTCATTTGCACACGTACAAAAAAATATGGGGGCAAGTGTGTACTTGACCCCCAGTATTTTGAATATTTGATAGTTATTTTCTGTTTTGTTTTCCTCACACGATGTAACTCTTTGTGCTGAAGTAATGTACTAATTTCGAGATTAATAATATCTTATTATATAAATACGCGAGTCATAAAAAAAACAGTTTTTAATTTTCAACTTTGACACCCTGTATATCGAATATGAAGTGCTAAAATGAAAAATGGTATTTGGAAACTAATATTGTTTTTGTTCATGGATTGACCTCCTTTTAGCGGACACCCTGTATATAGTGCAATGAAGTCCACATTTTCTGAAAAAATGTATAACTCTTGCATTGTACCTATGTATATACTAAGGTGATCAGTACATGAATCAATAGCATGTAATATCATTTTGGGTTGTCATTATATTCAATGAAATTCAATTAGAAGTAGGAAATGAGGAAATTGACCATATCAATAATTTTCAATATTTGGGGTGGATTCCTCCACAGATTTTGTGATTCAGGGTGCTGGTGCAATTTTTTGTAAACATCTATAACACAAATTCCGGAAACGTAATCGTTCAAAATGAAGAATATTATCCATATAATCAATTTCTTGAGAAAAAAGTAGATGACTAGAAGAATTTAATGATTTCAAATAATATCAAATCAGCATTTTGATCATTTTTATCATAAAAAATCTTGCATAGCGAATGGAATAATGGAAAAAATCAGGAGGACCAAAATAATTGAGATTTGACAAATGCATCGAACTCTGGCCTTTGGCGTACTGACAAAAGTAGTATAGATATCAACTCAGAATATGTATCTACCACAGATTTATGAAAATATTTCATACACGATATAGAAAAACTACATATTCCTTCATGAGTGTGATAGATTTCAATCAGAAAACTATTGATTCAATTGATCGATTATTTTTAGAGCATCACAATCATTCAAGATCAACAATCAAATTCTAGGAATTTATTTTTATATTTCCGTGTCACTGATAAGAGATCCTGTTCATAAGTCGTAATCACTAATTCATGTAATGCTAATTGATAACCCACCATATTATAACGCAGATGTTATGTCAATGTGATGTGAGCAGATAAAATGACAGCAGATGTTTGTTCAATTGTTAATTGTAATGCCTCGATATATATTTGGATTAGATTGATCGAGTGTTTGTTAAGTGAGGAAGATATAAGTATTGTTGTAAATATATTCCGAATATAAGTGAATGAATAAAGAACAAAACTTCAATCAATCATCAGGAATTTTAAGTCTTCTATAGGTATTTAATTTTTTGGCTAATCTATACAGTGTGTCCATTTAGTGCGTATATAATTCTTCGATATCTCGAAAGCCATAACCAATAGAGGAAAACTTCGAACGAAAATCTTTTTCAGTTACTGAAGTTGCTTATTTCAAAAATATTTTCAAAATTACTGGGTGTTTTTCAAAAGCGGGACAACTCGAAGAGGAGTTTTTTTTCAATGGAACACCCAGTATTGTTTATTCATCAGAATTTATTCCGCCGAGGTTTACCCTCACATCGCTGTAACAAAAATTAATTAAAATTGATATAGTTATTTATTATACAAGGGAAAAAAGTAGTAGATTTTAGCTCCAGGTTGTGAGCTAAAATCTAATATTTTTCCCGTGTATAATACACTATTTTTTTCTGTGACAGAAGGAAGGACGAATCAATATTGAGAAGATATTACATTATTTCGAAATCTGAAAATTATCGACGTGAAATTTCAAGTTTTTACCAGTAGGGACACCTGCGTTTTATAGACATCTTTATCATTCTTTCGAAGTAATCAAATATCTGATGTCACTTCTGTCAGTTCAATTCTGTGATTTGATTTTAAAAAATTGCGAATTCAGTAGTTGTTTAGTAAAATACGAAACCGTGAAGTTGAATGGAAGATAAAAGGACTTGCAGTTCTTTCTCGGAGACGGTATTATTGACTCATTTTTCGGAACTATATAGCACAACAAAAGCCATCAACATTGTATATATATGTGATATATATCCGGGAAAAAAGTACTCACTTTTTTCCCACGGGCAAAAAGTAATTTATGAAAAGTGACATTTCATAACCTGCCAACAGAGATGAAATGCCAAACTTTTTTCCCGTCACAGAAAAAAATCTATTTTTACCACTATTGAAGAGTCATGTTGAATTGGGCATGGTATACTCATTTATTCAAATCTTGAAAATAATTTTGTCATACGGTAGTAGCAAGGTCTCACGTATACCAATCCAGTAATTTTGCGACCGACACGTTCTTCAATTAACAGGGTGCTCCATTTTGCATTCAGAATTCTGCAACATTCAGATGACATTCATTGAAATTTTTCATATGGATCACCCTGTATTCTCATTCACAAGTTCATTCCGACATCTTTCGCCTTTTTATCGTTAAAAAAAATCAAAATCGGTTTCGGTGTTGTTAAGTTATGGATGATTTCCTTATTTTTACTACTATTTCGGGGTAATTTGTAGGTCATATAGTTCTTTCATTTATTTGTAAAGTGTAAATATTGCGTTGCTACGGTATAATCGAATTTCTTGACCATTCATATATTTATTTCTGACAGTGACATTATAAGCTTATATCGTCATTGTTACGATATCTATTATGAGGGTCATAACTCCCTTGGGATGTTATAGATGCTATAATTCCCTCTAGCTGAAATTAAATAAGAAATGCATAGCAACAACCACGCAATAACGTAGCAATAAGGAATCTCCTATTCGCGGTAGTCAAGATCATCATTTGACGTTCTGATGACATTGAAACTATACGGAAAAACATGTCTAACTTCCAATCGGGAAGGTATCTAATGAATGAAATCAGTCAGAAATAAAATTATCTATGTATCACGGGAATTATAGAGCCTCAATAACCTCTGGCAATTGCTGTCCCTCGGGCCAGAGGCCCTCGGGACGCAAACTTTGCCATCGGTAATTAAGGCCCTCATAATTCCCTTAATACATAAATAACTATTTTTACAATAGGAACATTTACAGAGGCTCTCCAAGTGTGAATTTAAAACTTAGTGGGTTTTGACAAATTTATCCAAAATGCTACTTTCACAGATTTTTTGCAGACTATGGATTGATTATTCAAAATACACTTATATTTGTGTTTTGACCTGTCAATCATCGCCACAATCAAATTTATCTTGAATTTATTTGAAATTTCGCTGAATTCCTTCCAGAAACCCGCGTTGGGAAGAAATATTGTTTGTGTCATTATGTTTACCTCCTTCAAGTTAAATGGAGATTCGGATTGTGAGAATAACGACAATAAAAGTGGTCCAAATTTCGAAAAATTGTCCTTATCCTTGCATTCAAAATCTCCATTGTTTGTATTGTTGAAGTTGTTTTAAAGTCAGGCGTTGCTGTTGGCATGTTTGTTTGTTTCACATATAGGTACATATTATTCAACTCATATAAGTAACAAGATTACGGAATATTCCAAATTTGGACAATGCACATATCGCAAAAATACCTGAATGGTCTATGTAAAACCTCGAATGTCATGTGGCAAGCAATATTCCCACACTCAAATCAAATAAAGGAACCATGCCTTATATATAAGTAGCCCTGAGATAGTGATAAACATTTTGATTTTGATTTTTTATTTCAACGATGAAAATGCGAATGATGTCGAAATAAATCTGTGATGAAAAATACAAGCTGTTCGATTTGAAAAATTTTAATGAACGTCGTCTGAATCTTATAATATTCAGAATGTTGATTTCAGCACCCTGTAAAGGATTGTCTCGCAAAACTACTGGATTGGTGTACATGAGACCTTGCTACTACTGTGTGCCAAATATATTTTCAAAATTTCAATAAATGAATATACCATACCCAATTCAACATAACCCTCCAATAGTAGTAAAAATGGGTTTATCAATTATTAGTTGGCAATACCGCAGCCAAATTCAATTTTTTCTACAGCGATGTAGAGCGGAATAAATTTCGATTAAAAAATACTGGGTGTTCTATTGAAAAAAAAAAGTCTCCGAGTCGTCCTGCTTTTATAAAACACCCAGTATGGTTGAACATATTTTCGAAATGAAAACCTTCCAGAACGGAAGGAATTTTTGTTCAAAAGTTTTTCTCTTGTGATAATGGATCTCGAGATATCGAAGAATTACGCATACTAAATGGACACACTGTATACCATTTCCTTTCAAGTACGCCAACATATACCGTAGGATCATTTCCTGCACCGTATTTTACATCCTGTTTGTCTTCCATCATATATTACTTAAAACTGAAACTCTCTACAATGTAAACTAGAAAATAAACATAAAGCGCAAGTCGTTCCCGACAACGACTCAGGGCTCTCATTGTTCCATATTTCCTTTCTTTCCCCCCTTCATCTCTTAGTAAGTAAATCGTACGAAATCGTATAAAGTTCCCGGATGATATTGTGTTGCGGCCATAGTTACATATGCAGATTGCCTTCCTAACTTATTGTACTCGTCTCTCGTAAAGAAAGATGTGTGTGTGTATGTGGTTACGAGGTTTTATGTGTGCTTATATTATACGCCCTATTGCGTTTCGAATTATTTTGTCTTGTTACGCCTTATTTTATAAGGGGGTTCAATTCCAATTTGCTTGTATCCAATTTCGAGTGAACGAGATGAGGAAAAGTAAATGTGGAAGGGGTACCTATTGTACCTACAGAATGATTTGGATATACTTTGAAATTCGAATTTTTTTTAGATTTTTAATGATAACCCTGTTTAGACTTCGCTAGATGGTTATAATATAGTTACGGTTGGAGTCATCGAATACATCCTGTACAATTGGTCGCACTCGGAAGGGAGCGGACGCCTCCCAGAACCAGAATAGTCCTGGATGGTCATGAGTTAGAGTGGTCTTCACAAGTTAAATACTTAGGTGTGTGCATTGACAAAAAGCTCACCTGGGCCCAGCACATCGAACAGCAAGTTTCTGAAGCTAAACGAGCCATTGGAGCCGTGTATCCATTTCTGAACAGACGAAGTAAATTGGGTTTGAGACAAAAATTGAATATTTATATCATGGCTATCAGGCCAATTTCACTGTATGCCTCAGTAGTCTGGGGCCACAGAGCTAAATCTCATATCACCAGATTACAAACATTACAAAAAACAAAATCGCGAGAATGGTGACAGGATCTCCTTGGTATGTTCGGAATAACTAGATCGCCAGGGATCTGAAACTCCCTTCAATCGTGTCAGTCATTAAAGAACGAAACATCAAGACTTTCGAAAAAGCTGAGGTTCATGAGAATCAGCTTCTTCGAAATGCAGTTGATTATGACCCAGGTGATCAATCAGAGTTCAAAAGACCGAGATTGTCCATAAACTAGAGAAAATATCGCCATTAATACCAAATTTACTATTCTCAAGTTTTTGATATTCATTTAATCCGTTCGATCTCTTTCAATTCTCAGAATGTATTTCTGAAACTTATTTGGGGCAGAAGGGCTGTTCGCATCGAACTTCAATACCGTTTTTATTTTGTTCTCATATCTCATCACCCACGTGAAATCCAGATATTTATAGATAGATAAACGGTGGCCAATATAAGAATATGTAAGAACACATAACAGTATCTCAGGACAGGTCGGATCTGAGCCTTATAGATCATAAGCAGCTGACTGAAAGTGAAATAGCTCCTGGCCCGACATAGAAAACCAAGTTTGTGGGATGCACTTTCAGCAATTGATCTCCCGTGATTTTCCCAAAAAAGGTTATTGCTGATAGTAATACCAAGCATCGAAATGGATGTCTTCAAAGGTATGGTTACTCCTGACAAGCTTATGTTGGGCACAGTGAGATCGGCTTTTCTAGAGAAAAGGCATGCTTGTGTTTTGTTTGCATTGAAATCTACCAAGTTATTGGATCCCCATCCGAGAATTGTTGCCAAGTCCATATTCATGTTGTGAACATTTCTCCCTAGTTCGTTTCTGCTTTGCCTGGCTGGTATCGGAGCCCTGGAAGAGAAGACGGTATGGAGGGTACTATCATCAGCTGTGTACTGGACATGAAGTTGCTTTCAACAAATCGTTGATATGGAGTAGAAAAAGTGTTGTTGCTAGAATTAATCTTTGCGGACCACCAGCATTTATGATAAGTATAGATTGGAAAAGGACGAGAGAAGAGGATATCACCCAAGACAAGTTGAAGTTCGGTGAATATCCGGCTAAAAATGATATAAATTTTGCATAATGACGTTATAAGTTGATAGTTGAAATTTGAAACGAACATTTCACCTGTTTTTTACCAGAGCGTTTGGATAAAACCGTTTTTATACAATGTTTCATTTTACTTTTAATTTTTTTCTATTATATAAGTCATTGAAATTTGATCACACTGTATTTTGGTGAGTCAAAAACCGCTTCCGGTGGAGTTCCTTCCATTTTCTAACTTTCTCCAATTAGCATCCCCTTCTGCCTACCCCTGGTCCCACCTACCCTCGGTCATGTACACCACCGCTGAATTTTTCTTTTCACTGACAGCGAATCCGCATGAAAGGAATATAAATAATGAAAGAATGATAATGTGAAATTCGCCCCGCGTTCGAATTAGCAGTCTGAAAGGAAAGAAAATGTAACTAAATCTTTATCAACCGCGAAATTCCGCATGATAAATGGTCTGCATTCATCTGGGCCGTATGGCGGAAGAAGCAGTGAGTTTCTAAATACGATGAATCAATTCCGTTGCGTCTTCATCCAACAGAAAGTGGTGTTTCGTATAATGCACCCTCTTGATGGAATAACAGGTATTTTTTTGGGAGCCCTGACTTTTCACGAGGTTTTTCCTATTCATAATTCTTGTTCCAGGAACAGAAAAATCATTGTTTGAATATCTATACATCACAGAAAAGAACTGAGTACTTTCCACAGAATATTGAATTATATCTGTCAAATAATGGAAATAATGGCAGGTCGTTGGTCGATAACCATTTGAACATGTTCTTCAATTAATTACTATTTTTCTTCTTCTTATTATTATTGAAGGAAGATAATTTGAAAAAATATGAAAATATTTAAAATTTAATACTGTATGTACGTTAATCGAGGAGGTGGTACAATCATTATTCCAGATTCTCTGGGATTTTCTCTCCTCGTTTCTATAAAATAAAAATATGAATATTATTTCAATATACGTGTAGTAAGGACAAATCAGATGATTTGCCCTAAAATTGGAATCACCTACATTGAAATTTGGAGACAAGTCGAATTTTTATCAATCTAATAATAAGAATATGAAACTCAGAAAAACCGTCGGTGTATAATGACATTTACCATGAATATCGATAAATTCAACCACTGTGACGTCACTGGAAACATTATTTCGAATCTAATTGCACTAGAAGAAGCTCAATATTACTAGCAACAAAACCACAACGTTCTATTGAAATTAATGAAAAGACAATTGAGAAATAAATAGAAAAAAGATTTTTCATTGAAATATTATTACCCTGTATCTCGAAAACGAAGCAAGTTAGGACACATGTTCATATGAACTTGATTTCCTGAAATATCACAAGGAATCGCCGCTTGAATCTTTTCGGTGTTATTCAGTATAGAACCTGTGGTTGAAATCTTTCAATTCAATTTCATGACACACTGAATATACCAGCTCTAGCATGGGTACCAGCACATACAGGGTACGAGGGCAATGAAGAGGCAGACTCCCTGCCCGAGCAGGAGCAAACAAAGCTCTTAATGGCCCAGAACTCTTCTGTGGTATTGCGAAAGCTATACAAAAGACTAGTATCAAATCATGGATGCAAACTAAATCTCAAGAATGGTGGAACAACTCGCCAGGAATGAGACAGGCAAAAGAGTTTATTAAAAAACCATCGCCAACATTCACAGAATATCTACTAAGCCAGAAACGAAGTTCAACTAGAATACTAGTGGGACTTCTCACAGGGCATTGTAGGCTCAACAAACACATGAGTACGATAGGTCTGACTGAAGAACTGCTGTGCAGGTTCTGTCAAGAAGAGGAAGAAACAGCAGTACACATACTTTGCCACTGTGAGGGCTTGTCAAGACTAAGGTTCCTTACGCTGGGTGAGGAAAAACCAGGAGCCCAGAAATACACAGGAGATCTGAAAGCTAGCCTATGGAGTCTCATAGAGAAGGTGGGGCTAGCCGAAGGCACAATAGATCTGAAAAGGTCGCAGTGTGGAGGCAGATAGCCCGAAGGCCCCATTCCAAATCTAATCTAATATACCAGAATAAAATTGTATTATGACCATAATTATGCGAACACGATGGATGCCTCAATTTGGTTATTACGAATCTGAATCCAGTCCGCTCAAAAATGATTTCTCATGTTTCAATATAGGATCTACATCCTCACTCCTGTCTATCTACATATATCTACAACCCTCGCTATGTACTTGGTGTACAATCAAGCCTTTTAGCAGCCCAACATGCCACCAGCAAATTGTTGTCTTGAAGACAAACTCTATCGATGCCTTAATCAGGTTTTATCACAATGGGTACAAGCGAAGAAAATTTATCTACTGGTATTCTTCTCAGTGTTGAGAATTTAGTTTCCTGTTGGATTCATCGCAAAATCGTGAATAATTTTAATGAAGTTGTACGACCCGATTGTGTCTTTCGCAGATTCCGTCCAGATAGCGGCGCTACCGACCACGAATGCCCCATTTGAGAAATGGGGCTTCCTCTCCAACTTTTTGGTATGTGCTGGCCGATATAGCGGCGAATCTCTTCGATTTCTATCTATCGCCAGTGGCGTAGCTATGATGTAGGGCGCCATGTTTTATCCCGCCAGCACTTGTCAGCACCGTCATGATCTCGAATGAGACAGAAGTCGCATGTTTTTTTTATGTTCTGGTTTCCACGAAAAGGGATATCCTGTAATGTTCAGAGAACATCGTGAGAACCAAGGGAAATAAGGTAGGAATTGGTGTTCTTCTTAAATTTCTGGAGGTTATATGCCTCGGAGAACACTTCCTTTGGCAATGTGTTCTAGAGTCTCGCTGTTCATTGGATGAACGAGTCTTTGGGAAGATATGTTCCGCAGGTCTCCAAAGTGACCACGAAGGGGTGCGAAGCCTCAACTCGACGGGTTAATCTAGCTGGGACTGCCAAGGTAGGAACAATAATTGTTGATATTTCAGAAGAGCATCGTCCATGAAAATATCTATAAATGGAGCCAGATCGCCAACTTTTCTACGGTGTTCTAGAGAAGTGAGTGAGTTTGTGAGCGAGGCTTCACCCACGAGACGAATTGCCCTTATTCCAGGACAGGTCGGATCTGTGCCTTATAGATCATAAGCAGCTAACTGGAAGTGAAATAGCTCCTGGTCCAAAACAGAAAACCAAGTTTTTGGGATGCAATTTTAGCAATTGATCTCACGTGATTTTCCCAAGGAAGGTTATTAATGATAGTCATACCAAGCATCGAAATGGATGTCTCCAAAAGTATGGTTACTCTTCACTAGCATATGTTGAGCAGAGTGAGATCGACTATTCTAGAGAAAAGACATGCTTGTGTTTTATTTGCATTGAAATCTACCAAGCTACTGGATCCCCACTCGAGAATTGTTGCAAAGTCCATATTTATGTTTTCAACATTTTTCCTTCGTTCGTTTCTGATTTGCCTGGCTGGTATTGGTGCCCTGGAAGAGAAGGCGGTATGGAGGGTACTATCATCCGCGAAGCTGTGTACTGGACATGGAGTTGCTTTCAAAAAATCGTTGATATGGAGTAGAAATAGTGTTGGTGCTAGAATTGATCCTTGCAGAACACCAGCATTTATGATAAGAGAGTCAGATAAAACTTCGTCGACCACTACATGGAGAGACCTGTTCAAGAGAAAACTAGCTAGCAGAGAACATATAGCTGGGGAGGCAAGCCATAAGATGGAAGCTCGGCGAGGAGTCCGTAGTGCCAGACTCGATCGAATGCCTTGGATATATCAAGTGCCACGGCTGAGGTTTTACCATATTTTTCAATTGATTGCTGCCATATTTATGTAAGACGTGAGCGAGCAGGTCACCAGTTGATCTCTGATGACGGAAGCCATATTGCCTATCGTTGATAATACCTGAATGTTCTAACTCAAGCCGGAACAAGCTCCGAGAGCTCCAAGAATCAGACGTTTTCGATGTGGCTTTGTGTCGTATCCATTTCAATTCTAATTAGTGCGATCCAACTGGTTCCAGATGTTTCGATCGTGTTCGTGATGTACTGCATCAAACATCAACTGCTTACCTTCAAGCTCAGCTTCCTGAGATGTTGCCTTGCCAGTATGGCGTCTTCCTCAATGTTTCTCCTCTTTCGTGTTGAGTTCCTTCTAGAAGTAGGAGTTTCCATCAAGCTACTGAATACTGGTTCAGGTTCCATCAGTGTCGTTGATGCACTATCCGGTTATAATTGCACAAGTTCACAATACTCAGATTCCTGGAAGAACTGAAACTCGAGGGGCTGCTATAATCAGGTAAACCAAAATATGACAGAGAAACATGGGGAACCATGGATCTAATCAGGTCGCAGCGCATTTGTCATAATCCACACGAATACCAATACCAACAAACGATGCATGACTAAAACATCGATTCTTCATCTTCTAAAGTAATCCATACTAGAAGTTTGAGATAAGTCTTGAAGTCGTCTCACAAGTTTCAATGGTGAATAAATATAGTCAAACCTGCTTCATTGAGTTTGAGTCATATCAACACCATTCAAATGGTCAACATCATGAAGACGAAAAAATGGGTAGGTTGATACGACCTTTTTGAATTGAATGAATAATAAACTGGCAAATGACGATTTCCCAGAATTTTAGGAGTGATTGGCTTCTTGAATTTCCTGAAAATTTTTCCAGAAGTCTACGAAGGCGTAGAGGGGCCACCGCAATTATTTTTTATAATTCCGACTTAGTATCTCGGAATTTCGACTTAGTTTCTCGGAATTATATAATTCTGACTTATTATGTCGGAATTCCGACTTAGTATCTCGGAATTATATATTTCCGACTTATTATGTCGGAATTCCGACTTATTATCTCTGAATTAGGACATTGCGGTGTTGTGACCATATATAGTTTAGTGTTACATACTTGTGTATGTACATACCTATACTGTAAGGACGACTCCCGGATAGCTAATTGTGAATAATCCATATACCTAATACATATATGGCGTGATGAAATTAAATCGAGAAACAACCCTGGTAGGAGCTCGAAATCAATGAAAGAATGCTATACTGTACGAATAGTATAGAATACATTGCTCTAAATAAACTATACGGTTTTCTGGAAAAACGGTGCTGTTACCTCTAGCGGCCGTAAAGTGGTTAGGCGACCGCTTCATTGATATTTCTCTAGTTTGTAACCAGTGGTGATCCACAGCGATCCAGAGAGTGGTGAAGGGGGTAATAATCCCATCTCCAAGTCTCGCCGAAATATCGATAGTTACTTCTTGTGTTATTTCATATACAGACACGTGCACAAAAACCACTCAGTCATCCTTTGTACCCATATTTTTCAATATTTGGATCCAGGGGATCGTTTTATTCGTTTTACACACATTAGAGACTTTTTCATCAAAATTTCGAGATATATAGGGGAGAATTAATAGTTGGGGTAACTTCCGGTTGAACCAGAAGTGATATAATAAATGAATGTTCTGTCAATAAACGGCAATTTGATATATTTGCTACCCGGTAAATTTCAAAATCCTACCTCGAATAATTCAGAAATAACAGCACTCGCCGATTTTTGTGCATTCCTCTGAATAATTGAAAATATATCCGTATATATTATACTTTTTATATTCATCGCCTTTCCCCCCCTAACCGATACCCTGGATTTGCCACTGTTTTTGAAGACCAATGTTCGCTATAGAAAAACGTTTTAGTGATAACAATCATCGCATATCCTCTTCAAAGACAATTCATAATCGAATGAAGGCCGCTGGTAACAGCTTCATTCTCGATAGAAAACCGTAGCTATACGGAGCTGTTTCTGTTTCCAAGATTATAAGGATATACAGTTGAGAATAGCCCGAATAAGCATGAATTCATTAGTTCCCGAAATTAACATCAGTGCCCTGAAGATCCTAGATAGCACAATGTCATCCCTCGAATATTCTCCGAGAATATTTGAATATTCTCACAATATGATACAAATATTTTAGGGACGTTCTATGGACATTCGGACTGGACTTTCTCAAATATTCTAAGAATATTCCTGGCATATCATAGAAGAAGAAAGGAAAGTGAGAAAACTCGCTCCGGTGAAGATACGAATCATCGAATATTTACAAACTTGAAACGTTTTTCAGTGCGCTACGAACCATAGTGATGAATGATATGAATAGCAAGATGTCAACACTATTAGTAGGATAATTAGTATTGAGGTATCATATTTTGATACGATCATTTCTGTATATTTTCAGAATATTCATGAAGAAAATTCTGAGAATATGTCAAATTGAATGTTCAAAGAATATTCAAAAAGAACATGTCAAATTGAACGTTCATAGAATATTCGTTGCAGAATGAGAATTTTCTTCGAACATTCAGACAACATTCTATCAGTATTTTCTGAAATAAGTATATCCGAACGCTGTCTGGGATGCGATACAACAAATAATCCGTGAACTGGAGATTATTCTACCTATATAGATGCGTTCTCTTTTAGAATTCCCATTTCTTCCCAGTAAACTAAGAACTTACGACGGAGGCAGGGCAACGCATTAAATGAAGATCTTGCGGAACTTACAACCTATACTTACCTATATAGTTGAATTCGACGCCACCAAAAATATCGAGCCTGTATTTTTCTTAAAAAGGCAAAATTCAGTATGCGTGATATAACAATATCTGGTACCACCATCCCCACCGAGACCACTATATTCTTTTGCCTATATCTCTTTATTTTACGAAGATTTTGTTCAAATTTCCTCACTCTGCCATAGCAACTTTTTGTAACCTCTCCAAATATGTGTATAAAATGTATATACAGGGTATCGTATAAATTGGGCCACCCTCAACTTTCTATTTTCAAATACGGACCTGTATTTTTTATTGTATTTGCATTTGCATTTTTTTATTGCATATGAATTATTCACAATTAGCTATTATTCGGGAGTTGTCCTTACAGTATAGGTACATTCATATACATAGGTATGTGACACTTACCTATATGGTCACAACATCGCAATGTCCTAATTCCGAGATAATAAGTCATAATTTCGACATAATGAGTCGAAATCATATAATTCCGAGATACTAAGTCGGAATTCCGACATAATAAGTCGGAATTCCGACATAATAAGTCGGAATTACATAATTCCGAGATACTTAGTCGGAATTCCGACATAATAAGTCGGAATTATATAATTCCGAGATACTAAGTCGGAATTCCGAGATACTAAGTCGGAATTATAAAAAATAATTGCGGTGACCCCTCTACGCCTTCGTAGAAGTCAGTTCATATTTCAAATAATTTGAAAATGTCTCATCAACCTACCCATTTTTGCGTCTTCATGATGTTGTAGCCAGTTCCACATACACTTTATTTACATTGACTGAAGATGACCATATTTTGAATGGTCTAAACAAGTCTCAAACTTAATGAAGCATGATTAACTGCATCTATATCAACCATTAGAACTTGTTAAGACGACTTCGAGACTTTTCTTGTTTGTATTTTCGATTTTCCCGAAGTTGGGGGTTATGTTCCCCCTGCCTCTCCCCTGGTGAGGTCTATGCCTTGCTGCGGCGCATCTCTCGGATCGGTATCTCTTACGGTAACATCATTAGCGGGTGTCGCATTTACATATAATGGCAACGGCCCATACGGGGGGACGCTAGCTGTTACACAGTGGAGGACGCATTGTAGTGTATGCGCCTTCGTAGCGCACCTGCAGCATTTGCATAATTTAATTAAAACATTACTCGTGGTCAGGGCTCTAATAAGGGATGCTGGCGAGAGAAAATGTCGCGAAATGCTTTCAGAGCGCGATTGTTATTCCTCGGATACAATGGGCTTCCTCTCGCCGAGCGGAGTGTCGCATCGACGGAATTCTGGACCGGGATCGTTGGAATACTCGGAATTACGGAGTTTAAAAAATAAATTAGTCACTTAACGAAGAGAAATCAGTTCACTTCTAGTTTATAGGTAACAGTTTGGTACGAAGACTTAGAAAGACCAACAGCTTCATTATTCCAAACCATCGAGAAACTAGTAGTTAAGTTGGATGTAAATCCTATATGTGCAAGACAAATTCATGGTATTAGAAGAAACTGTCCAATATCAAATAAAATCAAAGAATTGGGATGGCTCAATATGAAGGAGAGATGTCTCTTAAACTACAGTTGTTTCATATACATAATATTATAATTAACAATAAGCCTAAACATCTTTTTGATAAGTTGGACTTTCGCAGAAAATCTACATGATGCTAATATCCGTTCTAAAAATAATATTTCAATACCATCTCATGAAACTGCACTTCTCGAGAGAAGCTTCTCTTATACCGCGGCCAAAATCTACAATAACTTACCAAGCTTCGATAATACCAACAAACATGCAGTTCGCAGGTCAATAAAAGAATCAATACTTGATGGATCTTTCACGCAACCATTCTGAACCCGCTATAATCCTTTCCTGATGTTAACCATCTCTTTTTTTTCTATTTTTCTTGTCTCTATAAGTTTCCGCATCTTACATCTCTTCTGTTTTTTCTGTACTTCTGTTACTCATACTTTTGTTCTCTCTTTCCTACTGCCATCAGTGTCATTATTCACAATATTATTGAAAATTTCACTATTTACTTATTCTGAATTTATATTGTATTCTTTCATTTCCTGCACCAAGTATTCACTTATTAATATTCCATTTTTTTATCACACTTCATTGTATTTTGGGGGGTATTTTTACACAGGTTAGGTGGTATAGAGCAGGGTGGTAGAGTACCTGAACCTGGCCTGGGACATGATAATATTTGTTTTATTTACTATATGTTGCAAATCTTCTTGTCCAATGAAGACATTATTATCATTATGTACCCGGATGATACACATATCAAGTTTACTTTTTTCCATAGTGAGATCCATTTAACAAATCATTTGATCAATGAAGAATTATCAAAGCTTGTTTCAGTTTCACTGCAGCATCAACTATTGATGAACCCTTCAAAAACACAAGTAATGAAATTTTGTAAAAATAATACTCAAATTGAACGGCCAATCAAAATCAAAACAGATGATAATGACATATCAGGCGTCAAAGTTCCCAGAAATTTGGGTTTAGAGTTGGAAACAGAATTGCGATTCACAAAACCATATATAAGTAAATGCGTTAAACGAGCATATGATAACCTGATAATGCTGTTTCCTCATCGACACGTGCTAGGAAAAAACACAAAAATTCTGCTTACTGATTCTTTGGTACTCTCGCACTTCAACTATTGCGATGAGATATATGGTCCATGTTTAACCAATACGGAAATAAATCGCATTCAACCTGTTTAAAAATCGTGTCTTAGGTACATCTATGGAATTGAAAAATATCAGAGCATCACATACAACTTGAAAGATTCTAAATGGCTCAGCATGTCCACAAGAAGAGAATCGCACACAATGACTCTGATTCATAAAGTACTACATCACAAAACCCCGCCATAGCTTTATAATACGATTACTTCACGGAGTGATGTTCATAATTTAGGGAATCAATATCCATCACATCATCGGACTTCAATTTTTAAGAGGTCCTATACTTATGCGGTTTACCAGCTCAACTACCAGGTTCCAACAAATCTCAAAATATTTCCACCTATCAAATTTCGAACTTCAATTTTCAAGAGGTCCTATACTTATGCGGTTTACCAGCTCAACTACCAGGTTCCAACAAATCTCAAAACATTTCCACCTATCAAATTTCGAACTTCAATTTTTAAGAGGTCCTATACTTATGCGGTTTACCTGCTCTACAACCAGGTTCCAACAAATCTCAAAACATTTCCACCTATCAAATTTTGAAATCACTACACAAATTTACTACTAGCGAATATGCGTGAGTGAACTCATGAGGAATTCGCCATGTTATTCTGTTTATTCACATGCCAACATGAATTTCCTTACTGTATGCTAGTCACCAGGAATGGCACTTGTATCAGTCCTACTGCCTGTCATTTCTGTTTTGCAGCATGACTTCATATATTTTGAAATGTTGTTATTCACTTAATGTTACCTTCTGCTCATTCTGTGAATAAATATTATTATTATTATTATTATTATTATTATTAATTGCCACATTGTAAGTGACGATTGTCACTTTGAACTGACGATTGCAATTTTGAAGTAATAATGGCTATAGACTTGGCAATTGTTACTCCGAAACTTACCTTCACTGCAAATTCCGAGCAGAAAATATAGTTGTTCAGTCAATGCAAAGCAATGTGTTTGTCCTGAAAATTGATCCTCAGGCACTGGAATCAGTCACCGTCTACCTAACTGATCTCACTGTGCTCAACATAAGCTTGTCAGGAGTAACCATACCTTTGAAGACATCCATTTCGATCTATAAGGCACAGATCCGACCTGTCCTGGAATAATGATTCCATATTTGGAGTGCAGCACCCAAACATACCCTGAAACTGTTGGATTCTGTCCAGAAGAGGGCAATTCGTCTCTTGGGTGATGCCTCGCTCACAAACTCACTCACTTTTCTGGAACACCGTAGAAAAGTTGGCGATCTGACTCTATTCTATAGATATTTTCATGGACGATGCTCGTCTGAAATATTAATAATTGTTCCTCCCTTGGCAGTCCCCGCGAGATTAACCCGTCGAGTTGAGGCTTCGCAGTCCTTCGTGGTCACTTTGGAGACCTGCAGAACATTTCCAAAGACTCGTTCATCCAGCGAATAGCGAGGCTCTGGAACACATTACCAAGGGACTCGTTCCTCGAGTCATATAACCTCCAGAAATTCAACAACAACACCAATTCCTACCTTATTTCCCTTGGTTCTCACGATGTTCTCTGAACATTTCAGGATAACAATTTTCGTGCGGGAACCAGAACATAAAAAAAACTTCCTGATTCATAAGTAACTTCTTAACACCTCTCTGGGGAAGCATCCCTGTAGACTCCCTTGCAAACCTCATAAGAATGCCACTATTAAAAATTCATTCCAGATATTCTCTATGGAATTAACAATATTATCTAATTTCTCTATGAACCACTTTTTTCTCGATATTTTAATCGGTTTGTTCTGTTTTTTTTTTCTCGACAGTTTTGGGGGTCCTGTCCCTATTGACCCCCCTCTGATGAACTGCAGATAAGGCCGAGTTTGACTTATCCATCTCATTTCAATAATAATTATTCTGCAGATTCTCCCGAGATCAGGTGGGCAAGATAAACAGTTCAGAGTGAAATCTTCTAGTTTATTGTCATTGTCGTTGAAAAGAAAATCCCATTCTTCTGGCTGTGTGATCGTGTCCTCTGAAGCCTTTTAATGAATGTATCTCGTGTGTGGTTAGTACCACTATGTGAATATAAGTACTGAGATATCCGAGCCAGATGCGATACTATCGGCTTCAACGTCTTTATCGATACATCTACAGTATCGAATTATTGCCTAAACGTAAAAACAATGCTTTTATCTGATGATCGGTACTGTGTTGTTCACGTATGTCTATGAATTCAGCAGGAACGTGCATATACAGGATGACTGACATAACGACAGAAAAATGTTGGTTATTCATTTGGTACTATACAGGGTCTTCAGAAAAACCTGGCCCCATTTCTAGGGTAGGAAGAACACTGCAAAATAAGTTGGGTTTGTTCAGTGAAGACATCTCGTAACGGCATCGGTTTTTCAAGATACAAGGTGTTGAAAAAATGCTTTTTTACAAATTTTTCACGATGACGTCGAAACTATACTGGCAACATTGTAATGAGAATTTGTATGATCGTGTTTTGGAAGCTGACACATCGCGTGAAATTTGTTTATACCTGACCCTCATAGAGGGCGCTATATTTACACGGTTCGTACCGAGTTGTTTTGAACATAAGAACTTCTTTGAAGTTTGATTTTTCAATCCGAATTTATGTGAACTAAAACATCATTGAATTCAACATCAGAACGGTAGGTACCCTTTATAAAACTCAATACTGTGTACCGTTTTCGAAAAATTCCGGTCTGAAAATAATGGAGTACTTAATAGCTGATGCTGGTATACAATAAAAAGTGTTAATGAGATCAAATACCTATTTACTCAGATTCAAAAACAATTACATTATTCTTGTGCTGAAGAAAAAAAATTAAAAAAAAACATAAAATAGTGAAGAAGTGTTCAAAATCTCCTAAGTTTTCACGAATATCTGATTCTATATTTTCTTGTGAAGAATGCATTTTTTTTCTGAACAGTTGAGGATCAGCTGTTAGACCTTTTGAGTGATGTTTAATTCTGTCTTGCAACTCGACGTGAATTAACCTCTGTAGCATAGACTTTTTGCTAAAGATACAACAAAACTGTGTAATCCATGTTTCTATTCAAATTTGTTCCGATGTTATTCATTTATGGTTCATTTATAATCAATGAGTTCAGCATTAGAAATGTATTGTTGTTTTCGGCTCTCAATGAATAGGTGGTAGTTTTTCATAATACTCGCTCTAATACATAGCTTCATACCAGCCACAGTTATCACGTTATCATTTTCAAATCGAAATATTCAGAAAATGGAACACAGTTTCAGTTTCAAATTTGGAATGAAAAATCTAACCTCAAAACAGTTATGTTTAAAGCTCTTCGGTACGAACCGCGTTCCACTATGAGAGTCAAAGGACCCCGCACATTTAGTACGTAAAATGGCTTTCGGCTAAATTTTCTGAAAATTTGATATGTTTAAGACATTATCGTCTTTATCACACAGTCCAATTTACAGATCGATCCTATGACCAGTTTTCGAGCTACAGGGTGTCAAACATTAGATTTTGGCTGTTTAGAATATTTTGCATCAATTTGAATAATGTGCTCTAAGTCGTGATTATTCTTCAGTAGGAATGAACTATTCACGTCTAATATCTACCTCATGAATCCCTCTATTTGGTTCGAGTATAATATCACATACAGAGTATTGCATTCCATCATGACAAGGTAATATTCTTGGGAAAAGACAAATATTGAAAACATCAGAATTTTGATTTTTACTCAATCACTGAAAACTCGAAAACAAACGGCTAGAATCGGCCAATTATGTGACATAGTATGGGTCTTGATCATAAACATGAGGATTCATATGATAACCTCTGATACCATGTCCGGTTGGCCATATATAGGGTGATGACAATTTGAAAGCTTATAGAATTGATGTAACTGAGGTACAAAATGAGATACATTTTTATAATATATATGAAGTGGAAAATGAAATGTCTCATGAAATAACCCACCCCCACCAAGTCCCTGATGAGTCACAACCACCCCAACGCATATCATCTCAATAGTAGCTCCTACTTATTGTGATACCTCATTGAATAGCTTGGTGAAAATACATTTCAGTAGTATTATTCATATCTCGAACTGGGTGAACTAATAAAAAATATTCATCACCTATATCATTCTGCTGGGGTGACGTATTAATTCCGTAACTTTTTGTAGTATGGGAAAAAATCGTTATTATCGAGCATTATATAAATAACCATAAAAGTGAAATTGCTTATGTGAACAGTTGGCTAGTGAAGCGAGAGAAAACTAAAATCTACAGAATGTTCTAGTAACCTAACCTAACATAACCTAACCTAACCTAACCTAACCTAACCTAACCTAACCTAACCTAACCTAACCTAACCTAACCTAACCTGAGCTGGTCAGACGGTAAGGACACAGCTCCATTCAATCCAGCAGAACATCTCCAAGAAAGAAGTTGTAAAACTGTGACATGTCCGCTATGTTTGAATTCTCAAGAGAATTTGTATTTTGATGATTGTCAAAAGCTGCTGATAGATATTTTTCACATTGTGGCTCACATTCTGGCGAGATGGTCGTATTGAGACAAGTTGTCAGATACCATAATATGACATCAAGCAGTGTCATCACCCTATATATGGCCAACCGGACATGGTATCAGAGGTAATCATATGAATCCTCATGTTTATGATCAAGACCCATACTGTGTCACATAATCGGCCGATTCTAGCCGTTTGTTTTCAAGTTTTCAGTGATTGAGTAAAAATAAAAATTCTGATGTTTTCAGTATTTGTCTTTTCCCAAGAAGATTACCTTGTCATGATGGAATGCAATACTCTGTATGTGATATTATCCTCTAACCGAATAGAGAAATTCATGAGGTAGATATTATAGACGTGAAGAGTTCATTCCTACTGAAGAATAATCACGACTTAGAGCACATCATTCAAATTGATGCAAAATATTCTAAACAGCCAAAATCTAATGTTTGACACCCTGTAGCTCGAAAACTGGTCATAGGATCAATCTGTAAATTGGACTGTGTGATAAGGACGATAATGTCTTAAACATATCAAATTTTCAGAAAATTTAGCCGAAAGCCATTTTACGTACTAAATGTGCGGGGTCCTTTATTTATGTGATGTTTCAGCTTCCAAAACGCAACTATACGAAATTTCATCACAATGTTGCTAGTAGTTTCGACATAATCGTGAAAAATATGTGAAAAAATCAGTTTTCCAACACCTTGTATCTTGATAACGGGTGTCGTTTTACATATTTTCACTAAGCAAACCCAACTTATTTTGCAGTGTTCTAACTACCCTAGCGGAAGAATTAGGTTATTTTGAAACACCCTGTATATTGACAAATATAAAATACAAGAGGCAAGTCAAATTCACAACGTACTCAAAAATTGAAAGAAAAATCACCGATTGAACATGGATGTATTGGTAAAACAATATTCCATTGATAATATTGGCATATATTGGTGAAATTACTGGCTCTATCTCATTGATATGAGTCTCCTTGAGAAACTTCGAATGAAAAATCAACAGTCAAGATGAATCAATGGCAATGGCAATTTCATCCGTCTGGATAAGCAAGAGCAACTAGTCTTTGCGCACGTATTACTCAGCACGCTATTCACCAAGAATTAATCATCGTATATCAAATATCCCGAGGGCCACAGCTTCATTTCACAAATCGAATAAATAATGAGGTTAAAACAAAGACGGGTGTCATATATTTTTCGACGGAATGCGAGCAAGGCAGTAGCCGGAGCAATTTCGAGTAGCCAGTAGCAACTGGCATAAGTAGACCAGTTTATAATGTCCTCCCACGTGCCAATTTGTTTTTCCAAGATATATCTTCATTCCTACTCGTATATGTTATATTGTTATACATTAATCCTCATTTATATGCGCGTGAGTTGATCCACGAGAAAACAAGTAGACTTGTTTGATATCTAGTCGGCGGCAACTTCGAGTGACATAGCACAGGGCAGTGGAAAAAAAATCAGTTTAGGAGCCGATAAGTATAGTTAGTACAGTGTGATTCACCATAAATGTCCCCCTCCTCTAACTCAGTTTTTTTTTTTAACCGATTGCAAAATTTTAAATATCATCTAAAATGATTTTCACCGTTACATCAGAAAATACAAGGTGCTCGGAACAAACGATCTACAGGGTACTATTCGATTTTTTTTCCAAATGAAACACCTTATTTTTCATTGTATTTTCAGATTCTTTCTGAAGAACTGATGGATGGATTTGAAGACATGCAATAATGAAATAGTATAATAATGTTTAATGAGCACGGAATGATAGTCATTTGATTTCATTGGGAAGTTAGCATTCCGTGCGAATTTTACACTATACTTACTTTTTCTTCGGCTTTCCTTCGGCCGGTGATTTTTCCTCAAGTAATGCTTATCTATTAGACATGCAAAGCTGTCAATCTGTCATTGCTTGAAATTTGACAATTCATGGGAGATGAGATTTTGTGAAATAATAACATAATGAAGTAATTGATGATATCAGATACGGAAATAAAATTGATAACCTATAAAGTAACTCATAGATTTATCGAACACGGTAAAGTACAATTTTGTGTTATAGTGTTATATATATTTATATATAAATAGGAAAAATATTTCTCAAATCGCTCAAGCAATAACCGATTTTTTTGGTTTACATACATTTCAGATTGTAAGTTTAATTTTGGTTGTGATTTCAGAAAAAAAATCATTTTGTGCCGTGTCTCACGGTCCAACAATTTGATCAAACTACAGATCAGTAATGTCATCAATGACGTCACGTCAAACAGCAACTGAAATTATTCAGATCTTGTTCTCAATATTTGACATGTCAGATAAAACAATCAGGTTAGGATGTTTGTTTTCATGTTTTCATCAATGACTAGATGATTATCATTTTTTATCTTAGGAATCAATGAGAAATATTATAATTGATATTATCATCGCAATTCACTGCCCGTACTGATAGTAATTGGACTTAGGACCATTTTGGATAATTATCGGGATATTTTTGTCTTGCTCCAATCCCAAATTTATGCTAGGATGTCTAGGGACTAGGTCAAGATCTCACCTCATTTCTGCAGGTATGAACTCACGCATATTTCTATTTGTCTTCTCAATATATGGGTTGATTTTATTTAATAGAAAGCTGAAACATCTCTCATCCATTTTTAGGTAGTTTTGGAAACTATTGAGATCTTCCAGTCTGCCAATCATAGGTAGGACTACTCTATCAATATTTCTTCTTTGAATCTATTGCCTTGACCATATTTTCCTTTTTATCAATCACTCTGTGTATTACAAGTACTGTACAAAATATTCTATAGGTAATGAATTTTTAAATCGTGTGACAAGGATTTCTTGACATTTCAAACCATTTGAGTCAAACAGGCAAGAATGACGTCACATCAAACAAATTTGATCAAATTGTTGGACGTTAGACATGGCCTTTACTTCCATAATATGCTCCCATCAAACAAAGCTACTTGCCCACTGTACCAGGGAAGATTTTTCCTTCTCAAAAATGAGAGAATAAAACGAAATAGTTTTTTGTCAAGCCCTTTCCCGCGACAACGAACAACCTTCAAATCCCAGATAAACGCGATTGGTAAACGACCTAAGTCCAATAAAATTTTTATACTGATTGGGTTTATTCGCTGACATATTTAAAATGGTATTAACCGAAATGGCATAAAAGGGAATTTCAAAAGTGGCAATAAATAACAATTTTAAGTATTAATATCCTGAATTTATGGATGCGCCAATAATACCGCGACTGTCATCGTATTTTTAAATGCAGTCGACATTAAATGAGCAATGTTAATGCCGAATGCACAACGAATGCCAAACATAAAGAACATCAGCTAATAGCAACATTGGTTGTAAACTTTTAATGACTGCGGAGGGTTCTGAAGTTAGGTACATTGTGTTATATAAACGGTATGCCGCATAGTAGTCACCATAGTCTTCTTCATAATTACGCATCATGCAAATAAAAACATTTTTGTGAAGAACGGAACTGCCAAACGAATTTAACGACTGAAATAATAATAATCATATACACAGAAAAAAAAAAGTGTTCGAAACTACAAAATTTTTGTAAATTCAACAGAATCTGAGTGTCATACCAAATATTTTATCACCGCAACAAATTTCTTTTGTCAGTTTTCAACTTAAAATTAATTTGATTTAACTCATTAATGATTCAAATTGACAAAAGTAATTGGTTGAATAAACAAATACTATTTCTATCTAATAAACAGATTCTGTTGATTGAAATGATCATATCATTTCATTCAAGTGACAAAATTGAGTTTCTCAGAGTGAATATGTTTAAATAACAAACTGTATTCTGAATATAACAAATTCAATGAAACAATTCATTCGATCAACAAAATTGTATCATGAATTGACAAAACATTTTGTTGGATATTAAAAAAAAATCCAATAACTGAATTTCAGAACTAAGAGAAATCAGAGATTGATTTCTTCAGTTGATTCAAGACTATTAGCTTGTATAAGCGTCATTCGGAATTCTAGGACAGCTTAATATAATGCAACTGAATAATCATTCAATGAAATATTTGTATGATATAATGTATCTGTGGGTTTTGTTCAACAAAATAATCTGTTTGAAATAACAAAATATTTCTTGATAATGATGTGTCAACAAAATATAATGTTGTCATAGTAAAATTCAATTTTGTCGAAAAGAAAAAAACCTTTGATTGGTTGGATCCACAAAATTTGTTTTATGTCAACTATAAATGTTGTTGAATGTCGCTTATTTGGAATGAACATATAATTTGTTGATTTCGCGAAACTGTGTTTGATTTAAGAAAAAAATTACCAATATTATTTTGTTGGGGCACAATTGCTACATCGGAATAAGAAAACTTGTATTGTATATTGTTTCAGAGATATAATATAATTCAAGCACAAATAATTTGTTGATGCAACAAATCCTTTTCTCTGTGCACTTTTCCTTTGACCTCATTAGAGCACCGTAGAAAAGTCGGCGACCGTTCACTTCTTCATATAGATACTCCCACGGGAAATGTTCTTCACAAATTTCTGCTTCATATCATTCAATCACTAGCAATACCAGTCAGACGAACTCGACTAGTTTAGTCAGTACATCCTGTCGTTGTCAACCTTGAAATATGTCGAACAACAGTTTACCAGAACTCGTTCGTCGCTAGAACGGCGAAGCTTCAACATTATTTGCCAATGGAACTATTCCCAAGAACTTTTGATCTACAAAAGTTTTATACAATATTGATCTACGCAAGAACCAATATGGTCTAAAATTTAGCAATAATACTTAATTCTGTGTGCAATTTGTGAGACGAGGAGAGAGAATCCCAATCTATAAAGAAATACTCCACATCCTTGATTAAGCTACAGACATCAGTATGGTATAAGATTCAATAAAATAATTGGAGCAATTTTTGTTAAGTAGGTATACCTACCTGTTTAATTTAACAACAGTATTTTCACTGTATGTACAATAGGTACAAGTATCTAGAGCTATTTAATTTTTTTCTTTCAATACTCCTTCAGTTATATCAACTTCATGCATCTCAATGGATACCAAACAGCACTCAATTAAAATCACAATACGTTCATGTTCATACACTAATTCGCGTTTTTCTTATTGTAATTAAAACAATACAGACGCCATGCTTAAAGTACCATACACAAACCGTCCTCTGAACGTTCCCTTGAGACAATGTCAGCATTGTTAAAACTCTGTATATATGCTTTCGATGTATAATTTACAATCTTATTGTTGGAAATTAATTCAATGTCTCAAACGAGTTTTTTTTATGGTTTTATTAAAGATCCCATCGACATAATACACTATAATAACATGGTGGGATTGATTGCTCGGTTCAAAAATAATAATCGTCCAAAATTGATCGAGTCCTCTCTTTCGGGCATTGTATTTGAAATTGGTTTCGAATTAGATTCAGTCTCGTTTAGGGCCACAACACCTGTCTCGATTGGTGAGGCCGAAATTGTCCGTACTGCGAACTTGCGAAGTGCGAATCGAATGGAGAACCGAGTTTGTTACCACCAAGAAGCGTGTTCGCCAAAACTTAGAAAACATGGATCTGAGGTAGAATGATCTTATTTTCCAAAGATTATTGCAAATTTCATGTTACGGTGTAGAGAACTCATTGACAACAGGTAAAAAAATAATGAGACTGTGAAACAAAAGCGATCAGTATGAATGAAACCATACAGGGTGTCCGTTTTTCCAGCTCCATCATCGGGATCTCACTCTTTATAAGATATACGGGGTTGGTTGAATCAGGGCAAAGTTGAGCATTTCCATGCTAAATATTTATCTGCAAGAAAATTTGATGTGTCGCTCTAAACACTTTAACCCCTGTATACAGATATAAAAAAACTTCACTCTGAACAAAACCTTTATATTCATTAGTTTGCTGAAACAATTACTCGTTCAGAGAAAATGTATACACTGAATGTATTTCGCAGGTTTTCTGAAGGTATTGGTAGGCGATTTCATTTTTAATACACGCAGTGCACGATGGATGAAATTAACCAAAATCGATTATTTCAACCTGCGTTTATCAAAGCCAATACATATTTGTCTGAATGTTTATTGATCGAAAAAATTCAGGAACAGTTCAATGGACATTATTTCAAAGATACCTGATGTGTTTTGAAAAAGCATATCAAACATAAAAATTTGTATTCGATTATAGTAGAAGGCTTATATTTTATTCCAGAATTTTTTTGGACTGCAGACATGTTGCCAAACTGAAAATATAACTTTCACCGAACTAGGGAAAAAACTAGTTATCAGGGCATGAAGACAACATAATTATGGCCCATATAAATGTCTGATAAGTGTGTTCAGATGGAATACACATTCAATTGATTACGCCTTTCACATATGATTCGAAAAAATACACACAGGTTCACATGAAAAACTTTTTATGTATCATTTTAATACACATGGAAGTTAAGGTGTTAAGGCACTTTTTTACAAGGAATCTGAATCTGTCAGTGTATCTATTATGACATTCTTGATGCCAAAGTTACAACACACAACTTTGTTTCTTGTTATGGGTTCCATATCGGATTTTTGCATTTTTGAAAAAATTACGAATTACAAATTTTCGTTTTCTCCAAATAATTCAAAAACTGAACATGACACATCGGATTTTTCTTGCATATAAATGTTCTGGCGTTTTTCTAAGTCGCCGAATATAATTATTCGGAAAAAATATTTGCGATGAATTTGAATAACGAATGATTGCATTGAATACTATTTTTTTCACGGAATGGTCAATATGAAATGGGTATGTGGCGTTAATTCGACTTTTGTGTACAACCCCATTGTCATTGCAAGTACACGAAAAAAAAAAGTTTTGTTGCACCAACAAAATAATTTTGTCAATTTTTTTTTGGTTGAATTTGACACAATTTTGCGAAATCAACACAATATATGTTCATTCCAAATAAGCAACCTATTCAATGAGTCGAAATAATTTGATTGAAATATTTGTTTATTTCAACCAAAGCTTCATCTCATTCAACAACATTTATAGTTGACATAAAACAAATTTTGTTGATCCAACTATCATCTCATTGTTCAATCAATCACATGCATTTTGTCTATTCGACAAAACTAAATCAATTTTGACAAAGATTTAACTGAAAACAACATCATATTTTGTTGGGTCAACAATTATCTCACTGTGCAACCAATCAAAAGTTTTTTTCTATTCGACAAAATTGAAATGATTATAATAACATTATATTTTGTTGATTCAACACATCACTATGAAGAAATATTTTGATACTTCAAACAAATTACTTTGTTGAACAGAACCCACAAATACATTATATCAAACAAATATTTTGTTGAATGATTATCTAGTTGCATTTTTGCCACCAGGTGGCATTTCTTCCAACCTTTCGTACGCTCGCCTCGATTAGAGGGTACATATACCTACCTAAAACATCCATTCATATAATTAAGTATATTAGGCTATCCTAGAATGTCTTATGACGCTTATACAAGCTAATCGTCTTGAATCAACTGAGGAAATTGATCTCTAAATTCTCTTAGTCTTGAAATTCAGTAGATGGATTTTTTTTAATATCATTCAGCAAAATATTTTGTCGATTCTAAATAAAATTTGGTTGATGGACGGATATATATTGTTATTTTAACATATTTACTCTCCGAGAAACTGGAAATTTTGTCACTTGAATGAAATGATATATAATCATTTCAATCAACTAAATCGTTCAAAAGAGCAGATATTGTAGTATAGGAACAAAATGGTCTTTGTTTATTCAACCAACTCCTGCTGGTAATTTGAATCATTTATGAGTTACATCAAATGAATTTAAAAGAACATTTGTTGCGGTGACAAAATATTTTGTCGTGGATATAATTATGACACTCATATTTTCTTGAATTTACAAAAATTTTGTAGTTTCCATCAATTTTTTTTTCTGTGTACATGCGTCGTTACAACTTCCACCGTAGTTAAGGATCCGAATATTTTTGGGGTGTTTCTGCGTTTATATACACTATACTGATAATTATTGGTACTGAAGACGTGATATTTTCCTAAAGTTTGATCTCCAAGAGTCCTAGTCAACTTCCTTTGACTTTTCATTCATTTCGATATCTTAATTTTTTGTAAATGAGTCACGGTTTGTATGTTCTAGTCTAGGGCAGTGACTATAACTGCCCTATATCATTGTTTTCATTACACATCCTGTATTACTTGAGTTCGAGAATAATCTGTAAGAATATGGAGACAGAAAAAATGAACCCCACCCTATGCGATGTATGAACAAGAGCTTAATTTTTCTCTTACTTAGGTATACACGAAAACGTTTCTCCCGTCTGTCAAATGGAGCAACAAAAACAAACAAGTGTACAACACACCTCCAGATTAGAAAGCCATTTCCCTAACAGTCGCAGAATAATATTGTTCTTCCATCGACTCTGAAAGTGAGATTCTCGCATCGTTCTGCTAAAGTAAGCTCTGCGAAAAATGGAGCATTACTGCGAAAGAAAACCAATTTAAATAAAACCCAAGGCCTTTTGTATACCTGGGCGAATTTCATTTTAATGGAATAATCATTTGTGCAAATATTTGAATGTTTTTTGATATTGAAATGTGAGCTCATTTCTTATTTCCCGACGTTGTGTGCACAGCATTCATGGAAATTTAATCAAAAAATTATGAAACACCGCTGGCGCTCCTTGTGATCGATGAGGCACGGTTCTTTAAAAATAACAACCCCGCGCTTTCACATTCACTGCACAATTGGATTAGCTTATGCAAGGGAAAAAGTTCTTTAGTCGATTCTGTTGTGTCGCCAGGCCATAACAAAATTACAGAAATTTGACTACGAGGCGTGATGATCGATAAAACCAAAAAAATACTCTCTCGTTATTAGGTGAATCGAATATATCTACTCATATAACTAAAATGGCATTTACCGTCTCCATATGTACCACGCTGAATGATCGATTAATCACGAATTTATGATCTATGATTTATTCAATGAATCAAACACGTTACCATGTCAACACAATTTCTTAAACATTTTACCATGACAACAAAGTTTTCTTGCAATCAGAATTATTCGAACAATTCCTGTTTGTATCAATATTCTGCATTAAAAATGTATGCGAAATGCTGTAGACGAAAGTGTAATCGAAGAAAATATTTCAGGTAATTGCATATTTCCAAGAACTCTGTGTGAAAATATACCTCTTGTGGGCAATTCATTCTTCAGAATATGGATATAAACTTGAGAGATCGAAAACTTTGATACCCCAACGAATCGAATTTTTTTTATCTTTTACGTCAGATAAGAACTTCTTATTCACAAAGGTTAGTAAGCAAGCCATTCATGTATCCTAACAATACTAGGTTAATATTAAAAAAATCACCTTACATAGCGCCAATGAAAATGTCTGTTAATTCTATGTCTATGATACATTTCTTTCAAAATTCCAATATGAATTCTTCAATATTTAGAGAAATCTCGATATTTCCCAAGAAATTTTTCTGTAGTTGTGATGAAATTTATTTTTTCCAACAACATAAAATTTCTCTGCATGTTACAGAATGTTTTGATAATATTGAAATGATGTTACAGCAAGTTTTAATTATATTCAAAGAAATATCTATCATTACAGAAGACAGTTCTGTATCATTGAAATAATTATTCCGGCAATCCTATGGAATGTAATCTTGCAGCATTGAAAGCATAGGGGGATATGAAAAATTGGCAAAACCTCTTCCTGAATTTTCTATAAAAGAATCATTTTTCCTAGGCGTCTTGGAGTTTTTCTGCAAATAGTCAGTATGATTTTTTGCCCATATTCAGTATGATTTTACAAGCAGCAATTTCAAACTGAAACAAAATGAAACTATTTTGAAGCGATATCAAATAGGTATTACATTTATCAATACTTGGTTCATCTAAAAGATATAAAATATCATCCTCGATATATGATATTATGGAGCTTTTTATCGATATACCTAATATGTATAACTGCTGTATGATAACTACTTTAGGATGTATAGTTACTTACCAATAATTGTTCGAGTGACGATTTTCTACAAAGAATTGATGCCTTCAGTATGGATATTTTATCAATTCTTCTAGGCGTCTTGGAATTTTTCTAAGGACATCCAGCTCCATTTTTCGAAAATATCTTCCAGGCTTTTCCCGTATTTCATGAGTAACCTGAAACAGAGTAAAATAGTTAACCTCTTTTGTCTGATTGTCTGACGAATCTGCTGTTTAAAATATAATTTTCAGTGGAATGTTGTGTACAGTTTGCAAACCGTTCAATATACTGTGAAATGATAAATGATCCATCTCATGCTGGTAAACAATAATAATAATAATAATAATAATAATAATAATAATAATAATAATGTGTCTTTATTCATCATCAATAAGGAAATTACACAAACAAATTAGAAATATGATACATTAAGATGATGAAAAGGAGAGGTTCAGCTATCAAATCTGCTTCTAAACCCATCCTCAAGAAGAAGAAAAAAAAGAAAAAATGATGAGTGGGTAATAATAACATTAAATTTAACAAAAATAATAATCATATATGCTATACTAACAGTAAAGGTAGGTAATGCGTTTTGAATATAAATATATTGATGATGGTGATGATAGTAGTGAGAACAATGATGATAATAATCGTAAAGAAAATAAGTTGATGATATCAATGAAGATGATGAACCAAGTAATGCATACATTACATATCGTCACGCCTGGAGAGAAACTAGCTTTGTAACCATTATATCATTCCCTTGTAAGAAACGATACTTTCAATGTCTTCTTGAAATTTTTCAAAGTGAATTCTTTCAGTTCTGAGGGAAGGGTATTATATAATTTAGATGCATTATAAGAGAGAATACCTTATCAATTGATAATAAGCGAGCCTTATTCGAATGAAAGTTCATTTTTTCAGTTACAATATTGAGAGAGTAATGAATCAATGCAGTGAACGTAGAACCGTCAGATGAATAATCCCTTATAGGACGATTTTTCGCATCAAATTTTACGTCGACTTTTGAGTTTGGCAAATCTCGATGATTTCGGTGACCCTCCTGACCTGCGTACGTACAAACAGCGATTTGCACTGAACACTATCGGCACCATAAACATCGAGTACCACGCAAAGCACTCATGGATCGCTTGTTGAGTAGACCCTTTTACGACACACAGTCGTATCTCCTCAGACCTGAGTTATTATGTTCATCGGCAAGGATTGTAAGTTGGATTCTTCGCATTCCTCTCACTTCGAGCTTTCGCCGACAGGCTGAATGTCTTGATAAGATTAGAGGCTTTAAGACGATAACATGCGGAGTTCTTCGTTTTTATGGTTTTTTCTCTTCGAATGTCGAAGATGATTCAAGAAGAATCCTTATTAGGTGGAACATTGTGCGTACCTAGAGTGAGGATAGGGAAGAGAGCTATAGACTGGCATTTTGTTGCACTTGACCATCAGATATTCTAGTTAGTAACTAAACATTATCATGATGTTCAACATCAACCTCGCACTTCGAGCTCTCGCCGACAGGCTGAATGTTTTGATGCCATTAGAGGTTTTGAGACGATAACAATCACGTGGAGTTCTACTATCTTCATGTTCTTTTCTCTGCGAATAACGAAGATGATTCTAAAAGATTCAGTTTCTCTGTCTCTAGGATCGTATGGAAAGGAATCCTTAATAAGGTTCGTGGAACATTGTGCGTATCTACACTGAGAAAATAAATGAAAATTTGTATAACTAAATGTAATGGTGGTTCAGAATTAGTTTCATCAAACACAACACATATTCGTGATATCACTTATTCGAGTGATCGACTACAGTGTGGTATTAGGATTGTGTTGAATGTTACTCCCCTGATATTTCTATTTACCACTACGTATTAGTGCGTGCGGTAATAATAATAGGTCTACATTTTGTTATGTACAAATCTACCACATCAGAGAGTAATATGCCGAAATCACGAAGCTGATCGTCGACGTTCGTTTTTTTCAATGCAGGTGGCTTGGCGTTGGCGTGGTCGTTTCATCAGTTCATAGTTCATCTTCCGTTGCGTTCGTCTCGTGAATTATGGATGAAATCAATTTCATTGGTCCATGGAGTTTTCATTTGCAGAGCATGTGTATAGTGTAAGTACCTACATACCTACAAACTGTGGTACTGTGAAGTGTGAACTGTACCTAATAGTAGTAACTCGGAGAGTTCTTACCGGTGTTCAACAGTAAGTAGAATACCTATTCGTTTCATCTTGAAACTGAAATGGCAGGTGAAAGTTGCACGCGTTATTGAGGAGAACGAGAAAATCTCAATTTCCCAACTTCATTCCTATACTCAGATAACTATCTCTACTTCTTACCTAATTATCATAACATACCTGCGAATTATTGAGATTCTGTGATTCTTCAGTTTTTTCTCCAAATAAGTAAGTATGTCCCTGACGGCGGTAGGAAGATATTGATTCAGAGTTTGAACAGACAAAATTGAACAGTCAAAAATGAACGAATCTGTAAGTAGAAATCACTAGTTTGTAGTGGTAAATATGAATTAAATAGTATAAGTATAAGTATAAATTTATTGTTTGTAGTGGTGAATAATAACCGTACAGGTTGGGTCCCAAATAACTGGTGCTTCAGTATGTCATATTGCCTCAATCATACTATTTTGTAGGGGTTATATTTGATGAATGTAGTATTTAACCACAACGGTTGGTATGGTATAGTGATCTTTGGGTATTTACAACGTATAATTTCTCTCAGTGTAAGAAGGAAAGGGAGAAGAGCTAGACTGGAATTTTTCTGGACTTGAACATCAGATATTCTAGTGGTAAAGTAAACAAGATCGTGATGTTAATGTTCAATATCAATAAACGGCCCTTCATAATTATTTTCATAATGATCAAAACCAAGTCTATATACTGAATGATAATGGTATATATATGTATGTTGATAGTTAATTGATTGTTTCTAGTTTCCAGGCTGTATACACACTTTTCGGTAGATATTCTTTAGAGATCCTAATTGAATATCACGCTTCATTAGATGCAGAATCATTTAATTTTAATTAAAATATCTCGAATGCTGGTGCCGAGTACAAAAAAAGCATTTGTAAATCAATTATTCCGATTTAAACGGTTTCGATGTGGTATCTACCTAACCATTCTTGTCGATATGGGTGGAAGGTGCAGTTTCAGAGTGCTATAAAGACAGAATTCATTATGATGATCTTGTATAATATACATTTAGATGACCGTATCACTCATGATGCAGTGGATCACTCTTACTCGGGTAGGTAAACGGGGATTCCCTTTCGTGCGCTCCAAGCAATTAAAAAAAGCAACTCGAAATTATTGACCGTGGTTCACCAATACAACCAATTAATTTTTGGAAAGTGATATTTTATAACCTATTAACAGAGATGAAGATGCAAGTTTTTTCCCGTCACAGAAAAAAGTATATTTGTCCCAGTGTATGGTATTGTACCGTCGACGTATATCTTACAGATATATCACTTTATAGTCAAGTGTATGGAATGATGCCTCGGGAGGTTTGATTTACGAATCAGGAACTTGCAAATCAGAACCACGAACAGTTGCTTGCCAGTCTCAGCCCTTCAGCGTTTATTTGGGCTGGCAGTAAGCTGAGAGACAGAAACAGTCCCTTCCAACACGAACACTATAAATGCGATTATGGTGGAAATTCTGAAATCTGAAGGGTTCAGACGTTTCTTCGAATTGTATCATGATTTCTAGACAAAATGCATAGGAATAAACCGATCTGTACCATATCAAAATCTCATAACATGATGACAGATTGTGAATGATTATAATTGAGAAATACTCACTGAAAGGAACAATCTTGTAAAATTCAGATAAATTTCATGAATTTTACCATCGGTTCTATAAAATGCGATTACGGTACCTGCAGTTTTAAAATGTTATTCTATAATGCTTAACATTACTTTTACAATATAATTTTAATGATTAATATAATGTATTTTCGCAATGTGAATATACTTACTTCTGTAATATTTTTACAATGTGATTTCCATGATTATGTACCTAACATGAACATAAACAGGGCGAGTCAGATATTGGGCGATTGTTTGGACCCAAATATGGCGATAGGATCGAATAAGCCTTGATAAAATATTGCTGTGTAAATATTTTTTTTTCGTTTCTCACGAGTTATTTCATCAATTGATACCAAAATCGGCACAGAGAATATTATTTTATGTACCATTCTACCGTTTTTCACATGGCACTTGAATGATTGCTGATGATGAAATCGACTTCTTTTGACGAAACTTTTTAATGATCCGAATTGTAAAATATGACATAAACTTCATTTCTGCGTAATATTAGTACTTTTTGTTTGGAAACGATATTTTCATTCGTTCAGCGCAATAGATTTCATAGTCTCAGAGGGGGATTTCAAATATTATTTCATTTATGAAGAGTGTGCTCACGGTACGCGTCGGGAGACAGCACAACCTGGAGCTAAAATGTACTACTTTTTTCCCTTGTATAATAAATAACTATTTATATCCTATCGCCATATGCGATATTTTACAGAAAATAAACTGGTTTTTGTTTTTACAACCGTTTTTATCAGTGCTGTCTCGGCCTACTAGGCATCATCAGTTGCGCTCGTTCTGCTGAAAATCGAAAAGAGTGATTATGAGAAATACCACAGTGCTGTCATCGAAGGATATTGAGAGACATTCCAATTAAAAACAGAATCTCATCAAAACATCTAATAATTAAACCTGATTCAATAACTCTCCATTTGGCTTTCGAGAACAAATGAATGCATCCATTTTTAACGACTCTATATCATGTCGCAGCAAAAAAAACCTCTCCCGAATATCGCAAACTGGTTAGGGGGCAATTAGCAATAAAATAAAAAATAATATCCGTCGTAGATTGTAAAAATCCGCAGTAGAGCAATTTACTGTAATTGCGGCCGCTGATATTAGCAATAAGCTGATTTTTTATTCACCCTGTCTCTTATCACCCTCGAAAACCTGAGAACAATAGCTAATCGGAGGGATACACGTCTTCCTCCCACGGAAGACACTGGCGTAGAGAAGTGGCAAATCATCATTTTATTCAAAAATAATAATAATAATATTGAATTTTATTGACACCAGGTATCAGTGAGTACAAATATATACAGAGACATTTTATGATTGAAAAAAAAAAAGAATTATAGTTCTAGTTTCAATCAGTGTTATATTAAAAAAGCGGTCTAGTAAAAAAATCATCAATTTCATTTACTAAGAACCCATTCGATGAGTGTTCACATACAAAAAACACCTGAAAGACTCCTGACCCATGAATGACCAATACAGTACCTACTTGGAGGTACCAGGATAACACTCAAAGCAGGACACTTGAACAAATAAGTGATATGGATAGCATACGGCATGAAAGAACCATGAATGGAAAGCAACATTCAGTACCTACGAATGTGCAAGATTTATGTTTTGAAAAATCATTCCATCCGGAAGTGCAATAGGGTGGAAGGTACTGAGATACTGAGTTATTGAAAGCGGATTGAATGGGAGTAGTACGATCATGATTGTATTGTATGGCTAAGGAGTAACTGCGACCTCAAAGATCTATTGTGTTGCTGTACTTTTTTTCAGAGAACATCGTTAGAACCAAGGGAAGTGAGGTAGGAATTGGTGTTCTTCCTAAATTTCTGGAGGTTATATGCCTCGGGGATCACCTACCTTGGCAATGTGTTCCAGAGCCTCGCTGTTTGTTGGATGAACGAGTCTTTGGAAAGAGATGTTCTGAAGGTCTCCAATGTGATCATGAAGAGGTGCGAAGCCTCAACTCGTCGGGTCAATCTCGTGGAAACTGCCAAGGGAGGAGCAATTGTTGATATTTCAGGAGAGCATCGTCCATGAAAATATCTATGAAATGGAGCCAGATCGCCAACTTTTCTTCGGTATTCCAGAGAAATGAGTCAGTTTGTGAGCGAGGATTCACCCACGAGTCAGGGTATGTTTGGGTGCTGCACTCCAAATATGGGAACAGTATTCCAGGACAGGTTGGATCTGTGCCTTATAGATCATAAGCAGCTGACTGAAAGTGAAATAGCTCCTGGCCCGAAACAGGAAACCAAGTTTTTGGGATGCACTTCTAGCATTTGATCTCACGTGATTTTCTCAAGAAACGTGATTGCTGATAGTAATACCAAGCATCGAAATGGATGTCTTCAAAGGTATGGGTACTCCTGACGAGCTTATGTTGAGGTGTACCATCATGCTGTAGTATTTCTCCAATAGCCCATATATTGTTTTTTGCTTATTATTGATCAGTAGTTTCCCTTTTACCTTCTGAGGATCTCATGGAAGGAAGATTTGGAACAAAGCTACGAGACCATGAAGCTATACCAGGCATAGCCCTAACATCGCTATTCCATACCTTATGAACAATGTAGGTCATTTCCCACCCTATGGTGCCAAGAATCCAGGAGAAAAATAGTACGACATATACTAGAACACTGCAACTCAGCACAGAACTGCAAATCATTGAGCACTGACGGGCAAGCTAACTTTTCCTTGGCGACTTCAACCGAGAATGAACCAAGGTTTGAATGAACTTCAACAGAGAAATTATGAAGACCTGGACTGCTGGAGAGGATGACTTTTATATTCTGCGCATTGACCTACCTGAAAACTATTGTATTCTTCTGCATCATCATGTGAATGGTTACATATTTACGTATATGTCGATACTATGCAGCAAAAAGTTTCAGTAGCGGTAGCCATGCTTAGCGGTAGCCATGCTTAGCGGTATCGCCAAAAACCACCCTTGTAGTTCTGATGGATGATTTACATTATTTTTCGTAATGTTCACTAATAATTTGTGATATAAAGTGTGAAATAGTTCGTCAGTGAAACGTTGAAAACTGGAAAACAGCGGCGCTATGTATCCTTGCACTGTTCAAATATACCTATTCTCATACCATAACCACATAAACATGAAGGCGTGGCCAATACAATGCCTACTTTGATACCAGAGTGTGTGGAAATACGTGGCATATAAGGTTGGTGATCTACTCTCGTTGATGCATTGTCGATCTGAATGAAAACCTAGAAGGCGACCTACTACCCGAGAAGGTACAATATTGTCTGTTCAGTCAATCAAAATCTGTCTGCCTGTCAAGTGGCGCTGGGGAAGAGAATGTGGAAACGGCTCATTTGTTTATGTCAAAATAGACAATATCAGGTTCACATTCTCTTCTTCTATTTCTTCCCAATGTGTACTCAAACACAGAAGTACTTTCCATCATCGACAAGATATTTGATACGAAGGTGATGAAAGAAAAGATTATTTCATGATATTGACTATTATGGATTATAAAGTAACTAACAAAAATATAGAAGGAAATAAGCAGCCCCTACCTTTCTGATTGGTTTGCATGTCGAAAAAGTGTAAAACAGTTATGTATTTTCCATCACAGCACTGATGAGTTCCTTTCGTGATAATGTTTCATCCTCGGGTTTCAACATGACAGATTTTTATTCACAAACTTGACAGGAACATGACAAATTTTCGGCTAGGAATAAAAATGGATAACTTCGTTCACTAAGTTCACGTAGATGTCTCTGAGGTACAAAATTTTTCATTTTTCTTCTCAATGAACATATACAATATTCTAGCTCTTGCCTACTAACTAACTAACTAGATTGTCATCTAGAACGACAATGGTTGATGATAGTCTGGGGGTTTCTACTTACAGACTGGTGTTGCAGTTACGCCGCTGGTGTAAGTTTCCCGAAACTTTCGACCACCGTGGCATCGAATCTGCGCGAAGAAGAAAGATACAGTATGCTAGTCATAACACTAAAAAGAAATGAGGGCTTTGCCGCAAGAATTTCCTGAATATTTTATAATCTGTAACAGAAGTCGCCAACTTTTTGATGAGTGGCTTCAATTAAATATGAATAATTTAGTTAATGGTGACATTAGGCGTAATTGATATCCTCTACTCGAATTATAATTGGATTTTTCTTGCACCGGAGTGAAATTAATTTCTGAGAAGTTTTCATCTACCCAAAGGAATCACTTCCGGGGGATGGTACATCAGTCATTCTTGTCCCAAAACACCTTTCCCATAGTAGGCGAATTCCAAATAACTAATCTCATATTGTTTTTCTCCTTACCGATGATCGTTTTGGGAACTATCAACAACTACCTGTATATTTATTTATATTACTATATACAAGGTGTTTTATTACATGTGGGGCGCATGCACAAGAAAAGGTGATGGGGCGTCTCAAAATCACGGAAAAAAAGGAATTGTTGAATCAAGCAAAATTTAATTGAATGGAGCAAATAAGAATGTCATATATGCACGACAAAATATAATCTTGAAATGAGTAAATCTATATCTTGTTTCAGAGCGAATTTGAAGCTTGAATCAAGTAAATATGTCTTGCATGAACTCTAGATCTTCTTCAATCAAGCACATCCATGAATGGTTCTGAAGAGATATTGAATTGGCTTAAACAATCATTTTGTTTGATTCAAAATAATAAGATATTGCTTCAATCAAATATTTAGTTGATTCAACAAAATATTTGGTTGATTCAATGAAATATTCGTTTGATTCAATGAAATATTCGGTTAATTCAATGAAATATTTTGTTGATTCAAGAGAAACTATATATCCATTCGACAAATTGTTTTGTTGAACCAAATTCAATATTCGGGAATTTTCTGAAATTTCACATCAATAGAATAAACAAAACTAGGAAACAAGTCGACTCCTAGCGTCCTAGCATAGATCATCAGTCTTTACTCTTCAGCTGATGGAAAACAATTTAGGATTGCTAATCATCCAAAGTTCGATTTGTCTAGTTGATATTTCAAACACGAAGAATCAGGCTTCACGTATATAATGAATTCGAGGCAGGCATAGACGAGGCGAAATGATCGCCATCTAGAGGCGAAAATTTTAGTTGATGTAGAATGAACAAAATATTTCATTGATATTACATATTTCGTTGCTCTATTCAAGCAAATGATCCGTTCGAACAAGTTCATTGCTACATCGGAATAAGAAAACTTGTATGTTGTTCCAAAGATATATTCACATCAAAATGATCATTATTTGGTCAAATCAACAAAATGTTTATAATTGAATCAACATCGACATTATGTTGGATCAACATAATTTGTTTTTGATAAAACCATATATTTTGTTGATGGAATTGATATTATACTGTTGATTCAATTAGACTACATTCTTGATTTGAACAAGCTGCTTCCATGAAATAATCATGTATCTGGTTGATTCAAAAAAAAATTGCTTAGTCCAACAAAAATAATTCAAGCATAAATAATTTGTTGATGCAACAAATCCTTTTTTTCCGTGAACGAGGTTTTGTTTGCGAGATATACAGGGCGTTAAAGTTGAAACTATGAAGAGAATTTCCTTAGGTTAACTCCGAGGTTAACCCTGTATGACTCACTTGTGATGGCAAAAATAATTATTGACCTATTATGTGACTGGCATAGTGTCATATGATTCCACGAAACTTATTTTTTATATTGAACTCTCATTTTTTCGATACGCCGGCAATCACCTCTTGAAAGTCATCGCACATGTGTAGATAATGAAACATCCTGTATATGGTACTGCGTATTGTATGAGGCACCTCATTAAATCTTATTCATTTTTTGTTACAGCCGAACTGAAGATGGACATGTTGAGAGAACGTGAAGAGAAAGACAATCTAGAAAGACAACTTAGAGAAGAACAGAAACTCAGAGGTTAGTAAACAGTTTTATTTCCATTGTCCCAGACTTCATTATTGTGATATATATAGTTGCATTCGTGGGTATTATTCAGTACGACGTCATTGTTTCAAACACAAAATGGGTAACGGAACATGAAGTATACAGGGTGTTTCTGAAATCGACCGAAATCTCCCATGAGGTGGATATCCAGAGAATAACAATAAGAAAAATTCTTTCCCTTTAAAGATGGCCCAATGAATAGAAACAAATCATTGGGAATTTTGTTTTTGGTACGATGATCTTAAAACATTCTTTCAATATTATCAACAAGAAGTGATGGGTTGAAATCTCGCCAAGAATTTTTTCAATTCTCGTTCTGACTGATAATATCGTCTGGAGACTTGGCTTCCAACTTCGAAGTAGCGATATACAAAAAAATATACCTATAATTCGGGATGATACACCTTAATCTGGATCTTCTTGATCTTTTCAGCATTCGATAGAATTATTGACTGACCAAATTATCAAGTAACATTTTTTTCCTGATATATTGATTGTGTCGAATTTTCGAAAGATATCTTGATCTTGTTCACTCTTAAAAACTGGACTGTGACATATTGGGACATAGATAAATTTGAAGTACTTATACCAAATCGTCAGATCGTAGAAACCTCGGTTGATTCAGTTAAATGAATACTTGAGGGTTAGACCGAATTTTGTCGCTGCTGATTGAACATACAGGGTGATTCACCAAAAATGCTTCCCCTCTATAGCTCAGTTACTCTTAAACCGATTTTAAAATTTGAAAATTAATTTCATACCACAATCAGAGATTTCTAGAATTGATCTAACAAAATACAGGGTATAATGGTGTTGTGTCAAACGACTACGAAAATAAAGTCGATTTCCTGATATAAGAATATTACGCTCAATGTGGGTGGCTCAATGAGTTGGTCTGTAAGGATGTGTTGTTTTTTTTTCAATAGAATATCCGGTATTCTCCATAAACATTGTCAATCTATTATGAGCGTAATATATATATCAAAAACTCGACTATATCTTCCTAGTCATTTGACATATACCCCATCATACCCTATAATGTCTATTTATAGAACTTCTAGGGGAGAGTGGGGGAATGGTAGCCACCTATTAGCATTTTTTTTCTATAAGTAGATTATTTTATGGCAATTGATCACAAAAACGAGGGAACAAATAGACAAAATTTTTTTCACAGAATGAATGAAAAAAAGATTATCACAATGGCCCCAAAAATTTGAATAAGTAAAACAAATTCAATAATCACACGTAACATTTTTTTATCAGTATCAGCACACGACTTATGTGCCCCATTGCCACAGAGACTTTCAACCAGATATCTACTTTTTTTCTGTATTCTTCACAAACTAAACATTCTGAGCCTGTCGCATCTTTGTCGTTCTGTTATCAGTCCAAAATACTTTTTCTGTCAGCCTAGGATGAATTCTAAGCATCTGGCAAATTTTTCATAGCTCAACATGCAATGGGGAAATGAAGGCCTGCCATCATTTCCACAACACGACCGGTCACCATAACCCTTATGAACATTTCTTTCAATCGACATTCATTAAAAAAAAACTCATTGTTACCAGAGCTACTTATTCTTCATAAAGTTTCAGTATAAGGTATATATATGTAGATTGTAGATTGTAGATTGTAGATTGTAGATAGGTCGTATAGGCTGAGAGACCTCTCGATCACTGCGACCTAGAAGATCTATTGTGATTACCCCTATCTAGTTTTGGTCCTCTAACCCTAGACTTCTGATGAAGCTTACGATTTTCCTGACGGTTGACTTTTCCACTTCAGCAGGGGTGCGATAGACCTGTTCTAGGTGGTTCAGCCTTTGGCGGACTAATACTTCACATGAGCAAAGTATGTGTTCCGAGGTTTCGGTCGCATTGTTACAAAAGTGGCAAGTGTCAGTCTCCGCCAGACCCATCTTTTTGAGGTGGTACCTCAGAGGGCCGTGTCCTGTGAGAAAGCCTGTGATAAGCTTTAGCTCTGGTTTGCTGAGGCTGAGTAGCTCTTTGGCTCGGTTCTGCGAATGGTTGATGAACCTTTTCGCTTGTCGTTGACCTGGAGTTGCTCTCCAGTAGGAGGACTTTTCGATTTCTTCCCATTTCCCGAGTTCTCCCTTTAGGTGACATTTGCTTATCCCACAAAAAGGCTCAGGACCAAAAAGTGCAGATACTGCACCTTTTTTTGCAAGGCGATCAGCTGTCTCATTTCCTTTGATTCCTTCATGCCCTGGAACCCACATAAGTGTGACTTTGTTGCCCTTTCCCAGTTGCATGAGTGTTTATATATGTAAGTATAGCAATATCCCACGCGTTATATATAGACATTTTTGAAAAAAGACGACTGTGGAGCAGATGAAATGAATTAGTGGAAACAGTTCTACTCGCATTCAGTTCATTTCTTCTCAACTAGTTGGAATATTTATTTGTAGATAGGAAAACCAATACTATTAGCTCAACTCAACTTGAACACGATATTTGCCGAATCCTAAACGTTCTCCTCCTGCGGGACCTTTTATTCTCCTGTACCACCCTGTAGGTTCTAAATTGATCGATTCGAAGAATGCAGAATCACACGTTGGTACAGACCGATTCCGATGGTAACGCGGAGAGATCACGAAGACGATAGATGGTGTGTTCTTTGATAGCGTCGCGAATCAGACCTACATCGCAAAAGCTGCGGTCGATCCGGCGGTATCTCCAGATAATGATTTATAATGGTGGAGTGGCTTTGACACGACGTGTCATCAATCTTACGAAAAATCGACTTTTGCAGTCGCAGAGCCGATGACGATTGACGATACTGTGACGTCTGTGACAGACAGAGTGTCGCCAATCGATGCGCGTCGTTGTGACATCGACGAGGGGCGAAGTGTACAGAGTGTCGTCGAAATAAATACATACGTGTTTGAAATTTCAACTAGCAACCCCCTCCTAATTTGGAACCCTTTGACCGATTTCCCAAATTAAAATTACCCTACACTGTTTTACGCACTAACCAAACCGATTTTTCGAACGCATCGACACGTGTTTCGCTAACTATCTTATCATATTCAGGAGAAGATTAAAACAATATCCTATTCTAGTGTGCTGCGTATAATTATACTAGGTATATTTTCACCCAATCGTGAAAAATAGTTACCGTTGAGTTAATGTTTATCGTGGTTGAGTTCACATGTTGATCTTAATTTTTATATTACTAAACTATACAGGGTACTGTCCCTAGACCAGTGGGACAGTTAAATATCTTCTGCACCAATAGGAATTTTCAAAATATTATAATTCCACATCATATCGCATCATGAGTGCTATCTTCAGGAATGACTATATTTTATACGAGGGACGCAAGGAAGGCTCACAAAATCGAATATAATTTTTTTCAAATGGAACACCCTGTATTTCATTGCATTTTCATATTCTCCTTGAAGAGCTGAATTCAACGACCTAGCACACTTGGGGTCTAGCGGGAATGATTTCCGAGATATATTGTGTGGAAAATCGAGATTTTTCATTTTTGGGAATTTTTTGTGTCAAAACTATTCATTATTGGTCAAGAGAATTCTCAGTTTCAGTCGGAATTCCACACCACCCTGTATTTGTTTCAATTAAATACGAGTGAATAGTAAATCAAAAGTTAAGGTATGGACATGTAAGCCGTTTTGACCAATAATGAATAGTTTTGACACAAAAAATTCCCAAAAATGAAAAATCTCGATTTTCCACACCCTATATCTCGGAAATCATTCCCGCTAGAGCCCAAGTGTGCTAGGTCGTTGAATTCAGCTCTTCAAGGAGATTATGAAAATGCAATAAAATACAGGGTGTTTCATTTGAAAAAATTGATGATCGATTTTGTGAGCCTTTCTTGTGCCCCTCGTAGAAAATATAGTCATTCCTGAAGTTAGCACTCATAATGCGATATGATGTGGAATTATAATATTTCGAAAATTCCTATTGGTTCAGGAGATATCCAACTGTCCCACTGGTCTAGGGACACCCTGTATAGAGGGCCATATGGAATATATTTCTATTATCCTTATTCATTACTCTATTACTATTCTTAAATGTCTCTAAGCTTCCATATGCGTCTAATTTTTTTTATATTATCGACTTGCTTAACTGATTTGAGGTTAGTAATATATGTGTGTTATGATTGTGATTGAACATATGTTCGGCTAACCACGATTCATCTAACCTACCATATTTCAAATGTACTATGTGTTCTTTGAACCTTGGGTCGCCTGGTTTGGCCTATATATGTTTTATCACAATCATTACAACTTATTTCGTATATTTTCGACTTTTCAAGTGTGTCCACTTCATCTTTCGGATTGCCCAATAAATTGCCTAATTTTGACCCAGACAGATAAACGCTTTCAAAACCTGAGTCTTTAAAAACCTTATCAAGTCCATCGCATACTTGGGATTGAACGGGATTGGGATCCTTCTAGAGTTCTTTTTATCCACTTGAAAAGTCGTAGAATTTCGAAATGTTAAGATCACATAGCATATGAAAGCTTGGAGATATTTAAGAATAGTAATAGAGTAATGAATATGGATAATGGACGTAATCCATATAGCCCCCTATACAGGGTGGCATTGAAATAAGTGCAAATATTTTAAGCACTGAGGAAGCTCGACGTATAATATCGAATGGCACTAATAAAAAAAATTGTCATCAGAATTAACCATTTTGTGGTGGACTGGTGGAGATCAGTAGTTGTTTCTGCTCATGTACTGTGTTTCTCAATGCCTAACGATTACTATAAATTCCATTTTCAAATGTTTTCGATTACTTCGTCACAGATATTCGAGTTTTTTTTATCGCTATAGCGCACGAATGGGAATCCCTATAATTTTCAGAGAACATCGTGCGTTCCTAGGGAGGATAGGGATAGGAGGTAGGTATTGGAATTTTTTTTGAACTTCTGGAGATTAAATGTTGTTGGGAATACTTTCTCAGGCAATGAATTCCAGAGCCTAGCCGTTCTATGGATGAAGGAGCTTTGATATAGTGCTGTTCGACATCTCTCGAGGTTGACAACGGAAGGATGTGCTGGCTGGGCTTGTCTAGTTCGTCTGACTGGTATTGCTAGTGAAGAGATGCATGATAGCAGAGATTTCCGAAGCACATTTCCCGTCGAAGTATCGATGGAAAAGTGAAAGGTCGCCGACATTTCTACGGTGTTCCAATGATGTCAAAGAGTGAGTGAGTGTGGCGTCACCCACCAGGCGAATGGCTCTTCTCTGGATGGAATCTAAGAGCATCAGCGTATGTTTTGGTGCTGGACCCCATATGTGGGAACAGTATTCTAGAACAGGCCGTATCTGCGCTTTGTAGATCATGAGAAGCTGTTGAGGTGTAAAGTAGCTTTTCGCACGGAACGAGAATCCGAGTTTTTGTGAAGCAGCTTTTGCGATGGATCTGACATGATCATCCCATGACAGAGTGTTGCTGATGGAAATACTGAGCATAGATATGGTGGGCTTGGTGGAGATACTGGTGCCAGACATTACTATGTCGGGCATACTGAGTTCCGCCTTTCAAGAGAAAATACAGGCTTGAGTTTTGGTGGCGTTGAATTAAACTAGTTTGTTGGTTCCCCAGGCTGTGATTTTAGCAGGGTCTCCATTGACAGCATTGACCTGCCTGCGCCGTGAGTTCTTAGTTTCCTGGGAAGAAATGGGAATTCTGGAAGAGAACGCAGTATGGAGGGTACTATCATCTGCAAAGCTGTGGATGGGGCAAGTTGTTACTCCCAACAGATCATTGATATGAAGAAGGAATAATTTTTGTGCCAAAATTGATCCTTGTGGAATGCCGGAATTGATGCCAATGGTATCAGACGATACACCGTCCACCACCACATGAAGCGATCTGCCTGAAAGAAAACTCGATAAGAGATGGCATAGCTGATGTGGTAAGTCGTATGATGGTAGTTTGTGGAGGAGTCCTTCGTGCCAAACACGGTCAAATGCTTTCGATATCTCCAACGCGACAGCTAGAGATTCCCCGTGTTTTCATAATGAAGCTTGCCATAAATGTGTGACGTAGGCTAGTAGATCTCCAGTAGATCTTCGGTGGCGAAAGCATTAATGATTCCTGAGTTCTCCAGATATTTGATAAGCTCAATGCTGATGGCTTTCTCCATCACTTTGGAGATAACTGATAACAGGACAATGGGCCTGTAGCTGTTGGGCAGTTTCTTGTTCCCTTTTTTGGGGACTGGTTGGACTCTAGCTGTCTTCCAGCATGATGGAAAAATACCCGACCTGTACGAGACGGAGGATAATGGGTGGAATTCCGGAATCTCAGTGATGAGATGGCACCCTGTATATTATGCGATAAGTCAACAAGATGTTTCATTTCGTGAAATTAACAAAAAAAACATATTAATATCATTAGTTGATGATGTGGTGACGGTACAATTTTATCAGATTTTTCTAGAGAACGGCACTCATAAACAGCCCGAAATTATTGGAATTGGTTGTGAAATTTCCTCAATGCAGGCAATAAATCAGAATTAAAATAATGCCTGAGCTCTAGGCGTGCTGAATGAAACAATACCATTTAGTTGTATAAGGTATCGGTATTAGAGAAGATTGTCGTAGATAGTCTAGCAAAATGCAGCAATTGGTAAAATAATACACCTCTGTCAACACTTCTTCACAATGAAGAGCTATTTCCAGTGATGGGATCTACGACACCATTAGGTGCACCTTTAAATGAACTCTGAACTCTCTCGATGTGATGCTCAATTTCATGAAATAGTGTACAAGTCATTTCTGAACATAAATTATACATGAAGGTGACTAATTGGGATAATTTTCCTACATTCCACTGATGAGATTCGTGATCACTTATTCTGAGACTCGATGGAATCTGAAGTGAATATTATTTCACTTCCAATACCTCTGTCGCGATAACAGTTGGTATATGTTTCAGCATTTCATATAATCATCAAAATATCTTCCTTTATTTACAAAGAAACAATCAGTTGCAAAATATGTAGATCATTGGAAAATATCCAAAATGCATATAATAGACTAGCAAATGAAGCGAATGACCGAAATATGAAGAAGGTAACTCTTTTGGAAAAATTAGTTTAGATAATACTGGCTATATACGTTTATACCGTGTCTTGGTTAGCTGACTAATGACTAAATTTCAACAATACTCTTGGTAAGTGTGATATAAACTAGGCTAACCTGGGTTTCCCTGGTGTATTCACTTGTGGAATTGTTGCATTTTGATAAACCAGACTATTGAGTGACATGTTAGTTAGGTTCTAACAAAACATTCGCTCCTTAGGGACTTGGTTATTTCTTCCGGATTTCATAATGTTTATCTTCACTAATATTTCTTAGTGAACATTCTTGATTTTCCTTTGACACATGTCATGTCTTGGATGTCATGTCATGCATGTCAACTTCAAATTTGCCTCCATTAGTTCAGTAAGTTCAATGACAATTAAATCAAGGTCCGTCACTCATCAAGTTCACTTCAACACGACATGTCGCAGCGACAATGGCTGCTTAACAAAATGTAATCCATATTTTACCCCCTCTTGGGAAACACATTTTAATTTGTTTGTAACGTATTTCACCTTGATGTCGTTAGTTTTAAACTGGACCAAAGATATTTTTATGGACGAATCTCCCTGTTAACCTGACGAGTAAGTAACCTCACTTTCATCAATTTCCAAATTCATATTTACCAATTTCAAATTTCAATTTTATTATAATGTCTTTTTCAAATCAAAAGTTCTTCAAGAAAGTAACAAGTAACCAATTTATTTTTTAATTCTCTACTTCTCCAATATTGAACAAATTTCAAAAAAAAATTTCAAAATATTTTTTCAAAATTTTTTTAGAAAATTTCTAGAATTTTCAATAACAACAACAGGTACGCGCTATTGATGACTTAACAGTCGAAAGCGCTCTGCTACGAATATTTTGAAGAAATTATCAAATCTTCCCTTCTTTGGTGATATAAACTATACATAGGCAGTCATCAGCTTGGTTTGGTGCCGAAATTTGTTGCGTACCAGACTAAAATAGAATGATGATGACCAAGACTGTGAACACTTTGGTCTACTCGAGTTGAGCTGGATGTAATTAGTGCCAAATGTTTCATGATCAATGGAAATGAGGCAGCTGATCGCCTTGCAAAAAAAGGTGCGGCATCTGCACTTTTTGGTCCTGAGCCTTTTTGTGGGATAAGCGAATGTCACCTAAAGGAAGAACTCAGGAAATGGGAAGAAATTGAAAAGTCCTCCTACTGGAGAGCAACTCCAGGTCAACGACAAGCGAAAAGGTTCATCAATCATTCGCAGAACAGAGCCAAAGAGCTACTCAGCCTCAGCAAACCAGAGCTAAAGCTGATCACAGGACATGGCCTTCTGAGGTACCACCTCAAACAGATGGGCTTGGCGGAGACTGACACTTGCCGCTTTTGTAATAATGCGACCGAAACCGCGGAACACATACTTTGCTCATATGAAGTATTAGTCCGCCAAAGGCTGAACCACCTAGAACAGGTCTATCTCACCCCTGCTGAGGTGGAAAATTCAACCGTCAGGAAAGTTGTAGGCTTCATCAGAAGTCTAGGGTTAGAGGCCCAAAACTAGATAAGGGTAATCACAATAGATCTTCTAGGTCGCAGTGATCGAGAGGACTCCCAGCCTATATACGACCCATCTACAATCTAGAATCTTCATGATCCTTCAAAGTAATATTTCATTCCAATGCAGCTAATTTTGAATCTTCCTTCATTATCTACGTATCCAAAAGGAGTTCCACAACGTAACATCAAAATAAGAATCAAATCCAATCAAAATTGGTAACGTTAGTCAACTAAAGATACATGGTGTAACCATACGTTGACTGAAGGTTTTGGTCTGAATTTGGTCAGATCACCTTGGTAAGAATACCAAATATCCATATATGGTATAAACGTAGCCACTAACATATTCAATTCAAGAGTGCCCCAACAAAGGTGATCCGAATTTTGAGGCCTCTTCTTCAATAATTTCCATTATGTACTAGTAATTTACCATTTTTAGTCCATAGGTATGTGAACATAAATGTTTTTCTCCATAACAGGTGATAGAACTGTTGTTGTTGTTGTGGGGTTCTGTCTATGACATTTCGGTTTGTTTTTCTCTTTAGTGCTCTTATGTAACCTAACGCTAATGATGAAGCTTTGAACCTACGAAACATGTCCCTTTGAATTGCTCACAAGTATAGTTTTGGTGGAGTAGACTGTATGAATTTCGCCCTGTCCAATTATTATTATTATTATTATTATTATTATATTATAACAAGGGCAGAGGCATGGCCTATTTTGCCCAATAGATACTAAAGCTTAAAATTAGTTACAACTATTAATGTGTCAAGTCCAATACATTTCTAATGATACACTATTGATACCTAATTTAGTAATCACTGTAATTGTTGAAATTGCAATTGCAATTGCACCAAGTCGTAGCGGTTTTTGAAACTATTCACACTGGGAGCTGACACAACATCACGAGGTAATGCATTCCACTTTGAAAATACTCGATTTGACAGAAATTTTTGTCTGAGTATGGTTCGAAAATGTTCTTGCTTCAACTTCATAGTATGGCCTCTCAATCTATCATCATTCTGTAGATGGAATAAGTTGGATAGGTCAACAGAGAAGTCATCGTGCAGAATTCTATACGTCAGAATAGCGTCTCTTCTAGCTCGTCTATCACTCAGCAAAGGAAGCCTTAGCCGAGATAGCCGTTGTTCATAGGAAAGATCCCTGAAACTTCTAACCATTCGTGTTGCATTGAGTCTTTTTTGGCAGTTCAATACCACAGTCTAGACGTTGCTAGGTTTGAGCTAAGTATATTCAGATCCACTTGGCTATCCAAGAATATTTTCATTGTTTTATGTTCGAGCTGGGTTTCCTCCAATATCTTCACAATCTCGTCAATGGTGTGAATTTACGACTGAAATACGGTTGCATAAAGGACCCAAGACAGGTTGATGATCTGTGACTTAGGTCTGCGACCGTATACACCCGCACCAGTGCCTGTGGGTGTTTTTTTAGCCATTAGTGAACCAACATCTGTCTGCTCTTAGTAGTTTCTCCTTTCGGAGGAACCTGTCATCTCTATCCGGGATTAGGACAGTGTGAGGCAGGTCGTAGGTAACTGTTGGAGGCATTATGTGGGAGGCTCCCAGAATGCTGTGACTTTCTGTGTTCGCCAGTAGTCTGCTGCGCTCCGTGTTAGCCTGATTTGTGGAAATTGCATTATGCGCAATTCTGTATTTTGTCCAACTATTATTTTTTGTAATCGCTTGGAGCGCACGAAAGGAAATCCTTATAATATTCAAAGAACATCGTGCGTTCCTAGGGATGATATGGACAGGAGGTAGGTATTGAAATTTTTTTTTTAACTTCTGGAGATTATATGTTGTTGGGAATACTTCCTCAGGCAATTAATTCCAGAGCCTAGACGTTCTATGAATGAAGGATTGGTGAGTTATATTTTCATATCATTCTATTCGATTTTTGAGAGATAATGCCAATTCAATTTCAGAAGATTTTGATTTTTCATGCTCTCTATTTGGATATTCAACAGATATAATTCAATGTTCGACGTGGCATAAAGCCAAGAAAGTAGTTGTTTTCTGTTGAATAAACGGGGTGAGACTTGATATTTTCATCAAATAGAGAATACGAATTCTCAATGTATTTCTATATGTATATATACAGGGTGTTTCCTAACTACGGTTCCTAACTGCAGGTGGTGATTCGTTAGGTCATTTCAGGAAGAAAAGTTCCTATGAACATATGTCCGGAGTTGCTTCGTTTCTGAGATACAGGGCGATGAAATTGAAGAAAAAAAAATGGTAATTACAAAATATCATGAAGATCTTGGAAGCGATTCGGTTGAAATTTTGTACTTTTATTTGAACTAATAAGGCGCTTATTCAGTCCTATTTAGATTGAAATTATTGGGGCTAGTGGCGTCTCAGTAGGCACCACAGCCAACAATATAATGAAAAAAAGTACGCCACTGACTTTTTTTGGTAAATCATTATTTTTTCTAGATTGAGCAACTCAAAATACAACTTTTTGGTCTCTTGTATTTTCTTCATATCCAGCTTCGTTCCCGAGAAAAAAAATTAAAGCCACTGTATTGCATATCATGAACACCTGCATTGGAGAAATGAGTTTTTCATTATTTCCGCCAAAAACATAATTGACACTTGATATGCTGAATTTTAGAGAATTTGACAAATAGAAGTACCAAATTCAAAACAAATCGGTTCCAGGATATTCATGATATTTTATAATTACCGTTTTTTTTTTTCCTTTAATTTCAGAAACGAAGCAACTCCGGACATATGTTTATAGAAACTTTTCTTCTAAAAATGACCTAACAAATAACCCCCTGCAGTTAGGAACCGTAGTTAGGCAACACCCTGTATATAAATATATCCAATTTTTTATGTTCATAATTATATCTGAGAATATTCCTTTTCAAATGTATACACATTTCTCTTATTGAACTTCTTCTGGAATATTTCCATTTGAATTTAGATTCTCAATCCTTCGGTTCCTAATATGTTTCTCTCTCAGAATTCCCTTCCATATTCTGAACAGTTGTTCATTTTGAATGAACATAAAGGAACTGACAGATGATTGAGAAACATACGAACATCCATTTACCATTGGATAATTCAGTTGTCCATTCTAGTGCGAACACTTAAAAATATTCCATTACTGCAACATATTCGGCAGTAACGGAAGGGCTTTATAGATGTTGACGAGCCGGAAATCGAATTTATATTTTTTCCACTTAAGCAAGTACAATTAAAAAATGTATATATTCAACGCCCTCAAGCAATTCTGTATCGATGGACCGTGGATAATCTCATTCTCAATCTAAACACCACATATTGAAAGAGATCGATGGAATAAATTCGGGAAAATAAGGTTTTCATTGCGGATTACCTTCATATGAATGAACAAAGCATCCAGTTCATATTCTGACCCTTTTCCAGTCATTTCCTCGTATATTGAATAATGAAAACATAAGCTACAATTTTTATTGAGTTGGTACGGAAATTTAGGCACTGGTATTAGATATTACACGTCGTATATATAAATTGCACGCAATTTTCGTTCGTAGGCAATTAAAGATTATGTTATTACAATATTGAGGAAGAAAAAACAATATAACATACAATCATTTGAATGAGTAAACATCATGTACAATTCTAGGACGTAATGGAAATTTTTCAGTGGTCATAAAATATCATGAGTAAATGAATGAGACTATGGGATATAAATCACTAGACTTTACTATCTTGACAAAAATACTGTTGTGGATATCATTTTCATTATCAAAAAATTTGGGAAACTAAGAGCGATAAATGAATGAGAAATCAATGAGACGATGTGAAAAAAATTTATAGCGTAATATACTATAATTATTGAACTCTTTACAATGTAAAGTGCGTCGATTATATAGCTCCAAGCACAATTTGTAGTAATAGGTTCGAATTCTTTATATATAGTGAATATTGCTACAGAATTTTAGCACTATGAATTACTATTTGGGATTGGTGAAGTTCATTCTATAAGTCAATAAATAGAATCCATTCATCAACAGTTATATAATATATAATATTATGTAGGTATACTTGCAATATAATATTACAGTGTGAAATTTTCTTACCGAACACCACTCCAGCTCCAATTAATATCCGGGAATTTTTTCTCGAATACGAATATTTAGGAAACTCTATTTTTTTGCCTAGGCGTAGCCGAGACCAGGAAATCAGCCAAGGCATTACATCTCCTTTTCTGCCATGTGAAACATATACTTTTTTCTCCAAATTCTTTTCAATTTCACGCAAGGTCCAAATAATCCATCATTTTTTGTTCACCCAAAGTCATTGTCAATTTTGATTATCGACTTGATTCAAATTATTTGGAACGTTGCATAGCACCAAACTTTTACTGCCTAGACAGTAAAAGTACACCTTTTCTACCTGTTGAGTCTCATTGAAAATCCACTTTCAAAGTCATTCTGAGGAGAAAAGAATTCTCAATCCGCTGAATTGCCAGTGATACTCTATTCCTATATCGGTGTCAAGTCTCGAATCTTGGGACCACCAAATTGTGCGATTGGTCAGGAAAGGCACAAAGTCAGTCGCAAAGGAATAAACATATATTCACAGTAAATTGAGCAGAACGAAAAGAAATATTTCAATCGTCTTGAGACAGTAATTTAATCCTGGCATTTAGCAAAGGTCATTCCAGGAACACAAAAGGCAATGAGCAACTAACCCCTGCACTACTATATCTTTCTCAAGGGTGACTCCGGAATATCTTTTAATACTGAAATTAATACTACTTCGAGTTGTTCGTTTCAATGGGGCCCCTTTTCTTCACCGAAGCCTGCTATGGGAGGAATTTGAAATGTCAGAACTTTCCGTATTCCAGAAAATTTTAATTTATTGAATATCGAGCACTATGTATAAGAATGTTGTCGAGCTATTCATGATATTATAATAGCCTTTGACACTGAATACATCAACTCTCGAAAAGATTCACCAAAGTATGAAACATAGAATAATGAGTAATTAACGTAACGGAAAAAATAAGTTTTTTCTGTGACGGGAAAAAAGTTTGGCATTTCATCTCTGTTGGCAGGTTATAAAATGTCACTTTTCATAAATTACTTTTTTCCCGTGGGAAAAAAGTGAGTACTTTTTTCCCGGATATATATCACATATATTTACTCTGTTAATGGCTTTTGTTGTGCTATAGTTCCGAAAAATGGGTCAATAATACCGTCTCCGAGAAAGAACTGCAAGTCCTTTTATCTTCCATTCAACTTCGCGGTTTCGTATATTACTAAACAACTACTGAATTCGCAATTTTCTAAAATCAAATCACAGAATTGAACTGACAGAAGTGACATCAGATATTTGATTACTTCAAAAGAATGATAAAGATGCCTATAAAACGCAGGTGTCCCTACTGTTAAAAACTTGAAATTTCACGTCGATAAATTTCAGATTTCGAAATAATGTGATATCTTCTCAATATTGATTCGTCCCTCCTTCTGTCACAGAAAAAAATAGTGTATTATACACGGGAAAAATATTAGATTTTAGCTCACGGTTTTTTGTCTCCCTCCGCTACGCGTCGGGAGACAACACAACCTGGAGCTAAAATCTACTACTTTTTTCCCTTGTATAATAAATAACTATTTTCTACTCACATAACTAGAATGGCATTTTTCTACTCACATAACTGAAATGACAGGGAAAAAGTGACTATGTAAATGTGCTCTCAATTTTGATATTCTTCAACAAATAACACCAGAGAAATATAAAAATGATTTACCAACATTTCTGTTTTTCCGTATGCCTCCGGAAATCCTCGGAATTTAAAAATTTCCTGGACAGCATATTCTTAGTCACATAAAAATGTGCAACTTTGCCCTAATATAACCATCATCTTCCTATCGTCAGAGATCAGTATCGTATATACAGGGTGTTTCAAAATAACCTAACCCATTGCTAGGGTAGGTAGAATATTGCAAAGTAAGTTGGGTTTGCTCAGTGAAAAAATGTCGTAACGGCATCCGTTTTCATGATACAAGGTGTTGAAAAAATTATTTTTTTACACATTTTTCACGATTATTCCGAAACTACTGGCAACATTGTAATGAAATTTTGTATGTTTCTTGAAATCTGACACATCGCATGAATTTGTTTTTATATCTGACTCTCATAGAGGGCGCTAGTTACAGGGTTCGTACCGAGTGGTTTAGAACATAACTTTTTTGAGGTTAGATTTTTCAATCCAAATATGATATGAACTTGAACATCATTCAATTTTATACCAAAAAGGTACTCCTGGTGAAACTCGATACTATGTTCCATTTTCGGAATATTTCGATTTGAAAATAATGGAGTAGTAATGATGCTGGTATAAAATGAGTTTTATTGAGTTCAATTCAATTACCTATTTATTCAGGTTCAAAAACAATAAAATTATTCTTGTGCTTGAGTTATTGATGGAACAAATGATCATAAGTAGAAAATTAAGGGATATTTGACTAGAAACATGAAATATTGAATCAGTTAGAGTAAGTGTTCAAAATGTCCTACGTTACGAGGAATTCACGATTCTATATTGTTTTTTCAAGAATGTATTATTCTTCTGAACAGTTGAGGATCAGCTGTTAGGTCATTTAAGTGATGTTCAATTATGTCTCACAACTCTTGACGTGAATTTACCTATATGTATAGCATAGACTTTCTGCTCAAGATACAACAAAACTGTGTAATCCATGTTCTTAGTCAAATCTGTTCCGATGTTATTCTTGTGATTCATTGTTAAATCAATGAGTTTTGCATCAGAAATGTATATTCTTGTTTTCGGTTTTCAATGAATAGGTGATAATTATCCATAATACTCACTCTAATACATAGCTTAATACCAACAACAGTTACCACTTCATCATTTTCAAATCGAAATATTCGTATCGAGTTTTACCAAGAGTGCCTTTTTGGTGTGAACTTGAATGAATTTCAAGTTCACATTAAATTTGGATTGAAAAATCTAACTTCGAAAAAGTTATGTTCAAAACTACTCGGTACGAACCGTGTAACTAGCGTCCTCTATGAGAGTCAGATATAAAAACAAATGCATGCGATGTGTCAGATTTCAAGAAAAATCCATAGAAAATTTCATCACAATGTTGCCAGTAGTTTCAACATAATCGTAAGAGTTTGTAAAAAAAATATTTTTTCAACACCTTGTATCTTGAAAATGGATGGCGTTACGACATCTTTTTACTGAGCAAATCCAACTTATTTTGCAATGTTCTACCTACCCTAGCAAGGGGGTTAGGTTTTTTTTGAAACACCCTGTATATAGTTTCCGAGATCCCAATGGTGGCCATCGGATTTGAATTACCTGGTATAGGTACGCACGATGTTCTTTGAACAATATAGAGAATCCCTTTCGTGCCTTACAAGAGACTGAAACAAAAATGGATAGAAACTGACTAGGTTTGAGAATCACGTTATCCAATCTATAAATAAGTCGTAACGAAAAATGTTGAAATTTTGTTGCTGACTAGAAATTCCATGTAGTTAGTTATTACATATATTATATTCGAGTTTCAATAGAATAGGTATCAGCAAAACCTTTTATTCGAATAACAACAATAATGTATCCGATAATCAAACAAATTCTGTTTCCCCAAAATCAAACAATACAATTATTATTATGTAGCGAAACGTATACATGTATAATTCTGTTGCCTTTGTATTATAACTGTAATCAGGCAGTTAATGATATTAAATGAAATCGGAATTTGCATAGCAATTAATGGAAACTGGTTCTATGAGGCCTTGGACATACACGAGTTCGGAGTTTGTTGTGCATTTCGATCATATAATGTCATTTGGATAAATACAGCTGACACAAAACAGCTATTTAGTGAATTAGTTCGTCGAGAATGTCGAGATAGGTTTGATTTGGTACCTATTTGGAGGCAACACGATCATTATTTGATAGATCATGAATTGAAAACTCACATTCTATATCTATATATCTATTGAAAAATATGGTGAAACCTTAGCCGTGGCACTTGATATCTCCAAGGCATTCGATCGAGTCTGACACTGACTCTTCGCCAAGATTCCATCTTATGGCTTGCCTCCCCAGCTATGTTCTCTGCTAGCTAGTTTTCTCTCAAAAAGCTCTCTCCATGTAGTGGCCGACTGAGTTTCATTTGACTCTCTTATCATAAATGCTGGTGTTCCGCAAGAATCAATTCTAGCTCCAACACTATTCCTACTCCATATCAACGATTTTTTGGAAGCAACTTCATGTCCAGTAGGTACACAGCTTCGCGGATGATAGTACCCCCCATAGGTACCACCTTCTCTTCCAGGGCTCCAATATACCAGCCAGGCAAATCAGAAACGAACGAGGAAGAAATGTTTACAACATAAATATGGACTTGGCAACAATTCTTGAATGGTGTCCAATAACTTGGCAGATTTCAATGCAAATTAAACACAAGCATGCCTTTTCTCTGGAAAAGCCGATCTCACTGTGCCCAACATAAGTTTGTCAGGAGTAACTATAACTTCAAAGACATCCATCTCGATTTTACTTCAAAATTCCGAGTTATAACTCAGAATTTTAAAATTCCGTGTTATAACTCGGAATTTTACATTGAAGTTCCGACTTATTGCTCGGAATTTCAAAATTCAGAGTTATAACTCGGAATTTTGGATGTGAAATTCCGATTTATAACTCGGAATTCCACATCAGAATTCCACCTATATCTCGGAATTTTGAAATTCTGAGTTATAACTCGGAATATTGGATGTAAAATCCCTATAGTCATTACTCGGAATTTCAAAATTCTGAGTTATAACTCGGAATTTTGAATGTAAAATTTCGAAATATGAGTCGGAATTTTGAACTTCCGAGTTATAACTCGGAATTTTACATCAAAATTCCGACTTATATCTCGGAATTTTAAAATTCCGTCAAAATTTTAAAATACCGAGTTGAAACTCAGAATTTTGAAGCTTTTTCATATTTTTTATTCCATGTGTCTCTTCCAGGCCTTCGTAGATTTGCACATGTCCTTTTCCACTTATAAATGTTGGAAATTGAAATTAAAAATCCACCTCTTTCAGGGAACTTCTCAGAAATGGATAGTTTGGCCAGATACGAATTAATTCCTTCCATTTGCACAATACAATGTTTTCATAAACTTCTAACCCCCCTGTATAAGCTTTCATGGGGCCAAAATTCTGTATGGTTTGATTTAATTTGATTTAATAGTTCAATCTAATAAAAATATGAAACTCATAAAAACCAGTGGCGTACAATGGCATTCACCATGAATATCGATAAATTTACCTTCTGTGACGCCACTGGAAATATTATTTTGAATCTAATTGTTCCAGAAGAAGCCCCAAAGTACTATTGACAAAATCACAACGTTTAATGGAATTGAAGGAAAGACAATTGAGTGATGAATGAAAAAAAGATTTTTCAAGGAGATATTAATACCCTATATCTCTGAAAAAAAGCAAGTTAGGACACATGTTCATATGAACTTTATTTCCTAAAATATCACAAGAAATTACCCCTTGTATCTTCTTGGTGTTATAAAGATACATCCTGTATAAGTATAGGAAATTTAAACATTGAACTGATGAATATATGTATTGGCCACCACCATAGATGGTTTCCTGATATTTATTATAAGAAGATTATATTGAAATGTCGGTTAATTTATTTACGTTACATTACGATTGAAATTCATGAAGAGTTTTTTCAACGCTCTTATCTTATTCACTTAATAACAAGCTTATGCATAATATCTTGAACAGTGCAATGTCTAGTGAGGTTAAAAATTAATTACTTATGGTGTTGAAAACCCCATCAAAAGCTTTATTACACACATCAACATAAATTACAAATTGATGTTTTACATGAGTAATGCCCCTTCCATTTATACACCACTCATTGAATGAAAACATGGGAATGATTTCCTTCTCGATAAAAACGGCCTAATTACTTTTTCCGGTTATCATACAAGAATGGCCGTAAATTGAATTCAAATGAAATTACTTGCGGCTAATAGGTCTGCTGCTGATCTTTATTATCACTCATCATTCAACTGCTTCAGCAACGCGATAGGTGGCTTCTGTTCATTGAAAACAAAAACGCATACCTATACCTGTGGAATCGTCCGCAAAAACCGAAAAAAAATATATCTAACCAACTATATGAATTAGAACCTATACAGGGTGTATCTAAATAACACCGAAGGAATTCAAGGGGTGTTCCCTTGTGATATTCTAGCAAATAAAGTTTATATAAACATGTCTCCTAACTTGCTCCGTTTCTGAGATACAGGATGTTGAAGTTGGAAGTACTCCTCCTGTATAAACTTTCATGGTGCCAAAATACAGTATGGATGGAGACTGGGAAAGCTCCAAAATATCAAAATGATTCTAATTGGGGCTATTGAGTAATCTCAATGGATGTCTTGAAAACACCTACATTAAAATTTGGAGTAAAATCGAATTTTAATTGTTTCCTCAAGAACTTAGCTAGATACAAAAATTACACAGAGGATAAGAAAATTATTATCCAATAGTTCAATCTGATAAAAATATGAAACTCAGAAAAACCGGTGGCGTACAATGAAATTCCCCATGAATATCGATAAATTTACCCACTGTGACACCACTGGAAATATTATTTAGAAACTAATTGCACTAGAAGGAGCTCCATATAACAAAACCACAACGTTTTATTGAAATTGATGGAAAGACAATCGAGAAATGAATAGAAAAACGATTTTTAGGTTAGAAGCACCGGGAGTATCAATGAATTTAGCGATAATTTTAAATGAATGTCACTAAAATACACCAAATAGAAACCACTCGAACTCCTCTTTCAGCACTAGTGTCCATAAAATCAACCAGAATGGGATGGTATATTTAATCTATAGAAAATAATTCACCACTCGTTAGTAGTCTGGTCTCTAGGAAAATTTAAAAAAATCATCCAATCTATGAAAATATATGTTCGCCTCAGTTCTTAATAATAATAATAATAATAATAATAATAATAATAATAATAATAATAATAATAATAATAATAATAATGTCAATAAAGAATAGGCGGAATTCAGTCATCTCTTTTCAAGGAGAAAGGCAACTGCTCTTCCATTCAACCTGGGAAAACGGCAACATATAGGTTTACAAGTCAGAGTGAACTAAAATATGATTCAATTTCTGTGGGACATCTAAATATCGTACTACAACATAGCTAGCACATTTCGAGGTAGCATGAAAGTGAGAAACTCATATACATTAATTATTCATCTACATCAGAAGATAAAACAAAAATCATACGATTCAATAATAAAGAGTTCTGACCTATAAGATAATGAAACAAAATACAGCTAATAGATACTAATAGAATAAAGTACATTTATTATGAATCGGTTTATTAGGATAAGGTCCAAATGACTTGGAAGATGATATCGAAGGAGGAAATCGAAAGGCAGATAGATCTATTGATATGGTTCAATATGTGATTACTACTTGGCGAGAGGACGACCCAACTACCTATATAGAAAAGTGAATTTATACCTTCTAAAATGTATTTTCTCAGTTCTGATTTGGAAAGACGCAAATTCATGGTCCTCAGTGATACAGGAAGACCATTATATATTTTTGTGATCGTGAAGGAGGAAGATCGTTCATAAAGGGCAGTATTATGCAGGTGGAGTAAGAAGAATTATGTTTACCAAGTATGAGGAGCTAACACCGAACATGCTAATGGAAGTCAAAATTCGATTTAAAAAATAAAACATCCAACTGCACTCAATTAAACAAAAAAAAATTATTAAATGATTAAATGCCATTCAATAATGTCATGAGGTAACATTCGAACTGAGATGGTTATAATTGCTGTGGTGAGGGTCACTATTCAATTGTTTTGTCACACTAAATCTCGATATAAACAATTGAATGAGAGTTCGAAAAGTGAGATTCGATGGAAAATTTCTCGAATCTCATCCTAAGTTCAACTAGACACTCAAGGTTATGTTTTCCTTCTTTCGAGACACGAAGAGTCCCGTCGATTTTCTGCGAGCAAATGCACATTAGTCGCCCGAAATGTATCACGTCAATCACGTGATTCATTGTGACCAATGAGGATTAGGATATTGTATTTCTTCGAAAGATTCAGCTTCAATTCAAATCTTGTGGTAACCGTAGGTTGGCAACAATTGGAATGACACCTATTGAGGAATGTTTGTTTCAAATATACTCGACATCTGTTATACGTTTTCGGCATATTCATGATTCTGTTCAAATTTCGAATGGAAACATTATAAATTTTTTTATGAATGAATATTTCATGATTGAGATAATAAACTAGCTTCTCGCGAGAGTTGCGCACACTGCATCCATCATTCTGGCTCCCAACATAGTAAATACCAAATACTTACAAAAAATATGTTTCCCAAAATTTTCGAGACGGACAGATAATAGAATGGAACAAACACATTCCTACAACCTATTTATTACACTCAAACCACAGACAAGGCACACATTCAGACCACTGTAGAGGATACTTCAAACTAGGCATGTTTCAGGTAAGTGTTGATAGCTTCTATATCTAAAAAAATCAACATGTAGGGACATTTTTTATCATTCTACTGATCGTTAAGCTGGGAAAAATCATATAAAAAATGTAAATCTGAGATCGCTGTCTCATGGTACCATGGTGAAACTTCACAGGGAGTTTTACTCGTGAATATGGTAAATCATGTGAATTTTTGAAATTTCAAATGATGGCCCTAACAAAACCCTAGGTATACAAGACAGTATATTTTTTGTCAACCTGGCGAGTAGCTAAGTTCACTTTTACCTATTTCTAAATTCTCATTTAACATTTTTCAATTTAATGACGTTGTCTTTCTCAATAGCTAAACGTTGATAAACTTTTACTAATTTTCTAATTTGAATTTACCTTTCTCCAAAAATGAATTCCAAATATTTTTCTCAATTTTCATGAGGTATTTTCCGATAGGTAAAAGTTGATGACTTACAGGTACGCACTGATGATGACTGTTAGTCGAAAGCGCTCTGCTACGAAAAATTGAATAAAATATTATCCTCTGATGTATTTTCAGGGGCGCCACATCAAAAATCACCTTCAGACATCTCAGGATTTCAATGAAATCTATTCTTATATCGATTTCAAGCCATCATAGCTCCCTTTCTCCCATCTTGGTATCGCACATATCGAGAACGTTAACATTACCTCGACGTATATTAATCGTTCAAACGCAGCTTATATCCCAAATATGTCATCAACACATTCCCGGGCCACATATATCCAAGACATTCCGCCGACGGAATAAGGAAAGTTAGTAAGACGTTTGCGAATGACGCTGGATGAGCAACATTCCGAGAGTTCCGAACACATCAAACCCATTCCTGCATAACCCTTTACCTGATCCTGCGGGAGGTTATAAGTTGTGTCGTGCCACTGGTTGTTGATGAATTCCCGCATTTTTCGTCGACAGTGTCCCCTCTGGGGAACTCGGAAATTGAGTGGATCGTCTGAACGGTCTTTTACTAACTCAAAGATGAATTCCTCATTCACATATCTGGTCACGAATCGAATATACCATTGAGATAACGAAAGGTATGGGTAACATCTTGTTTGGAGGAACTGGAGCTATTTTATTTGGATATCTCTTTATTCGTCAGATATAATTCAAGGTCGTTTTAGTTCATCAATGATTTTCCTAACCAACTATTCCATTCAACCTCCAGTTTCCCACAAGTTTGATCACTACCTGATAGATACCTACACCTACACATGCGGAAACCATACACCAGATTCAAGGAACTTATAATTCATTATTCCAGATTTGTTGAGATTTTCTCTCCTCGTTTCTATGAAATAAAAATATGAATATTATTTCAATATACCTTTACCCTTTGTCTCATCCTGCGGAGGTTATAACTTGTGTCGTGCCACTGGTTGTTGATGAATTCCCGCATTTTTCGTCGACAGTGTCCCCTCTGGGGAACTCGGAAATTAAGTTGATCGTCTGAACGGTCTTTTACTAACTCGAAGATGAATTCCTCATTCACATATTTGGTCACGAATCGAATATACCATTGAGATGACGAAAGGTATGGAAGTAACATCTTGTTTGGAGGAACTGGAGCTATTTTATTTGGATATCTCTAGATTCGTCAGATATGATTTAAGGTCCTTTTAGTTCATCAATAATTTGTCTAACCAATTTTTCCATTGAACCTCCAGTTTCCCACAAGTTTGATCACTACCTAACAGATACCTACACATACACATGGGAACCATACACCCGATTCAAGGAACTTATAATTCATTATTCCAGATTTGTTGGGATTTTCTCTGCTCGTTTCTATGAAATGAAAATATGAATATTATTTCAATATACGTGTAGTAAGGACAAATCAGATGATTTGCCCCAAAATGTCACTGCGTTTGAAGAATTTTCCTATCAGAGAGCCTAAAAGAAACATTCACTAGCTTGTTAGTAATAATTTGTTTTGAAAAATGTTTGGAGAAGAGAAATAAAGGTATATAGAAAAAATATCAAATTTTTACTTAGCTTTGGACCTTTCGGAAACGAATCTCCTCCAGTTTCCAACATAAAAAATGGACTCTTTGAATCGCAAATTCGTATTTGTCCTGTCACTTTTCAGTTCTCAGTGACAATTAGTGACGTAGGCAATCAAATGAGTTACAGGATGTTTTCATTAATCCATCTTGAATTTACCATTTTCATTTTCAGATTTCAATTGTGGGGTGGGGTATCACCTCAAAATTTTGGGGTAGGGGCACAGAGTTGAGTTTGGTATAGTGTTATAAGTATAGGTGGATAAAATATATTGTGTCCTATTTCATTTTGCTGTCTCGAGAAGCAGCAGCAGCACATCAAGCTTGAATTCCTCAAGGAACTCTGGAATTGTGAGAGGATCGATTAGTGATATTTGGTCCACAGTCACCTATAGTACAATCCCAGAATCATCAACTCTTCATGAAGTGCAGCTTAAAATTCTACTAGGATGTGGTGGAATCTTCTTGGTTTTTACCAGAATTTACAAGTGCTATCAGCTGAGTCTATGGCTTTTTGAGGCGTTCTTTTGCAATGCTCTTTTTAAAAATCCCACCATTGAATTCAAGAATCATATGTTGTTTAATATACCTAAGATCTTGCTTGGATGATATTGTGGAGCAGATTCTCGACTGTCACAATCTGGGAAGTTTTTTCATTGATTCTTCAGCTTCATCAAGTACTTAATGAAATCGAAATTACAATATGTAAAGATGTTGTCTACATATTGAACTAAAGTATAGTGCTGGTGTTGGAACGTACTCAAAGGACTGAAACTTTCAGAAAATTGCTTCCTCTTCGCTTCTGAATAGTACCGGTGAGATAAGGTTACTCTACCGCGTGTAATCTGGAAGAGGTTGATATCATCATTTATCCTACCCAAAGATCTTTTCTAGATCCCAATGAAAGATTTACCTTACCGTATGAATCAGTTGAATCCCTTCGACCTGTAGCCTATTATTGTGAAAATAGGGATACAAACTGTGAAATAAGCTCTGAACTTCATGCATGAAAATGAAATATTCACAAGCCATTACTTCGTCACATTGTAAAAAAAATGCACACCCATCGAGTAGTCTTGTCAAAAGCAGTCAACGAAAAGTGCCTTTTGAGCGCGACAATCCATTCATTCCGATTGAAATGGGTGGAAACATTCAAACACTAAACGTATATTTAGCTGTGAAAGGGGTCCATTCTGCCAGCTTTGATCTCGGCCAGTGGTTCTAATTTTATTCACTCCGCTCTAACTCATTTATCCGGCACAAATGACCACTGGTCTCAGCAAATTACTTGTCAATTGCTTTCACAAAGCTCGGGAAACTTTAATTTAAATGTTAACGCCGTATATATATTTATATACGAGGCCACCAGAAAATCTCATATTTATTGGAATACATAATATACATTACAGGGTGTCCCCGGAATTACATCTAAAGATCTCAACCACATATTCTAGAAACAAAAATAGCAAAAAAAGTTTATTTGAACATTGGTCCAGGAATGGCCCCCTGGGGGTTATACAAGGTATTCCAGACTTAAATGTACGACGATACTTGCAGATAGAGGACACTTCGACGGTTTCCGTCTTATACAGGGTGGCCCACGGTCGATGGTATACCTTAGACGTATACGGAAAACGGTACATTGGATTATCCTGAAAATTCGGTTACTCTGATAAGCGTTTGTGATCTAACGATTCAAAATATTCTCAGCGAAGCAGCGTTGCCACTTTTACCAAAAAGTAGCATCATCTGTGTTATTTCGAATGTATTTTATTGCGTTTTTAGATTCAGAATTTTGATCACTCTGTATCTGTTCCAATTAAATGTCAGTAGATAGTGAATCAAAAGTTAAGATAGGGACATGTGAGCCGTTTTGATCGATCATGAATAATTTCGACACAAAAAATTCCTGAAATTGAAAAATCTCGATTTTGAACACCCTATATCTCTGCAATAATTCCTGCTAGACCTCAACTGTGATACATTGATGAAATCAGCTCTTCGAGAAGAATCTAAAAACGCAATGAAATACAGGGTGTTCCATTTGAAATAACAAAGATGATGCTACTTTTTGGTAAAAGTGGCAACGCTGCATCGCTGAGAATATTCTGAATCGTTAGATCACAAACGCTTATCAGAGTAATCAAATTTTCAGGATAATCCAATGTACCGTTTTCCGTATACGTCTGAGGTACCATCGACCGTGGGCCACCCTGTATAACTAAGAAAAATCTTCATCTGGTCATATTTTTTATTTTTTCAACCACGTTGTAGAATCTACTCATACTTGGTAGACATATTCCACTTATATTACACATCAAAGCTAAATAAAAATCGAGATGAATGCAGGTCGGTCATTAGGAAAAACAGAAAACTTCTTCATTAAAAATAAACACTCTGTATGGCAAAATTTTGTGGATATGTTTTGATATCTGGAAAGAGCACCAATAACTAGCGCGCATTCAATTTGACAAATGGTAAATCCTTATGTTTTGACATATTCACCCCATTTCGAGGTATTTTTATTCGACTGTAATTCGAAATCCAATTTTGATCCAAAAAAATAATAGTCTTCAAAGTTAAACTTTATTAGAGTCTAATTCGGTGATGGATTTGTTCGTTTGACAGAATAGCTGGCCAATAATTTTAGAAATTTTCGAGGACTCATTTTATTCTTCAATATTTATTATAAGCTGCGGTGAACTAGGCTGTGCAGAAAATTTCAAAATTCTGACAGATCATAATCACCAGTGTGATATCATTGGTAACATTGAGTTTATTGTGTTGAGGTATAATTATAAACACTTGGAAATGTAATAACCCAATATACAAGCACCAGCGGTTATCTTAACGTTACCAATAATATCAAACTAGAGATCATGAACTGTCAGAAGATTGGATTGTTTGGCACATATCACTTCACAGCAGCTCATGAATGACTAGTGGAGAATGAAATGTGCCCACAAAAATTTCCAAAACCACAGACGTTATTTTGTCGAACAAACAGATCTATCTATTTTACTCTAATGATGTTGAACTTTGAAGACTGTTATTATTTTGTAATATAATTGGATTTTGAATTACGAGATCAATAAAAATGACTCAAAATGAAGCCGAGTATATGAGAAAATGATAAAAGCACATATGTCAAATCGGATGCGTGGTCGTAAAAAGTAAGTCACTTCATTAGTTTTTTCATGCTCATTTCAAATATCGACACAAATCTTCAAAATTTTGCCATACAGCGTGTTGTTTTTGAAATGAAAGAAGTTTCCTGTTTTTCCTCAAGACAAATCTGGATAATATGACTTAAATATTTTTATCAGAATTGAGTCGGTCCAGTCGGTCTGTAAACTCGTGCATGGTGCATTTCCCTTTGTTGGATACGATTGTGAGTTCTGATTCTAATGAGTTGTGATCGAGTGGGGTTTTGAGAAAGTAATGAGTAGAAGTGTGCAGAAACTGAGATTCACCAAGACAATTAGGAGTGATATTTCAATTTGAAATGTTGAAGTTAATTTATTTTCAATCAATGGGTACTCGGAATATGAAATAAATTCGAATTGTTTTTGTCTACCATTAAACTTGCTCTTTCTGAAGTTCGATTTTCTCATTTTTTTCCATTCAAACAGTTCAGTTCAGTTCTTGTCCGGCTTCTTGACAGCATTAATATTTTTGATGCAGCAATGTATATATCGTTACCTACACTTCAGGTATATATAGTTCAGATTGACCATCAAATAATTATATAATAACATATCCTTACTGAAAATGGACCACGTATGGCAGAGTGAAATAATATCAAAATATTAGGAAAAGAAGAAAAATCAAGGAATTCGCTTGCATTCTTCTGAGCGGAGACAATATCATTGCATCCGGTTCAGTTGCTATAGATAGAACATGGTATTCACAACTGAAAAATAAAAAGATGAAAATGGAAGATTAAGGATCAATTAATGAAAACATCATTTGTATACTAACATCATCACTCAACTAAACGAAGTGTAACTGACAAGCTATTGGATTATTTTTAGGCTCCCTAATAGAACAATTTGTTGAACACAGTGACATTTTGGGGCAAATTATCTGATTCGTCCTACTACCCATATATTGAAATAGTACTCATATTTTTATTTTGGAGAGAAAATCACAAATAATCAAGTAAAATGAAAATATTCATAGAGTTGGTTTGTCGATTTGTCATCGTGATCGATCTGTATAATTGGGATTCAGCACTCGGCATCACGTGATCATTACTTATCCGGAAAGCGAATTTTCATTACAGGAAATGTTTTGGTGCTGTTTGCTCCTCTAAATTCCCCGTCAAATTATTCGAATGCCTGGAGCAGATATTAAATAAATGATTGGCCATCGACGTCTCGAGAGGGGTAGGAATAATAAGGCACTTCGAGATGTTGGCGGTTTTCAAGGAACTCTCGCAAGATTTCATCATGCCACATTACGCATTTAACAGCATCAACACGAGAAACTCGCAAAGGTTTGCCAGTTTAACCCCCGATGCGGTTCCGAAAGGGTTGAGAATTCAGTGAAATGTATTTTAATCAAAACGAAGGATGCTGTAGTAACACTATATGAAAACTGATATACAGGGTAGATTGTAGATTGTAGATTGTAGATGGGTCGTATAGGCTGGGAGACCTCTCGATCACTGTGACCTAGAAGATCTATCGTGATTACCCATATCTAGTTTTGGTCCTCTAACCCTAGACTTCTGATGAAGCCTACGATTTTCCTGACGGTTAAATTTTCCACTTCACCAGGGATGAGATAGACCTGTTCTAGGTGGTTCAGCCTTTGGCGGACTAATACTTCACATGAGCAAAGTATGTGTTCCGCGGTTTCGGTCGCATTGTTACAGAACCGGCAAGTGTCAGTCTCCGCCAGGCCCATCTTTTTGAGGCGGTACCTCAGAGGGCCTTGTCCTGTGAGAAAGCCTGTGATGAGCTTTAGCTCTGGTTTGCTGAGGCTGAGTAGCTCTTTAGTTCGGTTCTGATGCGAATGGTTGATGAACCTTTTCGCTTGTCGTTGACCTGGAGTTGCTCTCCAGTGGGAGAAATTTTCAATTTCTTCCCATTTCCCTTTAGGTGACATTTGCTTATCCCACAAAAAGGCTCAGGACCAAAAAGTGCAGATGCTGCACCTTTTTTTACAAGGCGATCAGCTGCCTCATTTCCTTTGATTCCTTCATGCCCTGGAACCCACATAAGTGTGACTTTGTTGGCCTTTACCAGTTGCATGAGTGTTTCAAAGCAGTCCCATGTAATGTTTGATGTGAAAACGAATGATTTTAGGGCTTTTAGTGCGGCTTGGCTATCTGAGCAGATATATATGTTAACACCCCTCAGACCTTTGCTCAGGCACCTTTGGGCGCAAAGGTTGATGGCATGTATTTCAGCCTAGAAGATAGTGGGGGAGTGACCTAAGGCTTCAAATAGCTTACACCCGGGTCCATATACACCCGCGCCTACCCCTTCTTCCATTTTCGAACCATCGGTGTACCAAACAAGGGACCCTCTGTCCAGCTGAGGCTCAGCGGAACCGTACCTAGGGCGGCTTTTTATATACAGGGTGGTTCGGTTTGTAATACAAAAAATTCAATAGTGTGTTGTAAAAACTTCACAAACCATAAGATTTCCACAAAATTTTCAAACAAACGACATGTTTCGCTAACACAGTAGCTGCGTCAGGTACGATGACCTAAACTAACGTTGGCTTGCTTAACTTCTATATATCCTACTTTCCCAACCTGAAGGATTAGTTACCTGTGGACATCAGGTACGATATAAACCTCCATTTCCGGAAGTTAGGCATAACATCTACATTGAAATACGGTATACTGGATTAACTTGTGGGTTGATAGCAAATATACATATTATTACTTACTAAGAAAACAAATTCAACAGTGGTGAACTATTGAGGTCTAATTGATCATTAAGTGAGATGTAAAAATTTTTGAGTTTGTTGATTTCTAATGATTCAAAAAGATTGAGTTTCAGTCCTTATGGTTTTCTTCCAATAGTGAATGTTCCTCTTCCGGAAGTAAATTTCAATAAAGAACTCAATATCATGAAACAGATTGCAGTCAACAACGGCTATAACGTTAATTTGATAGACAGTATTCTTTCTAAAAAACTTCATCATAAAGCTATTCAAGAAGTTTATCCTACCATCATGAATAATAATCGAAATTATAGAGCTTTAACCCATTTCGGATCATCAATTGAGAAATTAGCTTCATTTCTACATATACAGGACTTTAAAGTTGCATCATATAGAACAAATAACACGTTGGGACGGTTTATCAAGAATAATAAAGACAAAACTTCCGAATTCGAAAAATCAGGGGTATACAAACTCAACTGTGGATCTTGTCCTAAGGTATATATCGGTCAGACAGGTCGTACGTTTAATCACCGCATTCATGAACATAAGATGAATTTTATGAAAAAGAAAACAAATTCAACATACGCCAATCATATATTGGAGAAAAACCATAGTTTTTACTTAATGATCAATTAGACCTCAATAATAGTTCAACACTCTTGAATTTGTTTTCTTAGTTAGTCATAATATGTATTTGCTATCAACTCTTTCAAGTTAATCCAGTATACCGTATTTTAATGTAGATGTTGTTCCTAATTTATGAAAATGGAGGTTCTTCGTACCTGTCCACAGGTAACTAATCCTTCAGGTTGGAAAAGTAGGATATATAAAAGTTAAGCAAGCCAACGTTAGATTAGTTCATTGTACCAGTATATCACCTGACGAAGCTACTGTGCTAGCGAAACATGTCGTGTGTTTGAGAATTTTGTGGAAATCTAATCGTTGATTAGTGATTAGTCATGATAATCCCTAACCGATTATGGAATACAATAAAAATCAAAAATTGGGGTCGTTTCCGGTGAAACTGGAAGTGATGGAAGAAAAATTGTTTCATCAATTAATGAGCAATTTGGTATACTTGCTACCCACCAATTTTCAAAGCCCTAATATCTAAAATAATTCAAAAGTCACAATCCTGGCCCTTTTTTGTGCACTTATCTGTATATGTCCGAAACATCTACCAGTTTCAAATGATGTTTTAGTCACAAATATTATCGTGAACATGACTTCAATGTATCATTTAGTATTGAATCCATGAAGTCAGAATTATGAAACTAAAGAGATTGAGCGAAAATATCGAACAAGAGAGAAATTCTCAATTGTGAAAAGGGTCACAATGTTTGTTGCTTAGAAAATGTCTTCAATAAATTTGAAGATTCATTAGGTTTTCTGAATCTTCAAGTAGATATATATACATATAGCGTTGGTTATATCCACTACAAAAACGACAGCAATAATTCTAATGAGTTTATCTGCTGACAGAACGCACAGTGTCCAATTCAATCGACTTGCTCCAACACCGTGACAGTTGACGGATCCGTGACACGTCGTACAATAGGAGAAACCCATTCGGCATTTCGCGCTAATGGCGTCTTGTTTGACTCGCTCGCTCAGGTTTCCGGTGGCACGTGACATCCGGAACTCTAATGCAACCGTCGTGCCGAATCATATTACCCACCTCAATATATTTACACGTTATGTCGTCTTTTATTTGTTTCTATCGAAATAGTCACCGAGTGATATGAATAAACGCCACGGAAAAGTTAGTGGTCGTATATATCAACAGCGCTTACTGTAGATAGATTCGACTTCCTATACGCATTCTTATACGCATTCCTATAGTCCAGTAATGATTAGAATATTGGTGGATGATGGTAATAGTATTGTGGGGAGGCTATTGCCAGGCGAGTAGCAGCAAAGTCCTTTTTGCCAACCCCTGCTCTACACATTTCTGAATATCCTCCTTCCAGTTGTCCTTTCTGAACCTCCCTGACCTACTGATGAGAGCCAGGATATCTGTCCACCCAAATTCGAATAAATTCTCGTGGTAGTAGTTTAATCCACCCCACATCCTTGTATACGCCTCACACTCTCCGAGGAAGTAAAATGACGTTTCCTTAACTTCTTCGCATTCGAGGCAAATAGGGCTATGTTTCACACCTATTGTGTCCTGTCAGCACCTCTATGAGAAGGCGCAGTATGTAGAGTCCCTGCCATGTAACCACGCCGTCTTTGACTTGTTTGTACCAGCCACCAGGTTTTTTGATTGCCTGCAACCTCCTTAATGCATCCAATACTCTAGTGCATTGTCCGACCATTCGTTCAGGGCGGACGCAGTTTGTTTTCTCTCAATGCCCAGTAAGTACAGGCTACGGAACCCAGAAAGGTGCATCATATACTCCACCACAACGACCCATTGTCAATTACCAGCTGCTCTGTCCACAGCTTCGTGGATGTTGACTTAACACTCCAAAATTCTCCTAATTATTCCAGGAAACTAGAAACTCACGCTGGCAGGTCAACGCTGTCAATGAGGATCATGTTGAGGTTTTAGCGTGGATAACCGAATAACTCGTATAGAATTCAACGCCACCAAAACAAATCCTATATTTTCTCTGATAAATAGGAAACCAGTATACCTATAACCGATGACACTGTCTGGTACCACCGTTTCAACGAAGTCCACAAAAGCTATGATCGGTATATCACCATCACTATATCGCCAACACTTTTTCATGGAACTATATGGGATCTATCGCAAATGCTGGAATGAATTAATATTTGAATGTGCTATACGCAAATGTTTCCTTCGGTTTTGCTTGATTGTTAGCTGTCAAACTTGTCACTGCGATCCAAATTATCTTCGTATATGCCTAATCCGCGTTAAGCAGTGTATTTTATTACGTTCTGATGACGATTTGGGCACGCGACCGCAGAAAATTAATTTGGTAATTTTGTGAAAATGTACGGTATTGATTCCGAATATTATGTAATTTCCTGTGTAACCTCCAAGGGGATGGAATAAAATAGGAGCGTGACTAGGAATCGAATCTCTTCGGGGTTAAAACAGGATCTACCGAATTGACTTCCATAAACTAATCGTTTTCTGGTATTTCAACCTAGGGGAGACGAACCGTGTATTTCGATAACACCAAATTAAATATTCAATAATTGTTTTTAGTTCAACAGGGATAGACAATAATGTTCAAGGCATAATTTGAAGATTTCTTGATTTTTCTATATCTATACAGTTTATTATCTGTATGGGATCAATACCAAATATTCCGAGATACCACAGAAAATCCGAAGAAAATCCTGCAAACTGTTTTTTTTCTCGAATAAAGCATCTTGAAATGTTTATAAAGTTATTTGAAAGATCAAACACGGATAATCATAGATATCGCACTCTCTTCAGTTCAGTTTCAGAGTATGAGTATTAGGCCAAAGGAAATTTGTCATAAAAGTCCGGTATTGAGACATTACCGAAAACAAATAGATTTCATCTACAAAATGAATGATGATTTCAATATTCCACAAGTTCATCAAGAACAATTAAAATAGTGTCTATGTCCAAGATGTTTCTTCGCAGGGAGCAGGCATGTTGTATGAACTTAAACCATATATATCGTTATTCAATGGTACATTTTGATATGTTTGCCCTGAGAACCTAAATATTTCAGATTCGTCTACATTTTCGAAGAGTGGTCGATTTGTGGAATTCTTGTTTCGGAACATCGGCCAACGGGATCCAATTGTTTTATATTTTTCTTGCAGCCCACGAAAAAAACTTCTATATCGCGAGCAGGATCAAACAAAGCTCTGAATAGCACAGAATCCTTTCGTGATATTGCGAACGCTATACACAAGACAAGTATCAAATCATCGATGCTAACCAAATTTACAGAATAGTGGAACAACTCGCCAGGAATGAGACAGACATAAGAGATTATTAAAAAACCATCGCCAACATTCACAGAATATTTACTGAGCCAGGAACGAAGTACAACTAGAATACTAGTGGGACTTCTCACAGGGCATTGTAAGCTCAACAAACATTATATCAGTATGATAATTCTCTAGGAAACAGGAGTACAAATAGGTACTTTGTCACTGTGAGGGCTCGTCAAGACTGTGAGCTCCCTTACACTGGGTGAGGAGAAACCAGGGTACCAAAGTTTTCTAGGGGATCTGAAAGCTAGCCTATATTTCGCGATTTTGAGGCCAGACACAATAGATCCGAAAAGATCGCCGGTGGCAGATAGCCCGAAGGCTCCATTCTAAATCTAATCTAGGGAGGATAGGGAGCGGAGGTATATAAGTATTGGAATTTTTGCATTCCTATAGAGATGGGATAGTAGCAGAGATTTCTGAGGAACATTTCCCGTGGGAGCCTATAGCAAAGTGTTGTGATGAGGTCAAAGAACTAGCGAGTGGGGTATCACCTACCATCAGGCTCTTCTTTGGATAGAATCTAAGAGCATCAGCATATGTTTTGGTGCCAAACCCAATATGTGAGAACGGTATTCTGAAACTGGTATATGTGCTTTGTAGATGGCCGTGGACCCACCATGCACTCACGACGTCGAGTGGGGGTAGCCCCAGGTGATTCCAGGCACCTCTCGTCATGGTAGTGGTACGTGTGAAAGGCCACGAACAGACACCCATCAAACGGGACTGGAGGATTCCGGTCGACATGGGTAGCTGGGCTTGCTCAGCGAGAAATGGAACTTTGGTGTTCCTTATGCCTCAGTTCGTCAAGTAGGAGGCAGCCCTTATGATCCTACTGCCAGTCATCGTATTGGCAAAGCCGAAGACTCGGCTTCTGTAAACTTGGTAGAGGAACGTGTGAAAGTCCTCGAACGATCACTCATTCAACGGGACGAGAGGATTCTCGTCAACATGAGTAGCAATCAGGCCAAAGCCTCTTACGACGGCGACCAATCAAACGTAACAAGAGGAATCTTGTTGACATGGGTACCTGGGGAGATAAGGATAGCCCCATCAGGTCGTGCATACAGCCTGATGCCTCACCAATTGGGTTGGACTCCAGGGGGCAGCGGTTTCCAAAAAAAAAACACCACTGGACTACGGTGGAGGAGGTGAAGAAGAATCCCACTATGGGTCGAGTGAGAGGATATCTTGCCTGCCTCGGAGGGTGAGCAGCGTTTCTGCTCGGGCACTGACACTGCAGAGCCAGTAGTCTGTTTCATCAGACGGCCTCACCATTGGTATAATGAAATGGTAGCAGGAGAACATGCCGGTACATAACGGAGATGGGTCTAGCGCGCTGATTTGGCGTATCCAAATCTTCCATTTCTCCCTGTGGTGTACTGTCGGTGTAAGTCGAAAGATAGGTGACCAGCAGTCATCCCCCATGGGAGTCTTGTGTTAGGGGGTGAGAAATGGTCCTACCCGGTTGCTACCCCGGCAACATTATTATTATCATTACATTGTGCTTTGTAGATCATGAGAAGCTTCGCACGGAACAAGAATCCGAGTTTTTTGTAGGAGGGTATTGAAAGTTGAAACCGCACACACTGTAGAGCACCCTGTAGTCAGGAGTCAGAGTACAGACTTCGACCTCGTGAATTTCCAATCACTTCCCAATACACGCCGATGCTGACAAGAGCAGTCAATTAGTGTAAAAGCGATACATATATGATAACATAGTCGGTATCATTTATTCCATGCATACAAATTCAGTCAGACAAACAAACCGCTACAATAATTGGCGGATACCGAATGAATATGAATGGATATTCGGTATATTTCACAGCGGTTCTAAACCACAGTCTAGCCCTCGGGGCGTTAGGCTCGCTGTAAAAGAACGCGTAGTATTCAGCTGTCAAACCATTTTCATGCTAATACGCCGTTTTAAAAGGATTCCACCGGGACTTTTAATATTTTCATATTAGGCGAGGCCAGTAAGATAGCGACAGTGACAGTTTTAAAATATTCCCATTGATAAGATCCACCAGCTTTTCTGAATTGAATCGGTTGACACGCGGACTTTAGCTATAATCTCTCTCGATACGAGTAGAACGAGGGATATAGATTTTATTGACTTCGGCTACGTATTTTTTTGAAATTATATTATGGAAATTACGATACTCATTGACGTGGATGGATCAGATATTCCTTTAGGATTTTGAAGCGCTTTAGCTAAGATTCAAAGTTGGGGAGGCAGAGGCAATTCAGACAACAGTGAATATTTTTAATTTTCCTGCTTATATGTATATGTGTTATACCCATAACCCACACACAAAGAGGTGGGAAGGAAGATATTAGCACATTATATGGTGTTTCTGGAATTTTGGTAATACAAACCACAACAGTCGTATTATACAGGGTGGGCCACCAGTAACGCCTCGGTCTCTAGAAGGCTAACCACTTATCTTCTTGGAATTCTTCCTCTCTAGGAAGTCGCATGTCAACATAGGCTACCATTCAAAATTATTTCGAAACATACAGAGTGTGTCCAAAAACCATAAAATACTGAAGTTAAACTTTTTTCTATCGAACACCCTATATATTATTTCATTTTGAGATTCTCCCTGATGAGCTGATTTCAACGACCCATCATACTTGGGGTCTAGCAGTTATAATTACTGAAATATAGGGTGTGAAAAATCGAGATTTTCCAAGTTCAAGAATTTTTTGTGTCGAAACTATTCATATTTGGTCAAAACGGCTTACATGTCCCTATCTCAACTTTTGATTAACTATCTACTGATATTTAATTGGGACATATACCGGGAGATCAAGATTCTGAATTCTGCACCACCCTGTATTTGTTATGAATGGTTTGATTCTTGAACTTGGAAAATCTCGATTTCTCACACCCCATATCTCAGTAATTATAACTGCTAGACCCCAAGTATGATGGATTGTTGAAATCAGCTCACCAGGGAGAATCTCAAAATGAAATAATATATAGGGTGTTCGATTGAAAAAAGTTCAACTTCAGTGTTTTGTGATTTTTGGGGACATCCTGTATGTTTCAAAATAATTTCAAATGGTAGCCTATGTTGACATGCGACTTCCTAGAGAGGAAGAATTCCAAGAAGATAAGTGGTTAGCCTTCTAGAGACCGAGGCGTTACTGGTGGACCACACTGTATAGCAACTTTCAGGAAATGTCAGTTTCACAATATACATGGTGAATCATGATAAACTATACACAACCCAACCACTTGGTATAGAGAAAATTACCATCAAAAATTCATGACCAATTTTTCTGTGAAAAAAACTGGCTGAACAATTGATTGGTTTAAGGAATGATATTTTGAGGCATTTCAATTCGTTTTTTTTTTTTAAATTGCTTCCCTCCCAAGGTAAATGTAAGTCAATGTTTATACACACGGAAAAAAAGAATTTGTTGCATCAACAAAATATTTATGCTTGAATTATTTTTGTTGGACTGAGCAATTATTTGTTCAGTCAAACAGATACATGATTATTTTATGAAAGCAGCTTGTTCAAATCAAGAATGTAGTCTAGTTGAATCAGTAGTATAATATCAATTCCATCATCAACAAAATATATGGTTATCTCAAAAACAGAATATGTATTAAATCAAGCAAATAATTCATTGAATCAACCAAATATTTCTTTGAATCAACCAAATATTTCATTGAATCAACTAAATATTTGATCAAATCAATATCTTGTCATTTTGAATCGAACAAAATGATTGTTTGGGCCAATTCAATATCTCTTCATGAACAATTCATGGATGTGCTTGATTGATTAAGATCCAGAGTTCTTGCAAGACATTTTTTCTTGATTCAAACCTCAAATTTGCTCTGACACTTATATTTGCTTCATTCAAATAAATTTTGCTTGATTCAACAATTATTTTTGTTCCGTGCCAGTCATCATTTTCATCTCATCTCAACCTAATTTGCTGTTGGCAAATCAAAGTGGAGAATTGATTGTTTTGAAAATTTGATTTTTCGAGGTATCTATTTTCAATCGTTTTAACCAAATTGCTTCCCTCCTAAGGTATGTAAGTAAATGTGTATTGTATTCAGCCATTCTTTTCCTATCATTTTGACCTATTTTTCTGATGTAGGGATCTCAAGGTGGAGAATTGATTGGTTTGAAAATTCAAACTTTCGAGGTATCTTAATCGATGGGTCACTCTGTATAAAAACCCTGAACCAGAAGAATTGAGCGATCATCATGTTCGAGTTCATTATATCTTCATAATTATTCATAAGAAACCAACTGACCAAATAAAGATCTCCATCGAAATCAAGCCCAAATTATATTCACACCCATGCACGGTCGTGTTGATAAATCCCGACCGACTACCGATCGACCATACAAAACACCAAATGACATATCGGCACCATGAAAGCGGCCGATTTCTTTTAAACGACTGGTAATCCTCTCTAAGAAGTGCTCTTTGCTCGGACGGGATTAGGGTCGAAACTCAGGTCGAAACGTCTCGGTTTTGACGCATCCACGGCCGGCGATAATTACACCGAGTCGGGCCCCAAATGAATCTCACAATCTAGTCGAATCACCTGGTTTAGAGGCTCTAACTCTGTCGTTTATTGCGGAGAATCACGTCTCTTGGAATTACTTCTGTCTGTATTTGAGAGCAGTTCGGAATCAGGGACAGTGGCAGGAACCCAAACACCATGGGTTGGTGTTGGTACACACTTTAGTCAAATTTACGCCACATACCTATTTTATCAAAGAAAAAACAAAATACACCAAGTCGGTCGACCACAAAATCATATTACACAATTACTAGTGTGACTAGTTTCGGCTAAACAGCCATCTTCAGACACAAATTGAATAAAGTACCTGTAAGAGATGAAATTACAGACGAACAATAAGTTTGATGAGGAAAAAACATACCTAGGCCATGTGGTGATTACAAATTCAACAAATAAAAATCAAGCGGTTATTCAAACGTAAATAATCAGTACGGTAAGGGGGTGATTAAATTTGTATAACGGCTGAACAGCCAAAAGAACCTTATAATCATGAGGTTCAACATTGGCACGCGAAAAAAAAATAGTTATTTAAATTCACTCAACTGAGTTTTATGGAACGCCGTTTTACTTTTTATCACCAATTCGTTGTAAATTATAAACCACACATTTAAAATGTTTCATATTTATTCCGGGTGCAATTAAAACTATTGTTGATTCAATATTGTACATTATTTTGTTAGATGCACACAAGAAATGCAAGAAGTTGCATTGGTTTAAAAATAATTTCCACCAAACATTTAAATACCTATAATTCTGAGGACCAACATCAAAATAGCATCAATCATAATAATTCATGTAACATTTGTATTCATCAATCGAAAAAATTTGTATTCAGAATTAAAATGATTGTTGAATTCAATTGTTTGACGCTTATAATGTTGTCCACAAATAATTTTATTCGTTTGTCGTTTATATTTCAATCATGAATAAAATTGTTTGATGATTTTTTTACAACAATCTTTTCAAATCGTTCATCTATTTAAAACGATTGTTGCAGAAATATCATCAATCGTTTAAATTCATGTAACATTTTAATTCATCAATCAAAAGAATACATACCTTCGAAGTTGTGCAACTGAATGGATGGAAGAATTAAATTGTTTGTTGTGAATAGAAATTTCTGAATTTAAGTGATTGTTGGAATTATACCAACAATCACAAAAATAGAGAACAATTAAATTCATCAATCTTCAAAATTGAACAATTCTGGTGATAGGTATTTTTTTGATTGTTGAATATTACGGAGCCTAATATTATGAATGATTTGAAATGTTTGATGAAAAATATTCGTCAAACATTTTATTTCGTTCAAAAACAATCATCAATCGTATAAATTCATGTAACATAATAATTCATCCATAAGAAAGACCAGCAATAGAGTTGATGAATTAAATTGTTTGAATTTATTTGTTTGAATTCATTTGTTTGACAATAATTACTTGAACATTAAATTAGTGAATTGAATTGTTTGAATTTATTTGTTTGATGATTATTACATGAACACCATTTATAGATTGGTGAATTAAATTGTTTGAATTGTTTTGTTTGAATTGTTTTGTTGGAATTTATTTGTTTGATGATAATTTCATGCACCATATATAGATTGGTGAATTAAATTGTTTGAATTGTTTTGTTTGAATTTATTTGTTTGATGATAAATTTATGCACCATATAGAGTGGTGAATTAAATTGTTTGAATTGTTTTGTTTGAATTGTTTGGATTGAATTGTTTTGTTTGAATTGTTTTGTTTGAATTGTTTTGTTTGATGATAAAAACAATTCAGTTCGGCGCGCGCAACTAGTAGGTGGCGCCTGGGCGCTCCTGGCCAATGGAAAACGGAGAAGTGTACCAAGTTTTGGCAACAGTGTATTTGCTTTCATTTGTCATTTGTATTTTGTTTACGTTTTTATATAATTTCCAATCATCAATAACCTAAAACAAATTAATCTTCGGAAATCTGAATGTTCTTCCAGTTTTCGAACTGAGAGGTAGTTATTTCTATTTCCAAGCCGATTAGCAAATAAACAAAATAGTTGAAATGATATAGATGGAGGATTGATCTGAGGTAATAAAAGTGCCCTTTCGATGTTCATTCTCCTGGATTTTTGACAAAATTTCTCTTATGACTGAAATGAGGAGAAAAATGTTCAATATTCTGCTCAAAATTGGGAAACACATAACGCAGTAGGTCATCTAGGTATGTTTGTGAAGAATCTTTTTGGTTATGACAGCTTGTAGGTTCTGATTTTAGGGCTAGCAAAACGGTTCACTATGAATAATATATTATATATATGGAAAAGACAGCAATACTTCCAGTAGTTCCAGTGTACAGTTCAAAAACATGACCAGTGAGCTAAGAAAGAAAATAAATATGTTCATGATGGAACACTGCAGCCAGCACAGGTTTTATCCTATTCAACACCTAACTCAGCACTTCTTATGTACATACAGAAATGCTGATTGTTATTTCAGCAATGCCAATGCATAGTACTTTCATAGAAATGACTATTTAGAGGCCAAGCATAAGGTTCACGGATTAAAAGGTGAGTTCAACAGTTTAGTTTCCTGATACCTATTTTGTAATTCTCAGCTACTTATTGATATTTTCAAGTCAAATAGCAGAGTTATTATTATGGCCTTGCTTATGGCTAAAGGGTAATGGGAAATATTTTGATTTTAGAGCTATCAAAAAGGATTTACAATGAATATATAAAATCTATACCAAAGGCCACATTACAACTAGTGAAGAGTATGGAAACACTACATGATAGGTATTATGAGAACACAAATGAGTGGGCCTCCAAGTGATCTCAAAAAAGAAATATGTTCATGATGGAACACTTGTCTAACCCTTATTATAGACATACTGATTCATAAATATAATAGGCACTGTTATTTTTCCTCAATAAAAACATTCTAGTGTTGCATTTTTTTATGTCTTTTTGGTCTTATTGCTTGTTACTTATATTTTCACTGGGTGTTTCATAATTTATCTATTTACACAATCTTCAGCAATTAGCTTTATCATTGAGAAGTAGGACACTTTTTTTTGTGAAAAAAAAAGAAAGATTACTTATTTTGATGGGTATACCTAACTGATGGAATATGTGGAATTATTCATTAGATACCCTGTGAAAATATGACCAATATTATCTAATCATAAAAACAAATAGTTTCCAACATTATATTTATACTATAGATTTTTTTTATAATATAATTTACTATAATCATTCCAAGGTGAGTATCAATGTTTTACATTGTAATATTCTTGCACCTTCACATGTAAAGATATTTCATTAGGTACCCAGTTAGTCCTTTGGTAAATTTTCATGGTTTGTAGGTCTCCCTTTGTTTATCAATCCTCATTTTCAGAATTCCCAAATCAAAAGCAGAATTCAGGATTTCTTGGTTTTGCTTTGAGTACCTAAAGTCAACTCTAATTAACTTTAAAATTAATACAATTCCAATTCATCTATTTCACCTGTGGCAATAATTAATAGGCTTCAGTTGCGAAGAGGCATGACAGTCTCCGATCTGAGAATTGAGTTAAGTATTAGTAGGTACCTATGTTCAATGCATTTTGCCCAGCCTTCTTCAACTGTGGTTTGTTTTACTCACATCATTGAGAATTCTAATGGAACCTGGAGAGAAATAAATAAGGTATATACATAATTTTATTCTAGCTGATCGATTTTCAAGTTAGTTTTGATTTCTGTGTGTTTTTTCTACTAACTGGATATCAGGCAAGTATATAGGTACAGCATTCCTTTCTTGGAACAAACGTTCTTCGAGACTTTTGAATCATGGTGAATAATCCAAATGCAAGCAATTTTGATGTGTGCAAATTAAACTGATTCATGAGATTTTGAAATAATTGTCGATTCATATTTTCACTTAACAATTTTTAAAAAAGCAGCAGGCAAACTCGCAAGTGAAGAGAATTCTTTGACCTTTGACGCAAGTGCAAGATAGTCAAACGTCAAACTGTCAAGCTCGTGAACCTGGAGACTCTCTCACCAGTTATGGAACTAGAAGCATGCTGCTGTGCTGCTTGTGTTGTGAGCACTAGTTGTAATTATGGTTGTTATGGGTGCGTTTTTCATTGCAACATTTTGTTATGCGCATGAATCGAAGAAACCATCAAACTGTTGCAAAATTCCGCTGGAATGTTGATGGAAATCCATCAAATTGTTGTAATAAAATACGGGGCGTGTTTTTCATTCCATCCAAGAAAGTGCGCACTGATAGATGCGGTTTTTTGTCGTGACGTCACCAATTGTTCTGTTGGAATTTATGCTGGAAGGATTGAACAATGGTTTATACAACACATTGATGGAAACACGGATTTTGTTGTGTGTCAGTCATCATGTATCTTGAGAATCAGAAAAGGCTAATTCGACTTAATTGATTAACACTAACTCTTTTTACTAAAATCTCTCAAGAATCTCAAGAATCCTCAATATTAATTGTTTTTTATCAACACTAAAATGTGTCAACTGTCATGTCAATCTCCTCCAAACTGCTGGATTCTCGAAATGCGATTTAAAAGTGCGCATTTTATTACAACAGTTTAATGGATGTCCATCAACATTCCGGAATTTTGCAACAGTTTGATGGTTACTTTGATTCATGCGCATGATAAAATGTTGGAATGAAAAACGCACCCGCGCTCTTTCAAATCGCTTTTTGAGAATCCAGCGGTTTGGAGTAGATTGACATGACAATTGACACATCTTAGTACTGTTTTTTGTTTTTCTTTGATAGAAATCAATGATTATTGAGGATTTTTGAGAGATTTTAGAAAATAGAGTTAGTGTCAATCAATAAAATTGTATCAGCCTCTTTTGATTCTTTGTTGATTGACACAAAAAGATATGCGTTTATCCATCAACACGACACGACAAAAAAGCGCATCTAAATGCGCACTTTCTTCGATGGAATGAAAAACATCATGGTTGTTGATGTGATTAACAAGCCAATACACGATATTTTTTCTTTTTTCATAGTAATAGTAGAGGGTCCGAAGTAAGGTCGACCTTCATCAAGTCGTGGAAAGAAATTGTGAATTGAGAAAACCCAATCACAATTCTGAGAATATTCCTTTTCAAGAAAGAATTTAGTCGACACAAGCAGGTACCTGGACATGGTTTATTTGTTAATTTGTTGCATGTTTGTTCCGTATTAGACGTTTCTCAATACGCAGGCGCTTCTCGGATTGCTCTGATTGGTCTAAAGGAATCGCCTATGCATATGTTTGGGACAAAATTTTCGCAAGAGTAACAAAATGGAGACAATTAATCAGTCATCTTGTTGAAAAAAATGAGAACCCTATTACCACTCCTAAGAGTGTTATGAAAAATATGTCAGGGGCTGATGGTGGTTTCAACCCTTATGCAATATCTTTTATGATTCTTCGATTTATAAGAGAAGAGTTATTATCATCTAAAATGCAAATTTCGTCCAATTTGTTCCACTCATTTTCGAACAGTATACAAAAAGGTGTTTTTTTTTTATGTAAACTTTAAACTCGTCTCACGGACAAACGGTACATTTCTTTATATAAATGAGTTGAGTGGACTCAAAAATAAGGCTATGCAAGGAAAGTGACCATGGAAGAAATGAAAACAGAGAATAATGTCTGGTTTCTGCCACATTTTGCGGTAACAAATCCAAACAAGAAAAAGATTAGGATCGTGTTTGACTGTGCTGCTAAATCATATGGAGTTAGTCTCAATGACATGCTGTTACCCGGACCTGATTTGTATATATAGTTCAGTATTAAGCATTATTTGGAAAATTAGGCTTAGGAAAATTGCATTTAGCGGGGATATTAAAGAAATGTTTTTACAAATATCCATGTAAAAAGATTAAAAGAAGATCAAGCGGCCCAAAGATTTTTGTGGAGAGATAATAGTGAAAAGGAACCTGAAGAATACAAGATGGTCGTTATGCTTTTTGGTGCAGTAGGTTCTCCATGTTCAGCCCAACATGTAAGAATTCAAAATGCCCTAGAATTTCAAGCCGAATTTCCACAAACAGTTGATGGTATCAAAAATTATCATTATATATGGATGATTACTTGGATAGCTGTAATAATGAAAATGAAGCGATCAAATTAATTCAAGTTGTTATAGAAGTTCACAGAAGAGGTGGCTTCACAATATGTAATTGGAACTGTAACTCCAAAGAAGTACTCAACCAAATTCCAGTTGAATTGAGATCGGATGAAAATAAAAATTTGAACCTTGAAACAGAACTACCATATGAAAGAGTATACTTGGATCACATTGGAATCCAAACACAGATGAATTTTTATTTAATTTAAAATTCCATAAGATATAGAGCAATATTATGAAAGGAAAAACTATACCAACAAAGAGAGAATTACTAAAAATTGTAATGTCCATTCTTGATCCTTTTAGTTTTGCAGCAAATATAGGTATTTATGCGAAAATCATGTTGCAAGAGTTATGGAAAATCAAATTGAAATGGGACGATAAACTACCGAAAGTATTTGAAGAAAAATGGAATAAATGGAGGAGAGTAATATTGAAAATAGAAGAATTGAAAATATCACGACAACAAAATATATTCAGAAGTCGCTGTAGTACAACTACACAGTCAAACACGATCCTAATCTTTTTCTTGTTTGGATTTGTTACCGCAAAATGTGGCAGAAACCAGACATTATTCTCTGTTTTCATTCCTTCCATGGTCACTTTCCTAGCATAGCCTTATTTTGAGTCCACTCAACTCATTTATATAAAGAAATGTACCGTTTGTCCGTGAGACAAGTTCAAAGTTTACATAAAAAAACACCTTTTTGTATACTGTTCGAAAATGAGTGAAACAAATTGGACGAAATTTGACAGTAGTGCATTTTAGATGATAACAACTCTTCTTGCAGTAATCGAAGAATCATGGAAGATATTGTATAAAGGTTGAAACCACCATCACCCCCTGACATATTTTTCATAACACTCATAAGGCGTTTTCGGAAACTTACTCGGGTTGTTCGGATCCCTAACCTGAACTTTCGGTTACCCAAATCGAGTTACCTACCTCTGTTCGGAAACTTGAATGATGCTAACTCGATCACTGACTCGGGTTGATTTTTCGTGACCCTACTCGAAAGCAGGGTCGCCAGAGTTGCAAAGGACACCGCATGCGCATTACGGAATTTAAGTCAATAAAAAAACGCGGGAGTTTAAATTTGACGATAACAATAAAAATAAAATAATTTGCATGTTGGGAAAAATCACGACCGGTTATATACATGTTATTATCAATCTTCATAATTTGATTACAGTAGATTTGATTGAAGTAATTCATTGAAACAAGAATTTGGGTAGGGGTGAAGTTTTTGTGGTTATGTGCAACAACACATATGAGACAAGTACACCAATCCACAGGTGAATATTAATATTTTGTAATCAGATCAAATAATTACTTGAATATAATGTTACCATTTTCGTCTGTCAAATTCATGAAACCACAGAAAAATAAAATATTCAGTGTTCCTAACCTGACACGTTCGTGAACGTTGAACACGAGTAGATGATCCGAGTTTTTTGTCACGTGACCTATCTGGATCGAGTTATCAACCCAGAGTAAGTTTTCGAAAACGCCTTTAGGAGTGGTAATAGGGTTCTCATTTTTTTCACCAAGATGACTGATTAATTGTCTTCATTTTGTTACTCTTGTGAAAATTTCGTCCTAAACATATGCATAGGCGATTCCTTTAGACCGATCAGAACAATCCGAGAAGCGCCTGCGTGTTGAGAAACGTCTAATACGCAACAAACATGCAACAAATTAACAAATAAACCATGTCCAGGTAGTTGCTTGTGTCGACTGAACTATTTCTTGAAAAGGAATATTCTCAGAATCGTGATTGGGTTTTCTCAGTTCAGAATTTCTTTTCACGACTTGATGAAGGTCGACCTTACTTCGGATCCTCTACTATTACTATGAAAAAAGAAAAAATATCGTGTATTGGCTTGTTTATCACATCAACAACCATGTTTTTCATTCCATCGAAGAAAGTGCGCATTTAGATGCGCTTTTTTGTCGTGACGTCACCAATTTTCTGATGGAATTTATGTTGGAAAGATGATACAATTTTATTGATTGACACTAACTCTATTTTCTAAAATCTCTCAAAAATCCTCAATAATCATTGATTTCTATCGAAGAAAAACAAAAAACAGTACTAAGATGTGTCAATTGTCATGTCAATCTACTCCAAACCGCTGGATTCTCAAAAAGCGATTTGAAAGAGCGAATTTCATTACAACAATTTGATGGATTTCCATCAACATTCCAGCGGAATTTTGCAACAGTTTGATGGTTTCTTCGATTCATGCGCATAACAAAATGTTGCAATGAAAAACGCACCCATAACAACCATAATTACAACTAGTGCTCACAACACAAGCAGCACAGCAGCATGCTTCTAGTTCCATAACTGGTGAGAGAGTCTCCAGGTTCACGAGCTTGACAGTTTGACGTTTGACTATCTTGCACTTGCGTCAAAGGTCAAAGAATTCTCTTCACTTGCGAGTTTGCCTGCTGCTTTTTTAAAAATTGTGAAGTGAAAATATGAATCGACAATTATTTCAAAATCTCATGAATCAGTTTAATTTGCACACATCAAAATTGCTTGCATTTGGATTATTCACCATGATTCAAAAGTCTCGAAGAACGTTTGTTCCAAGAAAGGAATGCTGTACCTATATACTTGCCTGATATCCAGTTAGTAGAAAAAACACACAGAAATCAAAACTAACTTGAAAATCGATCAGCTAGAATAAAATTATGTATATACCTTATTTATTTCTCTCCAGGTTCCATTAGAATTCTCAATGATGTGAGTAAAACAAACCACAGTTGAAGAAGGCTGGGCAAAATGCATTGAACATAGGTACCTACTAATACTTAACTCAATTCTCAGATCGGAGACTGTCATGCCTCTTCGCAACTGAAGCCTATTAATTATTGCCACAGGTGAAATAGATGAATTGGAATTGTATTAATTTTAAAGTTAATTAGAGTTGACTTTAGGTACTCAAAGCAAAACCAAGAAATCCTGAATTCTGCTTTTGATTTGGGAATTCTGAAAATGAGGATTGATAAACAAAGGGAGACCTACAAACCATGAAAATTTACCAAAGGACTAACTGGGTACCTAATGAAATATCTTTACATGTGAAGGTGCAAGAATATTACAATGTAAAACATTGATACTCACCTTGGAATGATTATAGTAAATTATATTATAAAAAAAATCTATAGTATAAATATAATGTTGGAAACTATTTGTTTTTATGATTAGATAATATTGGTCATATTTTCACAGGGTATCTAATGAATAATTCCACATATTCCATCAGTTAGGTATACCCATCAAAATAAGTAATCTTTCTTTTTTTTTCACAAAAAAAAGTGTCCTACTTCTCAATGATAAAGCTAATTGCTGAAGATTGTGCAAATAGATAAATTATGAAACACCCAGTGAAAATATAAGTAACAAGCAATAAGACCAAAAAGACATAAAAAAATACAACACTAGAATGTTTTTATTGAGGAAAAATAACAGTGCCTATTATATTTATGAATCAGTATGTCTATAATAAGGGTTAGACAAGTGTTCCATCATGAACATATTTCTTTTTTGAGATCACTTGGAGGCCCACTCATTTGTGTTCTCATAATACCTATCATGTAGTGTTTCCATACTCTTCACTAGTTGTAATGTGGCCTTTGGTATAGATTTTATATATTCATTGTAAATCCTTTTTGATAGCTCTAAAATCAAAATATTTCCCATTACCCTTTAGCCATAAGCAAGGCCATAATAATAACTCTGCTATTTGACTTGAAAATATCAATAAGTAGCTGAGAATTACAAAATAGGTATCAGGAAACTAAACTGTTGAACTCACCTTTTAATCCGTGAACCTTATGCTTGGCCTCTAAATAGTCATTTCTATGGAAGTACTATGCATTGGCATTGCTGAAATAACAATCAGCATTTCTGTATGTACATAAGAAGTGCTGAGTTAGGTGTTGAATAGGATAAAACCTGTGCTGGCTGCAGTGTTCCATCATGAACATATTTATTTTCTTTCTTAGCTCACTGGTCATGTTTTTGAACTGTACACTGGAACTACTGGAAGTATTGCTGTCTTTTCCATATATATAATATATTATTCATAGTGAACCGTTTTGCTAGCCCTAAAATCAGAACCTACAAGCTGTCATAACCAAAAAGATTCTTCACAAACATACCTAGATGACCTACTGCGTTATGTGTTTCCCAATTTTGAGCAGGATATTGAACATTTTTCTCCTCATTTCAGTCATAAGAGAAATTTTGTCAAAAATCCAGGAGAATGAACATCGAAAGGGCACTTTTATTACCTCAGATCAATCCTCCATCTATATCATTTCAACTATTTTGTTTATTTGCTAATCGGCTTGGAAATAGAAATAACTACCTCTCAGTTCGAAAACTGGAAGAACATTCAGATTTCCGAAGATTAATTTGTTTTAGGTTATTGATGATTGGAAATTATATAAAAACGTAAACAAAATACAAATGACAAATGAAAGCAAATACACTGTTGCCAAAACTTGGTACACTTCTCCGTTTTCCATTGGCCAGGAGCGCCCAGGCGCCACCTACTAGTTGCGCGCGCCGAACTGAATTGTTTTTATCATCAAACAAAACAATTCAAACAAAACAATTCAAACAAAACAATTCAATCCAAACAATTCAAACAAAACAATTCAAACAATTTAATTCACCACTCTATATGGTGCATAAATTTATCATCAAACAAATAAATTCAAACAAAACAATTCAAACAAAACAATTCAAACAATTTAATTCACCAATCTATATATGGTGCATGAAATTATCATCAAACAAATAAATTCCAACAAAACAATTCAAACAAAACAATTCAAACAATTTAATTCACCAATCTATAAATGGTGTTCATGTAATAATCATCAAACAAATAAATTCAAACAATTCAATTCACTAATTTAATGTTCAAGCAATTATTGTCAAACAAATGAATTCAAACAAATAAATTCAAACAATTTAATTCATCAACTCTATTGCTGGTCTTTCTTATGGATGAATTATTATGTTACATGAATTTATACGATTGATGATTGTTTTTGAACGAAATAAAATGTTTGACGAATATTTTTCATCAAACATTTCAAATCATTCATAATACTAGGCTCCGTAATATTCAACAATCAAAAAAATACCTATCACCAGAATTGTTCAATTTTGAAGATTGATGAATTTAATTGTTCTCTATTCTTGTGATTGTTGGTATAATTCCAACAATCACTTAAATTCAGAAATTTCTATTCACAACAAACAATTTAATTCTTCCATCCATTCAGTTGCACAACTTCGAAGGTATGTATTCTTTTGATTGATGAATTAAAATGTTACATGAATTTAAACGATTGATGATATTTCTGCAACAATCGTTTTAAATAGATGAACGATTTGAAAAGATTGTTGTAAAAAAATCATCAAACAATTTTATGCATGATTGAAATATAAACGACAAACGAATAAAATTATTTGTGGACAACATTATAAGCGTCAAACAATTGAATTCAACAATCATTTTAATTCTGAATACAAATTTCTTCGATTGATGAATACAAATGTTACATGAATTATTATGATTGATGCTATTTTGATGTTGGTCCTCAGAATTATAGTTATTCAAATGTTTGGTGGAAAAATTTCATGAAACAATTCAATTTATGAAACATGTGAAATGAACAAACAAATAAATCGAGATTTTTTTATCATGAATCATTAATATTTCCTTCAATGATTCATTCAATCAATTTTATTCAAGAATAAGATTTGTTCTCAACTCAAAGAAAATTACCAAAAAGAAGTATTTATTGTTTGAACCAAAAAATATATTCATTTTAAATGTTATATGAGAATTTCCATGAAACATATTAATTCATGTTGCTATTTTATTTGGTCATTAATATTAATAGAAATCATTTAAGAGGAGTAATTAAATTGATTGTTGATTTCAAATGTTTATTGATAATTTCATTCGCCTTTCTCCATGATAAAGGATAGCATTTCACTTCAATATTAACCAAAATATTTATTATATAATTTTAATTCACCAATACAGTTATTATCTGAATTTAAATGATTGTTATTTTTATGAATGATGAAAACAAAATCTTTCACATTGAATTTCTTTGTAACAAAATTTTGCCTAATCATTTTAAAAGTATAATGATTTAGCCATGTAATAAAAAGTAAAACGGCGTTCCATAGAGTTTCATCTTGGATGGCTATTGAAGGACAGAAATCCAGGAATCGCCGAAGTAAACAAATGACAGTGACAGCATGACAAGACTGAATGACAGTGACAAATTATACAAACTAAATGACATGACAAAATCATCGTAAGGTACAGAAAACTATTTGGCATAATAAACAAATTATTGCAAAGGAAACTGGTTGAAGACCAAAAAGAAGAAGAATAGATGTCAAGTGTAGTAAAAGTAATAACGGCAGAAGAAGAAGAAGATCCACGGAAAGTAAACAGGTCCGGCTTAAGTACCTGAAAACGGGAAAATTGATCATGAGAATTTGAGTGTGCGAAAAATGTGGTTCGATGACTTACCTATTTTATATTATTCATCCCGAATATGAATAGTATCTGATGCAATCATTCTTTATTTAGGATCGTCACGTTCGAAAAACGCCATATGCCTCTTTAACATAACAAATTTCGAAGCTGCCAAATTTGTTATTATTCAACAATTATTTACTTTATGAGATTCAATATAACCAATGACAATAGTATCCATATTCACAGGAGACAATGGTTCCACCTGGTCCTTCATAATCACTAATTGGATATTTATATATATTGCAAGATGCTTCAGTACCAATAAGAATATCCTGATGTTCCTGATAATTATCGGGATTTTATTTAAATCCGTCATGTTCAGAGTTCACAGAAATATCAAGACAATTAATGAATTCTAACCTTTCTTAAGGTTGGGAAACGCGACAAAACTCGCCTATACCTGTGGTCCGGGGGGGTTAGGAAGAGATAGCAGTGGGCGGTTACAAAATAGTCATAAATCAACAAGCATCCTTTTTAGAAAAGGACAAATGACCCGGTTCGCCAATTAGTCAGGGTGATTACCGCGTCCGAATATTTATTTATATTGCTTATAATCTGCCTAGCCGATTCCTAGCGAAAAGTATTCTAGCTATATTCATCGGGTAATCCGGTCATAGAATCTTACTTGATAACACCTTGATTGTGTTATATCCTTGGTTATATCCATCACGTTAACATATGTTATGACTTACGACACTCTTCATTGGTCGAGAGGTGTGGAAAAATTAGGATTTTTTGTATTCTCTAAAATAGATCATGAGGTTTCGGTAAATATTCTGAAAGATTCAATTTCATAATCAGAAATTTAGATGGCCAATCGCGGGAAAATGTGTATACTATCAGCAAAAAGTAATATGGGAAGTATCAACAACAGGATATCTATCCAATATTAGGGTACATAATATACAGATTTACTGCAGTAGTTGATTACTAAAAAGCCTCAAGCCATAGCGCTTCTTTTGAAAATCCGATCTTGAAAAACCAAGAAGCAAACGAAATGACTCATCAGATACTATGAGTAGGCTTTAATCATTATTTTCTCAAATTTCAACTGTATCGTCAGTTGAAGTTAACTTTTCTGTTAAATTATACAGGGTGATTTACGTAGGCGCAAATATCATCGACCAAATCGTGCGTATTTGTGAGAATGTAGAGCAACGGCTCTTGACGTCCTGTATAGACATCGATCACTATTTTGCTTTTTTTTGTATGGTTTGTTGAAAGATAGATCTAGGTCGTATACTATTTGGAAATTGGTTATTTCATGTATGTACACGTTTTTTTTTATTCGCCAAATTGACTTATTTTGAGCACTTTTCGAGAACGTTTTTTCCACTCTTTCTTTAAAAATTTCGAAAAATGAGATAGTATCCGACCTAGCTTGATCCTTTGGCTAGAGCATGAATCGAAAAAAATTTGAAAATATTGAATGGTTTCGAAATGGGAAGTCTAGAGCGAGAGCGCTGAATTTGTTATTTTGTGCGGCTCATTGCTCACTCTTAAGTGATGCTGATCTATTAGACAGAGTTGATGTCATTGCTTGAAATTTTATATTCCATGAGAGAAGAGATTTTGTGAAATAATAACAAAATGAAGTTATTGTGATATCAAACATAGTGAAACAAGAGCAATTTTGTGTTATAGCCGTCGAAAAAAATCAGTATCTTGGTTCTTTGAAAAGCATTAGATACTATGTTGCTTTGAGCACAGCTGAAGTGGAATAAAAAACAGCAGCAGCAGTCGTAGGGCAAGAACATGGTACGGTGCTCTTTATAGAAACGGGTTGAACTCGATGATATGCGGCAACATTTCATCAAAGGCCTGATTGTTAAAAATGTTATGATGTGGATTAAGTTAGCACAAATTGAAATATTGTTGATTATTTCACCAATTCCTCATTGGAAGAGAAAATTTTGTAATTCAGTTTCAGCTGAGAAAGTTACAAAATAGGCGATTTCCTTGATTCATAGTACAGAGCTCTGATTTCAAAACTTACCACTTAGCCTTATGATGTGCGATGATAACAATTATGTAAAAAAATAGGTTGATTCAGATACTGAGGAGGAAATAAAATACTAGTATCTATTGAATGCTATGATCATCCCCTCAAACCCCCGCCACCTCTACTTTATAAAATTCCAAATCGCAACTTGAGATACATCAAATTGAGGCGGAAACAAAAACCAATCCGACCAGATGAATAATAATTTATTTCAATGATTCATGTTGGTGATCAACAAAAATTAGAGAGGGCGAGTAATATGATATTTGAAGCAATTATTCGAAAATATGCTTCAATATTTGATGCTCAATAGTACAGCCTATTCTAGAATTCTTGAAACATTTTTTAAAACGTTTTCCCATTTATTTGTCTACTTTTCGAGAAATATATCAGTTTGAGTACATCCATATTCTCTGGCTGAGTTTTATTAACCATTGTTTCCACATGTGACTCCACAAAAATTGATCTGCAATGAAAGATGACAAAATGTTTGGCTGTACCTAATAACTGACGTAATATAACTTATAATTTGATATCCTACGTCCGGCTACGTCTTTTTGTCAACACATGTAATTTTGTTTTTTCTCCCTTACGATAATCACCTGCCCTGGGTTTTATAGGCGGCATTTTCAATACTTATAGTCACAAACACAAAAACACTTCCACACCAAATACAAGGTTCAACGTTTCTGCAAAAAGCAGATCAAACTACTGACATGACGAAAATATTCAACATTGATTCATTTTACCTGGATTCGTAACCATTCAAATGATGTTGAACATTTTTATAATGTCATAAAGTGTTGCCAACGACTAGTTGTTGAAAAACGCCAATGTGCTATTGAAAAAAAGCTAGAAAAAGTTAGACCATAAAAAAATGCGCCGCAGGCGAAAATTTTTAGATATCTAGCTTATTTCTAGCTTTTTTAATACCTATTTCATACTGTTTACCACTCGTCGCACTGGTCTGAACTTTTTCCGCACCCAACCTTTTTTGTCTCTGTTCATCACGTGTAATTTTAAAAGATGAATATATATTTATACACAGACTATAATGAATTTTGTCGAATGGAAAACGCTATTTCAGTGTTTAGAAGTTAGGAGTCAATGTTTCAGTTATCTCAACCAGGCGTTTATTGTGAATCTTTCAGTATTGAGCATCATGGTTTGTACATGATTCTAAAATAAGGATGCAAATATAGTTTCTCATCAAATTAAATCAATAACGAAATATTGACTGTTGAACTATGTTGTCAGTTGTAATTGTTTAGTCAGCAATAGCATCACCAACTATTTTGTGGTAGAAGTGGCAGAATCATAAAAGTCGTTTACCTACTTTAAATTGTGGGTAACTCTATATTAATGTAGTTTGGTTGAATATTGATTTATATAAGGCCAGAAAAAGGCACTAAAGGTTTATCAAATGGCTAAATTATCCACAGATGCAGATGCAACATTTACCCTCCAGATCACCTCTTGAAAAGGCCAGTTCTAACCGTAAATAAGCCCTGTTGGCAACACTATATATATCACCCTGCATCTCAGGATGTTACGCCGTGTAAAAAACAACCCGTTCGGGGAACCACCTATAAGTATTCTATTATTGTAGACGATTTTTTGCGTTTAGCGAAATTATAGGCACTTGAGGCAATGAACTCGCGTAAAATTACGCATCAGATTATTCAATAGATTTCACTCAATTGACGAACGAACTATTAAATAACTACTTCTCAAAATGTATGAAGAATAAATTATTTTTGTCTCAAAGTAATCAATACCTACTAGTTTATTTTTGAAATTTCATGAATTTATATAGGTTTTTTTAAATTTTATTATTTCTATATTTCATCAAATCACCCGAACTAAGGCTATATCGACTGCCATGTTCTTCTGATATAACTTTCACCAGAGGGCGCAAATATCATCGTGAACTTATGCCTATTTTTGAGGTTGCAGAGGTTTGGCTCCTGACGCTTTGTGAAGAAACCAAGCCACATTATGATTTAATTTTTTTTTTGTAGCATATTGAAGGTTCATTCTAGGGCGGATACTATCTGAAAATCCTAAACAAGCAGTATAAATATTTTTTTTTCGTCAGCTAATAATGCTATATTCAAATACATTTTTGAAACTTTTTTTTTTCGAATTTTGAAAAATGAGATAGTATCCGCCCTAATTTGAACCTTTGTCTATATGATGGCGTTTAAAAATGTACTATATGCCAAACGGTTTTCCCATAAAGCGTCAGGAGCGAGAGCGCTGTATTCATCATTTTTCCAGTCCTATTGTCCACTCTTAAGTCATCCTCGTCTGTCACCTCTTCAAGACTAGTCAAATCTGACAAATACTGAGAATATTCAAAGATAATCCTCATGACATCTGATCCTTCAGTTGTGTGATGTGTTCTCTGTTATCTACAGTAATACAGTCCAGAAAATCCATCTCATATTTGGATAAAAATGACAATCAGAAATATCCTTGCACTTGTCTTATATGGTTGAAAGGTCAGCCAAGGAATTATTTTTCTAACACCAGGTTTACCAGATACTGATTTTAGTATCATTACTGTTTTCGATTCAAACCTTGTTACTTCATAAACGTAATACATCGAAACAGTAATCCATCATACTCGTATTTCCTCTAAACAGTGATCTATCATGATATATTCTTAATCGATTGATCATACGTTTACCTACGCACTGAAGAAAAAAATATGAAATATCTCTTTATACTCACCAATCATAAATTTTGTTCCCATATTGAAATAAGATTTCCGTGCCATTTGCATAAACAACACGGTTTTGATGAAAAATATAATAGTGGAATTGAAAGGCTTCATCAAAAAAGTATTGCATCGTTACTGTTATACTGTTATCGAAACCGTATTGATTCATAACCTCACACAGCAAAACAGTAATCTATCATATAGTTTATCCAAAATCAATTGCAGATTCTCGTGCCGCACCTGCAGTGATATGCAATTGATATTGGATATACTTTACCTATATTTCTTCAGAAGGGTGATCTATCATAACCAATTCTGGTTACTTTGAAAGAGAAAAGTGAGAATTCTTTCCATTGAGAGTGATGATTGTTCTTTAGAGGCTGTGTTTCACGAATTCGTGTAGCAAATATTAACTTTTTTGTCATTACTTGGGAAGTTCAATGTTATGTTATGTTATGTTATGTTATGGAATAGTTTTTCATACGGCGAAGCTTACACACAGCAAGGAGAAAATATTATGAATTATTTCTCTATATATCTCACTATCAATCATGAATAGATTATGATGGAATACGATTATGTTGGCTTGCTGTTTTGTTAAAAAACGGTTATGATGCAGAAGGGGTTCTCTGAAGGAATTATCAATGAAATGCAAAAATTACAAATTATTACAAATTACAAATAGTTTTTCAGTTGGCCTCTTTGCTTTGAAAACATCCGGTTGCGCCAATGGCAATGTGATGAGTTATCAGGGAAGGTCGCAAATGTCCAGGAGAAACATAAAGTCGGGATATATTTTATTAGGTTTGTTGAAATAGTGTTAGCGAGGATTGTCCAATATAGTTTCTTCATTTGGCAATTAAGAGGGTCCAACCTCTTGATGAGAATTTGGGGATATGAATGATGTCTTATTAGGTGAGAATTCATAGCAGTATAAGAATGCAACAATTGGGTTATATCTCCCAAGGGATTATTTGAACTGTTGTGCTTCGAAATCAAGTGCGCTGGCTATATTCATTTGATGGAGTAAGATTATCTTTATATCTTCAAGTATATATAATTCCCATCTATGATTTCACGACATTTGTTATTTTGTCAAGATACCACTAAGCATATTTGTGTCAAATTTATTACTATAAATTATTGCTTTATGAGATGTTTAACTTTGAGCAGTGCAATATGTTTTATTTATTGGAAAAATATTTTGAAAATACATACTTTTATGCTTTTGGAGTATGAGCAGTCTTTTGTTCGTAAGAAATATCAGAATCTTCGACAAAAAAAATTGAGGATCGCTCACATCTGTCAATATTTAATTTGAGCGCGAATGTTTTCCAGTGAAAACCGAGGTGAAAACGTCATTTTTAGTTATATTATGTCTTCAGCACCAGTCTCCTCTATACTTCAAAATCTTCATCGGGATGCTATCCATATTTGTGATACATCATTCCGTGAGTTATATTCACGATAAATTGATGATATGCAGTGATTCTTTCCATCGATCATGTTATCCTTGACAACTTCACTGTCTTTGATGCTTCCAAGTCTTAATCATGTTCCTCCTCTCTTATAGCAGTTCCTCATCCCATGAAGATGCTGCCATCTATATTACTCATTCATTACTAACATTAAAGAGGAAGTTGAAAGAAGTTATACAATATTTTGCTGTTAGACTTGAATTTCGATGATGCCAGGGATGAGTTGGTATCAACAAATCCAGAGTGGTACCTATCATCCATCTGAAAAAAGGTTGTGAAGTAAATATATTTTGTTTCCTCAACTTTATGCAATGATTCCATGATTTCAAACTTACAATTGATATAAATTCCCCACCGATGATAAAGGGTATATATAGGTCCATAGGGCAATTCAGAGAATAAGATACTGGAGCTGATTGTAAACATTCAAACCAGTGATATATAGAAATGGTTCTCGTTGAGCATGATTATCTTGAAAAACTTCCGATTTTTTTCAAAAGTCGTGTTTTGTTATTTCAGTCAAATCTGTTCCTTTTCAAATTCGACTATTTTCTGATGTCAAAAAAATACAATTTCCATTAAATTAACAGGAAAATTATTCAATTCCCGAAAGTTTCGATCAACCGGTTATAATACAAATATTAATTATTGTCGAATAATAGTTATTCATCATACAAAAGGGAAACAAGTTGTATACATTAGCTCGAGGTTGTGTTGTCTTCTAACGTGTAGCGGAGCTAGGCAGCAACAACAAAGTTACCCTCCTCTGGGTGCCAGGGCATATCGGAGTGGAGGGGAATGAACAAGCAGACGCTCTGGCACGACAAGGGGCTTCAACGCCACTGATCGGACCAGAGCCATTCTGCGGCCTTGGAAATTCCTATTTCCAAGGAGAACTTGAGAAGGCGGAAGGAGCCTGGAGAGCCAGACAATGGAGAAGACTTCCAGGACTACGGCAGGCTAAAGATCTCCTTGGAAATTTCAACCGAGAAAGATCTAAGACACTGACAAACCTCAGCAAAGGAAGTCTGAAAGCAATAACGGGATTTCTAACGGGGCATTGCAGACTCAAAGAACACCTAAGGAAGCTAGGCTTACAGGAGGACGGCACCTGCAGATTCTGTGAGGAAGAACCAGAAACACCCCATCACATACTGATGCAGTGTGACGCTGTACATCACAAAAGATTGAACATACTGGGAACACACCAGCTGACTGTGGAAGAAATACCACAGCTAGACCCCCTCAAAATCCTCAAATTCCTGAAGGAATTGAATCTCGAGGGGCTGCTATGAACAAGAAATCCTTGATATAGCAGGAGCAGATGGGGCACAATAGATCTAATTGGGTCGCAGCGCATCTGTCACCATCCAACCTACCAATACCAATACCAACGTGTAGCGGAGGGAGACAAAAACCATGAGGTAAATTCAAATATTTTTCCCGTGTATAATACGCTATTTTTTTCTGTGAGAGGACGCAAGACGAATCGATATTGAGATCATATTATATTAAAATAAAAAATTATCGACGTGAAACATGATGAAGTTTTTAACAGGCATTACATCTTCGTTGCTGGCATCCTCTTGCAGGCATCTTCATCATTATTTTCAAATATATGTCAGTCTAATTCTGTGATTTGATTAAAAAAAATTGTTAACTTAGGGGTAGTTATTGATTTAACCGCCAAGTGGGATGAAAGATAAAAGGACGTCACAGAAAAATGATAATTCGTCAATCAATCATAGAACATACTTGACACCAAAAATGCATCAATATCACAATCATATCTTCAGATGGTTGCTTCCTACTATCGTATGTAAATGGGATATCCGAAACACAAGTTGCCGAAAACTGGCAAATAAAATATGGCATATTTTTCCGGTCTGGATAGAAAGCCGGAAAAGTATCCAGAGCCGTAAATTCGATTTGGATGACCGCCTATTGATTCGCGTTGACAGTCGGCCGTGAGTGGAAAAAGCTATTTCTGTCCTTTTACTTTTCCGATTTTATATTCAGAGTGAAAGCAACCATAAAAATTGCATAAAATGACGGAGGGTTTGGCTAGGAGGAGAAAATATTGCACATATTGGCTTTTGCATCTGAAAGCAGAGACCTGACAAATGGCATACAACAGCAGCAGAAGAACTACGCCAAGAAGTCCTAGGACGAAAGGTAGAGGATGATGAGGTTCAGTCTACGGAGTATAGAGTATCGAAACAATTCGGTTTTGCAGATGACGTCGATTTCATCAAGTCATGAATGATATGGCTGACTGCACTTTTGTAATGATACCACCATTTATAGCGAGCGCTCATGATTCCGTTATTAAAGGTGAGTTCCCAATGCAGCGTTTTTGCTTTACGCGTCGCACGTAATGCAACCTGATTGGTGATGCTTTGAAATGAGTTTGAAAAATATTTGACGCGATGAAGTTAAAATACTTTTTTTCTGTGACGGTAAAAAAGTTTAGCATTTCATCTCTGTTGGCAGGTTAGAAAATGTCACTTTTCATAAATTACTTTTTTCCCGGATACATATCACATATATACATATACACTGTTGATGGCTTTTGTTGTGATATATTAGAGACGGTATGTTTGATGCAAAAAAAATATACGAATGAAATTTTCGCTACGTCCCAAATCAATACAAGAAACATATACTCAACATACGTTTACCAATTCCAGTATCTTCAAAAGTAAAAAGTTCCTTCATTTACAATGGTAAGAAAATATCTTATCATCTGCCAAATGAGATTAAATATATTACAAATAACAAAAAATTTAAGAAAATTGTGAAGAAGCTCCTGTTATCAGAAGCATATTACTCCGTGGACGAATTCTTCGCAGATAGAAATGTTGACAATGGATGTTTTATTCAACTCGTAAAATTCTGTTTTTATACTTACAATGTGACTGTGCATATTATATATATATGTATCTGCTTGATGTTATTTATTTTTCTAGTTTTTATCCTATTTTATGTCACGTAATTTTACAAATTGACTGTGTTTATCTAATATTTATCCACTTTACCACATATGAACTTTGTCAATGAGTATACCTCCATAAAATAAAGTATATATTTATTATTTATTATTATTATATAGTTTCGAAAAATGAGTCAATAATACCGTCTCCGAGAAAGAACTGCAAGTCCTTTTATCTTCCATTCGACTTCGCGGTTACGTATATTACTAAACAACCACTAAATTCGCAATTTCTTGAAATCAAATCACATCAGAATTAGACTGACCTGACAGAAGTGACATCAGATATTTAATTACTTCAAAAGAATGATAAAGATGCCTACAACGCAGGTGCCCCTACTGTTAAAAATTTGAAACACGTCGATGATTTTTAGATTTCTGAATAATGTAATATCTTCTCAATATTGATTCGTCCAGAAACTTAATATTCATTATCAATTGTTTCAACACAGGATTTTACATGAAAATGGAGAAATTCTGAATGCAACTTCATTGACCCTCATTTCTGAGGGTGTAATTAATCTCATGGTTATTTAAATCATTGCGCAATATCACTGAAGTACCTACCTAATTATCTCATTTTCACTATGCTATTTTCGTTTTTTTTTTTAAGTACTCATCTGATGACGCATCTCTCTGTATATCTTGCAAGTATTATCCTATATTCTCAGTGTTCTCAATATACAAACTCCAACCAAAACGACAATGGTAGATAATTTTATTGAGAACTGAAGATAATAACAAAAAACAGTGCACTTTTCAATTAAGCGTTACCAATCAGACTGAGTGACGCATGACGCGAAAAGCAAAAAAACTGCAATGGGAACTCACCTTAAATTGACAGTGAGTTGATGCATCACAACATTTATATCGTGCTCTGGGCTCACATATTTACAGAAGTCATCTTTTAGACACCATACTAGAGCCATTTTTCCTCGTGGTTAACCATATAAACCGAGACAACAACAATAAGTTGACCAATCAATGTGCCTCAAAGTGTATTCCAAACTATTAGTTAACCAATTACACAAACTAGCTCAATAAAGGCTTTTGATTGGGCACTGGATTAGGCACTTGGAGGGCTTTTGTTGTTGTTATAATCTGAGGTTATGATAATTGATAAGAAAAAAATAATTGATAATTCTGGATTCATACGAAGTAAACTCCGATGAGAGATCTCATCATATTATTGATGAAAAAATATTTGATTCATTGTAAATATGTACGTAGCGAATTGTTCTAATTTTGAAAATGAAGTTGTTGTTTAAACTTACTGTCTACACTGAAAAAAAAAAGAATGAAATTTCACTCAAGGTCCACTCAATTTCGGTCCACGCCACTAAACTTCATCGTGTCAAATGATAATTCATGAGCCAATCCAATCAAATTCGTTATGAACATTTTATCATTATTCTGGAATTTTCATAAAACATCTAATTTCAGTAGAATATCCACTCAAAAATGTCAATCAGTAGATTAAGTCACAACCACATACACGGGGTGTAATTCATTTGATGACTAAAAATATAGGATATAATTCCTCAGCTGATTTGAGGAAGCAAAGTTCATATGAACTTATGCCTCAAACTTCGAGCTATAGGGTGTTGAAATTTCATTTTCCCTTCATTATTATATTGACTTCCCCAATGTAAAGTACTGTCACGTTTATGAATACATGTCGAAATAAGACCGCAACGTGATCGATCGAATGACAATATTTTGAATACAAAATAAGGTACCAGTTCAAAATGATTTTGTTTTACCACGAATGCATGAAAATGGTTTCAACTTTACCTTACACACGAAATCAGTGCGTCGGACAGGAAAAAATCTAGAGGTCAAATTGTTGCAAAATAAATGAGGATTTCAAGAATGATATTTATTTTCGGAAAAAGCGAGATCGTACAAAATTTTCTCAGAAAAGTCTTCAGTATACTTCTCACACGGACGCCAATGGTAGGAATATTAAAAAACCTGCTGCAACAAGAAATGCCCATCGGTGCTTATAGTAGGTGCATATCAAATTTCAGTAAAATATCTGGAAAAGTTGAGCGGTTTCATAGGGCATAAGTTCATAGGAAGTTTTCTGTTAAAATTGAGCAAAGGAACCATACTTTGTCAATTTTTAGCCATCAATCAATTTACACCCAGCACCCAGTATATGCAGACAGTCGAAGGCATTTTCTACAGTGTATGTAAAAGATGTGTTTTTTCTAAAATAGTTAAAAATTAAATTGATGCTCCAAAAGATAAAAAAATTAAGATAATACGTGTCCTCAAATTACGGAGAGGTGGCAATCAAAATAGAAAATATCAAACTTTAAAGTTTGATTGCCAACAATTTCTATAGTTTCCATGCAAATACGACCCAGTCAAGAACTCCTCAACCATGTCTCGACGATATTCGGAAGATTCACCTCTGAATTATTGCAAATGGCAGTACACATTCCCTGAAGCAGAGCAATTATTAAATTTATGCTGATTCTGCGTCTTAGTTCGAATTACAACAAGATTTACAATATTACCTTGATACGCCTTGCCTAATTCTGATTTATCTGTGGGGGAGTGCTCACAAAACGTCGGCTGAGATATGACTATTGCATAACATTTACATCGTCGCGTATTATACCTCACTTCCCATTCGAATCGTAAAATTAAATTATGACGTTTATAATGGGACGCAAATGATCCCTATCCCAAACAGAAACCCATAAACGTTTAATTGCCCTTTGCATCACGACCATATTGATTGTAATACGGTGGCCGTCAAATTGCCCAAGACAACTGCGACTAATATATAGTAATATATACAGGGTGATCTATTGATAGTCCTATTGTAGCAAGCATTTTGGATGTGTTCAGAGAAAAATAACTTTCATGCACCTCAGGGATTTGAAGGTTACATTTATTCCCTATTTTCGGGAAAAAAAGTGGTACTTTAGATCTCTAGGAATTCAAATTAAATTTCTTTGCAATAAAAGCTGAATTTAGAAATGTATTTTCAAAATGTCTGTTGCAATTGTAGCTTTCATCATCGAATATACGCTCCACAATGACGATGCTTTGAGCTTTTTTGACTTTTCCAAGAAATAAGCTAACAGTCAGGGCCGATCCTAGCGGGTGTGCAGCGCGTGCCCCGCACGCGGGCGGCCAAAACAAGGGGCGGCCGCAGGCCGCATATTGTCCTATCAAACAAAATTATTTGAAACTCATAAGTCAAATGAATATGCTGCATTTTGAATAAATAAAATGATAGTAAATAGTGTGTTGGTCCATTGTCAATTAATGTCTACTTTTTATACACATTCTTATCTTCCCAAATTTTAAATTTCTATTTGAAACAATAACCAAGGGGCATATTTTTCAGACGCCTAAGGATGTTTTGTTCCATCACTGTGTGGTAGCTTATTTATGCATTTCTACTACTTACTAAGAGACCATGAGAGAAAATCCCAAAAAATCTGGAGAACATCCACTTGGTTAAACTACAGACACCATTTAAAATACTTTTCACTCGCTCTTCTTATTGTTCCTATTTTCAGATTCCAGATCATTTTATATCAATTACAATAAACTGTAATATACTAATGTGCTGAATTTGAATCCCAACAAAAATTTCGCCTGCGGCGCATTTTTTGCCATAGGAAAATTTTGTCTGAGTTTCTTGGCCGCTCCCGGTATGCACTGAAATGGAGTTATTACCTGAAAGCATTTGACCTTGAACTCAGAAAAAATACGACTGCGGCGCATGAATATTTTGTCTACATTTTTTTTCTGTGTTTTACTTCTTATCCTTGTACAAGTAGTTGAAGTTATGAAGTCATCAGGTATTATAGTTAAAAAATATGAAAAATTCTCTAGAGGGGCGGCACATTAGGTTTATGCACGCGGGCGGCCGACACCCTAGGATCGGCCCTGCTAACAGTACCTTTTCTTCTGTACATTTTCCTACGTTCCGTTCTTTGCACCATTTGATAAACTCAGATAACTGTTTTTGATATTGTTCTCCATATTTTCTTGGTAATAATTGGCCTTCAGCTTCTTGACCTGCCTTTACGATTAGTTCCATCGCGATCAACGTCTCTCAATCGGTGTGGCCTGTTTGACTAATATTTATTCATTTATGTTTCACTTATACTTACTTGTCATAGCACACCAAGATTTTCAGTTGCCGATGAAAATCCCCCTTCGATGATGTTTTAGAAATACAGTAACTACGGTTTAGTAGCATCTATTTTTTTTTTCGTCATTTTTTCCTTAACGTTTTACCATTCCTGAAGTGCATAAAATAGTATATACCGGGTGACACAGGGTATCGGGCCATCCCTGTAACTTCTGCATTCGTCAACGGATTTTTCTGAAATTCGTTACAGTTATAAAAGCAATTATTTTGGATTTGATCACATTACAATCCAATATGGCGGACTTCCGGTATTTCTGGAAATGCCAGCAACTTTGTTTTTTCAAATGAAACACCCTGTATATATTCACATATTCAAGTTCGACAGGTCGAAACAAGTGCAATCTCTATCTCAAATGTTTTTTTTTTCGAAAAAATTTAAATTAAAATTGTTTTTTCATTTTACCTCGTGGATAAATGAGATGTGGTCAAGACTATTCACAATGAATCACATATAACAGAGAAACATAATTTTTTCTGAAAAATTATTTTTTGTATCACTTATCCAGGAATCAATGCAGCCACATCACTTTTTGATAAAAAAAAATTTTTTTCCAAATGGAACCCCCATGACGGGTAGGTGGCCACCCGTCTTTCTAGAACATACATTAAGGAACAAAATGACATATCATTTCTGTTTTTCGGAGCAGTAACAAATTGTATACATTACAAAATCAACAACTAGTTTATGAATTTCCTCGCAGTTAGAATAATTTTTCAACTAGGTAGGCTGTGGAATAAATGACATTTGACATCAAAATTGCACTTGTTTTGATTTGTTGAACTTGAATTTGTAAAAATATACAGGGTGTTCCATTTGGAAAAACAAAATTGCTGACATTTCCAGAAAAACCGGATGTCCGCCATATTGGATTGTAATGTGATCAAATCCGAAATAGTTGCTTATATAACTGTACCGAATTCCAGAAAAATCCGTTGACGAATGCAGAAGTTACAGGGGTGGCCCGATAACCTGTGTCACCCGGTATACCTCGGGACAAAAGTGTTTTTGAATCCCTCGACAATTATATTAAAATTTTTTGTCTAGGGATTTGGAATACCACTTCATTTCGGTCACCGAAACGTCCAAAGATAAGTAAAAATTCGATATTTTTTCAATATATCTATATTTCTTTCCTTAAAAAATTTTTTCAAACAAATTGTCACTGACAAGCTACTGGATTTTTCTTATAGACTCCCTGATAGAAAAATTTGTTAAACGCAGTGACATTTTGGGGCGAATCATCTGATTTGTCCCTCTACAAATATATTGAAATAATACGAATACTTTTATTTTATAGAAACCAGGAGAGAAAATCCCAAAGAACCAAGTAAAATGAAAAAACAAAATAACACTAAGTCGGCCGACACCAAAGTTTTATTACAAAAATTGACTTTTTTGTGACTAGTTTCGGCTCAAACAGCCATCTTCAGAAACAATACACAGTACCTGGGAAGATATGTAGTTTACAAGGATAATAAGATACTGAGAAACAAACATACCTATAAGTGTTGAAAAGGAATATTCTCAGATGAATTATGAACATACAAAAAAGGATATATATTTATATAAAGCAATACATTGAGAATTCGCATTCTCTATGTGATGAGAATATTTACTCTTTTTCAGGTAATTCAATAGAAAACAACTACTTTCCTGGCCTAGTGGAAATCACATTATAAAATAAAATTGAAAATATTGAGAGCTGTGGTCCTTTGGCAAAAAACCAGTCCGGTTAGGAAATGTTTGTGAACCGACTGAACAGTCAAAAGAACCCAACTATCATTAGGTTCAACATTGGTACAAACTTAGGGAAATTACTAATTAATTCACTCAAAGGAGTTTCACCCAATCAAGGGGTTTAAACTTGAAGTAATGAAACACCTCGTATTTTGCTTCAAAACCTGGGAAACGACCAGCATATTTGAAAAACAATCAGTCTCGGAGGGTGAAATCCGATTCCTCGCAATATCCACCGATGTCACAGCAAAATATGTCGTCACGTACATCACGCAATCCAGATTCCTACTGCCATTCAATCAAATTTTTCGTCGACCAAACTTTTTCGATTTGTCAAGAAGTTATCTAACGCGATATTAAAGTGATATCGGGAAAAATGTCGGGCCGAGACGAGCGCCCCTACTCTCGATCTCCTTCGACCCCTATCCCCCCCACCCTTTCGTCCTCCCCTTGTTTATGTTCCTATCGTATTTCCCGACACGTTCTACACAGTGCTCATCTTCATTGATTTTTCGGTCGATGGTATTTTTCCGATGGAACTCACTTTTGTAGGTCAGATAACTCTTAACTGATGCGGATGATGTGGAATGCAATTTTAATTTGAAGGGAAACAAATATAGAAACGTGTATAACGTTTTCCATGGAAACACTACTGGATCTGCATCCCTTCCACTTGATGGTTCAGACTGCAAAATACACTATGGACGATTCATGTCAAGATAGGAACAGGACATAAGAAGCATCGCTAGAATAATGACCAAGAACATACTTGATATGAAAACAGATTACATATTCGACACTTCATCCAGAGTGTCCATACCAGACAGAACTGAATGGAATGATGCAGGAAAGATCTGGTATACAGACGGGTCCAAACACCCACAGACTAGCCTCAGCTTTTCATTGAGGAAGTATGCTTCAGTTTACAAGCAAAGGTGTACGCAATTCCCCAAAGTGCAGAAGAAAATAACAGGAGAAACAGTCAAGCTGTATTCACGGCAATAGAAAGCCAGGAAGTGACATCTCAACTGGTATGGAATTGCCAGATGGAACTGAGAACTTTGGCAGACCGGAACCGCGTCAAGCTAGTCTGGGTGCCAGGACATCAGGGGATCGCTGGCAAAGAGAAGGCTGACGAACTTGCAAGAAGAGGGTCGGACAACGAGCCAGATCCAGGTCAGAACATAAGACATGGTAAACAATACATTGAGGAACCAATTCACAAACGAACTTCAGACCTGCTCCACTTGAACAGAATACAGATAAAAACTGTCACGGTTCTCATGACTGGCCATGTGCCAGTAAAGGAGCACCTCACCAGAATGGGACTGTACCGGATGAACAACTAATAAAGGCTGTAGGTCATATCTCAGGTACAAATAATGATACAAGTTATGTGATTGAGGAACTTAATCTCAACAGACCAAAGAAAACTACAACATGATAGCATTTCGCCAACGGAAGATATTGATCAAAGTTGAAGAAATGATAGATATGACAGCCTTTATTAGTTATTCACTCGGTACAATAGCCACCCAAGCTGCAGCCTATATGCTGGATAAGGACTCGTACAAACTTGTAGAAGGTGCATATATAATGGAGTAAGTATATAGAATAAAAACTACTAGGTAAGAAACAATGGGCCACTAGACCTAAGTGTCGTCAGAGACATCGGTCAGATGAGGCTACATTCTTCAAACGGGGAGGAACGTATTCAATAGCATCCCGAGTCCTTATTGGTCATAATGAATCATGTGATACAATTTAGACGTATGCCAATTATCTCGCAAATAAATTTAGTATGGATCAACGCCATAGAATATAGCAGACCAGGATACGAAACCGTCTCCAAGCTTGGCATCCACAACTCTTTTCAAAAATCACGTATTCATTCGTGACCAACGAGGATTGGTGATATATGTATATTATTGTGCCATTCAGCCTCTTCTCAATCGAGATTATACATTGACAGTAGTGTCAGATGCTGACAGAGCAAACTCATTCAATTGTGACTATCATTCGTGTATTCGAATCTTGGTTCTTTTCGGGTGAATAGTTGAATACCTTTAAGGAATCGAAGAAAAAAATACATATAGAACAGTAGAAGTTCGCAAATTAGTCATGCGATAAAAAGTCGGCATAATCAGAAACAAATACCTCCTAGAATGTCCTATTCATAACAGTCTGTGAGTCTCTTAGAGTTTCACCTTTTTCAAACGTCCAAAAACGATCCTGGCAACATGCCGTCTACCAATTTCCATACCTATTTCCATACTAAATCACCTCCGACCAAATCACAGAAAATCTGTTATCTCGCATTTACAGAAGCCTCACGATCTCGCATGGCATAAAATCAGCATGGCCACGCTCAGATGAGTGCGTGGGGTCATCCCTGCCCTTCCTACTATTATAACGCGAGTGAGAAAGAGAAGAGTAACAGGTCGTCTTAGCGCAAAGACAAAAGGGACCATCAGATAGTTTATATATATTAACCCAAGGGCCTTGTACACAGGGCCGCCAGTGGCAGCCTAATGGGGTGAAACAGATTCCTATATTTACTGCAGCTCTGTATCATCAGCCATATTCCCATTCCATACTACTTTTTATGATAGCCAATGGTCAGGTGAATATAACACCTGCAGAAGTGGATAAGACAACCGCATCAGGAAAATCTGAAGCTACGTCAAAAAAATAACAGAGCTATTAGATAAGGGTGCTCATTGAAAATCTCTGAGGTTTAAGTGATTGATAGAGGCTACCATCTACAATCTACTGAGTTGACAATGCTATATGTGTTTTGTACAATGTGCATGGTTCTTCAATGCTATTGTGTTCTCGCATCCACTTCTTCATTTTGTCTTCTCAACTCGCACAATCTATATCATGGATTCAAGAGATGTTGCGGAACCCTCCTATGGAATGACTTCTTCAAAGATCAACACCAACCAAGGAACTCAGTATAGACAAGATCAACAATGTTTTCGAAGGAAGCTACCGGTTCTCCAAGCCCTAATACCATTGTGGTAGGACGAATAATACCTATCGGTCTAACCTAAGCGTCAGGGTATCTGACAGAAGCTGTCTTCCGCTCGTCACAGCAGCTTTCAACAGTATACAAAGCTCAAATCGGAATTTTTCTTGAGTACTTTTTCCACAGTTTTCCTATTTCTTCTTCCTCTTCTTCTTCAATATCCCTTCACTCTACTTTGGACTCCAGATTAACACTCCTGAGGCTACTGAAGTTGAAGATGGCTAGAAAAAGAGAAACATCCGTTTTGCAGTCACCTACACCTACAACATCGTCTTTCAGGGGTTCTCCATTCTTTGGTGAGACATTGTTGCAATTCCTTAAAACTTCTTAAGATGATGAGTGAGGTGATAGTCATAGTGATAGTGGATAGATGTCCTGGGAAGCAATGGACTTCTACTTCAAATCAACACTCCCTGAGGCTAATGGAGTTGTTTCAAGTCTAATCAACATGGAGAAAAAAGCAACACGCCGATTCGTCAAAATTGAAACATCCAGAATATTGTGTTTCGAGGATTCCTTCTTTCGTAAGACATCTCATAATATATGATGATAAGTGAGGAGAAATCAGCTCCCAATGTAACATTACTAACGTTCACATGAATAATGGTCCCTATCCAGAGTGTTTTTATGCCCTAACCCTTCCTACGCCACTGAGGGGCAGTAGGCTTGTTTTGGGCTAGAAGGGCCAGAACTGGAACAGCTGTGTGAGGATATACGAAGATGGTTTATGCAGATAAGCCTAAATGGCCTCCTTCGAAAGAAGTCTTAACGCTGTCACATTACGTGTTCGAAATAGATTATGGCTATTGTGGTAATTACACGGTTGCCATGTGGGCCGGAGCGTTCTGTTTATCGCTATGCGGACTCTGTGGGGCCCTTTAATAGTTTTCGAGTGTGCGTTATTACTAGTTTTGTGGATTGGTCTAGTCGCCTGGGGAAATTCGCCACAGCAGCCGGCCAAGTGAATCAGGTGCGATAGATTTAAGTGCGTAAATATACATCGTTTTACTATGTCCAAGCATTAGGTTATGGTGAAACAGATTAGTACGATTATTGTGACAAAGGTTCCAGTCTTCTGCTGGTCATTTGCTTCTTTCTGAAAATATGGTCTTGCGACTTATACATAATGCTTACTAAAACAAAACTTGTTATTATGAATTGTTTTTACGCCGGCAGGAGTAGAATTTAGTTTCTCTGATGGTAACAAAAGAGGGGCAGAAGTCTCGTATTATTCCCTAGGGAGATAATGTGACATATTTTCTCCCTAGGGAGTTTATAACTACCTCTACATTTTCCGCATAGCCCTGCGCTTTCTTTTCGGAACACCCTTCTCTGAAGCGAGTATAAGCTGCATCATGCAGATTTCTAGATCTCACTGGTACCAAGTTGAGGATCACTGCAGAAGCAGTATCAATAGTTTCTCGGGGTTTTCCCTCGATTTCTTGTTCGACTAACCATTTTCAAAGCTGTTTTCATAAATTCCAGTTTGATATTTGCTGTCACCATGTGGGTTGTCAACGAGATGCATATTGTCAAGATACGAATTCCACAAACTATACTACCTACTACTAATTATGACAAAACACTTTCACCAGATTCTCATTCTTTCCTAATATTTGTGCCAGCGTACAAAATAGTACATACACCTCAGGACAGAATGCTATTTTTCCTTCGGTGCTTAGCATCTTGCAGTTCTGTCCCTTGATGTATAATGTACTATATTATCTGGCCAATCGAATACTGACGCTTCTACCACGTGACTACCTGGCCTATATACCTACTCCCATTGAAAATTAATCAAAATCCAATTGATTGTATAATGTTGAGTACCTAGTCCAGATTTACAATTGGCTATTATGTTTTTCAAATGTTCAAAGCACTGTCACATAACCCATTATATCGAATACTAGCCTGGATTTTTTCTTGTATAAATCCTATACTGAAAAGAACTATCAAGACTCGAACTGTCCCATATGAGCTTGAAATATGAGATATATATTTCCTCTTTCCTCTTTGACTGCACGTATTAGTATATGTAAATCAAATTTCCAGCGTATTCCTTTAAGGAAAAGAAAGCCATATTTCTTTCTCATTGTATTCTCGAACAATGGCCATTTCCTCAGGGGATTTAATATCAAATGGAATTGGATCATTCAACAATGGATAATACGGTAAAATATAATTATTTGTATAGATAACATGTCTAAGTCTGCTATGACATAGCACAGTTGGGTTCATTAATTTGTATAATTGATAATTATTTAACCAACTAGTGTATTAATGAGGGCGATTAATGATCGAGATCATTAATCGCCTTTTAATATACAAGTTGGTTACAAAATGTTTCCGTCGACTGTATATTTCTCATTTCTCCTGCAATGAAGAAAACTTGGTTCGCGAATTCATCATTCATCCGGAACCTGCTGAGAATCACCCATCAGTAGCCTTGTTACTGACATTAGTGACATTTGACATTTGTCGAAATGATCAACATAAAAAATAAATTCTTTGTCTTAGAAAACAGGGATTAAAATCGTGTCAGAAACTTGAAAAGGCGAACCATATTTTCGATTTAAATGCAGATTCCGTAAGTTATAGCATAAACAATGAATGCACGCGGTGTATGTTTGGTTGCCTATAAAACAATCGTGCATTAATAGACAAATCGTTCATTAATAGGGGTTATTAATGAACGATTTCATATACATTAAACTTAGTCGTTAATACGAGGTCGACGGAAAAATATCATTAATTTATATTGAATGATAACTATGATAACTACCTAATTCATGGTGACTCAAAGGTATATTATCGAATGGCAGAATTTGAAATGAATAGAGAGGAAGAAAATCTGATGCAAGACCCCTTTTTTCTTCCAAAGCAACCCAAAGATTAGAATATTGGTGGACGATGCCCAAAGTTTCTATACTTCACCGATTCTGATCTTACCTCCGTACAAATTTCTGTGTGGAACAAAAAATCATGCAGATTCAAATCATTTCAATCGTCATAAGTTTCCTACACGATTTTTTCCATTTTTCATTCAATGTTCTCTTTAAAGAACTATAGGAAACATCTCTGTATGAAATTGATAATGTGTTTACCTTGTATATATTCAATTGGGGTTTTGAAATGGAACTTTGAAATCAAAAAGTCTTTCGAGCTCAATCCGACAATCAGACAAAATTTGAAAATGTCTGCAAAAACATCTGAGCACCAAATAGAAGTATACTTACTTAAGCTTCATTATCACTTAAAATATTTCAAACCATCAATTTCACGAAGTGATATAATCATTTCAATATTTCATTATCATTTTCATAAAATTTCATCCCACTCTTCTTTGAATAAACAGAGAAATCGACACCCGGCCCTTTTCTGGAAATAAAATTAATTCCAGACGATGTTTCAAATTGAAACGGCATAAGCTCAAGCCCTTTCGCCCTCACCTGGCCTTCAATGGGCTCTCCACGATTCCAGGAGAATGAAAAACCAAGGATACTCCATTATACAGTCTATATACAGGGTGGACCCCATTTCGTTTCGAAATCTGTCTGGTGAAAATGTCAATGTAATACATTATATATACCGGGTGACACGGTGTTTCGGGCCACTCCTCTAACTTCTGCATTTCTGCACGATTTGTCTGAAATCTGGTACAGTATTTCGGATTGTCTCACATCACAATCCAATATGGCGGACTTCCGGTCTTTCTGGAAATGCCAGCAACTTTGTTTTTTTAAATGGAACACGTTGTATATTTTCACATATTCAAGTTCAACAGGTCAATACAAGTTTAGTGCAATACCGCGTGGATAAATGAGATGTGGTCAAGGCTATTCACAACGGGGTGCACATGCATATTAGAGAAACATAATTTGTTCGCAATCAAATGACAAGATTCAGAAATGTTGTTTTCCACAGCATATACTTAGTTGAAAAGTTATTCGAACTTTAAGGAAATTCATGAACTTGTTGATTTTTGAATGTATTCAATTTGTTACTGCACCGAAATCCAAAATTGAATGTTATTTTTTCCCATAATGGGCGTGTACAACTTAGTAGAACTTTTAACTCAAACCATGTTTATAATTATCCTTTTATACATAAATGATGATTGACGACATGATTCGATCGAAAAATTAACTAAAATGTTTTATTTTTGGACATAAATGATATAGTATCTTCTGAAAACGGACCCTCTTATGACGTAGAAACCTCATAGTTAAAACTGGCACTTATCACTGTTGCCATATCATCCAAACAAAATATCCGAGAGATCGAAATCGATATTGAAATATCTTTTGATATCCACTACCACTACTGCAGAAAAATATATTCAAGTTGTCGATTGTAGGTTGAATCATTGGAATCATTTGCACCATTACAATTTCACAATAATCCAATATATTTCATAAACGCAGCAACATTGCTCTGTTGACCCGTTTTACATGGAGCTGCAAAAAGTCAATATAGGTTAGAATTGATCTTCTTCTTGTTCTTATTATCAATCAACTTGCCGATTCACCAATCTTGGTGCTTTGTCAGAAATCATGTATCATTCATCTTTGTCTGGAATAGTCTTGTTTCAGTATTAGAGTTTTGACGTCACATCATCGCCCGAAAAATCGGGGATTTCAATATTATGTTTATAAAACGTAGGGAGCTCACAGCAAGAAACGGTTTGCGGTGGTGAGCTAGTTTGGGTGAGTTCTATCGAATTTGAAATGAATTTTTTTTTGTGATATAACGCTGGGTACCCATTACTGGGACCAGTTGCCGGCCGCAGTGTACTGATATACAGAGTCCCGCATAATATACAGGGCCGCTGATGTCAGGTATGGGGAAAATATATTAGGCCATTAATGCGCCTTATCAAAATGTTTGCTGGGAAAATACCTTGACTCAAGTAGAGCTGTTTTTTCAGTGTATTCTTCTAATGCCACCCTGTATATTCGCATCAGAATTCGAAATGGAAAAATGGGACACCCTGTTCAGTCTATGCCCTGTTGAATTTCAACTCTTCTTAATTACAGAGCATAACTGATAATCCCTTCGTCCTCACCAGTTATATACCAACGTCCTTTTTAGGGCTAACCGCAACTTATACCGACTATCCTCATACAAATTTGGGCTAGGCCCTTAATCTGTGGTCATTTTTGAACCATATAATGGAAATAATTATTAATTTATAAGTTATTCGGCGGTCGAAGGGCTTTACGTTGTTTGCAATCTATTTAATATTAACTGTGTGGCTATTAATTCGATTATTCAATGTTATAGAATCTATTTTATACAAAGCTTATTATCAATAATTTGATTTATTGGTGGTAGTAATGCTATATTCGATCAGTTTCAGTGAAGATTTCCTATATCAAATTAGGCATTTCTTTTCACCTTCGAAGTTAGAAGATAAATCAGTGAAGCCTCTGGTAAAGCTTTAGTTTGAATACTATGAAAAAAATAAACAATCAAAAACTATGTACGAGCAAATACTGATAGGTCTGTACAAAATCTTATCAAATAGTCCTGAGGTCAAAATAAGTCGATTTGAAGCAACTAACCTCATATATCGAAGACTGGAACCTTTGGCCAAGTCAATGTTATTCATGGTTGAGTTCACATGTTATATTACTAAACTATACAGAGGGCTAAATGGGATAGGTTCATTTTCCTTATTCATTACTCTATTATTTTTCTCAAATATCTTTAAGCTTTCATATGCATCTAATTTTCCAACAACGAAATACAAAGTCTCTTCATTTTATTGATCAGTTACGTACAGGGTGATTCACCATAAATGTCCCCTTCTCTAGCTCAGTTATTTTTGCACAGATTTCAAAATTTGAAATATCATCTCAAATGATTTTCGATAAGGTTTCTTTCCGCTATATACATAAAAAAATACAGGGTGCTCGGAACAAATGATCTACAGGGTACTATTTGTTTTTTTTAATGGAACACCCTATTTTTCATTCATTTTCAGATTATCCCTGGAGAGCTGATTTGATCACTGGGGTCTAGCGAGAATGATTACAGAGATATAGGGTGTTCAAAATCGAGATTTTTCAACTTTAGAATTTTTTTGTGACGAAACTATTCATTAGCGATCAAAACGGCTTTCATGTCCGTATTTCAACTTTCGATTTATTGTCTACTGACATTTAATGATTGGAACAGATACAGGGTGATCAGAATTCTGAATCTTGAACCACCCTGTAAATGTTCCAATTAAATGTCAGTAGATAGTAAATCGAGAGTTGAGATCGGGACAAAGGAGCCGTTTTGACCAATAATGAATAGTTTCGACACAAAAAATCTTAAAGTTGAAAAATCTCGATTTTGAACACCCCATATTACTGTAATCATTCCCGCTAGACCCCAAGTGTGATACATCGATGAAATCAGCTCTCCAGGAAGAATCTGAAAATACAATGGAATACAGGGTGTTCCATTTGAAAAATTAAGTAGTACTCTGTAGATTGTATGTTTCGAGCACCCTGTATTTTCTGATGCAACGGGGAAAAAATTCTGAAAAATCATTCCAGATTATTTTTCAAATTTTCAAATCGGTTCAAAAATGAGTGAGCCAGAGGGGGGGACATTTATGGTGAATCACCCTGTACAGATCTTCACCTACACATAATTGATGTAACCTACCATATTTGAAATGTGCTAAGTGTTCTAGTCCTAGTGCTAGTAGTAATGATTGTGATAAAACATATATAGGCCAAACCAGGCATCCCATAAAAACAAGATTCAATGAACATTTAGCACATTTTTTTAGCCAAATTTCATATACCTATAGGACATCAAAATGTTTTTATTACATCAATTAGTCTTTTTTTTTCGTGCAAACCCCATATCATTGTTTCCTATTCCTATATATACAGAAATCCAGTCCCACATATAATACCAGCCAGCATGCGGGGGAAGTTTATTTTTTCTCGATATGAATCAGCATAAGTCGGCTATGGGAATAACTTGTTTCGGTACATTTCCCGATAAAACAGTGGGTTCGTCCCGAGAGTCCCGCGAGACTCACTTATTGATAGCGTATTTATAGGTAGGTATTATAGATTTTGTCGGCTGATTGAATGTTTATGTTGCCATGCTGGGACCGTATATATATATAGGGGGTGCCCCACCGTCACACATCACCCCTAACGCTGTTGGATATAACCACTTCGGATTTTTTTATATACGCATCAGTATTACGCATCCATCATGGACTACCGTTTGCTGTTGAAATGTAGCACGTTCGACGAAAAAATATACACAGTGTGTTTATGGTTTGAAAATGCAAAATTACATCGACAGTTTTTTTCACAAATCGACTATACCCGTTGAATATATGTTGAATAAGATCAAGATGTAAGAGATGAAGTTTTGAAAGAATAAAGATTTTATTGATTGGTTGATTTTTTCATGTTTTCTTAACCAAAATATAATTTTCAGGAAGATCTTTTTCAGTAAGAGGCATGACAATTCCTGAAATTCCAAAACAACAATTTCGAGACAATACATTGTGTAACATACAGGATGTTTATTAATTTGAGTGAAAAAAATGTGTTTTGGTTTCGTTTTTCTGCGTGAAAACACTACATCGTATATGAAACTAAGTCTGGTTGGAACCAATTCTGCTTCAAAATAAATGGGGACTTCAAAAATAATTTTTGTTTCTAAGAAAGCAGTTTCGTACAATTTTTTTCTTCAAAATGTTCAATTCAAACCTCGTTTGGACGTCACTGGTGTGTAAATCTTCAACGTCAAAAAATGCTCCTCAATGATGAAAAGGTGTGTACCAAATTTCATAAGAATATCTAAGAGTGATACAAAATTATGATGAAAAACTCACTTCTCTCCTTAAAAACACCCGAGGATGCACACCTTGTATTATCAGCACTCAATTAATTAACACCCTGTACAGATGTTATTGACCTCAGAAATAATCACAAAAAATGTCCATCTGCACCCACCCCTTGTGATCTTTTGAAGGGCTGATGATAGTTTTTTCAAATTATTTTTGCTCCAACAGTAGTTCAAGTGATACATTCTGGTTTCGATAAATCAACTCCTCCATATAGAAAACACGATTTGGTGATGACGTAGGTAAGTCATTTTGACATCGATAAAAAAGGTGCTTCCTTCTTAAACGCTGTAAAAATGCCTGCTCCTCAAAACCATACTTCATCTATTTCAATTATATGCGCCCGTCACTTCAGTCTGTCATGATAAAGTGTGCATGTCTATTGGGTATTGTTTGTATGAAAATTCGAATCAAGCTCAGCCGAAAATATCGTCTCAAGAAATCACGAAAAAATATGAAAAAATCAATTCCAAAAACTACAAGAAACACGAAATTATAAAAAAAGAGCCGTCCATGGGCATCATTTATAATTATTATAACAGTATCTTCAATTTTCACTTTTCTTAACGCATGTCAAATGAGTTATGATAAAACAGTTGTTGAAAATAAATTTATATCAATGACAATAGTAGTCGTGGACAAAGTATAGTAAGCTACTCGCATATAATGAGTTATTATTTACTCAGGTCAATTAATGCAACTCGCTACGCTCATTATAAAGGTATCATTAAAATATACTTACCTGAATAAGGAAGGAAATAAAAAAATTTCCTAGAATATAAAAATTGGCGCCTTCAGCAATTTGACAAATTCAACGAAATAACGCATAACAAATCATTTACAACAGATTGATGAGTAAATTTTTTGCTGTTATGAGAGAATGTTGATGATTTGGAAGTGTATTTAGGGAATCTGAATTATACGCTAAATTGAAAAAATGAGTCAGTATTCCTTGCTCGATGAAAATCATTATCACCACTCCCAGTAGGTGACATAATCATCTTCAACCTCATTGAGATATGTTCCTCTAATGAAACTGTGAGAGAAAATCCCAAAAACTCGAATAACCTACAAGTATTCAAAATAATCTTCGCACTTTTTTCTTTATTTTCAGATCATTTTTTATCACTTACATCTGAGAACATGAAACTAAATAATTTATAATAATATGATGGCGTTGTTTCCACTCTGAAAGAAATCTGATTTTCAATTTGAAGCATTTGACCACCCTGGTATTCGCTGAAATGACACCACTGGAGCCGTTCAAAATTAAACTAGAGGGGGAAGGGGTAACTTATAGTTAAGATTCAATGATGAATGAGATGAGTATTCAGGAACAATGGAAAAAAAATTAAATCAGTTGTGGCAATCAGAAGTTATAACGATTTAAAGTCGATAATTCTACTTCTCTCATGTTGACCAGTTTACTTGAATTATGATTCCGGAATATGGGCAAAACTGCGGTATTAAAAAAGCTGACCGTATCTGTACGGTATATTGTACGAAAGTGATTCCAGCATACTCATTCCATCTGCCCTTTGTTATCGCACAAAAATCACCCCAGGAAGAAATCTATTTATCGGGTATTATTCCCTCAGATTTGTCCCGAAATCCACCCCGATAGCAGGGGTCTTTATATTTTTTATGATATATCATAATACAGCTCTTTTCACAATGCGTATGCAATACTGTTTTTATGGGCAGCTCTGAATGTTCGTTCCATGGGCCATATTACATTTTTCTTTCAGAAATATCTTTCGGCACAGCAGAAAGCCAGAAAGCTATTTATTTTTATGCGAGTGATATCATTGATAGGACTATTCAAACTCTGATCTGTGATGATTTTTACTGTTTCCATGAATGGAATCGATATTCTCGGTATGTCGAAACTATACACTTCTTCAAGAAATTAACGCCGCCACCAAAAAGTAGTCAAAAGTTTAGGAAACATTTTCATCAAAACTACTTTTTGGTGGTGTGCTAATTTTTAGGGGAAGTGTATATAGGTATAATATGTCTTCATCATTTATACATCGATAAAAGTCATTTCAGTTTTGTAATTAGATTGGAATAGATCGGGCGTCGAACTAAGTCAACACCCAGTATATTTCACAGACAATGGATCTACACGAAAACCAGATACAATCAGGCAGTAGGCGTTGCATTACAAAACAAATAAGTGGGCGTCCCCCGACTATAATTACACCCAATTATCTTAATAATAATTGGTCGTGTATTCGGCAAGTGCTGACAATGACAAATATGTAATTAGAACTCCATTTTGAAAGGCATTGTTTGAACTGTGTGATTAAACACTTGCACAATTACTCTGTTGATGATTCAAAATTGAGGTTTTCGAACTGGGTATATAGGTAGGTATACCTATATACAGTTAGCAATGCCACTGGAACGCTGACCGATTTTCATAAACAAAAAATCGCTAATATACCTATAAGTCTTAGTCTAAGTCTGTATTGAGCCATGAAGATGAGCTTGAAGAAGCAATTGGACAAGTCAGTACATATCAAATACAGTTTAAAATACACGAATACTTTCATAAATAACAGAATGAATAAAAACAATAGAGTGAGTATTGATGAAAACGAATCATTTTACTAATTCAAAAGAACCCATTCGAAACTCTCAAACAATAATAGTATTTGAGAATCTGAATATTTAAAATTTGTCGACATTTTCTAAGAGAGCCCGTCGAGGACTAGGTATATTATACAATTTTTTATTTTGACAATCTGTTAACCAGTTCAATCAATATAGTATAATGAAAAAAAAACACGATAACTACCGATAGCACACGACGCTTCGGAAGATTCTTGAGGGGGAAGGGGGTTGAAATACCAGGATATTCACAAAATTCGAAGTTCAACTCATTTTGTTCAAATTATCGGCAGTTATGAGGAAAAAATGTGTTTCCATATATAAATAATATCGCACGAGAGCTAACTTGTTCATCGTATATCATTATTGATTCCTGAAACATTCTCTCCATCTGAAAAAAACTATTCTTTTCCATTTGACTCATTTGAGAAAGAATTATTGACAGAGTCATTAGGGTGCAAGAGTTGAAGTCGGAGAAAATGTATCCGATGGTATTGCTTCAGAGAACGCCCTGTATATGCCAGGCTAGATAGAACACTATTCATCAACCATCAGCACAAGGAAAATGACTAGAAAACTATTGAAATATGCCAACTTTTTTTTATGTTCTGGTTCTCACGAAAAGGGATATCCTGTAATGTTCAGAGAACATCGTGAGAACCAAGGAAAATAAGGTAGGAATTGGTGTTCTTCTTGAATTTCTGGAGGTTATATGCATCAGGGAACACCTCCCTTGGCAATGTGTTCCAGAGCCTCGCTGTTCGTGGGATGAACGAGTCTTTGGAAAGAGATGTTTTGCAGGTCTCCAAAGTGACCACGAAAGGGTGCGAAGCCTCAACTCGACGGGTTAATCTCGCGGGGACTGCTAAGGGAGGAACAATAATTGTTGATATTTCAGAAGAGCATCTTACATGAAAATATCTATAAAATAAAGCCAGATCGTCAACTTTTCTACGGTGTTCCAGAGAAGTGAGTGAGTTTGTGAGCGAGGCATCACCCACGAGACGAATTGCCCTTTTTTGGACAGAATCCAACAGTTTCAGGGTATATGCTTGGGTGCTGCACTCCAAATATGGGAACAGTATTCCAGGACAGGTCGGATCTGTGCCTTATAGATCATAAGCAGCTGACTGGAAGTGAAATAGCTCCTGGCCCGAAACAGAAAACCAAGTTTTTGGGGTGCACTTTTAGGAATTGATCTCACGTGATTTTCCCAATAAAGGTTATTGCTGATAGTAATACCAAGCATCGAAATGGATGTCTTCAAAGGTATGGTTACTCCTGAAAAGCTTAAGAAAAGAAGCTTCAGTGCCCTTCAGACCATAGTATTTTCACATCATTTGGCTATCAACATTTACTATTGCATGAATATCATACAATTTCTCTTGAAACTTTTCAGCTCTATATACACAGTTTCCTCGTTTCGTCTTGGATATTGGATATCGCCATTTTCTCATTTTCACTGGTCAGTCTGTTTTCATTTCCAAGTTGCAGCATATGCAAGGAAACCCTGTGTTTCCAGCTTCGCTTTGATAGTGCGGCATTTCAAAGTGCAGGCTCGTGATATACACAAACAGAGGCCGGTGAGAGTACAAACAAAGCGTTCATACATTGCTGAATACCGCAACACCTCCAAACAGTCCTGTAACACTAAGACAGTAGATATCAAAGGACCAGAGTCCGGCGCGGTCAGTCTCTCGGCTGACAAAGAGGCCCTTTGACACCCTATATACTTGCCTCGCACTTTAATTAACGCCCTCTGTCGGTATGCCTTCAAGACAACTTTGATTCGATGCCAGGTCGCCAGGAAATAAGAATTCCATCCTGTGCCGGAAGAGTCACAAGAATTCTTGATGTGCGGCAAATTGTTGTCGAGTGCCATCACCGCAACTTTGAGAATTTAGAATAGGTAGTTAGGTCGCTAACCCTTCGGTTTGAGACACTGATGTTTCTCATCAAACAAAGACGTGTTTGAGGATGTTGACATCATATTTGACAAATAGGTCGTGTCAAGACTGCCCCACGTAATACACAATTCACCAATTTTCTCTCTGTTAACTTCATCGAAATGGTTGTTTTCTACGGAAGAATAGAAAGGCCTCTGTTGTGTGTATTTAATTTTATTTCTTTATTCAGACTTTGAAGTCTACATTCAGACTTTTTTCTCGAAGTCAGACTTTAAAACCTGAATTCAGACTTTTTCCTTTGAATCTCTAGCTGTCCCGTTGGACATATCGAAAGCATTTGGCCGTGTTTGGCACGAAAGACTCCTCCACAAACTACCATCATACGGCTTACCACCTCTGCTATGCCATCTCTTATCGAGTTTTCTTTCAGGCAGATCGCTTCCTGTGGTGGTGGACGGTGTATCGTCTGATAAAATTGGCATCAATTCCGGCGTTCCACAAGGATCAATTTTGGCACCAACATTATTCCTTCTTCATATCAATGATCTGTTGGGAGTAACACTTTGCCCCATCCACAGCTTTGCAGATGATAGTACCCTCCATACTGCGTTCTCTTCCAGATTTCCCATTTCTTCCCAGGAAACTAAGAACTCACGGCGCAGGCAGGTCAATGCTATCAATGAAGACCTTGCTGAAATCACAGCCTGGGGAACCAACAACCTAGTTGAATTCAACGTCACCAAAACTCAAGCCTGTATTTTCTCTAGAAAGGCGGAACTCAGTATGCCCGACATTGTAATGTCTGGCACCACCATCCCCACCAAGCCCACCATATCTATGCTCGGTATTTCCATCAGCGACACTCTTTCATGGGAAAATCATGTCAGATCCATCGCAAAAGCTGCTTCACATAAACTCGGATTCTTGTTCCGTGCGGAAAGCTACTTTACACCTCAACAGCTTCTCATGATCTACAAAGCGCAGATACGGCCTGTTCTAGAATACTGTTCCCACATATGGGGTTCAGCACCAAAACATACGCTGATGCTCTTAGATTCCATCCAGAGAAGAGCCATCCGCCTGGTGGGTAACGCCACACTCACTCACTCTTTGATATCATTGGAACACCGTAGAAAGGTCAGCGACCATTCACTTATCTACCGATACTTCCACGGGAAATGTTCTTCGGAAATCTCTGCTATCATCCCTTCACTAGCAATACCAATCAGACGAACTAGACAAGCCCAGTCAGCACATCCTTTCGTTGTCAACCTCGAAAGATGTCGAACAGCACTTTGTCAAAACTCCTTCATCCATAGAACGGCTATAGGCTCTGGAATTCATTGCCTGAGGAAGTATTCCCAACTACATATAATCTCCAGAAGTTCAAAAAAAATTCCAATACCTATACCTCCTATCCCTATCCTCCCTAGGAACGCGCGATGTTATCTGAACATTATAGGGATTCCCTTTCGTGCGCTCCAAGCGATAAAAAAAAAAGTTCAGACTTTTTTGTCTGAATTCATATTCATACTACACGCCATATATACCGGGTGTAACTGGATCATGGTACATTGGTGAATTGGTGATAAATCAAGAAATTTTAGATTTTTGACAGGATTCAATTTTTTTTGCATTACACCTGACAATATTAATTGATCAGACTCGATCAGAATAGTCATGGCACACTCAAATGGAAAATCAATAATGAGATTAAAATCAATATTGAAGTTTGAAATGTCACTTATATAATAATAATAATAATAATAATAATAAATCGTCTTTATTTTTTCTTTGGTACAAAGTAGGCGAAGTTTAGCTATTGCTACTCTTACACTTAACCTAAATTGTACAATCGACAGAAAATTTAGCTAATACAGACATTCATGAGGTAATAAAGTACATAATCATCGTAAGTCGAATAAACAAAAGTAATTTGTCAAAGTATAACTAGGTAATAGAGTTTCAAGTCTTAATTTATATTGGGGATTCACAAAATTTTGCTTTCAGCAATTTCTTGATATTAAATTCAGATAAATGAAGGTGATTGATGAGGAGTGAATTGTAAAATTTTACAGCCTGATAGGTGAAGGATTTCTGGAACATGACTGAACAGTGACGAGGAACATTAAAGTGATGTTTATTTCTCACTTCTAATGAATGTAAAGATGACCTTGGAGTTAATTTACAATAGAGAGATAAAGGACTCCTGTTCTTTATTATTTTATATAGAAAGACACAAAAATTGTATTTAGAACGATTAGCCATTGTAAGCCACTTCAGTTCCCTCATTTTATTGGAAACATGATCGTATTTTTTGAGGGAGAAGATGAATCGACAACAAAAGTTCTGTACTTTCTGAATACGATTCTGATCAAATTTAGTGAGTAAATCACCGTAAACAATATCACCGTAATTGAACCTAGACAGGACAAGTGATTCACTCAGCAATTTCCGTATGGGTTGATTGAGGTAGTGCCTATGTGGATAGATCATTTTCAAAGAGCTGAATGATTTTTTGAGCAGACTATTAATATGTAAAGTGAATTTTAGATCGGAGTCAAAGATAATACCCAGGTTTTTCGTGGATTCCACAATAGATAGAGGGGTGTCGTCTATTTCAATAGATATATCTTGTGAGAGGCGCATTCTTAAATTTTTGTTACCAAATAATATGAAATGACATTTGCTTTTATTGAGTTTCAAGTTATGTTTATCAGCTAGGTCGTTTATTATTCTGAGGTCACTGTTGATGTGGTTTTGAACAGATTGAAAGTTTTCCATATTGAGGTTTGAGTAAATCTGGGTATCATCTGCGTATGCTTGAATTTTGCAATATTTAATAGAGGTTAGGATATCGCTCGTATATAAGATGAAGAGGAGCGGCCCCAGAATAGACCCCTGAGGTACGCCGGAAGTTACAATTTGAGAAGTTGACATAACATTGTTAATAGAGACTTTCTGGCTGCGATTCGAGAGGTAAGAGTTGATGAAGAATATGGTGTCGTCAGAGAAACCCAAGTATTTTAGTTTGTAACAGAGTAATGTGTGGTTGATCGTATCGAAAGCCTTCGAGAAATCGAGGGTAATTAAAGCTGTTATGTCTTTACTATCTGTATTTCTAACGATATCATCAGTAACCTGTACTAAAGCTGATGTCGTATTGTAGCCTGCCCGGAATCCAGCTTGACAATCTGGAACAATGTTGTTTTCATTAACATATAATGTTAGTTGCCGATGAACAGCTTTTTCTAGAATCTTCGATATTGCAGGTAAAATGCTAATTGGCCTCAGATCAGAAAATTCTTGAGGGTTCTTGATTTTACAGAGAGGTTTGATTACAGCTACTTTCCATAAATTGGGAAAATAGTTTTTTTCTATGCAAAAATTCAATATATGAGTTAGATAGATATCAATTATTGGACTACAATATTTCAACATATTAATAGTTATTCCATCGAAGCCAACAGCATTAGATTTTATACTTAACAAAATTTCTCTGACTTCCAAGAGAGAAATGAAGTGTATTTTAAAAGGAGAATCATGATGTTTTAGTCGAGGAAATTTTTCAGTATTGTAGAAATTGAGGAGGTCATTATCAACTTCTTTGTCAATGAAAACAGAACTGAAATAATTGTTGATTTGTTCAGGTTTCTGTAAATTGGTTGGCAGATCTGTATTATTTTTCTTTGGGTTAATTTTTTTGAGGGCACTCCATAGTTGTTTCGAATCACGTGAGTAGAAAATACTATCGTAGTAAGCCTTCTTTTCTCTTCTAATTGATGATAGAGTGAAGTTTCGCAACTCCTTGTACCTAGACCAATCCTCAGGTGCTCTCGTTCGTTTGAATTTAGCTAAGGCTGCATCTCTCTCTTTGCTCATCATTTTAATAGCAAAAGTTAACCAGGGTGCAGGTTTTTTTTGTCATACGAGCTGTTTTCAGAGGAGCATGTTTGTTAAATAATGATAATATTAAGCTGGAAAAATAGTGAATTTTCTCGTCAATGTCCTCTATGTTGAAGATGTCATGAAAAGGTACATTCATTAGGTCGGCCTGGAAGAGGGCATTATCGAATAGTTTGAAATCTCTGTAATAATGTATTTTACTATTTGTTATATTTGATTCAAAGTAAAGCTCACAATATATTAGACAGTGATCAGCAACGATACTTGCGTCTAAAACACCACATCTTTTTACATATTCAGGATTACTAATAAAAACAGGATCTAACAGGGTCATTGAGCCCTTGAAAATTCTTGTAGGTTCATCAATGAGTTGAGTGAGACCATATGTTTCTAGGGAGTCAGTCAGAAGACTATTTGTGAGCAAGTCGGTATTCATGTCACCCATACAAATTATATCATCGACAGTGGGAACAATTGAGGACAAAGAAGTATCCAAATGCTCAATAAAGGACAACAAATTGCCTTTAGGGGGTCGATAAATATTACCAATTCCGAAAGAAATGTTTTTTATTTTCACCTCGATCCATATTTGCTCACAGTGTTCATTGATGGTACTATTAGTAATTAGTAAATTGCATCTGAAATTATTTGAGATATACACACCAACTCCCCCACCTCGTGTTTGACGATCCAGTCTATAAAAGTTATACCCAGGAATCGAAATATTTTCAGTATCAATACTATCATTCAGCCATGTTTCAGAAACACCCACTATATCAAAATCCTTCACCAGAGTCTTGAAATCATCAAAATGAGCTGCAAGTGATCGAACATTCAAATGACATAACTTCAAGTTTTTAACCATCTCAATGAAAATTACTAATCATTAGTGAATCACCCTATATATATATATATATATCTATAAACAGAAATAATATCAACAAGATCCTAAGGAGCGAAAATCTTTAAATGGTAAAAAATATATAGTATTCAAATGCAAGTTCACAAAGCAAGAAATAAATCAGGAACCTAAAAAAAGTATGTTTTTGTTTGTAATTTATCAGTCGACTTGGGTCACAAAAACAGTTCAGTTTATTTCAATATTTATTTTGGAAACTCTCAAACGATGTGATAATGTGAGATAACAATAAAAATAAAAATTGATCGTAAAATGAAAAAAAGAATGAAACTTATAGATTATGGAGAAAAACCAGCACATAGTCTGCCGATTCGAGCTTATAACAAATTCAAGTACCTATGAATCGGTCATCCGGCCTAGTTACAGAGAGGGAGATTTAATTTGTCTGAGTTCGATATCACTTTTGATATAATGTTTTTTCCCATCGATCAAAATACATATTTTGCCGCTCTGGGTCCACACATTCCGTTTCCCGAAAATTTCTCTGGCATTCACATAAATGTCATACCTGGACTTCGTTAAATCTTCGGTGATTGTGACGCGGGATCCTTTCAACTTTTTTTTATTGGAAAGTACTGTACGACAGTCATCGGAAGATGCAAACTTGATGGTATGATTTGATTCAGAAAATGATGCAGAATTCGAAAATGCAATGATATACAGGGTGTTCCATTTGAAATTCGTATCTTATATACGTAATTGACTTCATCTTTGGACTTTCCCTTCCTCCTGTATATTTCAGAACCCTACCTCGCTAATAACGTAAGATACGGGGGTGCTTCCGTGAAAAATGCGACAAAATTTAATTTTTCAGAACTGAAAACTTTCCATCAGGAAAAATATGAATAGTTAGTGAATCGAGCGTCCTGATTCCGAATCCGGAGTGATTTTCAACCTATTTTGACTCCTGATATCATATTCAGGAAATTGGGGTGGTTCCATGGCTGTTGGCGAGCAGTGTATAACACTGAAGATAACCCCACTTGGTCATAGAGTGTATTTTTGGTATATCTCTCGCTCCAGCAAATTTCAGGATCCTTACCCCAACGATTACGTAAGATACAGGAGTGTCTCCATTAAAAATGGGTCACACTGTATATATGATTTTTATGATGGGTATGTAAGTTTGTATTCAAGATTTGTTGTGATTTCTGCAATAATCCAGGAATAAATTCATCAATCAGTATTCCAGGCTGAACCCAGGGTTTGTAATTGAAGCCTACATTCTTTTGGCTCCTTGAGTTTGGGTCCTCTTAGAAATGGTCCTGATCAGTTACATTTACCTCTGGTTAAATATATAGTCACATCTTGTGCCTTTCTTCACTGTTGCTACCTAGGCCTCCTCACAAACTCAGTTTGTAGGAGTAGGTGAAGTAAATCACCTTCATAAAAAATTTGGCACCCGTGCATGATAACCACAACACAATAATTCAGTTATTTCTGTCTAAGAAATAAAGCTACTTGGTGTAGGAAACAAATATATTGGTAGGAAGAAAAGATGTCAAATTATTTGAATGAAAAATATACCTAGTTGGTTCAGTTAAATGACATACCGTACCGTCCAAGCGATCGCTGTCGGTGGGATGGACGATGAAGAAAATTTTGAATAATGTATATTGAATCAAGATTATGGTGATATTTGATACAAGAATCAATATTTTTTTCACTAGAGAATTTAATAATTATTGAATGAAGTATGTATTCTTGAATGAAGCAATAAAGTCGAAGAAATGAAAATATTGATTAGAGAAGAGCAAACTTCTCTTTTCAAGAATATTTATCCAGAATAACAAAATATATCCTCATTCAGAGCATTCTTCTCTCTGTTATCTTCGCCTTTTTGTTTTGTTTCTTTCCTCTCATCCAGCAGACAAATTCTCAAGCAGTGAATTTTTGCACTAATCTGAATTGAGCTAGAATTTCACCAAACGAAATATTTCGGTAACTATAACTATGCTTCGAGCTGATCTTTTCGAAAAAAAAACGCATCTCGTGAGAATCCATAATTCACGGAATCGTGCACAGTGCAGCAAATCAGAAATCAGCATGTTCCGTCCGAGGCAGAACTTCGGTTTCTCATAAATATGCAAATAGAGCGATCTATATTGATTCATGGCCGGAGGTGATCCGCAGCCATATAATTTATCCGTTTGAAGACTGGTGTTTTTTACTTTGTATATTATAGGAAATGAAATGCCTTTGTTATTTATTTCGGAATAGGAGAACCCCGCTCTGATGAATGCAGATCGATTTGCCAATTCTCTTGCGCCCAATCACTTATTTCTCGGCCACTATACAGGGTGATTTACGTAGCCCACACATTAGAAGTTTTCCATTTTGCAGTTGGGTAAAGAACTTGAATATTGATAGGTATGCTGCTATAATCGATAATACCTGAGATATTTTCGATACTGTAGGGCATGCCAAAACTCGACACAGACTTCCTCATTTCAAATAGAAACCTTGTCCACATGGTTCGATGGTCCCACTTTGTACTTTGTCAAATAACATCTATACTATACTACTCTTGACAACATATGCATGAAAGAAAATTGAACTTTTGTCAACAAATTGGAATATGAATTTTATCGGGATAGGTAACATGATTATGAAGAAATAATATACATACGAGAAAGTATAGGTCTTCATCGTCAGAACATAACGCGTCAAACATTGATAGAAGTTCCATTAGAATGCATATTACAGTATTGACACCATTTAGAAACTTTTGTTTTCCTGTTATGCTAAAAACTCTAAGTCTCTATTATCGAATCCTTACGTATATAGGAGTATCAAGAAAGGATGGCATTTGGCAACATGGCAGTTACGGAGACTAGTGTTTCACTCTGGTGGACAGTGTTGCCAGGTCCACCGTTTTTGCGGTGAATCTATACCGTTTTTTATAGTGAGAACTAACGGCTATACCGCATTCACCATAGGTACTCGCCGTTGAAATATTCATTCATGAACTTTTGAATTCATTCATTCCTAAATGAAACCTTCCATCCAATTCTATTTTCACGTCATTGAATTATTAAAATAATATTAATATAATTAATATTCGCGGAAATATAACAAATATCATTGAGTATTCACACTATTATCAAGGCATAGTATATTATTCAACGAGCGCATAAAGATGGCTATTACCCACGAAGATGAAAGTTGCAGTACGAGCCAAAGGCGAGTGCTGTAATCATCTGAGTGGGCATCAGTCATTATGTGCGAGTAGAATACTATACTTTATCTACAACTATTCAAATATCAAAGCAACTCTGACAGTTCAGTGATATATCTTTGGAAATAATGAAGGATATTATATTGCGAAATGATTAAATTTGATTTGGAATACTCATTAATTTCATCGGAAACTCATTGACAGAAATGTCAATCAACGAACAGCTCATAACTTATTTCAATGATTTTGATTGTGTGAATAAGATAAACAATGTTGAATCAAACTTTTATGAACAGGAAAAAGGTCGTGCAATCACATATCAGTCAATCTTACCAGGTATTATATGCCATTTCACTTTTCAGTTGTGAAATGAATCATACTATTGCAGATCATTCATTAACTTGCTTCCGCTGTAGCATTCCCCCACTGCGATGATTAATTGTAGTACCCTGTCTCTAGACGCTAGTTATCAACAATGAAGTTCCATGGTTCTGATTGGTCTGTACCAATCTATTCGAATAGCCCGCACATAAGTGTGGGCCAATCTGCAACTGTCAAGTGTCAAGTCCTATTTTATGGTTATGGTTACTCATGATGGTAGTCACTGTTGAGAATGAAAAACAGTGAATTATCATTTTTCCGTATATTTGTAGGATTAAGGTGATAAAAACTATGAGAACCATGAAAGGTGAGTCTTTTGAATTTGCGTGTATTTCACAAACAGTAGTATAGTGGTTTGCTCTAGTAGAACTATAGTAGAACGAATACCTTCCTACTTGAATTTGACAAGACGATGGGATATCAGATTATTACGGCATCCTACTGTCATTATCATTCTTATTACTCGATTCATCACAATAATATTTGTCATTAGATATTGAAAATCAAGTTAGCAATGTATGAATGACTCCATAGTTCTAGATGAACAATATCAGTAGTCATCACCATTCATAATATGTTCCATTGCACATCATTCAAGATGTAGGTATAAGCATACCCAGCAAACTTTGAACTAGCGGGAGAAGTCCGGCCTAGTGCAGGCTAGTCTGGGAAAGTGACGATGCCAGGGTATAGGTAATGGGCCGATGATTTTCCTATACCAAGTAACCATCAGTTAAAAATACGATGATGGCCTTGTGATGGTAAGATATCTGGAACTAGTTGAATACTTACGAGATCTGGCCCTTTGCTGGCCGATTTCATATTCACTACCCGTCCCCCTGGTGGATGTTTTGGGAACGTCCACATCAACAATCGGCTGATCAATATCATATGTGACTAAGATGGCTGACTCTCGTGAGTGGTGATCGCGTACTAGTTTGTTTATGTCGAATTAATGTGGTCCTCTCTGTCCGTGGTGGTTATTTATGATGGCAGGAGTATTCTCAATTGATGATAATAGAACACAGATTCTTCAATTATGATGATATTGAGTAAGTATCAATGTACCTATACATAGTGTTTTGAATGTAATTATTTAATGCATGTGTTTGGTATCTCGTAACCTCATATACCTAATGATCATGATAATTGGAGTTAACTATACTTCTCTAAAAGCAACCATCATTTTTAACTCGTTTGTTGCTATCAAAAGCAATCTCAGATTATGTGAACCTATCTCTATATTAAAATACTGAATAACAATAAGGTTTCAGCTACAGAATTACCTGTGTCAAGACCATAATGAGAATTGGAAAGCTCCATGTTATCACGTCATTTGACTATATTATCAAATTATAAACTCATGCAACTGCTCATAGGCCACTAATATGAAACGAATGATGCATTTTATATTTCAGAAGTACCTCACAACAAAGAATCAACTTCGAAGGAATGCTACCCAATAAGATGTAGATACCACGACACACCAACCAGTAAGCAGTCACTCCGAGAAGTTCCATCGTTGAATAACAGAGAGGTTAAGTAGATGTCATTGTGTCATTCATAAAATTGTTTTCTTGAAATCTGGTATGTGTCTGATTTATGTTGTGAAATAAAGAGGTACTAGAACTTTCAGATCCATTGGACCCCTAAAACCCCTACCCCTCCCCTACCTCGATAGTATGTAACCAATGTCGTTAATTGGCCATTACAGTCCCATCATTAATGTATATGCTGGGCTTGCTATGGGAAACTCAATGTGTCGATTATGTTGTACTGGCCTTTTGCCGGGGAACTGAATATGATTGCTGGGAAACCAGCACTGGGACCAGCTGCCGGCCGCAGTGTACTGATATATAGAGTCCCGCATATGGGACCATTTACTGGACCGTTGATGTCAGGTATGGGAAAAATATACTAGGCCATTGATGCCCCATATCAAAATGTTTGCTGGGATACAGTCCCAATAGTTCGAATAAGAATTTTACGTCGGAGAAATCGACGAATTGAAAATGCATTACTATCAATTTACATATTCGATTACTGAAGAAAGCAACACCCACCAATCGAGCCACGATAAAAAATTAATAATCGAAGTTCCCATCAATAAACAATTGCAATGGTCGGATGCGTCTGCGATGGCCTGTCCAACGGCACGAAACAAAACAAATTAAAATCGAGCGTTCTCTGCCACAGAACAGAGAACTCGGAAAACGGTGTAAATAATTATTAGAAAACGTCCCTCTAATTGCAGCGGCGGGTACCATCAACATTTACATAAACGCACCTAAAACACCTATACAATCGTGTTTGGCATTGCTAGGATACATTATATATACATATATACAAAGTATGTGGAACCGGCACCTGTTTTTTTTTCTCTGTGGACTTCTGTAGAAATGAGCGAGAGGCGGAGTCTACGATGATTGTCCTGTCGACCAATCACGTTGGAAAGGTAATGTCAGTAATGCCAGGTTTTGATGCATAATGTGCACATAACGTCGGCCTTATCAGATCTCAGACACGGGCTATGGCTTTCTCACTTCACATCGACGTTCTCAAGATGGAAGCCGTCGATATTGTAAGGTATTGGTGATTAATTCGTGGTGACTTTCGCGATTCACTTCATGGAGACGCACTCATCACTGATAAAGTCTGGGGAAATGCATTACTTCCTTCATATGACTTACCTATGACATATAACTGCTAATTGAAACATTTCAACCATGAAATGTTTTCTGATAAACGTGAAAAGTTAACGGTTTCAACGTGAAACAAGTCACTCTTTCAGAACACCCTTTTTGTTCGGAAATGGTAGGTATATTTCAGATTTGATATAGAACAAGATTATAATTGATGGAAGATGGGAATTGAAAATGAATAATTAGGTATGTAACCCCTGAGAGATGTATTTTCTATCCTGAGAAAGTAGTTAAAAGAAATTGCATATATATATAGCTACACAGCAAAATATCTGCATTAAATAGGCGCCAAAGCAATTCATTCGCTGAACTGAATAGAATGGTTTTGCTAAAAGAACTCTATTACCTAGATCCAAATAGAATATTTAATTGTACCTGCCTGGCACAAACAGAGATTTGGCTATAAGTAATAGGCGGTCGTATAGTGACTTATTGTATCAAATATAGGTTATTGACATTTACAATACAGTACTCGGATATTTTGTTACTATACTAATATATAGATCGTTGAATAGCTGCTGGAAATTTATATGTATCATTCTAGACAGATTCTTTGATTGTCATAAATAGATTTTCTAACAGCTTTAGTATATATAGGGTCATGTGTATGTTGAATGTCGGTCTGTAAGTATATATAATATACTTGAAGAGAACCTTTGTTTAAATCAGTTGTACATTTACCTATTTATTGAAGAATCCATATAGGAGATCGAATTAAAAATTAATATCAACAATCATGATGGAGAGAAAATATCAGAAAAAAAAATTATATATGAAATTGAATAATATTGATTTGATTTATGTCACTACTTCTCCTTCACTGATCATGAATTATATTATTCGAATTGCAGTCCCTACCCGAGAATAGGTACTTCAATGAATAGGCCAAACGTCAACTGATGGAAACAGTGGCTATATTCCGAATTCAACTGGTCAGTACTGTCAGTGGATCCACTGACTCTGCTGAAAAGGTGTGTTCCGAAATATAAAATCGAAATTACAGTGCTGTAATTCGGAACACGTTTTCATCAGTAATCAGCAGCAGTTGATCATCTGGTGAAATTTGTCAGTTGTCATTGATCTGGCAGATGATCCTGCTTGAGCTAAATGAATATAACAGGCATTTTCTGATATCAAAATGATATTATTAATGTATTATTGATAGGCCAAGACTTAATGTTTGAAAAACAACGGAAATGAATGTGTCATTCCTTTCCCCTCAAAAATAATGACAGTTCACTGAAGCCACACTACCTTTTGATAGTCAGCAATTTCAGCAGAATGTTGAGTCGAAATATTTGAAATGAATAGTATATCTGCTCACGAGTATCTGTCACTTTCGGTCAATTTTTTTGATTTCGGAATGAAAATTCAGCAGATTCAGTACTGTCAGTTGAATTCGGAATATAGCCAGTATAAGGTGTCTTCGAAAACAGACCGTCCTTCCGACTATTCTGTATACAGGCTGTTTCGAATTGATTGTCCGCATTATGGTATCTTGGGGATATTTGCATTGGAAAAAACGAAACACACATCTCCATATTCTTATTTTTGACAACACTCAAATTAATAGCAACGATAACCACCAATTAGTTTCATCAATAATTTTCATTTAATTCAGTATCAATACTGACATACATTGAAAAATAGCCGGGATTGGCGCAGTGGAAGAGCGTCCGTCTCACGACCGCAAGGTCGTGGGTTCGATTTCCAATATTTCAATATTTTATTTACGAATTAAATATTGTAAAGTTTCGGAGCATCGGCTGGGGATAGACCTGCACGATTCGCTGTTGCGTTCCAATTAACAGTGCTGCTCCTAAAGTGGCGCATGGAGTTAGTAACAAAGCCTACACAGAACACGCAGAAAGATATGATGATGTGGTTGTGAGCATCAGAGAAGAAGTAGGACGGTGTATGTAGGTGGGTGTGGAAAACTACCAGCTGAGCGTGAGAGCGGGCCAGCTGCTTAAGTAGACCTCGATCTCGGGGGTTAACGAGGATAGTTAGCAGGCCTGCCACTGCGCATATGGTAGTGAGTACATTACTAGCCTACAAAACACAGCTGAAAAACTCTGGAAAGAGAGCTGATGGGCGGTGCCTGAAAAGGATGTTAACCAGCTCTCTTGAACGAACCACATCAGTCATTGAAAACACTTGGGGTTTGCAAAAAGGTCCCATTGGGGACTAGTTGCTGACGTGGAAACGTCCCCCACCAGTACCAGTACATTGAAAAATGGGCTGTAAGCCGTACCAAATGACAAAATTTGACGAATTTGAAAGTAACTACCTTCACAATTATCTTTAGAAAATGATGTAGTGATGTGTATTTGTCATTTTATCGTAGCGCATATATGCCTATCTTACGATTACAACCAATTTGAATCACCCTATACTGCATCAAAACTGAAGTAAGAACATTTATAATTCACTCAAAAGTAGATACACTCTACACTACACACACTGAAATTAGAAAATGAATCGAAGATCCGTATAGGTATAGATTATTATTGAAGACGAAGAGGTTTTCGATAGAAAATCGCCAACCCCATTTTGGCACCAAAATCCAATAATAGTCATGAATGATTGCACCAAGCTCTATCTGGCCGAACATGAATAATCAGGTGGGGAATTGTATAGCGCATGCGCTCCTCAACAAATTAAATAGGCTACCAATATGCTAAGTTGGTTTATATTTACCACAGCGAGGTTAATAAGTGAGAAATTGATGAAAATCCTAGACCAAATAGACAATCTATTCAATTCTAATATACCTAATACGTTCTCTCTATGTGTATTCGTTCACTCATAGTTTCTGGGCAAATAATCATTCATCTTGGGCCATTACTTTTTTTACTGTATACTAATGAATTGTCAGAGTATGGTGCAAATTGTCATGTAACAATGTTTGCAGATGACACCACCATGACAGTTACTAGTGGGGATATCAAAGAATTGATCGCAATAAGAGTAAATAACATCATTGATGATTTCAGTTCGTGGTGTCAAAGTAACAAATTGATTTTGAATTCCTCTAAGACCAGTAATATTTAACTTTTTCAACAGAAAGAATAATATGCCGCCTGATCCACAAACCTATATCAAAGACTGAACTGAAATATTCAGATAAATATAGTGTCTGCAATGAATTGCAAAAAGCATTCTTTGCTATAAAACAAATGAAATCTTGTTTGGATATATCAGGTCTACTAAATAATTAGCCTGTGTCAAGTCTGTGGTTTGACCGGTCACATACGTTCAGTATGAAGTCTGACCATCAGTTTGACCAACCAGCTGTTTGAAAATATCGGTCACGTTTCAAACCTGCCCACACAGTTACCACGTTAACTTCTGGAAGGGAGTCAAGTTAGCCATTGACCATTCTAGTATCACCACTGCGGTCAGACGGATGACTTGACACAGCGTTAGTGGCCTTACTTTGGCATGGCATCATATTCCCACATATATCTCTGAATATAATTAACGAATCATTGGACTAATTTTCGATATGAATCGCCTGGAGAGTTGCAAATCAGTATTCATACGTGAAATTTTATTGATAGCGAACTTTTATATATTTTGAAATATATTAGATTTGCCAAAACTAATTTACATGAGCTGGAGAAGGTTTCTAGTGTGCACAATTACAATATATACGCGACATGGAAATCTATGGCGAAAATATAAGAACTCTTTTGTCGTATGAGTTTTAAATTTTGCTGAAAACTGGACGACCGCAATACTCGATATTTTTGGGTTGAATAAACTGGTCACTGATGATCACTGGCGGTACACAAACTTAGCAGATTATAGTCCTTGGTGTTTTATCGTTCGCAATAACCAGTAATTGCCGACCAGATAGACTCGTGTTCCCAGACAATTTACTTCTATTCCTCGTGTGATGCGAGGAAAGCGTCCCTCGGGACATAAAAACACGTCGGGACCTAATAAATAACGTTTTATACCTACAATCGAGGAAAATAGAAATAGAATTGTTATCGGTCCGGGTCAGAAGCGTCATAAATACAGGGAATCTCCGAATCAAGTTTTATTGGCCGAAAAGCCGAAGATATGTGTTTTCCACCGAGCGTCCGTTGACTGATATTTTTCATATCCAGTGTATCCGGAATTCGTCCTTGTCCTCTCCTTGTTCTTTCGCAAACTTTGTCTGGACCGCTGGGCCAGGCAAATAAAAGATTTGATCGCTTACATCCAATCAACATTTAGAGACACGGATGACACTTTCTTATGACGCTGTTTCACGGATTATGAACATATGTCCGAATACCTATATATCAAATATTGACTGATATAGGTCCTATCTTATTGCTATAGCTGACTCTTTTCGTGTTGATGAATTCTCGTAAAATTCAGTTCCCAGTATTATATGCTTTCTGTATTGAATGACTATATATACCTAGAAATATCGACTCGAGAAGAATTTGAGTAATATATAAAGTGTTGCCTAACTACAGTATGATTCGCTGGCTAGTGTTAGGGCAAAAAAAATCCTGTGAGCAAGTTTCCGGAGTTTCTGAGATAGGTTCTAGGAAATAGATAAGAGAATTACGAGAAGAATTATATGTATTGAAATCTGGTCAGTGGCGATTTGTTCATCAGTAATTTTTAAAATGTGCACCATCTGCTTATAAGATCCGGATTCAAAATTATGATATATGAGATGTTTTTCGCATATACCTATAGTGCATATTCGAGAGGGTTGAAATGATCAAAATAAAACTTTCCCAAACGTTCCCAATGGAATGATGTCCTTACGTTGAAAAACCTGCGACTTCAATGCTTTTAGTGAAATACTCATAACTGCATATTTTGTGTAGGAGGAGTTGAAGAATATGGGCAGTTGGGCAGTAAAATATTCCAATCGACCACAGTTCAACTTTTTTCCATGAATTCCCCCAGAGAAGTATTTTTGGATTGGTAGATACAAAATTTATCCCATTTTCACTGAATAGACTCTGTTCTTCTGTCTGAATTTTGATACAATCGGCTATATTTGTGGTCAGCGTAGCCTCGTGGTTGAAGCGTCAATATTCTACCCACGTTGGATTGCCGGTAGGTGGGTTCGATCCCCACCACGACCGCAGAAATTTTTCTGATGGCCTCAGAAAGTGTTTGGGATCACACGTTGAAAGGTAAGACCCCCGTCATTCCTTGCTAGCAGATCAAGTCTCTTGAAAACTTCTGAGGGTTGCTCATGGATACGAACAATTTTAGAACGAACAATAATAGGATAATTTCCGAATCTGGAAACATAATAAGCCCAAGCATAACTAGAAGATGATAATTATATGTAAACACTAATTTAATATGTATTCAGTTCCAAGCATGAGCATGATCCTATGAAACGACCTTGAAACTTGAATAATTCAAAGTTCGATACTTATATGCTGATCTGTTTTTGCTTGTTATGCGCTTTTATTGTTTACATATTCTGAAAATAACATTTTGAAAAAGCATAGCTCTCCTCTTTTCAGAGACAAAAAGGACCCACATTTTCTCATGTAATTTTCATATATACCAACCTATCTTCAAATCAGTTAATTTTCAATATTTTTGTATCTTTCATGACAAAAGTCAATACACTATGCTTGAGAATAAAACGAAGACTATACAGGGTGTCTGTAAAAGATTGGGACATGGCTTGGCTGTGGACTCCTTGGATGAAAACAAGTTGATTTAGGCCAACCTATATATATCCAAAATCGTCTCGTTGAGTTGGTACAAGGCGTTGAAGTTTCTTGTAAAAAAATAATTTTGCTCATGAAAAGAGTAGGCTGAGATTGATTTCCATAATTTTCGGAATGGCATGTTCTGTGACTGTGAGTCCTGTTTTGAGATATATTTGATCATCATCAGTGACCTGCAAGTCTCGAGGTTCATTTGCAAATAAATAATTTCTGATCTGATGCATCCTGCGCATTTTTGAAAATTAATCCCATTAGTCGGACTGTTTATTGATCATGGCTACACTGTATTCTTATTGTAAACAAACTGATATGTTGCTGGTCCTCGCGGGCTTTACAAGAACTCTCGCGTTACAAATTCAGTGATAACTATTCTGGACCTAAGGTGAGAACTTCAACGCCTTGAAACGAATTTGGATATAGGTAAGTTGGCTAAAATCAACTTATTTTTATCTCAGGAGTCTACAATCAAGCCATGTCCCAACCAGATTATTTTTTATTTAAATGCATAAGATCCCTCAGATCAGATATTATTTATTTGCAAATGAACTTCGAGACTTATCAAAAATTCACACGATACAAAAAATATTTCTGAAGGGAATATCTTTCTGGGAAAAAAAAACTGAAAGTCTCCGATGATGATCAAAACCATCTCAAAACGTGACTTACAGTCACAGAACATGCCATGCCAAAAATTATGAAAATCGATCTCAGCCTACTCTTTTTATGAGTAAAATTATTTTTCCCAAGAAAACTTCAACGCCTTGTACCAACTCAACGAGACGATTTTAGATATATAGGTAAGGTGGCCTAAATCAACTTGTTTCTATCCCAGCAGTCCACAGCCGAGCCATGTCCCAACCTTTTACAGACACCCTGTATATACAAATGTTGCATATATTCACTATGCAACAAAGGGGCAATGGGCATCCCATGCCACGCCGAGTGTGATGACTGGGTAGGTACCCACTATACCCAGATAAGAAAATGCTGTAATCATCATTTGTTAGCTACCGTTTTCAGTAAATATAATTTCCCATTGTTAGAGCGAATCCAGTGTTATTTTTATGAGTGTCTTCCGCCTCAGCCTCAGCCTTGGTATTTTATTTTCCACTTCCTCCATATAGGTGGTACCACAACGGGTATTATTCTCCCCAGTAGTTTACAAACGTATAATATTTATAATAGAACGGCCATAATACAATATAAAATTACTGAGCAGTGCGATGATAACGTTTTTAAATAGAATGTGAACATACCTATTCCATTATTAGATTAACTGAGGTGTATATTTTCTATCATTTAAATACATGTTCGCATCCAGTCGTATTATGGAATACAGGCGGAGATTGTTCGGAAACAATTGTTATTTTGTTCGAGATTTGCACGTAATAGAACTGCATTTACCATTGGTTATTTATTGCAAGATTATTGAGTTCCCTCTCTGCTGGTGATTCAGATTTAACATCGACGATAAGATACCTATTCTCATTTCTCCCCATCGTTCTATAGTCTCGTTCTGAACTGTGAAATATCTCGAGAATACCTTTGAATCTCTTACTCGCTCTTTAAAAAAGGTGAGTATTTAAATCCTTTCATCATATTCAATCCTACATAGCACAATCGATTTCCAATGTTGATGACCTGATTTCGAATCCGAAGAGATTTTCAACTTATATCTTGCCTTCTTGTAACCATATAATTTTTCGGTAATATCGGTGATTCTATGACGCCTACTGACGATCATCCCAGTTGCTCATTCAGTGTATCTTCAGAATAGCTGTCTCGTCTTGAAATTATTTAAATGTTCAAACTGTTGAAGTTTATACAACTTTATACACCTAACAATTGTTTTTTTTTTCTGTGTTTCAATAACTTGTACCACTTAACTATACCTACCCGAGCCTATACCTATTTTCCAAAGGTTGGTGGTCAAAAGATTATCAAAGGTTTTTTCTCGAACTGATAAAAAATCTACACTGTAGAAAATTCCTCTGAGTGAATGCATATGTGGTTGTGAGTGAATTTACTGATTGAAATATTTGAATGAATTCTCAACTCAAACTAGATATTTCATCAAGTTTTCATATCAATGAGAATGTTTATAACAAATTTGATTGAATAGGCTCATAAATAACCATTTTACACAGTCAAGTAGGGTAAAATTTCAACTCAATCGGGCGTGGACCGAAATTGACTCATTATTGCGTGGACCTTTAGTGAAATTTCACTCATTTTTTTTTTTCAGTGTAGTAGGTGAAAATTAACCTACCTTACACCTATTGATAGTACGAGAATGGAATGTGATATCTTCTGAAAGCTCTTGATAACAACCAGAGCAAAAATTTATCTGTGCCGCAAATTTTCTTTTCCAGTATTCCCATGTGAACTAGTGAACTTTGATATACAGTATAGTCAATGGTGTCAATTCCAGGTTTCGATGCACTTCTTAATGAATTGACGAAAAATCGAATGCTAAACTCTGCTAAAGCGATTGCTCAAGTATAGGTATAGCTCGAGGTATTCATAGATTGACCTCGATCTTCACTCACACCATTTGATTACATCTGGTAATGGCAATACTCTGCAGTTTTGTTGCTGGTCTAGTAAACGAAAAGTGTTTTTATAATCTTCGATATGATTATTGGAAATGTGAAGTATTTGCCCGTGTAGCTTTGAATTTGATAGTAAATGGTCGAGAGCAACTTTATCAGAATCAACCCTAATAAAGTGTTGAAAATGCAGTGTTAAAGGGTCACAGTCACGTTTTTGAGTACTAAAGGCTTGTGAAAATATTCATGAAGATATATAGTTTATCCAAAAACAATTGCAGAATCTCGTGCCGCACCTGCAGTCACGTCAAAGGAAACTTCAAACACTCCGACGCCGCACAGTGCGGGATATTCTGCAACTGATATTGGATATACTTTACCCTTGTAGCCGAAATGAATGATATAAAGTAGGTAACTACTAGCATTCACTCAGTTGATTAACAAATCTTGTGATTCTTTTCTATAATATATAAGTTCAACATGAGATATTTTCATAGAACTTCTTCTAGTTAGTCGCGTCGAATCTAAATTTTCCACTGCTGAGATGATACGCATCAGATCGAAACATCATTTTTTCCACAATCATCAATTAGTCCAATTGGAGTGGGTTGCAATGGCGGCCACCTCACAACAATGCCCGTCAATTGGCCCGTGATTGGCGTCGAACATTGATTGATAGGTATACTTGTTTGAAGAACGTTATGATTATTAGTAATGTGAAGTATTTGCTGATAGCTAGACTGACTGAAGCTTCGAATTTGATAGTGAATGGTGAGGAGCAAGATGAGACATCGTTTCCTGAAAATAAAAAGGAACTATACGTTGCTGTTGAAAATGCTCGAGAATATTCATAAATATATAATCCTAGAATTTCGATTTCGATGATAGATGGTAGAAACCAGTAGCAAAATGAAGGATTATGGATAACCCATACTGACTCATTTCACCAAGAATCGTGCAATTATCTTCTATAATATTGCTACAGTCTCATGGGTGATGCCTCGCTCACAAACTCACTCACTTCTCTGGAACACCGTAGAAAAGTTGGCGATCTGGCTCTATTTTATAGATATCCTCATGGACGACGCTCTTCTGAAATATCAAAAATTGTTCCTCCCTTGCCAGTCCCCTGGAGATTAACCCATCGAGTTGAGGCTTCGCACCCCTTCGTGATCACTTTGAAGACCTGCAGAACATCTCTTTTCAAAGACTCGTTCATCCAACGAACAGCGAGGCTCTGGAACACATTGCCACCTCCAGGAATTCGAGAAGAACACCAATTCCTACCTTATTCCCCTTGGTTCTCACGATATCTCTACAGAACTCCTTCTAGTGACTTGAATCGAATTTTTCTACTACTGAGATGATCCGCATCAGATCGAAATCTCATTTTTCCTACAATCATCAATTAGTCCAATTGAAGTGGGTTGCAATGACGGCCACCTCACAACAATGCCCGTCTATTGGCCCGTGATTGGCGTCGAACATTGAATGATAAACTTCTTTGATGAACGTTATGATTATTAGAGATGTGAAGAATTTGCTGATATCTAGACTCACTTAAGCTTCGAATTTGATAGTGAATGGTTAGGAGCAAGATAAGACATCGTTCCCTGAAAATAAAAAGAACTACTCATACGTTTCTGTTGAAAATACTCAAGAATATTCAAAAAGATATCATCCTAGAATCTCGATCTCGACGATAGATGGTAAAAAACAATAGCAAAAATGAAGGATTATGGAGAACCCATACTGACATTCACTCATTTCACCAAGAATCGTGCAATTATCTTCTATAATATTGCTTCAGTCTCGCGGGTGATGCCTTGCTCACAAACTCACTCACTTCTCTGAAACACTGAAGAAAAGTTGGCGATCTGGCTCTATTTTATAGATATTTTCATGGACGATGATCTTCTGGAATATCAACAATTGTTCCTCCCTTGGCAGTCCCTGCGAGATTAACCCGTCGAGTTGAGGCTTCGCACCCCTTCGTGATCACTTTGGAGACCTGCAGAACATCTCTTTTCAAAGACTCGTTTATCCAACGAACAGCGAGGCTCTGGAACACCTTGCCACCTCCAGGAATTCGAGAAGAACACTAATTCCTACCTTATTCCCCTTGGTTCTCACGATATTTTTACAGAACTCCTTCTAGTGACTTGAATCGAATTTTTCTACTACTGAGATGATCCGCATCAGATCAAAATCTCATTTTTCCACAATCATCAATTAGTCCGATTGGAGTGGGTTGCAATGGCTGCCACCTCACAACAATGCCAGTCTATTGGCCCGTGATTGGCGTCGACCATTGAATGATAAACTTCTTTGATGAACGTTATGATTATTAGAAATGTGAAGAATTTGCTGATATCTAGACTCACTAAAGCTTCGAATTTGATAGTGATTGGTTAGGAGCAAGATAAAACGTCGTTTCCTGAAAATAAAAAGAACTACTCATATATGTTTCTGTTGAAAATACTCAAGACTATTCAAAAAGATATCCCAGATCGATCTCGATGATAGATGGTAGAAATCAATAGCAAAAATGAAGGATTATGAAGAACCCATACTGACATTTACTCATTTCACTAAGAATCGTGCAATTATCTTCTATAATATTGCTACAGTCTCGTGGGTGATGCCTCGCTCACAAACTCACTCACTTCTCTGAAACACTGTAGAAAAGTTGTCGATCTGGCTCTATTTTATAGATATCCTCATGGACGACGCTCTTCTGAAATATCAATAATTGTTCCTCCCTTGGCAGTCCCCGCGAGATTAACCCGTCGAGTTGAGGCTTCGCACCCCTTCGTGATCACTTTGGCGACCTGCAGAACATCTCTTTCCAAAGACTCGTTCATCCAACGAACAGCGAGGCTCTGGAACACATTGCCACCTCCAGGAATTCGAGAAGAACACCAATTCCTACCTTATTCCCCTTGGTTCTCACGATATTTTTACAGAACTCCTTCTAGTGACCTGAATCGAATTTTCCTACTACTGAGATGATCCGCATCAGATCGAAATCTCATTTTTTCCACAATCATCAATTAGTCCGATTGGAGTGGGTTGCAATGGCGGCCACCTCACAACAATGCCCGTCTATTGGCCCGTGATTGGCGTCGAACATTGATTGATAAACTTCTTTGATGAACGTTATAATTAGTCGGGCCGAATAGATGGGAGATGGGAGCTACGAGGCGCCCTGCGGCGTCGGTCCGCCTGAAGCACAAACTCCACAGGGGGTAGCGAATCGTCTCGCGATTTGCGCGGTGGATGGATATATACCTCCTTGCAACTTTTAATTGAAAACCAGGAATTCGCATGGGAATGTAGAGTAGAAACTTAATGATAATAATTATCCGATAGATCGAAAATATTGAGTTGGTGATATACAGGGTGACACAGGCACATGTAACAGCCTGTAGTTTTTCCATTCGAAAGGATGAAGATTTGAAATTCACAAGGTATATCATCGATTATGGCGCTTCCCTTGAACCCAATGACAATTTTTTTCAATCACCTGTTTGATCGGAAGTAGACCTAACTTTATTTTTCCGAACGGCACCCTATATATATTTCTGTAGCCTATCTCATTCGCCTGGAAATTATCTATTCAACTATGTGTCACAATTTGATATTTGTTCATGAATTGGCTGTTAAATTTCATTTTATTGAAATACATGAAGTGGGCTGTGGCCCGAATACAACATTTCGATGCTTGATAGGCTTAGGAATCCAAAGATCATGACTAATACTATATTATCAGGCCTTAGATTTGGCGTCTAAGGCCAATATTTCCTCCATTTGCCTGGATAACCTTGTCAAATTCTGGAGATATCTCTCATTGGCGTCCACGTCGCGAGGGGGGGGCTTTGGGAAACGGCTACTTAGCTGCTTCGCAAAGGCTAACAATGAGAAAAGTCACCCAATCCTAAGGTGGAGTGGATCCCGTGCCGATGGGATGCGTGGTACATGGGAGATGTGCAGACAACGAGCCCTCCAGAGAACCAGGCGAAACTCTGGAGTAAACAGCCTTGCCTCAGTAAACGGCTCTGCTGAGGTCGACCAACACATCCGCATTACTCGTGGGAACCATATGGAAAACCAAAAACAAAATAATGACGAACCTGCCCATCTGATGGAGGTTGAGGGGACACCATCCTCATCTTCATTGGATGCAGAGAATAGGCTTCTGGAGGGCGACTCTTCTGGAACGGGAACTGAGGCACATCAAACCTTGGTTACTGTGGAGGAAGAGCGCATCCTACAGGAGCTGATGGAGTCGACAGAGGAAGGGGAGGAATCTGGGGGCAGCCGTGAGCAGCCACCGGTTCCAAACCCTCAGGATCTGCCGGACACAAAAGTGAAGATGTCTGGAGCGCAGCGCAGGAAGCTGGCGATCCAGGCGGCTATGGCTCGTGGGGACCCGATCATTCCTAGGAAGCCTAGGTCAAATCGGAGGCCCACGAAAAAACCTCAAGCACTGGTGGCCGTAAATCCATCATGTCTTAAGAGACCAGACAAAACCATCTCCACAACGGGAAGTGGGAAAGTCTGCGAGGCCGCTGGAAAGAGGGGGAGATCCGAGACCAGCACACCTTCGCCGCTCCTTAAGAGGAGCAAACAGAGTGTCTCTGCGGGACCTTCTGTAACTAAACCCGTCAGTACACCAACTGGAGGCAGTTACAGTAAGGCCCTGACCTCCTTTAAGATGGCAGTGACTACGGGCAACTATCCCGAAGACAAGCTATCTTTGGAGCAGGTGAAGCAAATCCAGCTTCTTATTACGAGAGAGATCTGGAGATGTGAGCCAGGAACTGGGCCTCAATTCGCAGGCAGCTACCCTCAATCGGGGGTGCTGATCCTAACCTGCGAAAATGAGGAATCCAGAGAATGGCTCAAGCGGAAGGTGCCTACGCTGAAGCCTTGGGAGGGGGCCGCCCTTAGCGTCGATGACGCTAATAAGGTGGTCAAAACTCACAGGGCTGTGGTATGGGTGCCAACCGAGTTCCTGGACGCCAAGGAGCCGGCTAGGATCCTACAGCTCCTGGAAACCCAGAACAAGGGCATTAAAACAGGAGACTGGAGGATTATTTCCACCAATTCCGACAAACAAGGAATTACCCTTGTTCTTGGAATTGACGACCTCAACCTGAAGGAGTTGGCCAAGAGAGGCTTCAAAGCCTACCTAGGCCTGTCCCAACTTACCTTCAGGGTGGTAAGTAAAAAGAGCGCCGAAGATGCTGCAGGTCCTTCAAGTAAACCTGCAGCATAAAAAGGCTGCGACTGCTGCCTTAGTGAGGTACCTGTCCCGAGGCGAAGCTGACATAGTCCTGATACAAGAGCCCTGGATTCACGGGGGACGAGTCTCAGGACTGGGAGAAGCCAAGGGTAAGGTAATATACGATCTGACGGCAGGGAATGTGAGATCCTGCATTTTCGTTAAGAACGAGCTACACGCACTAAAACTGCTTGATTTCTGTTCTAGGGACCAGGCAGCAATTAGGCTGAAAATACGTATGGGAGGAATCTGGACGGAAATCATAATAGCCTCAGTGTATCTGCCATACGATTCTATCGGGCCACCTCCGTCAGCAGAACTGGAGAGGCTAGAGGAGTACTGCAGGCTTTCAAACCTACAGCTCATCTTTGGCATTGATGCCAATGCTCACAGCACAGCTTGGAGGAGCAGTGACACAAACAGAAGGGGTGAGTTCTTATTAGATTACATAATTTCTAAGAATTTAGTTATAATGAATCGCGGGAACGAAGCAACTTTTGTTACCAAAACTCGTAAGGAGATCATTGACATAACCCTGGCGTCTTCTAGAATAAGCTCTCAGGTAACTCGGTGGCGTGTATCTGAGGAACCGTCCTTGTCGGACCATAGGTATATCTGTATGGAAATTTCAGATACTGAACACCCGACAGAAGCCTATCGAAACCCGAGAGGTACGAACTGGGAGAAATTCAGAGAGGACTTAACAATAAACCTAGGAAACGTCAAGAAGATTATCAAAAACGGCACTGATGTAGAGGTAGCCTCCTGTCAGTTGCAGGAGGCAATAATATCCTCATATCAGGACAACTGTCCTTTGGTAAGGCGCAACAGCAGCAAAGACGTTAGCTGGTGGAACGAAGAACTTAAAACGCTAAGAAAAGAAACACGCAAACTTTTCAATAAGGCGAAGAAAACTGGGGAGTGGGGGCAGTATTCCATCACTCTGACCAATTATAATAAACAGATCCGTAGGGCGAAAAGGGAGTCGTGGAGGCGTTTCTGTGGAGAGGTGGAAACAACCTCTGAAGCAGCACGCCTCCATCGAATCCTAGCCAAGGCACCTGTTAATCCTATGGGGAATATAATGAAACCTGACGGGAGATATACTGAAACTGGCAGGGAAACTCTGGAGATTCTACTTCGGGCTCATCTGCCAGATTCGGTTGAAATTGAAAACGATAATCTACCAGACCCACTAAACCCTCACATGAGGGCTGCTGTTGGGGACTGGCGGGTATCGAAGAAGATTGTTGACCACAGTAAACTGCTGTGGGTCATAGAAACTCTTGAATCCTACAAGGCGCCGGGACCGGACGGAATTATCCCTGCAATGCTACAGCAGGGTAAGGACCAGCTGGCTCCGTTTATTTGTGGGATATTGAGAGCAAGCATGGCAACGGGGTACATTCCGGTTGCATGGAAGAGAGCGAGGATCGTCTTCATCCCAAAGCCTGGAAGAGATTACTCTCAGGCTAAGGCGTTCAGGCCGATAACACTATCATCATTCATGTTGAAGGTGATGGAGAAGTTAATTGAAATGCATATCAGGGAAAACTTTCTCATTGAAAGGCCACTACATAAAAACCAGCATGCATATCAATCGGGAAAATCCTGTGAAACGGCACTTCATCAACTGGTGGGGAAACTTGAGGCCGCAATAAGCAACAAGAGCATAGCTCTTGCGGCTTTCCTGGATATTGAAGGGGCATTCGACCATACACCCTTCATATCCATGGTAGCAGCGGTTGTTGAGCGTGGCGTGGAAGACACCACATGTCGGTGGATAAAAAACATGCTACACAACAGAACAGCGGAATCCACATTGCTTGGTGAAACCATGGAGGTGACGATTTCTAGGGGTTGCCCACAGGGAGGAGTTCTTTCTCCCCTGCTGTGGGATCTGGTTATTGACGAACTCCTGAAAAAACTAAACAATGTAGGAATTTACTCACAGGGGTATGCAGATGATGTTGTCATTCTAGTAGAGGGGCAGCATCCTGAAATTATTTCAGACTTGATGCAGAGAGCCCTGAAGATAGTAGAGGGCTGGTGCAGAAAGGCAGACCTCAGGGTCAATCCTAGTAAAACTGCACTTGTGGCCTTCACGAAAAAGAAGAAACTGGACAAACTAAAAGTTCCCAGACTTTTTGACACACAGCTAAGTATGACACAGGAGGTTAAGTATCTGGGAGTAACCCTAGATGCTAGGCTAACCTGGAATACTCAACTGCGAAAAACTGTCAGCAAAGGCAAAATGGCACTAATGGCTTCTCGGAGAGCGATTGGTAACACATGGGGACTGAAACCACGCATGGTACATTGGCTGTATACTGCTGTGGTGAGACCAATGATTGTATATGGATCGCTTGTCTGGTGGCCTAAGACTGAACAGAGATCAGCTATAATGGAGCTTTCAAAACTCCAGAGATTAGCTTGTCTCTGCATCACAGGTGCTATGCGCAGCACTCCTACCGCTGCTATGGAAACCATACTCAATATTCCACCTCTTGAAATCTTCATCAGGGCGGAAGCGAGGATGGGGGCATACAGACTGGAGTGTACCGGCAACTGGTATGCTCGGGGTGACTCCCTGGGACATACAAAAATAATCAGCCAAGTTTCAAGCCCACTAATGGATATGGGAAGGGACAAAATGCTGCCTAGAAATAACTATTACAGACCCTTCAACACTCAGCTCTACTGGGATGAAAGGGTCTTGACTAACTGTCAGGAAGGCACGTTAGTATGGTACACTGACGGTTCTAAGACTGATGAGGGCACGGGAGCCGGAATATATGGAGATAGACCCAGAACCAGGATGTGTGCTTCCTTGGGGAGGTATGCTTCAGTATTCCAGGCAGAGGTGCATGCTATTGAGGCATGCCTGAGAGAGAATATAGTAAGAGGATACAGAGGTAAACAAATCCTCATATGCTCAGATAGTCAGGCGGCCATTCAATCTCTAACATGCAATAAAATCAGATCAAAATTGGTCTGGGATTGCCTTCAAAGCCTGCTAACCCTGGCTAACCACAACAAGGTAACTCTTCAATGGGTGCCAGGGCATAAGGGAATTGAAGGCAATGAAGCAGCTGACGCTCTTGCCCGGCAGGGGTCTGCGACGTTGTTTATGGGGCCGGAACCTGTGTTCGGTATCCCCAAAACCTCAATACGCGGCTGGCTGGCAAGGTGGACGCAAGAAAGACATCAGGCATACTGGAACAATGTCCCAGGACAAAGACACAGTAAACTGATGGTTGGAACACTGTCCAAAACAGTGACTAACGACATTCTGAGCCTAAACAGAAGTCAGATCAAACAAGTGACGGGACTAATAACCGGTCACTGCCCCTTGAGGAAACATATGCATCAAATGGGCATCTATACAGACGAACCCATATGCAGACTATGCAATGAGGAGGAGGAAACTGCCACCCATGTAATACTGGAGTGCGAAGCACTAGCGCGTTGGAGATACAACCTTCTGGGAGCAGTAAACTCTCAAGAGGCATTTTCAAAGAATGATCTGGTGAAGAGGCTGCTAAACCTCATCAAGGTAGCGAACCTGTTCACCTGAGTCAACAGCATGATCAGGAATACAATAGGCCCAAAGGCTGCAGTGTTTTGGGCTTCAAACCCTGACTGATCATTCTGCCATTAATCAATCAATCAATCAATATTATCAGAATATTTTCCATACCCTAATCGGTCCCAGATGATTGCCAATAATCTCATTGAGTTTGAAAAAATCATCCGAAAATAACTCACGCCATTGAGAAAACTAAGATAGAAATTCAGTTTTTTTTCATTTGGCTATCATCCATTTGGATACATGAAACTGAAATTGTTGAAATAATTTATGAATCGTCCTAATATCGTGAGTTATTTTCGGATGATTTTTTTGAACTCAATCCGATTAGGGTATGGAAAATATCCTGATAATATCGTCTAAGTAATGATCTTTCGATTTCTAAGCCTATCAAGCATCGAAATGTCATTGTATTCGTGCCACAGCCAACCTCATGTATTTCAATAAAATGCAGTTGAACAGCCAATTAATGAACGAATATCAAATTGTGATAAATAGTTGAATAGATAATTTCAATGCCAATAAGATAGGCTACAGAAATAAACAGAGTGCTGTTTGAAAAAAATTTGATTGGGTTCAAGGGAAGCGCCATCATCGATAATAATATAACCCTTGTGAATTTCAAATTTTCATCTCTTTAAATAAAAAAAACTACTGGCTGTTACTTGTCTCCAGTGTCACCCGGTAGATCTTTGCGAGAAACAATAAACATAGTACACACCGAGGTATTTCAATCACTGATGAGTACCTTGTGAAGAATGTAAAAATTTGACGTTTCTTACGTGTTCTTGAAATGTTACCTCATGGTTTTGATACAGGATATTGGTATTGGTAGGTTTGTTCTTTGAGGGATTAGAGAACTTTGAGGCGATATGTGCATGATATTTCTCGCACAGTCAACTGGTATGATCCCTGTACAATTCGATCTCTTGTGATGTACAGCATAACACTCTAGCAAGATGTGGTGTGGTGTTTCTGAATCAGCAAGTGCTGCAGACCTCCTCTAAGCCTACCTTCCTCATATGTTCTTTGAGTCTATATAGGGTGATTCAAAATTCGCGATGTAAATATTTTGAGAACGGATTGTTGGGATCAAAAGAAGACTTTACCTTCATATGAACATGTGTTCTAAAATGCATCCCGTTTCGGCCAATAAAAGTGAGGATCCCCCTCCAACCTCCCCCTCCAAAAGGAGTTTACATAATTTTTGAAGAAATAATGATGTACAGGGGCCTGCCAATTTTTACAAGGTTTGATCCGTTATTCTAGTCACTATTTCAGAGTATCTTTTTCATTACCTAACTCACAGTTGCTGTAGCTTTGAGGGGGTGAATTTTTCGACACATGTTTATATGAGGAAAATGTCGTATTTTGATCCCAACAATATGTCCTTAAAATATTTACATCGAATTTTGAATCACCCTGTGTACAATGCCCCATTAGAAATCCCCTTATCGCCTTGAGATTTTATCAGGTTAATCAGTATTCGATATTGCTTGGTTTGAATTGTAGAGGAGATTTTTGGCTTGCCGCACTCCTGGAAGTCTTCGCTCGTGTGTTGCTCTCATTGCTGCTCCAGCTTTATCAAGTTCTTCTGGAAAATGAACAAGTCCAAGGTTTCTGGTCCGATTAATGGCCTTGATGTTCCTTGTCGTACCAGAATGTCTGATGCTTTTTCATTTTCCTCCTCCACTCCAAAATGTGCAATGTGATGATATCTATAGATATTTCCGAACCATATGTTCAAGTTGATGTTGAAAGAGGTTACCAAAACTGGGATACATGATGTGATAGAATTTGGAGAAATACGATCAATTGTATATTTTTACAATCCGTGAACTGATGACATTTGATTAAGAAAATGTAACCGCCTCTTTCACCACTACTTATCAATTACCGTCTCTGTCATACACGTATATCTTAAATGCATCATCACTCTCACTGCAAAGCCCATTTTCATTAAACACTAGTTAGTTCGTTTCTGAATGCGTTTGAGTGTTAATGGTATAGAGGTCTGTAGTCCAAGAACTCGTGAACTCCATACAGTGTCAAACCATTTTTTTTTTTTTCGAAAAAAAATCAAGTACTCTATAAATATCCCACAAATATTCAACACATTCTAATTCATATTCTCGAAAGTAGGATTCATTTTCAATATCGTCCTAGTTAACTTGTGCAAAACTCTGTAGAATCATTTTCGTTTGTTTCAGTGTTGACACAGAAGCGTCTACGAAGAGAGAAGAGAACAAGAAGACAGTTGCAAGAAGAACTAGAGATGGAAAGCAAGAGACGGATGCTCCTAGAGGAATCATTGAGAGAGTCAGGGGCTACAGAACATATCACTACAATCAATGGTATGTTTCACATTCAAAATTTATTTTTTTCAATGGCACAAATTCTATCTCTTGATACGCTTGTAATCTCCTTATTGGTTTGTTCGTGTTCCGAATTATTGAAACAGTACTTGGATAGCGCAGAATCAGGTGCGCAAGTCTGGGATAGTTTGGAATTCAGATAAAGAAAAACGCGATCTCCAGTTTTCTTCTTTTTCGAAAATATGATATATTTGTCCGGAATCACGTGTATCGGGGGCATATTTTTATAATAATTTTTGTTACGTATCAATATCCGATAATATTCCCAATATGCTCTTTCTGTGTATTTTCTAATCGTTATATGAAATATCAAATGGAAGAAACCATGCCATTCAGTATTTTCAGACGTTCAAAGAAGATGGAGAACAAAAATATCCCATAGTTAGTAGTGTACGTACTCGGTGGAAATCTGTAACAGATAAGTTGATTCCTGTTTTTTGAGTTCAGATTTCTAGGATCTATTTCGGTCACATTGATTTCGACTCCCATAGTGTGAATACCAATCTGTTTGGTAATTTTTGTGTCCGCGTGACCATATGGTTACGGTCGATCCTGAGTTACGTAGTCGTCCAGTAGTTCCAGCAGGTGAACAGGACATCTGGACGTTGTGCTCTTTGTCTTCGGAAAAATGATCGGAAAACCGTTACAAATGTGAAATTTGCGGACAGTTTGTTCGTGTAGAACACAGCCAGAAGAAAATGATATGAACCACATGTAATAAATGATATCTCAAAATATTGTCTATGACATAAATGGATTCGCATCCAAAATTATTCACGATAGTCATGAGCAGTTCTTGCCTAGAGGCAGCTTTCGAAACGATTCGAAACTCTCCACCTAGTTCGTATCAAACAAAAACCACAAATATGTGGAACTGTGGACTACAAAACACTCCCAAAAACACTTCTGTGTCTGTTAATTTTGTGAACACGGGCAACCTTATATTATAAACTGATGGCAAAATTGATAAGATGTTGAAATTCTGCGGCTTTGAGTCCAAAATCCAGTATCTTGAATATCCAAGAATATCCGATATCCGACCTTCATTATCCTAACCTCGAATTTTCTTCTTCTGCGGCCGCTCGCACGGTCGCGTCAAACTCATAAGTTCCACATAGGCCCTGAGGGATCATCGGAGCTTTGCGCTCGTACCTAATATTATTGTTCCGAAGTTATTATTTGCTAAATATAATATTCCGTCGGAGCAGTCGAATGTTCTTAATGGGTAGACAAGGCAAATATCTTGTAATCTGCGGGGCCTGATGCGAAAGTTGGTGTCCCGCAGGGCATCAAAGACTCTCATTCCTGCTCGCATGCCCTTTTCGTGTGATTGACAGGCCCTCTTAGCTCGCGTGTCGTACCTATACCGATCTTCTGCAGGCTACATTGGATCACTTGCCATTTCCATTTCGATATCGATCACTCGATGTCATAAAGGTGATAAACATCACTGTGAAAAATTGAGAATGGATGTTACGAAATTTTGGAGGTCAACTCGTTAGGAAATTCAAAATTGTGACCTCCCAGGCTGCTGTAACACGACTGAATTTGTTCAATAGTATCATATGAAAAACAATTAATAGTGGTCGACGGAGTTTCATCTGACTCTCTTATCATAAATGCTGGTGTTCCGCAAGGATCAATTCTAGCATCAACACTATTTCTAGTCCATATCAACGATTTGTTGGAAGCAACTTCATATCCAGAACATGTTGACAGCATAAATATGGACTTGGCAACAATTCTCGAATTGGGGATCTGATAACTTGGTAGATTTCAATGCAAACAAAGCAAGCATGCCTTTTCTTTAGAAAAGCCGATCTCACTGTGCCCAACATAAGCTTGTCAGGAGTAACCATATCTTTGAAGACATCCATTTCGATAATTGGTATTACTATCAGCAATAATGTTTCTTGGGAAAATCACGTGAGATCAATTGCTAAAAGTGCTGATTTTTCTTTGAAACATATTGGCCTGGAGTACAATTCTGTTGACTCCTATACCGGGTGACACAGGGTATCGGGCCACCCCTGTAACTTCTGCTTTCGTCATCGGATTTTTCTGAAATTCGGTACAGTTATATAAGCAATTATTTCGGATTTGATCACATTACAATCCAATATGGCGGACTTCCGGTATTTCTGGAAATGCCAGCAACTTTGTTTTTTCAAACGAAACACCCTGTATATTTTTACATATTCAATTTCAACAGGTCGAAACAAGTGCAATCTTCATTTCAAATGCCATTTTTTCGAAAAAAATTAAATTAAAATTGTTTTTTTCATTTTACCTCGTGGATAAATGAGATGGATATGGAACCCCTATGGGCCACCTACCCGTCTCTCTAGAACATACATTGAGGAACAAAATGACATATCATTTTTGTTTTTCGGTGCAGTAACAAATTGTCTACATTCAAAAATCAACAACTAGTTTATGAATTTCCTTGCAGTTAAAATAATTTTTCAACTAGGTAGGCTGTGGAATAAATGACATTTGACATAAAGATTGCACTTGTTTTGACCTGTTCAACTTGAATATGTAAAAATATACAGGGTGTTCCATTTGAAAAAACAAAATTGCTGGCATTTCCAGAAAAACCGGAAGTCCGCCATATTGGATTGTAATGTGATCAAATCCGAAATAGTTGCTTATATAACTGTACCGAATTTCAGGAAAATCCGTTGACGAATGCAAAAGTTACAAGGGTGGCCCGATAACCTGTGTCACCCGGTCCCGGTATATGCCTCTAACCCGCTATAATCTGAATGAGATTTCAAAATGATGCCATCATAGTTAACTCGGCGACAACAGAATTGTACTTCAGGCCAATATATTATGTCTGTGCAAATAATGATATGTTTTATCTGTATTTTCGAATGGTATAAACAAGATAAAAGAAGTTAGTTAACAAAAATGAATGTTACTACTTGCCGCAATTGTTTTAAGGCAACACACCTTGATAAACACGAAAACTTTCAAACCCCAAAAATGACCAATTGATCTGATTCATCTAGTCAGTATCGCAAGCGCAATGCATGTAACATTCCTGCTTTCTCCACTATGTATCAGTGATTTTTACATGATAACACGGCTTTTCCATACTGTAGCATTTTTATGGATTCAAGTGTACACTATACTAATATTTGGATCACAGTTTCACAAATTATATAGCGAATCGTGGTTATACAGAACTTGCAATGTACTGCGCGTATAAAGAAACAATACCATATGAAAACTGGAATATTTCGGAATCCAGCATACTATTTACTAAAAAATACATACGAGTTTCAAAATCACCGTATCAATAGACGAAATAATACAGACTCCGGAATTAATGCGTTAAATATTCAGGAAAAATATAATTCCTAAACATAGTTCTGTATACTGTGAAACAAACAGAAGGTATCACGTAATTCTACCATCATTTTTTGCAGTGTACCAGTACCGATTCTACCGCAAATTTTCAAAAGTTGTATTTTTCCAGAAAAACTGTCCGACCCCGACCAGAAACCGTCGACCACCACGTCGCCCCCAGCGCCCCTTCATCCCCCTGGTGCCTCCTCCGACCCCCCGCCGACCCCCCGCGACAGGATAAAGCAGGAGCGCGACGACGCCCTGGCTGGGTACGGCCAGCCGGCCGGGGAGTCCCGGGAGGGACGGGAGGGTCAGCTGCCCCCGCAAGATAGCAGGCCGTGGGGGTACGCCGGCATGGAAATGATCAACTCTGGGGCGGCGACGTTCTGGCAGAATTATTCTGGTGAGTATAATAATAATAATATCATTATTGTTTAACAAGAGAATGAATAAATACATAGATACATGAATAGAACAAAAGGAAGTCAATAAATGATCTCGGTACTCGATAAGTGACCAAACACTTGTTTCGAGAAGGTAGAAAGTATAGAATGAAAATATGAACAACAGCACTCACTAATACAATAAAGTTATAAAGTTGAGACAATTTATGAGTATGACAATTGATAAAACGCAGCTATAAAAAAGCATATAATATAAAACTAAACCAATAGGAAATTAATATAATAATATTAAAATTGAAATAGATATGTATTTAAAAACACAAAGTGGAAGAATAAATGTGTAAATGTTTAAATATAGTGATGTTTCAATTATTTTACTGAATTTGTATCTTGATGTTTCGTGAACAAATTTTCTCAGTTTATTTTTCAAGTGATTTATGTTCATCAAACTTTCTATCATATACGTATTAATAAACAATACGGATCATAACGGGTGCCAGGATAAAGCCAAAAATATGAAACAAATGAATATCCATAAGGATTTGGTGGCATGATACGCATGCGCCATGCGCTATTATAGTAGTCATCAAAGACATGCGTTTCGGTGGACAATGACGTTTACTAGCCTTTCAATCAAAGCAGTATGTGTCTGATCGTTTCAAAACTTTTCCTTATGGATAGTCATTTGTCTTCAAAAATCGGTTTCATGTTTCGCTATGGAAACAGATAGAATTTATCCGTATTGATTATTAATACGTATATGCTTTCTATGTCCTCAGTCATCGTATTGTAGATTTTTGGGGAAATGTATGAGTATGATTGCTGACAAACTGATTTAGAAATCAATGGAATAACATGGTAATGTCTATGTCTAGTTTCATACTGCTGATCGAGTCTGTTTACTTGATTGTTAATTTTTCTATATTTTATTATCACATTCAAATAATAAAGTTGCCTCATGTCTAGTATCTTACATTCTTGGTATAGTAAATCAGAAGGAAGTCTATGGGATTTTCTTAGAACAAGTTCCAGAAATCGTCTTTGTATAACCTCCAGTGATATGTTTGCGCACCGCCCCGCCCCTTCCTGCAAGTCCATATCGTAGGTGGCTTTCCACTAGAGCTAAATATAGTATTTTCAAATGGTGCAAGGATAGGAATTTTTTGAGGAACCTGAATTTATATAAGATGAACTGAAGTTTTTTAATCACGTACTGGATGTGTACGTTCCATTTCAAATCACTATCAATCATTATGCCTAAATATTTTATATGATTTACTTGTGAAATTGAAAGAATCTGATCTCTAGTAGTGATATCAATACGATCGTAGTGAGGCCTGTTTTTGTTGATGCAGCTAATTGGCAAGTAATATTTTTTTTTCAAATTCACTGTTAGTAACTTATGTTCAAGCCAGTTTTTAATAAAAGCAAAGTCTGTTTGCGCTTTTTCTCGCAATGCATCCCAATTTTCAGCCTCATACACAATTGCTGTGTCATCAGTGTTATAATGATTATTGTTTAATGTTAGTTTATTATATTTGAATAAGTGACACTCTATATATCGATAGAGGCAACTGTCATTCTTGAGCTGAAATAAATCTGAGAGATTGTCATTGAAATCTTAGAACAGGCTGTATTACAAAGATAAACCAGATGACGGAGAATGGAAAAAAGGAAAAGTAGTGAAAAAATATGACGAAAGATCCATTCATGATAAATAATGAAAAAGGAAATGTAATAAGCAGAAATGAAATTATGCTGAAACCAGATAGAAGTCCAGAAGAGGAGGAAACAACGAAACAGAGATATAACAAAGATACTACAGAAGGAGCTGAGAATTTACCAATTGCTCTACGGAAAACAAGTAGAAACATAAGACCACCAAAAAGATATCAGGACTAAAATAATTGAAGCTTGAAAGGGGGGATGTTATATAATGATTATTGTTTAATGTTAGTTTATTATATTTGAATAAGTGACACTCTATATATCGATAGAGGCAACTGTCATTCTTGAGCTGAAATAAATCTGAGAGATTGTCATTGAAATCTTATTCTAAAAGTATCATAAAACAATCAGCAAACCCTATTATGCTACCGCTGCTCTTTAGCGAAAACAGTCCAACTATGTATATATTGAACAATAGCGGTCCCAAGACGCTTCCCTGCGGCACATCATATTCAACAGCTTCTTTTGTACTGTGTACTTCATCTACTCTTACAACCTGTCGTCTGTTGGTCAGATAGTTCTTGAATATATTCAGATTTTGATTTCTTATACCAATGTCCTCCAGTGTTTGTGAAAGTAGTTCATGGCGAACAGTGTCGAACGCTTTTGATAGGTCTATGAAGAGACATAAACATGCTTTGATTCAACTCATAGCAGTATATTTTTTGGTAGTTAGTGACAAAATTGCATCTTCAGTCGATGTGTTTTTTTTTGAACCCGAATTGTTTTTCTGACAAGAGCTTATATCGATCCAGATATGATATCAGCCTATTCTTCAATAATTTTTCAAAAATTTTCGATAGATGAGTCAACAAATAAATGGGCCTATAATTCGCCACTTTTGTTTTATTTCCGTTTTTGTATATTGGAATGATGATTCTTTGAATGCAGAAGGCCAGACCACATTCCATGCACTTGTTAAGTATGAAACATAAGGGTTTCGTGATATGGTCAGCTTTGATTCCATCGACTCCTACCGATTTTTTATTAGTATGTTTCACCATCTCTCTGAATAGGCTAGACAATTATTATTCCTGACAATAGGCGAGTGAACTAATTTTTTTTTCTCAAATAGAATCACTCAATTTCATATCTTCTTACAGTTTCTCTGTTGATTTTTAGGTACTAAAATCATAAATAATGCCACGGTATTTTTCAAACGTCTACGATTGGGAATTACTTTTGTATTGGTGATATTCCTAATTATAGCAATAAACAGTCTATTGTTTCAAAATGTTCCCCCATGTGTTGTGAATTTGGGTAAATATACACACACTAGAGGACATTCGAACAGGTAAACGTGACAACACAACGCACGAATTGTGGGCGTTGTCAAGCAGCAAGCTGGAGTATGTCAATTGACGAATATATCCAAAAAATAGTATCACGTGTTGTATTTGTATGAGTATTTCATGATTGAGACAATAAATGAGCGGCTCGCGAGAGTTGTGCACACTGCATCCATCATTCTGGCTTTCAATATACCTAATTGAGTTTATGAACGTCAACAATTATTTATGGATAAAAAACGAGGTAGGTTGGTCACGTGTGAGTCAATTCGCCTTCTGTATTGGTAGAGCAAAGTCCGATCGAATTTAGTAAACAACTAGAGTGAAAAAGTAATTATATTCAATATTTCGATGAAAAGTAAGAGAACAAACGAAAGAGAAAGACAATATAGAGAGTATCCTTGGTTCCTCTCAAATCAAATCACAATGTTGCAATAAACAAGACATTATTGATATTGTTGAATTCGATTCGTTTCCTCCAATTGAGATTACGTTTCTTAAAATTCAGCTGTGTTTAAATCGATCGAGAAATGTTCGGAATGTACCTACCACACATAAAAGGCACTTCTTAAAAAACGTACCCATTACTGAAAGTTTGGCGCACGTATATTATGTCGATTTGACACGGTCTCATTCGTGCCGTCCTTCGAAAAAAACTCGAACGAATCGAATTCCTCCATGTTTCATTATTCCCTATCGAAGGAATTTCTATTGAGTGTTAACAATAATAACATTTCATCAGATGTGCATGACTGTAACTATTTATCACTTTGTTTTGAGAATCATAAGCAGGACGGTATTCGAAACAAAATTGAGTCTAGGAAATCAAGATTTTTCGTAATGGCAGAGAATTTCAATGGCACACTTGGTATATGAATGATTCGAAGGCTAATATCGTCTCGACCTTCGATCAGCGGAAATATCACACCTCTAAACATCTGTCGTCGAACCCATGGAATCGATAGGTAATTAGTTTTTACACTCCACTGAACATGAAGAACTCATCTATTCGAAAATTGTATTATTCATAATTGGCCGTGATGGCATCGACACGTGTTAAGGAATTCAATGAATTAATCAACTTTTTCACAATGCACCATTCTGGAATTTTTTCTAGCGACATATCCTCCCCTTCGGGATTTCAAGAAAAATATATATTTCTGCAACCGACACAAAAGTCGTCCATTTTGACACCAAAATTAGCTCTTAAATTGACGTTTCTATTACTGACACAAAAATAGGTATGTTGCTAGGCAACATATTTAGTTCTGAGGAGCTAAAGTTGAACTTAAGTTCCTAGGAGCTTGAGTTGAACTTCAACTCCTAGGAACTAAAAAGGATGTACTATATAGGTACGTCATCAAGAATAAACTCCAGAATAAACAACATTGTTACGGTTGGTTATTTGGGTTGGGACGCAGACCTGATTTGTTCCCGAGTTCGGCAGATTTGGCATTTCATACCCATGCTGGATATATAAAGACACCATATTATAGTTCAGTATTATTATTTCGATCAGGAAAGCCTTCAAGATTCACATACTTGCTGGATATGTATTTCATTCGTTATTCTCGGGATAGATAACTTGTTTTTGAATAATCACGGCCAGCAATAGTTTTTTGCCTCAAACAACGTCTTGTTTAACTTCATTTGATTATCGAGCCAAACACAGTGGAGTATGGAGAGATATAAATAATGCTATTATTATTGTTGATATGCTCACTAACCTTACATTTTCCACGTCTATACCTGGCACTGGCGCAATATTTGCTATTAGGGCACCTGGTCCATTCCTAAATATGTCACTGTATAGTTGTATTCATATTGGAACTACAATTCGAACATCCTAGAAAATTGAATAAACCTGATCTGTTAATGCAGGTAGAATATTCTCACCGCAAGGATTATTTGTTGCATTTTATACATATGGCACGGTATTGGTGGTTACGTCACATATTCATTCGAATTAATCCTTTCGGTTGCAGAAAGGATCAAAAGTGACTTTGTTTAACTCGCAAATGCAAAATTCGCTAACAAAGTGTCACTTTCGATACTAATAAAACAATCTACTATCATTCACTAAGAATTCTCTGATGATTGTGTATATTCTGTAATTAGGAATCAATATACCAACCATGGATAGAGCCTTTTTTGCTTATGGCGGTTCGAGAGCTTAAGGAACAATAATATGAAGTTAAATGTTTTGCAAAAAATGCCTGACATGATTCCATTAAAATCTACTCCAATTAATTCCGATGAAAAAGCACGGCACTGTCTTAAAGAATGTTCGTCTTTGAAAAACTGATCATATTGATGGTTATACATACCGATCCAATTTGGTACGAATCGCACAACTAATAGCTGATGGGATAGAGAGCTGCGTTTAAAGTGAGACACACTGCATATTGCTTTTCTCAATTGAGTTTCATGATTTCTTCGACACCATTACCTACTTCCTGCTTAAAATTCGATAAATGACGAGATTCCCTTGCAATTCTTGAAATATCGCCATATTTGACATATTTCGATATAACAGCAGCTTTTCCATATGTAATACCACAAGTGATACTGTTCTGCCAGAAATATTTTGCGATTATTACGACAGCTTGCTGCCTAATAATTTTACCGAATCACAGTGTTTATCAAAACTTTCGAGCCTTAGGCGAGAAGTTTTGGAACAATGCCATAAGCAAAATTGAAGCACAAACCCGGAGTATGTCAATCGATGAATATTTCCTGGAAAAATAGTATCACGAGTTGTATTCGTATGAATATTCCATGATTGAGACAATAAACGAGCGTCTCGCGAGAGTTGCGCACATTTCATCCATCATTCTGGTTTCCAACATAATTGACTTTTCACACGTCCAAAATTGTATTGCTGAAAATCGAGGAAGGTTGGTCACGTGTGGATCAATTCGGCTTCCGTATTGGTATAGAGTAATACAGAAGAAACCGTGAAAATGGTCGATTCTGATTGATTCTAGAGACCAAGAGTGAAATATTCAAGGAAATACTCGTACTATCAGCTCATGATCACAATTCGATAGACAGGAGCACTATCACGAAATATAAAATGGACATGTTTCTTGTAAGTTCGACTACCCGCCGAACCAGCAATTGCACATGTCTGTGATAGCCGTCTAGTGACGTATAAGCACATTCCACTGAGTAGTATAGCGTATCCGTAGCCAACACGTACTATGAAGTGATTTTAGTCAGTTCATAATACCAATATGTCTCCTCAAAGTGGCAATTGCCAAGATTTCAATAGGTACTATACAATATGTACATACATATCTGATTACCCACATCATCAATTTTCGAAATCAACAGTGACAATTCTCGATCTGATAATATTTGTCGTGAAGTGATGGAAACTGAACGAGAACACATCAGAGCCGAATTTTTGGTAATCTAATAAGGTGTTTCATTGAAATTAGAAGATTGTGTTAGCGCTGTATCTCTGCAAGTTTCAAGTCGCTATACTCGATATAAGTCTATGAAAATCTGAAGCACAAAAAATGAGAAAACTTCCATTGAAATAATCAAGCAATCCGATAACCGAGAATCCAAAAGCTGGCGAGGCAGTAAACCAAGAAGATACATCAGAAAAAAACTTTTTTCGATTCGTTTATCCGGAAGCGAACGCTTAATCCCCAAAATGCGTATAATGAAATTTGCCATGCAGCGCTTCGGTCTTTTAAAACATTAGAACGGCGCGAGGCGAAATACACACAATTTTCCGTTCATTTAGTTACAGCAAAATGACTTCGCTTTGTAGTCATAGAATCACCGTCTCATTTCACACACAGCGACAATAATATCTGAATTTAAATGGTTTCGCCTTTGGCAGTCGAAAAGGGAGAGATAGACCTCACGCTTACGCTCTTGCCACTTCCAAAGCAATTTGCCAAGCCTCGATGATTGCATATTATCTACTACTAGGTTGAGCATCACTCGGCTTATTCAGAATACTTCAACACCAGTGTATTGCCGATTTAGTCAAACGAAAGCTGTTCATCAAACCAAACAGCCTCAGTTTTATTTCGTGAAACAGCAACTTGTAACAGCATCATTTGTATATGACCAAATATAATGAACGCCATCGAAAAGCAACAGGAGATTCACTTGCCTACGTTACCCATGCATGGCAAGCTTCATTGAAGATCATGGGAAATCTCTAGATGTATAACGTTAGATATATTGAAGGCATTCGACCGTGTTTGACCCGAAGAACTTCTCTACAAACTATCATACGGCTTACCACCTCAGCTATGCCTTCTTTTATCAAGTTTTCTTTTGGGCGCATCGCTCCATGTGGTGGTGGTGAACGAAGTATCGTATGATACCATATACAAATATCTGCGTTCTACAATAAGGATCAAATTTGGCACCAACATTGTTTCTACTCCATATCAATGGAATGTTGGGAGTAACCACTTGACCTATCTATAACTTAACGAGTGACAGTTCCATCCATAATCGTTCTCTTTCAGAATTCCCATTTCTTCCCAGGAAACTAAGAACTCATGACTCACGACGATGGCAGGACAGGTTATGATAACGCTGTCAATTAAGATCTCGTTATAATTACAGCCTGGGAGACCAACGACCTAGTTGAACTGAACTTCACACATACCTTCTCTAGGGCAGCGGAACTCAGTATGCCTGATATAACAATGTCTGGTACCACCATTAACACAAAAACCATCATATCTATGCTCGGTGTTTCTATCAGCAACACTCCTTGAGAAAATCATGTCATGTCATGTTCCATTGCGGAAGCAGCTTCACGAAAACTCGGATTGGAGCTAATCCACACCCGAACAGCTTTTCATGATCTACAAAGCATATCAGATACGACCCGTTTCATGATATTCTTCCCAAATAATGTGTAGTTCATGCAGCACCCATCAAACATACACTGATGCTCTTATATTTCATCTGGAGACTAGCCATTCGCCTGGTTGGTGATGCCACACTCACGATTTCCTTGACATCATTAGATCACCATAGAGGCTTCTCCTCTATAGATTCTCCCACGGAAAATCATCTGATACAATACCAGTCAGACGTACTCGATTGTCTATTATAGGCAAAGCTTTGAGATTTCTTGCCAAAAAAGTATTTCCTAGGATCTTCAAAAGTAAAAAGAAAATCAAATACTTAACCTCTCTCCGTATTATGAAGTAACTACATGACCATCCATCTATTTTAGTGTTCAAGTAGTGTTACTGAATCGGTTGAAATAACGTTGAAAAAAGTGATGAAGTGAAAATGTTATTTTCATGAATTCAATGATAACGTAAGAGAATAGAAGGTAATAAAGTTGTCAGGATATGTTGTATTTACCGTATTAGGAAAATTGATCTCTTCCGATAAAAGGAAAACAATGATACATTTCGCAGTAGTGATGATAATTCAAAGTCAAATTATAGAGGGTGTTTCATTGAAAAACCGAAAAACGTCAACAGTGGATGAAGGTTTGCCAGTGTGATTCCGAATGCGCCATATTTTCATGATGAAAAATTATAATAGTTGTAGATTCTAATATCTAGGAAATCTGACTGATGAAAACGATCAAATTCTAGATACACATAGTAGCGTCTGAGAAATATTTCTGTGATTATGCGACACTCCTGAGAAATAGTCACAGGCTGAGTTAGCTTTCCGCAGTGTAATTTCCCTCGAGTTTCCCCGTTTACATAATGTGTTTATGGTATGAATACCCGCTTGTTTATTCACCTACGACGTGTGGACGAATTGAAGGGCCCAACCCGTTGCAACCATTACGGAAAGTCAAACACCTTAAGGTCTCGATATCTTATACGCTGCAGAATATTTAATAACGTATTCCGCATGATGGACTTCCAGAAGCAATATACCTAATGGCATGTTGATGGAATTGTAATTCAACTGGATGTGTCTAATGTATTTACATACAAAAACATCACTCATTTTGTGGCCATTTTTCTTCAAAAGGCCATAACAGTTTTACAGTCCTCCCCATAAAATTACGTAACGATAGATAACCAAGTCTCCTCGCAGAAAATTACTCACTTCTTCTTTTACCCTTCATTATATACACTAGTCTTTTACCTATGTTTCCGAACACCAAGAGACATGACTAGATGGCATGAACGACCGTTTGAGGGTTCCTGTGCATTGAGCAGAATCGTTTTCAGGCGAGCCATTTGGAAGAGATGCTCGAGTTGCTGAAATAGGTATGGAATTTTGCCATAGAAGAACAAATGGAGAAGTACTTGCTCACGTTACTCAAGTATGACAAGCTTCATTAGAACAACATGGGGAATCTTTATCTGTGTCGTTAGACACTATTCACAGCCTTGCAGATGATAGTTCTCTCCATACTGCGTTCTCTTCCGAAATCCCCGATTTTTTCCAGGAAACTAGGAATTCACAGCATAGGCAGGTCAACGCTGTCAATGGAGATATTTCTGAAATTACAGCCAGGGGAACCAACAACCTAGTTGAATTCAACGCCACCAAAACTGAAGCCTGTATTATCTCTAGAAAAGTGGAACTCGGTATGCCTGACAATAACAATGTCTGGTAACACCATTCCCATACCAAGTCCACTATATCTATGCTCGGTATTTCCATCAGCAGTTCTCTTTCTTCGGATGATCATCGCGAAGGCTGTTTCAAAAAAACAAAACAACTAGTTTCCTGGCTATTTGTTTCCTGTTGAATATTCCGAATGATATTACATGCATATCTTTATATGAAGGAGAATGCAAATTCTCTACTTCAGAAGATTTTGTTTTCAAATTCTTATCGTGTGTGTTCAATAGATGTAATTCAATATTCGTCGTGCATGGCATATAGCCAGGGGAGTAGTTGTTTCCTGTTGAATACGCCGAGAAAGAATTAATATTTCCATCACATGGAGAATGCGAATTATTAATGTATTTCTTCATATGATTATAATTTTTTTTTGTGTTCATAAATATATCTGAGAATATTCCTTTTCAATACTTTTACCCAATCAAGGGGTTCGAACTTGAACGATGGAAACTTGTTATTTTTATAGACATGAATCGCAGATTCGTGATTAGGTTTTCTCAATCCAGAATTTAGTATCCTAAAATTTTCTAAATATCTTCTACTTTCAAGAAGTTTCGTTTTTCTTCAATCTAATTTGATTCATTGACAACCCCAGTAGCACAGAATATTGGCTGCAAATCGGCTCTGCATTGGCCCAATATTTGAATATTGTGAATTGGTCGAACCATATTGTTACGATATTGAATAAGTGAGTTGGATAGATCAATATGTACCAATGTATCAATAATTGTACTGATATTGATAATGACATATTTGATGAAATCTATATATTCCCCCTATATCCTGATGACTTTTGTCTCGATATAGATATTTATTTATTTATTTTATTTATTTATTTATTGAAGTAATACATCCAACAGACTAAAAGTCCAATTACAGGAGTATATAACAAGAGGAGAATGTGCATCACACACTTACCTAAGCATAGTATAACACTATGACTATAACATAAATATCTATGAGTATGATAATGAACAGAAAATAAGAACACTATTTCAACCAATGATTATGTTAGTTTGATATGAGCCTATACAGAGCTTTTTTGAAGTGACCAGAACTCAAAAAAAATATATCTACTGAGGGTAAATTATTGAAACATCTACACATATAATTAATACCATTTTGAAAATGATGCTGCGAATTAGGTACATCAATATGGAAAGTTAGGCTAGTTCTAGAGATTGAGCGAGGTACATTGAAATTTAAGAAAGACAACAAAGTTGATGAATCGATTTCATTGTGGATAAGTTTATGGATGAAGGAGAGAGCAGCAATTTCACGACGTTTTTTTAAAGAGACAATATTGAATTCATTCAAAAGTAGGTGATAATCATAGTGTCTCACAGGATACGAGCCGTGCACTTTGAAATAAATGAATTTTAAAAATTTACGTTGAATGTTTTCAAGTTTGTCAATATACTTATTATGATAGGGATTCCATATTTGGCTGGCATATTCCATTTTCGTCCTAACCAAAGAGAAGTATACACATTTCATTGCTTCGACTGATTGAAATTCTTTGCAATTACGTATAACGAATCCGAGTAGGCGTGTTGATTTATTAACAATATTTTCTATGTGGGAAGAGAATGTCAACTTCGTGTCGAACGTTATTCCCAAATCCTTACATTCATGCACCCTCATAACAATGTTATCGTTCAGCATATAGTTGTGTACAATAGGAGACTTACGTGAATATGTCATCACTTTACATTTACTAATATTGAGTGGTAAGTTATTGAAGTTACACCATTTCACAAGGTTAGACAGATCATGCTGTAAAGAAATGCAGTCCGTTATGTCATTAATTTCACTATATATTTTCATGTCATCAGCAAAAAAGAGCTTATTCGATTTAATGGAATCACATATGTCATTAATGAACATGAGGAACAGTAGCGGCCCTAGATTGGATCCCTGTGGTACTCCAGAATATGCGGTGAACTCAAAACTTCTTTCTCCTTCATACTCAACATACAGATTTCTATCCGACAGGTAACATTTCAGAAGGCTCTGAAGTTTAGTGGATATTCCAAATTGGTCCAGCTTCCTCAACAGTAATTGGTATGCCGTCATGATAGATATATTCATTGCATAATATCAGTGTATATTACAACTGAATGTGATGGTATAGTTTATCCAAAAACAATTGCAGATTCTCGTGCCGCACCTGCAGTCACTTCGAAGGAAACTTCATACACGTCGACGCCGCACAGTGCGAGATATTCTGCAATTGATATTGGATATACTTTACCTATATTGATCGAATGTATCCTGGAAGATATTGCAATAAAAAGTATTGGCCCAATATGAGTGTACTACTTGGGAACTGTCAACAGTCATTCAACGTCAGTCCTTGTAGTGAGACGGAATGAAAAGAAGCAACCGGAATCGGAAAAGTTGCAGATAAAACGACACATTAAAGTGATTCCGGTGGCGGAATTGGATGAATAAAACGCAACTAATATCTGCTGTCTGTCAGTCATCAGTCATCTACCCGTCATGAGTCTACATTTCTGTCACCTGTCTGGTTCATGTCATTTGATGTGGTGACTAGCGAACCGCTGGCAGCTACTTTATTCAACTGGGACGGGGTATGCGACGATGCCGTTCGCCGTTGCTATTCCAGTGGAGTCGATGGCTCGCGGACATTTAACGCGATGTTATCTCTAATGTCGCAATTTCTCGGCTCGTTTTCGTTGTTCAGCTGTCGCTGAGCTGGCCTGCGGATTCGCTAAGCTACGACACGACGGGTCCTTTAATCCTTTTGTATTTCCTGCCGAATTTAATTAAGAAGTTTCGAGTAAGTCGGCTATAGTGTGGAGCGGAATGGAACCGGAGTTATTCGTCTGGGGTCGGGGTGTGAACAAGATTAGATCGGACAATGTTTTTCATAGTTAATCGGTGTGCTACCTCTTCTCTTTTGATGATTAGCAAGTGAATGAGCTCATTTCGAGTTAGATTGCTAAACGGCTTAATGGAGATACTATACGTATTACGAAACGATCCAAAGAAATATAGAAGGATGCAAATCAATAATATATTGTCTTGAAAGCTTCCAAAACTTTGAAGCAACTTGGAAACTGGTATGAATGTGGCGGGGAACTATGATGAAACATTAAGGTGACCTTATTATATAAAACTGTCAACTGACATTGAGCTGATGATTGTACAAGAAAAGGATCTTCAACTGGCTACTAGGACGAGGCTCTGCAACATGAGTAAGAGTTGCAGATGACCCATCGAAGGGGAACATAGCTGAATATTACAGGATAGACACCTAAACAGAATGAGACTGTTTATCTAGGGGAACTTAGGATACAGGCCGATTCATAGAGAAGACGAGCATTTCATTGTTCAAAAATAAGCTGAGAAGAATTTGGCATCCAGTGAAGGGAGACTGTTGGGAAAAATTATTTCATGGTATACATGCATTCCAAAACCAAGTATTGTGTCTTTTTCTTTTGATGGCTGTAAATTCTACAATATTCTTCCCGAAGATATCAAGGATTCTCCCAGCTCTCATGTTTTCAAATATAGGCTAAAGAAACTGCTGCTTCAAATAAGCTCTTACACTTCTCAGGAATTTATCAAACAACTGTAACGTTAACAAACCCGCACTGTCATATAAGGGATTGAACTAATATAACCATCACACTTCATAACTTTCGCGTTGGTCGAAATCACAAGGAAAACATCAACGATTTCATGAAGATGCTCAAGCTATATAAGATGAGAGCTAGACTAAAATGATGGCCTATGTGCATGACAGTTTTTTAATTATTACCAAACTAACAATGAAATGAAACACCCATTGTTATCCATTATATTATGTACATTTATAATAAACAAATGTATCATAATAAATAAACACATCAACAGACAGTGTATCATTGTTAATTATCACCAAATCACATTATAATTATAAATTCATCTTATTGATTATTGTAATGTAGCAATCGGGATAAGGGTAGATTAGTAAAACTCGTCACATTTTCTACACCCAATATAATAGCATTTAGTTAGTGAGCCATACACCACAGTAGCTATATGCAATCTGTCCTACATAATTACCTTCTATACCTGTTCAGTAATGAATATGCTGAGTCGGTTGAATATGTTAGTAAACAATATTTATTATTGACCTGATTGCACTACATTATCACTTCGTGAATCGGCGTAATAGATGAATTGTTAATTATTAAATAATGTTGTTCACAATTAACAAATATGACAGTAATAAATCATTCATTGTTGATAAATAAAGCATGAAAACAGGTACGATTTTGATGAATACGCCTTTTTAATCATGAAATTATTATGAACAAAATCGACGTTAACAAATATTTAATAATTATTACTGAGATTTTTCTTTCGGTGTGAATTTTAGACTGAGGATATGCTCATTCATATTCATAATATAGTTGACTTACCATCTTTATTGCTATGATGACAAATTATTCAATTAATTTTATATTTACTTATTTACTTGTTAGTTTTGTCCGACTTTTCATTTTTATGAGTAGAATAGAATAGAATAGAATTTCATTAACCACGTTATGTATAAATACATTTTTATAGCAAGTCAAAATGAGATACATCAGGTAATATTAGGGTGTATTAAAAGCGATATGAAATAAAATAAGCTCTATGCTATGCTTATGACGACACTTATTCCAATTATTGTACATTGTAACAGTATTGCAACAACTTTATGATTTGAGAAATAAAGATATTATTATTAGTATTATTATTGTATTATTATTATTATTTGATTATATTGGAAACCTCAATCTGACTGTTCTTTCGTGAAATATGCGTTTGTTCGAGAAAGCTGGGCATATAACTCTCGTTATTTTCTATGGCTTAGCAAATCAAGATATTCATCACTGAAACCGCCTATACCAGATATTTTTCTCACATTGGTGCTACCTGGTTTCCCGGCAATTATACCTGCATTATGCCATCACAATACGCACAAAAGACATCAAATTCCGGTAGCAGAACATTCGCCAGACCGTTCCTCGCCGTGAAAACGAATCGTTTTGTGATATTTAATAGACACGCCGGCCATAAAGGACTATATTTCGGATTCACAGTAGCACACAATCGAAATAGCTGTTCATCATCGGGCATAATTTCTTAATTAAACGCTTGTTACTCACGACAACAGGTGAGGTCGGAGATAGCTGAGACGTTTGAAAAGGAGTTTTTCTGATACATCCCTGGCAATCACGAATGCTCCCAGAATGTTAATTGCTGATTTGATACGCACATAACAGCATGATCTTCGAACATCGGAGGAAATGTGATCAGTAGCTTCAGGGCTATGCCATGCAAGAAGAAATAATTTGTTTTTCCTAGGACTACTACTGTAAGTGATGAATATTGTACACAAAACAATGGCAGTAAGCTTCTCCTTACACACGTGTGCGTAAAGAGAGCGATCGCACGGTTTTCATGGGTATGTTGATAGATGACTTTGTTTTTTTGCTTAGAAGATGTGTCAATAACAATTAACAATTTCATTAATGTCAGTAGCTATGACGATGAGCAGATTATTTCTACACCACCAGAAATGTTGGAAAAAGCTAGAATAGCTAAAAATGAGTTGCTACCCGCTAAGTCTCGTGAATGATACGAAATAGCACATCAAAAATTCCTAGACTGGAGAATTACAAATAATACCGTGTCGTTTTCGGAACATATCCTTTTAGTATATTTTCAAGAATTATCAAATTCGATGAAATCATCATCCTTCTGGTCGATATATTCCATGTTACGATCAACACTAGATATCAATCACAATATTAATATTGCAACATATCCCATTTCCTTAATAAAAAATCGGATGGATTCTGAAGTGAAAAATCGAAAATACTTAATGCTGAACAGATCAATTATTTTCTGCAGAATGATCCTGTTGATGAATATTTATCCATGAAGGTAATCTTTCAAATAACATACATATACTCAACATTGAATTGATGAATTCCTTTTTCTTTAAATAACAGGAATAATCAGGAAAGATCAATCTTCGAAATGGTATTTATACAATATTTATTTTTGATAACGATTACAGAGTCTCTCGTTCTGCACTGTTACAATAAATAACCATTATGAATGCTAATTTCATATTTATATATAATGTGTTTGCTGCTTTTAATGAAGTTGTTTAGATATGAAAAACGGCTCCATTTCAGTTCGAATTGAGGAAAGTGTCTCAGTATGCAATGTATCAATAAACAAACACAAGAATTTTGATTTGTAACTTTTCATGCAGCTGGTTTAGTGACGGGAGACATGTATATATAGGTACTCGTTATTTGTGCCATAATACAATATCTGCACTATCCGGAAGAAAATATAGTGTAGTCGTAGAAAAAGTATAGTACAATTCTCGAGTTGTAAAGCAATTACGCACTTGTGGAGTTACACACTCGCCGCTATGCGGCATCGTGTGTAACTCTCTCCACTTCGTGCGTAATATGCGTTTTACAACTCTCGTTATGTAATATACTATTATTTAACAGTAGTCACCATTGTCGTTCTTGGTCTGAGATGATTTATATGAGCATATGATTCAGCACAAGAACCGTTTTCAAAACAAAAACCTTATTCGACTTAAATTCATGAGGTGGTTGCCATTATAGATGGGTGTATTTGAAAAGTCTGTACAATAAGCTAACACGGGATTAAAGTCACCTTAGTCGAAAAGTTGATAGTTTGACGTGGACAGAGCGAGAAGAACAATTCCCAAAATTCTTAGAATATACTCCTTTTGCAACTATCTGCTTCAGCTTTAATAACACACATCAAAAAGCAACAAATATCTATCTTACATTATCTCCCTTGAAGAAGAGTTTTCATCATTTACTTCATCACCAATTGATAAAATTCTTCTTATCCATCATTTGATGGCCCCCTTACGAGCAACCCTCAAAAGTCTTCAAGAAAATTGTGCGAGCAAGGAATGACGAGGATCTTACCTTTTAACGTGTGATACCAAAGACTTTCTTAGGCCATCAGAAAAATTTCTGCGGTCGTGGTGGGAATCGAATCCACCTACTGGCAATCCAATGTGGATAGAATACTGACGCTTCAACCACGAGGCTACGCTGGCCACAATGAATCGCCTCAATGAATGAATGAATTGGAGTGACCAGATATATTAATAATCCGTACAATATCCATGCCATATCCTTCTTCCAACTAGTCTCCTTGATGGCATTGTTATTTTTGTAATAACTGGTTGACTTGTTTAAAATGGAATAATTCTTGATGAGGCTTCCCACAACTCCGTAATCAATATTGTGTGTAGAAGAGTTATTATATAGGTAATATCTTAATCAGTTCCTAATTCCAACCTCCTTTCTGCATATGACGTTCTGTCACTGTTCCACAACGCGAATATAGAAAGATGGAAATGGGCATTTCTCACCCCAGCAGCACTGAGGCAATATTCCAAATTCAACTGGTCAGTACTGTCAGTAAATCAACTGAATCCGCTGAAAATCTGTGCGTCTTGAAATATAAATTCAAAAATACAGTGCTGTAATTCGGAACATGTTTTTATGATTTTCATCATTGATCAGCAGCAGTTGATCAGCAGGTGATCTTCTTCAGTTGTCAGGTTGTCACTCATGTATACTTTCACTGAATTGAATATCATTCTCGGCGTGAATAACAGGCTTTTTCTAGTATCAAAAATGGTATTAATTCATTATTGGAAAAACAACGGAAATAAACTGGGCGTCAATTGAAACGTTAATAGTGAAATTTGGCATCAAGTTTGACTTCTCGTAATTTTTAAAATATTGAACGAATTTTGAATTGCCGCCCAGATTCTGAATGCCTTTTTCATCGTCTTCCGAACCATTCCTTACAGCTCCTTCTAAATTGATCAGGACTCGTGATACAGGGTGAAACAAAGTTTCGTGCATTTTGAAGAAAATTTCTCCGACCCCCCATTTTGTCGGAAGACCACGATGCTCATATTTCATTCGGGCATTTCATAAATAGCAACCATACCTCGGGACATTTTCGAGTTTTTGCCAAAAACTACTGTGGTTTCCGAAAAAAATTTTTTTTTCGATTTTTTTTTTTGAATTAACTGATTACCTGTATCCTCAGAACGATGAATCAGTCTATTTATTGTCATGACCGACTTATTGAAAATTGTACATATATAAATGAGTTTGGGTATATCCTAATCGTCGTAGCCTGAAATAATAATTATCTGTACTGAATTATTGAACGAGGCATCTTTAAATTTTTTAGGACCCGAATTACACTGACGTTTTCATGAAAATTGGCAATTGATATAACCTCTATGCATATCTACATTGTTTCAACAATACGTTGTTATAGAAACAAGGTATCGTTGTTTGTTTTTGTCGATGAGATGTGTTGATTTACTGCTCACTAAGGTAGAAAACTTTTATCATAGACTGCAAAGTAATAAATTATTGATTGTTTTTTATTAACCTGGTATACATATCTGCTCCAACGCTTTCCTGAAATGCATAATAGCATCCATTTATGGAACTCATCTAAAATTAGTCCATTCAAAAAAATACAAAAAAAAATTGTTTCGGAAACCACAGTAGTTTTTGGCAAAAACTCGAAAACGTCCCGAGGTATGGTTGCTATTTATGAAATGCCTGAATAAAATATGAGCATCGTGGTCTTCCGACAAAATGGGGGGGCGGAGAAATTTTTTTCAAAATGCACGAAACTTTGTTTCACCCTGTATCACGGGTCCTGATCAACTCAGAAGGAGCTGTGAGGAATGGTTCGAAAGACGATGAAAAAGGCATTCAGAATCTGGGCGGCAATTCAAAATTCGTTCAATATTTCAGAAATTACGAGAAGTCAAACTTGATGCCAAATTTCACGATTAACGTTTCAATTGACGCCCAGTTTAAATGTGACATTCCTTCCCCTCTGAAATAATGACAGTTAACTGAAGCCACACTACCTTTTGATAGTCATCAATTCCAGCAGTATGTGAAGTCGAAATATTTGGAATGAATAGTGTATGTCTCACTTTCAGTGATTTGTTTCATTCAGCAGATTCATTTCTGTCAGTAGAATTCGGAATATAACCTATAGCATCATAACTCCGTTATGCATGTCATGGTATATTGAATCTCAAGTTGAACATTTCTATGCCATGTCTGTTGTTTCAGAAGTTTCAGTTTTACCAACTTTGATTCCGTTCTTCCCATATTCTTGACTTGGCATCTAATGTTTCAACACCGGAAGTTATTGAGCCTGCTCGACTTTGCTATGTGTATAGTCAAATTCGGACAAAGGCAAACTTGTCCGGTTATTCCGACACACATACATAGACACATACCCGAGCCATCCGTATTAGTTCACAAGTTTCAGTGCACGACGTTATCAGAAACCAATCAATCCTAATAAAGCACGCTAGTTGGATATTATAAGTTGGGCATCCATTAGAAGGGCTTCCGGCGAGCTTTCGCGTCTTACCTCACTTCCGGAACTTGGCCCCCGGAGCCGGGAATAATTCAAGACCAACTTGCCACTTTAAGCCTTAATGAATAGGTAATTAGTTAATATTGTGCCGGCTTCCCGTTGTCCACGCGTGTGCCCCTGGATCCGGCCCCTGCGTTAGGGGCTATTCGATCGTCTTGGGACCCATTACCAGGACCCTGGCCGGAGCTGCTTGCATTGTTCGCCAAGGAAGGATTCCGATTGAATTAACTCTAATCAGGACGAGATTATTATGGATCGATCCGCACCGGTGTCTTAGAGAATTGCGTAGCCTGTCTGTCTAAGACAATATGCGATGAAACTTTAATGCCGACTTGCTGACGTCTAAACACAGGCATCAGCGTTGTTGTCCTGCTTCCTGCTTTGGGAATGGTGATATTGACATCAGTGAGCATATTTTCTCAAATTCTAGTTTCCACGAAGAGAGATATCCTGTAATGTTCAGCGAACATCGTGAGAACCATCAAGGGAAATAAGGTAGGAATTGGTGTTCTTCTTAAATTTCTGCAGGTTATATGCCTCGGGGAACACCTCCTTCGGCAATGTGTTCCAGAGCCTCGCTGTTCGTTGGATGAACGAGTCTTTGTTGAGAGATGTTCTGTAGGTCTCCAAAGTGACCACGAAAAGGTGCGAAGCCTCAACTCGACGGGTTAATCTCGCGAGGACACTCAAGGGAGGAACAATTATTGATATTTCAGAAGAACATCGTCCATGAAAATATCTTCTAGAGAAGTGAGTGAGTTTGTGAGCGAGGCATCACCCACAAGACTAATTGCCCTTTTTTAGACAGAATCCAACATTTTCAAGGTATGTTTGAGTGCTGCACTCCAAATATGGTAACAGTATTCCAGGACAGGTCGGATCTGAGCCTTATAGATCATAAGCAGCTGACTGGAAGTGGAATAGCTCCTGGTCCGACACAGAAAACCAAGTTTTTGGGATGCACTTTCAGCAATTGATCTAACCTGATTTTCCCAAGGAAGATTATTGCTGATAGTAATACCAAGCATTAAAATGGATGTCTTCAAAGGTATGGTTACTCTTGACAAGCTTATGTTGGGCACAGTGAGATCGGCTTTTCTAGAGAGAAGGCATGCTTGTCTTTTGTTTGCATTGAAATCTACCAAGTTATTGGATCCCCATTCGAGAATTGTTGCCAAGTCCATATTTATGTTGTCAAGATTTCTTCCTCGTTCGTTTCTGATTTGCTTAGCTGGTATTGGAGCCCTGGAAGAGAAGGCGGTATGGAGGGTACTATCATCCGCGAAACTGTGTACTGGACATGAAGTTGCTTCCAAAAAATCGTTAATATGGAGTGGAAATAGTGTTGGTGCTAGAATTGATTTTTGCGGAACACCAGCATTTATGATAAGAGAGTCAGATGAATCTTCATCGACCATTACATGGAGAGACCTGTTTGAGAAAACTAGCTAGCAGAGAAAATAGCTGGGGAGGCAAGCCATAAGATGGAAGCTTGGCGAGGAGTCCGTGGTGCCAGACTCGATCGAATGAATGTCTTGGAAATATCAAGTGCCGCGGCTGAGGTTTCACTATATTTTTCATCATAAGACGAGAGAGTCTTGGGGAGTTCTGAGAATAAAGTATTCGCGGTAGCCAAGGTCATCATCTGACGTAGCGATTCTATAAAAACTGCAGGAGACCATGTCTAACTCTCAATCTAAGCCAGTAGTTCTCCCGTAGTTTTTATGTCATCTCAGCGTCAGATGATGATCTTGGCAACTGCGAATCTTTGATACAAGACAGACTTCAGATCACCAAGTCTCACCAGCTGAAAATGATGAATTCACGAATGGATCCATGATTGAATAATCATCACATCATAACTACCTAGTGGAAATAGTGCAAGAACTTACTAAGTTTATGCTGCATATATAATTATCACAACTATCGCAACATCTAAGTGCTTTTTGGGTGTCAACTAAGCATAAAAGTGATACCAATCGGAATCGATTTTGTTTGGACAAATTTCAAGTTAATTTTAACACTTCAAGTGCCTTCTGGAAATCCCAAAATCATTCCATTTCCCACTGTCGAGAGCTGAAAAGTGACAAACCTAGAACCTCAAGACCAAGAGATTCTTGAACTCTATAGCAATCGCCTGGAATGTGTTTCTTCGATGTCCCACTGGGGCCTTAACTTTGCCCCAAATGTGGTCTTCAGACTAAAAGAGACTAGGGTTCTCAAATGTACTCGACAGTGTCATTAACATACAGAAAATGTTTGTTTCGAATACTTAGTGGCCATCGTCTATGTCTGAAATAGTCCTACCAACGGTTCCTAGTTTCAACCAGGAATAATAATTCCAAGTTTTACTATAACATACATAATATGTATTTGTGGAAAAATTCCTTCCTGAAATATTATTGTTATTGATGGAAAGAAAGACCCGTAAATAAAATACAAAAAAAATATGTTTAATAATTGTTCAATTGCAAGAAGTATCTTCAATATAAATATTATTGGTGATTTTTTCTTCTCGTTGATTTCCTGGTATGATTTTCAACGGATTGTTAGTGAGACTTCTCATTTCGTTTTAAACACTTCATTAAATGTTGCAAAATGAACTTCAACTTTTTTCCAGTTGCGTAATTCTGTGCCTAAGAAAATGTAATTTTCAAATTTGAAGAATTCCGAATACTTCCAGAGATTTTTGGAAAACACCGAATATTCGCGATTTCATTTTTATTTTTTCATGACTCTATTCGGACAGATGTAACAAAACAAATCGAACATTCTCATTGCTACTTTTTCTGTTCCACAAGATGGTGTTATCAGATTTTCAAAACGACGTTTCGTCTTTGAGCTGGCATCATCAACTTCGTTTTTTTGAATACAGTCGTGGATTTTCAATTATGGATTTCATGAGCTTGAATGAATCTATAGTCAATGAATTTTACACATCAAAAGAAAGTGAATGAAACGTTGAGAGACTTGAACGGTGCGCTTAAGTCATTCTTCTCTGAATTTGAACGATCTAAAGTTATTCTTCTGTTGTTTCAGAATCTTTGGCCCAAGAACTTGAGATGGAACGGAAATCGAGACGGCAGCAAGTCGAGGGAGAAATCAAGTCGCCTCTGCAAGACCGATCGGTTTACTACAAGAATTCCGTGATGTTCACGAGTAGTGCGACATAGATGAAATAAGTGGATTGAAAGTTTCGGAATTTTGTTGAGTAGCAGGTAGACATTTGAATAACGTTCTAGATTCTAGAGGTAGAAAAGTTGCCAACAAAGTTGTACGGAAAACCTATCAAATTGATAAATCTTCAAGGAGTTACAGTTGGTACATACAGGCGCTGAGTTTGTTTCACTTTATATATAGCCATTCAGCGTCTTAGTACTTATAGTAAAAGACAATATTTTGAATATTTCATTGAAAACATTTATCCGAGTCTGATTCATTCTGATTATTTAGTAACATTACAAAATACCGATACCTTCATGACACGTGGATGGTATAATACTTTGAATCAGCAGTTATATATAGTGTATCTATACCGATATAATCATAGTTCCATCTTTGTAAGGTTTCCATATAGCAAATCACTGCGTATCTGTTTGTCTATCCCAAGTTTCCATCATGAGACTTCATGTAGGTAATATCCATGCAAACAAACAGAATGAGCTGTTACCTAATTTTTTGCTGACACTCTGATGACACCAAGTGTAAATCGAGGTGTAAATGGATAAGTATTGAATGATTGTAATTTAGCTAATAATCTCCTCTCCGATTTGTAAATATGTTCATTTGCATCAATACATTTGTTTTGCATCGAAGGTACTGGCATGCTCGATAATTCATTTATTAATTTCACTCCTAACGGCGCCTCTGGAGATCTAACTATTTTTTGATTTCATTGGTTCACCAGGGGTGGATCCAGGCGATGTTTGAGGAGGAGGGCATTGAGATATTTCTGCTTATTAAGGATAGCAGAAAAAGAGTTATTTTTATTGTTACTTTCTGAGACATAAATACTTTTTTATTAGGAATATTGATTCTAGTAAACATGAGATCATATATGTATATAGTTTCCTTTCAAGTAGGTATCAAATTGCCTGTTGTGAAAGACCATATTTTCAAACTATTCGATATATTTCATAAATAATTATCAGAGTCTACGTTTAGTATCCGATGAGCAGTTCATTTGCCCTTTAAGTTTTCCAAAATCGGACAATAAGTATAGCAGAGCTATGGCATGGGTCGTTCTTTATCAGTCATCCTGTATGTATATAGATATCTTTATTGAACAGCACATTCAATAAAGAAAAATCTCAAAAATAGTATTTTTCTTCGATATCTGAGTCGCGGGTGGATATGGCTCTATACAGGGTGTCTCAGGTTTAATTCGTCTAACTTTAGTGAATTGAACGTAATGAAGAATCATTATTATTGCTTCACCATACTTTGTGTTCTTCATTTGTTTCTGTGAACCATTTAATATTCAATTCGAATGATAATTTGATGTTAGATAAACGTTTATAGGTGAAAAAACTGTTATATGCATAGTATAACATCATTTCAAATAACAAGGAAACTAAGAAGGATATCAAAACAAGAGAAGCGCAGATAGCAAGGTGTATAAATAGGGATCATTTTTCATCAGCTATAATTCACCATTAGCGTCCTAATGGAAAAAAATTTCTAGGAATTTATATGAGTGGATATGGAAAAAAATATCACCCAGTGTAGCTGAGCCCTCTCTATTGATAAGGACTGTTCATATTGCAGATAAAAAAGTGCTTCTCGAATTTCAAATTGCTAGGTTCTGTTTCAAGAGAGATTAAAAATAAATACCAAAAATTTATGCGAACTTTAACACCCCGTACAATGAAAACAAGGGCACGATTGTCAGAGTTAGACGAGTTGAACCTGAGACTAAGAACTAAGAACATACAGAGGTATTGTTTGGTATTCAGAATACCTTCATTTTTACATATTCATGAGGTTCGTGACTTTGCGAGGAGGGGATACTTGCATCCCCCCCTGGATCCGCCCCTGTAGCTTTCCATAATCTGTGCTGGGCTAAAGCACTTATTCAGAAAACAGGAAATACTGTTTATATCTTAGGACTTATCAAACAAATCGAAAATCTAACCAATTACAATTCCCTGTTGAAATAGTTTAACTGATTCATATTTCATAAAATGTTGCAGAAATAGTTTTATATAAAGCGTAATAAATATCATAATAATAATAATCGAAATAACTTATATAGTCCTTATGTAACTAACGTCCTGTTCATTGAAACTCGAAAGCATATCGTGACGTCACTCTACATTGTAAATATTTTGAAAATGATTTCTATACTAGACTGATTTGGGCATATTTTCTTATTTTAGCTGAATACATTACTTATAGGCTATGCTATGATGTAGGTTTCCTTACTTTTATCCCGTTTTCGTAGGTATGCAGTTCCATTCAAATCAAAGTGTACACCAGCAAAGTGTACCAAATGTGTTCATCATAAAAAATGGTTCTCATATTTAACTCAATAAGTATGATGAGAACGTTCTGATTTTTCAATCTTCGATATTTCTCATTCTACATAGTATTCGATATAAAATATTTAAAATTGTATACGGTAATTTGACAATCTTACTAATTTGGTCATCACACATAAATGATAATATTTGCTGCAATACTCCCCAATTGATGTGTGCAATACATAACTTATAATTTGAATTATACCAGGTGTTTCACTTTGAAGAGACCAATGTCCATTTCCGGTGATAATTTTCCAAAGAGAAATTATAAAAAACGTTTTTGATTGATCAGATCTGATGGTAGTAAAAAACATAGCTTCTAGACTCTCATATTCGAAAAGCAATTCATTTCACAAAGTTATTATTTCAAGTTGAAGAAGTTGAAATGAAATATTATGAAAACATCCCGCATATACCACACGTGATGCAATTTTATTGTTAATAATACTAATAAGCAAATCATTTCCTATACTATCTTATGTACATGTACAGCTCATGAGTAACAAAATATTTTGAAGAATTCATGTTAGTATCATGATTAGTTGAGATCAGTATGTATGTATTTATTGTAAATATTTATGTATGTGTGTGCCTTGTAGAAAATTAAATAGTAAAATCTCATATGTTCTATTTTTGAAAACCTCACCTAATAATTCACATGCATTGAAAAAGAAATATCTATGGACAAATCAAGCAGAATCGTTCCCGAAACGTCCAAAGATAAGTGAAATTTTTTAATTTTCTTATACACCCCTTCAGATATTTTTCAAACAATGACTTCCGATTGCATTTTTCTCTTAGGTTTCTGATGGGAAAATTTTAAACGCCGCGACATTCTGGGGCAAACTATGTGATTTGTCCGAGGATTTGGCCTTACTACAGATTTATAGTGTGTTTCAAAATGCAGTATCAATATTCCAAGGTCTCATTTTTAAGGTCAAAATAAGATTTTTTTCTCATAGAAATGTGTCCGCAAACGTTTCGTTACCGATCTTCATCAGAGCGTTGAGGTTTCAAGTTTTTTATTTCTCTCGTCGCCATATTTTTTTCTACCAAGAAGTCCATAACGCGTTGTCAACTGTCATCTGCCAGATTCCAAGTTGATCAGACGATTAGAAGTAGGTAAAAATTCAGTTGCAAGATTTTAACTAGATAATTAAACTTAAGTGCATACCAAAATTGCAATTTAATTGAAATCTTGGAAAAATAAATTTTATTCGCTAATGGTTCAGTTTATCAAGATTCAACAAGAGCTCCTATTCTATGTTAATAGCCCTGAGATTTTATAATTTCATGGAAAAAAACTGAAATTGCGATGAACACAAAAGTTGGGGTTATTTTTACCCCCTACCTCCCTATTTTGACACACCCCTGTATTTAATTTTGAGGTGATTTCAACTACATTCGAACCGGCACTGAATAGTTAGTGAATAAACAAAATTTTAGATTTTCATCATACAAGAGGTATTGGAGATAATAATACAAAGTCATTCTCCGAGGCCCCCCTTTGAGGGGCTGTATCTTTCTTGGGGGGCACTTCAGAAAAAAATGTTACCAAGGTTTTCGTAATTATTTCACTCACTCTATATACTCCCAAAGTTTGACCACCTATTACATCCAGAAATTTAAGAAGAACACCAATTCCTACCTTATTTCCCTTGGTTCTCATGTTCTCTGAACATTACAGGATATCCCTTTTTGTGGGAACCAGAACATAAAAAACAAGCTATTTGGTGACCTAACCTTCAGTTTCTGATCAAGCATGTATACGACTGGTAGGTTATCTACCAATCTAAGGATATTTTTGTTTAGTGAGTCAACTGTCACCCATCATTTTGTAGCGGGTAAGACGTTTCGAAACTTCCGTCAGGTTTGAAAGGTGTCAAAATTAAAAAAATATATATTTAATCCATAAAATTCGAGGCTGGATGAATGATAATTATGGATTATAAAGTTAAATATTGTATTACCAATTTTTTCCGGTTCGAAGTGTAAGTGGACCGAAAGGAAATTCTTGATCGAAATGTAATGAATTGGAATATCAAATAAACGATGTCCAGTTGGAAAATTCGATGAATGTAATGAAATTTCGCAGTCGAGATTAGGAATTCCAGAGGGGATGGCAGTGCACAACGAAAATATGATTCAAGTGATTCTCAATATTCGTATATCGAAATTAAATTCGCTGACATTTTCGACCCAAAGAATGTTATGAGTTTTTAACGAGAATCTGAGCTTCCGAATCACATCAGAATTCCACATACTGGGCATACAGATTTCAGATGGGAAAGGGAACTTGTTATCGATGTTCGTTTCTGTATTATAGTATTTCAAACTTGCGTTTCTAACAGCTAATTGAATGTCCATTGAAAAGTATAGCCGGAAAAAGGAGAATCTTTATAAAGATTATGAAAATGGCTTTGTTATGACCGTTCCATTCATTTCATCATTTATATGGAATACTAATTTTTGTGCCTGTCAGATTGAAACCAATGATATCATCTATATATTTTTGATCTCTGTCCTGATGAAGCTATCTTGTAATGAAGAAGGTAAACAGTTGGGAGTTGAGGGTCCAATACAACGGAAATCTTCCTCGTATAAAAAGATTTTCAGGACTTTTCATTCTTGATCATAAATATATGCAACTGAACTTGTATATATTTTCGAAATTCTCAATCTCAATTTGCCACATTTATACGAATCAAATCAAATCAAAATTTGCTTTATTGTCGAAAGAAAGGTGATTCTCATTGACAAAACCTATATAGGTTAAAAAGAAAACATGATCAAAAATTTGGGATAACAAATACATAAAAATCAGAATATAAGTCGAGAAAAACAATATTTGGAGCAGTGAGGAAAATTAAATATACCGGGTGATCCACGTTTTGAGTCACGAAGTGCGCAACAAATTCTTCAATTGGAACCCTATATAATATTCAATTTTTCGATACAAAAATATTTCACACATGGGGTTTGTACACAGTGCGTCCGTTAAAATCAGTGCTCTTCTGAATTGGTAAATAATATACATTCGTGAAAAAATAAAGAAATAATTTTTGGAAACAACGCTCACCATATAATTTTTTTTCAGTTGGGAAGCTTTTTCAATTTGATTGATACATTCAGTATAATACGTGTTGCAGAAATCATGTCATCGGTATTTTTTAATGGCATCCGCGTATTTAACGAGAGCATGCACTGAATTTAAAGGATGCAACCTGTATACAAACCCTATGAATGATATATTTTCAAATTCAGCTTTTCATGGAGATTCCAACAATTTTATAATTTATAGAATGTTTCATTTCAAAAAAGTGTCGAGGATGTTATCACCCTGTATAGATAATGTTATCATATAGATATGGAAAGTTGTACTCAAAAGTCGACCTGTATCAGGAGATTCCTCAGAAATTGATATAGTTTGCATGATGAAAATTAATTCATTCGGTATTTTAATAAATCATTTCATTCGTTCGTTTTTTCGGACACCCTATGTTTCATGATGATGAAATTCGGTACAGTGACCCTGATCCAGAATCCATCATTAGTTTTAGTGAACAAAAATCCTTAATGTAGGTAGTACTTCTTGAAATATTGGTCAATAAAATTGGTCGCAATAATTGGCCACGATAACATCAGTTCATGTTGGATGGACATTCCGAATACGTACCTATACCCAACAAAAAAAGGTTCTTCTATATCGATCAGATATACAGGGTGTTTCAGTTTTTTGTAGCAGGACTTCAACAGCTTGAAGAAGACATTTTTTCAAGATGAAAATCTCATACGAACATATATGCGTGGAAGCTTCGTTTCCGATTTACAGGGTGTCAAAGTTTCAGATTTTTTTGTTTTTTGAATTTTGTCCTACAATTTTCGGAATAATTGATTGAAATTTGGTACACATAATACACTTCAAAAACTCAATATTTGAGGCTATTGAGCGTTTTTGAATACCTACAGGGTGATAGACTTTCAGGGGTCGTACCCAATTTCACCCTGTAGAACTGTTTTGCGTACCGTCCCTGCTTTCAATGGGACATAGATTCAGATTGTCCTTTTAATTTGGAAACTTTTCGCCCCTATGTAAATTTTACGAAAACTGTATTGATCTCGAGATAAATGCAAAAAATAAATTACTTGTATTAAAACCGTTATTTCTCAAACACACTTATTTGACATTTCTCAAACATTTTATTGGAAAATAGAATGACCGAATGCATCCATACCAAATGAAATTCAGTTGCAAAATTAGGTTGAACTTTTTAAACACCATTATAATCAAAACTAGGACAAACAATAAAAAAATTTTTTATTTCAAGAGAACTTCTCTAACTGGATTGCAAAATCTGAAATTGTATTGTGGAAAATTCTAGGACACCCTGTATAACTGAAACTGGTTAAACTTTCGATTTCAGGGACTGTATAACACACGGTCTAGGCGCTATACATCGCTAGAAGTCCATCCTTATCGCTAGACAGTCGCTTCTGACGGTTGAGGTGTAATCTCGTGAACGGCAGTTCTAATTTTATAAGAACCCTTAGAAGTGGTTCTCATCTCGAAATCCATACAGTTTTCGAAAAACATACATGGGGGCAAAAAGTTTCCAAATTGCAGAGACAAACTGAATCTATGTCCCATTGAAAGCAGAGGCGGCACGCAAAAAAGTTCTACAGAGTTAAATTGGGTACGACCCCTGAAAGTCTATCACCCTGTAGGTATTCAAAAACGCTCAATAGCCTCAAATATTGAGTTTTTGAAGTGTATCAGGTGTACCAAATTTCAATCAATTATTCCGAAAATTGTAGGAGAAAATTCAAAAAACATAAAAAAAATCTGAAACTTTGACACCCTGTAAATCGGAAACGAAGCTTCCACGCATATATGTTTGTTTGAGATTTTCATCTTGAAAAAATGTCTTCTTCAAGCTGTTAAAGTCCTGCTACAAAAAACTGAAACACCCTGTATAATTACAATTTTACAGGAGTAGTGAGTTCTCAGTTGACAGATTGTATGTGCAAGGTTATGCTGTTATTTGTTGTTAATGACTATGGGAACATGATACTTGTCGATGTATAACGTCATCAAAAACTAGAGCATTCACCATCGAATTTGGTACACTCTGTAATTGTTTTTCATGAATAAAATCACTGAATTTATGTTTTCGTACTTCCCCCACTTTGATATCGCCGCCAAACTTATTGATTATTCGATTATGATACCGAATGAATTCACTGGTGATTAGGACCGAATCTTAAAACTACAGAAGAACGGCGAATGGAGATTTCAGAAATCCATCAATCTTATAATTAATTCCATTCGTTTAATTCTTTTCAAGATGACGTTTATTCAACGCCGTAATGGATTTCCAGACTCATCGTGATTTATTTTTCGGCGCTCGAATATGTTTTGATACAACCAGTGCCGTATGAATATCTTTTTTCTCCAAATAACATCACAAGTGGCTTTTTAATGTCACTTAATCATCAGAAAAAGTTTACTATCTCTGCCGAGTGGCGATTCAAAATAAGCGATACGCTCTCTTACGGATATTCACGTAACTAATGGAAATCACATTCAATGTTTGTTTTTACGCCGGCGGCAGTAGAGGTTAGTTTTTTTGATAACAAAGGAGGGGCAGAAGTCTCAGATTTTTCCCTAAGGAGATAATGTGACATATTTTCTCTCTAGGGAGTTTATACCAACTTCACATTTTCCGCATACACAGAAAAAAAATTTTGTTTGAATCTACAAAATTTTTGTGAATTCAACAAAATCTGAGTGTCATATATCCACGACAAAATATATTGTCACCGCAACAAATGTTTTTTGTCAGTTTTCAATTCAAAATTCATCTAATGTAACTCGATTAATGATTCAAATTAGTAGCAGGAATTGGTTGAATAAACAAAGACTATTTCGTTCCTATAATACAATATCCTGCTCTCATGAACGATTCAGCTGATTGAAATGATCATATCATTTCATTCAAGTGACGAAATTTTCAGTTTTTCAGAGAGTGAATATGTCAAAACAACAATATATTTTCTTCGATCAACCAAATTGTATTTAGAATTGACAAAATAGTTTGCTGAATAATATTTAAAAAATCCAATAACTGAATTTCAAAACTAAGAGAAATTAGGGATCAATTTCCTTAGTTGATTCAAAACTATTAGCTTGTATAAGCGTCACAAGAAAGTCTAGGACAGCCTGATATAATTATATGTATAAACGGATGTTTTAGGTAGGTATATGTACACCCCAATCGAGGCAAGCGTAGGAAGGTTGGAAGAAACGCCACCTGATGGCAAAAATACAACTAGATCATCATTCAACCATAATATATTCGTTAAATATATTGTATTTGTGGGTTCTGTTCAACAAAGTGATTTGTTTGAAATAACAACATATTTCTTGATAGTGATGTGTTGAATCAACAAAATATAATGTTGTCATAATCAATTCAATTTTGTCGAACAGCATTTGATTGGTTGCACAATTAAATGATTGTTAACTCAACAAAATATGGTATTGTATTTAGTTAAATATTTGTCAATATTAATTTAATTTTGTAGAATAGACAAAATGCATATGATTGATTGAACAATGAGATGATAGTTGAATCAACGAAATTTGTTTTATGTCAACTATGAATGTTGTTGAATGAAATGAAACTTTTGTTCAAGTAAGCAAATATTTCAAACAAATTATTTTGTCTCTTTGAATAGGTTGCTTATTTGGAATGAACATATATTTTGTTAATTTCGCAAACTTGTGTTTAATTTAACAAAGAAAAAATGACCAAAATTATTTTGTTGGTGCAACAGAACTTTTTTTTCCGTGATAGCTCTGCGCTTTCTTTTCGGAACACCCGTCTCTGAAGCGAGTATGATCTGCATCACACAGATTTCTAGATCTCACTGGTAGCAAGTTGAGAATCACCACAGAAGCAGAATCAATAGTTCCTTGGGGTTTTCCCTCGATTTTCAAAGTTGTTTTCATAAATTCCGAATTGAACTTTGCTGTCACCATGGGCCGTCGAGCTACAAATATACTGATGGTATGATCGTACCAGTATATCACCTGACGAAGCTACTGTGTTAGCGAAACTTGTCGTGTGTTTGAGAATTTTGTGGAAATCTTATCGTTTGTGAAGTTTTTACATTTGCTATGGATTTCCATCAAGTAACGGCCGAGTCCATTCAAAATTGTGTGTACAATTGAAAGATTTTTTCTCAACTTCGAGAATGAAATCAGTTGCATTTTATTCCCAGGTGTGGAAATTTACAGTATGAATTTGAAAAAATGAAATCCTCACTCAAAATCATAGCACATATTATGTCCAATTTTTCCTACTATATAGGTAGATCAATTATTATTAGAAGTTACATCTTGCTTTGAGGAATTTTTCTCTTTCAGAAACACATATAAGTAAAAAAATCGACTACAATACATACATTTCAAATACCTATACTTTGTGAACATACATTATTGAACGAATATCTGCTGAAAAATTCCCTCGATTCAACAGAGTACACAAATAAACAGTTTTCTTTTCTCAAATCCACGCCCACCATATCTATGCTCGGTATTTCCATCAGCAACACTCTTTCATGGGATAATCATGTCAGATCCATCGCAAAAGCTGCTTCACAAAAACTCGGATTCTTGTTCCGTGCGAAAAGCTACTTTACACCTCAACAGCTTCTCATGATCTATAAAGCGCAGATACGGCCTGTTCTAGAATACTGTTCCCTTATATGGGGTTCAGCACCAAAACATACGCTGATGCTCTTAGATTCCATCCAGAGAAGAGCCATCCGCCTGGTGGGTGACGCAACACTCACTCACTCTTTGACATCATTGAAACACCGTAGGAAGGTCGGCGACCTTTCACTTTTCTATATACCGATACTTCCACGGGAAATGTTCTTCGAAAATCTCTGCTATCATCCCTCCACTAGTAATACCAGTCAGACGAACTAGACAAGCCCAGTCAGCACTTCCTTTCGTTGTCAACTTCGAAAGATGTCGAACAGCACTTTATCAAAACTCCTTCATCCATAGAACGGCTAGGCTCTGGAATTCATTGCCTGAGGAGGTATTCCCAACAACATATAATCCCCAGAAGTTCAAAAAAAATTCGAATACCTACCTCCTATCCCTATCCTCCCTAGGAACGCACGATGTTCTTTGAACATTATAGGGATTCCCTTTCGTGCGCTTCAAGCGATAAGAAAACAAAAATCACTATAACATAATCGAAATGATATACACTCAAGCAGATGAAAATGATTCGAGAATCATTGATGAAATGAAAAAGAGTTGTGAAGTGATATTTTTATAGGAACTCTTCCATTGATGTATATCTAAAGAAAGGTTGAGGATTGTTGATTTTCTTCAAGGTTTTTGTAATGGTGGCACCACCAATCTTATCAGGATAAAATTCAAGATCGATAATTACATCATAGTGCAACTGATGTCAATAACCACACTCAACACATGGGTCTCAACACCAACAAAGCTTGTGGCTCCGACGGAATCCCACCAATTGTTCTCAAGAAATGTGCTCCCGAACTAACACTTGTTCTCTGCAAGTTGTTCAACTACTCTTACGAATTGGGGATATTCCCGTCCAACTGGAATATTGTAAGAGTTCAACCAGTTCCTGAAAGAGGCAAAAAGAACCCTACCTAGCAACTACAGACCGATCGCACTGCTATCTATTATTTTGAAGATCATAGAGAAAGCTATCAACATCGAGCTCATGAAATACCTGGAACATTCAGGTATTATCAACGATAGGTAATGTGGCTTCCGTCATCAGAGATCAACTGGTGACCAGCTCGCTTACGTCTCACATATATGGCAGCAATCTATTGAAAAATATGGTGAAACCTTAGCCGTGGCACTTGATATCTCCAAGGCATTCGATCGAGTCTGGCACCACGGACTACTGCCAAGCTTCCATCTTATCGCTTGCCTCCCCTGCTATGTTCTCTGCTAGCTAGTTTCCTCTCAAACAGGTCTCTCCATGTAGTGGTCGACGGAGTTTCATCTGACTCCCTTACCATAAATGCTGGTGTTCCGCAAGGACCAATTCTAGCACCAACACTATTTCTACTCCGTATCAACGATTTGTTGGAAGCAACTTCATGTCCAGTACACATCTTCGCGGATGATAGTACCCTCCTCCGTGGGAACCAGAACATGAATGAAAGGAATAAAAAAAACTCATAAGATACATGGTATAGGGAAAAAAGTGTAATCTTTCACAATTTAAAAAAATTAACGGAATGTCTATTGCAGTCCATCATTTGATGACATGATCAGAATTTCGTAACACTTATGATAGTCATCAAACATCAACTTTCAGACGTTGATGTTCGATGTAATAGTAAACTACAATCATGAAGATGTCCATCACTCAATGGACAAAACATTGACAACATCGTTTCGCTGCTAATTGCCTATAGTCGTGTGTCCGAACGCAATATGCACTGTATATATCAAATGATCGATATACCGAGAGTTACACTTAATTAGCAGGGAATTCTAATGTCTAAAACGCGGTCAGCTTTGTCCTATCTGTTGAATCGAAACGGATTTGCATATGATTAATCTGGATCAGGCATACGATCCGGCGATAAATAAACGAACTGTCCAGGATCACAATTATTATTCATTTCATGTGATTGTCGACTGGTATGAATATGCGGGATTTTTAAATAATTCCGCAAGATGAACTTCTCCATTTGTCCTCATTTCTATAAATTGGAAGACAAATTCGGTAATGGTTCAGGAAACACTTCACAAATTGATATATAAGTTAATTTTTCAACCACCAGAGCAACTATAATGAATTTTTTCTGCAACCGACAAAAAAAACGTTCATTATATCTGATCAATGATCTGTATTTCATTCATTCTCAGGATCTGACTGATTGAATGAAATTGTTTTTTAATAATCACGGCTAGCAATACCTTTTGGTCTTACACAACGATATTGTTCATCTTCATTTGATTACCGAGCCAAGCACAGTCGAATATAGAGAGAAATAAATAATCGCTATTATTATTATCGATATGCTCACTAACCTAACATTTTTCTCTCCTTTTTTCTATACCTGACACTGGCACGGTATTTGCTATTAGAGCTGTCACCTGGTTCAATGATTTCATCAATTCTTCGATTCAATAGAATACACAAATGGGTCACTCTGTTGTTGTATTTATATCGAAACTAAAATTCGAACATCCTTGAAAATTGAATAAACCTGATCTGTAAATGCAGGTATAGTATTTCCACACCACACGGATTATTTTTTATACATTGCATACATAATATGGCATGGCATCATCCACGTTTCGGGTATAGTATTGAATTCGTGCCTTTAGTATCTGATGATGCATGTCAACACAAATTGTAACAAAGTAAAGTCATCCTCCACCAATATGTTCTGATGTAAAGTAGTCTGAGGTATTGTTTTTATCTTCTTACCTATATTATTATAATAAAGGTATTATAATAATCTGTCAAGTGAATCACATTGTTGGTTACCTCAATTATACATTTTAGTTAACTCGGCTTCGCTATAGACGCTTCGCCTCGCAAATGCAAAATTTGCTTGTCAACCAAAGTGTCACTTTTGATCCTGGTGAAACAATCGACTATTTCTTCATGGAATGATAATATATAAAACGCCGATACATCTTTCAAATAATAATTCAGGTGTCAGTGAAGTTTTATTGAAATAATATTCACTGCCATTTTTGGCTGAGTTGCTTGTTTCTTCGTCTTCAAACCATGCATGCGTATCTCTCGAAAAAAACCAATAAGTTGCACGCCTCAGGGCTCCTTCCAAACTAAAAATCATCAGAATTTTTATCGTAATGTATATTTACATATCCTTCAAAGTTCGCTTCCGAATAAGATAAAAACTCTGCTACCGACACTTTCCAAAAGATATTTCCGAGACAAAAGAACTTGGGCCATATAATTTAAATATAATGATCATTTGTTCGCCACTTAAATTTAAATAAAACAAACATTTTTCTCCCGCAGCAAGGCACTAAGCTCCCGAAATCTTGTTACTTCAACGACATAGGAATAAATCGGTCGCCAATAGCGTCACACATTTGAATAGCAATTTGGCATGGGGGTGAAATTCTAATCAGCTTTTACGACGGCATTTTTATAATAACGGGCTGTCTGTATGCCTTTCGATGCTTGTGCCTGATGTGATAGAATCGCCCAAAGACTCTTTTGACGCAATTATCGTTGATTTGGTGTTCTTTCCCTCGCGTTTTCCAATCGAAAGTATCAGTAGTCATATCGGAGTATACACACTAGTAATTTAATGAAACGCGAGTAAATGTGATATACCAAAATCTGTATGCGTCTGAATATCCCAGATATGCCTAATGTCCTATATGTAGTACACCTAGGATAGCTCTATTTTTGTCAACACAAGCGCTATATTTCTATATATATCGGGTGGTCGCAAAAAAAAACGGAAGTTTTTATTTTCCTCGTGGTTTCATCATTTCTCAACCGAATTCGAATTTCTTGGCGTCGTTTCATAGCTAAAGGGCTATAGTATACAGTGGAATATTTGAAAATTTCATAATGAACAAAAACATAATGGCGGATTCTACCAAAGTATTGTCATTTACAAAAACCGCTAGAGAAAAAGAAAATCAGATTTTTTCCAACCTGTACCGATGTCATCTTAGGCTATTCATTTCTGATGAGAATGAGTACTCGAACATCGAAATCGAACACTACAGCTATTCAGCTTATTCAGCTTATACATTAAGAAATCCAAATTCGATTGAATTCTGATAAAGCCAGAAGCAAACTAAAAGTAATTCATATCACGGGATTGGCACAACCACTCCATAACACTTTGCCAAAAAGAACGTGTTTCTCCTGGACTAATTATTCGATTCTGATTGGAAGAATAAACATTTTTTTATTCGCCAGAGATTTTTGAAAATCACACAAATTCTGGATACTCCACCATTTTGTTTCTTTCAATTATTGGATTTTCAAATGTTCCATTGTCTAGTACAGTTCTTTATCTTTGAAATAACTCGAAGAAATCCAAATTCGATTGAATTTCCATGAAGCCTGAAGCAAAATAATAATAATCGTTTATACGAGATTAGCACATTCACTCCATAACAAATTGCAAAGAAATGAGTGTATCTACTGGACTATTTGTTCGATTTCGATGTTCGAGTACTCATTCTCTTCAGAAATGAATCGCCTAAGTTGACATCGGTACAGGTTGGAAAAAATCTGATTTTCTTTTTCTCCAGCGGTTCTTGTAAATGACAATACTTTGGTAGAATCCGCCATTTTGTTTTTGTTCATTATGAAATATTTTAAATACCTACAATCAATCCGTTGGATATTTTGCAAAAAAGGGCTATAAAACTTATACTTCAGAAAACTCAAAGGTATTCTTCTGAGCTATTGTATCAAGATCTTAATGTGCTTCAATTGAGGAAACTGTATGCATACAAAGTCTTTTTGAATATTTCCAAAGATCGAAATTTAATACAGTCTGTTAGTATGGAAAAATATAACACAAGACACAATCCATAGCAGAGATTCCTAAAAAGTGCAAAAGAATTTCTCAAAAATGTATTTCATATGTAGCACCCAAAATATTCAACCTACTCCCTCTACACATTAAAATAGAAAATTTCAAAAATGCACGTTTCAAAAAAGAATGCAAGAAATGGCTTTTCGCATTTGATATCACGATATTAAACAGAGTATTCATTTGATATTCAATCTACAAAGTTCATTACAGATTAGGTAGGACACTCAAATTTGAACCCAACATTAATACGTACTATATATGAATACTGTATTCTAATGAATTTATTTATGTTATTTCGATTTAAATAATATGTAGGTATGTGGTTTAGTATAGATTGAGTTTAAACCAAATATTATTCACATATTTTTGAAACATTTATACTATTTTTCGTTCATGATTTTCTCCACTCTCTTTAATGTATAGAAAAATAAGCATATATATATTATAATATTATTGTTTATACAAGTCTCGTTCACCTGTGAGGAAGTGTAGTCACGCGCTGGCATACTGCTGCCTTAGTGACCATATTTTTCTTTATCCTGCATTGAAAATATCTAATATATGTATACTCATTGAATATTTATGTTGTTGAACATGTATTCATTTTGTAAATTTTTCTGAATAAAGAAATCAATCAATCAATCAATCAAACCTACTCCACTGTATACTATAGCCCTTTGGCTATGAAACGACGCCAAGAAATTCCAATCCGGTTGAGAAATGATGTAACCACGAGGAAAATAAAAACTTCCGGTTTTTTTGTGACCACCCGATAGGTAGCAAGACACGCGCATTCATTCATTTCATACAATGATTATGGACATCTCAAAAATATTCACAGACCTGCTTGATTTGTGTTCAACAACAGTTTGAAGAAGGGTTATTTCAGCAAATTGTGATGATTAGAATGTACGCTTTTCTTGGTGAGATATTTTTTTTATTTTCATAGTTATAAGGGATAAACGGATTTTTTTATAATCTTCCATCACATTCGCATGTCTTCTATTTCTCGTATTATGTCAAAGTCTCTCTCTGTAAGCCAAGGATCGGAATTCCAATTCAATAGCGCTTTTATAGATTTTCATAAACTTCAATAAAACCCTCCCGCTTGAACGAGTCGTTTTCTTTGAGAAGAAAACAATGTTATGAGTATTATTTGTATTCATAATCTTCCAGAAATGGAAAGCAATTCTCGTGGAACATGTAAGAGGGGTGATAGGGTATGTAGAGAAAGGGGAAAGCGATCGTTTCAAGTCATGAATTAGGCCCCTTAAGAAAGCCTCTGAATACGAGGGGCGATTTATGAACGACAGAAAAGAGCCTGATGCACAATTTCCAGTAAATTTTAACTAGGTTACTTGTTTATGAGTTGGCAAAATGATATCACGATGTCTTCTTCACGTAGATATTGTTTTGTTCTGTAATGAACTCGAAGGCGATATTCATCAATAATATCAATATATATACAGAGTGTTATTTCCAACCCTAAGTAAGCTCGACGTGTACACGGAGGAAAATAATCACTAACCCTAAGTGAATATTCAATAGTGGCAAGTAAAAACTTGTATACTATATGGGACAAGGAAACAAGTTGATAACCACAATAATATTTGTGTTCCTGAAAATGTACACCTACCACTATTGACCTGTTTCATTAAATTTCAGATTGATAACGGTTAGTGAACACATCACTTGTCATCAGTGACCTATTCAGTTGTCATTAGTGACTCATTCACTTTTCATTAGTGACTTGTTCACTAGTCATTAGTGGCCTAATTACATGTCATAAGTGACGTATTTACTAGTCATCAGTGACTTATTTACTTGTCAATAGTGACTTATTCACTTGTCATTAGCTAGTATGAAAAAATACCTCCATTGTTTTCTGAAAAATGATAAAACCTTGGTAATAAGACAAAAACACATGCATTCAGAACATTTTATTATATAGGTATGATGAATCCAGAAAATACAAAAAAGGTTAGGCTGACGACAAATATTGAGATACTACATACCGCGTATATCAGCATCATGCACCGAGAAAACCGGTACTCTCACACACTGCACTGCACTTTGGTTCACTATCTTTTTCCTTCCAGCATTGAAGATGAATCAACTTTCATACTTTTCAAACGCCACTTCCTTCCACTTCGAGTATCATAGGAAGTGGAAAAAAATCCTGTATATATGTAGAAACAATCATGTATTGTTCTAGAGGAGTTTTGTATTTCATTATCTCCTTCAAGAGAACAGATCACGAACTCAACACCCCACAGCTCAGAGCGCACACAAACAGAGAATTCTCATACGAATATGATATAGTAGTTGTTCGAAAGGGCACTTGCATGACTTGGAATTTCAATGTTACTAGCGGGAACGCAAGTATGCTAACTTCACGAATGCTAAGATCGAAATGACGCCGTGGACTCGTGGACACTGGACAGTGATCGCGTTGGGCGTGGGTACTCGAATAATATCGGAGATGTCCGAACGAAAAAGAGATCTATACCTACAGGTGAGCTGTCACCTGCAACAATCGACTTGATAGATTGTCTTAATTGATGAGTTCGCTCAGAGCAAGTGATCTTATGTCAGAAAAATAATTCGATAATAGTGAATATTCGTTAACCTAGCACTAGTTTAGTGTTCACTTAGAATTAGCGAACTCTAAGTACAGTCGTCTTCAGCGAACATGTCGCGGTTGGACGGTATGAGCGCTCTTATTGCAGCAGTGATCAAGGGAGCTGACACCGTCCATGTGCGACATGATCTCTGAAGACGACTGTACATATCGACTTGGTTGATACCAACAAGTGTTCTGATCACTTACAGCAGAAAATTCGTTCCAGAAATATAGTTTTGCCTACTGCAAGTACCATATTTTCCTACCGTTGAAAATGTTCTTGTCACAATCGACTTTTTTTCAAGAAAACAAATTACTAGGCTTGGCCGAGTTTTCTCAGTGTACCATCAAAAATATATAGGATGATATTAGGGATCCATTCAATTGATAATGGGGAGAGACCTTTTTTTCTACCAAAAGTTCTAAACTGTAGCAATTCTGACGTCACCTCTGTAAACATTTCCGCGCGGAAGGTATGATATCATGAAACTAAACTGGTCAGCATTGATAACGTCGTGCTCCAAAATATAGCCTGAATTCAAAGTAGAATAACTCACGAATTCCCTCACCAATTTCAAATCGGTTTTCACCGATTATTTCATTCATCTGAAAATTCACGCTTTTGATTGGTTGTAACAGCTGTATTGATAATCGAAAACACTATGTTATCGATTTTGTATTTCGGCACCTGATTGGCTACTTACTGTTTGAGTTTTTGTAGCATGACAGCAGGATATAAATGCTGTCATAATATATTCGTGTTCAGGGAATAAAAACACTACACTTCTATTCAAAACCCAATAGGCACTATCACAATTTGAATTGTCCTCACAATTATTATAAGACAATTCCAAATAATTATTGATTGAGCATGATTCGCATGATATAACCTAAAATAGGAATAATTTTCCAACCACGACTGACGTGACATCTCTACATCTCTCTCTTCTCACTCCCTATGATGTACGCTGCTTTATCCATTCAACGCTTTAATGTATTGTTGGTTGCATAACATCCCTAGTACCTTCGATCGCGAGTGAAGAGGAAGAGTGAATGCGGGATCACGATTGCGGGAAACTCAATTGAGAAGGCTGTGGCCAATTGTGAAGGAATCAAAGAAAACAAAACTGTTTATATGTTGATAAATATCGTTACTAGGTGTGGTGTATAGCTTGAAAATGGACAGTGAAAATCGTTTCGGTAAATATAGTGTAGAAGAAATAAGAAATGAAGTCAAAGTCTTAACGCCTCAAAATACCGTGCGTTCCAAAAAGTATGTTTGGAAACAATTCACAGAATTTTGTGAACAGCGAAATCATCAGCTCAACGAAAATACATCTGATGAAAGACTTGCCAATATTCTCACAGAATGGGCATTTAATATGCGGAAAACCGATGGCAGTGAGTATAAGGACATGGTAGTGAAAACTATTTGGAATAATACAGCTAAATTACTTCAAGAAAAATACTATCATGAATACAATCGAAAATTTGATCCATTCAAAGATATAACATTTGAAGTTGCTCGAAATGCCAAAAATACTAAAAGAAAACAACTACAAAATATTCCGGAAAAACGAAAAAAGTCATGTGTTTCATATACATCGGAAGAATTGACGCAAATTATCCAAAGTTGGGATGAAAATACTCCAAATGGATTACAAAGGAAACTGTATCATATTATAGCAGTGGAATTAGCGGGGCGGGGCGGTGAAGCATGCCGATGTTTGATTCATTATTTCAAGGAAGAAATAAATAACAAGGGAACACCAACTGGAAGACTGGAATATAACCCTATATTCGCGAAAACCGCACAAGGTGGATCAAAAAATATTGCAGAAAGTAAATGGTGTCAAATAAAGAAAATCAAGAAAATTGTCCAGTTCGTTTATTCAAGAAATTGATGTCAAAAAGGGGAGAGAACATTAAAACTGATCGACTATTTTTGACAGTTAATGGTAATTGGAATAAAGATCATAAAAGTCCTTGGTTTAAAAATATGCCAATGGGTATAAATGAAATAAGTAAATGGACCAAATTGTCAGCTGAAAAGATCGGTTTAGATACAAAAAACGTGAAAATATCAAACCATTCAAACAGATCTACAGCTGTGAGTCAATTGGCAAGTTCTGGAATTGGGGAACAACAGATAATAAAAGTTACTGGGCACAGTAGTTCAATGTCATTGAAACCATATTTACAACTGAGCAAAGAACATCATGCTGATATAATATCAAACCTCAGAAAAGAAGATAATATGGATATATCCACGACGGCTGCATCTAGTAGCAGTAATGATGAATGTCACTATGTCAAAATAAATAATTGCAATAACTGTACATTCAATATAAATATTAACAATAAATAGGTAGTGAAAATGGTTTATTTTTCATTCATGAAATAATCTTGACAAATACAACACGTGTAATTGATGATTATCGAAAATTCCTTCGATTTTGAGAAACAAATTGTGTTGCTTGGAAACCACACGAGCGCATAGCGCGAATGTGGTTGCCTAAATTAATTTGTGTTTCGATAATCATCAATACACTTGTTGTATTACAAGCGATAATTAGCCTGATCTCTTCACAGTTTTGCTATGGCGATATGAATTTTCTTTAATTCTAGATAACATTGCTACAGAGTGATAATTGAATGGGTTCAAAATTGCATCGTTGTCGTCACCTTACCGTTTGAACAGATAATTTTTTAATTTTTTTTTCTCAGCTGTATCCTCTTGATTGATGCTTTCTCTCGAAACATTTTCGCAATTTTCAGATTCAGAGCTATGATAATCGTGTTATGAATATACAGGGTGTTTCATAATTGAATGCTGATCCTCAAGGGCGATAACCGTTGGATGATTTCAAAGAGAAAAGTTTATATCAACATATGTCCTAAACCTCTTATTCATTGAGCTACAGGGTGATGAAATTTCAAGAAAAAAATTAGTTTTTCATCATAATTTTTTGTCACTCTCAGATATTGTTATGATATTTTGTATACACCTTCTGATTATTGAGGAGCATTTTTTTACGAGAGAGATATTCAAAAATTCCCACCAGTGGCGTCCGAACGGGGTTTGAACTGACAATTTTTGAAGAAAAAAATAGAACGCCACTGATTTTTCTGGGAACCCGAATTTTTTTTCCAATTCTCATTCATTTTGGAGCAAATTTGGTTCCTAGACTTACTTTCATACAACGTACTGTTTTCACGTAAAAAATAAAAACCAAAGACTTTCGTTCCTTCAGTTCTTGGATATTGTTTTTGGTAATTCAGTAGACACCCACTATAAGTGGAAATTTTGTTTTGGGACGAAAATCAAACTTTTACTTTTACCAATGATGTCCTCGTAGACCTGATATTGAATGTTTTGTTTGAAAAAACGCTGTACGCTTCTGATTTCAACACCCTGTAGCTCAAAAACTAAGAGGTTCAGGACATAATATGTTGATATGAACTTCTCTCCTTAAAATCATCCAAGGATCATCGCCCTTTAGGATCAGCATTCAATTATGAAACACCCTGTATACATTTAGAATGATGCATTTTTTCGACGATTAACTGAATGAAATTGAAAGTTGCAATTCTTCTCCGAAGAATCAACGTTATATGTATAGTCGTCGGATATGTGATCGTGTTCGAACACAGAAATTTCTGAAGAAGTCTATATAAAGTGATACAAGAAATTCTGAATGATGGAATGGAGAATAACGTAGTCTTCAGTAGATGAAACATAATTTTCTCTGTGTTACTAGTAGAATAATGGAGTGTTACTTCGTCATGAGGATGTCTGGTGTCTGACCTCGAAATGGTTTTGTAATTTCTTGGATCGAAGGTCATATAATGAAAGTACGCACTTTTAATCGAAATGATGCATTCTCGTTGAGATAAATTATAAAATCAAAAATTACGATTGTAGTTCCAGAAGTATGAAATTCATATTTATTCTTGACGATGGATATACAAGGTGCGATAAAAAGTATGCCCGGGATGAGGAAGGATATGTTTAAACGTGATGAAAATCGCTATGTTCCGAGAACGAAATATAGTGTCGGTCATTGTCGAAATTTGTGCGTTCAGATTTTTATCGGACAAAAAATTTATAAAACCATTTAGGTAAGGAATTAGTAAGAGTCCAATTGCACTACTAGAACTATTTGTTGTATCGAGATATCGGTCTTCTGCATTATTATTTTTAACAGATAAAAGTCGCTCATTCTTTTATTTCATTCATCAAGTTGAGTGTTTCCTTCTGAGATGAAGCACAATAATTTGTTTTCCTTCCACTACCATTATTTCAACATAACATTGACACAACCTCCAACATAACAACAAAGAAACCAAACCAACAAATTGGCACAGAACACATTCGAAAATCGTTAATTCGATGTTGTCGGCAATTTCTATCTACATACGTAGAATTCGACATATTATTTCGTACGTTCAAGAATAGACCCCCAGGAAAGAGAAACATCTGATGCATAAAGTTCAGACAATACGTGATTGATAGTTTATCTATAATAATAATAATAATAATAAATTTATTCATCTTTCTTGATCATACATATAGTTGATATAAGACATGTCAGGGGTAAAACGAAAAATATATATAAAACTGCTAGTATAATTATTACAAAAAACACATTAGCACATAAAATCAGTAAATATGTCATACACACACTTCTCTACTAAAAATTTTTTGAGACATCTTTTAAAAAGATTATGATCTTTGATTTCCTTTAAGGATGATGGGAGATGATTGAAAAAACTTATTCCATTATAGTGTGGACTGAGCTGATAGAGAGATGTTGAGTGTTTGGGGACACAGAATTTATCACCATATCTTGTAGAGTAATTATGGAAGTCATGGTTTTTAGAGAATTCCGATGAATTGCTTCTTGCATATAAAATGCATTTGTAGATATATATCGACGGCAATGTTAATATTTCATGCTGTTTAAAATGTTCCCTACAGGTTTGCTTGAAATTTAGATTGAAAATCAATCTGATAATTCGTTTCTGTGCAATAAAAACTCTTTTCACATTTGGTACTTTACCCCACAGAACAATATTATATGATAGATGGGAGTATACAAGTGAATAGTAGACTAGGAGAAGTTGTTTGATATTGAATACAGTCTTGAGTTGTAGTATAGCATAGTATGCACAGTTTATTTTTTTACACACAAAGTCGATGTTTGAGGTCCAACTTACATTACTGTCAAGCATTACACCTAGAAATTTCGTTACAACGGATGGAGGGATATCCTCTCTTTCTACTTTCACAGTGAAGTTATTTGTTAATTTGTTCCTTGAAGAGAACTGCATGACCACAGTCTTAGTAGAGTTTACTATCAGAGAGTTTTTTCTGCACCACATAGTGAATTTTCCAGCTAATAGATTGAGCTTACACAGAAAGAAATGACAAGGTAAATATAAAAAAAAAATCTTTGAATACTACAAAAACTTCTTTTGCTATAGCGCCAATGAAAGTTTCTGTGAATATCATAATCCATTTCTTTTAAAATCCCCAAATAAGATTCATCAACATCAAAAGACATTTCGGTACTTCTACAGAAAGTTTCTTTCATTGTGAAAAAATTTGTTCGTTGTCTCAACAAATAGTTCTGTACACTGGAAAGAAGAATTCGCTAGAATTCTGAAACATTAAAGAATAGTTCGATAGTCATAAAGAAATTTCTATTGGTATAAAAGAATGTGTTTCTTGTGTCAAACGATAGTTATTTATATGTTAAAGAATGGTTCTGTTGAATTCTGTACCATTAATAGGAAATGTATCATAACCGGAACGAAATAATTCGTTCAATGGTAAAGAAATATTCATAATCGCGAGAGATATATCTGTACAGGTTGAATAATGGTTCTAACAATTATTTGTGTTTACAGAATGGTTCTATTAATGGTATGGAATTGTTCATTACCAGATCAGATATTGCCAAAGTAGGCCTGACTAGGAAAAATGAACTTTGGGAGTCCCTTATGGTGAACTTCAAGACATTCTTCTTTCCTGACGGATCTTTGATAACTTTTTTTCCTGTCGGCTTGAGGTAGGCTGTAAGAACCAGAATGTCACCGCAATTGTTCCTTCTGAAAGTGAGTCTGTCTAATTAAGTCATATTTGTTATTCAAGGGAGAAAGATGAACTGGTTAACCTGATAAATACTTACTTTCTGATTGGATATCATTAATTTTGAAGGTTTCTCTGAATTTTTCTGAGAATATTCCATTTGATTTCTGGAAAAAATCTTCTCATGAATCCATCAATATATTCGATTTTTCTTTTATCGGTTCTTGATAATCAATGTCAACCTGAAATAGTACAAGAATAATTAACCAGAAAAAATAAACGCATTAGTGAAGAAGCCAAAACCTCTGAAACAAGATGAAAGTGAGAACAAATAACATACCAGTCTATATCCAAGTGGGTTGGTATAATGCTTCCAAGTCTTGAGAATACCATAGCAGTATGATCTTCCTTGTTCTGTCGAATGTGTTTCAACCGTCCATGGCGTTCTTGATCCACCCTTCTCAAAAATTTTGAGAAAGTGAAATGCAAGCGGAAGTAAACAACCTTTTGCTTCAATATGCTGGAAAACTGCCTCTTCGTCCACGAAAGTTTCAGAGACTTTATTGTTTATAGTAAACTGAATAATTTTTCCTGCATATATAATCATTTCTAATGAGTCATTGTTGTAATAGATATTCCGTTATGCCCACACACTTCAAGTAATTCGTAAAATTCTGACCTTAGGACCAGATCACCCACTTTAATTTCAACGAATTTTTCAAGATGATAGATCAACTTCTTATCTTGAAAACTACGAGTAAAAGTTCATCGGAACTTCTTTCTATTTTCTCGCATTCATTGTTGTCGCAATATATTGATGTAACCATACCTATACTCATATTAATGTACCACCCTGTATATTGATAAATGTATATCACACAATTAGGTATCGGTAGGTACCCAGTATCGAAATCTCGCTAAGCTGATATATAGGGTTAAGTACACTTACCTTGATACCTATCAATCGGAAAGAAAATTGAAAACAACACTCAACACCGATGCATTCACTGTCAATACTAAATAAAAAATGAATAATGCCCTATGCGGTATAAGAGATGGTAACCAAATTTGAAAATAGACCAATACATATCTTGTTCGGTGACATCAGGTGAGCGTAAGCACGAATCTGATTGGTGAATAATGACATAATGTTTCTTGCGTTTCTTGAACTGAAACAGAACTATTTGTTTTATTTAAAGAACATTCTTTCGAAAGATTGACCTCACTCATGATCTTTTAATATTACAGAACTATTCGTATCCGCATGAGATATTTACTTTAATATTCCAAGAAAGATTTTTTGTCAATTCTAACGAAATATTCCATGAGTGTTAGAGAAGATTCCATTCTTGGTATAAAATTATCATTGAAAATATCAAAATGAATAGTACAGATCAAACTTTGATACCAACAGTATTTTCTGTAATCTTATACCTAGCTATTCTATCAATATTATAGAATGACAAGTGAATAGTAAAGAAATTATATATGATCGGAGACAACTACTTACAGAAATTTATTGTAAAATTAACAGAAAATCTGCAACATTCTGTATATTTCGTGACAATGGTTCTGTTTATGGTAAAAAAATTCTGTAACGCTGAAATAATTCTTCGTTAAATTCGATACAGAACCCGTTCTGTTAATGCTATCAAATTATTTTTTTCTGTGTATGGACAAGTTCGGTGGATGATTCAGCATCTGCTGCCAGAGTGGTGTCATCAGCATACAGTATGGTATAATCAGCGTTTGTATGTAAAGGGAGGTCATTCACATATAACAGGAATATCAGAGGTCCTAAAATGGACCCTTGAGGAACACCTTGCTCAACATCTTTAAATTCAGACATGCTGTTCTCAATGTTCACACATATTTTCCTCATATTAAGATAGGAGGATAACCAGTTTAAAAAATTTCCCCTAAAACCCAGTGCATAGAGTTTATTTTCTATAATTGATATATCTATGCAATCAAATGCTTTAGACAGGTCGAAAAATAGTGCACCCACATACCGCTTTTTATCAAGTTGTTCATGGACATAATTGAAAAAGCCTGTTGTTGCACTTTCTGTTGACCTGTCAGGAAGAAACCCATGCTGGTGATTTGACATAATATTGAATTTACATAGAAATGACATCATATGTTTATATATGCAACAACTTTACAAAGTATTGTAGGAACAGTGATTGGCCTGTAGTTCTCAACAGAAAGCTGATTACCTTTTTTAAAGACTGGTGTCACAACACCAATTTTAAGATCAGATGGAAACTTGCCTAGAGCCACAGATGTGTTTATTAAATAGGCCAGAGGCTTACTAATATATGGACTTATATGTTTTATAACTCTTGTCGGAATGCAATCTATACCAACTGTGTTAGTAGTTTTTAGTGACTGAATAGCATTTCTTACTTCATGACAGTTTATTTCGATGAAACTAAAGGTATTTTGAATGTACATGGTGGTGTAGTCTGTGAATGTTATCTCAGCATGGATGAATGTCTTATTATTTCGCACCCTGTATACCAGGAAAAAGAATTAGATTCGTTAAACTTGGCGAAATCAACGAACTCGATTCTTGAAACTTTCCGATGGCTCACAGAAATCGGAATCTCTTTTGTAAACTCAAAATCATCGAAAGCCCTTTTCGCTCCGTGTTAATGAGTTTCATACCTAAGAGAAGATTCTTATTACATTTTAATTGAGGTGATGTGTACCGCTGGTATTGAAGCAACAATGGCCGCGGCCCTTTGACTGGAGAAACCCACCCATTGTACTTAAAGTTTTAATAGATACCTACTTCTTTTGGCATTCATTATCAGCCATCCCCAGCCTGCGTTAATCAACCGAATTTAGATATTATGTTTTTCGTTTGAAAAGTTACCGTTTGTGTGCAAAATGAATGAATGAGCTTAGAGATTTTAATTATTATTTCCCCAGCATCCCGGTCCTTAATTTCCAAGAAGGAAGATAGGTCTGAAGGAAATACTATCTATCCATCGATCTCTTCCATGCGTATTTTATTTCCACCTCCTAATTCTGTTCGACTGAAATATAACCAAATGAATCTGACAATTTCATTCCCTCAGAATATTTTTCTCGTCATTTCATCAGGTTCTATTACCATAAGTCGTAATATGAACTCGAAGGAAGCCTCAAGGAAATGTCAATGCCAAGGAAGGTAAAGAGGTACCTTGAGCATACCTTGATCCAATTTTATGTTGTTATGAATTCCATGAATGGGATGATGAAAGTGAATGTAGTAATCAAATGAATGAATCAATTCAAGTTTAGTTGAGAAGTAAATCTTTTTTTGTATCAAATAATAGGTATGTATTACAAATGATGGAAACTCAGAGTATTTACAATTATATATAGGTATCATCTGTAAATGTATCAGCAGAGCTCGTTGTAATTATGCCCAGTATCGGCGATATCAATTGAGAAAATTTAAATGATTTGACTTTTTCATTTCAAAAATTGAGTGACATTCTCATCAACACTTCGAAACTAAAAACTACAAAATGTACAGGGGATAATCTTTTCACATTCCCCCTGAATCTCTGATTCCCAATATGAATAAATGGTCCTTGAGTAAATCTGCAGAAATAGGTTTCGTGAACTGGTCTGCTGAATTCTTCTTGGACTCTATATATTTCAACTCAATAGTTTTTTCTTCTATAAGATCCCTGATGTAAAATAGTCTCAAGTCAAAATGTTTTGATCTCTCCCATCTCCGAAGTTGTTTGATTTTCTGCTAACAATCAAGGAAAAAATCCATCCTTCTTCACTTCTCGACCTAATTTCTTGGGGAATGAGAATGCTTCAGCCGTTTCGCTGTGAGCAATGAATTCAGCTTCAACAGTACCACAATACTGAGTGCTGCACTTTGTTGCTCCTCCCCCAAGAATGAAAACATATCCGCTGAACGATCTTCTTTCAATCTCATTCGCCATGATGATTTGTTCATGAAATTGAGATACATACATTTTCGAAATGATACCCATATTTTTATTTTGTAGAAACAATGAGAGGAACATCTCAAATAATCAAGTAAAATCAACATACATTTTCAATGAACAACCACACATAATCACAGATTCATTCGAAGAATGCAATCAAATGAATATTTTCCTCTCTCTGGAATATTATTCCATTGCAGCTTGAAAGAATCCGTTTTTAATAGAGTAATTTTTCTATCGTAATCTTCCAACATCGTCATCGATGAACTCTTCGACCCTTTCTTCATTTTGCGGAACCATGCGGAACCTTGGATATATTTTGAGTGTGATCGAAGTAATATATTGTTTGGCCCAATTTGAACCAACTTTTGAAGATTATCACTGGACTATTAGAATATTTCGATGTCCACACTAAACAGTGAACATTATCAAATTTGACATTTCACATTTTGTGACAAACACGTGACATGAAACAACAAATTTGGTCACAGAACACTAAAATTATACACTGTTGGCAAGTGTAAGGGCTCTTTTTGGACGGAATACCCAAGGGAGGTCTATAAAACAAGTTTAAAGTCAAGTACTGAGGAGTCTTCAAGGAATCCTCGGATAAGGAAGACTTGGGGAGCTCTTGAGGTAACGACTATAAATACGGGCCTTACCTCACTGAATCTTCTGTCAACAAGACGGCAACATATATAAGGACAGTCGAAAATTACCACAAACGGAGTACCTCAAGGGTCAAACCTCGACCCTGTTATTGTCAAATTTAGAAATTACTGGAATTTCCAATAGTGATATCACGATGTTCTGATAATTGGAGAAAATTGTGTTGCTGCAACCCAATTGAGTCAACAATAAGAGCCAAAATTATGGAATGATATCCAGTACGCAGTGGTATTTTGTTAGACTATCTCACGAAGTATATAAGAAGCATTTATTATAAACATAACAAAGACCGAGGTGACTCATTCGTACGGGGATGTATTTCAATAATCATCAATAAACCTTATTGTTGTATTACATACGATAATAATGCAGATTGTCTGATTATGAAAATTTTCAAATGAGTGAAATAGTTTTTTCAAAATGGAGATGTCCATAAAATTATAATATTATAAATTGTTCAGATTTTTTTGTGATTTTCTCTCCACGTTTCAATAAATACAGATATCAGTATATTGACATTCTCCTCATGAATCTCCGTCAAAAATTGCGACTGTGTTAGGCGGAACAATTATCCTTGTGTCAATTCTGAGAAAATTATGAGAGAAGTTATGTACCTCGCCGATGTAAAATATTTAAAGACAAAAATGTTCAAAGGCGCTAATGCTTCAAAGCAATGAATTCATTCATTTCCTGGGCTGAATAAACAATCTTGTTCCGGCTTGTAAAAACAGGACGAATTTTAATCAGCATTTCAGGGCTTCAGTTGAATTAAATCAAATTCAATTAGATTCTGTGTTCAAATTCGTGATTAAAGAAAATAAATAGCTATAGGTTCATTATTTATCAGGTAATTGATGAACTGAAAAATAAGACTGAAGACTGAGATATCGTATGTTAGTTGAATTTGGGCATAGGAGTCACTCCACATTCTCTCAAGCTGAATATTTTGTACTGAAATATTAGGTCAATATTGTTTATAATTTTATAGAAATAACGTCAAACAATGGATTCTGCAAAAAGGTCGCCAGCTTTTTTATAGATCAATCAATAACATATGACATTTATAATATATACAGGGTGTTAATTAATTGAGTGCCGATAATACAAGTGTGAATCCTTGGGTGACTTCAAGGAGAAACATCAACATATGTCCTAAATCATAATTTTTTATCACTCTCAGATATTCCCATGAAATTCTGTACACACCTTTTTATTATTGAGGAACATTTTTTGACGTGGAAGTTTTCTTGAAATTTTCACTAGTACAAAACGTTCGTACGTGGTTTGAACAAACAATTTTTGAAGACAAAAATGGCACGTCACTACTCTCCCTAAAAACCAAAATCATCTTTCATGCCACATGAAAAAAACGAACCAAACATTTTTCTCTTTAGGTTCATTGAGATTGTTTTTGGTATTTTGTTGAAATTCAGTAGAAACCTGCTATGAGATGGAAAACATTTCCTTTGGGACGAGAATATGTTTTTTACTTTTACTAGTGATGTTCACGTAAAAAAAAAACTGTACACCTCTGATTCCAACACCCTGTAGCTCAAAAACTAAAAGATTTATGACATATTATGTTGATATACACTTTTCAACTTAAAATCACCCGAGCACTCACACCTTGTATTATCGGCACTCAATTGATTAACACCCTGTAGATGTATTATACAGAAAGCACGTCAAGGTTGAAACAAATTCATTGAAGCTTGATTGCAAAAAGGCTCAGACATTGGAGCATTGGATAAAATGCTGACTCGTCAATATTGTTTTTCAAATAAGCATTTGTCAATCTAGATGACATCATCATTATGAATTACATCATTATGGATGAAATCACTTTAGTTTCCCGAGAATAGTGTTTCAAAATGAGAAAAAATATGACGTCCATGCACAACATAAATGCGTAAGTTCCGAAGGTACCATCAGAATAGGGTATTGCCATTAAAAAAGATTATAATGACGTCATAACTCGAACAGTGATGACGTTATCAGAAATTTGAGTAGACCAAAAAATGCACAACTGAAAAATTAAGTCGACGTGTCTGTGTTTCTCCCCTTTGGCAATATCAAGCTTTCAACGAATAAGTTTTTTGGATTATTTATCTTATTCAACCTCACCACGTACTTCTCCTTCAGGTTTTTAGGCAAAATGGACTTTGTAATTGATTCAGTTTTCAGAAATTATTTGTAATAGTATCATATTGTATACATGTCGTTTGGTTTTGTATCATTTGTGACTGCCATTTGTCTTGTATTCTGTCAACGTCTGTTGCTATGTTTGACGCTTCGCCTTCTCCACGGCTTTTGTCTTTCACAAAAATGGCCATTTGATGATGAAACTAATTTGAGTGAATTAATTATCAATTTTCCCAAGTTTGTACCAATGTTGAACCTAATGATAGTTGGTTTCTTTTGGCTGTTCAGTCGGTTCAACAATTTTAACATTCCTTTACCGGACTGATTTTCGACCAAATGACCACGGCTCCTCGATATTTTTAATTTCATTTTATTATGTGATTTCAACGTGGCCTTATAGGTATATTTGTTTCTCAATATCTTATTATACTTGTAAACTAAATATCTTTACAGGTACTATGTATTGTGTCTGAAGATGGCTGTTTGAGCCGAAACTAGTCACAAAAAGTCAATTTTTGTAATACAACTTTGTGGTCGACCGACTTAGCGTTATTTTGATTCTCCTTTTAAAGGTACTCACTGTATACAGAGTGTTCCATCTCAGACGTAAGGTGATTCTGTTTGACTCGCAAAATTTGCGTGCTCGGCTGCACAGTCGCTGCGCCTCACAAACGCAAATATCGCTTGTCAAACATAGTGGCACATTTGATCCTAATAAAACATTGTACTATTATGAAAAATGATATTCTATAACCTGTTAACAGATATGAAATGATTCATTTGAAGTGAGGCATGCTGATGAAAGCGTGCAAATATGGTGCAAATAAATAACAATATTGTACGTGAAGAATATTGCGGATATTAATAGTCGATAGAGTGAGTCCGTTCTGAATAATAAAACCACATATTTTTCACTGTCTGCCAGGAATGGATATTAACGCAAATTAACGATATCTATAGTATACCTCCACTAAGTAATTACATGTTTGTTTTTTATTGAAGGAATCATCGAACTCATTAATCAAATATGACATCCGATAAATGGGAAATTTTTACATGCTATTTCTGTGTAGTCATTTCCACACCAATAAGGTTGTGTGATCAGCAGAAATATGGTAAAATTCAGGTGGATTTTTAATTAATTCTCGTCCTCCTTTCGTATAAAGAACCAATTCAGTTGATGGAGTTGATGGTTACCCCAAAGAACGGAACGTCGAAATAAATATTGGAGCACACCAAATCGAGAAAAATTCTAAAAGAAAACACAGCATCTTGAACATGCATCTTCTTTATTCATTATTTATCGCTTGGAGCGAACGATAGGGAATTCTGATTATGTTCCGAAAACACTGTGTGTACCTATAGAGAGGATAGGAATAGGAGGTAGGTATTGATATTTTTTTGAAATTTTGGAGGTTTTGAGTTCTTGGCAACAGGCAATGAATTCCAGAGCTTTGCCATTCTTCAGGCTGATTCATTAACAAAGGGTGATTCCTAAAAACTACATACTAATCACTGAAATATTGAGATTTAGCCTGATAAGAATAATAATAAGAATAATAATAATAAAATTTATTGAATCCTTCACAATCATAAAAAATGACATAGGATACGTCAGACAACAAGAAGTTCACACACAATTTATATACAGATACATGAAAATATAACAGAACCACATAGTACACAGAATATTCGCAGTCTGTAACCTTTCCTAGTACCACAATAGTTATTTGTTTAACTAGGCAGCAAAGTAGTAGATTGACTCAATCTACTTTGCTGCCGAGTTGAACATATAATTTTTTCTCCGATTGTTCATAATGATATAGGAGGATATTGTATTTGCAAATTATTACAATTCCCACAATCTCTTTATTTTTTCTGTAGTGTTCAATTAAAATAAAATTTGATAGAAATCGCAGTTGTTGGAATGGTTGGTTGCTATGGAAATGTCCATAATTAAGTTGTGCGAAAAAATATCGGTATATTTAAATTATTATATAATGGACAGTGATAGCGACCTGGAAGTACTTACTCCTCCAGAAATAAGGGAGGTGGCAAACAATATAGAGTTGAATTTGTTGCCGGAGAAGAATCGGATGAAATATGAAGGAAATTATAAATGATTCATGGATTATTAATTTTGCTGATACATATCAATCAGCAAAGTAACCACTTTGCTGTCTAGACAGGAAAATTAATACTTTGGTGATTGATACGTGTCACCAAAATTAATATTTGCTGCCAATCGGAGAAAAAGTATATATGTTGCTGGTTCAGGAGAAACAGGGTGTTCTGGGGGCAGATTTATTTCAAAATGTCTCTATAAGTTTATAAGTCGACAGCATGAACACAGATGAACATGAGATCTTATTGTAGTTTCAGGTTTACGAATAAGAATTTGCAACTTATATTGTGATTGCTCATATAGAGGGTGCTAATGGCACTTTGTTACTTGGGTAAATTACATCATATCTTCTCTGTCCATTCGATGATGATCAAAATAAGTGAAAAATCTGAATGCCCGTCCAATTTGACATAAAAAATGTACTAGTTTTCAAATTGTCTAGATTTAACGGGTTTTGTGTTCGTTCTTGAAGAGATCTATAACTTTCAACATTTTGATAATTTCATAGTAGTAGAGTAGAGTAGGAATTGACTGGATTCTTCTGGTCATGACTAGACTTCGCCCATTTGCCCTCGGTATTATTGTTTTTTTTTGTGAGGACAAATAAAGACAAATTAATAATATTATTATTATTATTATCATTATTATTATAGATCAGATTAAGAATGGGAAATCTCTGAACTACAGATAGTCAGCACCAAAATATGAAGATATTCAACCCAACATGCATTATAGAAATGTTGCAGAAGCAAAGTGTTCAGGGGAAATTTTTATTTCAACATTTTCCTTAACTTTGGTCGTGAAAATTCTGTTTGTTGTTGGCGTTGTCGTGATTGTCATCATAGATTACTATTTTATGTATTGTATTTTTTCCACTATCACTTCGCTAACTTTATAATTTGAAATTATTGAAACGTTATCAACATGGAACATAAATCTCTTCAAGAGCGAATAACATGAAAACCGTTAGAGCTAGACAGTTTGAAATATAGTACATTTTCTATGTGAAATGGAACGAGCTCACGAAATAAGTTGAAAATGCGTATGTATTTCTCATGTCACAGAAAACCTGAAACTACTAGATTTTATGTTCATGTTGTTGAAACGTACAAAATTATTGAGAAATTTCAAAATGAAGAACACCCTGTATTTTCATGTTAGGCTAAATCTCGATATTCACTTTCATTATCTTTGAGCATCTTTGAGTATCCCAACTCTAGGACGGATCGTTCGAAGATTCAACTTCATCTTGTATATCTTATCAGATCTTTGGATATATTTGAAAAATGTTAACTTTTGGATGTATTTGAGAAATATTACCTTCTGTTTGAATTTTGTTGCGGTTCTTTGAAACCTCAATGCACAATGGGTTGCGTCAGAACTGTCAGATGACCGACACTGGAGGCAAAACATTGAAACACAACGTAACTTTTCTTATTTGTTTACAAGTGATCGAAATAGTTTTCCACAATTATTTTGGCATATGAATCGTATTTTTCCGCTATTCATCAATTCGCTCATGCCATCACATTGTGCTGTTGTAAAATGCACAAAAACTGCAGCGGAAGATGAAGGAATCCGGATGGTACATTCAATTCAATTCAATTCAATTTTCTTTATTTCCAATCAGACTTATACATACATAAGTATAGGATATTGTCAGGTCAATTTTGAATAATATATAATAATATAATATCTAAAAATGTATAAAAAAAAACAGTGTATAGAAACAAAAATAAAACATGTATAAAGAAGTATAAATAAAAGGCAGTATACAGAAGTGTACATAGTATAGGTGGTTATACCAGGTTACGACACATATATTCCGGAACCGAATAGAAAACTCCGTTTACTAAAAGTTTTCGAACTTCATATTTGAATTTGTTCACATTCGATAATATTTTAAGCCTAGTGGGTAAGTGGTTGTATAATTTGATCGGCAAAACCAACGGACTGTTAGCCACAGTTGACAAACGATGGTATGGTATATTGATATTGAAGTTTTGCCTTAAGTTGTGTTCGATATTTTCACGAGACTGGTTGAGAATAGCTCGGTTATTTTTTATATGTAATACGCAATTATAAATGAAGAGAGAGGGGAACGTTAAGAGCTCAAGTTGTTTAAACAACTGTCGACAGGAAAACGTCCTGGGTTTGAACATCATATTACGAACAATCTTTTTTTGTTGAATGAAAACTTCATTCGACCTTGAACTGTTGCCCCAGGCTAGAACCCCATTATTCATGGTTGAATAAACATATGAATAATAGTACAATTTCAAGAGATTGTGATCTATTCTTGATCGAAGTTGCCAGATTACAAAACAATGTCTCGCTAATCTTTTTAGAACGTTATCGATTTGATACGTCCATGAAAGTTTAGAGTCTATTAAAACTCCTAAGAATTTTACTACTTGCTTTTGTTCGATACATTCATCATGTAATTTTATTATCAAACTTTTATTTAAATCCTTCAACGAGAACATGATTAATTCAGTCTTGCTTTGATTCAATATAAGGTTGTTCTTTTGACAATAATTATTGATATAATTTGCGGCCTCAGTGCATGTGTTGTTCAGATTTGCTAGTGATTCACCTGAGCAGGCAACAGAAGTGTCATCTGCGTATAACGATATGTGAGTTCCAGACATGTTCTTGTATGTTATATCATTAACGAAAATTATAAATAAAAGAGGCCCCAGCAAACTCCCTTGAGGGACGCCACTGTTTACCGCTTCTAATCTAACACGTTGCGTACGATTCGACAGAAACCCTTCAAGCCACTGTAAGGCATTTCCTCGTATCCCATAGTTTTCTAACTTTTGAAGCAGGAGTTCTATGTTGATTACTTCGAATGCTCTCTGTAAATCGAAAAAAAGACAGGCTGCAAACCTACTTTTATCCAAGTTTTGAAGAACTTCATTATACAATGCTATGATTGCCTGATTGGTGGACATTCCCCTTCTAAAACCGAATTGAAAGGGACTGAAAAATTTATTATTATCAAGAAATGCCACCAGTCTCTGATAGAATGCTTTTTCGAAAACTTTGGAGAATACTGATAACATGGCCACCCCCCTATAATTAGAAATATCGTGAACGTCCCCTTTTTTATGAATTGGTTGAATGATTGCCATTTTCAAAATGTCAGGGAAACTTCTTGATTTAAAAGTAAGTACCTACTATAGTCACTCACATATAGTTTTCATTTTTGAAATTTGGTTATTTCTCTGATTTCTCATCGGAATTCCTTCTGCAATAGGAGCTGATTGAAATATACCTGAAATTTCTAGAATAATGCAAGAAGATTGAATTCATGCAATCAATCGGGAGGACTGGTCTGACATGCTGACGATCTTGTGTGTTGTAGACATTTTCAATCTATTAGCAGTATTAGCTTGTATTGCAGAAGTGGCAGAAGGCAAAAGGAATTTTAATAAGGAATGACAACATTTCATAATGATAACTATGTAAGATTACTATTTACCTGAAAAATCATATTCCCTAGTCTCTTGCTGCATTTTTTGTGCATTGTACAACAGCACAATGCGAAGGCATGCTTGAATGAATAACGCAAGAAACACGATTCGTATGCCAAAATATTGTGAAAAACTATTTCAACCTTTCGATTCCTCTGTAAACAAATAAAAAAGTGAGGTTGTGTTTCAATAATTCACAAAAGAGTGAGGTTGTGTTTCAATATTTCGCCTCCAGAGTCGGCCATCGTGCACGCGACCTATATCTTTCAAGTTTCGAATTGAAATAGAGAAATTGCTAAGGATAATCATCCAGCTTCAGTTCCTCAGATTTTAGTTCTAGCATTTAACTGTTTTAAGTACTCTGTTATTCTTTATCAACCATGTAATATAAGCTGTAACACTCAAATTGTATAGATATTTTATATTATTGAATTAAAGTAACTGGAGTGAATCAGCAACTTTCTTCTGAACTCTAGAAGCGCATTGTCATATTGAACATAGAGACACCCATTTCTCAACTCCTTCCAAGAGCACATACTGCTCTTTCTACTATGTCAGTGAAATTAATGGACTGAGATTCCTGATTTCAAAGAGACCTCCTGGACAATCTAGTTCCTGATCCTGAAGGTCCAGTATGGACGTAGTCTGATGAACTTATAGTTAGTTGGACTCGCATGCTGGAAGCCAGGAAGGAATCTAGGATTTTGAGGAAAAAACCAGAAGGGCGAGTAAGTGGTATCAACTCATAGAAAAGAGACAGAATTCCAATAAGTACATGTAAAAAGTTGTAGATTTGTACATAGGTATGTATTTTAACCAGAAATGAAATACATGGTACTCATTTATCTTGCATATCTTATCTTGTTATCTTATTTTTTATAATTTATCTCTTCCTATCTATTCTATCCTATCTTATCTCATCTTGAAGTAATCTATAAAGGATTAAGATTTGGTAACAAACTTCACTTACGACCTCATAGGCCAAAAAAATAAATTAGTACCTACAGTCATTTTTATTAAAACTAAAAATTTTATTGGTACAATATGACATATCAGCCTCAAAAGAAGTCAGAAAATGATTTTGATTTGATTTGTGTTAACAAAATTATGTTTCGATTAGTAATCATGCATAATAAGTTAAGAAGTTCCACTTCTGCCAAATAGACATGCAATGCGAAGTGAAAAGCTGCAGACTGAGTGGGAGGAACCATTAAAATGCAAATATTTCGGCTGCAAAGTTACCCATTCCACCATGATATTTCCATACATTTCCACGTTGTCAGAGCACAACCAGCACGGGAATCGACTGCAATTTCATTGTGAAACAAATTTGGATATAAATGGCCAATAAAAATGAAACATATTCATGATTTTTCCGAACGGAAAGCGCTGAATTAACCCCAGCAATCGTTTGCGGTCTACTTCGCATTCCTTACACTCTGATGACGAATACGTCTTTGTGGGGTTGCATTTTTATTGGGCATTAATATTCATAAAGGTTTTAGGCGTTCTCTTTGAACGATTTCATACAGGTACGCCCTCTTCCATAACAAGATACATCAGAAAATCCATAGGGAAACATGAAGATAATGTTGAACCTCCAGCAAGATATATAGGGTGAGTTTTTCATTCCAACATTTTGTCATGCGCATGAATCGAAGAAACTGTTGCAAAATTCCGGTGGAATTTTGATGGAAATTCATCAGAATGTTGTCATAAATTTTTTTATGTTTTGGTTCCCACAAAAAGGGATGTCCTGTGATCTTCAGATAACATCGTGAGAACCAAGGGAATTAAGGTAGGAATTGGTGTTCTTCTTAAATTTATGGATGTTACCTCCCTTGGCAAAATGTTCCAGTGCCCTGCTGTTCGTTGGATGAACAAGTCTTTGGAAAGAGATGTTCTGCAGATCTCCAAAGTGACCACGAAGGGGTGCGAAGCCTCAACTCGACGGGTTAATCTCGCGGAGACTGCCAAGCGAGGAACAATTGTTGATATCTCAGAAGAGCGTCCATGAAAATATCCATGAAATAAAGCCAGATCATCAACTTTTCTACGGTGTTCCAGAGAAGTGAGTGAGTTTGTGAGCGAGGCATCACCCACGAGACGAATTTCCCTCTGTTGGACAGAATCCAACAGTTTCAGGGTATGTTTGGGTGCTGCACTCCAAATATAGGAACAGTATTCCAGGACAGGTCGAATCTGTGCCTTATAGATCATAAGCAGCTGACTGGAAGTGAAATAGCTCCTGGCTCGAAACAAAAAAACAAGTTTTTGGGATTCCCTCTTGGCAATTGATCTCACGTGAAGGTTTTTGCTGATAATAATACCAAGCATCAAAATGGATGTCTTCAAAGGTATGGTTACTCCTGACAAGCTTATGTTGGCCACAGTGAGATCAGCTTTTCTAGAAAAAAGGCATGCTTGTGTTTTGTCATTGAAATCTACCAAGTTATTGGATATCCATTCGAGAATTGTTGCCAAGACCATATTTATGTTGTCAACATTTCTTCCTCGTACGTTTCTGGACTGGACATGAAGTTGTTTCTAACAAATCGTTGATGGAGTAGAAATAGTGTTGGTGCTTGAATTGATCCTTGCGGAACACCATCATTTATGATAAGAGAGTGAGATGAAACTCCGTCGACCACTACATTGAGAGACCTGTTTGAGAGAAAACTAGCTAGCAGAGAACATAGCTGGAGAAGCAAGCCATAAGATGGAAACTTGGCGAGGAGTCCGTGGTGCCAGACTCGATCGAATGCCTTGGAGATATCAAGTGCCACGGCTAAGGTTTCACCATATTTTTCAATAGATTGCTGCCATATATGTGTGAGCACTTTCAAATTGCTTTGCAAGATTTCAGCAGTTTGGAGAAGACTGACATGACAAATGACACATTTTAAGTATTGTTTTTTGTTTCGATTTGATAGAAAACGAAAAATATTGAGGATTTTCGAGATTCTCGAGACATTTCAGAAAATGGAGCTATTTTTTATCAATAAAATCCATATAGAATAGTATCAGCCTCTTCTGATTCTGAAGATACATAACAGACTGACACACAACGAAATCCGTTTTTTCATCAATGTGTTATATATTCCATTGTTCTATCCTTCCAGCATAAACGGATTCCCATGAAATTGGCTACAGTTTTCAACCAACTATTTCGGATTTGATCACATAACAATCTGAAATCGCGGACTTCTGGTTTTTCTAGAAATGCCAGCAACTTTGTTATTTCGAATAGAACACCCTGTATATTTTCACATATTCAAATTCTTCAGGTCAAAACAAGTGCAATGTTCTTGTATAATGTCATTCTTCTGAAAATATTAAAATAATTCGACCTACAAGGAAAATCCTGGACGGGTACATATATTTCGTCAGATCGTATTGTATCAAAACCGTATTTCATCAAATCGAATTCTATCATAATGGCATTCTGTAGAAACTGTACTTCATAGAACCAATAATTCATCAAAATATAAAGGATCATAATGTATCTCATCATACAGTTAAACAAAGAAATGTACTTCATAGAGAAGTAAAACATCATACCTTATTTTTTAGAATTGGTAATCCATCATAACCGTATTCCATCGAAACAGTAAATCATCAAAATCGTATTATATCGAGACAATATCGTATAGAACCTGTTGAGCATCGAAACGGCAATTCTTCAGATCCGTATTTCATCAAAACATCAATCTATCAGAGTGAACACTTATCGAATTCGTAATTAAGCGAAACCGTAATTTGTAGAAACCGTAATTCGCCAGAACCGTATTTCATCAAATCAATAATCCATCATAACCGTATTTCGTAGAATCGGTAATTCATCAGATTCGTATTTCATAGAAACAGTAATTCATCAAACCCGTATTTTATCAAAACGTCAATTCATCATATCCGTATTTCATAGAATCAGTAATTTGTCAGCCCCGTATTCTATAGAAACGGTAATTCATCAGATCCGTATTTCATAGAATCAGTAATTCATCGAACCCGTATTTTATAGAAACGATAATTCATCAAACCCGTATTACATAGAATCTGTTATTTGTCAAACCCGTATTTTATAGAAACGGTAATTCATCAAATCCGTATTCCATAGAATCAGTAATTTATCAAACCCGTATTTCATCAACATTAATTCTCCATATTGAATAACTGGTAATTCAGCAGATCTGTATTTCATAGAAACCGTAACTCGTCGACACCGTATTTTATCGGACGGTAAATCATCGGATCAGGTTGAAATCGAAATGTTACAGGAACCTGCATTGCAGTGACTCGCCAAAGTAAATTTAGATAGTTGAGTAGGACACGCACAGATGTCGCAGCTCGATAGTGAAGTATAGTAAAATACTGTCGAGAATTATTGATTTTACAGGAACAGCAAGAGATTCATTCGTTCAACTTTAATTCAAATACTCGATGGTAGGGTAGGTACCTAAACGAACAATCAAATCTTGCCGATATTTCGTGAAGTTGATGTACACAGCAATTTCCAAACATTCGAGAATAATTGAATGTTGCAATTATGTTATGTTATTGAACTGACATGGGTATTTCGACATCGTTTTCGAAATAGGAATATTATTTCATTATCATTCATTATAATGATTGAACGAACCACTACTTTTCACTGTAGTGATTTATGATCGATAGGTACATCCATAAATACTTGGGAAGGAATCAGGCCAGGCCTGAATAGGTACCTATGCCTAGGTGTTATATTTTGAACATTTTATTTTTACCAGGTGCACATCAATGGGAGCTAGAAGGGGTGATTACCCCCCTCAGAAAGCAGGAAGGGTAAATCCAAGATCGCGGATCCCATATGGCGGACGAATTTTGTAATTATGATTCAAATCTATTCAAAATTTTCATCTGCGGGTTCTCGGGATCAGAAATTCTTATTCTTTCATCGAAATTTGGAAATTCAAGAAGGCGGATCCAATATGGCAAACGAGTTTTCTAATTATTATGATCCGCTTCTATTCCAAATTGGTATCTGGATTGAAAGGGTTCTTGAGGTCGGAGATTATGATTCTTTCGTCGAAATTGGTAAACTCAAGATGGCGGATCCAATATGGCGAACGAGTTTTTTAATTATTATGATCCGCTTCTATTCAAAATTGGTATCTGGATTGAAAGGGTTTTTGAGGTCGGAGATTATGATTCTTTCGTCTAAATTGGTAAATTCAAGATGGCGGATCCAATGTGGCGGATGATTTATTTCATTCGGACTCGAATCTATTGAAAATTTATGTATGGGATTTTTCGGGATCGGAGATTATGATTCTTTCGTCAAATTTGAGAATTTAAGATGACGGATCCAATATGGCAGACAAGTTTTTTAATAACGATCCGATTCTACTCAAAATTCGTATTTGAAGGCTTTCGAGGTTTGAGAATGTGATTCTGTTTTGTTAAAATTGGAAAATTAGTGATGGCGGATTCAATATATAGTGGAGCAGTTTTGGAATTATATATATAATTCGATTCTATTCAAAATTGGTATCTATTTTTTTTGGGTCGGAGATTATGATGCTTTTATCAAAATCGGAAAATTCAATGAAGCGCATATAATATAATATATATATATGGCAGACGGGATATGTTGTATCGGGAGGTTGTTGGGGTAGGAGATCAAACTAGAAAGCACGCTTTTGTAGTAAGCCGCCGAAATAAAAAATAGAAACCCTTTTATAGATAGTCAAACTAAAAAGAGGTAGAAAATAAAATAATGAAAGTGTGTTGATAAATACACAACATAAAATGTACTGATTACGGAGATGCTAATATTTTCTTTGTTATGTATTTATCAGCACACTTTTATTATTTTAATTTCTACCTCTTCTTAGTTTGACTGTCTATAAAAGGGTATTTCTTTAGTTTTCGCAACTACTATTTATATTTACAATAATTCAGAACCTATAAAGCATCTTTGGGACGAACAACAGAAGCGCGTTTGTTTCCTTTTGGCCTTGTCATGCCATCAGAGACTCTTCCAGAACTACGATTCGTTCTTCAGGAAGAATTTGAGGTTATATTTCAAGACTGTTTGAGAAGTTTGATCAACTTGATGCCACGGCGGGTGAATGCTGTAATTCAAGTTCGAGGATAGTATACCTACTCATTATTGACCTACCATCTAGGTCTGCTTTTTGTTTGTTTTTCGTACTCAGGGTTCTTTCGAGGGGTCAACCAAGTCCAATTCCGATGTTATCCGTCCAATCTTGCTGAACGGAGTATCGTGTCATACCATTTCCATCAATTGTTGTCTTTACTTATCACCAAATGATCCATCCTATGAAGAGCTCTTCGAATTCTTGTCTCTGAAGCTTGACCAAATTCAACAGAACCAGCAGCAGAAATCATCATCATGGGCGATTTCAATGTACACAACACTGCTTGGCTCGTACACTCTAACAGAACGGATGAAGCTGGGCGACAAGCCGAAGCTTTCGCCATCACTCACGGCTTAGAGCAGCTTATCAAAGAACCCACACGAATTCCCGATGCCAATAACCATTCAGCTAACATACTTGACTTATTCCTCACTAATAATTCAGCACCCTACACCATAGATGTACGAGCTCCACTTTGCAATTCTGACCACACACTCATCTCCACAACCTGCCCATTTTTCATTCCATCAACTGCTCCGGCACCCCCACGTCTTATATGGCATTACAATTCAGGAGATTGGGACGGTCTCCGCATGTTTTTCTCCGAGTTTCCTTGGCATAGAGTATGCTTTGACTCTGAGGGCCCTTCACAGTGTGCTGCGGAAATATCCGAGATCATCATGCTCGGAATGGACACATACATACCTCATTTTTCGGAAAGATCATCACCTTCGAAACCCTGGTTCAACAAAAACTGTTCTAGAACTATTGCCTTGAAACAAACAGCCTACCATCGCTGGCGCAAAAACCCTGACCTCGCGACTAGAGCAGAATACGTTGATGCCAGGAATAACTGCAGCCAAACAATAGATGCTTCGAAAGAAACATACAATGCCAAGATAAGATCGAAACTCATAGATTGCCCCAATGGCTCCCGTTCGTTTTGGTTCCTTGCTAAAGCGGTCGGAAGAAATTTCACTAATAGTTAATTTCCACCACTGTCCAAATCCGACGACACATTAGCAACAACATCGCAGGAGAAAGCAAATATTTTTGCAGAGATGTTCGCAGCAAACTCTACTTTAGATTCCCAAGGAAAACTTCCGCCAGACATTCCACCCGTTGAGAGTCGAATGCCCGAGATCGTCTTCCGTCAACGCACTATCATACGAATTTTGCTTGGTCTCACAACGAATAAGGCTTACGGTCCTGATGGAATTCCACCCATTATCCTCAAAAAATGTGCACCAGAATTAACACCGATTCTCTGCAAGTTGTTTACCATCTCGTACAGGTCGGGTATTTTTCCATCATGCTGGAAGACAGCTAGAGTCCAACCAATCCCCAAAAAATGGAAACAAGAACCTGCCCAACAACTACCCTATTATCAGAAATCTCCAAAGTGATGGAGAAAGCCATCAATATTGAGCCTATCAAATATCTGGAGAGCTCAGGAATCATCAATGATAGACAATACGGCTTTCGCCACCGAAGATCTACTAACTGGAGATCTACTTACCTACGTCACCCATTTATGGCAATGTTCAATAGAAAACCACGGGGAATCTCTACATACGGCTTACCACCTCAGCTATGCCATCTCTTATCGTGTTTTCTTTCAGGCAGATCGCTTCACGTGGTGGTGGACGGTATATCGTCTGATACCATTGGCATCAATTCCGGCGTTCCACAAGGATCAATTTTGGCTCCAACATTATTCCTGCTTCATATAAATGATCTGTTGGGAGTAACAACTTGCCCCATCCACAGCTTTGCAGATGATAGTACCCTCCATACTGCGTTCTCTTCCAGAATTCCCATTTCTTCCCAGGAAACTAAGGACTCACGGCGCAGGCAGGTCAATGCTGTCAATGAAGATCTTGCTGAAATCACAGCCTGGGGAACAAACAACCTAGTTGAATTCAACGCCACCAAAACTCAAGCCTGCATTTTCTCTAGAAAGGCGGAACTCAGTATGCCCGATATTGTAATGTCTGGCTCCACCATCCCCACCAAGCCCACCATATCTATGCTCGGTATTTCCATCAGCAACACTCTTTCATGGGATAATCATGTCAGATCCATCGCAAAAGCTGCTTCACAAAAACTCGGATTATTGTTCCGTGCGAAAAGCTACTTAACACCTCAACAGCTTCTCATGATCTACAAAGCGCAGATACGGACTGTTCTAGAATACTGTTCCCACATATCGGGTTCGGCACCAAAACATACGCTGATGCTCTTATATTCCATCCATTCGCCTGGTGGGTGACGCCACACTCACTCACTCTTCGACATCATTGGAACACCGTAGAAAGGTCGGCGACCTTTCACTTTTCTATCGATACTTCCACGGGAAATGTTCTTCGGAAATCTCTGCTATCATCCCTTCACTAGCAATACCTATCAGACGAACTAGACAAGCCCAGTCAGCACATCCTTTCGTTGTCAACCTCGAAAGATGTCGAACATCACTTTATCAAGACTCCTTCATCCAAAGAACAGCTAGGCTCTGGAATTCATTGCCTGTGGAAGTATTCCCAACAACATATAATCTCCAAAAGTTCGAAAAAAAATCAAATACCTACCTCCTGTCCCTATCCTCCCTAGGAACGCACGATGTTCTTTGAACATTATAGGGATTCCCTTTCGTGCGCTCCAAGCGATAAAAAAAAATTCCGGCGTTCCACAAGGATCGCACTTTCGGATCCAACATATTGTTCCTACTTCATATCGATGATCTGTTGGGAGCTACCACTTGCCGTATCCACAGCTTTGGAGACGATAGAACTCTCCATATACTGAGTTCTCTTCTAGAATTTCCACTTATTTCCAGGTAACCAAGAACTTACTACGACGGCAGGTCAACGCTGTCCATGACGACAAATAACTACCTATAGGGTACCAACAATCTAGATCAATTCAACGCCATCAAAAACCAAAAATATACCCTGTATTTTTCTATATAGAGGGACAGAACTCAGCATGTCTGATATAACAATGTCTGGAACCAGTATTCCTACCAAAACCACTATATTTATGCTATAAAGGTATTTTCTCTTTCATGGAACGATCATGTTCGATCCATCGCGGAAGCAGCTTCGCAGAAACTCGGATTTTTATTCCGTGCGAAAATTACTTTACACCTCAACAGCTTCTCAAGGTCTGGTGGGTGATGCCACACTCAACAATTTTTTTGACATCACTTGAAGACCGTTGAAGAGGCGGCGACCTCTCACATTACAATATAAGTTCTTTTACGGTGAATGATCTCCAGAAATCTCCCCAATCATTCCATCGCAATACCACTCAGACGAGCTCGACAATCTCTATCAGCACATCCCTTCGTCGTCAACCCTAAGATATGCCGAGCAAATCTTCAACAATAATTGTTTGCCTATATAGAACGACGAAGCTTTGGGATTTTTTGCCAATGGAAATATTCGTAAGATCCGAAAGATCGAAACAAATTTCAATTTCTACCTCCTCGTTCCTGGGTACGCACGATGATTTCCAAACATTGAAGGGATTTCCTTTCATGCGCCCCAAGAGACAAAAAAATTAATAATGACAACTTATTTTGAAAATCTGACTACGCCACTGGATTCTACGTGAAAAAATGTATGAGAAACTGTTTTCACTTCTTCAGTAATTTGAAAGATAGCTGAGATACAGGAGTGGTCCGAAAATGCAACATTCAAAATTTCTCCTTGTATCCCAAAAACCAAGCAGGCTATGAATATTTCGTTTGCGGCATCGTGAGTTCCACAGAAAAGTTGCAGAAACCGCAGATCTCCTTCTTGAATAATAAGTGAGGTATATCGTGAGGACATCGGAAATGGGACAGCTTGTACATAATATAATTATGAAATGATGTTGCAGTATTTTACAATTATTTCATTCTCGAACATTCTGAGGTTGCCGTGTACAACTTTAGTTTCGATTGTTTATAGACAAACTTGCTGTTTCTGTGAAATCATTGCACTTTAGTGTCGAGCAGCGACATCTCTGAGTCTCTGCCTGAACTATGGCGTGTCGCTGCAGTGCAGTTCTCTGTATCATCTGAATCCCATCCTGACGGGATACAATCCGATGATTTACCGTTCGATAGAATACGGTGTCGACGAATTACGGTTTCTATGAGGTACGGTGCTGCTAAATTACCAATTCTATGAATGTTCATTATGATAGATTAACGTTGATGAAATACGGGTCTGATAAATTATCATTCCTATGGAATACGAATCCGATGAGATACTTGTTCTATAAAATACGGGTTTGACACATTACTGTTTCTATAAAATACGGATATGATAAATTATCATTTCTATGAAATACGGGTCTGACAAATTACAGGTTCTATGAAATACGGATATGATGAATTACCGTTTCTATGGAGTACGGGTTTGATGAATTACTGATTCTATGAAATACTGATTTGATAAAATACCGATTCTATAAAATACGGTTTCTATGAAAAGTTGTTATGACCAAATACGATTATGATGGTTTATTGGTTCGATGAAATACGGTTTTCCTCTATGTTTGTTCTAGAGGGACATGTTGGTTTGACCAAATTGTGATGTGACTGAATTGATTCATCGATGAGTGACACAAAAATGACTTTTTATAAAAAATTATGCTTTTCTGTTATGTGCGACTCATTGTGAATAGCCTTGACCGCATCTCATTCATTCATCACGAGGTGTAATACAAAAACCAATTCGACAACTACTTCACATGAATTTCCTTGTAGCTCGAATAATTTGAATTTTTTTCGAAAAAATTACATTGAACATAAATATTGCACTTGTTATAATTAATTGAACTTGAATATGTAAAAATAAATAGGTTATTTAATTTCAAAAAACAAAATTGCCTGCATTTCCAGAACAACCGAAAGTCTGCCATATTGGATTGTAATATATATATTGTTAGCGACGATGTTCAAATCACACCGTAATTGAGAAGAACGCCTAAGGAATGCCTTATCACAAGCAGAGCGGAATCGACGACTCATCGATATTCGTAATCATCGTGTGATCGAAGATTGAAGCAGGTTTAGTCATTAGCATCGTAGCATCAGAACAAATCACTTGTCGATGTTGTATTTCATCTTTGTACAAGCCGTCCTGAGTGAATAAAAATGTGTTTGAGTGTTGAAATTGTATCTATCTACGATGCCTCCATTTAGAATCTTATAATATAATCAAATCCGAAATGATTGCTTGTATGTATGTTTTATTAGAATTAAGAGTGACACTTTGTTCGACGACCAAATTTTGAATTTGCGAGGCGGAGCGTCTGGCGAAGTCTGAAAGTTGAACTGTTTACAGGGTGTCCCAAATTGCGGAGCTTCTGACACTATTCTTCCTATGGATGAATTAGTGTGTTAAAAAATTTGTACAAATTTTTGACATAGGCTGTTTGTTGAGATGTTTCATCCGAATAATCCTCTTCATTTGTCGATTTGGCACAAGTCCCACAAAGGTCCTTAGAATGTAATATTCTTTCTATATAGAGAATATAACCGCAATTAATCTATCTTTTCAACTATTCATTTTTTATTCATTTGTTTGTATAGCACTTACTTGTGCACCTATGCATTAATTTCATTTAGCAAGTACCTCGATATAAAGTATTATTTTTCTTTGCGTGTTTCTACTTCTAAATATAGAACACCACGTCGTGGCTCATGAATTAAAACAATATTATAAAAATAGTCGCGTACGTGATAAGTTCAAAATTACACTAATTAGGTATGTATGGATATAATGAGGATTATTATTGCAAGTTAGTGCATTTCGTTTTTGATTAAAGTCAGATGCATTCTTAAAATGCGATGTACGACCAGCATTATACTTCACAACCACGTCCTCCTAGACCAACATGTAGTTACGCCTCTGGTGGAACACGAGTCACTATTTTAAAGCTGCAAAAAACCTGTCTCTACCTGAATGCCATATCGCCCGATAATCACTCATTACGTTTTCCAGTGAGACACGGGTCACATCGAATTAATTAATTCTCGTGTGTGCTGAGTGATTCATTCCGAAAATGCCAAAACGTTCTGTTGATATGAAGAAATATCAAAGGATTAAAAAAAAGATGAGAAAACTAGATAAGCTTTTGGAATCAGTTTCCACTTCACAAAGCTCTTCAGGTGAGTTATAACGTTTATTTTTAGGTCATTTTTTCGATGGAATGCTCTGGTTCGCCCGCTCAAATTAGCGGTTGCTGTTGTATGGATGGAAAGTTGACAATGGATATTTCTGTTTATGCAGTCATTGTCACTGGATTCATTAATAGGTATCTGTTTATGCAGATACGATTACTTATTCACGAAGATTAACAGCATTCAGTAGGCTGTAAAGATGACTCTGTTTATGCAGTGTCATGAACAAAAAGTATATTATTTATGTAGACATTGATGTAATCTGTTGGAACTCTGTTTATGCAGATTTCCACGTTGACAAAATTCAATTATACAGGGTGAACTCTGTGGTTGTCGGTCCTCATGTTCACCTTTTTCAGGCGACACTGACTCTGAGACGTCTCCTGATCGTCGAGGTTTCCGAGGCCGAAGAATAATCAGTTTCAGCAGTGATGAAGAGCCGGAGCCGGCTCAGGTGCAAACTACAATAGCTCAGGTTCACAATCCTCCGACGGAAATGGTGGAAACAATCACGTCACAGACGGTGCAGGCGAACAGTGAGAACGATAACGTATTGAGTAATTTACTGGGTGATGATCCGACTGTGGCAAGAACCCTCGGACCATCCCTTAACCAAGGATTGACAACTAGATGGTCGAATTATCTTGCAGTTGGCATCGATAAAGAGGTGAGGGCAGATATCTCCTCTCGTTGGCGGGTCCCTGAAAATTGTCAGACCTTATCCGCTCCAAAAGTGAATCCAGAGATGGACAATATTTTGTCACCTTTAGAGAAGAAAAAAGATGCTGTGTTGGCAGGTCTCCAGGATAAGTTGGGCATAGGCCTCACTGCCGTGGGCTCAGTCTTGAATAAAATATTATCGGGTAATATTCCAGAAGAATTCAGTTCTCAGATAACACCAGATCTTGTCGATGCTGGTAAGATCTTCTGCGAGGTTCATTTTCTGATGTCTAAACACAGGAAACATCAATTTTACCCCGCCCTCGACAAATCAGTCCAAAAAGTTGCAGAAGATTCCAAACATGATAATTTTCTGTTTGGATCAGATTTCAGCGAGCAGTGTAGATCAGCGCAGACCATTCAGAAGACATCTCGCGAACTGAAGGTGAAGGCGCATCCCATTCAAAAACGAATGTTTACTCGTACCCAGGGAAAAACTGAAGCAACTCATTTAAACTCCAAGCGACCGTCGAATCGCACAAGAATGAAGCAGAATGTTCGAGAAAATTACCGAGACGGTTACGGAGACAAGAGGAGACAGCCGCCGATGAAGTTCAGCAGAGCATATCGACGCTAGAAGACACGTCGTCAGTGTTTTCTTCAGAGGTATTTACTACACCAAAAAAGTATGCTGGTAGAATTAGTAAATTTTTTGGCCGATGGTCACAAATAACAACGGATCCAATCATATTGGAATGGGTCAAGGGTTACACAATCCCATTTATTACTGTGCCTAAACAAATATGTCCCCCTAGATTGAAGAGATTCTCAGTTGGAGAAATAAGTCAGCTAAGATTGAGCATACATTCTCTATTATCAATTGGGGCCATCAGCCGATGTAAACACGTACCGAATGAATTCTTATCGTCATATTTTCTAGTTCAGAAACCATGTGGGGGGTTCAGATTCGTGCTTAATCTGAAACTACTGAACAGGTTTTTGGCAACAACTCATTTCAAGTTAGAGAATATAAAAGTTGTCAAACAAATTATTACACAATATTGTTTTATGTGCACAATTGATTTGAGAGATGCGTACTTTTTGGTGCCAGTCAACAAATTGAGCCGAAAATTCCTGAGGTTTGAATTTTTGGGCACTCTTTTCGAGTTCACCTGTCTACCGTTCGGGTTGAGCTCATCACCTTTTGTATTTTGTAAAATACTTAAACCAGTCATATACTACTTGAGGGTCAGGGGACTCGTCTCAGTGAACTATTTGGACGATCTGTTGTTGGTAGGAGACACGAAAGATATATGTATTAAAAATGCAAATATGACACGAAAGTGTCTTGAGGGACTGGGTTTCCTGATCAACCTTGATAAAAGTAGATTCAATCCTAGCCAAACATGTAAATTTCTCGGATTCATCTGGAATAGTGTTGAACTCACTATACAGATTCCAGATGATAAGGTAACGAAAGCCATCAGACATATAAACTTCATCAAGAGCCGGGCATCATTCAAGGTCAGAGAGTTCGCGCAGTTAATTGGCTATATTATCTCTATTTGCCCAGCATTCACCTACGGCTGGCTGTATTCAAAGCGGCTGGAGAGACTCAAGTGTAACGCATTGAGAGAGCATAAAAATAATTATAAAGGAATAATGCAACTAGATCAGCAATCTAATGATGACCTTGAATGGTGGCTAGCAAATATTCCATATTCTGGAAATAGCCTTCAGCGTAATGAGTTTCAATTGGAGATTTACTCGGATGCATCTAAAACTGGTTGGGGCGTTTTCTGCAATGACGAATCCACACACGGGTTTTGGTCAGAAGAAGAATCCAACCTTCATATCAACCACTTAGAGCTGATAGCTGTCGCTAATGCACTGAAATGTTTTGCAGCTAATTCTGCCAAGTGCAATATTCTGCTTAGAATCGACAATACTACAGCCATCGCCTGTATAAACAGAATGGGTAGTACGAAGTATAAAAAACTTGACTCAATAACGAGAAATATCTGGAAATGGTGTGAGGCAAGGAGGATCTGGATTTATGCTTCATACATAAAGTCAAAGGACAATGTCACAGCAGATCTCGAATCACGCTCTCAGGGTATCGAAACAGAGTATTCCCTTAATAAAAAAGTTTTTCAGGATATCGTGAAGAAACTGGGAAAACCAGAGGTTGATTTGTTCGCATCTTACCTGAATACAAAATGTAAAAGATACGTCTCGTGGAAGCGTGATCCAGGGTCCTTTACGGTAGATGCGTTTACGATGTCATGGTCAAACATCTGCTTTTATGCGTTCCCACCTTTTCCTTTAATTCCGAGGGTTCTAAGCAAAATAATGTCTGAGGGTGCAGAGGGCATAGTAGTTGTGCCCGCTTGGGCTACGCAACCATGGTACCCACTTTTTTTCAAACTTCTCATAACAGAACCACTCTACTTTAGACCTAACTCTGAACTCCTTTTATCTCCTTTTAGGGTCAGCCATCCCATCTGGCAAAAGATTACCCTGGTGGCCGGGAGATTGTCAGGAAGGCCTTCGAAAGAAAAAACGTCCCACTAGATCTAATTCCTATTTATGAGTCTTCAATAGGCTCAGGCACCATGGCACAATATAACTGTACATATTCGAAGTGGTGGAGGTACTGTAATGAAAATGACATCGAACTTTTTGATCCCGACATTAATCAGATTCTTATATTTCTAAATAGAGAATTCACACAGGGGGCTAGTTATACCTCTCTCAACTGTCACCGGTCAGCTCTCAACCTTCTGTTTCAGGTCAAAGATGAAAACAATTTAATTAAACGTTTTATGAGGGGCGTTTTTAGGAAAAGACCTGTCTTTCCCAAATATTCTGTTACTTGGGACCCGCATAATGTTTTAGAATACCTATCAACCTTATATCCATTAGAATCATTGTCACTTGAGAATTTGACATTGAAATTATCCACTCTGATAGCTCTCATATCATCACAAAGAGTCCAAACATTAGCAGCGATAAAGTTAGGGAACCTTGTGCAAGAACATGATGTCATAAAAATAATGATAACTGAGGTTCTCAAGACATCAGCTCCGGGCAAACCACAGCCTGTTTTAATTGTTCCAAGATTCAGCGATAAGCCAGAACTTTGCGTATGGACGACTCTTAATAAATACTTATCTGTTACGAAAAATATCAGAGGCAATATAGATACCCTATTCATAACATACAGGAGGCCTCACCATCAGGCATCCACACAGACATTATCAAGATGGATAAAGACTGTTTTAAGTAGGAGTGGTATTGATACTTCGATATTTGGTGGTCATAGCACTCGACATGCTTCTACATCCGCGGCACTACGTTCCGGGATTAATATCGAAACGATAAGAAGCACCGCGGGTTGGACTAGTAGGTCGAATGTATTCGCTAGGTTCTACAATAGACCAATCGTAGATTGTTCTAGTTATGCTAGAAGCATTGTGGCTAGAGTCTAAGACTATTTTTAATCTTGGTGAATAGCTATAACCGATATGTTGGTTCGTTTATATAAATACCTATGTAGGTAATTGTTATGTACTATTTTACACTAGTGTGTATTTCGACATAAGAGTCGTTAAACATTATGTTGTCTGTTAGTTGTTGACATATTATGTATGTACAAAATATTTAAGCTGGTTGTTATACTTACATTGTAGCAATTTTTTCTGAGTTACAGGTATAAAAAAAAAAAAAAAATATATATATATATTTGTTGATGAAACGATGAAAAAATAATAAAAAAAAAAAAAATAATTATAAAAATAATAAATGAATAAATTTATATATATTTTTCAGGAGCTTTGAACATCTACATGTTGGTCTAGGAGGACGTGGTTGTGAAGTATAATTATAGATTAAACGACTTACCCGTAAGGAAGTTCAATCTAAATTATACGAGAAACCACGTCCGAGTAGACCAACCCACCCTACCCCATACTTCCCATAATCTTTTTTTTTTTTCTTTTTTTCATTAATTATTTTTTCTTTCTATGATTTGGCACTGTCAAACGTAATGAGTGATTATCGGGCGATATGGCATTCAGGTAGAGACAGGTTTTTTGCAGCTTTAAAATAGTGACTCGTGTTCCACCAGAGGCGTAACTACATGTTGGTCTACTCGGACGTGGTTTCTCGTATAATTTAGATTGAACTTCCTTACGGGTAAGTCGTTTAATCTATAATTTTTCGAGTAATGATGAGGTTATTAGTATATCCCCAACACCAATAAATTTGTAATTGAATTCTATATCTTTAGGATCTTTCGTTTTATATTCATGAAACGGTCAGTGGATGATTCAATTCTGTGCGTCTTCATTAAATTAAATGGTTCACACAATGTAACAACACACGCAAGAACAAATAATGGTTAACATGAAACATTCATAATTTTATGCTGCTTCTTCGTTTATAGTAGTCTATAATAACAAGTACATGTGAATAGTCATAGCATATTAAAACCAATCTCCATTTTCAATTTGACTTGACTCCCACTTTCAGTATATGTCAACTTATTGCTGGAGGAGGAACTAATATCAGAATCTTCCTCTTGGAGTCCTGAAGTTAATTTGACGCATAAAAATCTATCCAAAACTGACCTAGCACCTAAAGAAGTGCTCTAGAATGATTTTGTTGTCCAATATTGTTGTTTGTATTTTCAAAGCGATGAACATCCATATTCCTAACTTTTTTTCGATTTTCTCCGTTTGGTCCTTTACTACTGAGAAATCATTTCAAATCAAATATGTGGATTCGTTATTTGATATGGATGTACGAAGCAATAAGGGTATAGTAACTTGTAACGTTAGCTAAGCTATAGACTGGGTATAGTGCTCCTATATGCAGCAAATTCATGATGTTAACATTAAAAAAAGAGTTGGAAGTAGAATGGAATCTCATGATTCAACCACATTACAGGACATATCAGAAGAAATTGGTAATCAGCTAATGAATGACCTTCTGTCTGTATCTGCAATAGGATATGGGAGTATCGTTGTGGGGCTGTGATTTGTGAATGTTTAGTTGTTTCTCTATAATATGTTTGAATTCCAAATATATTATGCTCCTCTGATGACTTCTGTAATGATATCTTACTGTTTACACATCGATGAAGTTCTTATTTGAATGTTAATATTTGGAGAGACGATGCTTGGGGCCATTCTGAGAAGAAAGTTTCATATGAACGCATGACCTAAATGTCCTAACTTTTGAGATACAGGGTGGTAAAGTTCTCAAAAATTAATATAGCCTAATTCAATGAAAAGTTATAATTCCAAAATACCAATACGAATACGGAGTTCTTCTACTAAGTATGAGAGATGAAGGAATATGATTTTTTAGGTAAATAGTAATCTCATACAGTTTTTATTATGAAATTTTGTCATATATCATTTCTTATTAAATCTCTGGTAGTAGTCCATGCTCAAATTGGAGGTGATGAGATAATTAAGAGAACAAACTCAAAGTCTCGCTCCAAGTAAATTATAATCAAATCATATATGCTATATGCTACATGTTTCGACTCCTAGGAGTCATCATCAGGCTAAAATACAACACTTATAAATGAAAGAAGTTCCATCACTATTGGAAAATGGGTGACATACCTTGCTCGGTAGGAGGAGAAGAGAAACTATAAAACTATGTACTCAATTTTATAGTTTTATAGTTTCTTTTCTCCTCCTACCGAGCAAGGTATGTCACCCATTTTCCAATAGTGATGGAACTTCTTTCATTTATAAGTGTTGTATTTTAGCCTGATAATGACTCCTAGGAGTCGAAACATGTAGAATATAGCATATATGATTTGATTATAATTTACTTGGAGCGAGACTTTGAGTTTGTTCTCTTAATTATTTCTTATTAAAATTCCTTCTGCCACTTCTGCAATACAAGCTGATATTGCTAAAAGATTGAAAATATCTTCAACACACACGATCATATTTCGAGAGCATGTCAAAACAGCACTTTATCAAGACTCCTTTATCCATAGAACGGCTAGGCTCTGGAATTCATTGCCTGTGGAAGTATTCCCAACAACATATAATCTCCAGAAGTTCAAAAAAAATTGCAATACCTACCTCCTGTCCCTATCCTCCCTAGGAACGCACAATGTTCTTTGAACATTGTAGGGATTCCCTTTCGTGCGCTCCAAGCGATAAAAAAAAATCAGTCCTCCAGTTTGATTGCATGAATCCAATCTTCTTGCGTTCTTTTAATAATTTCACGAGTATTTCTGTTAGCTGCTATTGCAAAAGGAACTCCGATGAAAAATCAGATAAATTACCAGATTTCAAAATAAAAACTATATGTGAGTAGGTACTTACTTTTAAATCATAATATGCTAACCGGATTCCTTCGTCTCTCGCTGCATTTTTACTGCATTGTACAACAGCACAATGTGATGGTATGTACGAATTAATGAATAGCCGAAAAACACGCCAGAATAATTGTGTGTTCAATAGATATAATTCAATGTTCGTCGTGGCATATAGCCAGGAAAGTAGTTGTTTTCTATTGAATTAACTGAACAAGAGTAAATATTCTCATCACATAGAGAATGCGAATTCTCAATGTATTGTTTTATATAAATATATATATCCATTTTTGTATGTTCATAATTTATCTGAGAATATTCCTTTTCAACACTGTGAAGAACTATTTCAATCACTTCTGGGGACCGGAGCCTGCACTGGGCATAACAAGAAGCCAAACTTCGTCTGCCCTTAACAAATGGGCGGACGAGGCACTAGAAGTATACTGGAGGCGTATAGGCGGCTGCGGGCAATCGAGAGACCTGGTGGCCGGTCCAAGCAAGCCAAGGACGGCTTGGTTGCTGGGCAGGGATCGCCAAGTCCTGCGCCTTCTTATAGGGATACTGACAGGGCACAACAGGTTACGCAGACACCTATTACTCATAGGTGTGGAAGATAGTACCACTTGCCGTGAATTCGGAGAAGATGAGGAGACATCACTTCACTTCCTCGGAGAGTGTGAGGCGTATGGAAGGATGAGATTCGAAATCTTTGGAGTAGATAAACTACAACAGGTAGATCTGGTCGAATTAGAGTGGACGGACATCCTGACCTCCATCAGAAGGACGGGAAGGTTCGAAAAGGACAACTAAAAGAGGGATGTGTAGATATGTGGAGAGCAGGGGTTGGCAAAAAGGGCCCATGGGGGCCTACTGGCCTGGCTACAGCCTCCCCACAATACTACTACTACTACTACATTTCAATCACTTGTAAACAAATAAAAAAGCTATACGTAGTGTTTCAATGTTTCATCTCCAGGGTCGGTCATCTGACAGTTCTTGAACGCAACCCATAATATGGCTTAACATACATATGTCAATTGATAGGTGGATTATCAGCTTCCTTTGCTGAACAAGTTCATGAAAAATAACAGTTGGAGCTAGTTCAAGTATAGCTACGCAGAAGAGAAAAGCCAGTACCTAAGTCTGCAAAATATAACGAGGAGCTATAGGTAGGTACAAATTAAATCGTATCTCATTTGGGTCATCCAACATTGAAATTCGAAATGTATACGACAAAGTTGTTCGCTTGTGCCGAATCCCACCTCCTTCTGCCAAAAGATAGATGCGAAACATCAAAGCGACATCAGCTCGCGCTAGATTGCTCCCAATAATTACTATGCAAAATTATTAGCATATTAATTAAAGAAAATGTAATTAAAATTGAGTTGTGTCGAATAGAAACGCGATTATCATAACCGAGTCGGGAACGAGAGTGTAAAATATGTCCGGCATTGGAAAAGTGATCAAAAGTGAGACACAAATTGCTACCGGAACATCTTCTGACGCTCTCATTTGAATACGCCGAATCCAGATTATGTTTTTATTGGCAGTCAAGTTATTTGCATGTTAATTTCGGCAACACGTGCCGAAAACAAACGATTGGAATAGTCCTTTGCTTAAACAAAACTTCATCACATTGATAATATACAAAAAAGTAAAAGTACCATTGCATTGAGAAGAACCATAGGTGTGAATGAACCATTCAGTAACTTTGTGAAAGTATATAAACTCTTATGGGTGCCATATTTGGTTTCAGTGGTGTCTTTCAACTAGCACTCAGCAACTAGCAATTGAAGTCGTATTTCGAAAAGTTCACTTAATTGAAACTGAAATGTGAAAATATAATGATTAATCCACCTAAAATATTTTGAAATTGCCTCTGATTCATGTCACAATTTTTATCTTCTTTCAAATGTTGAAGAATTTCAAAACCTATTGAATCATTTGGTGAAAAACTAGCATTGCCCTAATCATTATTTTGATTCTCTATCAAATTAACCCTGAACCCCTGAAGTCGCAATTTTTTAAGCACTTACATTTGAAAAACTTTCATGTCGACATGTTGACAGTTGAACACATTGTAGTTTTGACGAAAATCGAGTATACGCCCCTGAATTCGTGATTATGACGTATCATGTCAATGAAAATGTTCTGATTTCTTCATTCCACACCCTCTAAAAAAAAAGTACGTTCCTAAAGAAGATTTTATTTTGGAATATGTCGAAGGAACATCAACTGTCATTTGAGCTCAAGTCAGAAATAATTCACTTTTTTTCTATGTTCTGGTTCCCACGAAAAGGGATATCCTGTAATGTTCAGAGAAAATTGTCAGAACCAAGGGAAATAAGGTAGGAATTGGTGTTTTTCTTGAATTTCTGGAGGTAATATGCCTCGGGGAACACCTCTCTTTGCAATGTGTTCCAGAGCCTTGCTGTTCGTTGGATGAACAAGTCTTCAGAAAGAGATGTTCTGAAGGTGACCACGAAGGGCTGCGAAGCCTCAGCTCGACGGGTTAATTTCGCGGGGACTGCCAAGGAAGGAGCAATTGTTGATATTTCAGAAGAGCATTGTTCATGAAAATGTCTATGAAATAGAGCCAGATCACCTACTTTTCTACGGTGTCCCAGAGAAATGACTGAGTTTGTGAGCGAGGCATCACCCACGAGACGAATTGCTCTTTTTCAGACAGAATCCAACAGTTTCAGGGTATGTTTGGGTGCTGCACTCCAAATATGGAAACAGTATTCCAGGACAGGTCGGATCTGTGCCTTATAGATCATAAGCAGCTGACTGGAAGTGAAATAGCTCCTGGCCCGAAACAGAAAACTAAGTTGTTGGGATGCACTTTTAGCGATTGATCTCATGTGATTTTCCCAAGAAAGGTTATTGCTGATAGTAATATCAAGCATCGAAATGGACGTCTTGAAAGGTATGGTTACTCCTGACAAGCTTATGTTGGGCACAGTGAGATCGGCTTTTCTAGAAAAAAGGCATGTTGTGTTTTGTTTGCATTGAAATCTACCAAGTTATTGGATCCCCATTCGAGAATTGTTGCCAAGTCCATATTTATGTTGTCAACATTTCTCCTCGTTCGTTTCACTATCTTCATCAGATCTTCTCATTAAGAGCGATTATTGAAACACATTCAGTAGGTTCATGGAAATGTTTATTTAAGTCAGCTTATTGTCATATACAACCATCACATCTTCAAAGCATTCTTCACATGCTCGACTATACCCTTAGCATCGATGCCATACAAACTCAGCAAATCTGCCGTCTTGCCAGACCTCGGCACCCTTGGTATAGCCACCAGCTTCACCTGTATACCCTTCTCTTCCGCTACCGCAGCCAACACTGCTTCGCCGATACCCCCTTCCGGATAATGGTCTTCGACTACCAGAATCCTCCCGCCAACTTCTTTTGCGTGGCTTATGATTCCCTCCTTATCGATGGGTTTGATGGTGAAGGGATCCATCACCCTAGCTCCTATTCCCGTCTGCAACAGCGTGTTCGCTGCCAGCATGGATTCCTGGATCGTTACACCGCCTGCTATGATCAGGATTTGGTCCTTTGTGCTGCTGAGGACGATATTGGCTTTGCCAATCTGAAAGCGCCAGAAGAAGATCAAAAAATGAAACACTTCGATGTAGGGAACTTGATCTCACCTGGAAAGTTTGATCGTTGGAATAAATGACGGCGGTAGGAGGTCTAGAAGTCCGGATGAAAGTGATGCCAGGAGTATTAGCTGCAAGTTCCATCGCTCTTTCGGTAGCTACCACGTCGGCAGGATAGAATATTGTGCTTCCAGGGATAGTCCTGAACATGGCAATATCTTCCAAGGCCATCTGACTGGGCCCATCTTCTCCTATAGAGACCCCACAGTGAGATCCGCAGACATTGATGTTCGATTGGGAGATTGCTGCCATACGGAACTGAAAAAAATAGTATGTTGAGGTTCTCGCATGGTACCTGTAGCTACTGGTTCACAATCTGAACGTATGTCTCCAAGACAATTCCAAAGGATTCAACCTCTTTGACAGGGGTTTATTCAGATACTTCAATAATTGACCAAGTTTACTATGTTCGATAGAGGATACATCAAGATACACAGTTCTTGAAACCCTCTCGAACCATGTTTGGTTTGGCATCCATTCAACCCGTAATATGTTTGATTCTAGTACTAACCTGGTCAAAAGCTCTAGTCAAGAAAGCTGCAAAAGTGGACACAAAGGCCACAACTCGATCCCTACAAGCAGCTCCAACAGCAACTCCCACAAGGTTCTGTTCAGCTATGAAACACTCCACGAACTCATCGGGATTGAACTTCATCAATTCCTCGGAAAACGTGGAATTTTTCATGTCTCCGTCGAAAGCCATCACCCTGGGATTGGACTTGGCCAGCTTCACCAAAGCAGTTCCATATGCTGATCTGGTGGCCAGCATGTCTCCCTTCTTATAAGAAGGTGGCGATGTTAGCTTAATGTTGGAAATGCTGACTGCTGGAGCTAGCGTAACAGTTGGTGGTATGGTGAACTTGAGTTTGCCCTTGACCTTGAGCAAGGAGTTCAGATGGGCCAAGACCTTCTCTGATTGCGCTCCCAGAGGCTTGCCGTGCCAGTTGTCTTTGTCTTCTACACCTGGGAAGTCCTTACCCTGAAAACAGAAGGTTAACAGTAGATGAAATGTAGCCGTGACTCTAAGTCATTTACCTTAAAAGTTTTGGCGATGATAGCTGTTGGTTTCCCTTTGGTGGCTGCAGCTGCGTCGAATGCTTTGATCAAAGCATCGACGTCGTGTCCATCTACGACCATGGCATTGAAGTCGAAAGCTTCCAAACGTCTTTTGTACATGTCCAAGTGATGTCCCAGCATGGTTTCTTCTGTCTGACCGAGCCTATTGACGTCCACGATGAGGACCAAGTTGTCTAGCTTGTAATGACTAGCGAAGGCTATGGATTCCCAGATTGAGCCTTCGGCGCTTTCTCCGTCTCCGATAAGGCAGTAAGTTCTATAGGGAAGAAAAATCAGACACAAGCTCCAAATGTTGCACAAGACTTTGTAATTAGACAGGAGAATTTATATATTATAATAATATATAACGTGACCAGCAGTAATTAAAGGATCGTGATGTCACGATATATTCTTGAACTGTAGAACTCAAAATTTGCTGTCCGATGGTCGTTCTAACTCAACAGTCAATTTTTTTGAGCTGTCACTCCATTGTTCCCAACGTGCTTATCGAACAAATTTTCACTTTCCACCATGAGTGTTTGTCAGTTGTACGATGAATTGATGTTCATCATAAAGAAAAAATTCTGAATTGAGGAAACCCAATCACCAATCTGTGATCAGAGGTTTGTAAAAGCAAATTTCCATCGTTCAAGTTTGATCCCCTTGATTAGGTATGAAAGTTTTAGAAAGAAATATTCTCAGATATATTATGAATAGGGAACGAATGGAAACAGTGTTTTTCTTCATCTATATGTTTCCAACGTTTTTCATTTGTTCGCTTGAACTGTTTGTTGCTACCTGTGGAAGCTCCAGGTGCTTGCCATTCACTGTTACTCCAGGTAGTCTTGAGTGCTGCTATGTGTCCTTTGTGAAGAATTTGGCGGTCTTGAAGGTTCGATTTGAATATATCCGGCTCCAAGGACCAATATGTTCAATGCTAACGATGCTTGATAGTTTACTGTATTCTTTAGTTAAATGATATGAGGCAATGAAATGGAGATTGATGGTAGAAATGCAATTGGTATAGCAATCTTTCTTTATTTATTGAATTTATTGATATATATCTTATTTTTTGAGGACACGTTGTCTTGTCAATAACAAAATGAAAATCTCTTCTACTATATTGGGTACCACAAGTAGTATCATACTATTATACAGGGTCATACAAGTAGTAAACTAAACAGCCTGTTCAAAATATATCAGAAAAGAATCATTTTTTCTACCATCACCATGAGTGAGTTTCTATATTTCGTTGGCGTTCTCACCTGAAATCCACCTTATCGACGTACTTCCCCACATAGGCCATCCCGTCGGCCATGGCCAAACCCTGGCCCAGCGATCCCGTGGCGACGTCGACGAAGGCCAGCCGAGGCGTGGGATGCCCCTCCAGGTCGCTGCCCACCTGGCGCAGCTGCCGCAGCTCGGCAGCCGGCACCAGCCCGTTTTCCACCCAAGCTGCGTAGAGGGCTGGAGCTGCATGGCCCTTGGAAAGGACGAGTCTGTCGCTGGAAGGGTCGCGAGGGGCGGATACCTTGTAGCGCATCGTGTTGAAGAAGAGCACCGAGAGGATTTCGGCTATGGATGAGGATGAAGTGGGGTGGCTGCAAAAAAGGATAATATCAGAATATAGCCTTCTTTAAAGAGAAAAGCCATGGTGAGGGAAATGCAACACCGCATCGCCGTGATCCGGAATTGGATCCGGAAGGCCTACTCTCGACTGGCTAAAGGCCTGGTTTCTCTAACCATATCGGCCCGAAATATTTCGGCGAACCAGAGGCGAATATTAGCGTACAGAACGTGGATATTCGCCGAATTTAGTTCGTTCAAAAGTTTCGTCTACAGCATGTCTCATTTCATACGCCCCCCCCCCTCTATATCTCAGCTATCAGTCGTGCGATCTTTACCAAATTTGTATCGGTATGGATAATCATCAATATGACCAGTTCTTCAAGGACAAACATCATTTTAGATAGTGCCGTGCATTTTTATTGAAATGAATAGGGATCAGTTTTTTATTAAATCATATTAGGCATTTTTCCACAGGAAAACTGACCTCATAAGATTATTCGTCATCGTTTCAAACCCACGTATGTGGATTTTCATAGGATGCCAATGAAGGGTTTCAGAAAAACAGGCACATCTAAACAGCATCTTTGCGAACGTAATAATTATTTACTCGAAAACGGTGAGTTCAACATAAAAAAATATAACCCGTTTTTCCTTCCAAATCATGATTTTCAAGCTACCGGAGCCATTAAACGTTCCAAAATTCGTAGTTGATTTGAAGTCACTATTTATGCGAGACTGAAAATGAAAAAAATGAAGCCAATCCTGTTGATCCGGAATTAGGTGATTTTTTGCATATGAAGGTTCGAGAGGATTAGGAACAATAATATGGGGTTAGATGTCCTGTAAAAAAAATGCTTAATATGATTTTATGAAGAATCGACCCCTTTTTATTTCAATAAAAACGCACGGCACTGTCCAAAATAATGTGCATCTCTGTAAAACTGATCATATTGATGGTTATTTATACCACACCAAATTTGGTTGGAATCGCATGACTAGTAACTGAGGTGTTTACGGCAAAGTCAAAATGAAAAATGGATTTTTTATTGCTATGATTTTAGAAGAAGAACATCATAATATCGATGATGAGTATGCGTTATTAGGAGTATGTACTAAAAATAATAAAGTTTCGAACATTTTTGAGAAAAGGGCCAAAGAAGGTGTTTATGAGTTGTTAGTGTTGAAGCATCTTTCGGATGATGATAAAAAATTCAAAGAATTTTTCCGTTCAACTCCATCACTATTCCATGATCTACTGAATCATATAAACGATGAAATCAGTTCTATACCTACAAATAAGCATCCGATTCCTATTTCTCCTAAGGAAAAGTTATGAGTCACATTAAGGTGAGTATATGCATGTAGTTTCCATGTCTAAAATAGAAAAATCTAAAAAGTTATATTTTATTTTTGTTTACAAAAGTACTGAAAGTAATGAGTTCTACCTTATTTAGACAGCTTATTATTTAAAACTTCGTGTACCCAGGTGAGAAGGCAGTTAAGTAGTTCCGTACTGTTATCATTGTACTGTCATCATTGTTAGTAGGCTGACTGTTGTAAGAAGGGCCGGGATGCCCATTTTTTTTTCTGTGAAATGACCAGGAGAAGCACAGGTTGAATCGTCAGAATATGGACTTGGCATTGGCGTTGGTACGGACGCTGGCGAATAGGAAGGGTTTATATATTTTTTTCCTTTATTTTAGCCACAACAAGAAATGTCTTTCGTTTGGCCCCTTCCAAGTTCCGCGGCGATAGTGTTTTAGCTGTAGCTGCCAATGATTTGCAGAACAGATCAACTGGATTTTCAATTGCTGGAGGCAATGCTGTAGTGGCTCGTTGGGGTATATCCCGAAGTGGCGAAGTAGTGTCATTCGTTCAGATCTTCCTTCATCAATATCTTGAAGTACTTTCGGCGAACTGTGCCGCTTTGAAATCGTTCAAATCAAACACTGGTTAATTCCGACAAACTGCTTTCCGTTCACCGTTCACCGAAATTTCGGTCCGATCTTTTATACAAACCGCCACTACTTACTACAAATACGCTTGGTTTCACCGGAAACACTTACGAACTTTCTGAGCTATATCAACCACAGAACTCGTATATGAGTTCTGTGATATCAACGAAATATTTCGGGCCGATCTGGTCAGAGAAACCAGGGCTTAACAACTGTGGCTTAACACTGCGAGATAGGCAAACACTATCAACCGCTAACCGAAATATATAATTGAACTTTAATGAAAAAATTAGCAAGAAATAATGGGTCAGATCACAGTTGAGGTTTAATTTAGGTTTTCGGATAAAATAAACACCAGGCAAGTCCCATCTCACCTCGCATTTTACATCAGCCAAACAAATTATTCCTTGGAGAGATATTCAAGCTGGAAGATAGCTGTTGCAAGTATCGTTTGTTAGGTAAAATGAAAAAAATCCTAATGAGTTCATAAACAGAATGAAGAGTGATGTATAACATGAAAGACATGATAATTGTAGAAGAATAATATCTATTTTTTTTAATGTGTACTTGTTCCAATTGATCAATCAAAATTTTAAGATTTTTCAAATGAGGTAAGCCATTTTCGCAAGATACTATATAATCCAGTGAATAGAGGAGGTTCACCTTACAAACGGTCCGGTAGTTCTGAATTTTAGATATGTTATCTAGGATGGTTATGGAGTGTTTAAAATGCAAAATGCACAATTCGCCCTCCTCCGCGCCCACTGCCATATTGAAAAAACCCAAAGAAATAGGAACTTTCTCCAGATTTTCGTTTATATTATCGTTATGGTGCATTTTAGCTACAAAGAGCCCCATTAAGTATTGTAGAGGATTGAATTTCCTATGATTCACGTTCTGAATGTTGATCCCAGGACTGATAGTTACGGAGATATGCACCTTTTAAAAATATGTAAAAAATCGCATTTTCCGGAAATTTGTCAATCTCACTTTAGAACGCTGTAGTTCACTCATGGCCTATTCTAGGGAAACAAGTATCGGAAGAAGATTTGTAGGGAATTTAATTACCTACAGAAATGCATGTGGAATTTTTTTCACCCACCCTACGTAATGGGGCGTGAAAATGGAAGTTAAAACAACGGCATATTGTTTTTTTTTGCTACTGTGACTCCACATTGTATCTAAAAATATTCACCGACCATTTTACAATTTAAGCTCGAATTTGGAGTTTATACTAATCCTACTTTGAATTTTTACATGACACAGCGCGATGCTTAAGATGCAGGTACTATTTCAATTGATTACCTACCTACCCATTCAGTCAACGACCTGGTGGTATGACCTCAGTAAGTGGAAATGTGCGGAGTCAGTGGTCGGAGGTAGTTTAGCCAGATTGAGTTTGAGGGTTCTTGTTTTCAATTTGCTATAGCGAAGGGAGCTCAACGATTGTTCTTTACTGCCACCATATAGGGATACCAAAATTCTCTTCCCTGCTACTGAACTTTCTTGGGGACTGGCAGCAGGGTCCTCGAACCTCTCCGCTTGATGGGTCTCTCCTAAAAAGTTGGCAGAATTTATTCTTTCCGAACCCAGAAATGTTAGATGTGATGTCGTAGCCCGATATTGCGTGCAGGAGAAAGATACAGACTTTGGACACTTTGGAGTTGTACTTGTAGGAGGAGGCGGAGTAGATTGCGTCTGATGGATGTTTCCCTCTCGCTGGTTTTTCGAGGTAGACATTGTTCACCGCAGGTGTTGTGCCAGTCAGTAGGACGAGTAGGTCAATGTCTTCTCCGACAATGATGACGGCGTCGTACGTGGGGGACAGACATTTAGCTGTGGCAACTATCAACCTGTCAGCATCTTCGGAAGCTTGGTCTGTGACTGTATTTGACGCTCGCTTTTCATTGCAGAGCAGCTTCACAAATCGGTCCTTGTTCCCCTCATTGGCCAGGAATTTATCCTGGAGTACGGTGTTGACAGTGGTTTTGTCAAACACCACGTTTGATTATGAGTTTGCCTTGTACCTTTTTGCTCTTTCAGCAATCTTGGTCCCTTGCTGAGAAGGATCTGTAGTGTAGCCATCAAAAATCACCATCACATTGGTGCCATAGTGTCGCTGAACGTACTTGACAAAATTCCGGAACATGCGTTTTTTTATTTTATAAAAAAAATCATATCTCCGTAACTATCAGTCCTAGAAACAAAATTCGAAACGAGAATTATAGGAAATTTAATCCTCTACAACATTGAATGGAGCTTATTTGTGGCTTAAATTCACCAAAACGAAGATATACGCGAAAATCTGGAGGAAGTGCCGATTTTTTTGGGTTTTTTCAATATGGCGGAAGGCGCGGAGGAGGGGAAATTGTGCATTTTGCATTTTGAACACACAATAACCATCCTAGATAACATATCAAAAATTCAGAACTACCGGACCGTTTGTAAGGTGAACCCCCTCTATGTGTCCCTATTCACTGGATTAATATATGAGGGCTTTTTTCAGACATATCAAACTTTTCTCTATAAAGTCATTAAATGAGCTTATTTTATGTTCTACGGTCTGATTATTCTCTGTATATGATTCGAGCTGTTTCTGTATATTTTGAATTTGTGACAACCTATCCAATTTCTTTTCCTCTCATTATATACCATTTTCGTTCATTTTATGAACTATTGTGGTGATGACTTTGAGTTTCTCTCTTGGTGTAGTATTATTAGATAATTATCGGCTTCCGCAGATATGCCACTTCAATAACTCACCCGGATTTAGCTGCAGAAGTAGCTTCGACACTGTTTATCCTGATCCGGGTAGCCAAATCCCGGAGCACCTGCGAATCTGTCACTTGTCCTGGCATCTCGAAGGTATCCACAGTTTGATCAACTTGAAAGGGACATGTGAATTGGAATCATCCTATTTTCGATATCGATATATAAACGAACTTCAAGGTTATCAGTTTTTTGATTAAAGGTATCGAGAGTCGGAATAATAATGATTATCAATTACCGCTCACGATGTCATAGGCGGGTTCTCAATCGAAACAGCTATTGCAAATGTTGCAGTAATATACAGGGTGTTCATTTCAGGACTTCCCACCCTAATTTTCTCGAAATGTGTGTTTGTTTTTGGAAAATCCCGAGACACGTCAACTACATTTTCGAGGGGGACATGGTTCTAAAATATTTTCAGCCCCGCGGCGTTGCCGCTTCTAACGAAAAGAAGCAACAACTTTGTTATTTCAAATGGAACACCCTGTATTTTATTGCATTTTTAGATTCTCCCTGAAAAGCTGATTTCATCAATGCATCACACTTGGGGTCTAGCAGGAATGATTACAGAGATATAGGGTGTTCAAAATCGAGATTTTACAATTTTAGGATTTTTTTGAGTCGAAACTATTCATTATTGGTCAAAACGGCTTTCATGTCCCTATCTCAACTTTTGATTCACTATCTACTGACATTTATTTGAAACAAATACAGGGTGATCAAAAGTCTGAATCTTGAACCACCCTGTATTTGTTTCAAATAAATGTCAGTACATAGTAAATCAAAAGTTGAGATAGGGACATAAGAGTCGTTTTGACCAATAATGAATAGTTTCGACTCAAAAAAATCCTAAAGTTGTGAAATCTCGATTTTGAACACCCTATATCTCTGTAATCATTCCTGCTAGACCCCAAGTGTGATACATTGATGGAATCAGCTTCTCAGGGAGAATCTAAAAATGCAATAAAATACAGGGTGTTCCATTTGAAATAACAAAGTTGTTGCTTCTTTTCGTTAGAAGCGGCAACGCCGCGGGGCTGAAAATATTTTAGAACCATGTCCCCCTCGAAAATGTAGTTGATATGTCTCGGGATTTTTCAAAAACATACACACATTTCGAGAAAATTAGGGTGGGAAGTCCTGAAATGAACACCCTGTATACCCGGCGGTATGTCAGGAAATCAAAAATGTTATAGAAATGTCTCAATTACGTCTACAGCCTGAGTACGAAATACATAATCACAAATTGGTACCATTTTTTTTCCAATGACATTCTGTTCGAAATATACAAAGTAGACTACGAATTAACCTTGAAAAAGATCCGAATATCATTGATATCAATGATATCATTGAAACAACAATCACATTTCGTTTTCATTCTGATATGAATGTTAATATATTTGAAGAATCTGAATGAGTCAGCATAGACCCCGAGAAAGACTTCATCAAGGCAATAGGAAATCACATCGCACTGCTCTACTCCGCTATTGAGTTTTTGATCGAAATATAAAGTTTTTGAAAAATAATTTTTACAGGGTGTTCCGGTGATCATGTTACAAACTTCTAGGGTAGATAAAACACACGAAAATAAGAAAAAAAGTTCATGTGAACATGGGTCCGAAAACGCTTCTTCAGGGAGCTAGGGCCCTTCGAAGATGACCTTCAAAAACTACTTTTCGTTTTATAGCTTCGGTACTACTGCAGCTATCGCAACCAATTTTGGTACATGAAGTTCGTAGGTTCATCAATTTGAGCCTTCTGGATTTTGTCACCTTCAACCAGGGGCGTACAAACCAGGGGGGTATTTGGGTAAATGTGACCCTACTTCTCTTAGGCTTTAACAGAAACAGAAAAACTGTCCATTTTTTGAGGTTAGTTCATTGGAATATCTGTTCAGTATATGAAAGTCTGCAACATACCAAAATTTCAGCGATTTTCATCGAGAGCCATTTTCCCTATACTTTAGTGCGGGGTCCTTTCGCAGTATTCAAAATTCCAAGTAATATTTTCAACACGCTGTATTCAAGAAAGACAGAATTTCATACACTTCTCATATTTATATGAATATAATTATTATTTTATGTACTGTCACTGGATTGATATAAAAATACAAATTCTTGTAGTTATATCTGTTATGTAATGATGCAACAATTTCGAGACGAAAACATTATCATATTAGCTGTTAATGGACCGAACATGTCGATAAGGTGTTCTTGTTGTTGTGTATTCCATTATGCTTCAATCATCCCAATAAATTAGGAATATCTAAAATTTTTGAAAGAATTATCGTTCTTTAAAAATTACATGAATAATTTTTGTTTACAAGCGTGCGTGATTCACCCTATACCCGCACGCAATCCAGTTTGGGAAGTGTCATTTTCCCGCAACAGGTCGGGAAATATTTTTCCACACTAGTGCGGGAAAAATCTGATCTTCCATCAAATTGCACTATTTACTGTGGAAATAATTACCGTGGCATTATTGATGATTTTAGCACCTAACGATCGACCCAAAAATTCTTAAAATATATAAATTTGAAAGTTATTCGAGTAATGATTCTATTTAAGGAATAAAAAAAATTTAGATAATAATACAGGGTGGGCCACCAGTAACGCCTCGGACTCTAGAAGGCTAACCACTTATCTTCTTGGAATTTTTCCTCTCTAGGAAGTTGCATGTCAACATAGACTACCATTAAAAATTATTTCGAAACATACAGGGTGTCCCCAAAAACCATAAAACACTGAAGTTAAACTTTTTCCTATCGAACACCCTATATATTATTTCATTTTGAGATTCTCCCTGATGAGCTGATCTCAACGACTCATCATACTTGGGGTCTAGCAGTTATAATTACTGAAATATAGGGTGTGAAAAATCGAGATTTTCCAAGTTCAAGAATTTTTTGTGTCGAAACTATTCATAAGTGGTCAAAACGGCTTACATGTCCCTATCTCAACTTCTGATTAACTATCTACTGATATTTAATTGGGACATATACCGGGTGAACAAGATTCTGAATTCTGCACCACCCTGTATTTGTTTCAATTGAATGTCAGTAGATAGTTGATCAAAAGTTGAGATAAGGACATGTGAGCCGTTTTGACCAATTATGAATAGTTTCGACACAAAAAATTCTTGAACTTGGAAAATCTCGATTTCTCACACCCTATATCTCAGTAATTATAACTGCTAGACCCCAAGTATGATAGATTGTTGAAATCAGCTCACCAGGAAGAATCTCAAAATGAAATAATATATAGGGTGTTCGATTGAAAAAAGTTCAACTTCAGTGTTTTGTGATTTTTGGGGACATCCTGTATGTTTCAAAATAATTTCAAATGGTAGCCTATGTTGACATGCAACTTCCTAGAGAGGAAGAATTCCAAGAAGATAAGTGGTTAGCCTTCTAGAGACCGAGGCGTTACTGGTGGCCCATCCTGTATATCACTTTTGTTAGTTGTTCCTATCTGCTTCGTTTCGCCTCGTTCGGGTCAACAGCAGTCGCATGCGGGAAGTATCACTTTCCGCACTTGGTAGAAAAATTACTATTATGCACGATCGGGCGTAAAGTTGCACTTTACCGCAGTCATGGCGTATTTCTATCGTTTTGGCGAGGTCGAATAGGTATTCACAATGAAAAATAAAATATACTGGTCGTGCAAGTTGCATGTATTTCGGGCGTTAATTGTTCTTATGTACAGTCGTATCCAAAAAAAAAGCGTAGAAGTATATTGGAGGGAGAAATTAACGTCATCCTATTTGGGTAAAACGGGCTATCGGGAATGAATTTTCACTAAATGTTGACAGTAGAGTAATCATAGGTTCTCAAAAACACAAAGCATTGGCTGAGCCAATTTTACACAACGAGAACTAGAATGCCGAAATCTTCTATGTTTAATACTTGTACAGGGTGATTCACCATAAATGTCCCCCCCTCTGGCTCAGTTATTTTTGTACAGATTTCCAAATTCGAAATATCATCTCAGATGATTCTCGATAAACTTTTTTTCCGCTACATCAAAAAATACAGGGTGCTCTGAACAAATGATCTACAGGGTACTATTTGATTTTTTTTCAATGGAACACCCTATTTTTCATTGTATTTTTAGATTCTCCATGAAGAGCTGATTTGATCAATGCATCACACATGGGGTCTAGCGAGAATGATTACAGAGATATAGGGTGTTCAAAATCGAGATTTTTCAACTTTAGAATTTTTTTGTGATGAAACTGTTCATTATCGGTCAAAACGGCTTTCATGTCCGTATCTTTACTTTTGATCTACTATCTACTGACATTTAATGATAGGGACAGATACAGGGTGATCAGAATTCTGAATCTTGAACCACCCTGTGAATGTTCCAATTAAATGTCAGTAGATAGTGAATCAAGAGTTGAGATGGGGACATAGAAGCCGTTTTGACCAATAATGAATAGTTTCGACACCAAAAAAATCTTGAAGTTGAAAGATCTCGATTTTGAACACCCTATATTTCTGTAATCATTCCCGCTAGACCTCAAGTGTGACATATCGATGAAATCAGCTCTTCAGGAAGAATCTAAAAATATAATGAAATACAGGGTGTTCCATTTGAAAAAAATCGAGTAGTACTCTGTAGATTGTTTGTTTTGAGCACCCTATATTTTCTGATACAACGGGGAAAAAATTTCTGAAAAATCATTTCAAATTATTTTTCAAATTCTTGAATTGGTTCAAAAATGAGTGAGCTAGAGGGGGGGACATTTATGGTGAATCACCCTGTACGCACCCTGTTATTGAATACGACTGTACCTTGACGTGTTAATTGCCCTTCCTATCACTCGTGCTTTTAATTACACGCTATGGTCCATGAAAGCATATTTTACGCCCTTGATATATAAATAACTATTATATAGTCAGTTTATATAGTGAATAAACGCTTTTTAGTACACGAAACTTGAGTATTTCTCTATCTACTTCATTTATTTGAAATGCTGGGTTCATAGATTCAACTAAACTAAGAATTAAACTAACAACTATGAACTCAAAATGTTGAACAAAAGGAAACATCTATGAGGGTTAATATATTCACACCTGTCATTCAAATTAAGAATAAAAAATTACAAGGTGGCCAACTTTCTCCTTAACAACTAAGAATTACCAAATATTGGAGATTGGATTTGTTATTCTTCAAGTGGAGTTTGGTGATATTTTTTATAGATTCATGAATTGTGGAGACCAATATCAAAATTAATATCAGATATATAAAAACACCCTGGTGAATATTAATTGTTGTTTGTTAATTGTTAATTCCTAATTGTTAGTTCAATTGAATCTATAACACTTGCAAAAAATAATGCCTGAGCGCATTCATATTTACTCTCTATAGATAGTTACTATACCTGTGGCACATGTCCCTGTACATTTTTGTTCTGCATCATCAACCATTTTCAAGAAAATTTCAGACTATTGAGGGTAATATATCATATGTTCATCAATCAATTGTGGAGGTGGATGCCATCCCATTTCATCATATTATTGTGTATTTGTCTCAGTATTTCACTATCGTCAAATCGGGTTCATATAGTTGTTGGTCTTGGAATATTGACTCGACAAACTAAAGAATTGCTCAGTGTGGAAGATGTCAGCCCTTGTTTCACGAAAATCAAAACTGACAATTATGTATGTCAAACTGACTAACTGACATAATGTTGCTGAAGTTCCTGAACCATCCTGAACAACTCATTCAATAATCATTGGCGTGGTATTCAAAGCATTGCTGTTTTTATATAGTAGGGGAGCCGGGTGCAAATTTCAACCGTCATCCGATAACGAGATATTTCCTGGAATAGTTTGCTCCCGTCGAAAGATGATATCCGATGGACCAGTGTAAGAGTCAGATGGAGCTCGCACATGTTGAGTTTCACAGTGGTCCATCGAATATTATCTTCAGAGAGGGGCGAAATATTCACGGAAATAGTGACTCTCTGCCATTAACTAAGATCATTATCCCCTCTCATTTGCTTTTCGTTTCAACTCGTTATCACATGACGGAAGTGTGTATGAAATAATGGCAGCAAATGAATCGCGGATTTGGCTCAGATTGAGGGGTGGCACATCAGGTAGGTTTTTGAGATCCACCATCAAATTTTTATCGAATGGCATAATTCTTATCTCTTTATTCAATCGCGAAATCGACTGCAAATTACCGCACAGGAAAGTGCAAAAAATAACCGCACAGGAAAGTGCAAATTACCGCACAGGAAAGTGCAAATTTCCGCACAGGAAAGTGCAAATTTCCAAACATTTTGCTCAGGATAGCGATTGGCACAGGTGCCGTTCGATGAGATCCAATGTTTTTAGATGCCTTTGGAACATTATATCATTTCGTTATCAGATGACGGTCGAATTTGCTGTGGCTCTTGGACATTACCTCCTGACCTATAGTCTTCATGAAAATAAAGTGATATTTCGATATATATTTGTAGAAATGACAAAATGCAATCACAACATGAACGCCAATCAATAACATATCTGAAAAAATAAAACGTGTTGGTGATAAGTTTCAAAGGACAACTGTGTTCAGGACTGAGAATAGAATGCGAGATCAATCCTTACTCAAACAGAGCCAATGAATGAAGAACAATCATCAATCAAATTCCGATCGCAGTATACAGGGTGTAATTGGACATTGATTGCTGAAAATATAGGATATATGCTTCCTCAGCTTATTCCAAGAAGAGAAATTCATATGAACAATGAACATGGTGCCCTAAATAACTTAATGTTCAAGCTATAGGATGTTATAATTTCAAGAAAAAGTATTGATTGAAGAAACTTTCACAATGTACGTTCATTATTACTTGTCAAAATATGACATTAACGTAATCGATCAAATATCATTATTTTATATAAAAAATATCGCACCAGCCTACTGGTGCAAAATAATTTTGTTAAACCACAAAAGATGAATGGAACTGGTATTCTGTTTTTTAAGTAAAAACGGTGCATCGGACGAAATAATTCAAGAGATCAAATTGTTGCAACATGAAATGAGGATTTCAAAAATGATATTTATTTTCGGAAAAAGCTAGAGCGTGAACTATTTTTTTAGAAAAATCTCCAGTATACATTCCATATGGACGCCACTGATAGGCATATTGGTAAATATCCTGCATCAAAAAATGCCTTTGGTGCTTAGTAAATGCATGTCAAATTTCATGAAAATATCTAAAACAGTATTAAAGTTATGATAAGAAAACGATTTTTTTCTTAAGATTTTAAATTAATAAGTTGAGAGTTTTAGGGCATATGTTCATAAGAATTTTTTTCTTGAAATGAACTAAGGAATCATTTATTTATTTATTCATCTATTTTATTGTGACACAATATAACAAAATACATTATATATGAGCATAGAATCTTACAAAAGACCTAAAACTAACTTATATACCTAAAAAGAAAAACAGTGAGTTACATATGTTTATCTAACTAGTTAATGATCTATTCCAGTCGTTGATTCTAGTTTGAACATAGAAGAAATGTGAGATACTTCTCGAACAGATTCGTGGAATAATGGAAAATGTCTAAGTGGGTATTACAAACAAAATTATAGGAATTCATTAAACTTATTAATGGAGAGTTATTGTAATAATTGCTATCGAAAGTTCCTATGTAGAAGATTACTCTATTTCAGAAGTTATGTAGTTAGCATCGATGAAATTATTGAATATTTTGTAAACAAAAAATATGTCGGAAAATTCTCTCCGGATAAATAAACGTTCAAGTTTATAGAATCTGAGGTTATCATCATAGCACTCAAAATGTCGATGGCGAAAATATATGATGTAGTTTAGATGTTTTACAATTTCTTTCTGAACATATTCGATACGTAAAATATATTCATCATAAACAGGGTTCCATATAACGAAACTATATTCCAATATAGGTCTCACCAGGGAAGACAGTGAGATGATTCCGAAATTCTGTGGTATTTCTCAAGATAATATCCAATGCCTTCCTAACAACAGACTCAACATGGCTTTCCAATGAGAGTTTCATGTTTAGTCATCAGTTTTGTGGAAAGTAATATACATGCGAAACAAAGAGACATATAAGGACGAAAGAACACAAGTATATACAATATGATATGAAGACATATCGACAAATGTCAATGGACAATACAATATAATATGATGGAGTGGAATATCATAAAATCATATAGGAAAAGAAGATAGCAACAACCATTACAATTTCAGCACCCAGTGTTAACTTCCAACAACACGGTCAAAATAATATTGAAGTAGAAAAAGAAGGAGACGTTTGTGAAAATTGGTTCACTATATTTAGCATTCAAAATGTCTATCCCTTCAAATCTCCCCCCGCTGTTACATCGTTTATTCCAGTTCCGGATACAACAATGGCCGCCAAAACAGTCAAAGATGACTTTCCGTTTCCATTGTGAGTGTCAATAGTTTTTTATTTATCCACGGGTACAATGATATCATTGAATTACAATGTTTTGGCAGGGTGAAAAAGCCCCAAATCTGCTTGGTCACGGTTTGGCAATAAATGTTCACGGGCGCTATGTACCCCCCTGTACCTACCCTGTACGATGCATTTTCTCTCTCAACTAATGGTATCAGATTCGAATCTGTCTAATGTTTAAAAAATGAGTTTGAGATTCATCCTGGGAAAATCAGTGTGCCGTGCGCAAACAGTTATAAATTATTTCCTTTGTATACGCTCTGCCTTTAGATTGACTATGGATATCGAAATTGAATTCTTTAATGATGAAATTTCTTTGTTGATTGAAGTTATGATTATCAATGTCTCTGATGGGTCCTCCAGAATCTTCAGCGGTGCTTCAGATAAGTACATCGATAGAGAAAGTTCTATCTCTGAATTGAATAGGCGCCAGCACTGTAATCAGGTTCATCTTTTCAAAAAACGAATATAACTGTGAAACAACACCTATATGAATATGAAATGATGCTCATATAGGGGTCAAATGATTAACATTTCAATATTGAATACAGTTATATTATAAAAATAGTCAAATGATTGGCATTTCCGTATTAGGGTGATTAATTTTTTTTTCCAGAGAAATGAAGTATGTTGAGGATTGTCGAGAAATATTTAAGACATATTATCTAATTAGTAGGGCGAGATACTCAGTACACATTTTCTCAGTTTGCCTACGATGAAAATGCTTTCAATTTGGAATATTTGTTCTTCCTGTCACCATCTTGGATTATTAGCTAACATAGTTGCCAAATATGTACACGGTGGCGTCAGTGAATAGGGGTTCACGAATCACGAAACGTAAACAAAAAACCTTTATTTCTTCTGATGAATTGTTGGACAGAACTCTTGTGAATTTCAAAGCAGCAAAAACAATTATACTTACGAATAAAATAAATACATATACACCGTGTCCAAGATAAGAATACGAAGACATCCTTATCTTGAACACATTGTATATGCGCAATACAATCTATAATCTGTGCATCCAAGCTTTTGCCACTAAAGTGAATAATGACCTGATGCAGATCAACAAATCCTATACTTGGGGGGCATCTGAAGAAATATGTTCCTAAAATTTCTCGAAAAACTTTCAACCACTCCACTTTTTCGGAAAAAAAATTATCACCCTGTAAGAAGGGTTCACGAGCTTCTACTGGCTAATATGTCCTTACATATCAGGTATCCGTAGACGACTAATGATTCTGATCAAACAAGTGTCCATAAGTGAGTGAGATGACTCATTGTGGTAAACGAGTATGACAAAGATGGTAGATGAAGAAGGAATGGAACTTTAATGATACTTGTATAATTTTGAAATGACATCTTCAAGAATTCAAATGATCATCTTTTGAATTCCATCTTCCAACTCTTGTTCAATTTCGAATCTATAAGATATTCTTTTTGAAACAAAGAGAGTGATTTGGAAAGGTGACCTGTTTCACTTTGACAACGTTAACTTTTCACGTTCATCAGGTGACATTTCGTGGTTAAAATGTTTCATTTAGCAGTTTTAGGATGTTTTTGAATAGATACTTGTACAACCGGATTTTTCTTCTCGATGTGATGTATATGCATGTGAGGATATCAAAAGAGACTCAATCGTGAGATATGGGCTCTTACAATGGTGAAATGATCACCATTAGAATTCCTACGCAAGAACCTTATCTGAAAAAATAATATGCATGTCTCAGGGTAGGTATGCTATGATTTTCTGCTACGAATTTTGGTGCAATTTTGAATCCATCATTATAAAAGCCCTCATTATGAAGAATCAATTCTTTCAAACTAGAATAATGAATTTGAAATAACAGGTTCTCATAACATTTTAGTTATAACTCAACAATAACTACGGATTCATGTCAGAATCCTCAGCAATTTGAAATTTTCTTGTTGACAGTGTTGCCCTTTTCTAAGGTACTGTCTAAAATCTTCATGAACAAAAGTATAAGTTTCTATGAAATTAGGGTTACTGAAACTTTTTTGCTATCATGAATTTGTTCCATGAAAATTTCGGAATTATCCTAATTGAGGGCTTTCGAATCCAGTGGTGAAATCGATATTTCACACAAAAAATTGCTGACAACATCCAGCTGTATTTGATAAGAGAATCATGGATTCTCTTGGGCATTGAATTTCACAAAAATCTACTAGCTTAGATATAACCCTTAACTGGTATCGTGGGGTATTTCAACACCCCATTCTATATTAGGTGATAATATTATACAATAAAAAACTCATGACCATTAAAAAGTTCTGCTATTTTGTGAACATATCTGATCAGGAAAACTATGATCCTCAAGAAAACTCGATTTATATTTGAATCAACAGAAGAAGAAATTTCTGTTAAGAGTATTACAGGGGACCAAAATAAAAATCCACATTCTTTAGAGGCTGTAAAAATCACTTGAAAAGTCGTGTGGAAAGTAGTTAGCTATTGTATTGGCTTATTCTTCAAAAGTCACTATTGACGCTTGTGATAAAAAAAAGATTTGAATAATAGGGAAAAAACTGACAGGGGTATAATTTGCACACCCCAATCACTCTTTATTTTAGAAATGTATATTTACGATTTCCTAGATATCACGAAGTAAGGAGAATACCAGATACAACAAATCACAAAATTGAAATCAAAGTCAGTCAGTTTTCGATCTTCATTCATTTTTCTGAGAATTATAATTGGTGAGGATCCATCAGATTCATATAGGTCGAAAATACCATCATACCCATCACACTAGCCTAAAATCAAATCGATTCATTCCACAGATAATATCCTACCATGAAAATTATATATAATTACGCTTTTAGCTCTATTCAGACCTTTTCATTATAAAAAATAGTTACAAAACAAAATAGGTCCCACATCTGGGCCGTACATTGATAACCATCTTCAAATCGTCATTTTACTCAAAATTATAACATATGTAGGAGCTGTTTTTTTTAAATATTAATATGTTATATTTTTGAATTCAAATTGGTTATTTTTTAGAATGGAATTAGGACTATGGATATTGATTATATCCAGGTAGATTTCAAGAATTCCTTACAAAATAAACAAGAAATTATAGATAGATGTTATAATGTATAGGTAGGTATAGAAAATATCTCAAGTGTATCCATATACCTAGATAAAAAAGTATTACCGTAATGCATATGCTTCAGACAATCAGATACTGATCTCGATCCTCGATTCCGGACGTTTGGTTTTCTAATAAGGAAATCGTTATCAAAGAAATTGATAAAAATGCTAAGACAACAAGATTAAATCCATCTTTTAACTGAGATTCATCGTCTCGCAATATTTTTTTATATACAGGTTGTCCCAGAATAACGTTCGTGCGTACGTACGTACGTAAACAAACCATAGTTTAGCTTTTTCTTCAAAACATTTATTATCATAATTGTAGACGTGGAAAATGAAAACAACTCAATATAGAAAATACACACAATATAACAATTAAACATAGGTACTCGATCATCAATGCTTGATTATAAAAATTTCATATTTGACGTAAAAAATCAAAATCCAACAAACCAAAGGCCTCTGATGCTTACATTTTCACTTTGATTTCTTCGTCCAGTCGAATGATGGCCTATGTTACCTTCAATCTGATCGTCTGTTGGAAATGTCTGGATATTTTCTATGATTTGATATAAAAATTAAAATGAATAATTTCAATTGGTAGTTTGATCCAATAGAGTACTTCATTACTATCTCATCTCAAGTTTTACTATTGCACTGAAGTAAATGAAAAGCTGACGAAATAAATTTGATTTGGAAACGAGCTTCCTGCTCTTGGATCAAGTAAGTTATTCTACTGATTGAGGAATGTCCAATCAACATGATTGATAAGAAACAAGTAACCATGAAAAGAGACGCCATCCAACGATGTCATCATGTTCAATTTTTCATCAACATATTTCAACTGAAAACAACGATGAAAATCTTCTTATTTGATGAGAGGAGGTTATTCTTTTAACTTTATTATACCTATGAGTGTATAGGTAATTTATTATTGAAATGAGGAAGCTTGAGACTTGAACTCCAGAAATGTTTCTAGTTGGTGGAACCATTTTTCAAATCGATGATTGACTATCCTTAAGTACACACAATATCAGACAACGCACAAAATAAGCAGTAATGATGCGCAAATAGCACTGACACGGACATTTACACTACAACTATAGAATACTGAGTCTCCTCAACTGATGCTTCATTCGCTACTCGAATTGTACTATCGAGGACATTGTTTATCGCTCGGGTTTTTCACAAGATTCTCGGATATTCCACCAAGATTCATGGTTCTTGTTCCAAGTAGCAAGACCTAATTAATTGTAGGATGAGACAATGTTCCTGAGACAAGAGAACATTATCCCAATTGAAAAACATTTCAATCAAGACAAATTAACTCTCTGTATTCACGGGAATCAGTGTCACCAGGTGGCGCTCGGTTTTCAGCGTTCCATGTCAAAGCCACGTCAAAACTGGGGGAAAACAAACTCAATCCTCACTCAATCCCATTAGTGCCATTAGCTTGTGTACTGTGTACTGATAAGAGTGATAAGTTTTCAAATTTCTTGACATTAATTGTCAATATTCGATCGGAAACGCTAATAATGCCTGTTGTAGATGTTCTTTTGGCAAATATTTTGCTCTATCTAGATGGAAAAAGCCGACCAGTAGTGGAAGGAGAAGCAGTTCTCCGTGCTAATTATGTAATTTCGTGTGAGGCAGAAGACTTCAACAAAAGGCACATTTTTGCACTTAGTCTACAAACTTCAGCGATGAAATCTTCCCCACATGAAGTAAAATTGAAGTTGGGGTCCAGAGGAACTCCTGTAGAACAATGGATTTGTATTTGTTCATGCAAAGCAGGACAACCTGGGTATTGTAAACATTGATTTGCTCGTAATAATTAGTTTGAATTGTTTGAACTATCTCCAATTCTTCACCCGTTCACTGTTCACTAAACTAATAAGAATGTAATAATGTAAAAAAATTAACCAACTCAACCATCATCACTACCAACAGTGTCAACAACAAGTTTGACTACAGCTACAGCAAGCCGAATGCAAAGATCAGTCACCCGAGTGATCTCTGAATGTAGTCTATGCACTTAAACATAGACAACAGTTTGTTTTCCCCTAGTTTGAAGTTCCTATTATGTAACCTAGATGTCGCCCACTTCGTGAATCTCGCAAGGTTGGTAGAACTGATGACTATTTTGTAGAGGAAGGTTGCCTCGATCGCACCCCGCGAGTAACCTTGAGTAACTCATGACGTAATAGGCCCTTTCTTTTGCACGAAAAGTGTAGCACTCTCGTACACTTCGTGTATGATATGTACGCCGGCGATTGGCCGGCGCATGTATTGAGTTGACAGTTGTCAGTATTTTCGAATATTTGAACCATTTTGAACTTAAAAATGTAAAAATGATGATTTGTTCGGTCACTTCTTGTTAAAATTCGTACAAGTGTAATGAGACTAGTGATTTTAGTTTGTGTTTCCATTAATTTCCATAAGATGAGTCTATTCGTGAGAAATGGATTCAATTTCGTGGACGTAATTTTAATTCATTTAATACCAAAACTTGGCGAATATGTTCTGCCCATTTCGATGCCGAGGATTTTGAACGGCACAAGCAGAATTGCTAAATCACACACCAAAGAGAAGAAAACTCAAGGTAGGAATCCCATCAATAATACCAAATACAACAAGAGAAACACCATAAGTATGGAAGTTTGGAAAAATGATCAGAACCAGACCAGTTGTGAATGTTGAGATTCTTGCTGAACGGGTAAAATGGACATCAGAAGATATCACACGTGTTTTCAAGTTGAGATATTTGAGCAAGAGTACGTTACCCATAGACAAACCAAAAATCTATGACGTTACCCAACGAAGAGGAGCTATGTTTATTTGAGAGATTCCTTGAACTATCCTTTATTATAGGTTCACTTATAATAGTAGTGTTATTTTTCATTAATTTTGTTCAGAATCATATTTTGTTATTTTTTATGCTCAAATACTTTGATCAATTGCTCTGTGTTTGACTACAATATAATCAAAAAATGAAATACTATTTCCTCTTGTATTTTCTATAGGTATCTAGGAAAGTTTGTTAATTTTTCAGAATACAGAGTTATATTGATAAAATAAGTGATCTGTTGTGTACGAATATTGGTCCACTGCTACTACTTCTGGATCATCAGTTGATTATTCTTATATTTTCGGTAGTTTCTTGTTCACATTATCTGATTTGCAGGATATTTATAGGATGAGTAGGTTCATAATCAATGTATAAGTAATCACTAGCTCCATAATTATGCTCCATACCTCAAAACACACATACCTGGTACCACGACCTGGTAAATAGCCCCTGGAACAAAATTTCAGATAGGTATTCCTCTCTGTACTACTGATCCATCCAAAATTGCCTTCTCATTTCGAAGATTGAAGGTATTATACAGAAGTATATGTAAATATCCATTTTATAATGGTACTTACTTATAATTATACACTATAAATTAATATAAATATGCTGAGCAGACCAAAAAGTTTGTGTACTCTATTTGGTAAACATTACATGACATGTCGCTTTAAGGTTGACAACTTGTCGTCTTACTGCCTGTGACGTCACGAGTGACCGTTTCCCCCCTTGCCGCACTATCGATCGAGGCAACCTTCCTATACAAATTATAATCAGTTCTACCAACCTTGTGAATCTCGCGAATAAGAAAGACAATTTATATCAAGATCACAGAACACCTTGACTCAAGAATAGCTGTTTTTTCAGTGTAGTGACGCATTATTGCAGAATTATACCTCCCGCAGTATACGAACGTTATTCTGGGACACCCTGTATAACCGTTCACATCGAATGCAAATGTGGATCAACTGTTGCATATAATGCAAATCGACCCATTTTTCAAACTGACGTGTTCAATGTTCTTCGAAACAATTATGCGATTATCTGAAATTCATCAAATTTATGGGACTAACATGCACCATGGTCAAATGGTTGCTTTTTTTTCGCAATCCGGTTCACATCAGTTCTGATGGTATGCTAATTTCAGATAATGTTATTACTCGTAAACATGAGTGAACTATATGCAAATCTGCATAAACAAACATGAAACTATTATTTTTGTTCAATGAGAGCAGTGCCTATATGGAAGTCCATTCGGAAAACTCCTGATGCATGGAACAAAACTGTCTTCAAATTCAACTCCTCATTTCCTAAAAATATGAAATAGTAGATTGTTTTATTAGGATCAAAAGTGACACTTTGTTTGACAAGCGAATTTTGCATTTGCGAGGCGGAGCGTTTAGCGAAGCGAGGGCCTACTCCATATAGTTTAGTAACTCAAAGATAGTACTTGCGTAAAAATTCCATAGTGAGTATTTTACCAAACTACATAAGCAACATAAAAGGTAGTGGACGTATTTTTTATTTATTTTCGATCATCTAACCAATAATGCTTCTAATTTTATCATTCTTTAATTTTTTTAATGGTCTCTGTAGTGTTTCGGAAAACTATACTCCGACTAATCCTAGTAATTTGACTAGGGACAAAAACTACACAAATCGTTCTTCAAAAATATATTCGACAACAACCCAACAACATCACAATTGTTCCTTACCCAAGGCAACCTTATTCATATACAGAGCGATAGATATATATTATATTTTAAATATACCACAATAAAAACTACACAAATCGTTCTTCAAAAATCTATTTGACAACAACTTAACAACATCACAATTGTTCCTTACCCAAGGCAACCTTATTCATATACAGAGCGATAGATATATATTATATTTTAAATATACCACAGTCTCAAAATCACAGCTCTACAAAAATGGCAAACATCACTATAATGAAATTACTATAAATATTTAGTGAATATTCTATTTTCCACCACTATAAGGGACTATAATATATGATATGATATCTGTGCTCCCGAACTCTCAACAGAACGAAAAAAAACTGCAAACGACTTTGATTGTTTGCAGGAGGTGCAAACTAAAATCGACCGATCTGAGCATTTTTTCGTATCTACGCTATTATCACCCAAAATCTCCCTGTCAAGTTGAAAATGGGCCATCCTGCATTATGAAAAGGTTATTAAATAATTAACATGAATACGTGACCAAAATATCGACATGAAGGAGGAAGAAACCTGCAGAACACAATAACTCTGATATCTTGGACTATGGATGATATATGGAGGGACTCCGAAAGAATGTTTTCAGATATCTCGTAAATCAAGCAAAATTTAGAAAGAAATGTGGTGAGAAAAAAGATAGATAATTGAGTTCTTTACTCAAGTAGATATTAAAATATGATCAGTGGCGTACTCAAAAAAAGTTCTATGGATTTTCTCCAATCAGAATGCTAAATTTGTTTCTTCCTGTATATCGATTGCACTGATGAAACCTGTTATCTATGCACACTTATTATAGTTGACTGCTTCCCAAATTTCAGATCATTACCTCTCAAGGATTTTAAATATTCGATAAAATCTGAAACAAAAAAAATGCCACTCGGCCCAACGGTGCATTTTCGTATAGAGGTAAGTTGGTCCCAATCGACCTATTTTGAACTTCAGTTTACCCTGTTGAATTTAATGTACGTTGTTCTGGGACACCCTGTATAATGAGTGAAAATACTATATCACAGTAAAATGTTCCTCTCTTTGTGTATAGATTCTCGCACGGAATAAAAATCGGAGTTTTTGTGAAGCAGCTTTCGCTAGACTATTACTTTCCAGCACGAAAATCGTCCCTAAAACAAGATCTTTCGACCGATTCCCCAAAAATAATAGTAGGTGAGCTACTGGATTCTATCTGAATCCAATCGCAGTCGGGATAAAACACATTAACAAATTGTGTTCTAATTAGATTGGGCAGCAATCTGACGTGTTCTAGTATAACTAACAGGAACGAGACGACGATCCAATTAGTTCATATCCTCGTTAGAGTATTATCTGCCTCCGTCCCTCCCCTCCACTCTCCTGCAGTCCTCACACAGCCTCACACCTACCTCTCAGACGCGATCACATATTTTCCGATCCCGATCTTAATACCGAATTTGATGATTCCCGTCTAGAGTTTACATTATTAATTAGAAATCGAGTTTGCCTACGGAGAAATTGCTCTATCAGATATTCGATATATGATTTTGTTTTTCGTACAGGGTACTCTTGATGATTACATTATTTTCTATCACCTAACTATAGATAGATAGATAGATCTTTATTCAATTAGGCATCCTAATAGACATATTAATATACAGAGTGTTGCGAAATTCGACCGACAACGCTTGACAGGTGATGACCCTCGTGATTTTATAATCACTGAGATGTGGACATACGGTCTTCAAGTCTCCAGTTCTCGAGATACAGGGCATTGAAGTTGCGATATTAAAATAGTTTTCCGCAATATCTCTAGAAAAATTGAATATAATGCATTAAAATTCATCTTTCAATGGTTCATTTTCTGACCAGAATGACATTCCGAGAATTTTATCCAAAAGTGCGCTAGATGGGGTTGTGATAACTTTTCCTCCCATAAGTAGTTTTTTTTTATCGCTTGGAGCGCACGAAAGGGAATCCCTATAATGTTCAAAGAACATCGTGCGTTCCTAGGGAGGATAGGGATAGGAGGTAGGTATCGGATTTGTTTTTTGAACTTCTGGAGATTATATGTTGTTGGGAATACTTCCTCAGGCGTTCTATGGATGAAGGAGTTTTGATAAAGTGCTGTTCGACATCTTTCGAGGTTGACAACGAAAGGATGTGCTGACTGGGCTTGACGATCCCATAATAATTCGTTTCAGTAGTATAAAAGAACAATGGTGATTATTATAGAGTATAACAATATTAATTGATTAGTAAATGATGAGTGAAAAGTGAAAAAGTGAAAAAGCCAGATTTTTTTTATTAAAGCACAAGTTCTGATAACAAAATGGCGAACCAAAGGTAAGAAGGTTGTACTCACGTGAAAAATTTTCCTTCACGATGTTTTAAAATTACGTTCAAACTCTGTATAATAATGGCTACTAGTCGTTTTAGAAATGTTGTACACATAAAAAAGTATGCCATGAAAATCTGAATAGTTCAGGTTTGTTCACATTTTCGTATAGCGCTCGTTGAACAGGGAATTTTTGTTTTTGAAAATCAGTCCTAGAAAATCACCCATACTATTGACTCATATTTTCTTATCGGTTTCCCTTTTCCCTTTCCTTTCAGATTCCCTTTCTTCATTGCCCAAGTCATTACTCCCACGAAAACGGAGTTATTAAGGAGAATTATCACGTATAAAAACCGTTATTGAGACCAAACAGACCCGGGAGAAAGTTTTCTGGAGCAGTCATCATCATTATATGAAGATACGAGGTTTGTCAGCGATAAACTGGTGATTATCACACCCGATAATCATTCGATTTCCCCCTAGACATTCAAATCTCATCGAAATACGATATGGGGTAGAAGTTCGAGAATGAGGAATGAGGTTTTCAGCAAATCTTTCACATTTTCCAATCTTCATCCAACATCTTTTGACATTGATAATGAGGATATAACTAAGTATGGTGATTTCGAATTATGGAATCGACATAAAATAAGTCCACACTGCATGAGAATCAATTGAATGTCGGTATAACATGAATATATCGAATGTAGGCTTGATGAGAATCTACTAGATGGCTTTCAGCGTGTAATGGCCCTCGGCTAGCGCCATCGGGCCATTATACACGCCAAAGGCCATTAACGCCTACTTTACGCCCTTGATACATAAATAACTATAATGTTCAGGTGTTTTGGTAAGTTGCCACGGATATTATATAGCCATTTAGTCACTTTCTCTAGCTATTTTTCATTCTGACATCAAATACAAATATTTCTATATTCATAAAATTCCCATAGATAGTTGGATAGTTCATTATATCCACGATTTAATCTAAGTCATATTCAAAACAGTCTGTATGTCGATGGCTTTTGAACTCCATGCTTTGTGCCATTTCGACAAATTGACATTGACGTCAACACATTACGTCATACGTCAATATCAATACTACTAGAGTCTAGAGTAGAGATGGTATTCTATGGTCTATCAAATATAGAATAAAGATTGATTCTCAATGTATGATCCGTTGTCCATGGTCAGATTTCTTGTTCTTGCTAGAAGAATTGCAAAAAATTGCTAGATTTGTCAAAAATGGTTTAAAATTTGTTTGGCTGTGGCACGCGTTCGTCTAGCCGCTTTTGAAACTGGCTGTTGGCAACACTGTGCATGAACGATTTCTCTTCGGGAATAGTGAAGTTTCTGACATTGATAGGATGTCCCGCCATTCTCGTACTATTTTATTCATGATCTTGAACACTTTTCTCTGCCATATTTTCTCACTCACCATTCGCTAAGTGAATAACTGCTTGTTTTATTTGAGGCAACACCGCCAAAACGGTCAAATAGCAATATAGACTCAACCTATAAAAAATCCATCCATCTCCTAGGGTCCCTGTGGATCGGAACGCGGCGGGATAGACTCCATCGATAACTGGATTGCGAACAATAAAGAAACAGTCGAGATAAGTAGCCAAGACAGCTGACAGGCGCTGAAAGATTGGATCTTGATGTATCTGCCGAAACTGACCAAATTTCGTTCTTTTATTTTGATATATGGCCTGGATTATCATTTTATAAGAGTTCGAATCCTCTATATATACTCACAGCCTATTTGATCGGGAAAAAATCCATTGTTTCAAAGACTCTGTATAGTGAGATACATGTGGCTATATATATAGTTTTGAATTACGTGGCTCCTAGAATGCAAGACACCCTGTATACCAACAAAAGATGACATTTTTCTCCGATATTCATTCTGTTCGCATTCTTCTTCCTCAAATAATACAGTTCTGCAAAGGGAGACTCGGAAATAATAAATATATGTGCATATAACCCTTCTTTTTCACTGAATCTAACCTAGTTTCTGTGAGAAAATCGAGGTGAAGAATTATTTAATTTCCATCAAATCTATCAGATTTGGTGAATAATCAATTTGAAATCAGTAAATTACAGTTGTTGTCAACTCACTCTTTGCGCGGACCAGGGTTGCCAGTTCGAATATTATTTCATCATTAAATATATTGTCAAGAATGCAGATCAATTTCATGCTATGAGAATTTCAAGAAGGAATAATGAAATGAACCTATGACGCCAAAACATTATGTACATCTAGTGAACAGAGAAGTAAGGTATTTCCAACAGAAAAATATTATCATATTCCTAATTCTCAATTTGAAAATTCAAATACCACAAAATACAATTACTAATAATATTTGAGTATATAATAAACAGGAACGAATAGTGAGAATGAACAACAAAAATACAAAACAGATAAAAAAATTGATCGTGAAAAACAAACTGTTATAACAGAGGTTTACAAAAAATTGAATTTGATCTGAATCAGATGAGATATTGTCCTTTTTTGGTTTACACATATCATTCATTAATACCTATATGTAAGTGTTCTACTTATTTTGTTAAATTTATTCTGAGCGTGACGAAATATCATGCAGTTTATAAGTGTGTGATGTGATTAACTTGAGATGAGATTAATAATAATATAGGTAATCATAATGATGAATAAGTGTCAGAATATGTTTCAGTAGGTTATGAGGTGTTTCAGTAGATCAGTATAGATCAATATGCAAATCAGGAGAACTACTGAAAATGCAGTGCAACTGGCAACCCTGCAGCGAACGAATAGTGTTCGCGGGCGAAATGTGGAGTTAGTGTCAGCGGACAAAAAGTACTTGCCTTCGGCAATAGTCGGTTTTTCGATCGGAAATTAGAACGTAAAATGTGATTATTTCTGGTGGCCTGTGTCTAGAGATCGACGAAAAATATGCTTTTAACAACAAAGATGAATGTTTAAGTGAGGCATCTCTCGAAGTACTTTTCCAAAAAAAAAATACCTAGTGAGAAAAAAAATAGTGAATCTGGTCAAATTTCTGGAATTTTTTTAGACTATTTTTTTCAAAATTTTGAAGAAGTACTCCGAGAGATGCCTAGATCCCCAACCTTCTAGAACCGGAACCGTGAAAAAAAAACTTGAATTTATTTAACGAGCTTCGAGTATTTTGATTTCTGCCGTTCCTTGTTTTCCCAATGATCGCTCATAGGGTTGAACCCCTCTTAAGGGTATGTAAAATGCAATGCCCAGCCTGAGAAAGGTCACCTTTTGAAGTCTTGCCCACAAAAATTCGATCACCCAGCATATCATGCATTCCTATGATTGGAAATACAGAAATCAAACGCAAAGATAAATAATTATTTCGTGTGATATCATTTATCCGATACAGTTATGAATTTTCATTCCATATTCGACAGGCATTGCGTGAGAAGAACCTATGATAAGCAGGGGGCCATACCATGTTTGCGTTATATTGTAGGGGCCTGCAGTTATATAAGTAAATAAATGTCTTCTTTGGGACTGCTGAAGAATAGTTATTGCTTTGTTATCATGCCTCTGCCTAAGTCTCATAAAAACGTATCGGAGTATTTCGATTTCTTTTCTAGTCAATTCATTTTGTACGAAAGCGTCCAGGGGTCACACAATTAAAATTATTATTTCAATACAGGGTGACTCAAAATTCGATGTAAATGTCTTGAGGACGTATTGTTGGGATCAAAATCATACTTTTCCTTCATATAAACAAGATGTGTCCTGAAATGATTGATATTGTGATCATAATTACTGATCTCAAAATAAATGCGTTCCGATATACGATCACCTGCGTATGCAAGCGTTTGACCCATATTAATTGCGTTCGAAAACGATGTCGTGACTTCCCCTTTCGTTGAATACGATTATCTGGCAAACGTTTAGTTGTATGCAAAAAATGCATGATTTCAATTTCTTACATTTTTTTTATTTTAAAACATAAAATGTGGGCCAATAACAGTGTAGACCCCTTCCAAAACTAGGTTTACATCATTTTTGAAGCAACAGGAAGAAAATAAAGTGTCTAAAATGACAGGAGCATGCCGATTTTCAGTACATTTGATTTGATATTATAGCCACAATTTCAGATAATCTTGTTTCTTCACAGTGTTGAGAAGAAATATTCTCAGATATGATATGAAAATGAAAAAAATGGATACCTATAAAGAAAAACATCGAGATTCCCTATATCTGATGAGAATATTTTTTCTTCCTCGGTATATTCAACACAAAACAACTACTTTCCTGGTTATATGCCTCGACGGTCATCGAATTCCATCTATTATTGAATACACACAATAATAATAGTTTGAAAATAAAATCAGCAGAGGATTTTTATCTTCATATTATCCTTTTGGATGTTCAACAGATACTTATATTTATATAATTCAATGTCCGACGACGTGGCAAATAGCCAGGAAAGTACATGTTTCCTATTGAATATCCAGAACGATATTATATGCATACATGCTTTCATTTTCATTTGAAGGATACATACATAAAGAAATTATTAGTTTTCTGATTCCAACACTATGTCCTTGAAATATTAACATCTAATTTTGATTCACCCTGTATATGGAAATTAGATCAAATATATTGAAAAAAATCGAATATGAGCCTGGGTGTGGGCACAGTGGCAATATACCTAATGTGAGCCTGAAGTATTGAATGTTCGAATAGTGAGAATATACTTAATGCGGACGATTCGAACGCTCTAGAAGCAGTTCTGCCAACTCAGCAATTATATGGCTAGTTCTATAGCCATTTTTCAACTCATCTAGCTACTAAAAATCGCATTCAGCCATTTAGCCATTTTTCCTAGCTATATTTTTTTCTGAATTTCTATAAACGTATTCTCATTAATAGATAGTTTATTGTATTCACTATCTAATATAAGTCAAATTTAAACCAGTCTGTATTTCTATAGATTTTGTACTCCATACTTTGTGCCATTTTGAAAACTTGGGTGCGTTTTTCATTTCAACATTTTGTCATGCGCATGAATCGAAGAAACAATCAACACATTAATTCATACGTCAATTTCAATACTACTAGAGTCAGTAGCGTCTAGCTCTAGATCCAAGCTCTAGACTCGAATTCTCAATGTCAGAATCGTATTCCTTAGTCTGATTTCTTGTTTTTGCTAGAAAAATCTCAAAAACTGGATAGATTAGCCAAAAAATAGCGAAAAAATTTTTCGTCTGCGGTGCGCTTTCGTTTTTAGTCATAATTCAGCCTTTTTCCAAGAATCATCTAGCCGTTTTCAAACTTGGCTGTTGGCAATACTGTCTAGAAGGATTTACGTTTTCACCCAAAAGTTCCCCTCTATACGTTTTTTTTTCGATTGTATTGCGAATGCCAATGAATTTAAAACAAACGTTGGCAAGCCATTTCCGCATGACGGCTCCTCTTCACGAAACAATCACAATGACATCTAGCACTGCCATGACTTGCACATCCACGACGGAACGCCAATCTGGGAGCCGACACCGGTGATAGATGGCGCTGCAAATCCGAATCCCGGCTAGGAATGCCGAAACGACCATGACGCGCCATTCGATTGTTCCGTATTCAATTATTATTAAAATCACTTATATAGCAGTTTACAGCAATGGGTTTGAAGCGGTTGAAGTTGTGAGTTGGGAGTGTGTGGTTGATTGATGATGAGTTTGGGGACTTTGGATCAGTGCTCGAAGTGGACCAGAACGCACCAAAAGGACCACTGTGCCGTTCCGGATCGTAAACTCATGTTTTGATATTTAAAAACTGTTTTTGATCAGAGATCTGCTTAGACCAGTATTTCCCAAACTATATGGGAAGGGTCGCAACCCACCATATAGAGACATCAAACAGATTTATTTTTTCAAAAATTGAAATCGGTCTGTCCGGAGATTTTGCAAAATATATTTCTGTTATGGAGATACCGATTTAATTCCAGTAAAGATATCCATATTGTACTTATATTATTATGAGTTTCTTCATTGTACAGCCCATCATTCTTGATGGTTACGCTTGAATTTCTGTTCTCGCAACTATAGGGCATCTGAGCATTACCAATATGTATGCTTCATCTTCTATAAGAAAGCAGAGAGGTGGAACCCAAGTCTTATTATCAATGATAATCGGGCATCTAGATCAACTCATACTGATGCTCCTTCTGATATGTAGAAGGCTGTCCAGTGTTTATGTTTCAAACAGGATGGGACAATTTTTTCCGTTTAATGGAGGCGGCATTTTTGACAAAGGTGACAAATTTGACATTTCTTGTCCACCGTTTGATTCCTCCATCTCTCTTCTACAAATATAGTGTATATTGAATCGCATTTGAAAAACATACATCCCTACCGCCTCAAAGGTAATAAGAAATCCATTTACTCAATAACCTCATGGCAGTAGTCAAAATGGACATCAAATTATTTTGAGAGTATTAAATACTTTGGTAACACCATGGATAAGTTCAGGTATGATGAGTATGCAGATATGCACTTTATGTATTGACTTGCAGAAACTCTCAAGGTCAATAGCCCCGTAACGAAGTGCCTATTAACATTATTTTGACTCACTGTATCAGCCCTATCATTATACGACATGACCTTTCCGGACACCCTGTATTTGCATCTCTCAGAGAGACAAAAGCTGAAATATTGATGAAATAAACATCTGGTGAACGCACTTCAATCCTTCCTTGTTTTACAATTCCTTGATTTTGGTCTACTTCGATAAACATAACATGGCGTGAGTGAATCTCACTAAGTTTAGTCTGGTGCCGTACCAAAATTACAGGCATCAATGTGACAATTGTGACCTAATTGTGACCAGTGAAGATAGGGAATACATTTTACGATTGAGCCGAATCAAGGTTGGTAGATTTGATGTTGATCATGAGATTTAGGAATCACGCCATCTAACATTCAATATGTGAACCCCACGTCATCGTCTGATATCAAGAACCAGTCTGACGAAACAAATGAAGAGCGAGCGCACCAGAGGTTTTGTCATCAATGCTGCAATCACTCGACTTTTCTGAAGAAAAAACAAATATGTGAATTCAGTTGATCAAGATTGTTCTCTAGGAACTAAAAACTCTCTTCGTAGGAAAGAAGATTGAAGATTCTATGATTTTTGTATGATTAGTAGTTAATGTTTCAGTTCTCCTGAAGACCAGACTGCTTTCTTCACGAAGTATGCATCGGTATCCCATATTGCAGCTTGAAATTCTGTTCTCAGCTGTATTGGGGCAGAGATAAGTCATCTACCTCTGATTGAGGATACCATTGATACCGTTCTAGTCTATATAAGGTGATTCAAAATTCGATGAAAATATTTCAAGGACGTATTGTGGGATCAAAATAAAACTTTTTCTTTAAATACAAACATGTTTCCTAAAATGCACTCAATTTCTGCCAATAAAAGTGAGGACCCTCTCCCCCTAACCCCTTCAGAACTGGGTTTACATAATTTTTGAAGAAAGGATGAAATAAAGTGTCTGAAAGGACAGAGTCCTGTCAATTTCCAGAAGATTCGATCTGTTATTTTAGTCGCAATTTCAGAATATCTTCTTTCTTTACATAACCTCCATCAGTGGCTGTAGTTTGGAGATGGTGAGTTTTTTGACACATGTTCATGTGAAGAAAAGTATTATTTTGATCCCAACAATATATCCTTAAAATTAACATCGAATTTTGAATCACCCTGTATAATGTGTAGGGTTTTTTTCAAAACTATCGATTACTTCAGGGATCCTGTGTAATTCATAAGCTTTTGTGATTTTGAAGCTCTTGCGATGTGTGATGAACGATTGATAAGAATTTTCTCACTATTTTAATACATGATAGCGAATTCCGTTTTCAGAACGACGATAGCAACAGAACTTATGATTTTGTTGTCTTTATTTATGATATCACAGTATATAGAGGAAGTTAGATGGGTTTATTCATGGTTTCTTTCGTATAGGTAAACATCCCTTCTATCATTAATCCCTGAGGTATTTTGCTATTTTCTCTCCTAATTTCCATTTCAATTAATGTTTTGTTATTCTTGAATAAACCTAATCCCCGAACTTATGGATTTCCTGTTGAATTTTAATTGTATTCCAAACACATTAAATGCTCTCGATCTGAAAGGGTACGAAGTCTTAGGACCGAACTTGTTCTAATTCCCTTTGAAGTAAGCTGACAATGAATAAGTAAGATTCAGAACGAGTTTTGATAACACCAGATTATGGAGGAATGGAGGGCGAAATAAACTGATTCGCACTAGACAGGGTACATCAGCTCTTCATACTACGTATTCGATAAACTATAGGTGTCGAATAATGATCAAGGTTTCAATGAAAAATAGTATTATTTGTTGAAAAGCACACGAGCAACTTCTTGACTTTTTTTATTTTTTTTTATGTTCTGTTTCCCACGAAAAGGGATATCCTGTAATATTCAGAGAACATCGTGAGAACCAAGGAAAATAAGGTAGAAATTGGTGTTCTTCTTGAATTCATGGAGGTTATATGCCTCGAGGAACACCTCCCTTGGCAATATGTTCCAGAGCCTCGCTGTTCGTTGGAGCCTGGACGTTCTGCAGGTTTCCAAAGTGACCACGATGGGGTGCGAAGCCTCAAATCGACAAGTTAATCTCGCGGGGACTGCCAAGGGAGAAACAATCGTCTCGTCCATGAAAATATCTATAAAATAGAGCCAGATCGCCAACTTTTCTACGGTGTTCCAGAGAAGTGAGCGAGTTTGTGAGCAAGGCATCACCCACGAGACGAGTTGCCCTTTATTGGACAGAATCCAACAGTTTCAGGGTATGTTTGGGTGCTGCACTCCAAATATGGGAGCAGTATTCCAGGAGGGGTCGGATCTGTGCCTTATAGATCATAAGCAGCTGACTGGAAGTGAAATAGCTCCTGGCCCGAAACAGAAAACCAAGTTTTTGGAATGCACTTTCAGCAATTGATCTCACGTGGTTTCCCAAGAAAGGTTACTGCTGATAGTAATACCAAGCATCGAAATGGATGTCTTCAAAGGTATGGTTTGGGCACAGTGAGATCGGCTTTTCTAGAGAAAAGGCATGCTTCTGTTTTGCTTTCATTGAAATCTACCAAGTTATTGAATCCCCATTCGAGAATTGTTGCCAAGTCCATATTTATGTTGTCAACATTTCTCCCTCGTTCGTTTCTGATTCAACTGGCTGTTATTGGAGCCCTGGAAGATTACCAGATGAATTTTCCTCTCTATGAAAATCTATACAGGGTGATCCTGAAAATCACGATAAATATTTTGTAGGTATCTCAGAAACGAAGAAATTTTTTTCAGGAGATATGACAATGTATATCAGTTGTATTACCCCTTGAGATTGATCACGTATGGAACACCCTGATGTTATAAAACAATTGAAATTTAGTCTCTTTAACTGAACTGAAACAGTGAGAATCAAATCAATAATTTCAATTCGATGATTCTGGTAATGACTGATTGTATATCTGTAAATCCAAATAAGTCCACGAAATTGGGAGAAAATATGCATTGAACAAAGTATAAAAAATATTCCTATTCTCAAAATCACGTTTCTTGCGTTTTACCCATAATTCTCTCTTCTTCTTCTTTCTTCTCTAATAAACAATGAGAATTCTCAAGAGTTTGGATAATCATGTCATTCATGTCGTTTGTTGACCAGTCTATAATCTCTTGCCGCAACGAATGACCTAATATTCCGGAATTCAATTTTAATATCTCGTTATTGTGTTGAAATTTGGAAACTCATTTTCTATTGTACCGAAGGGTTGAATTATTAATTAATTTTTCGTAGCTGCGATTTCCTGTTTGAACTGGCTGAATCGGAACCAAATTGAAGTTCACGGGGTTGTCCTCACAACACAGGGACGTACTTGACTATACGGAAGTAGTAGTATTCATTTTCCATCAGTGAATGATGATTAAAGAGACGAGATTATTTTTCTTGGAACTCAAAATGTTTTTTTTACGACTACTATGCATAGGCGTTGCCTCAAGAATTTTCAGTAGGGGCAAAATTTATGCGTGTATAGCACTTTTTGATTTTGTCGTTTAAAAACATTGATTTTTGGGTATTTATCTTTCCTGAATCTTGATCTCCATTGAAACTCATCATCAACTGATGAATCTGGATTCCGATACCGGGTGTTATTCTTCTCAGGTCAGGTTAGGTTAGGTTAGGTTTCATTGATTTTCTGATGATTTTTTGTTTCATAACTGATAAATCAAAAAAATAATTTTTTTCAACTTTCTAATGTTCTGGCAAGCCTAACAACTCTGGGACGATTATCTTAAATTCAATAATGAATGGATATAACAATCAGAATAGTGATTACGGTGACATAAACAGATTTTCAAAAAAGAGGGAACTGAATATTGAGATCTTGAATCAGAATGTCACCAACTATTCACGAGATTTACGAAGTGTGCGACATCTAGGTTACATAATACGAACTTCAAAATGGGGGAAAACCAACTATTGTCTATGGATAAAGTGCATAGACTACATTGCATACATCTTGCTGTAGCTGTAGTTGTCAAACTTGTCAATGACAAAAAGTGTTATCACTCTTATCAGTACACAGTACACAAGCAAATGGCACTAATGGGATAGAGTGAGGATTGAGTTTGTTTTCCCCCAGTTTTGACGTGGCTTTAACATGGAACGATGAAAACCGAGCGCCACCTGGTAACATTGATTCCCGCGAATATATAAATATTTCATTGTTTTGCATTCAACCCCGTAAAAAGATACCATGCTTCCTTCACAACAAATACGTATAATACGTTAATATGAAATATTTTCATATATTCTATAGATAAGTGAGTCCAATTAGTAACACCCATTTTTCTGATATTTTTATGATTCTAGAATTTTTACTTATTCCAAATCATTTGACATACATCGTATTTCAGAAATAAGTATAAAGATTTCAGGGGCCTATTTCCAGGTCGAAATATGACTTTTTGTGTCCACAAACGCTTCGTTGCCGATCCATACAAAACAAAACGTTGAAGATTCAAGATTTTCTTATTTCTTTCATTACAGCTCTTCCAGTTTTCGAGATATTCATCAGATAGGTCACGATATGTTTTTACATCATACAGTATGCCGAGTGATTGTGAGAATCTGCAGGAAGATATTTTTTCAAGGGTCAAGCCACAGATCAAACTCATTTTCGATCCATGAACTTCTTTGTGGTGCATTGATGGTAAATTTTAAAATACGGAGTAACTTCTTTATTTTGTTAATAAACTTTTATGGTTTCTGCAATTTTCACACATCTGCAACCGTTATCAAAAAAAAACAATTGAAATATTTTTGTTATTAGTCAGATATAAATAATTGAAATTATTAAGAAAAAAGCTGACCCCTGAAAAAATATCTTCCCGGAGATTCTTACAATCACTCGGCATACTATATGAAGTGAACCCTAAAATGTCACCAATGTTTCAAATTCAAATCTGAATGAGAAAATGAGAGCTATGAAAAAAATGAAAAACCTTGAAACTTCAGAACTCTATAGAACGGTAAAACCAAGCAGGAAAGAAAGGCTCATTTTGACCTAAAAAATAAGCTCCTGAAATCTTGATACTGAATTTCAAAACACCCTGTGTATCAAAAACCAGTATTTGCACAACAAATACGATCGATTCTCAAAGTTAGACCAATCAAAAACAAAACACATAGATATTCTTGTGGTTCTTGGTTTCTTGATTTTTTTCTTCCTGTTGTATGCCATTGTTATGACCGTTACTTTTTGATATTTGGTAAAGATTTGAGAAAGGGTGACCTCAGTCCGGCTCTGTCGAACCAATGCTAAGAAGCAAAGGGTGAAATCTTCGAGGGGCAGATAATGGAATCAGACTTACTCTAAATGGAAGCTTAACACTTCTGGCGGTTTCCGGATTGAATACTTAGTAGTCAATTCATTGCTTTCAGAATACACATTGGCCACTTCGGGTTAGGAAAGCCTCTTCATTCGACCGTCAGTAATACTCCATTAAATTATTTGGATTCGACTTGTGCAACTATTTTGGTAACCGGGTTTGTAGATTTTGAGTGAACGTTCAAATACTATCAAGCTGTAGATAAAACAGTTCTGAGCCCATGTTTAGTTCCGTGCTACGAAATCGTAGATTGCAAGGAAGTCGATATGCGGGGTAATGGCGGTAATTAGTAGTTATTTAATATTGGAAAGGAAAAAAAAATTCTTAGACACGAATCACCTTGATAACTCAACTTTGCCAACACAAACAGTATTTGCGAAAAAAATATCATTCATAACAAGTGTTCAAAATTATAACCAATATTTTCTAAACAAAGATTATCTATCCTCTTCTTACAGTTGATTTTAAATCATTCCTATGCCCAGAGATAATACTATTGAATGCTTCGATAACAATGTCCCTTGAATTATTTTTCTTCGTTACCAAAATTATTTGCGTAAACAAAGTTCTCAACGTATCTTCAGAGAAAAATTCCAGTGGTGTTCAAAAAGGCAATCGCGCTGGCCGAGGCACTGTGGAATAAGTTTGTAACCTCCAGAAATTTAAGGAGAACACCAATTCCTACGTTTTTTTGCCTTGGTTCTCACGATGTTCTCTAAACATTCCCCTTGGGAACCAGAACATAAAAAAACATGAAATGATTTGAAGCGCTGCATTGAATAGTTTATGTAGTATTTTTTTTACTTTCCAGTATGCAATAACTAACTTCATCAATGTATCACACTGAATGATCAGAAATAAGTGGAACTGGTTGTATTTTCTCTTTGGAATTCCGAAAAAAAATTGAAGATAGCTAAAACTATAAATAATTGTTTTCTCTTTTAATTTTAGAAATACTAGCTTTGATGAAGATGTAATAGTCATTTTATCGTAACAGTGGGGCATGAATGTGATATCAAAAATTTGTTCCAAAATTCCAAAGATTATTTGTCGATTGCAGAGATATTTTTGTACTGATATTGTTCCCACGCTGGTGTGATTATGAATGAGAATTTAGTTGAGGATGTGCCAGAAATATGTGCTAATTCATTCCATTACAGCGTTCAACAAACGAAGAACGAAGGGTCGTATTGCAAAAAAAGACGAGCTGGAACCCTTATTTCTTCTGCAAGGAATACGCGCTCGTGATGTCTTGTCGTGTACTTTTGGAACACACACACATGTACCAGGTGATTCAATAAGGGTGGCGAGGTACTGTATCTCAGAAACTAATAGTCAATAAAACACGCCCCTTAGAGAGGACGGTAAGAGCCCCATAATGACATGTATGATTTTTTATTTCATTTGTCAAACATTCCTTTCTTGATACAGTCCTTGTTGACAAAATTCTTAGCTTCTCAGATACAGACTCTCGTCATCCTTATTGAATCACCTGGTAAAAGAAGTCTGGATTCAAAGAAAAAAGTCTCTTAATGAACAAACACCTTTTGACTTCATTAAAATTTTTCAATGCTTTGGATTTCAGTCGCTCTTAGTTTACCTACCTTGGTATAAACTCTTATTCCATGGTATCTTATAGTCAATGGTTTTCAGGTCTGTTCCCCTACATGCATCCCTCCTCCTATATAACTCCACACTCTTCATGTAGTTGTATTAGCTAATGTTACATGCCTTCATGCCTATATGCTCATGGTCGAAATTTCATGTTTTATCCCTTGACATTGACTTTGACTTATGTCAACGTCTTGCCCACGTCATTATTTGATATCATTTTCAGTGTTTTCTTGCCGAATTAGTTCAGATTCAAACACGTGCTGGCTGTTTGCCCCATCAATTTTATTGATATTTTCCTCAAGTAGCGCTTTCATAAGGTCACAGGGAACCCCTTTTTTTAAAAAAACCGTCAATTTATGGTGTTGTCAAAACAAACCTTTTGGCAATTACCCTTCATATACCATTTTGGTGCATAGAATTCCAATGAATATAGTATGCGCTCTCAGGGCACGGGACCCTTCATTTATTGAGAACCCGTTTTTTCATTCATGATTTGATTTTTCGACTATAGGCATTGGGCAACAATTCCACAACTAGTAGCATATAAATTTTTCAACTCCAAGTGAGTCAAGCACAAATTAGGTAATTCTTTCACATCGACCTTTTTGTATTCAATTAGGCTGAAGATGGTCTTTTATAAGACCGAAACATGTCCCTTATGATTGTGTAACAACACCATTAAAATTTGTGGAGATAACGTCTGAATTCACAGAAGAAAGTCTAAATTCAGAGATAAAAGTCTGAATTCTGAGTAAAAAGTTTGAATTCAGAGATAAAATATAAATTACACACAACAGTGGCCTTTCTATGCTTTCGTACCTTCCGAATCTACAGGAATCAGGGAGAGAACATGATTTTATTTTTACCCAATTTTATTCAGCCTTGTGGGCTCGAATTTTGAGAACGAGAATTTCGATCGTAGTAAATCTCAACTCTTGAAGGACTTTGAAATGTGAGAATTACAAAATTCAGGGAATATTTCCAACCATACTTGTTGTATTTATTCATGATGGAGTGAAGTTGTGGAGACTGTGGTTGAATGAACATGTTAACCTCCAAGGTAAAGATTCATTGATATTTGTTTCTCCTTATACTCGCAATTCTGTACGTGAACTTTTGCGAGCACTTGAGATTCTAAAAGAAAACCCTTCAGTTCATCATGGGAAGACGAATCCAAATCTGTACCTATACATCTATTACAATGTTATTATAAACCGAGGATGGAATCGATTTTTGTCGGCTCCAGAAAGAATACATTAAATCTTAAAACAGAAATGATGATCATGACAGACGGCTATTGACGGCTATGAAATTAATATTTTAAATAATCGATTTTGGGTCTACCTGCACTGTCCAAAGGTATACGGTATTAATTTCCAGTACAAAGCAGTGCCGTTAGGCACAAAAATATCTGAACATCGAGAACTTGTTCTCGGATTATTCCATTTTTTTACATGATCTTAATCTATATATTTTACTCGAGCAGATATACAGAGCGATGCTGAAAATAAGGTAAATAAGGTAGGAATTGGTGTTCTTCTTAAATTTCTCGAGGTTTTATGCCGCGGGAAAGACCTCCCTTGACAATGTGTTCCAGAACCTCGATGTTCGTTGGATGAACGAGTCTTTGGAAAGAGATGTTCTGCAGGTCTTCAAAGTGACCACGAAGGAGTGCGAAGCCTCAACTCCTCGGGTTAAACTCGCGGGGAGTGCCAAGAGGAGAACAATTGTTGATATTCCAGAAGAGCTTCGTCCATGAAAATATCTATAAAATAGAGCCAGATCGACAACTTTTTTACGGTGTTCCAGAGAAGTGAGTGAATTTGTGAGCGAGGCATCACCCACGAGATGAATTGCCCTCTTTTGGACAGAATACAACAGTTTCAGGGTATGTTTGGGTGCTGCACTCCAAATATGGGAACAGTATTCCAGGACAGGTCGGATCTGTGCCCTATAGATCATAAGCAGCTGACTGGAAGTGAAATAGCTCCTGGCCCGAAACAGAAAGCCAAGTTTTTGGGATGCACTTTTAGCAATTGATCTCACTTGATTTTCCCAAGAAAGGTTATTGCTGATAGTAATACCAAGCATCGAAATGGATGTCTCAGGGCCTGAATTTTCTGCCATCGATGGAATGCTGCCTGTTTGGAAGCGACAGCTCTATACATTGATGAAATCAGCTCTTCGTGGAGAATCTAAAAATGTGATGATATACAGGGTGTTTCATTTGAAATAACAAAGTTTTTGCTACTTTTCGATAAAAGCGGCAACGCCGAAACGCTGAATATATCTCAGGACGATGTCTTCCTCGAAAATGTAGTGTCGGTGATTTTTCGTAATCCGGTTCTGGTGACCTATAGAGCCTCTGTTTCCATTTCAAAGAGCCACCCTGTATAACACAGGGACAGTGAGATTATCGATGAAGCCATGATGGAACTATAACGAGCATCAAGTAAACCATCTCGCTTTGGATTTTCCAACTTTTAGAACCCCATGTCCGTACCCAATCAGTACAACTTCGAGAAAAAGTAATCAAGTTAATTTTTGCCTCATCACTGTTTACATTTCTGCTTCGGCTTATTAAAAAGCCACACTCGAATGCGGTTTTGGCCGGAGTGGAGTGTAATACGACCGATGCAACAAAGAGAATTCATCTCTTTTTGTCGATATCATTCATCGATATATAATTCTGGATTCGTCAAGGCGCTACCTTTGGCGCCAGGCTCCGATTCTTATGAAAAATATCATCGATGGAATTCTCACGTTATTCAGTTTTGAATTTGGATTGTCTGATTATTAATTAAGTTCTATATTTCAGTTAGAAGGATTCACTATGCTCTTTGCAATTTTGGCGCTTTCACTTTTATAGTCCAACTTTTTTTTTTCGCAAGAGATTCTTACTTTTGCATCTAAGCCATACCTTGAAAATGTCCAATGAGTTCGTTCGAAGAATCAATTCCAGAAAACCCAGAGCTCGGACATACGCATCAATTTGTTTTTCACTTCATGGAAAACGTGAGTTTTGTATTCAGATTTGACAGCGTCTAGGCTACCGCAACTCTGTCAATCGATTGTAGTTGAATTTTTTTCTCTAAATAACATTAAAAGTGGCTTTTTAATAACAGTCCACAGGCAGAAAAGGTGTACTTTACTGCCTAGGCAGAAAAAGTTTGTTGCTATATGCAACGTTCTAAGTAATTTGAATCAAATTGGTAATGAAAATTGACAATGACTTTGGGTGAACACATATTGATGGATTATTCGGACTTTGCGTGAAATTGAAACAAATTTGGAGAAAAAATAATGTTTCACGTGGCAGAAAAGGAGATTTAATGCCTTGGCTGGTTTCCTAGCTTCGGCTACGCCTTGGCTATGAAACGCCAGCCGCGGCATTAAATCTTGTACTTTTCTGCCTAGTAAAACAAGTAACTATTTCTCCAAAATACATAGAAAGTGGCTTTTCTCCAGGGGAGTCCGCAGAAATAATCTCATGGGGGGGGGGGAAGTCACAAAAATAATGTACAATATTTAGTACATATCAAAAAACAGTTTTTGCACGACCAATGAGCGATTTTACACCGACAAAAGCAGGAATACAGGGTATACAGAGTAGGTACTCTCTAGGCTAAACAATTTTCCGGGATTTTTCTCTGGCAATAAATCTACCACTATCTTTGCAGCAGCTTCTTCGATAGTGTTTCCACACATTTCTGCAATATTTATTGAAAAAACTTAGGAAAGCAATTCAGAAAATATGCTATAGCACACTTTTTCGATGTTCACAAAAAGCAATATGGCTACTCTTCTTCATTGGTAGTCATTATAATCAAACTTGATTTTGTGATTTTTGTGTCCAGACTTTTATTTTCATATTGACAATAATTGATTTCATCATAAGATTCTTTCAATTGAAATCGTCGAGTCGAGCAAAAATTTTGAATAAACCTCGGAAATGAGTTCTTTCTTCCCTCAGTGCATTGTAGATTGTAGCACTTGGCTACAAAACCACCTCTGGAAAAATCATGCACTTCACTCCCTTCATATATAATCTACTATTATACTACTTATGAACATGGAATTAAAAAAAAAGAAAATTAATTGAATTGACATCACATAGGTATTAATTCTGATGTTTACAGCCAAAATTACAATAAAAAAATTGCATGTGATAATAATCATAATCTTGTTCGAACAAAAATGCGATCTTATAGAGTCTTGAACAAATTTATCAATTACTCAGTTGATGAAATTAACTATATATCTATTGATAAGATGTCGATGAATACTAATTAAACAAAGTCTCAGAAAGTAACTATAATAAGCTTAATCAGAATAGGAATCGATTAATGCAAATGTAACTTGTTTAGAAAGTATCTGAGTGAGGACCAGGCACTAGGGGGGGGTGCGAGTGCCCCCCCCCTTCAACCCTTTCCGGACGCCACTGCTTTTCTCTGGCACTTAACCAGACTTAACAGGCCTGTCTAGGCAGGGAAAGTGTATTGCTATACATCGTTCCAAGTAATTTGAATGTAATTGATAATCAAAATTGACACTGATGACAATGAGAAAAATTACTTACACAAAATTGGATTTTATAACATTTGGAGAAAAAATTATCTATATGATTCACACGGCAGCAAATGTAGAGATTGGCTGCCTTGGCTAATATTCCTATAGAGTTAAACTATATTTATTAGTTTCACTATAGGCAGCAAAGTAGAATTTCACATTGGTAGGTGTATATGTATATAAGATGCGGAATGGAATTTTTTTGCATTAAATTAATATCAGTATCCACTTTTGGGAGCATTTGATTCTCCAGTAGTAACAAATATATCCAATATAATGTAGTTCAAACTTATCCAATATGTCACTTCTATCTGGAATATACGATAAGAGGATAATTATGTGTTTTATGGGATCGGTTAAAGTATTGTATAATCCGGGAGAGAGGTATCGAAAATACTTTGTGAAAATAGACTTTTGTATTATTGGATTGCTTAGGTATGTGTTTTAATTTGTTGTTCGCTTTTATTTTTGAATTGATGGATGAGCAATTCTTTCGCATATATTTATTTGTCTTATATTCAGTATATTGCTAGCATTTGATTCAGTATATAATTTGGACGGTGAATAATAATAGTCCTTCCATAAGAATATGTTTAGGAACCTTTTCTGGACTTGTACAAGTGGTTTAATGCTTGTTTTATTTGCTCCACCCTAGATCAATTAACCATATCTTATTATACCATATTGAATCAAGCTATTATAAACTGTTAGTAAAGTGTTATCATATAGTATATTTATCAGCTTTTTCAAGCAATGTCAGTGTCAATTTTGATTACCAATTTCGTTCAAATTACTTGGAATGCATAGCAACAAACTTCTCCTTCCTAGGCAGAGAAAGTACACCTTTCATGTCTGTTAAGTTGTCAGAGGAAAGCCACTCTACATGCCACTTGGAAAAAAACAACTATTCCAAATCGAATTAGTGAAACTGTAATTTGATGCTATGTGGTTGATCACAACCATAACATCTGTACTAAGAATTATTATCTTCTCAATCTGATTGAAAGTGGCTACCTCCCAATTTAAAAGAGATTAGAAAACGATTCCTTATAAGAGGGCATTACATCAACTTTTTTTGTTTTCATCGAGAGTTAATGCTATTATGAAGGGTTGAATCCATGTAGACGTTATTACTGCATCGATAATAAGTTTCACTCCGAAACACTGGACTTTTTAATCTAGAAGATGCAATTAATACTTCATTTTCCCTTAAAACGTGTTAGGCTTTCGAATACCCATCTTAGTTCGGTGAAACAAGGGGTTTTCATCAAATTGTCTGCGATCTGGGATGGAAATTAAATGTGAAAATGGATTGTCTACCATACATAGCCGTAGACAAATGTTTTTTCTGTGAGCAATAAAATAATTCGCGAAATCATTAAAATAATTTATTTATTCATTTATTTATTTATATATATTATATTTATTATTATATTTCATTTACAGAACAGGAAAAAGGACGAAACATATGCATTGCATATTACATAATCATAATGGATAGACGAAACAATATGACAAAATAAAAATATCCTGACTAGTTATTCACTGATGAAGGAGAAAAAAGATAAAATAAAGAGTTTTGACATGAGTTATTCCACAGCTGAACAGATCTAATGCAGCTATTGCAGTTTAATTGTTTTCCTACTATCGTATAGGATGTCCCATAGGAAAACGGAGAAACTTAAACGGTGGATAGAGCTCATCAAGGTGATTTACCATATTTGTAGGGTCTCACAAGTAATATATCCGAGATATAGGGTGTTATATCAATTTTGCTCAATTCTTTGTAAGGACATAACTGACCCATCACCCAGTATCTCATTTTGCAATTTGGCATAAAATTCCTTCTTCTTATACCAAATCAACTCACTTATCAATCAAGAGAAAAATTCCAAGTCCGCGGATGAACGAAAATTGATCATATTTGTGGACCCCAAAAAGAACACCTAGTATTCTCGAATTTTCAAAATCCGCTTACATATTCGGCATAGATCAAAATACACACTATTCGGAAAATGCACAGAAAGCTGAACCGTATGGTGTACTTTTTCAGGTTTTATGCATTTGGATAGATAAAAGTGCGAAATGTTTTTCCAATCGAATAACAAAAATTATCACGTACCACCCAGTATATTTGTTGGAATTTGGTAAGCAAGTCCTTCTCCTTTTAGCCAAGCGATTCACTTGTATCAGTCACGAGTAAAATCCAAGTCTGGATTAACAAAAATTCATCATATATCTGACTCCCAAATAAAACAACCTGTATTTTTGAATTTCAAAATCCACTTACATATTCGAAATGTGCACATGACGCTGAATCGAATGATGTATTTTTTATTTTCCTATATGCTATTGTGACTTCACTAGGTTCAAAATTACTATATTGAGTACTAATGTAGCTATTTGTGGAAAGAACTTGTACAAATCAATCAATATCACTGTTGAAAATAAAATCATTTCCTTAAATATCAGAACAATAAAAATAATGAAAAACCTACCTTCTCAACTTGTAACCTAAAAATTATAACATTTGCCCAAAGTGCCCTCCACTTTGATTGAAACAATTTATTGTTTTCAATTTCTGTTCTGACATCGCAATTGAAATTGAAATTGTTCTGGAATTGTTTTATCTGTCATTTCTGTGCCTGCTTCTTCAATCGTTACTTTGAATTAGCTTTGCCTTGGTAGTAATCTCAGGAGAATACACTCCAGATTCAAGATAACCCCACAGGTGATAATCCACGGTATCAAAATCGGGTGATCTTGGAGTCCAGAGTTAACCTGATACATGGATTGGACAAGAGAAGAACCGCCTAGTGGGTGATGCCACACTCACTAACTCTTTGACATCATTGGAACACCGTAGAAAGTTTGGCGACCTTTCACTTTTCTATAGATACTTTCACGGGAATTGTTCTTCGGAAATCCATCTCTTCCAATACCAGTCAGACGATTTCGACAACCCACTCAGCACATTCTCGAAATACATGTCGAACAACAATTCATCAAACTCGTTTGTCTATATAACGGCAAAGCTTTGGAATGCATCGCCTGAGGAAATATATTTACAAGTACTTATAATCCTCAAATGTTAAAAAAACATTCCAAAACCTACCATTCCTCCCTATTATCCTTCGGTGAGCACGATTTTCTTTGAACATCATAGGGATTTCCGTTCGTGTGCTCCAAGCGATGATAAAAAAATTCTCTAAAATGTACCTATTCATTGGAGTTTCCACTCCTCTGTGAATAAAAAATCTAGTTCTATCTATACCTATCTATCAAATCTAGGGAAGGAACGTGGAAAACGGCAATATATCCCAGCATTATAATGTAATTTGGTGATGGAACGCGAACGCGAAAGGAAAAACGGTCGTAATAACAAAAGCTCGGCCATGGCTGGTTGCCTTCTGAATACTTTATTACTCAGACGATCAGAGATAGAACTTTTCCATACCGAATACCGATTCGGGCTTAGCTTGGTACAGATTTGCATTCAAATTCTTCCGAAGAATATATAATATCAGACACTCAGAATATACGCATAAAAATATCGAGCCATTTGAGACATTAATATTTGCTTGAAAATTTCAGGAAGAGGTATTGAAATTTCACTAATCGAAAGTTGATGAATGTAGGTACGCGTCGTTTGATTTGAAATTTACAAAATATTGTATTGTCGCCTCAGTAGCCACTCCCGAAATTCAGCTGTCGCGTCGCTGTCAAATCTCACCTGTCAGTGCTGCCAAACTGTCAAAGTAATGTATGTAGTGGTTTTCAAACAATTATTCAAATCGACCACAGCTTCCACTGTGCTTTTATTACGAACTCATTACATTTATTATCAGTTTTGTGAATTTGGATGAGGTGAGTATGTTCCAAACATCAGTTTATCAATTGCATTATAAATGTTTACACTGGCATCATATAAAGAATTCCTACATAATACAAGTTTCTTCATTCAGATGTTGAGGAACATTTTTCCATTACTAGTTCAATAGATGATTGTTCATGGTTTTCTTCTCAGTTCCAAGGATTATATGTGCCTTGGTTGATTTTTTTCTGAGCTGTACTCTACTTACTCTAGATATTTTCATTGGACATAATATATCGTTGGGAACACCTATATTTTTCCTGCGAAACGAATACGTTCTATCGATTTCTCACGTATTATGTTGTAATTTCCTTATCCGTATCGAAAAATGAATGATGTGAACTCAACACGAACTTATTATTGAAAGCGCTCTTTGACAAGCAATTCGTTTAACTTATAGGTTTCCTTATTTCGCATCGTAAAAAACAAAGAAGATGAACTGTATTGATTTCTCGGCAGTGTTCTGATATCTTACCCAGAGAATGTACCGATAAATGAAACTCACATAGTCACATTAGTGGTACAATATACGTAACCAGCTAAGAAACACGTCATCTCATTCGCTCGTTCCGCAAAATCCCAACGTCACACAAAATGCGATTTTCTGCAAAGGACATTGTAATATATATAGATCTCTTGCCAAATTCAGATTTGATTTTAATGAGAGAAAACATGTCTGTTTGTCTAGTTGTGTAATTGTGTATGCACTGTCGCACAAGCACTCGAACTTCGAGCGAGCATGGAGCAAGTTTGAAAGCCAGTGGAAATCATTTTTCGAGTAAAGTTCGCTCTTGATATTCATTCTCAGTAGACCACGTAAAACACGCTCAGTGCCAAAAAATAATAGACAATGAATTAATAACTACCTATTCAATTTCTCCTAAATTTTTATTTCATGCGGTTATCGTCGATGGATAAAAATTCAAGATTTATCAGTTGGTAGCTCAGAATAGATACGTTTTATGTAAAACAGCTGTTTCGAATCGATTATAGTTCTGAACGATCTAAACAAAGAAAGGTACGACAAATTATAAGTATTTTCGGAACTCGCATTCTCAAATGAGAGGAAGATTGAATGTGTAAATTGGAGAAGTTTGGTTGGGGAGCGTATAATTTGGTCGGGAGATTTTTCGAGATATGGCGGTAATAAAAATATTTTAAAATGCATCAAAATAAAACCGTTTTATACAGAGTGCCTCGACGAGAGAGGGTCCGAGAGATGCCATCAGGCTCGAGACTGTAATGATAGGTTAGGAGTACTCATAATGGGTTACCTTAAACAACTGAGCCCATTTTACGGAATTTAATTTGTTTTTATAGCTTTGATTACTGCTCGCTATAATTTGAAATCGTTTTAATAAAATAAGTCGCTCGTTCATTGTGTTTTTTGCCAGATTGCGTTTGTCCGTATTCTCGAAACAGATTCGAGGAGTATGATTGATGTTTCTCGTATATAAACACCACTTCAATCTTTATTTTATTTTTTCCTATTTACCCACACGAATCCATTATACTATTATCTTCAAACTACGCTGAGCTCTGGAAAATATAGAGAATATAGACTTAGAAACATGTTTGTCACTTTTATGATGAAGTTTTTCACATAAGTAACAGCCTTGTTTCTCATTTGGAGAGATAACAATTGGAAATTCACAAGGTTACATTATCGATGATCCGGCGCTTCCCTTGAACCCCATGACATTTTTTTTCAACCACCAGTTTGATTGGAAGTATAGACCCAACTTTTTTTTTTCAAATGGCACCCTATATATTTCTGTATAGTCTATCTTAGTCGCCTCGAAATTCCCTATTCAACTATGTATCACAATTTGATATTCGTTCGTCAATTGGCTGTTGAATTGCATTTCATTGAAATACATGAAGTTGGCTGTGGCCCGAATACAATGACATTTCGATGCTTGATAGGCTTAGAAATCCAAAGATCATTACTCAGACGATATTATCAGAACATATTCCATACCCTAATGGGTCCCAGAAGATTGCCAATAATTTCATTGAGTTTAATAAATCATCCGAAAATATCTCACGATATTAGGACAGATACATCAATTATTACAACAATTTCAGTTCCATGAATCCAAATGGATGAACATACTATGGCTACATGGGAAACATGAAAGACAAATAGTTTCTTCACAAGAAGCCAAATGAAAAAAACTGAGTTTGTTAGTTTCCTCATCAATATCGTGAACTATTTTCGGATGATTTTTTTATACTCAATGAAACTATTGGTAATCTTCTGGGACCGATTAGGGTATGAAAAATATTATGATAATATCGTCCAAGTAATGATCTTTCGATTTCTAAAGCCTATCATCGAAATGTCATTGCATTCGGGCCACAGCCAACGACATGTATTTCTTTGATTTTTCACCTGATTTTTGTGAGTAAATTCAGAAATGAATGTGATATTAGAGTGAAATTTGGTATCTCACCCGAATATCACGATTATTTTGGAATTAATTCACAAAAAACCGTTATAACAATCAAAATTTGACACTCTGTATCTTTATGTTATGTTAAAATAATTTAGTTGGTTTCGCAAAAAATCTTTCTCCGAAAAATTTGTTTGTTTTATATAGAATCGATTTTTCCATGAAAGAGGATTGCTGATGAAAATACCGAGCATAGATATAGTGGATTTCGTGGGAATGGTGGTACTAGACATTGTTATATATCAGGGATACCTACTGAGTTCCGCCTTTCTAGAGGAAGGCTTCAGTTTTGGTGGCGTTGAATTCAACAAGTTTGTTGGTTTCCCAGGCTGTAATTTTAGCAAGATCTTCATGGACAGCGTTATCCTGCATTACTCGTTAGGTCTTGGTTTCCTGGGCAGAAATGGTAATTCCGGTAGAGATTGCAGTATGGAAAGATAGATGTATAGAAAGTCAAATGGTGTTATCATTTCTTATTAAAAGGAGTTTCGAAATCTCTCGATATCGCTTACTTTGTAAAAATAGCGAGGCGTGGGAGAGCTAAATTTTCGAAGTTTCAAACCAAATTTACAGGTATCATGACACATTCTTTCAAGTTCAAATTTTCACTTCCACATTTTCTTGTGTAAATGGAAACGGTGCGTTATATTCTCGACTTTCATGAACACCACGAAGTCCTAACTCAAGAAAAATCGGTGATAATAGTTTTCTTACTCACTTTTAGTACATAAAATAAAACGAATGTTCAGATTTTCAAATAACCTCACACATTGCAACATGGTCAGTCCATGATGAAAGCACAATACACTCACTCAACTACCTAATATAATATCTATACCTGCATAATAAACTACTAATGTTCTTACAAATTATCATCCATAGGAATTCATTATATTTCTATTTGAAATTTGAAAATGCCGAAAGATCACGATCAATCACGATCAAGATGTTTCCGCACGGATTTTTTCTTGCACCCTGTCTGATTTGCATCCTGTCTCTAGATGCTTTTATTTAACTATTATTGAATTCGTGCATCATCAACGGGACTCTTCGGGTTCCGAAAGAAGAAAAACACATCCTTGAAAGTATAATTCAACTTGATAATAAGATTCGAAATGCCTTTTTAAATTTTCCAAGCCATTCTACATCTTACACGCCATCTATCATCGGATATGAGAACCCTACGTACCGAACTAGCATTCATTTGTTCATGTCGAGAGTTATCCTAGAGAAACAATTGAAGAGTGGGCACACCAGATGGAGAGTATACTGTCATATAGGCCAAGAGTGGTTACTCCCCAAGTCCCAACTCAGATCTTTGATATTGAAGTAAGAACAATATTGGTGCCAAAATTGATCCTTCTGGGAAGCCGGAATTAATGGCTGATATACAGTATGATGCAAATGTATGGAATAAATTCATTATTTCAGAAATGGGCGACATTTGAAGAAATTCCAAAAACACGTGAGTTTTAATTTTTGAAACCTAATCTCATGACATTCATATGAGAGATGTTACGTCACCGGTGTTGGAGTAATAACGTAATGGACGGTTTTTTTAAATACAAACAGGGGTCATGTGACACCTCGTTTGAAAGGTCTACTGATCGTCTATCCAATAGTCAAAATTTCGCAAAAGAAGATTAAAATTAAAATGGATTATCATTTGGTTAACTGAATCTTGCAGAGATCTTCTACTGAGAATTGAACATCAAAGGGTCGTCTAGTTGAAAAAATACATCGATAAAAAAGTTCTGAACTCTACTTTTTGGATTTTTTTCGGAAGTCGTCTTGTTTTGGAATGAATTTATTCCATACATTTGCATCATACTGTATGTGTTCTCGAATATAGTCAAGCGGCTGTTCGATGTTCCTCGAACATAATGGGGATTCCCTTTCGTGCGCTCCAAGGGTTATATAAAAAAAAGTAGAATGCGTATAACGTTCGGTGGTCTATTATTCGTCTGATGACGGCAATAAGAAAGGCGAAAACGATTAACGTATCTCTTTGTCAGCGTAATGATGAATGTCCTGCTCTCGCACAAAACGCCAAAGTTTAAACCGAGCCTTTCGGCGCAATTAGAATTTAATTAATTATGCTGTATGAATGAGGCGCATTTTCTTGTTCTTGTGGTGGCATCTAACGGCGTTCGCCTTTTCAGTTCGCTCTCAGAAATGATTTAGATTTCCCATCAACGACTTTAATTTCCTTTCATCCTTCGCGAATTATAAGACAGTGTGAGGTGGAAACTTATTAAATAACTATATTACGCACGAGATTCCAGCGTCTCAGTTGGTATTATTGGAACTGGCTTTGTCGTCTCCTGGGAATTATATTGTGTGTTTATTTCACCATGAATTAAACATAAATCTTCCCTATGCCTGGGAAATGTGATTCTAGCGCAGAAAATTTCTGAACCCTGAAGTTATAATTCTCGATAGAACAGAGGGATATAAATTATCAGGTATACACTGTATATACACTCAAGATAAGGAGGGCCAATATGGGCATTTCAGAAACTAGTAGAGATATACAGAATTGGTTAAATGGGAGAAAAGTAGCGCGAGTTAAGGACCAACAAAATGACATCCAGAACACTCTGATATGATTACTTTTCGTTTTTGAGTTATTTTCAAAAAACTGTATTTCCATATTTTAATTCTTATATTTATCTGGCCTTGATGATGAAGTTATGACAAAACTGGAAATACATCTTCCTGGCAACTTTTGATGTTCTTCAATTTGGCACCATCGGTTTTCTGATCCAACGTTTTGTCTTTCAGAAATCGTCATCAAGTTAATTCTTTGAAATTTGGCCCTGATACCGTGTTTCTTATTCATAGTAATTGTAAAATTAACACAAGACAAACACTGAATATCTAACAGTCCCATTACCGTCTTCTACATTCATAAAAAACTCTTTCATATATAATGGAAAAAAAATAGTATGTTATGTAACAAGTGTTATAAACGTCCTTTTAGTTACGAGTATTTTAAGCACTAGCGGAGCAGAAGAGTGAAGAGTTTATAAACGCGTTACATACCATGCTTTTTCTACGAACTCCGAAAATTACATTGACATACCTGCTATTCCTGCTAACCTACAAAATAATTCGAAAGGAATGGGAATTGAGAACATAATACATGCAACTGCAAGCAACCAGCGAGACATTGTTTACTATTCTTTGTTTCACGTTTATTGTCATGTTTCTGGCTTAGCGCAGAATAAATAAATCGTTCTCAAAGGTGGATGCTTCATTTTTACACTTCTTGGAGATATGTAAGTACCAGAACATTCTCTTCGATTTCATTTTCGTCTACATTTCTCATATATTTTTAATGAAGAATTCTGATACAAACCAATATAGTTTGAATAATTCTGATACAAAATTTGAAAATAACAGTTAATACAGTTGTCAGGCCAGACATGTCTCAAATTACTGAAGCTATGTTTGATGAATATTTTGAATACATCACAGATCGTCAATCCGTACGCAGAATGTCATTTTAGTTCGATATTGGACATACAATATCAACGCATGAGATGGAAAATCAAATAGATATTGGCAAATAAATATCGGTTGGTCACAAAATGGTAATATCATTACAACATTAGCACTATGAGTTGATGATTGAACATCGAAATGAAAAATTGGTTTGATAATGGGACAATCTAGTCATATTCAATATTCGAATATAGGGCTAATGTGAGAACAAGTTGTAGCCAATATGTTCGACCTGGGTTGAAATACACACCTGACAATTATTTGCATTTACTCCGAAATAATATGGAGGACGCTCTGGACAATAGTATGCCACTGGCACATAACCCAAGAGCTGCTAGAGATTACCTCTCAGTCAGATTCAAAAGAAGAACACGAATTCTGAAACGCCCTGGCCAGCTCGTTCACCCGATCTGACCCCGCCAGACTTCTTCCTCTTAGGAAGCAATGCATAACAAACCTTTCGATCAACTCTTGTGAATTCATCAATTTCGTATCTGATACTTTTGACGTTTAGAAATGTTTTTGATCTGTTCTATTTTTCACTGTTATTTTTGATTGAATTGAATATCCAACTTGATGAATCAACCTTTCTCCACAGACTTATGAAAAATTCAGGTCCGTATTCAATGACCAAAACAAGCTGGAAACGTATCATATGTAGTATATTGTTAAAATCGGATTAGAAAGGGCTATTCGAATCTGATATCAAAATATCAGTGCCGTATTTGAAAATATGAAGTTGATGACGGTTACTGAAAGACGAAAGGTTGGATCAGAAAATCGATGATGCTTAATTAAAAAACATCAATAGTTGCCCTGGAGATGTATTCTCAGTTTTGTCATAACTACATTATTAACGACAGAAAAAAATAAAATTGAAAATCTGGAAATACAGGTTCTTGAGAATAACTCGAAAAAATAAAGTTATATCAGAGAATTTGAAAGTCTTTTTGTTGGTCCTTCACTCGCGTTTCCGAGATGACTGGCCCTCCTTATCTTGGGGACAGTTTGGGAAAATTATACCTTCAGATGATCTCTAAATATTATAATTTTTTTTATCAGCAATTATAGGTATAAGCACTTATGTGCTAATGAACATAAAACATCGCAACATTAGTACCTCCACCAAAATTGAAAGAACAATTGGATACTTTGAGGACCAGTTGCATAAAGCTTTCTGTTATCTTGACGAGGGATAAATCTTTGACATAAAACCCTGTCATAGACAGAAATTAATAAACGGAAACATACCATGCTACCTTCAGGGAAACAACAAACAAAAAGTATGTGAACCATTTTTCATCTGATCCAGATGAATGACTAAAAGGATGCATTGTAACGTGTAGTGTAACAAAATGTATTTTTTTCATAATTTCTCAGACTCGCAAATTCTCACCTCCATCATAAACCTGTCGTCGGCATCTTTCCCTGAAAGCTTTCCCAAGTATATAGTAAATAAAAGCTGAGAGAACTTCACCTCTATATTATTATATGCTTCGAAAATATCAATGAAAGTATACTGAAAATTTTATTGTAAAATACTTCCATAATATACACTGTGTCCAAGATAGGGATGTCCATCATGGGGATGGTTTTTAGTTTTTCTTACGTTTTCCAAAGATATATAGAAAAACTAAAGACACTTTATGATTACCACATTTCCTGCTCTACAAATCACCGTTGAGAGAATTTTCCTAGGACGTTTCGTTTCGGAGGAGCCATCATCAACTTCACCACAAGATAGACATCCTTATCTTGGACGCAGTGTATAATAATACTTACGTTCCTGACATCATTCAGATTCAGCGAATTAACGAACTGCGTGTACACAGGATATACAGGAAGGAGTCTGAGATAATTGGATACAACATTGGTACTACATCAACAAATTGAATTTTCAGTGCAGGTATCTATTTCAGAAATTTTTATATTTTATTTTCAAACTCTTATCGTCTGTGTTCAATACGAGGTTCAATAGATATAATTCAATGTTCGTCGTGGCATATATAGCCAGGAAAGTAGTTGTTTTCTATTGAATTAACTGAAAAAGAGTAAATATTCTCATCACATAGAGAATGCGAATTCTCAATGTATTGCTTTATATAAATATATATCCATTTTTGTATGTTCATAATTTATCTGAGAATATTCCTTTTCAAAAAAAACTAATTTTTGAATTGACTCGGCCGTTACCTACTTGATGGAAATCCAAAAAACTAGTTTCAAATTGAAACAGCAATAAATATATTTGTGGTCAAACATGGTCATACCTTGAAGTCGAAGAAAAAAAGCTAATGTATTCAAGTAATCCGACAGCACGGTAAATTTGAATAAAACTCGATTTCATTGCTTCAAAGTGGACATAATAGCCCGATAGCCTCTGTTATCAGAAAATGAATCGCACGAATGGCAAATAGACTAAGTTATCAGCATGAAACGGCTTCCTATATGTTCCTACATTTTCCTCAATGGTTCTCACTGTCGGTGAACCATGTAATTTTGTTCAATTAAATTTTGCATATATTCAATGTAGTCGGAATGAAATTTGGAATGATGAGACTATCACTGTTGTGTTAGAGAAAAATCTATACAGCTATAGGTTTATGTAATAGTGTCTAAACACGCTCTTGGACACAATATTTTAACAACAAACAGTTGCTGATGAATAAATGATTATTGTACACCATCAACAATCTTTCTTGTACGTTCTACAGTTGGTTTTGATGAGTAGTTATTTACTGAATATATTTTGTTCTAAACTGCTCAACACATGAAACGTAAAATCGCATTTTTTCGATCAAATTTGAATCATCGTAACTTTCGATTTCCGCAACCGATTTAGTTTCTGAAAACTCGTTTCATTGACTATCGAACCTATGGATATGACTATTTCATCTTTTCCGGATGAGATTCTACAGGATGATAATCAAAGCTGTGCATTTTTTCATGAATTTCAAACGCCTCCCGTTTGAAAGTAGAATTTTTTTTTTTTTTTTCGGGTCAAAAACATATTGCTTCATATGTTTTTCCGATACTGTGAAAAAATTTTAGGAATTGTCACACGCGTTACTGAAATATGAATGTTGTATTAAGATAATGCATAATTTGATGATCTAAAGAATGGGTTGATCATGCAACATTTCATGATTTTTGACCACCGGTCGAACCAGATTGACAGAAACACAAAGCCAATAGAAATTAGAGCATCAAATTATGCATTATCTTAATAAAACATTCATATTTCAGTAACGCGTATGACAATTCCTAAAATTTTTCCACAGTATCGAGAAAACATATGAAGCGATATGTTTTTGACCCCGAATAAAAATAGAAAAAATTTTCTTTCAAACGGGAGGCGTTTGAGATCTTTGGAAAAATGCACAGCTTTGATTATCATCCTGTAGAATCTCATCCGGAAAAGATGAAATAGTCATATTCATATAGGTTCGATATTCAATGAAACGAGCTTTCAGAAACTGAAAAATAATAATTGAAAATCGGTTGCGGAAATCGAAAGTTATGAGGATTCAAATTTGATTGAAAAAATGCGATTTTACGTTTCATGTGTTGAGCAGTTTATTTTATGTCTTCATAATTCATCAATTATTATATGAAAAGCAAATCCTGGGATGAGATGATGTTTCCCCAGAATTCGTACAAATTACAAGAATTCATACGAACTTTTGCAATTTTATTATTGGTATGTACCTTGAGTAAGTTTGGTGATGTTTGAGATTTCCTTTCGTGTATTCTAGAAGATAGAAAAAGTAATATCTACACCCCGAACTTTTTTGTTCCAAATAAATAATTTCCGAAAAGCGAAAACTCTGGCTATTTTCCCTCTGAATTTTTTCGTGGTCCTTTCACTCATCGGGCGCCAAACATCATCAATAACAAAGAACTGCGGATTGTCCGTTCCAGGCAGCTTTCCGCTTTGGCCTCTTCTATATTCTGGCATCACACAAGCTTTCCTACACCGCAATCTACAAACACTCTTCATATACTACACTCGACGAACGACGGGTGTCGTAGAGCCAGAAAACGAACAGCAAAAACCTGGCCGCACAGAAGAAACCACGGCTAAAGCACAGTTCGTGGGCCAGCGTAGAGAAACATTCATTTCACCTCACTATAATAACAATAATAAATGTCTTTATTACCAGTTAATGGAAGATATAATAAAATTTTCTATTGTATAGCTAGGGCGAGATTCAGTTTGTTTGTATGTATTGAAAAAAAGTACAATATGAAATATAAATTTGGCATACATCTGCTCTTCCATCTAACCCAAAAAAGAAGTCTAAAACAGCGAAAATAATAAATTATCTAATTCAATTAATATTAACACAGAAAGGATAATATATAGTTTAGCACATGACCAAGGGAATACATTTTGATCCGAAAATCTTAATTATTGCTCAGATGAATAGTAGTCAAAAAGAACTCGTTTAAGTTTATGTAGTGACAGTAAGAGAACGATCGTTTGATGACTCAGTATGGTGACGAGGTGTAAGAGTATTTATTTCTGACAGTGACATTATAAGCTTATATCGTCATAGTTACGATATCTATTATGAGGCTCATAACTCCCTTGGGATGTTATAGATGCTATAATTCCCTCTAGCTAAAATTAAATAAGAAATGCATAGCAACAACCAGGCAATAACGTAGCAATAAGGAATCTCCTATTCGCGATGGCGGTAGTCAAGATCATCATCTGACGTTCTGATGACATTGAAACTATACGGAAAATCATGTCTAACTTCCAATCGGGAAGGTATCTAATGAATGAAATCAGTCAGAAATAAAATTATCTATGTATCACGGGAATTATAGAGCCTCAATAACCTCTGGCAATTGCTGTCCCTCGGGCCAGAGGCCCTCGGGACGCAAACTTTGCCATCGGTAATTAAGGCCCTCATAATTCCCTTAATACATAAATAACTATTCTATGTCTTAAATATGTCTGATTAATATTTTATGATACATATTGTCGTTCAAAATTGAAACCTAAAAGGCGATGTATACAGAGTGTCCGAAAATCCTTCTTAAGGGCACTAGAGCCCTCTGAAGATAGGCCCTTGAATGCAGTTTTCTTTAATTATTATGTTTGTAACCATTGATCCTTGAATGACGAAATTTGGTACGTGAGGGTGATTCGATCTTAAAAATCGTTTTGTGGTTCAGAAAAAATTATTCAATTTACAGGAATGTACGAAACTCGTAATCGATTCTATATGTTGTTTCAAGAAGTATCTCACACAAAAGGCTGTAATTAATCAATAATTCTATCGCTCATAATTATGTTATAATTTGTTCAAGTTTTTTTCCGAATATACAGTTTGTTTTCTGAATTGGTCAAATATTCGTGAGATGATTCTTGAAGTGTTTCTATGGAAAAAAGTTCCTTTAAACTTTCGACGAAAAATGCTTCCTAAAGTATAGTCCCTTCAAATAGTAGGTACACCGGAGACAGTTTTTCCTCAATATTTCCGAAACCTTTCATTGAAAAATCACAAAATTAGGTAGATCGCATGACGCTAATGCGGAATCAGAAGTTTTTTTAATGTTCTGGTCCCCACGAAGAGGGTTATCCTGTAATGTTCAGAGAACATCGTGAGAAACTAGGGAAATAAGGTAGGAATTGGCGTTCTCCTTAAATTTCTGAAGGTTATACGCCTCGGGGAACACCTACCTTGGCAATGTGTTCCAGACCCTCACTGTTCGCTCGGATGAACGAGTATTTGGAAAGAGATGTTCTGTGGTCTCCAAAGTGACCACGAAGGGGTGCAAAACCTCAACTAGACGGGTCAATCTCGCGGGGACTGCCAATGGAGGAACGATTGTTGATATTTCAGAAGAGCATCGTCCATGAAAATATCTATAAAATAGAGCCAGATCGCCAACTTTTCTACGGTGTTCCAGTGAAGTGAGTGAGTTTGTGAGCGACGCATCACCCACGAGACGAATTGTCATTTTTTGGACTGAATCCAACAGTTTCAGGGTATGTTTGGGTGCTGCACTCCAAATATGGGAACAGTATTCCAGGACAAGTCGGATCTGTGCCTTATAGATCATAAGCAGCTGACTGGAAGTGAAACAGCACCTGGCCCGAAACAAAAAAAACAAGTTTTTGGGATACACTCTCAGCAATTGATCTCACGTGATTTTCCCAAGAAAAGTTATTGCTGATAGTAATACCAAGCATCGAAATGGATGTCTTCAAAGGTTACTCCTGACAAGCTTATGTTAGGCACAGTGAGATCGGCTTTTCTAGAGGAAAGGCATGCTTGTGTTTTGTTTGCATCGAAAGCTCCCAAGTTATTGGATCCCCATTCTTGTTGTCAACATTTCTCCCTAGTTTGTTTCTGATTTGCCTGGCTGGTATTGGAGCCCTGGAAGAGAAGGCGATATAGAGGGTACTATCATCCGCGAAGATGTGTACTGGACATGAAGTTGCTTCCGCCCTTGACCTTGCATGCCATCTCATCAGTTTTGATCTCCTCCTGAGGATGCTAACATAGTTAGCGAAACACGTGTCGAGGTGTAAAAAATCGGTTTGGTTAGTGGTAAAACAGTGTGTAGTGGATTATAGTGCCAAAGGTTCCAGTCTTCGATAATATAGTATCTAATGTTTTATCACATCAAGTATCCTGCGTTCCTCATTTGTGTACTTGAAACGTTCAATCAATCGAATATTGTTTCCAGATTCATTGTTAAAAGTTCGAAATTCAGAATTTAGAACCTGAGTATATGATGTATGTAGCGTTCAGAATGCAGGAATGAATAAATGAGCTGTGGCTCAGGTACTATTATGTATAACTGCCATCGAGTTGAAAATATTTTGAAGAGGGTTTAATTAATATATCACCTAGAAAGAGCAACCTGAGTTTTTGCTTGAAAGTTTTCAATACGGAATGAACAGGCGAATGCGAGCAGTATTCAAACGCGTAAAAAAACGAAAAATGCATTGTGTAAAAATTTTGAAAACTTCCCAACCTCAATATCTTCCTTCCAGTGAATAATATGAAAAATCAAAAAAACAGGTCGATTTTATTTCCAACTGGGACACTTAAAAATACCCTCAGAATCTCGAAAGGTAAGGGAGGTCAAATGGCACATCATCATCAAAAGATAGCTCAACTCAATTGGACGTTCTTATCGGTTTGAAATCATACGAAGAGAGTAATGACACATATAGAATAGAATTCAATCAATTTAATAGATGAATATGATTGCTTATGGGGAACGATTGGTGATCGATAATTTCACTTGTTCTCATCAATTTCGAGAGCCATATCGGTTGTTTGGTCACTCCTATACAACATTAATATTTGTTACAGCTAAACGGGGCTAATCAATATTAATTACTGGATATATTTTGATGGATACTCTGAATGTATATACATGGAGCGATTGGTCTACAAGATATAACAGTGTGAACGAAATGTTAGTATAACATTAAATTTACTCGATGAGCATTCATTTTAGATCTGATGTTGGAACTATATAATAGTATACAGTGTGGCCCAGAAGGACGGAAAAAATCGAACGGGGGAAGAATTTCATAGCTTTCCTGTTCTATAGACGAACAAGTTTTGGTAGGTACAGAGTTGTTCGACATAACTCGAAGTTGACGAAATATATTCAGCAGAAATGTAGAACTGCATCCCTCCATTTATCTTTTGAAAATATATGTTGGGGAATCTAGAGTACAAACCTGTGGAATACATATTCATGCAGGCGATAACAACTTGATGCAATGCAAATGAGATACATAGAATAATAATTTCATAACTTGATATAGGTATAAATTATTGAATATTCCATTTCGATAATCGCATCCAAAAGCAACAAATATTTATTTAAGATCAAAATTGTATCATTTGATGAAATGAAATGAAATTATTAGCGGTAAAAATTGACCGTACTTATGATAAACTGGGCTATCGTATAGTGTTTGCATCAGAGTTGAAAGGTGTAATATTTCGGTATGCTTGTGAGACGACTGTTATTCTGATCCAACAATGATTCAATATTTTTCTCTATTAAGAAGATTCCCTTTACATAATATATCGATTAAAGAAACATATACAATTACATATACATTTTCATGACATGAAGTGCATAAAATCATTTCATATTGATACTTAGTACCCAGCAAAGACCATGCACGAGCATTATTTGTCAAAATGTTGCTATATGGAATATGATCCAATAAATTCGAGAATCTTTGTTATCAAATACCTATTTCGTTCACTCCATTCCACAAAGCTAATAAAAGTATATTATGTAACAAGTGTTATAAACGTCCTTTTAGTAACGAGTAGTTTAAGCACGAGCGGAGCAGAGCGGAGTGTCTAGAAGAGTTTATGAACGCGTTACATACTATGATTTTTCTACGAAATCCGAAAATTACATCAACATACTGCAATTCCTGCTAACCTACAAAATAATGCGAAAGGAATGGGTATTGAGAACATAATACATGCAACTTCATGCAATCAGCGAGACACGTATAAGTGATATTGGTTGTAGATGTGTCTAGTCCATCGCTTACTTACCTCTGTTTTACGTTTATTGTCATGCTTAGCGCACAATAAATAAATTGTTCTCAAAGATGGATGCTTCATTTTTACACTTCTTGGAGATATGCAAGTACCAGAACATTCTCGTCCATTTTACTTTCGTCTACTTTTCGCATATATTTTCAATGAAGAATTGTGATACAAACGAATATTGTTTGAATAATTCTGATACAAAATTCGAAAATAACAGTCGACAGTTAATACAACTGACAGGCCAGACATGTCTCAAATTACTGAAGCTGTGTTTAATGAACTGCGTTGTCATGGTAATGTTTTTAAGAAATCGTGTTGCCATGGTAACGTGTTTAATATTTTGAAAAAATCACAGATCGTCAATCCGTGATTAATCGATCATTTAGCGTGGTACATATCCGTACGCTAAATGCCATTTTAGTTATGTGAGTAGAAAAAAATTTATTGAACTATCTATTTCCATCGTCCGAAGACACCCTGTATAATATTGCGGATCGTTATGTCGAAGATAACGGCTTTCCAGATATTGGTCGCGAGAGGAGACAAGAACCAGACTCCCAAGTAGAATATCAATAATGTGACCGAGCGATTGTATGTTTCAAGATGGCTGCCTTCATAACTTCTCTTTTGTTTTTTATCTTCTTATTCAAATTTCGCGGAAAGTGGTTCGATGTGGACTCTCAGAAAGCATAATGTGAATTAGAATGGGAGTCGTACAAGGTGGGTAAAAGAATTGTAGCCGGTTTTAGGTCTCTCTTATATTAATAATATTTATGCGATGACCAGTCATAATAATACTAATAATTTCTTTATTAGTAACACAATGATGATGACACTACCAAGAGATAGAGTTAGCGTTTACTCATACTCGATGAGATAGTACTCACACAAAAAATACTGATGACTACAAAAAATATACAAAAAATTATCTGAAATAGTGAGGGAAATAGTCTCGTAAATTGTGTTCAATTTTTGTATGAATTGAAGGTAGTTTCATCAGCTAACAACTGTTTTGGTACTGAGCATTGAAGATCAATCATATTTTCTAGTATTTCAGTTTCTTTCATATACATATATTGTGATAGTTCAATAAAAAAAAAAGTACGATTCTTTTACTATAAGCAAACATAGTTTCTTCACTCTGAGCTAAGTCGATTCTTTCATATTTTCAATTATATCTATCGATTCTCAGGATATTGAATTATTTATTTTTAGCTTCTGAAATGTGATATTTGGTCTAGTTCCTCCACCAATTATTACAAATGTGCGCATCCACCATAAACTTATTTTTCAATAAATGGTGAAGGTGTCAAAGATAGAAGACCATGGATTCATTCAAATACATTTATCTGAAATATAAGGAATTACATCAAGTTTTGATGTATGCAGTAAGGTTCATCGATCATTGTGATGTGATGATTTTCCTCGTAATTTAAAATGCGTCCACATAATAGGTACAGCTTATTTCAACGAAAAGAATGGCTTATTTCCAAAATTCATTGTGAATCATGTTAAAATCCAGTCTTCTGCTCTTTGAAAAAAATGATACTATTTGTCATGATGTTTAGCAAAAGCTACAATTCTATTCGGTTGAGTTGACCTCATTTCAATGAATATGGCTCCCAACGGTAATCAAATTCAAAAGTAACTTCTGAGACTCTTCAGCAATGATGGACTTTTTTGAACAAGTCACAAAAGTTCAAAAGGTGATCCCCCTTGAAAAATAACCCGGTATAATGTTTCACAAATTATATATACTCATTCAAAGTAATTATTATTAGTGAATAAATATATGAATATATATTTTTTGAAGGATCAATCTTATTGTGTATGTGCTAGTCAGAGTACTTATGAAAACGTCGAAAAACATCAATTTCATAAGGTTACTTCCGTTACTGAGGTAAAGAGTGAAAAGTTGATCCTAAGGAAATGAAGCCATCATGAACAGACGATCTGAGATGGAGGATCTTCTTTATATATGTGAAATTAAGCTGAAGTCATAGTGCCTATGAAAACTGTTAGATACGGTTTTATTTTGCACTATGAATGCACTATGATATTTTGGAATTATTGAATTTCCTGTTCCTAAGTAGGTTCTACTTATCAGATCGATATCACATTCTATAACAGATTCATTACCGTATCTATAACTTCAGGTTTTGCTATATTATGAACTATCTTTCAGTATTCTGCCTCACTATTTTCACTTTGTTTGCTCTAACTTCGCATACATTATACGAGCTCTGTAAGATATTTTCCAAAATAAATGATCGTTATTCATTGTTTACATCTCAATGATCGAAAAACATGCATTCTATGAAATTACTCTCGCTACTGAAGTAAAGAGTTGAAAGTTTGATCTATATGAAATTCTTGTAGCCATCATAAACATACAATCTCTGATTCAGAATGCGGTTCTGCTCAGATGACCGATTCCTGCGACAATGTTCCACATGGGGCGATATCATTTTTGAAATAATGAATATATTTCAAAAACATCAATAGAATGATGATGCTCAATCAACCAAATAGAAAATTTGCAAGTTGAACCTAAGGAAGATCAAAGACGATCTGGGATGCAGGATGTGGTCCTGCTAAGCCTACCCATTCCTGCAACAATGTTTCACATGGAGCGATATTTTCTTGAAATAATGAATCTTTTTTGAAAACATCAATAGCATGAAGATACTCTAGCTAACAAATTGAAAAGGTGCAAGTTGAACCTACGTATGCTCGAAGACGATCTTAGATGCAGGATGCGGTCCTGCTCAGCCTACCGATTCCTGCACAAATGTTCCACATGGAGCAATGTCCTTTTGAAATAATGACTCTCTTTTAAAAACATCAATAGCATGAAGATTTACTCTAGCTAAAAAATTGAAAAGTTGCATGTTGAACCTATACGAAAGCCCGAAGAAGATCTGAGATGCATGGATGCGGTCCTGCTCAACCTACCGATTCCTGCGACAATGTTCCACATTTCCTGCAACAATGTTCCACATAAGGCGATATCCTTTTGAAATAATGAATCTTCTTCAAAAACATCAATAGCATGAAAATATACTCTAGCTAAAAAATCGAAAAGTTGAGAGTTGAACCTATACGAAAGCCCGAAGACGATCTGAGATGCAGGATGCGGTCCTGCTCAACCTACCGATTTCTGCAACAATGTTCCACATGGAGCAATATCCTTTTGAAATAATGAATCTTTTTTAAAAACATCAATAGCATGAAAATGTACTCTAGCTAAAAAATTGAAAAGTTGAGAGTTGAACCTATACGAAAGCCAGAAGACGATCTGAGATGCAGGATGCGGTCCTGCTGAACCTACCGATTCCTGCGACAATGTTCCACATTTTCTGCAACAATGTTCCACATAAGGCAATATCCTTTTGAAATAATGAATCTTTTTCAAAAACATCAATAGCATGAAAATATACTCTAGCTAAAAAATTGAAAAGTTGAGAGTTGAACCTATACGAAAGGCCGAAGACGATCTGAGATGCAGGATGCGGTCCTGCTCAACCTACCGATTTCTGCAACAATGTTCCACATGGAGCAATATCCTTTTGAAATAATGAATCTTTTTCAAAAACATCAATAGCATGAAAATATACTCTACTTAGCTAAAAAATTTAAAAGTTGAGAGTTGAACCTATACGAAAGGCCGAAGACGATCTGAGATGCAGGATGCGGTCCTGCTCAACCTACCGATTTCTGCAACAATGTTCCACATGGAGCAATATCCTTTTGAAATAATGAATCTTTTTAAAAATATCAATAGCATGAAAATATACTCTAGCTAAAAAATTTAAAAGTTGAGATTTGAACCTATACGAAAGCCAGAAGACGATCTGAGATGCAGGATGCGGTCCTGCTCAACCTACCGATTCCTGCGACAATGTTCTTTCTTCATAACATCGCAATAGCATGAGGATACTCTAGCTAACAATTTGAAAAGTTGCAAGTTGAACCTATACGGAAGCTTGAAGACGATCTGAGATGCAGGATGCGGTCCTGCTCAACCCACCGATTTCTGCAACAATGTTCCACATGGAGCAATATCCTTTTGAAATAATGAATCTTTTTTAAAAACATCAATAGCATGAAAATATACTCTAGCTAAAAAATTGAAAAGTTGAGAGTTGGACCTATACGAAAGTCCGAAGACGATCTGAGATGCAGGATGCGGTCGTGCTCAACCTACCGATTTCTGCAACAATGTTCCACATGGAGCAATATCCTTTTGAAATAATGAATCTTTTTTAAAAACATCAATAGCATGAAAATGTACTCTAGCTAAAAAATTTAAAAGTTGAGAGTTGAACCTATACGAATGCCAGAAGACGATCTGAGATGCAGGATGCGGTCCTGCTCAACCTACCGATTCCTGCGACAATGTTCCACATAGGGCGATATCTTTTTGAAATAATGAATATTTTTCAAAAACATCAATACTCTAGCTAAAAAATTGAAAAGTGGAGAGTTGAACCTATACGAAAGCCCGAATAAGACGATCTGAGATGTAGGATGCGGTCCTGCTCAGTGTACCGGCGACAATGTGGAGCGATATTTTTTTTCAAATAAGGAATATGTTTCAAAAACATCAATAGCATGAAGATACTCTAGCTACCAAATTGAAAAGTTGCAAGTTGAACCTACGGAAGCTCGAAGACGATCTGAGATGCAGGATGCGGTCCTGCTCAGCCAACCGATTCCTGCGACAATGCTACCGCTCGCCAGGCAGATCGAATAAAACGTCGCATCGCAATTTGTTGCAAATCCCGGAAATTCGCGGATTGTGCGGGGTGGTGCGGGAGTTGGGGGGTGCTTCGTGAACGTCCCACCCGGGCGAACCCAACCCGGGCAATGACAATAGTAGAAATTGGCGGGATTCGCGCACTGCATCCGCCAATGGCGACAGTCGTACGAACGGAGTTTCTCGGAATGTGGATCTTATTGCCGTCGTGGTGGGAGCGGACGCCCGAACGACGCTTTGCCATTGGCGGGGAGAACGAACGTTTTTTCTGCAATTGTACGTTTGTACGATTCCGAATGTAGGTTGGATTCCTGCGCGCTGGCTCACTTTCTGGAAATCCTGAAATTTCCACAATAATGATCAGAAAAACCTGGATACGTATTTTGGCAAATCGGAGTTGGGTTTATCTAAATGTTATTGTGCTATCTCTCTACTTGATTATTCAGCCAAAGTCTCCGAAACATCAATTTATTCTCAGATTCATTGTTCTCCTTGAACTATCTGCAAAAAGGCAATAACATGATATCGATAAAATCAAACAAACAAGCTGAAAGGAAAACAAGAACACATTCTTGGGATTTTCTAAAGAGAAACGTGGAGGCGTTATTTATATGAATTTATGAAAATATGAGTACTATTTTAATATACTTGTAGTTTTTGGATGTATGAAATTGATATTCATCATACAGGACGTGGAAAGAAACTCTGAATTGGGAAAACCTAATCACGAATCTGCTATTGAGGTCTACAAAAATAACAAGTTTCCATCGTTCAAGTTCGAACCCCTTGATTGGGTGAAAGTATTGAAAAGGAATATTCTCAGATATATTTATGAACACAAAAAATGAATATATACAGGGTGTTTCAGAAAAACCTAACGCCCTTGTTAGGGTAGGTAGAACATTGCAAAATAAGTTGGGTTTGCACAGTAAAAAAATGTCGTAACGCCATCCGTTTTCAAGATACAAAGTGTTGAAACAATATTTTTTCTACACATTTATTCTTACGATTATGTTGAAACTACTGACAACATTGTGATGAAATTTTGAATGGATGTTTCTTGGAATCTGACACATCGCATGCATTTGTTTTTATATCTGACTCTCATAGAAGGCGCTAGTTACACGGTTCATATCGAGTAGTTTTGAACATAACTTTTTTGAGTTTAAATTTTCCAATCCAAATTTGATGTTTCTGGTTAGATACCAACTTGTGATATGTCATTAGAAAGGGAATTGAATGCTGAATAAAGCGAAAAGAAGAAAAAATAGGGTTTCCATTCAAAATAAGAAAGTTGATGTTACTTCCGGTCAGACCAGAAGTTAACTTCGACATGTCAATATGCTCAAATTCTAGCTCTTATGTCATTATATGGACACTTCAAATTTCACAAACCTACTTCATACAATAACTGAGATATTCCGTAGGCAATACTTCCGTAGCCACCTGTTATATTATTATGGGTGACGTAGGCAAGTAAACATTGGATTGTAATATGATCAAATCCGAAATGGTTGCTTATAACCGTATCAAATTTCAGAAAAATCCGTTCACGAATGCAGAAGTTACAGGGGTGGCCAGATATCCGCTGGGTCACCAGGTATATCGAAACCAAAAAATAGTAGAGAATAATAAAAGTGTGTTCATGAATACACAACAGAAAATTCTAACACCTCGGTAATCAGCACTAGTTTCAATGATGTGTAATCAACACACTTTTATTATTTCATTTGCATATTCTCAGTATACAGGGTACCTTTAAGCGCATGAAGAATATTTTTCTACAAACGCTTAACAAAGTAGTCTTTGACGCTTTCAAATTCCAATACAAAGTTGACGTTCTCCCAGAAATGTCATTCTTTGACAGCATTTGCGCTCGTTAGCGGAAATATTGAAAAAACGCTCGCACATCTCTGTAACCTATAATTATCTATTCTGGAAAACCCCCAATTCTTTCATGATGGAAATTAGTGACAGTGAACCATCAAACACACCTCCTGATATAGCAGAAAGCGCAAAAGTTTGAATCTCTTACCGGAGAAATCAAGGAAGAAATATGCATTACAATATGATACATTCATAAATTGGTGCCACTCCAAGATGGTGAATATGTATTCAGAAAACGTTTTACTGGCTTATTTTGATGAAAAATCAAAGACTTTGAAGTCATCAACTCATTGGTCTATATATTCGATGGTATGTATACATGCTTGAATGTTAAAATTAATATCGGAATCAATAAGTATCTGAAACTTATCGCATTTCTCAAGAAACAATCTATTGGATATACAAAGCGAGACAAATCCAAAACATTCACTGCTGAAGATATATACCAACCAATTTCTACAAGAAGCTCCCGATGAAGAATATATGTTGAAAACGGTGAATTATACTTTATATTTAAACTCTTTGTTATCATCAGAAAGACAGTGTATCTTTATTCAATTGCATCAATGAGTAATGTTCAATTTGATTGCAAAGTTTATTGTACTATGGCTCAGAGGTCTCAAGCTCAGGTTGTCACGCTGGTGGTCCAGTTTCAATTCTCGGTAGGCCCGACATTTTTTTTTCTGGCTTGTCAGTTATTTTAAGTCTTTTTTTTCTTTGGACATAAGGGATAATATGGATAAGAACTTTTTCAACTATTTCAATCGCTCATACTTTCAGGGCAGTCGTTTTCAAGAGCTACGTTTGTAAAAAAATCTTGTGTGTATTTCGAGCACAAAGTGTCATTGCCGCTCTCCAAAGATTACCGCGCTCCGCTCCGCATCGCGCGGTAACTTTCTTTGTCGAGCGGCAATCTATCACTTTGCGCTCTAAATACACAAATAGCCATTCAGGGATCGATATAGGAGGAAAATATATTCATAACTGTACGTTCCAAGAGTGAGCATTATGATGATATTTATCTCACACACTTTGAAAAAAATCACTCAAAAACACAGTTCAAACTCGGTTTGAACATATTACGAATACCATACATAGGTCCGTGGATGCTTCATCATCAAAATCAGCCGAAAGGATTTTGAATAATCAATGAAAAATCGACTTTTTCTGAAAAATTCGACTCCCTTCATCTCAAATAGGAAGCAAATAAGGACATAATGTAGGTAGGAAACAAAAATTTTCCACTTTCTCACGGTATCTAAATAATATATTCTATGAACATACCTGCAGAATATTCCTAGAATATTCGAACAAATACATTATATGATCATTCCTGAATATCATTCATAGAATATTAGGGAATATTCTACGAACGTTTCTAGGATATTCAGATGAATATTCTAGTAAAGCATTTTATGAACATTCAGAACATCCTCATCATATTCTATTAATTTTCTTCGAAATATTCTGAGGGAGATGTGTTGTAAACGTTGTGAGAACATTTATAGGATATTCTGTGCTATCTGGGTATCTATACCTTTTCAACTTCAATTTCGGAATCGGTGAGTTATATTTCGGAAAAAGTAATCTCGATTTCAGAATTGGTTAGTTCGATTTCAGAAATGGTAAACTCAATTTCAGAATCGGTGAGATGAATTTCAGAAAAAGTCCATTCAATTTCAGAAATGCTAGGTTGTATTTCAGAATTATTATTGTAAGGTTCAATTTCAGAAGATGAAATCCTTTTATATGTTTGAAATGTTTTTGATGCAAAAGAGAAGATTGTTTACAGTGGATGGAACGGTGTTAGAGAGCCCTATGTTGAATCAGATTGAACATATATGGAGTGCCTTCAAGTCAGAAGTGAAGAGCTTCTTGCAAGAGCATCGCCAAAGGGTCATAGCTGGAGATCCGAACAGATTGCTCAACCAGATAGAATTCAGACTGCGATGTCTTGAAGAATGTCCAAATCATTCAATGAAAATGATAACACCTCAAATGTGTTTGCATTCTTTTAATCATGTGCAACGCCACTATCTTCCAGCGATTCGGATGGAAGGCATCTGTGGATTAAATTGAGATTATAATTATGTTATTGAATTGTTTTTGACAAGTTGAATATTGTAAATATGGTTTGTTAATCTCACATGCAATCGGAAAGATTTCGAATAAATATAAGGATTTATTTTCTGAAATTGAACCTACCAATTCTGAAATACAACTTACCATTTCTGAAATTGAATGGACTTTTTCTGAAATTCATCTCACCGATTCTGAAATTGAGTTTACCATTTCTGAAATCGAACTAACCAATTCTGAAATCGAGATTACATTTTCCGAAATATAACTTCTCCGAAATTGAAGTTGAAAAGGTATAGTATTTTGCTTTCACTGAAAAGTAAGCTGGATTGGTAAGTTGGATTTTTTGGAGTCCGGCCCTGTCTCCGGGAGACAAATAAAAGTTGCACTCCGGCTCAAGCGAGAATAGTGGCACACGAAAAGGGCGGTCGGCTTGGGCGGCTACATCCTCTGCTCCTGTATCGACCCGCCGTCGCTTTCGCCGCCGCCGCCGCCGCCTCCTGTACAGCCCGGATGAGGACATTACCCGGAGCTCTCAATACTCTCTCGCCGCGCAATGCTACTGTACGACTCCCCCGCCGTTCCCCCGAGTCCCCGGCTGTCGTTCCCCCCGCAGGCTTGGTGCCCCAGACCCCCAAAGGTCTCGATGTAGCGCGACTTACATGTTATACATAGATCTGCAACTGCTGCAGCAATGCCGCTGCCTCCCCTTATTAGTCATATTACCACCCATCCTCCTCCATTCTCCACTCTCCTACTTTCGATTCGGTTTCTAGACACTGCACTTTGCTATACGTTAGGTACCTACACTGAGAAAACATGGTTAACTAAATCTCTTAGTTGAAATTTGTTTAGTACCGAAATATTCAGATCTTTAATGATATTTTTTTTTTATAATTGCCAGTTTGATCTGGCAATTAGCCATAATTGCCAGTTTGATCTGGCAATTAGCCATAATTGCCAGTTTGAACTGACATTTAGCTATAATTGCCAGTTTGAACTGGCAATTACCCATAATTGCCAGTTTGAACTGGCATTTAGCCATAATTGCCAGTTTGAACTGGCATTTAGCCATAATTGCCAGTTTGAACTGGCATTTAGCGCTTTCGTACGAAAGGACCTCGCAAATGGAATGTCACAGTTCAAGCAATGACAGCTCTGTCTAATAGATGCGCATTACTTGAGAGGAAATCAGAGATGGCTACTATAGACGAAGAAATCAAAAATGACGCTATTATATCTGTCACAGCCGTAGGAAAATTATGGTGTATAAGTCGCAGGGAATGCTAATTTCCCACTCGAATGATTGCAGCATTTTTCGCCTACGGCTCATGCTGCAAATTTCATTCTCGAGGAAAATCACTATCATTCTCTAACGACGACACAGTGGAGTAATTGAATGCCAATAATTCATTATCAGTTCACTCGCCCTTTGCGTTGGTCGAAATAATCGTTCGCGTTCGCATTAGTTTTTCTGCGTCACTAGATGGCGATAATATGACTATAGATCCTTTTCGTACGGAAGCGCTAAATGCCAGTTCAAACTGGCAATTATGGCTAATTGCCAGTTCAAACTGGCAATTATAGCTAAATGCCAGTTCAAACTGGCAATTATGGCTAAATGCCAGATCAGACTGGCAATTATGGCTAATTGCCAGATCAAACTGACAATTATGGCTAATTGCCAGTTCAAACTGGCAATTATAAAAAAAATATATCATGTCCGTTCAGCGCTTTCGTACAGATCTTTAACAGAAAACGTTGTTATTTTCACCTCATTATGTATCGTTACCTATTGTATTTTAACTCAGAAAAAGAAATAAGAACCAATTTATCATGAATATAGCAGGTACTAAAGTTTCGATTGCGGCATTCGCCGCAATTTCTATATCGGTATCTAAACTTTCCTGATCCGAATTCATGCCGATGAATATTTTTTCGAATTGAAATTAACGCATCAAAGTTGACAGTTCGCCGAATGATTGACAACCGAGAACAATAGATTCACGACAACCATACGCCCAATCCTTGCAACGCTTGCTTGTTAGTCGTATTCAATAAAAAAGCGTAGGTAGAAGTTTTAAAAAGAAAGGTTTTTGTCATTCTTTTTCTGGTTGTGTGAAACTGGCTCAGCCAATGCTTTGTGTTTTTGAGAACCTATCACAACTTTACTGTCAACATTTGGTAAACAATCATTCCCGATAGCCCATTTTACGCAAATAGAATGACGTTAATTTCTCTCTGTGATATACTTGTACGATTTTTTTCTGAATACGACTGTACATGGTCCTAATGAATCGTCAGTTCAAGGAATATTGAATATTTTTGATTAAATTATTAGCTTTTTGGTAGAAGGTAAAATATTATCGTGAACTTAAATTACGATAATCGATGGGTTATCCAACTCGGCCTTCGGTCTCGTTTGACAAATTTCCCAACTTATATCGTAATATGAGTCTTTACGATACTCGTATCGTGAATATTTATAATGTAACAAGTATTATAAAAAATGTTCTTTTAGTAACGAGTATTTTGAGCACGAGAGAAGCAGAGCGGAGCGAGTGTTTAATAAACGAGTGTCTATAAAAGAGTTTATAAATGCGTTACATAATATACTTTTTCTACGAACTCATAATTCATTTCTTCGACAAGATCCCTTAATTCTGAAAATTTGATGGTGCTTGCCTATACAAATTAATTCCAAGGAAATGGGAATTGAGAACATAATACTATGCAACTGCATGCAACCAATGAGGCACGTATATAAGTGATTTTGATTGTAGATGTGTCCAGTCCATATAGTATACATGAATTTTACTTTGATGTGTAAGAAGTTTTCATCTGACATAGAAGAAGAAAACTCTTCGATTCGCTGAGGTATCAAAGTTTTCGATTTCTCAGGTTTGAATCCATATTTTTTGACATTTGTAGAAAAAAATTTGTTTTTGCAACTCGTGCGCGAAAAACTTTGGTAATCTCCACTGCGCCTCGTTAAAAAAACAGTTCTAGACCACCAACGTAACATTTCGCGCACTAGATACAAAAGTAACTAAATAACTTCCAATAAACATTAAAAGTGGCTCCAAAACGATTTGAATCAAATTGGTAATGAAAATTGACAATGGCTTAAGACTTTGGGTGAACACGAAATAAATGAATTATTTGGACTTTGCGTGAATTAAACTGAAACGAATTTGGTGAAAAAATGGTAAGTATGCACAAAAGCAGAACCAATGCCTTGGCCGATTTCCTATAGCCTCGGCTACGCCTTGGCTATATGGAACGCCAGCAGCGGCATTGAATCTTAGTTGTTTTCTGCCCAGTAAATCAATACTCACCTATTTGTTTTACTCAGAAGCAAAGTATAGTTAGAGCGAGACTAAGAATTCAGCCAAAGGGCAAAGACAGAAAACAGAAGGAAGATATGGAGAGAAAAAGGAAGAGAAATAAAAAGGAAGATATATAGAGAAAACAAAAGTTCCGTTTTATTAATCCGATTCCGCCACCAGAATCAATGTGACTTGCAACTTTTCCGATACCGGTTGATATTCTTCATATTCCGTCTCACTACAAGGATTGAAGTGGGATGACAGTTGACAGTTGTCAAAAAATTTAATAAGATTGACGAAAAACGAAACTGCTTCAAAGTAGAAGACATTTTCATCATGAGGTTCACAAGTTTATGATTCTTTCAAGAAAGATAGGTTTAATATCTTCATTCCCAGATAAAATAAATACTATATCTCTGAGAACTTTCTCCAATCACTAGTATTATGCTTTTAAAATCATTTGGACCCCAAATATATACTTAGATATCCTCTATTATCTATAATATGTCAATGGGTTGCGTGCAAGAACTGTCAGATGACCGACGCTGGAGGCAAAACATTGAAACACAACGTCACTTTTCTTACTTGTTTACAAGTGATCGAAATAGTTTTCCACAATTATTTTGGCATATGAATCGTATTTTTCCGCTATTCATCAATTCGCTCATGCCATCACATTGTGCTGTTGTAAAATGCACAAAAACTGCAGTGGAAGATGAAGGAATCCGGATGGTACATTATGATTTAAAAGTAAGTACCTACTATAGTCACTCACATATAGTTTTCATTTTTGAAATTTGGTTATTTCTCTGATTTCTCATCGGAATTCCTTCTGCAATTAGCTTGTATTGCAGAAGTGGCAGAAGGCAGAAGGAATTTTAATAAGGAATGACAACATTTCATAATGATAACTATGTGAGATTACTATTTACCTGAAAAATCATATTCCCCAGTCTCTTGCTGCATTTTTTTTGCATTGTACAACAGCACAATGCAAAGGCATTCTTGAATTAATGAATAACGCAAGAAACACGATTCGTATGCCAAAATATTGTGAAAAACTATTTCAACTTTTTGATTCCTCTGTAAACAAATGAAAAAGTGAGGTTGTGTTTCAATAATTCACAGAAGAGTGGGGTTGTGTTTCAATATTTTGCCTCCAGGGTCGGTCATCGTGCACGCGACCTATTCTCTCTGAAGTTCCTTCATTTGTAAACGTCATTCTGTTCTCACTACCGTTACCAGAATGGAACAAATAAAAATCAACTAAATAGTAATAAGTTCAAATAATCTTGTTGTTTTTTAAAATTATGGTATTTGCCACTTCTGAATGATTGGGTGAAATACTGAATGAAACTGAAATGGAATAAGAAGAACGCAAATTCCCGCCAAATGCGCGCCATCATGGAAGCAAAGGCCAATATTAAAATCGGAAGAAGAAATTCCCGTCAGAACCTGGATACTCAATACTTCTTGGAAAAGTCGTTCTTTGTGCTAGCGAGAAGAAAATAATGGACACGGAAAATTGTAGCAGCAACAAGAAGGGAAATTCCTGCGAGCCGAGCACACAACTGGTGTGGCTTCCTAGCCAGTGACAGCTCTTTCGCATTGATTTATCGTTCGTATTTGTGTACTTCAACGTGGAAAAAGGCTGGAGGCCGACGAATAAGATTGATGCCCTCCATTCGCAATCTCGCCAACCTTTATTCGCATCGCATAGTGTGCGCTGCGGAGGAGAAATTGCTTTTGGAAAAGTGGAAAACACGCGTGGGGATTCTTATAAATATTTTATTTATTGTGGTGTACGGTTAGCGGGGGAGATTGAAAAGTGGATAAAATAGATACAGGCAACAGTAAACACAAACATCCCTGGGATGTCACAATCATATTCATGTCTCGCTATAGGTAACAATGCGAGTTACAAAAAAACATCATTGGTATTGCCAGGGGACGCACTTTATTTTGGAAAACATTCGCAATATTCATCACATATTTTATTGGATTTGATACTCGAAATTTTGGTGAATTTGTGAGGCTCCCTCAGGAACCCCACATTCTTTTTTTATTTATGTAACCCGTACTGTGTGTTTAATTTTCCATCATAATGTGAATCATAGAATGACCAAAAGAGTCCGGAATAGCATTCCTTATTGTGATGCCCTCTGTAAAATATCTCTGGGATCAATGTGTGTTATCTGGGGCGGTTATTTCTTTATATGGTGGGTAAATACAATATGCCCACTTCAAGCGATTATGTTTGTTAAATATGTAATTGTGAATAACAATTTACGGCAATCACTTCATGAAAAATTGGTTTGTAACATTTTTTATCCAATTTGAAGAAGAAAAGTGTAGATGGCCATATCGCCAACACGGGTGTCGACAATATGGCCATGCATACAAAAGTCGAGATTTATTGAAAAATAAGAAAATACGATAAGTAGAATAGAAATGATTATTTTTGAGTAGTTATTATTAGCAAATTGAACGAATCAAAATGTATTTTATGTCCTTTAGTTATTAAACGCACACAAATCCTCAAGATCATCTTTTTGGCAGATACTGCACGGACGCATATCAGAAATTTCATTCATCTGACACTTATTTTAGGTGCTGACGTAGACTTAGGTATACTACTGTAGACCATGTGCATATATAGGTCGCGTGCACGAAGACCGACCCTGGAGGCAAAATATTGAAACACAACCTCATTCTTCTGTGAATTATTGAAACACAACCTCACTCTTCTGTGAATTATTGGAACACAACCTCACTTTTTCATTTGTTCACAGAGGAATCCAAAGGTTGAAATAGTTTTTCACAATATTTTGGCATACGAATCGTGTTTCTTGCGTTATTCATTAATTCAAGCATGCCTTCGCATTGTGCTGTTGTACAATGCACAAAAAATGCAGCAAGAGACTAGGGAATATGATTTTTCAGGTAAATAGTAATCTCACATAGTTAGCATTATGAAATGTTGTCATTCCTTATTAAAATTCCTTCTGCCTTCTGCCACTTCTGCAATACAAGCTAATGCTGCTAATAGATTGAAAATGTCTACAACACACACGATCGCGTCAGCATGTCAGACCAGTCCTACCGATTGATTGCATGAATCCAATCTTCTTGCATTATTCTAGAAATTTTAGGTATATTTCTATTAGCTGATCCTATTGCAGAAGGAATTCCGATGAGAAATCAGAGAAATAACCAAATTTCAAAAATGAAAACTATGTGAGTGACTATAGTAGGTACTTACTTTTGAATCATAATGTACCATCCGGATTTTTTCATCTTCCGCTGCAGTTTTTGTGCATTTTACAACAGCACAATGTGATGGCATTAGCGAATTGATGAATAGTGAAAAAATACGATTCATATGCGGTCGGTCATCTGACAGTTCTTGCACGCGACCTATAGGTCGCGTGCACGAAGACCGACCCTGGAGGCAAAATATTGAAACACAACCTCATTCTTCTGTGAATTATTGAAACACAACCTCACTTTTTTATTTGGTTACAGAGGAATCAAAAGGTTGAAATAGTTTTTCACAATATTTTGGCATACGAATCGTGTTTCTTGCGTTATTCATTAATTCAAGCATGCCTTCGCATCGTGCTGTTGTACAATGCACAAAAAATGCAGCAAGAGACTAAGGAATATGATTTTTCAGGTAAATAGTAATCTCACATAGTTAGCATTATGAAATGTTGACATTCCTTATTAAAATTCCTTCTGCCTTCTGCCACTTCTGCAATACAAGCTAATGCTGCTAATAGATTGAAAATGTCTACAACACACACGATCGTCAGCATGTCAGACCAGTCCTACCGATTGATTGCATGAATCCAATCTTCTTGCATTTTTCTAGAAATTTCAGGTATATTTCTATTAGCTGATCCTATTGCAGAAGGAATTCCGATGAGAAATCAGAGAAATAACCAAATTTCAAAAATGAAAACTATGTGAGTGACTATAGTAGGTACTTACTTTTGAATCATAATGTACCATCCGGATTTCTTCATCTTCCGCTGCAGTTTTTGTGCATTTTACAACAGCACAATGTAATGGCATTAGCGAATTGATGAATAGGGGAAAAATACGATTCATATGCCAAAATAATTGTGGAAAACTATTTCGATCACTTGAAAACAAATATGTTTTGCCTCCAGGGTCAGTCATCTGACAGTTCTTGCACGCGACCTATTATAGTTTAGGTTATGTTTTTGTCTTGAGTGTTACCCACAGGTGTTACCACAATCTAACCTTCAATAATGAAACACAAAATATTGCAGTTCATTAACACTGTCTTTTACAATTCAATAATAAGAAACAACTGGAAACAACGTAGAAATATTATACCGGCGTCCTCAAAAAATGATTTTCAGCGACACCAGTCTGATAAAGCTTGCAACTTGCTGTCTAGCCGACTAAAATCTGACAGTAGATTAACAGAAAACTGTGTGTATGATGTGTGCTGCCGTCGTTCATGAAACAACCAAACTATACAGCCCTTGCGCATATAGCAATCATGCGCATGCGCATATTGTATTCACCTACCTTGAGTGTAGTTTATCTTTTATCTATGCTAAAATCTTATCGGGTTAGCGGGTTATCAAAATCGAGTGCCCACAGTCCTGTTTATATTGTTCGATATCGTTAATCGTAAAGATTTTAAATCTTCAATTAGATAACGCCCTGTGTAACTCATACATTTTCTGGAAAGTTTCTGTTACTGAGAAGTGTCAAAAAACGCAAACACGGAAAGATCAATATCAAGAATTATTTTCCATTTATATGTAGAAAACTAAAGCAGATAAACGTTACCTACCGAAACTCCAAAAAGAAAAGTGAAATTTAATATTCTGTTCCTGTACACTTTTCGTGCATATTAGGTATCAAAGAAAAGTCAGGCTTCACCTACCGCTTGGAGAAAATAGTTATTTATTGTTTATTAGGCAGGAAGTGGCAGGAAAGCACAATATTCAATGCCACGGCTGATAGTTCGTAGCCCAACATAGCGAAGCTATAGGAATTCAGCCAAGGCATATCTGCTTTTCTGCTGTGTAAAACATATAATGTTGTCTCCAAATTCGTCCAGTTTCACGCAAACTCGAAATAATCCATCCTTTTGTATTTACACAAAGTAATTGTCAATTATAATTACCAATTTGTTTGGGATCATTACTTATTGCAACGTTGCATAGCAACAAACTTCTTCTGCCTAGGCAGAGAAAGTACAACTTTTGTGCTGGTCAATCATTAAAAAGCACTTTCTATGTCATCTGGAGAAAAAGCCATGTCATTTGGAAAAAAAATTCGGAATCGGCCCTCAATTTTTGATCAGTCATTTGGAAGTTTTGCTTTTTTTTTCGTGATTGACATAAAAAGGGAGTACAAAAACATCAATTTCAGGAATTCTGTCAGGAATATTTGAGCCAAATTTGTGGCAGATTCAGAATCAGCACTGTATTTTGCATCATAAAAAGTAATATTTGGATGCAATATATTATAGACTTCTCTCCTGATTGACTTGAAAAAATACAAAATAATAAAAATCATAAAGTCAAACAATTTCATTATATTGTATTGTATAATTGTACTTTTATTCATCCTGAATAAACTCCAGAATTTATCAAATCATGTTATCACATACATCCATCCAAAGAGTTGTAAAACCATCTAAGGTTCTCATGTTGTGATATTAGGTACTTTTGTACAATTGAATCAATACAATTCAATAATACTTTGACCATTATAATATCCTAGATGTTTGACCTCAAGAGATGTATAAATATTGCTATGGTTAACATCATAACCTATCTATACTGCATAATAAAATCAGTGAATCTGAGTTTGAGTGTGTGTTTTGTCTTGGTTCTGCTATTCAAGACTTCAATTTGCAACTATAGTAACTCAAACTCCTACTACTAACACACAACTACAAGAATTCCAAGAAAACACTATCTATTCCAGCCTGCAGTCATAGCAATCTCCTCAGTAATTCCATCTTCTGTTCCTAGAAAATTAAACTCATTATTCTGTCCAAGCAGATCTCTCAGTGAATCTTTCTGTGTATGGAAGACCTCAAGTGCTTCTTCAATGATGGCCTTTGAGTGAAGCTTTTATGGCAATAATCACATTTATAGGGCTTAGTGCCAGTATGGATATTCTCATGGTCATGCCAACTGTTGTGCTGAGCAAAAGTTCTGCCACAGAACTTACAAGTGTATGGCTTTTCCCCAGTGTGTACCCTGATATGACGCTTCATGTTGGACAGTACACTGAAGATTTTACCACACTGCCAACATTGGTAGTTGTCTTTTTTTGGGCCTGGAGGTGCTGACTTATTCGAATGTTTTGACCTCATATGTCCCAGGTATGTTTTTCTCTTGTTGAAAGATTTTCCACAAATACTACACAAAGTTGGGGAGAAGCTCTGAGAGAGAGAAACTTTCATCCTGTCTGATTTTGTTCTGGTTCTTTTCTGTTTTTTTCCTTCATGGATAAGAGAATGGTGTTCCAGATAAGAATACAGACTGAAAGTTTTACCACAAATTGAACAGTTCCAGGTAGAATTCAATTTATCATACCATGAATTTGTTTGTTTCTTGATGTGGATGCTTAGCATGTGTGCTTCTAGGTTATCCTTCCTCTTGGATATTTGTCCACAAATATAGCACTCAAACTTGCATTCTTCAATGTCTGTGGAGTGTTTGGCCAGATAATGTCTTTTCTTGGCATGACTTTGTGTGAAACATTCCCCACACTCCATGCATTCATAAATTTTTTTGCCAGTGTGGATCTGTCTGTGCCTCACTAAATCATATTTTTTTGTGTAGGTTTTCTCACAATCGATACATTTCCATCTTCCAGAAGAATTAAGGTGTTCCCTTTCATGTTGCTTCAAGTATTTATCATCTTTACCTATCCAACAACATAGTCTGCATTTGGCCAAAATACTTTTATCATTTGTGTCTTCATTTTGTTGTATGGACCTATAAAATAAATTCATTTTTTCTGTTTTAGTATGTTCATTATATTCATTTATGTCATTGTCGTCTGTGTCCTGATTAATATTATCTCCATCATCAATTTCAATTTTTGTGTCTTTCACATCTCCAGATTCAACATGATCTGTCTTTATTACCTTAGGTTCATAAAGTGCATTGAGTGTAGCATTGCTTTCATTGCACATTTCTATAAATTGGGAGATTTCATCCAGTTTTATACAGCAACCATTGCAAATGTTCTTTGGTAAAACATCACTGTTTTGTACCTGAAAACCATATTTAATATTTGATATTAATTATGCTATGTTGAGTTGTAATATCTCATTTCAATTTTTGTTCTTACCATTACGTTAGTTATTTTCTGGATGATAATGATGTAGTAGGGCATTTCACAAATATTCCTACATTCTCCTGGTCCCAGACAAAGCCGACAATTTGCTGGTAAATTCAATGAATTAGCTATATCCATTATTTCTTCGATGAATTGGAAGAAGACTATCAAGAGTATTCCGTAGCTCAAGTAGTTCAACCTCAGTTCATCTTCAAAGTTTGATAAATATGTGATTTTCAAATCTGAATTCTGAAACACTAATTTTCCAAAATTTTAGGTTCAGGTTAGATTTTTGACGTATTTATGTTTTTGTTTTTGACAGACGACAGACGTGAGAGGAAGAAATTTTGCAAATCGCGTGACACAAGCCACAAGCGTAACACAGCTCTGTAATCTTTGATATGTGTCCTATGATATGGTTTTATCTTTATGGTTTCATTAGATGAAAATAAGAAGATTATCTAAAAGGAGAAGAAGAAGAATCAACTTTTGTGGGGTTAGTGTTCGAATTTTGTTCTAATGTTTACAAAAATTTTTATTCTTGAATTGTACAATTTTGTCCCGAATTAGTTGTGCCCACGAAATCCAAAAAACATGTCTTACAGTGTCAACATATCAGTTGAGGCTACGATCGAGAATCAAATCCAGGAAATACAATATGATGGAACAGAAATATATCAACCGTTAGTTGTAATACTCTTCAATTGTTTATTTCCTCAATATTTTACTCATTTCAGCCCACTCACTTTGTCTGAGAGCCTCGCCAAATATGCTCAAAAAATAGATTTCAGTAAAACCTCAGAAGTAGACATAAAAAAGGAAGAATCCAGTGAAGATTCAAAATCAGATACAGATAGCAAAGATGCATTCCAGTCGTCTATATGGCCTTGGGATTCAGTACGAACTAAGTTGAGGAGTTCCTTGCAAGAAATTTGTGTATTGGCAGATGTTCTAGCTATTGCAAAGGAAAAACGGTACTTAGTACTTGATCCTGTTCAACAAGAACCCTTAGAAACAAAGCCTATGGTGCAAATTTATGCTAGAAAGAAGGCTCTTGGAGGTGAAATTTCAAATTATATTATTTCATGGAGATTTGAATGTTCAATTTTCAGGTGCTGCTAATGTACTTTTGGCTGGTGCTGAAAAAATGAAAAATTCCCAGACAGAAGCTGCAAGAAATCGAACTACCCTTGACTTCCACATAGAGCTCTTAAGGCTTAGACAAAATTGGCGTTTGAAAAAAGTATCAAACACCATAATAGGTGATCTCAGCTACCGTACTACAGGGTCTAAATATCTGCAAACTGGCACTTTTGAGGTAACAAAGGCAGAGGATGAAGAAAAACCCAGCAGTCCTCCTAGTAGTCCCTTACCTGGGGGACCAATTCCATCAAAACCTAATAGTGCTCTGAGAGTTTCTATACCAACTGAATTACAAGGAGTTGCCTACATTGAAGTGTTGTGCCAGAAAGGTAATGAAATGATATCAGTTCAACATATTATGATTAATTATCAATTTTTAGATCAAGAAGATCTCTGTAGTGTGAATCTCAATCTGATGGGAACTGCACCTCCTCCTTCTAATCCTGACATGCATTGGCAACAAAAGCTGGAGGCAGCACAGAATGTGCTTTTCTGCAAAGAGCTGTTCAATCAACTGGCTAAAGAGGCAGTTCAATTACAGGCTCCTATACCACATATGGTGGTGGGGAATCAAATTATGGCAACAGTGCTTCCTGGAATTCAACTCATCATTGGTAAGTCAATCATTATCCTCAAATTCAGCTGTGTTGATAGAATTAAGATGCAACAGTGATTTTTATGATGTAATTCTATTTATTTCTTGTCATCTATTTGCAATGACCATCCATCACTCAACATTTGTTTAACTAGTTTCTGCCATTGAGTCTTCTTCAAACATCAATAGACAGTAATTTCGAAGTTCACAATGTAGGACAATATGGAAAAGCTTTATATCTCTCAAAAATTGTAGTGAGGTCAGAATTTGGGAAAGAGTAGTTCAAAAATGATAATCTTTATTCATCCTTAATTCACAAATTTCACATTGCATTTAAATTCCTCACAATTATCGAATTATCACAAACATACATTCACTAATATAAAAATATTATACAAATACAATTCATTAAATGTAATAAGAACATTCATCAACAGAGGCTTTAATATTCAATATAATAGTATGATATTCTGTAAGAATCTGCAGGTATGGTTTGAATAAATACAAAAATTGAATCTTTTTATTGAGATAATCTGATATAGAATAGAAACTGTTTCAATGATTCTTTCAATCATAACTATTATTGGCAATATTGAGGAGAATATTGAATAATCTGGGGCCCATACATTAATACATACATTAATTTGACTGATTGAAAATGTATATCTCTCTTGGTTCTTTTATTGTAATTGTATATCCCATCATTAGGAACAAATGATTATTTATTCAGGAAACCAGGCATGCCCCAAAAATATACACACATCTAGGAATATCTGTTTGCATAATTTGGGAATGCTGGAAAAAATTAAGAAATCAAATTTATAAAATTATATTTATCAGCAGAATATTATTCAATTTAAATTATTATATTCTTAAAGCTTAGTCTTCTATATACAGGTCTTAGACATTCCACATCAGGTGATAAAAAGCAACAGACTCCCCCTCCTTCAAAGAGTGACCATGACCATGTTTTGGAGCATTCTTTGCATCAGTTACTGAGGGAAGTTCACCATAAGAACACCCATCACCCATTCCCACACCCTGCTACCGGGCCTTTGGGGCCATCCAAAAAAAGGATGCTTGCAGGTAAGAAACTCTGTCATTAAATCTACAGGAATAATATTGGGTACACTCCTGTGGTTGTAATTTTGATTTTTTTTCATGGTATTGAAAGAAATTTAGAATTCTGGTGATGTTGGTTCGATTTTCATCACAAAAAAAAAAATCCACACTGAGGTTGTTATTCTGGTTATCAATACATCCAAGGTATTTTCAAATAAATCTCTTGAATTTTATGTCATTTTTAATTTCTGTCCTATCAAAAAAACTTAGCCTTCTGAAAATCGTTATTCCTAAGCTTGCTTTCTACTGCAAATAGTTGTTCTGAAAGTGATCCATATTTTTGTTGAATTTGATCTGACATTGGAAGTACTATATCTAATTCGATTATGCTAGAAAAATATCACTTAGTGATGAAGATGAGTGACAATGAAACCATAATAGTGCTATGATTTGTAGTTATAGCATCAGATATAATTTTTTCCTGATAGGAAAATATAGTTCAGTTATTTTTGGTCACTGAGTAGCAGGGTTGAAATGAGTCGTGACATTTATGAAGAAGTCAGAAAAGTCCAACTTCGCGAATTATTTCGGACTCTTTCAAATTAGTTCACTTGAAAAGAATCAAAATACAAAAAACGTAAAAAACTTATGGTCTGTTTTCATAACATCAAATATACTTTTTTCCTGATATGAAAATATTGTTCAGTTATTGATCACATGGTACTGTGTGAGAATAGATTTTGAGATTTTTGTAATTTTCGTGGAAGTGCCTACCGACTGCGCCAGTTCTAGTTTGTAGCTTCAAATCCACTAGATAGACTGAACTCACAAACACGGCAATCAACTCAAGAAATACTAGGACAATCATAATCAAAAAAATCATAGGACAGCTAGCCGCCGATACAGTTGACCTCTTGGATATGTCAAAGATCCAAACACTTCCATGCTGAAAATCTCACATAGCCAGTTTTTTCAGAATATTATTTTTCTCTAAGTTGTAAAAATGGTACTTAGAGATTTATACAATCCAGATTTTTTCATTCAATGTGTTTTTATTTCAGAGGTTGTTCGGCTATTTTTGGGGTCACTTGGCATTGTTGAATAAAATCTAATTTGTTGGTACAGATTAGATTCAGTTTTTTTGTAAAAGATCCTATCAACTGCGACAATTTTAGTTGAAGCAGCAGTTTTTTCAGAATATGCGTTTCTTATTTTAAGTGTCTATAATGACCATTAATTCCATGCAAGAGGTTAATTCAGCTATTTTTCATGACTAAGTAGGTACTGCTGAATTGAAGTCAAATCTCTGTTAAAAATTCCGTGAAAAAATCCTTGCGACTGCGCCAATTTCAGTAAGACACTTCACATAAGAGAAATAAAATTGATATAATGTGGCAATTTATTGAGAAAAATGAGAATCCTAGGCCCGCTGGCCGCCGATAGACACGAACTGTTGGAGATGACGAAAACGCAAACGCTACTCGAGCAGATCGTGCAGCAGGCGCAGCACTTCATCATGCGCATGCGCACCGAGTACGTGCTCGATACCATCGCCAAGGAGGTCAAGGACCCGCTCATCTCCTCGCACTGGAACACTTTGAACAGCCCGACGCACTCCTGCGTCAAGATCCACATTTCGACGCACGGATACGATGCCGTGTGCCGCACCCCGTTGATCATCCACGTGGGGGAGAAGAGCCTCAAGTGCATCTGCAGGTACTTCATCCATATATCCGCTACGCGTCGGGAGACAACACAACCTGGGGCTAAAATCTACTACTTTTTTCCCTTGTATAATAAATAACTATTTGTATTGAATTACAGTGCAGATATTCATGACATTCAGTTCCAAAACCTACCTAGCTACCATAGGGAAAGGAACAAATTGATTGGTTGATTTCAGTACAAGCATCACTGTCTTCCTGTCTTCTTGTCAATAATATTGAGAAGAAATGAGAACAGAGAAGTTATGCAGAGAATATAAAAATAGTTGCAACATTAGCAATGAATTTTTTTCCAAAATCATGGCATTATAACTCATACCAAACCATATGAAAAGCGTCTTATTGTTAAATGCCATCATCAGTTTTTTTTTTCTTACTGATTTTGTGATTAATATGGAATATATGTCGGAGTTCAGAATAAATTGAATGTGATCACCAGTGAATTACCAATCGAGTAATCACCTACTACATATTAATTTCAAATCATGGCATTCCTTGCACCATCTTGCACATTAGATGAATTCAAGAATTTCATAGAGACCTCTGGCAATAGCGGCAAGCTTTTCAGCCGTCACAAACTCCAATCAATCAAACTGCAAGAAGATACTGACATCACAGCTCTATAGTGTTTGAATTCAGAGGTATTGAAATAGCATTTTCAATATTGAATATTTCATTCTTTGTTCTATTTCCTTGATAAATGTGTGGGTCAGGATAACGTTTTTATCTCCCTTTATATCATTAAAGCGAAAATTGGTAAAATTTTACGATTCTGGAGAGGCCCATTGCAGTACAACTGCATTTGTTTCCGATTGAAAACGCCGTATCTCAAAATGGCGTCTGAATAAAATTTTTAACGCTTTTTCCAGGGACGGCAAAGTGATGAACATGAGCTACGAGCCTCAGGAGCTGAGAGATTTGATTTTCTGTCACATCAGCCAGCATCAGATCGTGGCCGTACAGGCGCTCGCAAAGACGATGGGGTGGCAAGCTTTGGGGAATTCCAATCATTTGGGTGGGTACAAAATGAATTGAAGATGATCTTTAGAATATCAGCCAAATTATAACATAGGTCATAAGATATCTCGACCCTCTCAGAAAAATATATGTACGCTCCTGAGTCACTACTATTCTCTTTTCAGCGTACGTCGAAGAAATCTGAAAATCGACATTTGTTATTTTGTCTGGTGAACAAGATTTCGAAGTTTTGAGTTGTTTTTTCTTGTTAAATTGTGATCAAAACGATTTGAAATCAAGAATTTTCTTGTTTGAGTTATGACGTCACCAAGTATAATATGGTTCAAAAACTTGTAGATGAACGGTTCGAACCACGGAAACGAGTAGAGGAGCGGGGAAACGTCGAAGTTGGTGGTTATGAATGTCTTAGTTTTGTGTCAGCTGAATATTTTGTCAAGATCAATTGAAAATTCCACTCATTGTGATTCCATTACAATCGTTCCTTTTTTTCACCCTCCTCACAGATAGTTTACTTAAAAACTTATATATTTCAAGTGATGTATAAGCTTTCATTTCGAAATTATCTATTTTCTTGATGAATGGGATAATTATATAATTACTTCACGCTTGAAAACGGTTCAAAATTAATCTTGAAGATGGAACACTAGCCACAACTGCCCAGGAGAAAGCCAACATTTTTGCGCATTTATTTGCTGGAAATTCCACTCTGGATATCATCGGGAAAACAACCTCCAAACATAACGCCAATTGACATTCATATGCCCGAGATCACCTTGCGCCAACGTACTATAAGGAAGATTTCATTGGGTCTCAACACCAACAAAGCTTGTGGCTCCAGTTCTCTGCAAGTTGTTCAACAACTCTTACAAATTGGAGATATTCCCGTCCAACTAGAAAATTGCAAGAGTACAACCAGTTCCTAAAAAAGGCAAAAACCTCCTCCATCAACTACAGACGGATCGCACTGCTATCTATTATTTGAAAGATCATGGAGAATGCTATCAACATCGAGCTCAACGATAGGCAATATGGCTTCCGTCATCAGAGATCAACTGGTGTCCTGCTTGCTTACGTCTCACATATATGGCAACAATCTATTAAAGAATATGATGAAACCTTAGCCTGATATTTCCAAAGCATTCGATCGAGTCTGGCACCACGGACTCCTCGCCATACTTCCATCTTATGGCTTGCCTCCTCAGCTATGTTCTCTGTTAGCTAGTTTCCTCTCAAACCGGTCTCTCCATGTAGTGATCGACGGAGTTTTCTGACTCTCTTACCATAAATGCTGGTGTTCCGCAAGGATCACTTCTAGCACCAACACTATTTCTACTCAATATCAACGATTTGTTGGAAGCAACTTCATGTCCAGTACACAGCTTCGCGGATGATGGTACCCTCCATACCGCCTTCTCTTCTAGGGTTTCAATATCAGCAAGGCAAATCAGAAACAAACGAGGGAAAAATGTTGACAACATAAATATGGACCTAGCAACAATTCTCGAATGAGAATCCAATAACTTGGTAGATTTCAATGCAAACAAATCACAAGCATGCCATTTCTCTAGAAAAGCCGATCTCACTGTGGCAAACATAAGCATGTCAGGAGTAACCATACCTTTGAAGACATCCATTTCGATGCTTGGTATTACTATCAGCAATAACCTTTCTTGGGAAAATCACGTGAGATCAATAATTGCTAAAAGTGCATCCCAAAAACTTGGTTTTCTGTTTCGGGCCAGGAGCTATTTCACTTCCAGTCAGCTGTTTATGATCTATAAGGCACAGATTCGACCTGTCCTGGAATACTGTTCCCATATTTGGAGTGCAGCACCCAAACATACCCTGAAACTGTTGGAATCTGTCCAAAAAAGGGCAATATTGGAGACCTGCAGAACATCTCTTTCCAAAGACTCGTTCATCCAACGAACAGCAAGGCTCTGGAACACTTTGGCAAAGGAGGTGTTTCCCGAGGCATATAACCTCCAGTTTAAGAAGAACACCAATTCCTACCTTATTTCCCTTGGTTCTCACGATGTTCTCTGAACATTACAGAATATCCCTTTTCGTGGGAACCAGAACATACAAAAAACGGTTCAACAAGATAAAATAACTTTGACATTCGAAATTTGACTTCAACATTTCACAAATCTTATTAGCGTGAATAATCAAGGATATTATGGACCCCTTTTTTTCATATTTTGACCGAAAAAATCTCATGCAACTTCAATCAACCACATGTCCTTAATTCCCGCAGGTACGGGGGCGGTGGAGCCTTTGGGCAACTCCAGCTCCTGCCTGCTCTCCTCGCCCACCGGCGACCGCATCATCGCTGTGCGCTGCGAGCCCCAGGCGGGGCCCCAGGTCTCCGTCGCCCACTCGCCGCGCACCGACTTCTTCCCCAGCCGGCTGGTCACCGAGCGCAAGTGGGAGCACCTGGGCGGCCAGTTCAGGGACGTCAGGTTGGACAAGATGGAGGGCAGGAATTTTCTGCACAAGATGGAGCTGCTCATGGCCAGCCTGACCAGCAATTCGTGAAGACGATTCTTCTAGGTGGTTTATATTGCTAGATGTTAGGCTGAATGGTGGAAGGCGCTGTGATGTGATTCACCTCTGGTCTGTTCTACAATTGATTTGAGTTCACTTCCGGTAAACATAAATTGCGAAATTACAAGCAACAGATCCATGCATATTTTGGTTTATTAAGTGTTAAATCACGCCAGTTCTGATTGATGGAATTATCGTCTAACCTTGTCTGATCTGCTTCAGACAAGTGAAAGACATAATCTTCCTTATATAAAGTGAAAGACATTTAGAAGACATTTTCATCATGATCATGATGTTCATTAGTTCATGATTCTTTCAAGTAAGACAGATTTCATATGTTCATTCCCAGATAAAATGAATTCTCTTGATCTTAGAAAAGTTTCTCCAATCACCACAATCACTGCTCGAAATATTAGTAGATTCATCTTCTAGATTCTTAACTCTATAGTATCATGATTTTGAAATCATTCGGATCCCCAATATACAAATATAACTTCTTATGTAAATTATCTCATACATGGTCATGAAGTTTATCGTTTTATTTGTTAACGTTATTCTGTTTCCACCACCAATATACCAGCCAGAATGAAACATAAAATTCAATTGTTGATGTGACCCCACATTTTTTTGTGAGTAAATCATTGCATGTTGACCTGTTGGCAATCCTGTAAAAGGAATCATGCTTGAAAGTTATATTGTAAAACTATTTGAGAGAAGTGTCCCTTTCAAAGGATTCCCATCATGTGATATGTTGATGGGATTCCTCATCATCATTTTATGCAATAAAGTTGTGGACGATGCGTTTCGTCAGGGGTTTTACTCTTACATTTTGATTTTTCTGATATTGTTACTCAATTGACACTCCCACCATAGTTATGATGCATTTAGTCATCATTGATGTGGCAGAAGGAAGAATAATTGATGATATATACCTCATTATTTATTGATTTGTATTTGTATTATGTTCTACAAAATAAAAAATATGTGAGTTGGTATTCTCTTTAAATTTTTTGTGATGAATGAAACTTCCATTTCTGTTTATTCAGCAAGTTCACCATAGAGAAAGGTTGAAGGAGTTGAAGGTTTTGAAGTTGAAGTGAACTAAATGAACGTGTTGAATGATTTGCAAGTTTCCTGAAAGCATGTCACTTTCGTTTTCAATAGTTCTGCATGACGCCATTTGCATAATTAGAAAAAATTCATGTATCTATTACTCTAAATTATAAGAGTGAAAATCCCGATCTCAAATATTATAATTCACAGACGATCGATTTTTTGCTGCCTCAATAAGCCATGAGCCATAGTTCAGATGATATTGTTTTGAAATGCAATAATTCACATAATATGCAATCATATTCTCCCGTCCGACAGTCTAGATATTTAGCCGTCATTGATTGTAGAAATATGTAGTGTACAATATAAAGTTCATGCAGAAACAGCGAACGGACCTAACATGTCACGTTGGCGCTCCTAAAACCAATGACGGCTAAATATCTAGACGGGATGACCCATCGGACAGTCTAGATATTTATCCGTCATTGCTAAAACATGAAGTCGAAAATCCCTAAATATTCGAAAATAATTATGTAGAATATTTGAATAGAAAACCTCAAGCTATCGAAACACATATGAGTCGTCTTACGTTTTCTTACTACTCTCAATGTCGAGCTTTACGACCAATTCTTACATTGATGAATGAAAAGATATCGTAGCTAGAGGCAAAATTACACGAAAATATGAAGTATATTTATCAGTTCTACCAACCCTGACCTCATGTTTCGGTGGCGCGGTTTAGCCCTCATTGTGACATCATACTGACCCATTTTCCAGGCTCAGTGTATAATGTATATCCATCCTTGAGTAATTATACATTATGAATAAAGACAAAAAACATTCAGTGCAGAAAAAGTTACAGCTAGTTCCACGTCTACGAATTGATAAAGTTGCCAGCACATTTCGATGTTTCATAATGATTCTGGAAGAAATCAGCTGAAATTGTTCAGGTCACATGAAGAAATATGAGTCTGTATCGTGAATGTTGAATTGTTGGAATACAAGTTGGAAAATAACTAGAATCCACAAAAATCAAGAACAATTACAATGTATAGTAGGTGGTTAGACACGATTGCTTCACGAGTTGTTTACGAGTTCAATGATCTCGATAATGCTATCTTGAATTGTTAGGCCTGTTCGTTTATGTTTGCTCTACCTGCTAAACTTGATTTTTTTCTATGACTCTCTGTTTACATTATGCCGTGAACAGAGACAACTACGGAAACAAAATCAGCTTTAGCAAGTTGAGCAACGCAAACGAACACACTTATTGTTAATATTAGCCTTGTTCGTTTGTGTTTGCTCAGGCTGCTAGACTTGATATTTTCGTTTTATCATCTCTTTTTATGTAGTGCGATGAACAGAAATAACTATGGAAAATAAATCATGTCTAGCAGATTGAGAACGAACAGACCTAATGCTATGTCATTTTTCACTCGTCGCACTGGTGCAAACTTTCTGTGCACCCAAGTAGTTGTGTCTGTGCATCACGTCTCTAGGCATCTTATTTATACCGAATTCCATTGTAGGAAACATATACATTGAGTGCAAAAACACTCCAAGTTCCTGCCCATGGAATTCGCTATTCTTGTAATTGATTCACCATCTGAATTCAAGAAATGACTTTTTTTTCAAGTTCCAAGAGTTTTCACCATGCAATTGGAATACGCGAAATACCAATACACTTGACTACACCATAAGCAACGAACAAGATATCAATTTGCTACACTCCACTCCACTCGTCTACGCCGAAAAGTGTACATATAAATTTCATACAGTAACAGCGAACAGACCTTATGTGTCTGTGCAATCTGTGTTCTGTGAGTGCGGCATCCGGCGCGCGGCCGGCGATGTTTCTTGTTTCTTTCTTTCTCATTCCTTCTTCGACTGCTTGTGTTGTGTCGCGATTGTCCTAAAGAGTTTTCTTCGAAAAAAGTGAAAATATTTCAAGAATTTTAATTCCAAGACTACGAATTTGGGTAACTACTGCAAAATTTGTTCTGCGAACCACGCATTCTACGTATCATATTAGTTTTGGCTGCGAATATCGTATTTTCCGTATACCCACAAACAACGCCTTGCTGCCCGACATTTTGTTTTCGATTTGCGATTTACGATTTGCGATTAGCTTCACCTTCACAAAGAACAGAGCAATCAACAACGTACATCGACGAAATACTCGATACCTGGAAGTTACTTTCTACGCATTTCGAGTATTTTGAGTAGTATTAGTCATGTTACCGCCAAAAAAAAATTCCACGTTATCACACATTTCAATTTTAACATTTTACCCTATGCATCCAAAAGTACGTATTCGCCCAAACGACTGATGAATTTTCACATGTTATCACCGAACTTCTACGTTCCACAGAATCATGGGCGACCGGAATAGAGGTAGTGGAGCTAGAGTTTACGTTGGAGGACTGAGCGAGTCCGTGAGGAAGGAGGATCTCGAAGGAGAATTTGAGAAATACGGAAAGCTGAACTCCGTGTGGGTGGCAGTCAACCCACCGGGCTTCGCTTTTGTCGAATTCGGCAGTATGACTGACGCCGAAACAGCTTGCGATAACCTGAACGGCACTGATTTCTTGGGCTCCCAACTGAAAGTCGAGCTTGCCAGAGAGCGAAGGGGAGGCCCCCGTGGGGGTGGTGGTGGCGGCGGAGGCCGAGGGGGCGGTGGCTTCAGGGGGGGCAGAGGAGGCAGTGGTGGAGGCCGAGGTTTCGGTGGCGGTGGCTACGGAGGTGGTCGAGGGGGCGGCGATAGATTCGGAGGCCGAGACTTTGGTCGGAGAAATGACTCCTTCTCGAGAGATGGAGGATATGGAGGTGGTGGCGGCGGTGGTGGTGGTGGAGACAGATACCGCTCCAGGTCACCCGGCGACAGGTACTAGGGAGGGGTTTTCAAGAACTGATTTCATTTTTAGATGGTAGAATGATATTTTTTGTTTCTTAATGATTATGGTTGTGTCAACTGTATTTCAAATTGTATTTTTAGGATTTGTATTCTTGGAGAATTGAATACCATATTCTTTTACTGTATTTGTCCTCTCACTGCATATGTTATTATGTAGGTACCTAATTGTGAATGGAAGATTTGAAACCAGTTCACTTTTTCTAAGCTATTTTTTTTTATGTCTTGAAATATTTTGGTTCTATTCAGAACTTCATTAATGATACCTAATTATAGAGATGTAAAAATACCCAATTGCTACTTGATGTATAGAAAGAACAATGAGGAAAATAAATGTTTTCTTTGATATTCCAAATGTTTGTTTATTTTCAATTTGTGATCATGTAAAGTCAGTAAAATGAATGAGATGGAAAATTATTGCAGAGTTGAATTAGAAATTGATTACCTATTTCATTATAGTATCTAAATAACACCAAAAAATTTAATGATTCTGTGACAAAAATTATGTTTTTCTTTTTTATTTCCTCTGTATATAATGCTGAAGAGTGGAATTTCATTTGTCAATTGAAGTTAAATTTTGAAATGATTTCAACTCTGAAGTGTGTTTAGAAGGGGTTGAAATCTAAAATATTTTTGGATAAATAATTTTCTATTGAAAGAACAAGGACAATGACCAAGTAGGAATTCGAAAAAAATTGAAGGTAAAAGAGTTTTAAATGTTTTTTGAAAGACAAATTTTAAGAAAAAGAATCTCCGGTTGAATAGGGTTGAAATATTCTAAGCATACTTCTGATTTAAAAAAAAATTCAAAATGTGCAGTTTTATTGCCAAATAATCACCAAGTTTCATGTGGAGCTTTTTTTTTCAACAAATTTCATACAGAATACCTACCCACCTTCATTTATCACAGAATCACTCCTTGTGTTTTCGGTGGTATTAAGATACACCCTGTATAATAATGATTAATAAATCGAATTATTCAAGGAATTAATAAAATGACAATAGGTATGTTAAGTTAAATGCTGTGTAGATGATGAGAAATCACTACCTAGGAACATTATTCCATCATGTTTTGGTAAATGAATATTCCGATAAGGATTCCGATGCAGTAAGAGTAATGCAAGAAAGCGAGCATTTTTTTATTTATCAAATCAAGCTAGAGAGAGCTCCGAGCCGAGCTGATGCCAATCAATATACAATTGACCTTGTATAAATGGCAAGGAAATTGTATATTTTCGGCATAGAACCATCATTCCAGCAGAAATGAGTCAACTACGCATTGGTGGCACAGTGAAAGTCAAGGTCAAACTAACTATCTTTCTCTTGACTGTCATTGTTCTGTGTCACAACTCACAAAGTAAAAAAGAGGAAAAGTTTTTGCTTATATAAAACCGGTTTTTCCGATATGAATGTTAGTAAGATTGTAGCTCGAGGAATCAAGAGCCCGTGTAGTGTGTTTTCCCGATATTTTCAGAATTCTTCAGCAAACATGGTTCAGGTAATATTTTTTTATAGTTATATAATGTAACAACATTTCTTGTCAACCTCACATTTCCAAACATGATGACATAAATTTTTAGCTGGCCTTAGTCTTGATGAAATGATTGAATAGAATAATGAGTATGTACCTACCATTAAGTTCTTATTTATTTGTACTATAGGTTGGTGATGCAGTTCCAAGTGTAGACCTATACGAAGATGTTCCAACAAATAAGGTGAATTTGGCAAAGTTGTCTTCTGGCAAGAAGATCATTCTATTTGCAGTACCTGGAGCCTTCACGCCAGGTTGTTCAAAGGTAAGACCGGTTAAGACCACAAATACCACAAACCACAATGTCCATGATAGTGAAGCCTTGAAAAATGAATAAGTAGTATAGTAATAGGATAATTGAATTCACAATCATGTGGAACACAATAAATATTTATCAATGAATTATTATTGTGTTCACACTCTTATATCATGAATACCTATGCATTACAACAATTTATTAGCTATTCACTTGAAGTAATAATCCTTCCCTCTTTATGAAGGAAAGTTTCCAAAGTTTCATAGGAATAGGAATCAATCTATTTTTATTGAAGGTCATTAAAATAGAGTCAAATAATGATGTAGGCCTGGGACCTATTATCTTTTTTAATCTTTCTAGGTACTTATATTTGTTTTGAAAATATCAAGTATAAATTGCATTTCAAGAACAAAGATATTTTGTTTATTTGTGGTATTGAAATTAGTGAATTTCAAATATTTGTGATTAATGTGATTCAAATATCAATACATACTGAAATTTTCACAGGGTTGGCAATTTCTCCACTTTTCTTGATCAAGTCATTATTGGACAAATGAAACACCCCGTTTATCTAAACAGAAATATTTATTATTCCTCCAAGATAGTTCAACTGTGTGTATTGTGAGAATTTAAGGGGATGGGGACTGACAGTTGTCACTAGACATTAGGTCAATGTCAAAGGCTATGGCCTGTTTTCATTTGAAAAACATTGTGTTGAATATATGAACAAATTGAAAACCTCATGTTATCAACAGATTTCAGCAGACTCACATTTCTTAGTCTCAATGTGGAACTTCAGGACTAATTCTTCTAAGGGATGTCAAGAGAAATTATATCGTTTTTATCTGAAAATTCGATTCCAGTCATTTTCAACCAATCAGATGCTTTATTTCCACATTGTTACTATGGTAACCAGCACATTTTTTGGAAATTTTTCATCCACATGAACATGTAGACGTAAAATTGATAGGTGGAAAACCTAGTAAGAAAATCATATGAAATCAATTATTTTTATATAATAATGTATGGAATAGTTTCCACACAAAAAAATCCTAAAGCTGAAAAATCTCGATTTTGAACACCCTATATCTGTAATCATTCCCGCTATACCACAAGTGTGATACATTGATGAAATACAGGGTGTTCCATTAAAAAAAATCAAGTAGTACTCTGTAGATCGTTTGTTCCGAACACCCTGTATTTTCTGATGCAACGGGAAGAAAATTTCTGAAAAATCATTTTAGATTTTTAAAATTTTTAAATCGGTTCGAAAATAAGTGAGCTAGAGGGGGGGACATTCATGGTGAATCACCCTGTACTAGGTAGGGTCAAAATCAATTTTTATCAATCATCAAATTGTCTATTGAGTCATCGAAGGTTGAGTTCGTTCCTCATAAAAAAGACGCTGTAATGTTGAGAAAATGATTTATTGAAAACAATTGACTCTTAATAAACTACAAACGAGAAAAAAACTATAATGAATTATCCATTTCTTGACGACGGAGCATGAGGAATCGACTTTTAATACATCGTTGCATTTGGAAAAAAATCTATGAAAAAAAAATTACGATGGTACTTGAAAATAAAAAGTTGATAATCGCTGTCGTTAGAGTTGAGATAATAAAAAGAAATTGTTAGTGTCACCTTGTATCTATACAGGGTGTCCCAAGATAGCGTATACAGGTAATACTTAGCTTATTTGACAAGATAATCAGAAAATGAGAAAACTGCTTTGAATGGCATTGAAGCACCTTCCTAATAGATTACATTTGACAGCCCTTGTATTTTATTCCATAATCGGTTAGGGATTATCATGACGAATTCAGCGTTTCCGGGTTTGATATATTTTTTCACTTATACAGGGTGTCCGGAAATTATGCGCAAAACATCAAGGAGGTGATTCCCCATGATAAAATAAGAAATTCATTTTATATGTACGTGGGTCCGAAAATGCATAGTTATCAACATACAGTGTGTTGAAACTTTAAAAAAAGATCGGTTTTTATTATGAATATACGAAGGCCTGGAAGGTACGAAGGCCTGGAAGGGACACGTAAAATGAAAAAAAAAATCAACTCTTCAGTTTGTTATAACTCGGAATTTCAAAATCCCGACTTATATCTCGGAATTTTACATTTAAAATTCCGAGTTATAACTCAGAATTTTAAAATTCCGTGTTATAACTCGGAATTTCACATTAAAGTTCCGAGTTATTGCACGGAATTTTACATCAAAATTCCGACTTATATCTCGGAATTTTAAAATTCTGAGTTATAACTTCTTTTTTTTTTCTCCATTCGATCACTTTACTTTCCATGTTCTAAGTTAATTTGCATTTGATGGAAAGCTGACAAATTCAAATTTGCCATCCAACTGATTGATACAGGCTAACTCAGCTCATTTTACCATCCTTTCAAAACAGAATTGAATAATGTTGTATTAAGATCAAGTATGAAATTAAAATTTTGTAAGATCTCTTTTAACGCCTATGAATAGTTGCGTTTTTTTGACTTTGCTATAGTGTCACCAGTGGGACAGAATCGCCGTTTTATTGACTATTCTGTGGAATTTTTTATCATTCTGGTGGCACTGGCTATTCCGTCTTAGGACATCGAATGCGTGGTGGAATGTTTGACAAATTAGGTTATTTGACATACATCATAATAATTGTATTGTAATCAAAAACTTTGTAGAATAGAAATAGTAGATGCGGAATAGGGAACAGGCAGGTACCTACTGATGAAAAAGATGAGCCAACAAAAGAGGAAAAAATTGTGTATATAACTCATGGAAATATTCGAGAGTCAATCTGAAATGGTTCTGAAAGGTCTTTGTATTGACGTGACAGCAATGTCATGTCAGGGACGCCAATACACGAAACCAAAGTCACTAGATGATCTAAAAAGAAAGGGGCTATGATCTGTCCGTACCCTGTTAAATGACAAATACGTCAGTTTGCATCAAGGAACACTAGCTAAAATCAACTTATTTTTATCTCAGGAGTCTACAATCAAGCCATGTCCCAACCTTTTACAGGCACCCTGTATATTATTTAGGCTGACTATAATTTTTTTTCATTACCTAAATCAAAAAGACATTACCCCCTCCCCCCAAGAAAAAAAAAAATCGACGCCCCTGCTTCGAAAATGGGACAGCCTGTACAAAATCCACCTTGTTGAGTTCCCGCTCGCCTCTTACAGACCCACCTTCCCGGCTACGTGAAGAAAGCCGACGACCTGAAGTCCCAAGGCATCGACGAGATCGTCTGCGTGTCCGTCAACGATCCCTTCGTGATGGCCGCCTGGGGCCGCGACCAGAACACGGCCGGCAAGATCCGGCTGTTGGCCGACCCCTCGGCCGCCCTGGCCAAGGCCCTGGACTTGTCGGTGGATATTGCTCCGCTAGGTGGCGTGAGGAGCAAGCGGTACTCGATGGTAATTGCCGATGGGAAGATCGAGTCGTTGCAGGTGGAGCCTGACGGTACCGGGCTGTCTTGCTCGTTGGCCGAGGCTATCAAGTTGTAGATTTAAGGGCGAAAAGGTTTGATTTTGTCTGGTGGGCTTTTTGAAAGCTTTTGTTCATATTTTTTATTAGAGCATGTGTAATACAAAATTTCAATTTTAACTAGGAATTAATTTGTACTTTGGACAGACGGACAAAACTGAAAGAACGTTTTCAACTAAACAATGTAGTTAAGAAAATCTCTGTTTTGATTCACCAACAATGGGGAAGACCACTGAGGGAAGAAATCCGTGCAAACCTCTTTCAATCGACGAATCATGATTTACGTTTGATCTACAATCAATATTTTGAATTGAAGTTGAAGGTAATCGAATCTATATCGTTTTGAAATCAGCATATTTCATTCGTTATTTCGAAAAGCCACATATGATGGTGGAGCTGTGACGTATTAGTCCCGCACTGTAGCTATCTCTCTCTGATACCTCGTCATTCTGCAGTGTTGCAGTGTGATTGGTGAGTTCAAGTACAATAGGCGTGTTGGGACTAAGACGTCGCACCAGTCTCACCAATGAATTGACAAAATTTCAAATGGCGCAGGAATTGTGTGTTTAGAAATGGACATATTCTAATTTATTTTTTTCATCGTCTTAGCATGAATGAAAAAATTCAAAATTAATTCACTGGTAGTTTTTCAGTATAGAGTTCACGATAATGTCGTTTCAAAAAATCAGTGGTCTCCCCCTTAAATCCCTAATTCCAAAGAATGCAATGTAACTTATTCAGTTCAAGTTGTAGATTTAGGGGCAAAAAGGTGTGATTATTCCTGGTGGGTTTTTTGAAAGCTTTTGTTTATATTTCTTAGAGCATGTGTAATACAAAACTTTAATTTCAACTAGGTTTTCATTTTTTTCTTTCAACAGACAGACAAAACTGAAAGAGTGTGACAACTAAACAATGTGATCCAAGAAAATCTGTTTTGGTTCACCAACAAGTTTTGGGTAAATGACCCTAATTCTGAAGAATGCAATGTAACTGATTCAGTTCAGTTGGAGTGAAATTTTTCAGTTGGTTCAGAATGAAATCATTGAAATCTCATGTTAGTGACAAAGAAAATGAGAAGAAATGGAGCAGAAGGACATTCTAACCTTTTTTTTTATATTGAGACTAGTAAGATCTTCTCCATGTCTACTATAAAAGGAGGTGTTTTGAAAAAATAAGTGTTCTCTGCCCAATTTACAGTTGCAACCAGTTGCAACTGTGTGAAAAGAAAAGTTTTTCAGAATGGCAGTTCAGTATAATTCAGTGAAAATAAATCTAACTTCATTTACCTAAGCAGAATACAAAAACGTAACAAGGAACAAGTTTTTATCATCTTCAAAAATTTGAATAAATTCACGAATTGAATCACTGACTAATTCATATGAATTTATTGGGAATTTCATCAGAAATAATGGGGATTTGTAGGTATTAGTGTAAAAAATGCGGTTGTAATACAATTCAATTTAAACTAGGTTTTGGTTTCAATCAACCCAATATTTTATAATGTTCTAAATAGTATTGACCAGGATACCTAGAAAGTATTTAGCGTGTCAATAAAGTAATAAAATTAATGGTTATTCTGAGATAACAGCGGATGCTTGTCTGGTATCAGTATGTTTCAGTAAACATTTAATTCCCAATATAGTTGTGTCAAAAAGAATTAATGGGCGGGTTTAATACATGTTTGTTTCTTATCAGAATGAAACACTTTTGCCACTATCTGAATGATTGTGTGTAAAAATCAATCAAAATATCACCCCTTGAAGTTTGGCAACAAACTGAATGTATTGAGGGGGTAACGATTGGGACCCTGTACATAAAACAACAAAAAAACAATTTTTCAATTCATTTGACAAGCCCAATTCTTGACCTACCCAGTATTTTGTCGATTTAAGAAAAAAATAACTTGAAAAATTATCCAAGAAAAAATTATGATTGGAAAAAAATTTGAGGGTTACAAAAATAAAAGGACATGACATCTTTTGAACGGGTCACTCTGTACATTGATTTGGTGCTATAATGTAGGTTGTACATTCCTATGTTGAGATCGAAAGTAGATTTATTCCCGAAACGTCCAAGGATAAAGTGAATTTTTATATTTTTTGAATGCACCTATATTTTTCTTCAAATATTTTTCAAACAAGGTGTCACGGACTATCGATATTTTTATTCATATCTTAAGAGCCGTAAAATCTAGAGAAATTATTTTTTCATATTTTTACTGGAAAAACTGACTTTCTTTTCATAACATGGCAACGTCAGATGATATCCTGCGACTTGGCACGCATCCTTTTGTTTAATATTCCATAGCTCATTTTTCGTAAAAATGTTCTGATACCCAGGGAGTACAAAACGTTTTAATGTCATGAAATCCCACACATACCAGTATTTCATGGACAGAAGATTAGGAAAGTTAGGAATCATAAGGTTTTCAATGAAAATAACTTTTCATCTGAAAATAATACACGCACCGGCCAAAAAACCGGCCAGCAAAAAAAATTGACCAATTGATCGCTCTGTACCTTTTTCAATTCTCGTCCTGAATTTTAGTTCCCAAGAAAATCTGATGGCTTGATCATTATACAGGGGAAAACAAGAGTAACTATTTCACGCTTAACTTCCTAATGCCCTGTGTCAAAAGCGAAAGATTGAACGTAGCTTCATCATGTTTTGGATTGAAGTGTGGCCCCTTTTTAAAACAATAGTTTTTGATTCACATCAATATCTTCTTTATAGAGAAGATACAAGTGTTTAGAGAAAATATCGATTTTTCAAATTTGCAGAAGAAACATGAACTCGATTAACAACTAGAAAAAACATTTAAAAATTGATCTCTTATTTCCACCCCGTTTTTTTAGCACTCACCAGCAAAGATAAACCTCATCAGCAGATCACTAAAAACAAACGAAAAGCAGTTCTCCTAGGCTCCTAGATGTAGTCAATGACGAGTATACTCTCTTCGACCGTGGCATCCAGTAAATCAAATTTCTCAAGCATCCTTGAAAAAATTACCTCAAATCGTATCTCTTTATGAATGAGCCTCTGGAGTTCATCCCAAAGTTGCTCAATAGGTTCTGAATTAATGTTGATGAAAATGGAAAAGTTCAATACTTCCTTCAAACCATGGACGTATAAACAAAGAAGATATTGACGTGAATCAAGAATCATTGTGTTGAGAAGGGACGAAAAGGGATCACATTTCTATCCTAAACATGATGAAGCAGAATGTTGTAGAATGGTTCTGAATTATTATTAATAACAATTAAAAAATTCCATAATTTCTTAAAACACTCGTATCTTCACTTGAAAATAATATACCTATTGACGTGAATCACAAACCATTGTGTTAAGAAAGGAGCACACTTCAATCCAAAACATAATGAAGGTGAGGTTACTCTTTCATTTGGGTGTATGATAAATTGACATTCATCATACAGGGCGTGGAAATGAATTCTGAATTGAGACTCTATCACATAGAGAATGCGAATTCTCAATGTATTGCTTTATATAAATATATATCCATTTTTGTATGTTCATAATTTATCTGAGAATATTCCTTTTCAACGTTAATCTTTCACTTTTACCTTTCATTTTTCCCTGTATAATGATCATGCCATCAGCTTTTTTCAAGAATTAACATTCAGGCTAACACTCCGAAACATAGATCTACGATTTGATCGTAATTTCATCAGAATCGGGCAAGAATTGAAAAAGTTACAGGGTGATCCATTTGGCAAATAAATACTTGGGTGAACTTTTAAAATTCGTCCTGTATATAAGTTGTATTTCACAATGACATCATTATTGACATCTATCGATTTGTCAGTTTTGGCAAGAACTATCAAATTCCCAGTATCATGTTTCCTACTAGAATACCACTTTTCATCAAGAAAACAGTTTTCTCGGCCAACGCGAGATTCTCCTCTTCAAACTCGAGTTCAATCGTAACAATTTTGGACGCATCTTGTAAACTAGGCAAAAATCTAGCCTTACTATTGAAGCAGAGCCCCCTGATAGGTGAGTTGCGCCTTTATGACAAAAACAGGAATATTTGTGCGATCGCAGAAGACTTGAGTCATATCGATACAAGAACCAAGGTCAAATCTTTTGGTGGAAGACCCGTACTTAAACATGCCGTGATGGTGAGTATATTTTGTTTGTAAATTCAGACGATAATATAACGTTTATTTCAATTGAAGGCTTATTCTGAAACAATGACCAGCCACACACAAGAGTTCAAGCTGAGTTAGTTATTAAATTAATCAATAAATGTTTTACCAGTGGTATATTTCCACAAGAATTAAAGCATGCTTCATTAAGACCAATTTACAAAAGTGGAGATACTCAAGATCCAGAAAATTATAGACCAATTGCCTTATTGAGCATATTTTCCAAAATTGTTGAAAAGATTCTTGAAAAACGCATTGTAGATTTCATAAATAGAAAATATAACTTTGACATAAATCAATTTGGTTTTTAAGAAAATAGTGGCACACAAGCGGCAATATTACAAGTGATACAAGCAATACTAAAAGGACTTGATATCGGAAATTATGTGATAGCAATTTTTGTTGATCTCAAAAACCTTTCAATACAGTAGACCACATAACACTTGGAAAATTTAGAATCTATGGGACTCAGAGGCATGATAAGGAACCTTTTAGATTCGTATCTTCAAAATAGGACAATCAGTACCAAATCTACCAACTCAGAGTCTCATAGACTACCGATGACTAAAGGTGTCCCTCAAGGATCTGTTTTAGGACCAATCTTATATTTATTATATATTCAAAATATCACGAAAATCGATACAGAATGTAATACGGTACTTTTATATGAAAATAAAAATCCTATAATTTTAGAAAATATAATAAACAAAGACTTGATGAAATTTGAAAAATGGCTGCATTCAAACCTCATCAATAAATACTGATAAAACTAAATATATGATTTTTCAACAAAAAAATAAACAAAATATAAATTTAAATCTCAGAATTGAAAATGAATCTTTGAAACAAACTAATGAGAAAGAGTATCTTGGGATTTGGTTTGATGATAAATTATAGTGGGACAAACATATGAATGTTTCGACGAAAAAAATATCTCATATTATTGGAGCCCTGAGAAGATGTCCCAAGCTGAATAAAAAAGTTGCGAATATACTTCTATATTCTCATATACTCAGTCGTATTAACTATCTGATAAATGTTTGGAGATACTGTTCAAAAAACAATTTTAATAAAATATCTGCATTATATAAAAATACATTGAAAGTACTGTATCGTTTACCATATGATACACCAACGAATCAATTATATAACATAACTGAATCATCCTCATTAGAAGAAATGTTCAAAATTGAAAGAATGAAAATTACATACAATATCATAAATAAAAGATTGAAATCTAATTTTATTTTAACACGAAACAATGAAATTCATAATTACCAAACTAGACAACATGGTCTATTTCATCTTGATATCGCTAATTCTTCTATAGGCCAAAAAAGATTCACCCACGCTGCTCTCTTGGAATATAACAAATTACCAGATAATATAAAAAATTGCAGAAATACAATAAAATTCAAATACCAACTTGAAAAATTTATCATTTCTGAACGAAATGGATGATTTTTTTTTCAACATTTGGTTCATATTCAAATTTATTTTTGCTCACCAATATGAAATGATTTGTCAAAGTTTAATACTTAATGTTTTCAAATATTATATTCTTTATTAATTTATTATAATTGTATAGTTTTAGGTATTATTGTTAACTAATACTTCCTTATACGAGAACTTGATTCTGACTGACATTTTCAATAAATAATAAATAAATAAATAAATGAATAAATTACGGGCCTTCGTTAATGAATGGCGCGAAAAACCTATCGGTGGTCACATAGGTCTATTTTTTTGCTGTTCCGATAATGCTGTGAATTCTGACGATTCTAGCAAGAAAAATAGTGAAGTTGAGTAGACATTCAATGACAGTGACCGTGACCCTAACTTTGAACAGTCTAGAAGTGACTTGAGTGATCAAAATACAGCAGTATGATTTTTTTTTCCAAAATGTGGCTTGTCAAATTATTATTCTAAAATAAAGCGTAATATAGTATATTGTGTCACAAGGGCAGATAATGAGATTTAGCAGCCCGCGGCTATTAGCTGCACGAGCGAAGCGATGGCAGTTGGTAGCTAAGGGCTGCTAAAGCGTTTTCTGCATGTTTGGCACACAACTGTTTCACCAGAAACATAATTGTTCCCTTGATTTCGAACTTTGATTCATACTGGCGTTTAATGAAAATTTATATGAAACGCCGGAACAAAGGTGTCAAGATAGTGAAAAACCACAAAATCGCGTTGTTATGAGTTTAGAAGCCCAAGAGACGATATACATTACTTTCGGTCACATTTTTAGGGTTTAATAGTTATTTATGTATTAAGGGAATTATGAGGGCCTTAATTACCGATGGCAAAGTTTGCGTTCCGAGGGCCTCTGACCCGAGGGACAGCAATTGCCTGAGGTTATTGAGGCTCAGTAATTCCCGTGATACATAGATAATTTTATTTCTGACTGATTTCATTCATTAGATACCTTCCCGATTGGAAGTTAGACATGTTTTTCCGTATAGTTTCAATGTCATCAGAACGTCAGATGATGATCTTGACTACCGCGAATAGGAGATTCCTTATTGCTACGTTATTGCGTGGTTGTTGCTATGCATTTCTTATTTAATTTTAGCTAGAGGGAATTATAGCATCTATAACATCCCAAGGGAGTTATGACCCTCATTATAGATATCGTAACTATGACGATATAAGCTTATAATGTCACTGTCAGAAATAAAAGTATTATTGTAGTGGCATGTCACGTGGCTTGTGCATTTTGTTGTGAATGAATAAGAAAATGGGAGAAAACACACATCCGAAAAAATTACAACAATTCGATGGAGACAAAGACAAAGAAATTAATAGTATTTGGGATCAAATATTTCGACGAAATTTGGAGCAACAATATATAAGATTTTGGGTAGTCATTCTAAATGGGATAATGTAACAATAAACCATCACATTTTTTTCGAATAAAGCCTGTTTTTTCCCAAGTTTGAAGTAATTTTATTAATATTCTTGTTAACTATATAGTCCCATAGGGCATCACACATCGACCTATATAGTATAAATGAAACCATTGAAGTTGATACTGGATTTTATATATTATTTTAAACATTCAAAGTAAAATATCTCGAATTTTCACCTTTCTGAGTCATGTCATTGTTTCACAATAAGCCCTTCAATAACATTCACAATAATACTTGATAGTTTTAATTTTTTTTAGGATGCTAATATAGTTGTAACAATTGGTGGTTGCAAAGAATCTATTCGGGAAACCCCGAAACAGATGTTTGAGAGAAATGTCGATGATGTCAGACTAGCTGCCCTTCATATGATAGAATTTAATCCCAAAGGCATATTTTGCATTACTAAACCGCCTATCGAGGCAATGGTACCGCTAGTAACAGAAGTAAGTGCTGTTTATGTATAATATCTACTTTTATTTCATCGTCAAATGGACCTCACCACATTTATCCTTGATAACCTATTAATGTTTATTTGGTATTGATATCATATTTATCAGCGTCATATTACACATTCCTAGTGTTACACAACCACATTTATGTTATTTATTTGTTTTGCTATTCATTGAAAATATACCTTCCAGTTCTAATATAATGAAGTAGTTCACAATAATGACAATACTATTATAACAAATTCGTTTACAATATAATATTTAAATTCATTAAATAATATCAGATGTTTACAAATTAATCTTATATTGGTGAACAAAATAGTTATTTTTGTATCTGGAGCGCGAAATGCTACTTTGGTGAACGAGATCTGATTTTTTTAACGAGGCGTAGCCGAGCATCCCCCTATCCTTCCTATCCTTCCTAGATACGCACGATATTCCACGAACATAATAGGAATTTTCTTTCGTGCGCTCCGAGAAATAAAACAAAATTATTGTTGAACATTCAGACATTAATGATTTAATGGATGTTTGCTCGATTGAGGATCATAAAGTTGAATTATAAATATCTTTTGGGTGTATGATAAATTGACATTCATCATACAGGGCGTGGAAAGAAATTCTGAATTGAGACTCTATCACGAATCTGCGATTAGAGGTCTATAAAAATCACAAGTTTCCATCTTTCAAGTTTGAACCCCCTGATTGGGTATGAAAGTGTTGAAAAGGAATATTCTCAGATAAATTATGGACATACAAAAATGGATATATATTTATATGAAGCAATACATTGATAATTCGCATTCTCTATGTGATGAGAATATCTACTCTTTTTCAGTTTATTCAATAGAAAACAACTACTTTCCTGGCTATATGCCACGACGAACATTGAATTATATCTATTGAACACACACGATAAGAGTTTTCTGTTGAATATTCAGAGTGATATGTGCATATACATATTTTTGTCTGAAGGAGAATGCAAATTCTCAATTTCAGTAATTTTTTTATATTTTATTTTCAAACAAGAGGGCGTCTTACTTATTTTTTCCTGCTCTTTCCAAATTTGTAAATGAGATTTTAAAATATTGATATACAGGGTGTTGTTCCGAGGCGAAACCTACTTATTAATTTTTTCAAGGTCGGCCCTGGAATAAGACTTCTTTTCATTATGTCAATCGTCACCACTGTGGGCAAAGAACATACAAACCAAATATCAAAAAAATGTATAAGGTGGTTCATAAGTTATGATTGATTGAAAAATTGGGAAAATCAATAAATCACCCTGTATCTTGGTTATAAAGAATTATAGATCAATGAAATATAGATTATTCAGAAGCACCTTGGTAACCTCCATCTACTCTTACTGCATGCGCATCTCCCAATGAATCACCCTGTATAGTTTGCTAATGTTCCCATTCAGTTCTTGCTGCACTACTGAAATGTTTGCAATATTATAATAACATAATATACATCTTACTATTTCGTATTTTTCCTCTACGGAATAACCCATTTTGACTGAAAAACTGAGAGAGATGTCAAAAAATGCCTGTTTCGTTTCCATGGCATTTTTGATGTGTCCACAGCCATCTGAATGTTATTGGCAACTTTGATTTAATGCTAAATAAGTGAAAAATGGCTTGAGGATATATTAGCGAACTATATAAATAATAGTTTGTGAACAGGAGAAAAAATTCTTCCACAACAATTGGATATATACAGGGTATTCCATTGAAACATAACTGACTTGGACCATTTTTCGATTTTGCGATTCGTATTTATTTATTCAAAGTAAACAGATGAAACCCGACAATCTGTAGGTGGGGACAAAATATACGGAGACACCCTGTACATAACGAAATAAATCAGAGACACTTGTCTTATTTTTTGTGGCCAATTTTATTTTATTTTCAATTTACATTTTTTATTGGTACCTATCACTTTGGTTGGAACAAGAAAAAATATCCTGGTTCCCGACTGAAGTTATTTTGTGCTTTGTTTAGGAATACAAGAAAGCCGGAGTGTACGACAGCAGGAAAATAATAGGAATAACTAGTGTGGCGTCCATGAGAGCGAACAGTCATGTGGCAGTGAATACCGGCAAAAATGCTTCTGATATAGTCTGTCCGATTGTTGGAGGCCTGAGCTCAGATTGTGTTGTAGCAGTTTTGTCACAAGTTAGACCCAAAGGATTGAATGTGGTATATACAGTGTGATACAATTTGGTCCACCCCACCCCTGTATTTTTGTATTCCTAGGGCGATTTGAATTTTTTTTCTCACAGTATACTACTCAAAATTATCTACTTTTTCGAGCAAATAAAGTCCATCAATTACAATTTCTTAGCCTACTGCGATCACAAAAACTCCAGCAAAATTGAAGAAAACGGATTAGGCATTTTTTTACGAAAATTTTGATGTAGGCAATCGATTCGGCGTAGTCACAATTACTCTTAAAATAATTTTCAAAACAATATCTCATACGGGGTGTTTTTTTTACGTTACAATTTTTGAATAATTGCACTTTTCAAGTCACCGTGTATGATAATTCTTAGAATTTTAATGATATCAGGCATGATGGTAGTCAGGATTAGAATATCTGGCTACAGAGTGAGATAAATAACTAATAAAATCACTGAAAATTTAGATTTTCTTCATCAAGAAATGAGTAAAAACCAAATGATACCTATCAAAAAATAACATAAAAAATTAAACAAAGGAAAAAACAGCAATTATTCCTAACAAGTTCAAATTTTAACACCTTGTATTTTGGAAACGAAGCGTTTCCGGACATATACTTATTTGAACAATTCATATTAAAACATTGTGAGGAATTACCTCCTGATGTTTGTCAAAGTACTTTTGAATCACCCTGTATACAGGGTCTTGAAAAATAAGTGTCACAACGGAAAACTGTAGATTCCTCATAATAAAATGAACATTTCTTTCCTCTTCAAAATTTTTCTCCAGGCTTCCGTTTTCAAGATACAGGGCGTCAAAAAATCAAAAATGTTCAGTTTAATTAAACACACTTTACAACACTTAATAAACTTAACAATCTGAAAACCAGCACCGAGACCAGCATACTCAAGAACCTGACATTTTATTGAACATATTATCAGACAGTTCTGAGGTGTTTATTTCCAGTGGATTTTTAGACGATTTTTGGAGATTTTCAGGATTTTGTATGTTCTTATTCATAAAGAGTCATTTTTCGCGGAAACTGTTCACTTTAGAGCATTGAGACAAGAGGACGTTTTTTGTGTGAAAAATATTGGCGCTTCAGAATCTACTTTGAAAATTACAATTTCTCCAGTGGCATAAATGTTTGGGGGGTTAAACCCTTACGAGGCGTTGAATTCTCCTCCACTGACATGTCCAAGGAAATTTATCAAGAGACCTAAAAGTAGTCATTATTGATGATAAAGTGTGTACGAAGGCTTAACTCCGTAGCTCAAACGGTTCCTGATAAAGTAGCAAAAACAGATTTTTCTGTATCTTTTTGACGCCCTGTATCTTGAAAACGGGAGCCCGGAGAAAAATTTCGAAAGGGAAAAATGTTTCTTTTTTCATGAGGAATCTACAGCTTTCCGTTGTGACACTTATTTGTTAACACCCTGTATACAGTGTGTCCCACTTACCATGCTCACCATGGGTATCTTTTTAACGGTGAGAGATACGAGGTCGGTTAAATGACACCAAATGTGTAGTTTGTCAAGGCCAACTATAATGTGAGAAAATATTTTGATAAAATCTATTCGTTTTTGTATTATTCGCAAAAAACAGATTTTGATCATTTTCATGTCTCCTCCATAACTTCTTTATTTATGAAAATATTCAAATAGGAATTTCACATTCTCATGGCAGTTTTTCAGAATGATTTCGAAAAAAATATGAAATTTATACCAACTCTTCTAATATTTGAGATATCAGCACCAACTTTAGTTTTTCAAATGTAGGTCATAGCTCACTATGACTTAGTTACAAATAACTTTTTTTTCTCTTACAGATGATATGTCGCAGTAACAGTTTTGTGTTGATAACAACGGAGTTATCGTCATTTATACAAAAACAAAAATTATTTGGAAGCCGCCATCTTGAATTGATAAATCGTAACAAAAAAATCATGATCTCCGACCTCAAAAACCCCCACTCACCAATTTTGAATGGAATCGGACCAAATCTTGTCCGCCATCTTGGAGCAGCCATTTTTTTTAATTGATGGCGGACAAGATTTGGTCCGATTCCATTCAAAATTGGTAAGTAGGGGTTTTTGAGGTCGAAGATCATAATTTTTTTGTTAAAATTCATAAATTCAAGATGGCGGCTTCCAAATATTTTTTTGTTTTTGTATAAATGACGATAACTCCGTTGTTATCAACACAAAACTATCACTGCGACACATCATCTGTTAGAGAAAAAAAAGTTATTTGTAACTAAGTCATAGTGAGCTGTGACCTACATTTGAAAAACTAAAGTTGGTGCTGATATCTCAAATTCTAGAAGAGTTGGTATAAATTTCATAATTTTTTCGAAATCACTTTGAAAAACTGCCATGAAAATGTGAAATTCCTATTTGAATATTTTCATAAATAAAGAAGTTACGGAGGAGACATGAAAATGATCAAAATCTGTTTTTGCATATAAAACAAAAACGAATAGATTTTATCGAAATATTTTTTCACATTATAGTTGGCCTTGACAAACTCCACATTTGGTGTCATTTAACCGACCTCGTATCTCTCACCGTTAAAAAGATACCCATGGTGAGCATGGTAAGTGGGACACACTGTATGTCCATTTTCAGACAGGACGAGGCGGTTTGCAAAAGTGCATCGGAAACAGCGAGGACGACGTGCTGAAGCTGTACGCGGACTGCGGCACCGTCTGCCTCACGCCGGCCCTGGCCATCTCCAGGTTCGTCAACACGCTGCTGAAGGCCCTGCAAGGGGAGACGAATTGCGTGGAGTGCGCCTTCGTGCGGCAGACCGGCCATATCGGACAGTTTTTGCCATACATGACGTCTATTGTCAGACTAGGTATGTTCAACAGGAAAAAATCTCAATGTTGACATTGGTTTCCGAATGACAAGTGGAGATAGCTATTTGTGTATTTAGAGCGCAAAGTGATAGATTGCCGCTCGACAAAGAAAGTTACCGCGCGATGCGGAGCGGAGCGCGGTAATCTTTGGAGAGCGGCAATAACACTGTGCTCGAAATACACACAAGATTTTTTCTACTAACGCAGCTTTTGGAAATAACTACCCTGAAAGTATGAGCGATTGAAATATTTGAGAAAGTTCTAATCCATATTATCCCATATGTCCAAAGGAACCAAAAAAAAATTTGAAATAACTGACAAGCCAGAAAAAAAATGTCGGGCCTACCGAGAATTGAAACTGGACCACCAGCGTGGCAACCTGAGCTTCAGACCTCTGAGCCATAGTACGATAAGCTCTGCAATCAAATTGCACATTCCTCATTGATGCAATAAAATAAAGATACACTGTCTTTCTGATGACAACAGCTATATGCTTCATCGGGAGCTTCTTGTAGAAATTTGTTGGTATATATCTTCAGTAGTGAATGTTTTGGATTTTTCTCGCTTTATATCCAATAGATTGTTTCTTGAGAAATGCGATAAGTTTCAGATACTTATTGATTCCGATATTATCTTTAACATTCAAGCATGTATACGTACCGTCGAATAAATAGACGAATTGATGACTTCAAAATCTTTGATTTTTTACCAAAATAAGCCAGTAAAATGTTATATGAATACATATTCACCATCTCGGAGTGGCACCAATTTATGAATGTATCATATTGTAATTCATATTTCTTCCTTGATTTCTCCGGTAAGAGATTCAAACTCTTGCGCTTTTTGCTATATCATCAGGAAGGAGGTGTGTTTGATGATTCACTGTCACTATTTTCCATCATGAAAGAATTGGGGGTTTTCAAGAATAGATAAGTATAGGTTACAGAGATAAGCGAGCGTTTTTTCAATATTTCCGCTCACGAGCGCAAATGCTGTCAAAGAATGACATTTCTGGGAAAACGTCAACTTTGTGCTGGAATTTGAAAGCGTCAAAGACTACTTTGTTAAGCGTTTGTAGAAAAAGTACTTTTCCCCACATGTTCCACACTATACTTTTTCTATAACTGCACAAATATATATAATACAAGTAATATGTCACTTGGCGGGGCTAGCTGAAGAACTCTAATCGATTTTGAGGACAGACACAATAGATCTGAAAAGGTCGCGGTGTGGAGGCAGATAGCCCGAAGGCCCCATTCTAAATCTTCTAAATCTAATATGTCACTTATTGGTATTTATTTTTTCTACAACCGTTCATGATTCACCCTATGGGTTGCGTGCAAGAACTGTCAGAGATGATCGACCCTGGAGGTGAAATATTGAAACACAACCTCACTTCTATTGTTTCTTATTTGTTTACAAATAATTGAATTAGTTTTTCACAATTATTTCGGCATACGAATCCTGTTTTTCGGCTATTCATTAATTCTTGCATACCATAACATTGTGCTGTTGTTCAATGCACAAATAATGCAGCGAGAGACGAAGGAATCCGGTTGGTACAGTATGATTTGAAAGTTATATAGTTTTAATTTTGAAAGTTGGTAATTTCTCTGATTTCTCGTAGAAATTCCTTCTGCAATAGGAGCTTATAGAAATACTCGTGAAATTTCTGAAATAATGCAAGAAGATTGGATTCATGCAATCAAACGGGAGGACTGGTCTGACATGCTGACGAAATATGATCGTGTGTGTTGTAGACATTTTCAATCTATTAGCAGTACCTATTGGCTTCTATTGCAGAAGTGGATTGTGCCTTAGCGTTTTTTTAAATATGTTTTAACATAAACATTTTGTGAGACATCTTTAGTAACTGTCAGGTTTCTCTCAATGTCTTTACATATCTCATATTTTTTAATTTTATTTTTGTTTTCTCTGGCATGTTTGCTTGAAATGAAAGTTATTATTTTATATACCTTTTAGGTCGACACGGTATATTGTCCAGTCACATGCCCAAAGTGAACGGAGAAGAAAGCCATCTTTTGAAAAAATACTCGGTCATAATCAAAGAACATATCCGATTGGGAGAAACCTTTGTAACTGGAGAGGCCATCGAGAATAAGGAAGAAGAATTGGTTCCTTTTGGAACTGACAAAAATACTAAACCCGTCCAACAAAGAGTGTAGCTCAGTATGTGTTCTATATAATTTATAATAAAAGTTTATTTAGTAACTACATAGATTAAACAAACCTATGGTAACTATAGTATTGTTCATATTTTTTTGTCATAATAATTGTGAATTCATCTTTTGTGGTGGATTCAAACAAGGTTTCAACTTGTATAAGATATTAATTTTGGAGAAAGGTAACCGTAAGATATTGTTCACAGATATCCACAGCAGATGTTCTTCAAAGATATCCTCAGGGATATCCATAAGACATTGTTCACAAATGTCCACAAGATATCTTTCAAGGATATAACCATTGAGATATTGGGAACTATATATGTAGGAATGGGTTAATTGATTATCCCTGATTGATACTAATGATAAGCTGAGAAATTTATAAAATTAATTCTGATGACTGTAACATGACATTATATATATTGGGCAAACACGACGAATCATAGAAACATGATTCAAAGAACATTTTGCTCTTTCAGATGATATAATATCGTCGTCGTCTAATATATTTTTGAGGCCCCACCACTTTGGATAATTTAAGATTTCTCAAATAGTGTCTTACCATGTTACAAACAATAGGGAATTGAACAGTCTGATGGAATGTATTCACTTCATTATCAATAGGGAACAGTTGAAAAACAAAGATTCATACTGTCTGTAGGTTAATCGAGGAGGTGGTACATTCATTATTCATGTTGAAACAAAAGATAATAAGTGTGTATGATCTTTGAATTCATTGGCTTGTTCGCGTTCAAAATATAAACAGTCCGAAACCATCAGGAGTATGCGCAATTTCACAGAACAGTACGAATTTATCAAGTTCCGTGGAACTGCGCAGGCTTCTGATGGTTTCGGACTGTTTATTTTTCGAACGCGAACAAACCTCATGTTTGCTTTGGATATCTTGTTTCTGTGCATAAAACATGTTCTGAAGGATATTCATTACAGTTCCTTGATGGATATTATATGGATGTCCATTCCGAATGCAGGGATATCCCGGACATGAAACGGATATCCACAAGATATGCTCTGTTATGTTGACATACTATCCGACTTTCAATAAAATAAAACCTGTCCAACGTACAAAGAACGTATATTCGGTCAGTAATATGTTTCACATAATTATCTCACGTTTTTTCTGCTGAACGAACTTCCAGTGACGAACAGGGGGCTACCGGGTGCCCCAAGCCTGAAATTCCCTCTAACAGTGGTTTCTTTCTTCAGGCAGGGTTTCAGAGGGTAAGACCCACCCTTCAAATAGCTGCTCACCGTTTTTTTGTACAATTTTATGCACCTGGGCTGTTGAAGGTACTCTTTCACCAAGCTCTGTTTCTTTTTGGTGATGATGAACGAGTCTGTGTGATTTAGAATTTTTTTTTCTTCGTTTTTATTGCTGCACGTTATTGAGCCTTCATTGGATGTATGGAGGCTTTCATCACTTGTGATTTCGACATAACCTTTTTTCCTGTACTCCTCTGTTATCTCAGTTTCTGGTTTATTTTCTTTGGTGGGTTCTACTATCACGTTTTCCTCTGGTTCTCTTTGGTACTCTGACACTGTTTCTTGTGAGGCTGTTTCCGTTTCTTCTGGAATATTTTCTGTGGATTCTGTTGGTTCTGATGCTATTTGCACGGTACTATCGTACTCTGTGAAACTTACTGGGTACAAATCGTCTGTTTGTATTTCCTGTGTGATACTTTCGTACTGTTTGTACGTGTTGCTAGGTTGGACAGTTTCTGTTTCTGTAGCAGATGCGCTGGTAGTTAGGAAATCAGGCACTTCGAAGTATTTTATAAGTTTTTCTGCCAGTTTACCGCGCGTTGTCTTCCCATATTTTTGGTTTTCGTAGTTGGTTTTCATTTTGGAATCTTTGCTTGGTTTCCAGGTGGCCCAATAGGTCTCTTCGAGTTTATCGAGAACCTGCTTAGAATTTTGGGGTTTATTGTAGTTGGGCCTAGATGGTTTTTTAGATTGGATGTGATTCGGTTCGTTTATAGATGAATAGTTAGCGTAGATGCTTGAGATTGGTGATTTGTTGAACTGGTGGATATAGATTGGACATTTTCTTTCGTTTTCGTACATTATCGAATGCGGAAATTTCTTCATTTTTGTAACTGTTCTAGGAGACTGTAAGTGATTGTAGTTTTGCTCTGTGTAGTCCTAAAAATAGATATTCACACAACAACATAAATAATTAAATCTCAGAATGACCTCAGAACTCTCGCAGGATGTTCTCGATAAATAGGTTGATATGAGAGAAATAGCAAGACCATATTATTACACGAGAAAGGAAGAATTGATAATACCATTGAGTATTCACACTAGTGTATATAATCAAGGATAATACTACAAAAAATGGGGCACTTTCATGTAGAGATCCTTATTCAAACTCTGAAAGCAGGCTCTTAGAGATATTCCCTACTGCCGAGTAAATGAAAGTTCTCTATATTGCGAATGCGAATATCTAGGAAACTAGGAGAGAAGCAACTTCAGATTCTTGTTCAGCACATCGAGAACATCCTGTGTAGTGTATACAAGTTGTTTTCAGATCATTTGGAGGCCTCGAGCTGAGTGATGAAAGTTGAAAGGGGTTAACCTTGTTTCTTTTTCAGACCCAAAAATCAACTTTGTCATAGGGCTTTCCAATTTAGTATTTAGGTCCCTTTAGGCATCCTCTAGTGCAGACTAGAAGCACAGCTCTCTAGTACCAAAATTTTGGAAAATGTAATTTTTAATCTCGTTTCGATATTTATCTCCGTGAAACCATTAAAAATAATCGAATTCAGGAGAGAGTGGAGACGAATTGGTATCTTTTAGTGAAGATATCAGCAGTTTTCAGATTTCTCATGCTAATATCTCGAAGAATTTTCAAGAACTTATAACCTCCAAAAGTTGAACAAAATATCCAACATCCACGAACATTATAGGAATTTCTTATCGTGCGCTCCAAGAGATAAAAATCAGAGATAGAGAGGAAATCCGACGAATCTTGTTCAACATCGAGAACATAATTATACTGTATACAAGATTTCAGCTCATTCTGACGCCTCGAGCTGAGTGATAAATGTTCAAAGGGTTAAAACCTTGTTTCTTATTCAGACCCAATGTCGTAGGGCTTTCAAATTTATTATCTAGCTCCCTTTAGAGTTTAGACGCATATCCTCTAGCCTAGAAGCACAGCTCTAGTCCCAAAATTGAGAGAAAAAAGTGATTTTCCCCTGTTTCGGACCAACATTTTTACGATCTCTATCTCGTTAAACATTGAAAATAATATGAAATCGTGTTCATGGAAGCGTACTGCAGTCGAATTGAGATATTTTAAAGAAGTTTTCAGCAGTACGTTTCAGATTCTTCTTAAAAATGCCAATATCTCGAAAACTATCCGAGATAGAGAAAAGCCAACATTAGTTTCTGGTTCAGCACGTAGAGAACATTCTGTATATACAAGTTTTCTGCTTATCTGACGCTTCGAGCTGAGAGAACAAAGTTCAAAGGGGTACCTCGTTTCTTTTTCAGACCTAAAAATCAAAATTGTCGTTCGTTTCGGACCAAAATCTTTACGATTTTTCAATTATATTCTCGTTCTTCATCGAACCTCAGGATGACCTGAAAACTGGAATGTTAGGTGTTCTTTATATGCTGGACATGCATCTTGCAAATATATTCCAAGTTTAATGTTATATATTGTTTCCAGCCCGATAGTAATCCCTCAATACGTTCGAAGTATACCGGTGATATAATACCAAAGAAATCTTAAAAAGAGCTTGAAACTTTCGGATAAATATTTTCACAGCCTGTGAAATTCGCATATATTTCAGGAATAGAGTACAGAGCGCTTTAGTTTGATTTACTTACATTTTCTTCCGGAAAGTATCGAACATGTTTCTCAGTTTTCATCAAAGAATGTTCATACATTGAATAAGCCATTTCAACTGGTTAATTTCTTTTGAAGATCCATAAATTATACTTTGGAAAGCTTTCGAAAATCTTTCAAAATAAACTGTCAAATCAAACTGACACACCAAGTGACAGAATGAAACCAAAACTGATTTTCATCTGATTCATAAGATTGAGATCATCACTTTTTCAGAGAAGAGAATTGAATGAAAAAATGTCTGGCAAGCTTTCAATAAAGCAAACCTGGACTGAAGTAATAATCTTCAAATACACAAAATCCCTAGATCGATGAACGGGAATTAATAGTAAAAAAAACTTACCCTGATAACATTCAATAAATTAGCACATCAAAGCCGAGCGAATAAAATAGGTACCTAGGGTAGAAATGGAATTATAAAAAAAATGGTTCTACGATAGCAATCTATTTTATTGTTACCGAAATATATACAAACGTTCATATAATCTTACACAGGTACATTCCTAAGTTCTATACGAGAATAAAAAATTATCATTATTTTGTGACATATACAATAAGATAATGAATGCAGTACTCTAAATCTGAAGCTGATATTTTATTTCTATGAATTTTCGTTCATTGTTAGCTAAAGGATTATTTATCTATAATATTTTTCATCAATACCACCTCCTGGTTATTTATACAGTAATAATACAGACAATATATAAATTTCTATTATTTTTTTTTGGTCTATCATACAGGTTGTCCACAAATGACAATCTCATAAAACGACCTTCAAAATAGATTGATCTAAGCATACATACATATTATACACATGAGACTGTTATTTTGCGACAACCTGCATCGATTTTTTTTTTTCATGTAATAATAAGATGTAGTCATTGGTTCCTCAGTTATAAAGTACAGTTTTTAAAATGTGGTCGGAAGATATTTTCGACGAAAGATCGTTGAACTTGAGGCGATTTCATTTAAAATAATAGTTTAATATCACAATTCACCCGACTCTCACTAACATTAAGGTACTTATACATGTACATAAACGAAAAAACTTCGACATTCTCAATGATCCTGTGAATTCTCGACTATTATGACCCTTTATAAATGAAGACCTTGGTGCAAGAACCGGGCAAGTCCAATGGGCTTATATCACAATAAATAGTTATTTGTTTAACTAGGCAGCAAAGTAGTAGATTGACTGCCGTGGCTGAATTCATAGACGAGCGTAGCGAGGCTAGGAATCCAGCTAAGGCAGTCAATCTACTTTGATGCCGAGTTGAACATATAATTTTTTCTCCGATTATTCATAATGATATGGGAGAATATTGTATTTGCGAATTAATACAATTCCCACAATCTCTTTATTCTTCCTGTATAATGTTCAATTAAAATGAAATTTGATAGAAATCGCAGTTGTTGGTTTGACAATTCATGAAATTTCTGACAGTTGTGCGAAAAAATATCGGTATATTCAAATTATTATATAATGGACAGTGATAGCGCCCTGGAAGTATACTTACACCTCCATTAATAAGAGAGGTGGCAAAAAATATAGAGTTGAATTTGTTGCCGGAGAAGTCTCGGATGGAATATGAAGGAAATTATAAACGATTTATGGATTTTTAATTTTGCTGATACATATCAATCAGCAAAGTAACCACTTTGCTGCCTAGGCAGCAAAGTACCCACTTTGCTGCCTAGGCAGGAAAAGTAATACTTTGCTGATCGATATGTGTCAGCAAAATTAATATTTGCTGCCAATCGGAGGAAAATGTTATTTCATAATACGATAGAACTCGCCCAAACTAGCTCACCACCGCAAACCGTTTCTTGCTGTGAGCTCCCTACGTTTTATTAAAAATTATTGAAAATCCCCTGTGGAAACGAGGCGATGATGTGACGTCAAAACCCAAATACTGAAACAAGACTATTCCAAACAGAGATGAATGATAGATGATTTCTGACAGAGTGAATTAGCGTGAGATCACAGTTGAAAGAATTAATATATTAGTTGTCTCAGTCTCCGTCGGGCGTTTGGTATTTTCTTTTAACTATGTAAACATGGTTTGAGTTAAAAGTTCTACTAAGGTGTACACGCCCATGTCAACCCATACAAATTGAAATTGCGCATCTTTTGGTGCAAGAATCAGGCAAGTCTGTGGCATATTTGTAGAAATATAATGGCTAAGGACTTGCCCGTCTAAATGATTTGGCTCAAGAAACAGGCAAGTCCAGGACTTGCCTGACTATTGCTCCGAACTGCGTATGGTGGTGGTGACTTGAACGAATGGGCCCGAAATGTCCGCAAAGTTTCAAGACCTAGTGAAGAGGAGTATATAAATAATGTCGAGAAAGATGTTTTTTAAATATAATTCAACAAATCAGGCAATCGGTCTTAGAAGCTTTTCAATAAACTAGCAGATGAGGAAAAACAAGACCTATATTTAGCTGGACTACTTTCGTCAAAACCAATAGCTCGTAAACGGAGAAGGAATTCAAAAATCTGTATCAGATATTTATGATGTAGGTAAAATTGCAACATTGAGAAGTTTGTAATTTCAAGTTACAGAGTCCTGAGATATACTGAAAATAATAGCTTCATACAATGCTCAGCCTCTGCCGGGCTGCGATTTTACTAAATATACTGTACGCTAACACATACCACGCCCACCGTTATATCTCATCTTCAAAGTACTTTACTTAGGCAAAACTCAGAGACTATTTATCCTTAACGAACTAACCTATTCCTGATTGCAATATTTTTGAGGAAGGAAAACCAGAATGGAGTGTAAAAACACATTGATTAATAATATATTTCAAAAGTTAAGTTCTTCAACAAAATTGAATAAAATGAGACTGTTTATCCTAAACGCACTAACCTATTTGACTTCAAATATTTTCTGAAGAAGGAAAACCAGAATTAAGTAAAAAAACATTGGTGAAAAAAAAGTTGCAAAAAAAGTTCAAGTTCACAGCGATTCGAACCATGGACCTTCAGACTGAGAGTCGACAGCGCTAACCAGTGGACCGTTTGGGTATATAAATTTACTGCATACAAGAGATTGACAGCGAGAGAGCTTCAGTCGAATTCGTGTCAAAATCATAAAAAGTGAATTCTCGCGTTGGAGCACAGTATATTTAGTGCGATGTGCTGACTCCGAGTATATCGGTGATGTTTGGAGATATGACGTATTACGGTGGGCGTGGTTTGTGCTAGCGTGCAGTATATTTAGTAAAATCGCTGCCGGGCTTACTATTTTTTGACCTTTCCCTCTGATCAAGACCGGTACACAGAGTCAGTTGTCTCGGCTAACAGAAAATTGTTACAAGAATAATATCTAGCAATAAACGATGAAAAAGTGAGGAATTGCAAAAATTTGGTCCAAAAATATGACCTAGCTACTTAGATTTTTATGACCATCTTCGGAGATTTGCCGACAGATCAACCTGAAGACGATCCACCCGAAATGTCTGAGGAGAATGAGCGCTATGAAACTCATCCTCCACTAATCTGAGATTGAAACCTTGTGTATTATTACAAATAATGAATAATTTCTTTGAATGATATTATTTTTACAAATATTTTGGTGCAAGGAACAGGCGAGTTCAAATTTTCAATTTTGTATCTCAATATGTAGACGGCGGAAGTTCAACTAATTTTCATGATAATCTAACGCAGTCTGTCTATTTTACATGAAATCTATCAATCTAGCTATTTGTTTCAATCGAATTGCAAACCAAAGTTTTTTTAATTTTCCCAACATTTAAGAAACATGGACTTGCCCTGTTCTTGCACGAAGGTCTTCAAATATAAAGATGGTCTTCCACTCTAGAATTAAGAATTTTTGATATTCCAGTGAAATGAATACAAAAAATGTGGATCACCACGGAAATTCACCAAGATTGGTCGATCGTGTCATTGTTAATTTTTTCGGAAATGTACACGGTGATCTGTGTGTATCTTACGCCAATGCTCAATATTTCAGCAGCAATTTTAGGGTCATTTATGAATGGTAAGCATTATTTTACCGGCACACGCTTATTTAGAACGATATTGGCTATCTAGTTCTTTGAGTTATTCTTTAGTTTGTAACAAGGATAACACTTCAAAATTCAGATTTAAAATCAGAGTAAAAGTGCAAAAAAATTAGGCATAAAAAGAAGTTGGAGACCGAATAATGTCAACATAGAAATGAAAATTCAATAGTTTTTCATCATTCAACTTTTTAGTTAATTTGGTGATTTGACGAACCGTGGAGGTAAAAAAATTTCACTTTGTTTCTACCAGAGAGTCCAACATTTTCTTTGTTTCTGAACAAATTTTGAGAGTTGTGTCATATTGTTTGTCAGTTGATGATATTCATCATAGGAGTGGAAAATTCTGAATTGAGAAAAACCAATCATGAATCTGTGATTACAGGTATGTAAGAGCAAAGCAGTGTTATTGTTCCTTTCAAATTTCTTGAAACTTCTTCAGTCTCAATAGACCTGGATCATTGCTAAAAGCTTACACTTTTTCTGAATACCATTTTCGATCATGAAACCTTTTAAAACGAACCAGAATAGTGAGGACTGTTTTACCTACGAGGTCGTTTATTGGGCGAAAGTTCAACGACTCGAAGGGTCATTCATAGTGTTGATCGTCTCCAGTGGGACAACCAGTATGTGATTTTTGAATAAAACCATTCTTATGGTGAGTTTTATGGCATAGAACCATGACATAGAACAGAATCATTCCAAATACCAGCACAGACCCGTGACTTGGAACAGCATAAACTGGCACCTACCGGAAACTGAAATATTGAGCTTGACGTAAATGACACGCAACACATATGGAATGTCTTTTTACTTTCTAATACATATGGAGTGCATGTTTTTTCGAAACGAGCCTACAATGTGTTGAATAAAAAAATCCCTACTTCTTTTGTTATGTTAGTAGGTCCATTTTTCTAATTTTGACATGTAATTTGACACTTTTCAAAACTGACGGAGTTTTGAAACGTCTTACTTTACGTAATCAGTTGCGTAAAGTAAAATATTACGTAACTGGTGTTGAAATGCTCATTTTGTGTGACTCTTCGTAACTCGTTCCGGTCGCCCAGCAAAATCCCAACGTCACACAAAATGACGCGTTTTCTAAGTGGTTACGTATATATCTATTGCAGGGCAATGTAACGAAAAATGATTTGATGCTTTGGATGAATTTTGGATTATACACTCTTGTGTTATTCTATCAAAACTATGCAACAATATGTTGCATGTATATTTCAAGGATACATTATTGCTCTTAAATGTACTTAGTTTTTGCAATGCATTTGATCTAATCTGTATTAAAAAGTAAAAAGGCTCTCCATAGACACACGTACTAGTCCACATGACAGGACCAATTTTCGAAAACAATTAATACCACTACCACTCCTCTATTCGCGAGATTCACGAAGTGGGCGACATCTAGGTTACATGATACGAACTTCAAACTGGGGGAAAACAAACTGTTGTCTATGGATAAAGTGCATAGACTACATTGCATTCAGCTTGCTGTAGCTGTAGTCAAACTTGTCAATGACATAAAGTTGGTAGTGATGATGGTTGAGTTGGTTAATTTTTTTACATTATTACATTTTTATCAGTTTAGTGAACAGTGAACGGGTGAAGAATTGGAGATAGTTCAAACAATTCAAACTAATTTTGACGAGCAAATCAATTGACATATAAAAGAAAAGCTACAACATGTTTACAATACCCAGATTGTCCTGCTTTGCATGAACAAATACAAATCCATTGTTCTACAGGGGTTCCTCTGGACCCCAACTTCAATTTTACTTCATGTGGGGAAGATTTCATCGCCGAAGTTTGTAGACAAAGTGCAAAAATGTGCCTTTTGTTGAAGTCTTCTGCCTCACACGAAATCACATGATTAGCACGGAGAACTGCTTCTCCTTCCACAACTGGTCAGCTTTTTCCATATAAATAGAGCAAAATATCTGCCAAAAGAACATCTACAACAGGCGTTTTCGATCGAATATTGACAATTTATGTCAAGAAATTTAAAAACATATCGCTATTATCAGTACACAGTACACAAGCTAATGGCACTAATGGGATTGAGTGAGGATTGAGTTTGTTTTCCCCCAGTTTTGACGTGGCTTTGACATGGAACGATGAATACCGAGCGCCACCTGGTAACATTGATTCCCGCGAATAACTCACTGACGTTGACAGACTCGTCAAATGGAATTATCATAGAGCAGTGCTAATAGTACAGGATCCGACTGCAAGATTTAATGAAAATCTAATTTCAACATACATTCATGAATATAGGAGAATAAATGTTCACTGGGTTGTCTATCGAAACATGGCCGCAAGTATTTTTAATTGTAATAATATGAATTGATCATAAGACGATCTCGTTACTGTTTTGAAGTGCATAATACACAGCCTGTTTTTATTGTTAATGTAAATGCATATTTGAAAAGATGAAGAAGTGCCTTCTGTGCCATAAAGGCTATAATGTGCTAGACTTCAATGATGCATCATTCAAAGTTGGTAGTATATTATTCGTAGTATATTATTCGACCAGAGATTATACAGGGGAGTGTATTATCTCTGATTCGACAAGCAAATAATGAGGGCTATTATTAAATACAGGTTATGTCACGACGAGCTTACACGATCTTTATATCGAGAATCAGTCGGGAGAAATCCATGAAAATGTGCTTGCTTGTATTTTAGAATACGCTCTCTTCATTTAAAATATTTTCGACAATGCAGTGTTGTCGCTTCTATTAGAAAGAAGTAGCAACATTGACATTTCAAATGGAACACCCTGTATTTTATCGCATTTTTAGATTCTCCCTGGAGAGCTGATTTCATCGATGCATCCACACTTGGGGTCTATCAAAAAATATTACAGAGATATAGGGTGTTCAAAATCGAGATTTTTCAACTTGTGGATATTTTTATGTTGAAACTATTCGTTATTGGTCAAAACGGCTCACATGTCCCAATCTCAACTTGTGATTCACTATTTTCTGATATTCAATCGGAACAGATACAGGGTGGTTCAAGATTCAGAATTTTGATCACGCGGTTAAGTGACACTACGCCCGCAAAACCGGGCGTTAAAGTGCTGTTTACCGCCCGCTAGTGCATAAAAAATATAAATATCGATTTGTGAGATCAAAATACTCTTAGGTACGAAAATTCGTGATTCTGATATCAATAGTGACAAAGATAATTGAAAAAACTGCATTGAAGGACTTATGTTGAGAGGGATGTAGAAGCCTGCAGGAACTTTTTTTCTGAATTTCATATGTAGAATCACATCCTGGAGAATACGAACTTTATTCTGGATTAATGAATAGTTTATCGACTGTATTATATTATGAGCAGCCATTTTTTTTTTTTCAACAAAAATTGCATAATGTATTGTGGACAAGATTTGGTCCGATTCCATTCAAAATTGGTAAGTGGGGGTTTTTGAGGTCGGAGATCATGATTTTTTTGTTAAAATTTATAAATTCAAGATGGCGGCTTCCAAATAATTATTTGTTTTTGTATAAATGACGATAACTCCGTTGTTATCAACACAAAACTATTACTGTGACATATCATCTGTAAGAGAAAAAAAAGTTATTTGTAACTAAGTCATAGTGAGCTATGACCTACATTTGAAAAATTTAAGTTGGTGCTGATATCTCAAATTCTAGAAGAGTTGGTATAAATTTCATATTTTTTTCGAAATCACTTTGAAAAACTGCCATGAGAATGTGAAATTCCTATTTGAATATTTTCATAGATAAAGAAGTTAGGGAGGAGACATGAAAATGATCAAAATCTGTTTTTTGCGTATAAAACAAAAACGAATAGATTTTATCAAAATATTTTTTCACATTATAGTTGGCCATGACAAACTCCACATTTGGTGTCATTTAACCGACCTCGTATCTCTCACCGTTAAAAAGATACCCATGGTGAGTATGGTAAGTGGGACACACTGTATAATGTATATGGAACATTTTGTTACAATTCAATTAAACAAAAACAAGAACTTCTTGAAAATAAATGCAAAAAGCTCAAAGTCATTTCCACACAGTGTTCATAAAATGAACAACAATGGTAGATTTCGGGAGAAAAAAAAAACTACTTCCCTGGCTAATGCCACGCAGGATATTGAATTACATCCTCCCGAAATCTATGCATCGACTCGTATAAACGAATACTGATACAAGTGATTCTTTCCTGAATGCCTATTGATTTCGATTAAGCCAGGCTGCTAGACAACCACAGACCGGTTTCGAGCTCTTTGACTCTCATCAGTGCAGTGTAGTCTCCAGCCAGCAGTCCTAAGACCGCCGACTCAGCGAAGCCTAGCCAAACAAAAATCAAGTTGGCATTATATCCACCCCGAGGCGTCTTTCATCGATAAAATGAAAGTAACGCCATCTGAGTAGAACCGAGGAAAGAATCACTCCAAAACTGAAATTCCCATACGGGAGTGGCTGGCTTCTTGAAAATGTTCCATATACAATATATTGTTTCAGCCTTGAAGAAAATAAAAATTTTCGAAAGCTTGGCATAGCAATAAAGTAGTCTGCTTGTAGCCCGATTGACTGAACTCCCCGATATTTCCTATTATAATATGTTATTCTGGATGTTAAAATTAGATTTTTCATTGAATACTAGGACGAACGTAGTAATCTTACAGTCGGATCTCAGACTATAATATAATCATTTTTGAATTTTGACAATGAGCTCCCGTCCCGCGGACAAATAGGTACCGTTCGATCGGCGACGCCTGACCCCACCTCAAAACTCGCTGGTCCTCCTGCAGCCGCCCTCCGGCATCCCAGCGGGGGTGACCCCGGGCCAGGGCGGCTCGCCGGGCGGCCGCAGCGACGGCAGGCTGCCCGTCAGCGAGGAGAAGGCCGACGGGGCGGACTGGGGCTCGGGCGGGTCGCTGGGCGAGGCGGGCGACCGCCCCCGCAGCCCGTCTCACCAGCAGAAGACGGAGAGCTCGCCGGCGTGGTCGCTGGCGTGCTGCCAGGGGGTCACCGAGCGGGTCTTCAACTGGAAAAAGGAGGGAAATCAGGTTAACAGATTAATCCCCTTGCTGCGCGGTCGGATTATTTCAATTGTTGAACTCACACACTTTGTAATAATAATAATAATAATAATAATGTTTCTTTATTTCTAAATCAACCTCATATAAGACATGTATACATAAAGTTGAAAGAGTAATGATGTCAAAAATTTAACACATTCCATTGAACATGGTTCATGTAGTCATCTACATTGTACGGTTCTATACCTTTTCAACTTCAATTTCGGAATCGGAAGTTATATTTCGGAAAATGTAATCTCGATTTCAGAATTGGTTAGTTCGATTTCAGAAATGGTAAACTCAATTTCAGAATCGGTGAGATGAATTTCAGAAAAAGTCCATTCAATTTCAGAAATGACAAGTTGTATTTCAGAATTGGTAGGTTCAATATCATGAAAAAAATCTTTATATTTGTTTGAAATGTTTCCAATTGCATGTGAGATTAACAAACCATATTTAAAATATTCAACTTTTCAAAAAAAAATTAATCCACAGATGCCTTCCATCTGAATCGCTGGAAGATAGCGTTGCACATGATTATAAGAATACAAACACATTTGAGGTGTTATCATTTTCATTGAATGATCTGCACATTCTTCAAGACATCGCAGTCTGAATTCTATCTGGTTGAGCAATCTGTTCGGATCTCCAGCTATGACCCTTTGGCGATGCTCTTGCAAGAAGCTCTTCACTTCTGTAAACAATCTTTTCTTTTGCAATTAAAAACATTTCAAACATATAAAAGGATTTCATCTTCTGAAATTGAACCTACCAATAATAATTCTGAAATACAACTTACCATTTCTGAAATTGAATGGACTTTTTCTGAAATTCATCTCACCGATTCTGAAATTGAGTTTACCATTTCTGAAATCGAACTAACCAATTCTGAAATCGAGATTACTTTTTCCGAAATATAACTCACCGATTCCGAAATTGAAGTTGAAAAGGTATAGATCTAACATGAATTTTTTCACTTTTGTTTTGAACATATTTTGGTTATCTAATGATTTAGGACTATTCGGTAGTTTGTTGAATATTCGTATACACATATAGGATGGATTTCTTTCAGTCAAACTTAGTCTATGTTTAGGATAGCATAAATATCAATCGATCTGGTTTCATATCTGGTGTTTAAATCTTTGTTAATTCCAAATTGGATGCGAGATGTAAACAGAGATAGTCATTTGTCATCTAAATCAAAAGGCCTATTGTACCAGTGTATAGTACTTGCATCATATACAGTGTGTCCCACTTACCATGCTCACCATGGGTATCTTTTTAACGGTGAGAGATACGAGGTCGGTTAAATGACACCAAATGTGGAGTTTGTCAAGGCCAACTATAATGTGAACAAATATTTTGATAAAATCTATTCGTTTTTGTTTTATACGCAAAAAACAGATTTTGATCATTTTCATGTCTTCTCCGTAACTTCTTTATTTATGAAAATATTCAAATAGGAATTTCACATTCTCATGGCAGTTTTTCAGTGATTTAGAAAAAAATATGGAATTCATACCAACTCTTCTAGAATTTGAGATATCAGCACCAACTTTAGTTTTTCAAATGTAGGTCATAGCTCACTATGACTTACTTACAAATAACTTTTTTTTCTCTTACAGATGATATGTCGCAGTAATAGTTTTGTGTTGATAACAACGGAGTTATCGTCATTTATACAAAAACAAAAATTATTTGGAAGCCGCCATCTTGAATTGATAAATCTTAACAAAACAATCATGATCTCCGACCTCAAAAACCCCCACTTACCAATTTTGAATGAAATCGGACCAAATCTTGTCCGCCATCTTGGAGCAGCCATTTTTTTTAATTTCAACAAAAGTTCCATAATGTATTGTCACTTCTGGCCGTCCTATCAACTTGAAATTTGGCAGATGTTCGTAAATCCAGTGACAATACATTATGGAATTTTTGTGGAAATTAAAAAAAATGGCTGCTCCAAGATGGCGGACAAGATTTGGTCCGATTCCATTCAAAATTGGTGAGTTTGTTGAAATTTATAAATTGAAGATGGCGGCTTCAAAATGATTTTTTGTTTTTGTATAAACGACGATAACTCCGTTGTTATCAACACAAAACTATTACTGCGACATATCATCTGTAAGAGAAAAAAGTTATTTGTAAGTAAGTCATAGTGAGCTATGATGACCTACATTTGAAAAACTAAAGTTGGTGCTGATATCTCAGATTCTAGAAGAGTTGGTAAAAATTTCATATTTTTTTCGAAATCACTTTGCAAAACTGCCATGAGAATGTGAAATTCCTATTTGAATATTTTCATAAATAAAGAAGTTACGAAGGAGACATGAAAATGATCAAAATCTGTTTTTTGCGTATAAAAACAAAAACGAATAGATTTTATCAAAATATTTTTTCACATTATAGTTGGCCTTGACAAACTCCACATTTGGTGTCATTCAACCAACCTCGTATCTCTCACCGTTAAAAAGATACCCATGGTGAGCATGGTAAGTTGGACACACTGTAGTGTATCACAGAATATCAATCTAACTAGGAACCCACTGTGTACAGATTCCCCCTGTAGATACCTACCTCGATAAAAAGTTCAAGGATTTCATCTGAGAATGCAAGACACCGATAATTGGCAGACTATTAGATAGTTGACAACGCATCGTCACAAAAAACCAACGCCCACATTATATCATCAGCAGCCGCCTCTGCCAAAAATTATGCTCATTATCAACACAGTCATCAATTCCACGGCCACGGTCAGTTTAGGAACATCTGAAGGTGAAGGTCAAAGGAATAAATCTGTATCGTGGATCGAGCAGTTTTATATTCGATTCGCGTCCGGAAATATACAGGGCGGGGTTCGTTCGACTGATATAATACTGAAACTTGAAGAATACAGATACTTTCAAACTTCGATGGGATAGGTATTGTGAAATACTAATAAATAGGTATTTATTATAAAGTCGTTTAAATAAGGAAACATATAGATGGAAAATTGCTGTTTTTATGTATTTTCAATTAGTTGGTTACACTTATTCGCATTCATACTGTTCATTTGTTCATCTATTCAATAGTCTTTAATCCGAATTGACTTGAAATATGACAGGTATACACCGTGTTCCAGCTGAAATGTCCCCCCCTGTAAAAAATCAACCGCGCAATCGAATGACTTGAAATTTGGTCACCCAGTATATTCGATGATGCTCACCCAAAATATGCTATTGAATAAATCCTAGGTATACAGGGTCACACCGAAGTGCACCTCAACTTTCTTATTTGAATAGGGACACCCAGTATATTATTCCATATTCAAGTAGAGGTCATTATTACAAGTTCAACAATGCCAGGTTTAAAGGAATTTTTTCAAACGACTACGAAGATATGGCAAAAAATAAAACGATTCAATGAAAAATTCATATGATTAGATTTTATTAATATAACACGATTGAAATCGAATGATGGGTGTCCTGCACATAACTACATACCCGTAAAGGATTATCTCCGCCATCGGTTTGGAGAAAATCTAAACCACCAATTGTCTCGATGGTGATAGCAACTGGCCAGCTCGACCGCCAGACCTCACCCCACTTGATTTTTATTTGTGGGGCTACTTGAAACAACAGGTTTATGAGTCGCCAATTGTGAATATGGAAGAAATGAAAGAGAAAATCACAAATTTATGCGCACAAATTGATCGCAACGTAATACATAGGGTCACAATGAACGTTATCAAAACAGCTAGGAAATGTTTACAGCAGAATGGACGACATATTGAGCAGTTGAGGTTTCAATTTTTTTTCAATCGATTTCAATCGTGTTATATTAATAAAATCATATGATTTTTTTATTGAATCGTTTTATTTCTTGCCATATATTCGTAGTCGTTTGAAAAAATCCCATCAAACCCGGCATTATTGAATTTGTCATAATGAACTCTACTTGAATATGGAATAATATACTGGGTGTCCTTATTCAAATAGTAAAGTTTAGGTGCACCTCGGTGTTACCCTGTATATCTACGATTTATTCAATTGCATATTTCGAGTGAGCATCATCAAATATACTGGGTGACCAAATTTCAAGTCATTCAATCGCGCGGTTGATTTTTTACAGGGGGGAACATTTTAGCTGGGACACGGTGTATATGTATAATTTTGGTGACAATTCATTTTGACACTTTCGTTAACATACAAATCAATATGGCGTCTCCAAGATGGCAGACAAATTTGTCATTTCTCGTCTGATTCGCGTGAAAATATACAGAGTCATTCATAAAGTTGCGATAATAGGTATGGAAAAAAACTTTTTATAATAAGTTATTTTGAAATTCGACTTGGGCGTTTAGTTTTGCTTCAAAAAATATGAAAAATGGCCTACGCGTTCGGATTCACATCACTATCGCTACATGTCGAACTACTTTACATATCTAACCAAAGTTTAGACCATTTTTGTCGAAGTTATACTAGAAGAAATCAAAAAATATCAAGAACTGAAAGTTGTTATAGAACATTCGAATTCAAGAAACTTAATGTAAAATTGGAATAGATACAAGTTTCCTTTGTGAACTTCTTTGCAATTCAAACGAATAATAAGCCTATTTCCAGCGATTAATTTGAAAAAGTTTTGACATGTAGCGAAAGTCACGTGACCCTGATCGAGTAGTATATTTTTTTGATTTCGAAAGAAATTATTACATTTATTGAAAGTTTTTACCGACTTAATGAATGAAACTGTGTAGGTACCTGAGGCTTTTAGCGCTCAAGTGGAGGTCAAGGGATACAAATTTCATCTCTCTATTACCTCAGAGCTCAGAGGAGCAAAAAAATGTAAGAGACGATCGGTGATATATTACCACGTGGGTTGGATCACCCTGTATAGGAAGGACTTCAACTTGCAACTGAAAGAACCGCCATCGATTTCGAGCCTTTCATTAATTCATTTCATGTTGAATGTAAAAATCAATGCGGAAATTGTTGGAAATGAAGGAAGAATGGTTCATCATAAATGCATTTGGTTTGGGACGTACAGAAAGCGACGAAATCAATGGACTATTTCAATTTGATAAAATATTGACGATTAAGATATTTCAATAGAACCGGAATCGAAGTTATTCAACGACAGAGTTTCATTTAGTGATTCAGTTCAACTCTCGAATGATGAATTTGCTTGATATTGACAGTTATCAAAATTATATATTATGGCTGAACAGTCTTCAATTGATGCAAAACTAACATTTTACTTTCTCGTTGAAAGTTTTACCTTAATAGTTCAAACATTATCCACTCCTAGATTATATTGTATAGTCGATCCAAAGTCAGGTGGAGCACCTCGAGAAAAAACATATATCCATGGAGTCCGTGCACGTGTGGCAAACATTCACAGATTGGGTTTTTTCAATTCAAAATGTTTTCCACGCCCTGTATGATGAACATCAATGGGGAAGTTTCCTTCAGATGAATTTTGGTAAAATAAGTTTGGAACTCTCCAGTTTTATGGAAGAAAAAGTAAAACTGGTAAACAAAAGCATACATAACCACAAATACACTCGGAGCAGAGGGTAGTTGGCTTTATTCTGACAGGTTATGGTTTTGTTATTTATGCATTGAAATATCTCGAATAGAGCTCGATCCTGCACTAAAATATCATTAAATCAATGAATCACTATCGGCTACATTCAATGATACTATCCTTCCTAATTTACTGTCATCGGTCAGAACAGAATGAAGCCGACACCCATGGCTCCTTCCTCTTGTTGCGCCTGTCAGTATTTTGAGTGGTGTGGACAGACTCGAAGTATTAGGCGCTGTTGCAAGATATTATCTGCAACTTTCCTGGAATCCATTTTATTAAGGAACGAATTCATTAGCAAAAAAATGACTGACAAGTTATAAATAACATATTGTAATATAACGATAGTGAAAAATTATAGATTCTATCGCAAAATATCATAATTTTTCTTTATTAGTAATCAACTTCATTCAGCCAATGAGAGATTTATGGGAATTATTCATAATACTTGACAAAATAGGATTTAAGAACCTTTTATATCCTATAGCTGTTATGAGATAAGAACCTCAATATAGGCTTCCCCATTCATTGTACAACTGACGAACGCTCCAACTGACTTTGGATATGTACTATACCATACTATACCTACACCATCGTGGAAAAATCTGTGAATTAACTTAAACTTCAAGGAAAAAGGTCTGTATAACGAAATTTAAACACACATTGTTTTATTAATAGACTCGGTAATAATTATTTGAGAAAAAGTTGTTCTATCATGAATTCATTGAATAATCAACAACAATGATTAGCTTCTACTGAAGATTGTGACCTAGCTACTGAAAAGCTGAAATTGGTATTCAAACGTATCAAATATTTCGGTCGTTCACAAAACCTCTCACAATAGAAACTAATGAATACGACTTCCTACATCTAGAATTCCTTCAATGACCATCAAGTTGTATTTCTTTAGGTTGTACTTCTTTCAATTTTTCAAGGGTTCGTCTAACAGTCCCGTTCTCCAAATAAAGAAAAAAATAGTTTCGCTGCTTTTCACAAAAACGTATACTTTTTTGTTTACCACGAGAATGAATTGGCCTCTCATAAGGAGCGGGAAAATCACAAGTGAAAAAGGCCAAAAAATCCCGTACCTACGAGCTACGAGGGGATGATAAATCTTCTCCAGATACATTCAAATTTCAATAATAACAATACAGCGTTTTTCAGATGGCTTTATTTGGTTTCTAGCACTAGTTTTTTGATGAACTTTTTTCGGAACAGAGATAAGAAACCGGAACCGAAATTGAAGCAAAATCGAGAGAAATGCCATAGGCCGAGTTTTTTCAAATTGAGCAGTTGCTACAAAAGATATAAATTTATCCTTTTTTTGAGCAAACTTGATTCTGGTTGTGCCATATTTTCAGATTGGCCGTTTTCAATCTTGAAAAATTGTAGTAAGGAATCGAAGAATTATTTTCCACTTCAACGTTAAAAACGGGAAGCAGATTCGTTCCAGAAACTTTCAACATTCAACAAATGTAGCGGTGTCTTGTCAGTTCTCAGCATTCATCACAATGTTGCCATGTCTCCAACACTCGAATAATATTTTGTTATGGAGTGAAAGAAATATTTGGACATGCTGGTTGTTCGAATAAGTCAAGAACGAGGTCAAGAATGAACTATAATATCATGGCTTCCTCCTATTCTGTTTTATTCAATGACAGGACTCGAATATCTTTTTGATAACTTCATTATAATTGATGACTTGGCAACCTTGCTTCACGAGTGGAAATGAAATATTATCTGGCCAATAATGAAACAGCATAAAAACTGACGTCACCATTTACTCTGCGTATAGCCAAATGAAACGAGCTCTGAAAACCAACGATTTTGAACAACGCATATACAAATGTGAAAACTTCACAAAAGATAAGATTTCCACAAAATCCTCAAACACACGACATGTTTCGCTAAGGCCCTCCGCACACGGGTCGATCGGCGACATGGGCGACGCGATTGCAATGACATCACAATTTCTGCATTCGTACGATTCAAGAGACGGGAGTGTGTGTCATCCGCATATGGGTCGACGTTTTGTGTAGTCGACTCGCGTCTGATCAACTTAGTTACTCTATTTTTTGCAACTTCCAAAAGAAATGTTTCGCTAAAAATGAGCAGTTCTAATGGCGAGAAGGACATATTCATGTTTTTGTGGCACCGGCAGATCAGGAGAAGAAGAAGACAACGAAGTTTATGGGTGCATCCGTACATTGCACGAAATTTTCACACTCGACTTTTTGTTACTGCAAGTGAAATGCAAGAGAGTGACACACAATTTCTGGCATTTTATAGAATGTCGAAGGAATCATATATTGATTTAGTGGAAACTCTTGCTCCAGCCATAAATTATATGGATTCAAATATGAGGGAATGTGTCAGCGCAGAAGAACACATACTAATAACATTGATGTAAGATTCATATATTTCAAAAAATCAAGCAGTTCCTAAACTTGAGAGTATATGTTCTAGTTACTGAAAGTAAAGAACTGAGGTAGGTAACACAAATATTCACAATGATTGAAAAATTATTGAACAACTTTCTCCATTGAGACGCAAGATTCACTCGATCAAACTGCTTCCTTGCTAATCGCGTGAGACTGAAAACGAGGAGATTTTAAATCGTACGTTTCTATCGGACCACTAAACGACCCGTGTGCGGGATCCAGATGCTTTGCTTAGGAAGTCGAGTAGAGGGGAGACCGTCGTACGATTCAAATCGCGTCGCCCATGTCGCCGATCGACCCGTGTGCGGAGGGCCTAACACAGTAGCTTCGTCAGGTGATATACTGGTACAATGAACTAAACTAACGTTGGCTTGCTTAACTTTTATATATCCTACTTTCCCAACCTGAAGGAGTAGTTACCTGTGGACAGGTATGATAAACCTACATTTTCGGAAATTAGGCACAATATCTACATTAAATTACGGTATACCGGATTAACTTGAAAGAGTTGATAGCAAATACATATTATTACTTACTAAGAAAACAAATTCAACAGTGGTGAACTATTGAGGTTTAATTGATCCTAAAGTAAAATGTCAACATTTTTGATTTTGTTGATTTCTAATGATTCAAAATGAATCGAGTTTCATCAGTCCTTTATTTTCTACGTGCAGAATTTCGAAATTATCATCAAAACTATGGTTTTCTTCTAATATATGGTTGGCGTATGTTGAATTTGTTTTCTTTTTCATAAAATTCATCTTATGTTCATGAATGCGCTGATTAAACGTACGAGCTGTCTGACCGATATATACCTTTTTAGGACATGATCCACATTTGAGTTTGTATACCCCTGATTTTTCGAAAAATCATTATCCTACGCCCATTGTATGAACAGATTTCATTTGTGAATAAAATAAGAGATATAGTTAATAAACAAATTCGGTTTTTCATTCATCATTCCCTCATTTTCTACTCGGCGATGGTTGGTTATAAATGTTATAAACCATTTTAAAATTTCCAGTTGGTGGATCCTGATTTCCTTGGTACTTAATTAAAAAACAAAAAAAAAGTTATAGTTTTTCTTGATTGCGAATCATGTCGAATAAAAACCATTTGTTGAAGATAATATTTATTCAGTCATTCAAAATTAATTTAGGTCCCCAACAACACAGTGAAGTAAGTGAATGACAATACTTCATTATCGTCCATTCCGCACAGCCCCTCAAAAACAGGTTTTGTACCAAATGAAACTGTTGTTGGTAGACACCAAACAACGAAATTCGTTCCCCACCCCCCCGTATAATGATATCCACTAAGGGTTACTTTGGCGTGATTTTACGCAGACTTTCGAGCGCTTTTAAAATATTTCGAGGACCCTGTGCCCGTGCACGGTAACGAGAAAAAGCGTAAAAAACTGCAGCTAGACTTTCTCATTGTTTTATATTTTCCTCGTTATATCCGTCATACGCCTATAACTTCAGGTGGACCGAAAAGTGAGATATTCGAGGAGGGCGACTGAACCTTTTTTTTTATTTCTCTGGCGACGGAACCTTTTTTTTTTCGGTTTCTTTGGACAGGTGCGAAAACTGAAGAAAGATCGTTTTTCTGCAAACGGCACTAAAGTCGTCTATTTCAATACCAAAATTCGATCTTGAATTGACGTTCCCATTACTGGCACAAACATAGGTATGTTGCTAGGCAACACTTTTAGTTCCTAGGAGCCACAGTATGAACTTTAGCTCCTAAGAACTAAAAAGGATGCACTAGGTCATCAAGAATAAACAGCATTGTTGCGATAAATACACCATATAGTTGAGTATTTTTGTTTTTATCAGGAAAGACTTCAAGATTCACATTCTTTCTCGATCTCTGTAGTTCATTCGTTATTCTCGGGATCTGACTGATTGGATAACTTGTTTTTGAATAATCACGGCCAGCAATACCTTTTTGCCTCACAACGATATTGTTTACCTTCAATTGATTACCGAGCCAAGCACAGTGGAATATGGAGAGAAATAAATGATCGCTATTATTATTGTTGATATGCTCAATAACCTAACATTTTCCACTTCACCTATACCTGGACTGGCGCGGTATTTGCTATTAGGGCTGACACCTGGTCCAAATGAATTCATCGATTCAATAGAATACACAAAAAGGTCACTCTGTGGTTGTATTTATATTGAAACTACGCACGTTTCGGGTAGTATTGAATTCGTGCCTCTAGTCTCTGATGACATGACGCATGTCAACACAAATTGTAACAAAATAAAGTAGTCTAAGGTCTTGCTTCTATTTACTTAGTCATATTATTATAATAATCTGTCAAGTGAGTCACATTGGTGCTTACTTCAATTATTTTTATTTTAGTTATGGTCAGTTCATAGAAATAACTTATATTCAATTTATATTCAAGTTTAACTCATCTTAAGAGTTGACTAAGATGCGTTCATAGAATTTCATCTAACAAATATTTAATTTAGTTCATTCCTTATGGGAAATAGAGCTGTTGAATTAAATTAAATATAAATGAGATTCTATGAACTGACCATTAATTCTTTCGGTTGCAGAAATAATAGCATGTTCCATTCGGATCAAAAGTGACTTTGTTTGACTCGCAAATTTTGCTTTTGCTCGGCTTTGCTAGACGCTCCGCCTTGCAAATGCAAAATTCGCTTGTCAAACAAAGTGACACTTTTGATCATGATAAAACAATCTACTATTAATTACTCTGGCAACTGAAGTGTGAACGTATAGAATGATCTCGAATGTTATAAAAATTTCCGGAATGATCTCAAACGCCAAAGAGTGTTCAGAAATGTTCTAGAATGAGCAGTATTTTCTAAAATATTCAAGGAGGTTCCAGGTTTATTCGATGTTCTAGAAAGTTCAGTAATTTTCTAGGATGACCTCCAAAGCCCTATAAACTTCAACAATGTGTTTATGACATTCACGAAATGTACTAGATACTTCAAGAATCATATCAAATTCTCTCGGATGTTCAGAAGTGTTCCCAAATTTTCAGAAATGTTCTCAAACATTTCAGGTTCTTAGAATGATCTTGAAAGTTCAAAACATGTCAAAAATATTTCAGAATGTTCTAGACATTTCTGGAATGATCACAAATGTCATAGTATTCAGAAATGTTCTTAAATCTTTCGGGAGTATTTTTTGAGAATGAGCAGAATTTTCTAGAAGGTTCAAGACTGTTCCAGAAGGATATAAAAATTTCTATAATTTCTATAATATAACCCATCAAGTTCTGACATGTTCTATAACTTCCTATATCACGAAATGTACCAGAGATTTCACATTCAAAATTTTAAAACACACAACTTTGCCTAATTATAGCTTATTTTGAAAATCTGACTACGCCACTGGATTTTACGGAAAAAATGTGTAGAAGGCAGTATTTATTTTCTCGATAAGTTGAAAGATAACTGAGATACGGGGTGGGTTCCAAAATGTCAGATTTTCAATTCTGCACTGTATCTCACAAAGAATATTGTTTGCGGTATCCTCAGTTTCACAAAAAAAAGTTGCCAGTGTTGAGAGATATCACGTAAGGACATAGAAAATAGGACAGCCTGTATAGTGCTGACTGCTGACCCGTCACTTCTAGCGCTAAACGATGCACCTAATCTTGTTATGCCGTCGCAGAAAGCCACTTGTCAACGGAAAACTCGATGTAAGCTTTTCCAAATGTCAATTATTCAAATAGGCAAATGTTCTCAGACCAACACTTTCTCGAGTTGCACAGAAACTTTTATTATATTCAACTTCGACTATTCATAACATTTCGTAGCCCCCAAAGACAAAGAGTTATCATTGAAGTACGCATTATGCATTATACAATCAATTTGATATTTTCAAAGATCCCAATAATGGTTATTCATAGTAGTAATTCCTTGTTTTAGTGAAATATTGAATACCACATTTAGTATTATCGATCCTAATTAGACTAGTTTGGGGATAAATATGTCAGAGAAGAATAGTTTAAAATATCTTGCTATTGTTGATCAAAAACGTGACTGAGATTATGGAAAGACATGCCCTCGATACTCTGACCATGATTTCATGAAGTTACATCTATCATTTGCCATTTCAATCAATAATTGGTGTAGGTATTTGTGTCACCTTGTATCATACTCTTTATGTATTCAGCTACACTATAACAAAAGAATAATAAAATCGGACATGAATTAACAAAGTTATTGATGAGCAAACTTCATCAATATTCAGAGAGGATCGATTATTTTGGTGGTTATGTCCGAAGTAAAAAAGAGAGTGCTTAAAAAATGATGCGATGGTTTTTTTTTTCGAAGTGTTTTTGATATCCTACGTATTTTAATCCCCTGTATCTCAAAAGTCAAGACTTTCAGGACATACGTGAGTGGGGAGTTTTTTGAATATTTGCATGACTTTGAGGAACACCCTGTATGAATTGTCTAATGATGATGTAGTCAATCAAAGGGACATGTTTCAGACTTATAAAAGTCCATCTTCAGCCGTATATTAGAAGTTACTACAGACATGTGAAAATATACATATTGTTATAAAACCAAAAATTGACTTACGTGAAGGTGAACATTATACAGGGTGAGTCATTGAAATGCGAACGTGAGATAACGACTTCGCTGTTTGACATAGATGAATAAAAATTTTTGTGATGGTCTAGGCTCATGAGAAGCATATTTCTAAATTACTTTGCGTATACAGGGTGACTCAAATATGCGTGGCGTATGAAAGTTATACTTTTTATTATAGGACACCCTGTATTTTATTACATTTTCGGATTCTCCTTTGTGAATTGATTCCATCAATGCATCACACTTGGGTCTAGCAAGAATGATTACAGAGATATAGGGTGTGCAAAATCGAGATATTTCAACTTTAGGATTTTTCTGGATCAAAACTATTCATTATTGGTCAAAACGGCATACATGTCCCTATCTTAACTTTTGATTTACTATCTACTGATATTTAATTTAGACGAATACAGGGTAGTTCTGAATTCAGAATTATGAACCACCCTGTATTCGTTCAAATTAAATATCAGTAGATAGTAAATCGAAAGTTAAGATAGGGACATGTATGCCGTTTTGACCAATAATGAATAGTTTCGACCCAAAAAAATCCTGAAGTTGAAATATCTAGATTTTGCACACCCTATATCTCTGTAATCATTCTTGCTAGACCCAAGTGTGATGCATTGATGAAATCAGCTCACAAAGGAGAATCCGAAAATGCAATGAAATATAGGGTGTCCCATAAGAAAAAGTATAACTCTGATACGTCACGCATTTTTAAGTCACCCTGTATAAAGCGAAATATTTTGGAAATGTGCTGCGCATGAGCCTAGATCATCACAACAATTTTTGTTCATCTAAACTACTTACCAGATGAAGTGGGACAACCAAAAAATTGTCTAATTTTGATAAGCTATAACTCGAAAATTTCTTGGCCGATATCGGATTTTCAACCAATGGTAGAAAGCGTCATCCTTGGGTTATGCATCATTGGCGTCGGGTTTTTATTTTTGCGATTCGTTCTCTTTGTACAGAGTGTGAATTAAGAGCCGGAAAAATTTCAAATGTTTGACCAATAATTTGAGAAATGTGGGGGACCCTAGAATTCTTTTTCAGATGTTGGGTGAATGGTTGGTCCGATACCTCGAGACGTCTTTGAAATTTTTTGGATTAATTGCTTTGCTATGGAAAAATCGCCATTTTATGAAATTTCATTTTTAATTTGAAAAATGGCCTCTTTTAGTTAAACATCAACAGCCAACATCTAAACTGGAGCAAGGGATATTTCTACTGAAGATAATTAACACCAGTGGCGCGCAAAAAGGGGTTAATGATATTTAGAAACGAAAAATTCGTTTGTATTGAAAAAATTCAACAGTTTTATTGATTGTAAAAAGTTGCCATACATTCAATTAGCATGATGTTGACAAATTCAGAGGTGTGCAAAATTGGAAAATCAGAATTGCAGTCTCATTATCATTGTTTTTTTACTTATCCAAGGTGAGCATCCAAGTTATCCATTGGCGTATTAAAGAGGATCCATCATCAAGGCGATTCAAAAAGTTTGATATGGAAACATTTTTAATAATTTAATCAACTGTTGTTCTTTGTACCCCAGTGAAAATTTTCTTGTATCATTATTCATGAATGAAAATTCAGGAACGTAATTCGGGCTTCTGATGTTTTGCGAGCCGTACAATTTGATGATTCTGTCAGAAAAAATTTCAAAAAATCTTGTTGATATTTTTCAATAGAACGTTTTTGTCGTTTCCAAATATCATAAACTCCTTTTTGCGCACCTCTGAATTTGTCGACATCATGCTAATTAAGGATATGACACCTCTTCAACTGTAACGATCAATAAAACTGTTGAAGTCTTTCAATAAAAACGAATTTTTCGTTTCTAAATATCATAAACCCCTTTTTGCGCGGCACTGGTGTTGATTATCCTCAGTAGAAATCCCTTGTTGCAGTTCAGATGTTAGCTGTTATTCTTTAACTAAAAGAGGTCACATTTCAAATTAAAATGAAATTTCATAAAATGGCGATTTTTCCATAGCAACGCAATTAATCCAAAAAATTTCAAAGACGTCCCGAGGTATCGGACCAACCATTCACCCAACATCTGAAACAGAATTCTAGGGTCCCTCACATTTTCCAAATCATTGGTCAAACATTCGAAATTTTTCCGGCTCTTAATTCACACTCTGTACAAAGAGAACGAATCGCAAAAATAAAAATCCGACGCCAATGACGCATAGCCGAAGGATGACGCTTTCTACCATTGGTTGAAAATCCAACATCGGCCAGGAAATGTTCGAGTTATAGCTTATCAAAATTAGTCAATTTTTTGGCTGTCCCACTTCATCTGGTAAGTAGTTTATCTCAAACAGCAAAGGCGTTATCTCACTTTCCCACTTTCAATGACTCACCCGGTATGTTTTAAAAAAGGATGCCGATGTCTGTCATCATAATATTGTGATTGATAATAAATAGTTTTCGTTTGAGAATAAACGGGTTTTCATTAAAAATGAAGGGCCCCGTGCCCTAACAACGCGCACTTATGAAATCAAAAGTCAAGTCCCAGAAGGAAAAATTTGACGAGCACTCAAGGTGCTCGTAAAAACCATTTTTGGTTGTAAAACTGGAAAAACTAAAGGGTCCTGTACCCTTGAGAGAGCGCACTAAAAATCCAAAAATCCGCACTAAAAATCCAAAAATCAATTCAGAATGGGCGTGTACACCTTAGTGGAAATTTTAACTCAAACCATGTTTATGATGATCCTTTTATACATAAATAATAATTGACGACATAATTCGATCGAAAAATTAACTGGAATGTTTTATTTTTGGACATAAATAATAGTACCTTCTGAAAACGGACTCTGACGTAGAAACCTCATCTCGCCATAGTTGAAAGAAAATACCAAACGCCCGACGGAGACTGAGGCAACTGATATATTAATTCTTTCAACTGTGATCTCGCGCTAGTTCACTCTGTCAGAAATCATGTATCATACATCTCTGTCTGGAATAGTCTTGTTTCAGTATTAGGGTTTTGACGTCACATCATCGCCTCGTTTTCAGAGGTCAGAAAAATCGGGGATTTCAATATTTTTTTATAAAACGTAGGGAGCTCACAGCAAGAAACAGTTTGCGGTGGAGAGCTAGTTTGGGTGAGTTCTATCGAATTATGAAATAAAATGTTTTTGTGATATAAGCCCATTGATGGGGCCAAAAGCCAAAAACTTGTTAAATTCAACTCAAGGTTAGAAAAACGAAATTAATTTAATGAACCTTGACATAAGTCAATGTCTTAATGACACGATATCATGACAAGTGGCATAGGACACATAATTGAAGTAAATTAAACACTTGGATGAATGTGAATTCAATTAGTGGTAGTACAGTTAGATTTTGGTGGGGGAGGGGGGAATTCCAACAATGATGATTAAATAGCAAATCCAAAATATAAGCAAATGAATAATGAAAAAGAGGAGACCAAAGCAGTGCCGGTTTAAGGTGATTTGCCTCCTGGTGGCCATCGTATTTGGATTTTTCCCATGACACATTTTTGAAGTGATAATGAATTCTATAGGCAGGTTGGACGTTTTCTGGGATGGGAGTAAAACGGCAAACTCGCGTCCCGGGTGCTGCGTACCATAAGACCGGCATAATCATACAAGCAGTGTACCTATACCATAGAAGTTCTACGCACACCAGTTTTTTTTTAGAAGTTTGATGAACAAAGTGAAAAATATAATATAACAAACAGGATGTTGTGGAATAAAATCAAGAACATAATTATTTAGTGTTCACATAATGAATAACAAGGAAAATGAATAGGTATATGTTAGAATAAAAAAGGAAAATCAAATGATAATAGGCAAGTACATAACGAGGAACATAAAGTAACAATACAAAAATGTGTTTTCTTGCTTCAATCTATGCTTCAATGAAAGCCTTTATGTATGATACTCTTCACAAGCTCTATACATTAGTTTCATTTAGTAGATCTTGTTTGAGTTGAGACAAAATTGTTAGCTCAAAAATTTCGAAAACTAATATTCATATTGGGAGAAGGAGATATTATATTACATTATTCTCGTGTAGAACTTGGACCAATTCCATAACAGGAGTTTCTGTTTTGATCCCTAGGAGAGAAAACTGTTTTTTTTTTTTTCAGATGAATAATATTCGTCAGAAACAAATTTGCCCAGATCCTTTTTTTGTAGTTTAGTTGCCAATTTGATCAAATTTCCATCCTCTGCTGAAACTATCTTGAACAGAAAGTCAAATGATTCTTAACAAGATTTGTAGGTGGAAGTCCGACGAAAAATTTCAAATCTGCAACTTAAAATAAAACACTGTGTCCGCCATTTTTCTCTCTGGTTTGAACTTTTTGCCGTATTTTTTTTTCTAATTGTGCTTTTCTAGTGTAGTGATAAAATCTTTCACGTGAAAAATCGAAATATCCAGCTGATGACTGATGACAAAAGATGTGCAGTTGTATTTTCATATAGCCGCCCTGAAGATTTTGCACCCAAAAGACTCCTGGTAAAACCGGAACTGGACCAAAGCAGGTGCAAAACAACATAAAACTAAATCTTGTTTTTGGTAAACTCTAAAGAATTGAAAAATGTTTATACAATTATAGTTTACCTGTTCATTAAGGGATGTAACAGAATTATTGTTCATAGCAGAATTTTATCTTGACGAATAATGGTTTATTCACATTTTCATTATCAAATTCGTTTTTTTCAGCCAAATTTTTCTTTTTATGTTCTGGTTCCAAAAAAAAATTGGGAGAAAAACCAATTGCATGATAAGTGCAAAATTACCCCACATGCAATTCGGGCAAACACCAACCCCCTCCCCGAACCCACCACTCACCTGCTGCATCTTCTCGAAGTCCAGGTACGGCCTCTGCACGTGCGCGTGCCGCATGTGCCGCGTCCGCTTCCTCGGCGACGCCTCGTACCCCGCCAGCTTGGGCGGCGGGCTGCCCCCGCTGTGGGCCACCCCTGTTGCCCCGGCTGCCGCCCCCCCACTTGTAGACCGCCGCTCCGGCTTCACCGCGCCCGCGGGCGGCGACGTGCGGAATTGCACTGGGGTGGCTCGGCTCGTCGTCGTCGTGGTCGTCAGCAGGTGGTGGACCTGGACCAACATCAGAGAATAAGACAGGTTGGCCCATGTTTTTTTCCACCACTAACTTGAGAAATCACCATTACTCGAGGATTTTCTCTAATGAGAAATAACACTTTTTATTTCTGACAGTGACATTAAAAGCTTATATCATCATAGTTACGATATCTATTATGAGGGTCATAACTCCCTTGGGATGTTATAGATGCTATAATTCCCTCTAAATAAAATTAAATAAGAAATGCATAGCAACAACCACGCAGTAACGTAGCAATAAGGAATCTCCTATTCACGGTAGTCAAGTTCATCATCTGACGTTCTGATGACATTGAAACTATACGGAAAAACATGTCTAAATTCCAATCGGAAAGGTATCTAATGAATGAAATCAGTCAGAAATAAAATTATCTATGTATCACGGGAATTACTGAGCCTCAATAACCTCAGGCAATTGCTGTCCCTCGGGCAAGAGGCCCTCGGGACGCAAACTTTGCCATCGGTAATTAAGGCCCTCATAATTCCCTTAATACATAAATAACTATTAAACCTAGGTAAGTGATGAATAGATGAAGCAATTTTTCCTAAGTAGATAGAACTGTCAATAGTGTCAATGATTAGCAATATTCGCGAGATTCACGAACTGGGCGACATCTAGGTTACATAATACTCCAAACTGGGGGAAAACAAACTGTTGTCTATGGAAGTGCATAGACTACATTGTATACATCTTGCTGTAGCTGTAGTTGTCAAACTTGTCAATGACATAAAGTAACAGTACACAAGCTAATGGCACCAATGGAATTGAGTGAGGATTGAGTTTGTTTTTCCCCAGTTTTGACGTGGCTTTGACATGGAACGATGAAAACCGAGCGCCACCTGGTAACATTGATTCCCGCGAATACACATATAAAAGTCGTGACACAATGTAGATGAATAGATAATAGGGAAGAAAAAATAAGAATTGCAGGTCTACTATTGGTCAATTCTAACCTTGAACGAGTTTTGAACCAATCATACTGTTATTACTTATTCCTATTCCTTATTCTTCTGCATTGTGTTTGGACCTTTATAGATACCGATGCGCAGGGTTATTATATATCTATAAGGACAGGGTTACAGCATAACAGCAATCTTGAATTCCTGAAATTCCTTTCTGATGACATCACATGATGGCAAAACAGAATTTCCAACCTAGGAATAAGTTAGGCTTTCTTGACTGTGTTCACTCAACTTGCTGAACTTGTTTTGTTTTTATGACTTTCTCTGTTTACATCTTGCAATGAACAGAGATAACACAAGAAAAGTCATCTTCAGCAAGTTCAGCAACACAAATGAGCTGACCATTTATATTATTTGAACAGATGACAGATGCCAATACGCAAGGGTTAGAGTTTCCGAAAAATAAACATGAAATTTTGAAAAAGATAACAGATTTGGACTGGAACACCGAATGATGAACTGAAGCATCAAATTGTTGTTAATTGTGGTATTTATCAGTATCCTTCCTAACTTCATGCAGGCGGGGTGGGTACAATAAGAATTCCATTCGTACCAGTATATCACCTGACGAAGCTACTGTGTTAGCGAAACATGTCGTGTGTTTGAGAATTTTGTGGAAATCTGGGTTCCCATCAAGTAATCAAGTAACAGCAGGTACTAGATACCATTCAAGAGCCACTTTCCAAATTTGTTCTATCCTTTTTCTATTTCTTTTGATAGTGCTGAGACATTGAGCTCCGCTCACCCTGTACAATATATTGTGACATTTGAAGAAGAATTTCGTGGAAATCTGGGTTCCCATCTAGTAATCAAGTAACAGCCTAGTCAATTGAAAAAAAAAACAATAACAATTCGTATACTAACAGAGTGCTAACAGGGCAATGCCCCCTAAGAACAACGGTCAGGGGCAGCTGCAACAAAGACAGCCTGTGTCACGGTAACCTGTCTCTTTCACACTCCTGTTGTTTAATGGCGGATTGGTGTATAAATTGTCTTTTATGATTGGAGTACTTGAGATCTTTTTTTTTTATTTAAACAGGCAAAAAGTGAAGACAGAACTTCATTGTTTTTTGTTATGTGAAATATCGCTAAATTTGGCGTGTTTTATTTCTTCAAAAGTGTTAGTGTGAATTGATTATTGTTGAAAAAATTTGTGTTTTCGAATTAAGAAACAATGGTTATTTATATTGTGTTGCCTTTGGATGCAAAATGAGCAAAATTGTCCTCCATGGGTAAATTGAAAATAGTTCAGATGTGTCCGTGGATGTTCATAACTTAGATTTTAAGTTTCAAAGTTTATTGATAATGAAACCCACAAACTGTTTCATTCGAGAAGGCCTATTCTATTGCAAAGAAAAGTGGAAACACTGGAACAAAAAGAAAAAGGAGAATGACAATCTTGATGAGGTACAAAAAAAAATTTGGAAGGTAAAAACTACAACTTAAAATTTTTAAACTCAAGAGCTACATATTGTCTTTTCAGATTAGCCTTTGGAGCTTCTCCTTCTCCAGAAAGGAAATAATGAAGGTGTACATTCTGGGCGACGCAGATATTCATCTCCATTGAAATAAATTCGTCCTAACATTGTACTTTTATTCACTTTTTATTCACCTTCTAACAGTGAAATGTTTACGGAAAAATAGGTACTCTTAAAAATTAGGGTTAAAATAGACCTTAGGTACTAGATACCATTCAAGAGCCACTTTTCTTTGTTCTATCCTTTTTCTATTTCTTTTGATAGTGCTGAGACATTGAGCTCCGCTCACCGTGTACAATATATTGTGACATTTGAATGAGAATATGTAATTTCACTTTTGAGTCGATAAAAAAATCAATAATTATTTTCAAATAATAAATGATTGCACCACTATCTTTTTTCCTAAATGAATATTTATATTTAATCACGTATACTCTTGAATAAAAGCAAAAAATTAGAAAATATTTCAAATAATGCGAGCGGTTCCCATTAGCCAACATAAGATAGAAAGAGATAGGTATCCGTAACCACTGCGGGTTGCCTGAACAATATTTTTGCCTCACTCGTAGTTCACAGAGGATCCCTTCCAGGTGTTTATATTGAGTTCATTGAATAAGACACATTACCTCATCGTCGGAAGAGCCGGAATGCTCGATGTGGACGCCATCTTCCACGTAACACTTCAAGTACGGCGAACATGGCGACGAGGGACTGAGGTTGCCGATTTGAGACATGTTTTCTTCGTTCTCGGGAGTGAATCTGCGAAGGAAAACACAGTCGAAACGATAATATTCGCAACAATCGCAAAATGGCCCACCTCTAGTGACAGTTTTTGGAACCGCTCTAGACGAGGGAATAAATGAAAGGGTACTTTTAATCCCTCATTTGGGGGAGTGAAGTAGTACTTTTGATCACTCAGGGACATGAGTACATTACATGTTGTTATATGTACCAGACTTGGTACCAGATTTGAACACAGCTGTGTAAAAATTACTAATTTACATTGAATACGTGTGGCAAGCATTTGTTGTTCACCTTTCATGGATTGTCCCGAATTACTCGACATTTTATGGAAAACGACCTGGAATCAATATCGACAGATACAGGCCCAAAGTAACGTGATTTGGAATATTCAATGATATGATTATCATAATTTGAAATTCACTAACTCCTGTTGAAACTTTGACCTCAGGTTTAGTGTCCTAACCATATGAAGGAATATAAAATAATTTAGAATTGATAACATTATCTACGAGTACATAACAAAATTCTTCCAAGCTGAATTGAAAATAGAGTGATTTGTGAGTTTTTTAATGAATTTGCCTAATTTTGTTACTTATTTCAATAAAAAAATAAGTCACAGAATTCGAAAACTAACATTGCCATTATTGTTGAATTCAGCAATTCAACAACAGCAATGATATTACAGAGTGTCCCTGAAAGGTTTGTACAAAATCTTAGCACATATTCCTGATGTTGAAATAAGCCGAAAACTCCAAGAAAGTATTTTGAAATATCCATTTTTGCACTGCTAATTCACTGACCAAATTATATCCAAAAAGATAACTGCAAACATTTTATATTCAAAATAATTTGAATATTCCGGTTCTGTATCGAACATTTAAAATCGAAATATCTCGAAATCGGCTTACTTTTTGCGGATCATCACAAGGTTATCTTTTTTGCTTAAAAATGTTCAGAAAAATATTTCATCGACAAATAAAGTAGGGAATTACACTGAGAAAAAAGTTATGGCAATTCTAAACCATAAGAACTGCATTGGTAAGCACCCTCTAATGGCTTCAGTGAAAAGGTGCTTGCATTCGTGTTTCGCATCCCAAAAAAACTCAAAATATCAATTTTTGAAGCAATACGATCAAGAATGTTCGTAAATTCTGAGAAATTTGATTTTCATTCTTCAACTTCACCACCCTGTATCTCGGAAGCGAGGCTACTTCGAACTCAGGTAAGTTGCTTCAAATTGTCGTTTTGACCTCAGGAGTATGTGTTGAGATATTATGTGTATTAAGATCAAAATAAAATATTCGCGAGTAACCTTCAACATTATGTTGTAACAAAATTTGCGAATAGGTTATCATTGTTTTCGTCTGGTATCAAAATCGAAAGATAAATGTATCAAAATAAGTTATTTTATTGTAAATTTAATTTATCCTTATTAATGCTATACCTATTTATGTGTATTTCCAGATGCACCATTTATCAGCTATGAATATTCTCGGTTTATTAAATAACGAATTGACCTTGTTCCAATCGATGATGATACAATCAGTAAACATTAGAACTTGACAACTTCATTTTCGCTTAAACATTCAGATTATTTTGTTATTTGCTGATAACTATCATTATAAACCAGAATAGTGAATACAGGAAAGTTGTACATTAGTTATAGTTTCCTTCTTTAGTGGATATCGGTGGAGTTCACTATGAAAGATGAATCTATTGATATCGGTGAAGTTCACTATGAAAGATAAATCTATTTAAATTTTGGAAAAAATAAATCATGTAACTTGGTTTTCACTTTTGACTTTTGAGACCGAACAGTTTCTATGAAATTCTATACTGGCGTACCGTTTTAGAGTCTGAATAAATATACCACCTTCGATTTAATAAATCCCACACCTGCAACACTTCCTTAAACTCTGGGTTGATTTTGGAAAAGACGGTAAACACAAAAAAATCAAGACCATTCTTCAAATGAGCTGAAATCTAATACTATTTCCTTGCATGTATAATGAAATATGTATTAAATATAAGGAATCAACATTTTGTATATTATTTTTGCAACCAATAAGAAGTGATTTATTCTCCGGTTAAATGTTAAATGCTTGACAATAATTACTTGAATCTTTGGTTGGATAATTAAATCGCGCGTCTCTTTGTATGGATGTTTGGTTCCAAAGATTAAAATTTGTTTTTGATGACACCGTCGAAGAATGGGATTAACACGAGGGGTGAACCACTTTGGAAATAATCTGTACATTTTGCTAGAAATACTGTCAACCATCAGGAAATACGAGAAATATTCAGGCAATACAGGCAATATCTTGGAAATACAAAAAATAAATTGGCAATACAGGGAATATCTTGAAAATACAGGCAATATGAAGGGAAACTGTACAATGAATGAGAAAATATACTTTCAAGTAATGACCGAGAAAACGATATTGAATATACATATACAGGAAATATTCAGGAAATACAAGCAATACACAGGAAATACCGAGGGAAATACATAGTAACATTCTGGGATTCGTAGGGAATATGGGCAATAAACAGGAAATACAAGAAATACTGATTTTATTGCACAATAAAAAGAAATACTGGAAATGTATTCAATAGTCCTTTAAAGTATTGCCGACTTGGCAATACCTGTACAATGTACATCTTTCACCCAGCGGATCAACCCAGGGCCTACTTTAGAGTAGGCCCTGATCAACCCCCTCGGATCAACCAAGGCACCAACACCCCAAAAACCACCCACCTTCGGTTCTGAGCATCCCCCACCTGCGACCACTTCCTCTTCTCGGCCGCCGAGCAGGCGGATGCCGCCCGCAGCGGCTTCGAGGGCGACCGGCCGCCCGACCCTGCCGCCCGGCCCGCCCTACCGCCTCCGTTGATCACCTCGAGCTCCTCCTCGGAGCTGTGCGCGTCGTGGTGGTCGGCGGGGGCGGGGCTGCCCATCGAGCAGCCTGTGTCTGCCGGCGAGACGGTGCATGTGCGTTCTCCTGACAGCACTGGAACAATAGAGGAGGGCGTGAACGGATAATTGGTGGCCGTATAAATAGCGGATTCGGCGGCGCATGGGACCATAGGCTACACATATACGGATAGATAGGTCAAACCATGTTTATACTTTCCCCCATCCGCTCGGCCCGATAACCGAGAGAAACAGGAATGATGCAACTACAAATACTATCAAAACGTGATGATGAAGAACAACGCTGGCAGAATTTCTTATTGTACGTCTCCAAGAGTGATACTGCTTGTGTTTTAGAAGCATTTCACAGGAAGTTATTGCGCTATGATTTAGAGAGATCATCGAATTCTTCATATCCCCTCATCTACCGAGATATGTGCTTGTGTCTTGATGGCCAAAACTGCGTGAGTGCTTCTCTGCCCATGTATATTGTGAGACTGATCACTCAATTACGAACTTGCAGAAAAATATCCTCAGAATAACCTTCAACGGCCTAGTTTACTCAATCAACACTGAAGTAATATGTTCAATTTGTAACCTACATGAAATCGAATCACTTGAACATGTCTTGTTGGTATGTCCAATGTATAGAGGCATACGGGAAAATGAACTTTTTATATTATATTATACGAGTGTTTCAAGAAAGTATTTTTCAATTCTTATCAACACTAATCAGAACCTACATATACTTATTGATTAACAACTGAGGAAATTAAAATCACTTATTTCTACCTCTTTTTTAGCACTTACCGAAAAAAACATTAATAACAATAAACAAACAGGTGACCTGTAGTCAATAACGCGTATGCCCTCCTCGAGTTTGCATTACAGAATTCAACCGCCGTGCCATCGAGTTGATCAAATTTCTCGAGTAGTCACGAAGAACTGCCGAGAGAATTGCTCAAATTTTCCTTGAAGGGCGAATCATAGCGCTTGAAGATTCTCTGACAAGGCCGGACGAAGACGAATGAGTCTCCGGAGTTCATCCCTAAGATGCTCTATTGGTTCTGAATCATTGTTAAAAAAAATAAAAAATTCCTGTCCATTATTTTTAGAATTTCATTCAGTCCATTCGGCGACTTGTCCATCCAGAGAAGTGTCATAGACATTGAACTGATTCTCTGGGAGAATGAATTGTTGGTCATATAAATAAAAATTCGGCGGCGCATGGGACAGCTGGTCAGTCATTAGGATTTCGACAATTCGGCAAATAACTGACAGGTTAGACGACTGTGTATCATTCTGAAGGTGTTTGCATCCCTTGTTTTTGCTCGTGACATGGGCAAAATTATCACTGAAGCCTAAATAAGTACGCCGTTACACACAACGAGGTGACACGATCCACGGTTGAATTTTTGACTGATAAGTGTTAAAAATTTACGAGCTCCAGACTCATCGTAAGGATATATTAGAGGATATAATAGTCCTCGAAGATGTTTTTCTTTTTTTTCCAAGATTCCCCTATCTCTAAAAAAATAATTAGTTGTATTATGTACAAAAAAACTTCTACACCCCAATTATTACGAATATACCTACAAAAAACGACACTCACCCTGAATATTCAATATCACATACAAGCGACAGTTTTATACTGAAGCTTCGTGATTCTTCCTGTTTATTCACTTACAATATATACAGTATGATGCAAATGTATGGAATAAATTCATTATTTCAGAAATGGGCGACATTTGAAGAAATTCCATAAACACGTGAGTTTTAATTTTTGAAGCCTCATCTCATGACATTCATGAGATATGTTACGTCACTGGTGTAGAAGTAATGACGTAATGGACGATTTTTTCAAATACAAGCAGGGGTCATGTGACACCTCGTTTGAAAGGTCTACTGATCGTCTATCCAACAGTCAAAACTTTGCATAAGAATATTGCAATTAAAATGGATTATCATTTGGTTAACTGAATCTTGCAGAGGTCTGCTACTGAGAATTGAACATCGAAGGGTCGTCTAGTTGAAAAAATACACAATAAAAAAAGTTCTGAACTCTAGTTTTTGAAATGAATTTATTCCATACATTTGCATCATACTGTATATGTAATTCAATTATTGTACAATTTGTAACCTTCGTGAATAAACATTATTATTATCATCATTATCAATAAATGCAATAAATAGTATTCATTAAAAACGATACAGTAGAAGAGAGAGTAGCATTTGAGAGAAAGCAACAAGTTTTTAGTTTTTTTCATCTGAAACCTCGTCTGAAACCATAGGAGTTTGCATATTTTATATAAAAAAAACATACATCACCTGCCCTGGAATCCATTATATAGATGAAGAACAAACTATGCTGTGATGCGTCAGATATGAGATATAATAAAATTGATATCAAATCAAATTCGTTTTTTTTTAATTGATTATAATTCAACTCAAATTATAAATAGGTCTGGAGGTTCATATAGATACAATAGGAATTATTGAGGGTGAGCTTATTTGAGGTGTGCAGTCAAAAAAATAAGCAGAGATTTGAGTATATTTTGATATTTTAGAGGTGTTTTTTTTTATCTCTTGCGGCTCACGAAAGAAAATTCCTTGCGTATCCAGATATTTCGAAATTTCTCGAGAAATTTCTGCTAAATTTGATATTGAAAGGCCATCGCATAACTCGATAGACAATATGGAAATTAATATTCACTGATTGATTTTGTTTTCAATTTCTCGCATTTTCAAATACTACAGAAGTAAGGCATTTGTATCACTCTTGTTTGATGATGTATTATATCAACGATTACAAGACACCTATAAAGACAATAGGTATACTTTGAGTAACTATACCCGAGTAACTAACTATACAATTACATTCACAACTGAAATTACGAGAATCATTATAATATATGACGCGTGCTTATCTATCATCACAATGATGTCTTTATTCGATTTTTTTGGTTGTTGTCTTCAATATTCACCGCGTACATTGATCTGAAAGATATATATGAAAGATAATCATTGTTTACCCTCTATTGCTCGACTACACAAGGATCAATCATGATCATGCTTGAATGTGAAACGTGTCTCACACCGAACAATAAGAATAAATTCTACCAGGAATGGAAAATATATCTTTATGATAAATTCAATAGAACGCTCGCTCTGCATAAACAGTTTGTTAGGTGTGGCAGGGAACATGATAAGCATTGTGAATCAGATATTAAAAAAAAAGAGGTGTTCCGTCAAGCGGGGCTATATCGGACGATATTTTCAATCATATGCCAGTATTTCTATTGTTATATACGAAATTAAAGCTAACTGATGCATACCCCAATAAACTTAGCAGAACCACTTCTATATTTCGGATTTACAATAGTACTATAATTTGTTACTAATTTAGTACTAATTTATTATCATATTCGCTAAGACTATAATCACGAATTTTTTACTCATCATTTCAAGGAAAAACACGACGATTTGACTATCTCGATCTCAACCTAGCAGAACCAAAACTCAAATCACATGTTTTTTCAAATTCTGTTGTACCATCGATAAGTTACTAATTCATTACTAGTTTATTACTAATTTATTACCACATTCGCAAATTTCCAACACTTCATTCAACAGGGAAAACCAACGGCTCTGCTATCTTTATGTCATCCTAGCAGAATCATAGCAAAGAATTTACTATTTCGATCGAAAACTCTAGATACACCATTACTAACTTATGACTGTATTCACAAATCATTAATAATCATTTCTAGAAAAAAAACGTTTATTTGACTATATCGATCTCAACCTAGCAGAACCAAAACTCAAATTCTATTGAAATTCTATTGAATTATCAATTAGCTGTTAATTCATTACTAATTTATTACCAAATTCGTGATTATGTTAATAAGTTAGTAATAAAATAGTAATAAATTATGGTATATTTGAAGTTTTCAAAATATTATTGTTTAGCTATGGCTCTGCTAGGTTGACAGAAAGCTAGCAGAGCCGTTGGGTTTCCTTGTTGAATGAAGTGTTAGAAATTTGCGAATGTGGTAATAAATTCAGGGTTGGCAAATATCATGATATTTATATATATATCAAAATATCATAATATCGGATATATATCCGATATATATCCGATATATATCAGAAATTTCGATTTTGTTCCTAGGCTGATATGCCAAAAAAAAAACACAATATAAAATACCTTTATTTTGGTAAAAACGAAAATCAAACTTCAGTTTAATTCTCGGTTTAATTTGAAATAACAAACCACGAAACAAAAAATAATATTTTTCCGAAAATATGTAATATTTATATGGTAATATAAAAAACTTGTCGTTTGATAAATTTTTAAGGATTGCAAAACCGGGAAAGAGGAATATAATCATCATTATCAATATTATCATCTTCACTCAAGGCAACTAATTCATCATTCGACGAGATCCAGTCCAAGCTTTTGGCTTTTTTATCTGTATTTGGGTTTAAACATTTAAAAATAAATACTAGCTTACTGGCTTTTTCGTTGCCTAGACGATTTCTTAATTTAGATTGAACTATTCCAAAACTCGAAAAAAATTCTTTCTAAATCAGCTGTTGCCGCTTCTGCACTGAATAACTGCTCACATAGTTGTAAAAAGAGTTCTTTTTTGGCCATTTCGAGTCAGGAATTGCAGCCGATTTCCACCAAATCGTTGTGTGCGTGAGGCCTGTTTGTTTGTATTGCTAAACTTGCTGAAGTTGATTCTTTTTTCATAGTTGTCTCTGTTCATGGCATGATGTAAACAAAGTAAGTCATAGAAAAAAATCAAGTTCAGCAGGTAGAGCAAGGACAAATGAACACGCCTGATGTACCATGTACCTAACAAGCAGTAAACAAAAACCGGGGATTCCCCGAGTTGTAAGTTATAACCACGAAACGCACTGTTGTCACGTATTCATTTTTAACGCAAAATATCAAGGATTTTTTGCTCCGGTATTTATTTTGTTAAAAAGAAGTAAATGATATATATCATGATATATATCAATCAATAAATATCAGATATATATCATGATACATATCATGATATATATCACTTGATATATATCGGCCAACCCTGAATAAATTAGTGATAAATTAGTAACTTATATCGATATTACAACAGAATTTCAAAAAACATGTGATTTGAGTTTTGGTTCTGCTAGGTTGAGATCGAGATAGACAAATCGTCGTTTTTTTTTCCTTGAAATAATGAGTAAAAAATTCGTGATTATAGTTATCAGTTAGTAATAAAATAGTTATAAATTATGGTATATTTAAAATTTTCAAAATATTAAATTTTCAGCTATGGTTCTGCTAGGTTAACATAAAGCTAGCAGAGCCGTTGGTTTTTTCTGTTTAATGAAGAGTAATAAATTTGCGAATATGATAATAAATTAGTAATAAATTAGTAAAAAATTATAGTACTATTGCAAATCCGAAATATTGGAGTGGTTCTGCTAAGTTTATTGGGGTCTGATGCATTCCATACCAAGAGGTTAACCTACTGAACATATTTACATAAAAACTTTCAAAATTTGGCACGGTAACTTTTTTTAAACGTCGTCCGATATAACCGGGAGTTTGGGGTAATATCAGACCGTATCAGACCTCCTATCAGACGCTTTGATTTGTTTCGCTGAAAAAGTACGTGTTTCTACGACTATAACACAAAATTGCTCTTGTTTCACTGTCTCCGACACATCAATAAGGCACTTTGTATGTCATCAATTTCATTTCCGTATCTTATATCACAATGAATCAATTCTCATCGCCAATGGAATGTCAAATTCCAAGCAATGACAGCTCTGTAAGATAGATGAGCATTACTTGAGAAAAAATCAGATGGCTACAAAACGAAGAAATTAAAAATGTCACTCTGTTATCTGTTACAGCCGTAGAAAAATTATAGTGTATAACTCGCACGGAATGCTAATTTCTCACTTGAAAGAGAAGAAGAAGAGAAGAATTCACTATCATTCCGTGCTTGTTAAACAATATACTATTTGAGATTTTTATGAAAATTTGATATATCAAGACATATCAGAAACACTTTTTCGTTCTCGAGTTGATTTCCAATCATTTCGATCAAAAAAAATTGCGCTAGCTCTTTAAATAGAAGAGGGAGAAAAGGATGAATAGTACTCTGGAAAAACTCTTATTTCAGATCTTCCCGATAAATCCCGAATCAAGTCGATTTGAATCCCGTGATGGCCGCTAGATGGCATCGTTTGAATAATCTGCCGATTTGACATTTTTTTCCGAGAATTTCAAATGGAACCATATATTTTCCCTGCTATGATATGAAAGTAAAGTGAACGAGAAGAAAAATGGCGAAAGCCGCGAGTTGATACCTCTTGAAGAACCGGAGAAATGGAGGGAGAAACACTCGGAATAATATTAAAATTTAAACTGTTAGCATGCCAAATGCCTCCTCATTCGTTATTGGCATTTTGACAAATAAGCAATCCACAATGAACAGTGAAAACTCCCAATGGAACTTCAATTATATTTTGACGTTTCTTTCATTCAAGCCAAGTTGCCTTTTCTCATTCCTGAGCCTATACTCACTACTTACATTTCAATTAGCTATGTCATTACTAAGAGTCTCCTTCACTACTGTGAGATATAACAGCAGTTTGTGAATCCAAAATAAATGAATTATTGAAATCATAATTTCATAGATACAGGATATTTCTGATTACGATTATTGAAGTTAGATTCCTGTGGTGAATATTTTCATAATATTATTTCCAGAGGTTTTCACCATTTTTCTTCTCGTTTGCTCTACTTTCATATAAGAGTAGAATGAATATATGGTTTGAAATTCTCGAAAAAAATGGAAAATTGTCTGATTTTTCAAACGATACCATCTAGCGGCCACCACAGGATTTAAATCGACTTGATTCGTGATTCATCTAGAAGAAACAAAAAAAACCTTCATAATGAGACCAAGATCGTTGAATTCCGTTACACCAAACTGTAGTAATGAGAGTTTTTTCACAGTACTATTCTCCTCCCTCTTTTATTTAAAGAGCTAGCGCAATTTTTTTATCGAAATGATTGGAAATCAACTCGAGAACGTGGAAGAAGTGTTTCTGATATGCCTTGATATATAAATTTTTTATAAAAACCCGTTTAATAAACTGGCCAATGCAATCACGACCTCTAGGGGCTGTCCTGGAAACTTGAAAATAATCTCCAGACATTTTTCTTGGCCACTTTTATCATAAATATTTTTTTCCGAAACCTGTACGGCAAATCGGCAAATAGTTTCCGAGATATAGTCGGCGTCCTTTCTTAGTGAGTGGTACACCCGCTACATAGATCATTTATTCAAATATTCTCATTTTCAACCCTAGTGCGGTGGAGTAAATTTTCCGCACGATTTTATCGATTTATCGTGCGAAAAGTAAAATCTTACGAAAAAGTATAACAATCTTGCTTACTCTTCGCACGCTCGTGAGGAGCGAATATTTGTCACATAAACAAAAGTTTCATTCGAGTAGAAATTACAGTAAACTACATCGATAGGTAGAAGAGAATCGAAAAGCACATCCATTATCGAGTACGATCGAGTTATTATTGGAAACCTTGGCAGTGGTCATGCATGTTGCTTATGATTCTTAGGTCTACTTTCGACTCTGAGAGATGATAAACAACCGAGTAACCAAGTATTTCCATTACGTTTATGGGCACAGATGTAATACAGATAGACGTAATGGTCAGAGGCGCCGAGAAAATTCCCAGGGAGGGGGCAGAATAATCAGAATATATAAAAATGAAATAATAAATACTAATACTGTTCAAATATTGTGCGTATACCTACCTCTATGTAAACACAGTATTTCATTTCCAAAATATTTGGCAATAACCCAGGCAACAACAAAGTTACCTTGAATTTTCTTTTCGCTTCAATATTAGTATATTATACAACACCTCGTACAACACTCGTTTTTTTGAATTCGTAGTTTACACTTTCCTTGGGCATCATTAACTTTTTATTTTTCGAATACAGAAATGCGAGCAGAAATGGGAAAAGAAATGGATGACTATTCTGCGAGGGGTAAATCACTGGGGCAGTCAGGTGTATATTATTTTGGCAGTCCGTGGCAATCCGGTGGCAGTACGGTGGTAGTCCAGTGGTTTATCGTATTTCAAAGTCGACAATAATCACAAACTAAAGCCTAAACTTGTAGATTCAAGATGGCGCTTGCAGGGTGGCGAGCGACTTTGTTATTAATTCTTCGGTTTGCCTGAAAATGTCCAGGTAGGGGTTCTCGAGGTCGGAAATTTCGAATTTCGAGTGCAAATTTGGACATTCAAGATGTCTTCTGCAGGGTGGCGGACGCTCTAGCAAACGACTTCAGTTGATCTTCATCATAAATTAAGAATCTATTTTAAAATTCAAGATGGCGTCTGCAAGGTGACAGATGATTCATTGTCAGAATCGCTTGAAAAAAATTTCACCTTGGGGTTCGCAAGCTCAAGAATCGATACCCACGAATTTTGTGTATACAAGGTGACTCACGGCCGTTGCCTCTTCTATCAAAAAGTCCTTATCAATATTCTTGATTAGTTTTGTTTTCGTTCATCAATTCAAATAATCTTGCAATACCCAAAATACTATTCCAAAATTTCAAATATTTCAAGTATCTTTGTATCAGTTCCGAATACAATGAATACATATACATACAGAGTGACCCAGCGAGCCACCCTCATAATTTTTTTTATTTTTTATGGAGCGATTTCCACGAATTATTTTTCCAATTGTAGAGGAAGAAAATGTGTATTTTGGAGCTTAGCGAGTCCACTTTTATCAAAACCCAAGGCCTACCAGCTCACATTAAGTGGCTGAAAAATCCAGAATCCATATTAGCGATTTTGTTAAAAATAATCCGCGTATGCCACTGGAATCGGCGTCCTCTAAAATAGATTCGTGAAAAAAGATTCAACATCAACGATTCTACAGCGTGTCTCATTTCAAACGACCTCCCCCTCTATATTTCAGCTATTAGTAGTGCGATTCGTACCAAATTTGGACCAGTATGAATAACCATCAATCTGATCAGTTTTTCAAAGACAAACATCATTTTGGACAGTGTCGTGCTTTTTATTGAAATAAAATGGGGGCGATTTTTATGCAAAAAATCTCCTCATTCCAAATAAACAGGTACGGCTTAAATTGTTTTCATTTTCAGCTTCAGAAAAATAGTGAATTCAAATCAAATCAAATTTTGGAACGTTCGATAGCACAGGTAGGTAGGATTTCGTGATTTAAAAGAAAAAAACGAAATTACTATTTTATGGTGAACTCGCCGTTTACGCGAGTAAAGAATTATTACGTTCGCGGAAATGCTTTGCGTCTTTTTTTCGAAACCCTCCATAGAAATAAAAACATAATATTGCTCTTGGTTCGACGTTAATTTTCCTGTAAAAAAAATCATAAAAAATGTACCCCTTTTTATTTTTATAAAAACCGAGATAAAAATGCACTGCACTGTCCAAATGGATGTTCGTCTTTGAAAAACTGATAATATTGATGGTTAATCATACCGGTCCGAACTTGGTACGAATCGCATGACTAAGCTGAGATATAGAGGGTATACAGGTATATTTCAGAGGACAAATTTTAGAACAAACAAAATATTTCAGAGGACGCCGATTCCAGGGGTGTACGCAGATTTTTTCTAAGAAAATCGCTAATATGGATTCTGGCCTTGGCTTTTGATGAAAGTGGATGCTGCTTAGCTCCAGAATACATCTTTCCTTCCTCTACATTTAAAAAAAAAATCGTGGAAATTGCTCCATAAATAAAAAAAATTATTCTGAGGGTGGCTCGCTTTCAAATGAGGTACTGTGTATATGGATAAACTTATTCCACTGAAGAAGGAGAGATTTTCAATCTTTTTTTTACTTAACGGACGGAAAATGCACGTGAACAAATCTAGATCTGCCACTGGCTTTCCTTTTCATTACATGGTGTTACCTAGAGATTTGAACTCTGATTTGAATAATCCATCATGGTTGTTTGAGGCCGTTTCCAAGCATTTAAGCATCATAACTTTCTATTAGGTCGAGTATTAGGTATAGTCTGATTGAGATAATTTTAATATGGAGAGTAATATAGATAACCTCGGAGATAACATAGTTGATGCATATTGAATATCTGATCTTGAATAGGTATACGTGTGCCCCAATAAAAAATTAGCAGCCTGACTAACGATCAAGCGAGGGGTAAACCGCGGTGGAATTCTGGTGTACAAACAACTGGAATTCTCTAGATTTCCTTAGAATTTGGATTTCCTTGGAATTCCTTGGGTGAAGTGCGTTATATACCTCGATCCTGGTCTACAAACAACTGGAATTCCTTGAAATTCCTCAGATATTCTTGGAATTTCTTGGATTTCCTTGTATTTTCTTGGAATTCCTTGGATTTCCTTGTAATTCTTCAGATGAAGTGCGGTTGAATTCTGGTGTACAAACAACTGGAATTCCCTGGATTTCCTTGGAATTTGGATTTCCTTGGGTGAAGTGCGTTATATTCCTTGATCCTGGTCTACAGACAACTGGAATTCCTTGAAATTCGTCAGATTTCCTTGGAATTCCTTGGATTTTCTTGGAATTCCTTGGATTTCCTTGGAATTCTTCAGATGGAGTTCAGTTTAATTCTGGTGTACAAACAACTGGAATCTCTTGGAATCCTTTGTCCTTACTTCCATTTCCTTGGATTTCCTTGGTTTTCCTTGGATTTCCCTGAATTTCTTTGAAACTCCTTGTAATTTCTTGGATTACCTTGGAATTCATTGGAGTTTCTTGGAATTCCTTGTGTGAAGTGCGGTATAATTCTGTTGTACAAACAACTGGAATTCCTTGGAATTTCTTAGGAAATTGAAGTTGGGTGTACACAATTTTGACCGTGGTTTACCCCTTGCGACCAACCTAACGACGGATCCCGCGATGAAGGCAATAATTTTCTTGAAAATTAGTTTTGCAATTTCAATAAAATTTGGGATGAGACCCCTTTTTCTACCCAAAGCTCTACACTGTAGCAATTCTGACGTCACCTCTGTTCAAACCGAGGTTCAAACCTTGTAAGTGAGTTATTTCTTCCCTCTGTGCATTGTAGCACCCCTCATGCACTTTACTCACTCGATATAGGATCTACTATTATTGTACATAAAACATGGATTAAATAAAAAATTAATTGAATCGACATCACATATTCGTATTCTGTTTACAGCCAAAATTACAATACAAAATTGCACGTGATGATAATCATAATCTTGTTCAAACAAAAATAGCATTCTTATAGTCTTGAGCAAATTTATCAATAACTTCGTTGATAAAATCAACTCTATATATCTATCTATAAGATGTCGATGAATACTAATTAAACAAAGTCTCAGAAAGTCACTATAATGAGCGCTAATCAGAATAGGAATTGAATAATGCAAATGTATCTTGTTTAGAAAGAATCTGAGTAAAGACCAGGCGCTAGGGGGGGGGGGCGAGCGCCCCCCCTTGCCCCTTCCCTCCGGACGCCCCTGCTCTAAGGGCATTTTGGCACAAGATAGCAGAGTTGTTAGGTTTTTACCGGTTTTTACACACACATACACCTCACACAACATACTTATTCGCTTTCAATATTGATTTTGGCGAGATAAACACCTCTAGGTATATGGCCCATGTTCAATACCAAAGGGTCATTGTGGATTGCTGATAACCCGAAGCCCGAAGGGATAACAATGTTTGTTTTGTCGTCCGTTTATTCATATCAAACCGAATGAATATGAAATTGGAATACGATAATATATCTGTTATCGTTATCTCAATATTATTGGAGCATTATAATTATAATCCAGTTATGAATGTTCGTTGGTGGTTTGCAAATTTGCATTTCTGGGTGATAAAATGTGTTCCATTTGAAAGAGATTATATTCATTTTTCAGACCGCATTCGAAAACGAGAAATGGTTTCATAGTTACTTTTTTAATTGCTTTCCATTTAATCGAGTATTTAATATAACTTGACTAAACAGATACGTCATTGGAAGTCATGGGAAGTCATTTGAAGTTTTGAAAGTATTCAAACGTCACTATAATTATTTAGAAGCCCTTGGAAATCACCTCGTAAATCACTCTCTAAATCACTAGTTGGAAGTTGTCAGAAGCATCTAAAAGTAAATGGAAATTGGTGGAATCTATTGGGAGTCTTTGAAACTCACTTGAATGATTTCGAAGTCTTTGGGTGTTTAGATGTCGTAATGGAATAATTTGAAAGTCCCCGGAAATTGATGGAAATCATTGAACATTTTTGGAAGTCACTAGAATAATTGTTTTGGGATCCTTTTAAAGTCGTCGAAAGTTATAGGAATTATTCGGAAGTCACAAGTCACTGCTGGAAATATTTTGGAGTAATTGGAATTCTTTCTAGGCTTTTTATGAATCTTTGGAAATATTTAGGAGTTGTAGAAGTCATTGGAAGTCGAGTTGGACGTCTATCAAGTCACTCGGAAGTCATTAGAAGTTGCAAGAAAGCAAAAGCAAATTTGACAGAGGGGATTTGAATAGCTGTGTGTAACGTATATTTTTTCGTATTCAATAGTTATTTATTACACAAGGGAAAAAAGTTGTAGATTTTAGCTCCAGACAAGAAACCGTGAAGCCTTGGGATATAATCTTGATCGCCATTTCCGCCATTTTGAAATTCCCTCTGACAGGATAAAGTTTTTCATGGGAATTTTACATCTATGGTGGATCTGGATCCTACCACCACACCTGATATTTATTTGGGTGGACCATATTGTAAGGAGTAAAATTGAATGAACAATTCAAATCGAGATTTAAATTGAATATAGATGATGTGTATGACAAGGTAAATACTGATAAATTTCGGTAAATTCCGGTAAATTAAGTTAATAGTGGGTTTTGTATATAGAGGCAATTGCATATATATACAATCAACTCAATAATCAATCATGTAACTACCATCGACAGCAAGAGATGCATTTCCAATGTCAATATTTGGATTGGCCTACAACACTATAAGCTATTGTGCTGTGTATTTTGTATTTACACAAGTCTCGATCTGTTATAGTAAATATGCTAATAGGTATTACCTAGTAGATATTTGAATATAATGGACAAGTATCTATATCCTATGTACATGTATGTACCTACTGAGTGAATCTGGAAGTGAGGTTTTTATTTAGCAGGATACATATCTCGCCAAAACAAGTTGTTTGGAATATTGCTTCATTTTCCAACTCAAGTTTTTTGGTTCAATATAAAACGAAAGTAAATAGGTTGATAATGTAAAAAGAGGTTTTTGATTAATTTTTCTGATGAAATAATGCAACAGTAGGGTATATCTAATGCTGGACTAATAACGTCTTTTTTGCGGTTTTTTGAGAAAACCTATAAATACCAGTACCTAAGTTACCTCAAATATTTTATGACATATTTTATGAGCAATATCATTTTGACAAACAACTTATTTTGGTGAGATAATCCTGTTAAAAAAAACCTCACTTTCAGATTCACCCTGTGTAGAGTATAGAGTTACAGGTTGTAGACAGTGGCGTAGACAGTGACGTAGCCAGAATTTTGTATTGGGGGGATTAGAAAAAATCAGGGAAAGTATAAGATATATTATTAATATATGCTTAGATTAGCTTTTTCTAATTCGCGTCTGGTTCTGGGAGGGGTTCAATCCCTAACACCCCCCTTTGTTGCGCTACTGGTTGTAGACAAAGTTTAGACTACTTACACCAGCTAACACATTATTATTGTTCATATTTTTATCGCCCTGGTAATTACCTATGTAATTCATATTTCTTGATACCTACCTCAAAGTTATTGGTAGGTGACTATCCTCTATACTTAACATGAATAATATCAGATAAAAGACGGAAGACGGTAAAGTTATATAAACCTCGGGGTAAAATCTTGACTTTCAACTGAAATTTTGTAATCCTATTTTTCCCAACTAGGTAATTTCTATATAGGTAGGTAGATTTCTTCAGAACAAAACAAAGGGACGATCTACTTGTTCTTACCTGGCAATTGTAGATCTTCCCTGTCTTCAATGTCTTCGTCTGATTCAGTTCCAGAATCTCGATTTTCGTCGTCCTATCAAAGAAAAACGACAATTAAAAAATCAGCCATTAATTAATATTCCAACAAAAATAAATAGGTACCGGCAAATCAACATTTACAGAGTTATTAGTTCAACTGGAACCATGATTTATCATTGAATGGTTAGCGAATGTGGCGAAGATATTTCTGTCTCAGATTTTTAGTTGTAAATTCATCGGAATTCCCCGAAATCGGCTCTAAAATAGACATTCCTTTGTTCCAAGGCGCAGCCATTTTTCACACAGAAATGACCTTCGACGAGGTTAAAAATTTACCGATATTATATCGAGTACAAACCTTTCCAGCATAATTTTCCTCGTTTATCGAGTGGGTCCGCAGCTTGTGGGTAAGGAATTTGAGCATATTTTCTTTGCGATTTCTAGATCCCGTGTTGGAAGCCACTTTGGAAATTTAAATTTTGCTAGGTCACTAGATAAAATCGCGAACCGTGGTAGGGTTCATTGTCGAATCGAAATTTTTTATAAGTACGTGGTTTTGGGTGCGGAACTGATTAAAGTTTGGACAGACCAGCTGCCATCATAGCCCGTCTTGGTATATACCACTTTATACTATACCGGCCGAGCCGTACTACTATTACTCGCATTCGGAACTCCACTACCACTACATCAAGTCAGCTGAACTACGATACCGGGAGGGTCTACTATCGCCGTCCAGGTGACAGTTGTCAAACTGGCTACCAAATCCGGCGATTCCCCGAACTACAACCCTTTGAAGATCACCGCAAAACTACCAGCTCAAAATTCGCCCCCAACAATCGCCAGTCCATCCCGAATCGCTGAATTATTCCCGTGCTTCCCGATAAATTATGCAGTTTCCACCGCTCCGGCTCGCGAGTTGGACTCGGCCGAAACCCATTGATGACAAAGGAGCAGCGTTGCCAGATGACTTGTTATGCTTTACTAACTTTCACGCATTCAATTGTCAATTTTCGGACAAAAAACTAGTTTTAGATTTGGTGCAAATCAATTAATAGTAACGTATGGGCATAGATTCCCCATACCATAAATGATGGAATGGGAAGTGTAAAAGGCCTTTTTAGCTTCTCGTTGAGTTATATCATCATGCATCAGAGATCTATACAATAACAGGTCAACAAGTTCTCTGGAGATACAACTTTATTATATGATGTTAGATTCAAGAGAATGAATAAAAATTATCACCCTGATGGGCACCCACGAATTACAACGCCCATTATGAAAAAATGCTGAGTAGTACACTAAGTCGTGACACCACACGTCATCATCGCGTAGGTACCTATTTTCCCATCAGATGTAGGTATAACCTCTACGACCTACCATATCATACCTATTATCACAATTGAAAATATCACATAATCATGCCAAAAAAAGGTATCGAAAAGTTTTCACGAATAAATTACGAGATTATTCAGTTCACTTTTTCTGAGGATATCCCCAAAAAAATATCAGAAGTAACGTGAGCTCAATACTTGGCACATTTGATCTGTCTTGAAAAATGAAAACCGAAAATTACCTGAAAGGTAATAAAATTAGCCCCACCTGACAACGCTGTAAAGAAGACAAGTCCCAAGCCGTCTGTGATTGGCCCCTATCAGTCTGCGGCGAACTCATTCTCGCTCGTCTCCGATGTTGCGTCTCACTCTGGCAGATTACGTAAGCTAGCTGGGTGGTGATTCGCCGTACGGCGTAGCGTTCACGCAACGGAAACAGTGTGTCCATAGTGTGTCGCTCGTGTACAGGGTGGTCCTGGTTAAGTTGAGACGGTCAAGGAATGGAATATAAGAACTCCCATTTCTGTAGCTTTGTATGTATCAGATGAGCCGATACAATTAGTACATGATAACTATTGGCACTTATTCACATTTCAAAAGCTGCTGAAAATTGACATTCATCATTCTTCATGATAAAGCAAACAATATAGCACCCATATATTTCATTATGAGTCTGCATGGAAATAGGGACTTTTCCGGTCACGTGTGACAAATAATTTCGACGATATTTTTTATTACACCGTTGAAAATGAAAATATAATAAAATATTACATAAAAAAAACACGAAAGAAACTTGGAACATTTTTGTTTTCGCACAGTTGCTGGAATGAAAAACTTGAAACTAGTAGATCTGGATTTTACTGGTAATAAATTCGCGGTCACTTGTGCCGCTTGCTCTAGGATATTATCGGGAATTTCGGGATTTTCTTCAGAGTTTATTTTGTCGGCATAAATTTGATTAACATTGAATGAACAATGCTGACAATACAGTGTTTGGCATGTATGATTCGTTTCCATGGTTATTCTCAAAGTTTTTCCGTGCGCTAGCCCGAAAAAAAACATCTTACAATATTACTATAATAAAGATGATGAAAATAAAGACGGGTGCGTTTTTCATTCCAACATTTTATCATGCGCATGAATCGAAGAAACCATCAAATTGTTGCAAAATTCCGCTGGAATGTTGATGGACATCCATCAAACTGTTGTAATAAAATGCGCACTTTTAAATCGCATTTCGAGAATCCAGCAGTTTGGAGGAGATTGACAGAGTCAGTGTTAATCAATAAAGTCGAATTAGCCTTTTCTGATTCTCAAGATACATGATGACTGACACACAACAAAATCCATGGCTACGTTCAGCGGCAGGTCGGACCATGGTCAATTCGTCTCAATTCGTTCAGACCGTAGTCAGACTATGGACCAGCCCGTGGTCCACGTAGTCTCATTCAAAAATCGGGCCAAGCACGGTCTTAATCGTTCAGTCCATGGTTTCCGTCAGTAAACGTCAGTTATATTTGACATGAATTTATGACATGCAAATGCATTTGAATTTGAACGAATCTCTTCGCTGGTGAGATAATATGATGGCCAGCAAGTTCAAGAGATATTGCTTTGTGCCGCAGTGTAAACAGTATAAAGATACAAGAAGTATATACACAGCTTTTCAACCAGATGCAGAATCATACAGAATGTGACAGAACATATAAAAAATGGGGGGTAGCCCATTCCCGAATGTACGTCTGTCTGTAGTAGATACTTCTAAGAAACAGATTAGGTATGAAGGTAATTTCTTCCAATTTTCCATCTAATCAGTGTTTTATATAATGTTCTCTTCTTTCAGAGGAAAGCGATTCCAAATGTATATTTTTTGTGGAGCAGATATACAATACCCAGATAACACAGGATATCCTATGGATATCCTTCTCAAGTCCATTTCAGGTCGGGATATCCTGGGACATGAAATGGATATCCATAGGATATCCGTCAGAGGATATCAAATGGATATTCTGATGCGGATCACCTATGGACGTCCATAAGATGTTCGTTTAGCGAACAAAAATTGTTAATTGAGAATGGTTCAAAACAATACGAATCATCACAAATATCACATGCAAATCACATGTTTATTAGAAATTCAAAGGTAGTTTTCCATCATATAACTATTGTTATGTAGGTATAATATGTTTATAGCCACAATTAAGATATCCGATGCAAATATGAATTCATATAAATAACAACACCACAGTTTGGAATTTTTCTCTGTTGTTCAATGTTTTCGTACAAAAATATACAATCACTCGAAAATAGCTCTCATATATTTACTTTTTCCATCATCATTTCATTCATGGATTTATAGCGGATATCCATCAGAAGATATCTTACCCAGATAGCACAAGACGTCTTTAAGATGTCTGAATTATATCCTATCTTAGTCTGTACGTCTTACTCCCTGAATAAGACGTCAACAAGATGTCATCATTCAGACGTTTTAAAGATATCTGATTCTCACGTCCTGAATACGTCTTAAAGACATCGTAATAATACAAATAAGCAATAATGATATTTGGTATATTATAATAAGTATTAATCATAATGACTTTTAGTGTGTCATATCTGAACGTTCTCCACTCTCAGAATTCCTGAATTCCACACCTAGTTATGGTTCTATTCTCATAATATGCGTTAAACTTTTAATAAGAAATATAGGTATGATCATATTGATTCAGGCTAATAGAATATTTTCAATTTCATAATTTTTATAACTTCACCGTAATACATAGAGGTTATATAGATTGTTCAGAGTAAGTTATTTTATAAATCGGGTGGGATGATTTGAAAATACCGCCATGTCAAACGAAAGAGAGATCGTAGCGCCAGAGCCAGAACGGCGAAAGCCAGTACTATTTGATTGTTTATATTTTACATTGTTTGGTTTTGGTGATGGTGTTTATTGAGAGGTGTGTTTATGTTAATTTCGTTTTGAGTTCTCAATCATTCTCAGCTTTGATATTTGTGTATTTTTTAAATCCGTGTTTTCCAGTGGTTCATTGTGTTTTGATTGAGGACAATAATATCTCTGATGTTTAACAGTAACACCTACCTACCTCTAGTTGGAATGTTGAACCTAAAACCTATACCAACATAAGCTGTAAGTTTTTATCATTATTGAACAAGAATTCTTATGATTTGGCCATTTAGCCTGTGCATTTCAATCTGTCTATCCTTTTTCAGTGATTCAGTGTCTCCAAAATGAAGCTGAGCTCATAAATGCGGGCCACCTGGTTTTGGCTGGTCAAATGGATGCAAATGATTGCATTGAAGTATAATAAGTATTATGCCTCATTATGTTTACAGTCCACTGTGTGTGTCAGGTAAGAAGAACTCTCCCTAATAATGATATTGGTAAACTCCTGAAACTCAACTCTATATCATTGTTTTCAGGAAGAATGTGGGATCTTCCAGAGATATAAATATGCTTGGTTGACACAAAAAGCAATCAACAGAGGGAATAATACAATCAGTATTCCTATAGATGAGATGCCCTGTTTTAAGAAAAAAATGAAGAGACCAGTTATATGAAACATAATGAATATTCTCAATTTTCCTATCACAAACAGGGTGGACGAGCAACTTCTTTTCTGGAAATGTCAAACCTGTCCTTGGTAGTTGTACTTTTCAAATAAATGTCACAAAGATCAACTATTTATTTGTGTTGTATGTACCTACATGTTTGCTTCATAACTGGCACTTTAACCGAGGATGGCATTTTCAAACGGGACACCCTGTATTTTATTCCATAATCGGTTAAGGATTATCATAACGAATTCAACGATACTGTGTTTGATAGGATTTCTACAAACGATTAGGAAGATATTCACATTTCCATATCCTCAATGAGCATAATTATGAAAACTTCGAATGCTAATATCTTCGTAATCGTTTGAAATAACCCTATCCAATCCGGTACCGTTGAATTCGTTATAATAGTTCCTAATTCATTATGGAATAATATACATGGTGTTCTATATTGTTAAGGATATTTAGTAAATATCCCTGAAAAATATCTCATGGATATTTGTGAACAATATCTTATGGATATCCCTGAAAAATGTCTTATGGATATTTGTGAACAATATCTTATGGATATCCCTGAAAAATGTCTTATGGATGTCCCTGAAGGATATCCTATAGAAGTCCAACTCCTTCCACTCGGCACGTCCAATGGACGTCCATAAGATATACATCGGATATCACTGGATATTCTCTGGATATCCCAAATATCCTAAATGGACGTCCAATGGATGTCCATCGAATGTCCGTGTGTTGACTGGGTACCCTCACAAAACTCACCGATTATACATTGCACCAAAATGTAAAACCTGTGATTTATATGAATCTGAATGAAAATAAGTGTGGCATTTTGGTACAGAGCATAAATTTGTCTTCAATCATTCTCCAATCTATACCATCTATAAATTATAATGAGTAACAGGAATGAATATGATGATGACACAGATGCTGGAAGGATATAGGTAGACCTTCCTTACCAGTTTTCATTAAACTTTCACCACGACTGATCATTATTGTTGTGAACATGCCAATGCAGCCCAACAAACACAATTATGTAAAATTGACATAAGTGTTACATAACTGACAATACGTGTTATGTAACTATGTTATGTAAGACTTACATCACTGTTATGGCGAAATGTCCGCCACAAATACTACATGATTATTACGTAACAATTATGTCACTATTTTATATATATTTTATATAATTTCATTGCTATAAATAAGATGTTACGTATATAACAAACTGACATAAATATTACATAACATTCTCTAGATGTTATGTAAAATTTACATCCCTATTATGTAAAAATGTCAGCTACAAATATGACTCCATTTTAATATAATATTGATGAAACTACTTGACTAATATCCGAAATGAATATCGGAATTACACGAATAACCTCTTCACTTCACTAACTCACTTCACAGGCATATGCACATATTGATAACTAAGTACAATCATCTCAGTAGGTGATCCAAATTCTACACTCCATAATATCTATACTGATATTACTGATGATGATATATGGTTATAGAAATGTACATGAGAGTTGGAAGTGGGCTAGTGTGAAAAAGAAGTTATTTGGCAATTTTTGATTGTGTGGGAAAATGTAACAGAGACAGATTAGTCATAAAATGCTTGATGGTTTATTATCTCCTATATCATTCAGTATTCACTTCAATTCTCCTCATGTACAAAAACATTTTTAAGACTTTCTGTTCCAAATATTATGCATTATAGTACACAGTATAATTGATCAGTTGCTAACTTTAAAACAAAAAAATTGACAAAAAATTATGGACTGAATAATGTTCAAATTGAATAAAATGAAATGTCCTGAATAGAAGGTGATAAAACAACATCAACTATCAAATGAAAAACATGACCTTTATTTTTCTTTGAAAATAGTGAGACCATTTATGTATACTTCAAAAGTTCAAAAAATCAAAATTGTGAGTAATCAAATTATATCTTCCTTCTTGATCTCCCAATTCAACCCTCCATTTAACCTCTGGTGACTAAATCAGAACCACCTTCCTGCTGGTTTATCTATCAGAGTAAGATATCAAAGGGTGTGTGATAATGATGGAGTCTGAAAAAATATTGCTTTGTTTTTCATTTTTCAAATTAAAATCTAAAATATATATCACCAGATAATGATATTTCCATTGATTTCAAATCTCTGACTTCAATGTTTCCCCTCTGCCCTTACCAGGAACATTGTGTGGCCCCTATATAGATAGTCTCTCCCATCTCTACCACCTTGAGTTTTGAAAAGATGTACCTACCTGGAAAAGTATACATTTCAGGATTCATCTCATTGGGGTTCTTCATGAACTTATTTATGGAACAAAAAATAATAATCACTGATAAAATGAATAAATTTCCATAACCAATAATAATAACTTTAATCCAGAATGTGAGGCACTTTGGGGTTTTCACTGGGGTTTTTATCAGCCATCATAATCAATCACTGGCTTTTGTTCAATTTCATATGAAAATTGGAGTTTGACCAGATTATACCTCGGATTCTATCAATACCTACCAGATTCATCATTTATTCTAGGCATATTTAAGAGGTCCAGGATAGATATGTAACTATTTTTTGTTGTTGTTGTTTTCACAGAGGTTAGGAAAATCTCAAGGCATGTTTTATTCTCACTCACCTCCACTTAATCTTATTGACACTTTTAGTTGAGTTTAATTCATCAAACACAGCAGGTAGAAACAAGAAAAACACTCGAAATAGTTATAAAATACCGAAAATGCCTTCAGTGTAGTTTGTTTATGGTCTCGTCTTCACTTATAATTATAACTCATAACCTCAAAGTAGTCGACCAATGGGAATTGGGCATGTAGGATGGGGGGCCACTACAGCGCAGAAAATTGGTGGAAACAAGAAAATCACTCGGAATAGTAAGAAAATACTGAAAATGCTTTCAGTCTCCAAGTCTCCACTCATTACTTATAACCTCAGAGTGGTCACGGAGAAACGCTACAGTGCGAGAGCGAAAAATAATAATCATCGCGGTGGGGGAACATTACAGCGCGAGATGTCTCTAGGCATCTTAGTACTGATCATCCCAACGAATATCCTTAATTGACGCAGAATCAAGTCTGCAGAGAATTTACGGCCGAGAGTCCTAGTAAAGTCATGTAGCTATCATATAAGCTTTTATATTGATATCAAATTGTCACATATCATTTACATCATAGTTACGTTACATTTTTATATAATTATGGGGTTCACATATTTCAGAATTTTTACGGAATATTTACGTGAATATTTTATATAAATAGGAGGTTCACATATTTCAGAAGTATTATGGAATATTTACGTAAATATTCTATATAAAAAAGTTCCGTTGATTTTATATAACAGTGATGTAAATATAACAGATGTGTTTGCTGGGAGTTTCCATGTAATAGACAAGCCAGTGCGATTTCGAATTTTCATACTTTCTCAGTAATAATAAATAATTCAACTACAACACCTAATTTTGTTTTATTCCAACTTAATCTAGAATATGATTAACAATATAAATAATTTAAAACTCCATTTCATTCATTCTTTATATCATAGATTTTTGCAAATTCTTCATCAAAATCGATGCTATTGTGGAAAGTAGTCTGTTGGAGAGGAATACAATATACACAATGAATACATATATTATGTACTTTGTTCTTCAGATTCTTGATATCAATGAAATCTTCTCATATGTTGTTCTTCTTGCTCCCTTGTGGAAATGTATGTAAGGCATATAATGAAAAACAAATAACATCAATTAATAATGAAAGTTAGAAATTATATCAGACTCACGTTCAAGTTTCTTTTCATCAACAGCAATTAAAGTTTCGTAGGAAAATACAATAGTTTCGTCAATCCTTGTCTTCATTAGTGAAAGCTATTGTAGGCTCTACTTCATATAATATTGCCTGCTCTACAAGAATAAACACAATCATGCCCAATCGTTCGCTGGACGGCAACAATTTCAGAACAGCAGAAGTTTGCAGAACCTGCCCAATAATCTCAAGTTTCTGTTTCTGTACACATCTAACTCGACACGAATAACGACAATTCCAGGATGGTAATCTGTTCACCATTCACCATCGGCCGATATCTATTATCAATATATTCGAGAATGTCCACCGAATTGATTTCCACAAGCACCATCGTTCAAAAATCACTCTAACTACGTAAATTTCAAAATGAAAATGGAATTATCACATCATGACAACTTTGACAGATACTGTATACAACGTGACAAATACAAATACATGGACCGATGTCGTTCAGGAACTCCTATGCTTGTTGTGGTCCGACTACGGTGGTCCAGACCTGCCGCTGAACGTAGCCCATGTTTCCATCAATGTGTTGTATAAACCATTGTTCAATCCTTCCAGCATAAATTCCAACAGAACAATTGGTGACGTCACGACAAAAAACCGCATCTATCAGTGCGCACTTTCTTCGATGGAATGAAAAACACGCCCGTATAATAATAGTAATTTTCCTAACAAGTGCGGAAAGTTATTCTTTCCCGCACGTGACTGCCGTTGACACGAACGACGCGAAGCGGAGTTCGGGCAAGCAGTCGAGTGCGGGAAAGACACTTTCCGCATGAGTTAGGAACAATATTTTTTCTACAAGCGTAGGAAATTGATTGTATCGTTCAATTAATTATTCAAGCAAATAGGAACAACTAACAAGAGATATATATTCTCTATCTATTAATTATTAGTAATAGCTATTGTGAACTTACAGTTTGACGCATTATGTTGGTTCATTGCGGAAGCCAGCAGGCCCATTAGGAGTTTGGTCTCTAGGTTCCAGACACTTCTATGGAATGAGCCAAAAATACCTATTCTTCATTCGGTTTTTTCATTTCTTTATTGTTGCACCATTCAATTAAACGCGTGTATAGCTTCTCATACCTTTCTTAAGACTTCGTTGGTGATTTTAACGCATCTGTCTCAAATCCCTACAGCTAGAAGTTTTTGATCACATTGTGGCATTTCCACTGAATCGAAAATGACAGTAACGCTGTGTCTGTCACTTCGACAATTTCAAACTTATTTGAGGTTTGATTGGCATAACAAATTGACGTTTCCCGTCAGATCAATACAAATCTATAGGGGGATTTTTATAATAATCCATTTTTATTTCTCAATATTTCTTAATTTTTACAATAAATAGTGCAATTTGATGGATGATTCTAAACATACATACTTAATTCTGCAACAAACAATCTTAAACTTTTATATTCCATCACCAACCACTTATATTACTAGCGATTATATCATATCTTTGTTTTCCCGCACTAGTGCGGGAAAAAATTTCCCGCACTAGTGTGGGAAAATTTTCCCGTACTGTTGCGGGAAAATGACACTTCCCAAACTAAATTGCGTGCGGGTATAGGGTGAATCACGCACGCTTGTAGAAAAAAATCTTTTTCTGTCATTTCTCATTACAATATGAATGCTTGTGTAATGAATATTGCAAAATTACCTATCATTGACTGAACCAGATTAAAATTATTTCCCGAAAAAAATAAGCTTACCATATTTCTTTCCATATAGGCACATCTAGGGAGCTTCGAAATTCAACCAAAAATGTTTCACAGGTATGCTGGCCATCTTTCATTTGAAAGGCCCGCAAGTGCTTAGATGTTTAGATAATTAGGGATACAGAGGGTGTTCAATAAATAAATGAATTTATCGAGGAAGGTAGTTTTTTGCATGGTTGAAGATTTTGTGTGACACTGGATGATCAAATATATGTATATATATATATCATCTACAGAAGTTCCAAAAAAATTCCAATACCTACCTCCTGTCCCTGTTCTTTGAATATTATAAGGATTTCCTTTCGTGCGCTCCAAGCGATAAAAAAAATGACTGTGGTGACTTGAAAAAGAAAATGCTTGAAGATGAAATAATAATTATGTACTAAATATGAAGGATTAAAATCGAAGTTCTCCAGAGTTTTCCAAGTAATTGATAACAAACCGAGGTGATTTTTTAAATTAAAATTTTCTGAGCACTTGAGATTTTGAATTTCGCAACACCCTGTTGAAATATTCTTGTAACATTTCATGAATAAATTTCAATTCCTGAAATCTTATCAAAAGTCAAATCTAAAAACAAAAAACATGAATATTTGAAATATTTATTGCTGCTTTTTTTATACTCATTACTTAAAAACTAATATGTACAAATTGTCATTACTTACTATATATTTTCATTTCAGTCTATCAATGTACATACACATATCATAAATTATAACAAATTGTTCTACAATTTTATTCAACAAATATTATTCATCTAAAATATAATAGAATATAAAAAAATCACCTAAAATTTTCAACTTTGGAGAAAACATTTAAATCAAACTATATATATACAGGGTGTTTCTAACTACGGTTCCTAACTGTAGGTGGTGATTCGTTAGGTCATTTCAGGAAGAAAAATTCCTATCAACATATGTCCGGAGTTGCTTCGTTTCTGAGATACAAGGCGTTTAAATTAAAGAAGAAAAAAAAACGATTATTATAAAATATCATGAATATCCTGGAACCGTTTTGGTTGAAATTTTATACTTTTATTTGAACTAATGAGGCGCTTATTTAGCCCTATTTAGATTGAAATTATTGGGGCCAGTGGCGTCTCTGTGGGTACCACACAGCCAACAATATTGAAAAAAAAAAGTATGCCACTGACTTGTTTTGGTGAAATTTCATTTTTTTCAGATTGAACAACTCAAAATTCAACTTCTTGGTCTCTTGTATTTTCTTCACATCCAGCTTCGTTTTCGAGAAAAAAAAAATTGAAGCCATTGTATTGCATATCATGAACACCTGCATTGGAGAAATGAGTTTTTCATTATTTCCGCCAAAAATATTCTGAAATATGCTGAAATTTCAGAAAATTTGGCAAATAAAAGTACCAAATTTCAACCAAATCAGTTCCAGGATATTCATGATATTTTATGATTACCGTTTTGCTTTCTGTAATTTTATCTCAGAAACGAAGCAACTCCGGACATATGTTCATGAAAACTTTTCTTCTTAAAATGAACTAACAAATTACTCCCTGCAGTTAGGAACCATAGTTAGGAAACACCCTGTATATATATATAGTGTGTCCCGCTTTAAGTGTAGCCACTATCGTATAATGTTCTCCTAATGCAAACCTATCATATGGTATGCGAATTGTGATCAGGATTTCAATAGTGAAAACTAAACTACGATATACGAGTGATTACACTCGAAGGGGGACACACTGTATATAAATATGTATGAATCCATGATAATAGTGTATAAAAATCTATAAAAAATCATTTTTTCATAAGAATCTATGAACACATCTGTTTGACAAAGTACCTTCACTTATATATCCATATGCTTAAAATTAATTATTTTGATCTATTATCACAAGAATCGTTTAGAAAATAAAAGAAACTTTAGGTCCTAGCACTGGCTTTACCAGATATTCATCATGAACATTTCATAAAAATACGCATTTTTTTTGGGCATGCATCATAACCTGAAAATCGGTTTTGACATAAGTCAGGTTAGGTTGGGTTGAGTTCATGAAATCGCATGAAGTGGGCTTAGACGCCATGATATTTAATTGCAATGTTTCAATCGGTTCACAATTACCAGAGATCTTATTCCTACTAAGTAGCTTGGATTTTTTCAAATTTCTCTCAATATTATCTTGTCTGTATAACCTCACTTTCGCGACAATTTTTCTCTCAATTAACTGTCATCCGAGCAGTTACGTGTGACGTTTGTCAAAACCAGATTTTAGATTCTCCCTACACAATAACCACCCAGGAAAATTCAATTCATCAATAATGAACTGTGTAACGGACACTGAATATATTATATGGTTATCATCTGAATTTGGAAATTGTGTTAGAAGTATTTGGCAACATTCAAAGTCAAAATTTGGAACCTAATACCTCAAATAGTGCGATGATGTAAATATCACTGACCATTGGAAAGTATAACACATAATTATTTCCGTCATTTTTGTCAGAAAATGAGAAATGTCAAATTATTTATGAGAAGCACCTTTTTCAATAATTGCAAGTTTTGAGCGATTTCAACATATTTTCCAATATCTCGGGAAGTTAAAACGATTTGGCAACTTCTGATAAATGCCCTATTAGGGCACTTATTTCTAATTCGTTCCATATTATGTATCCGATACCAATATAATTCTTGGAAAGTTAGATTTTCAATTCCTAAAATAAAAATAATAATATGTGATAAGTGATACTATTTCCAGGAAAAATAGTATCAGGAGTTGTATTTTGTATTCCTATGACTATTTCATGATTGAGACAATAAACGAATGCCTCGCGAGAGTTGCACACACTGCATCCATCATTCTGGCATCCAACATAATTGACGTTTCTAATGTCACTGATAAAGGAGGTTGGTTGGCCACGTGTGCGTCAATTCGTCTTCTGTATTGGTAGAGCAAGTCCGATAATCTTTAGTGAACATAAAAATATCGCTGCAATACAGGAGAAACCGTAAAAATGGTCGATTCTGATTGGTTCTCGAGAACATGAGTGGAATAGTCAGTTCAAAACATTTTATCAATTTTCATTCACTCATAAAAAACTTGTACTACTACGTTTGCAACAACAGTCAAAATCCGAAGAAAACCAAACTTTCCTAGAATTAAACAGGAACAAAATGTGTTCTTGAAATATACAGACAAAAGAGGAGAACATCACTGAGAGTCCTCTTTTTGAATGAAGCCCGGAGTAAAACATTTTTCATAAATTTGAAAAAAAGCAATCATACTTTTGTGAGTCAATCGTATCAAACCCAAACTTTCTTGAATCAACTGAAGGAAAGAAGAACGCCTGACTCATACTCCACAAAAACCATGAAGAACTAAAGCGTGATATTTATTCTGAAGTGAAGAACTAACTTTTTATAATACGTGTCGTAAATCTTGTCTTTTTTCACACTTTGATGTGTTCAATGAGGGCTGACATATTATAATTGTCCACCAGATCACGCTGAGACGTGGAATCAAAGTTGGTAACTTTTACTTCTTGTTCCATTTGGCATCTTTCTACAATATCGTCTTCTATGCGTCAAGTTCCACATTGAGATAAAAAAACACAAGACTGATCAAATCTCACCAACTGGTGGAACACTCATGGAAATTTATCAATGGAACACTCTGTACATGAAAATCTAAACATTCACTGTAAGAGAATTATCCACAAATGAGTTAGAAGATGGCTTTAAAAAACTGCGATAGTTTAGTTGAATAACCTGTGATAACTACACCACTGCTCAAAATGAAAGAAACATAACCTTACTTGCCGTCGAAATACCAATGTGGAGTTTCAATGGTGAACTGTTTCACAATCCACGCACTGGCGAACCATAATAGACTATTGATAATTATTGTCTTCATATAGTTTTATAACAAGAAAACTCTGAAAATTGAATTGAAACACAAAAAGTCCTGAAATGGTAACAAACACAGCACAACACGTCAGTTTTTGACATACGAGAATGACTTCAAGAAAAATATGCGTCACTGGTAGTAAACACGCCGATACAGTTATGTCCATAATGCATTATAATCCGTAGAAATTTGTCATCATCGTTGGCTGCTGAAAACAATGCTGGATCAGATCAAAATGTGAACAATTTCGTCTCCTCTTTTTTTATATGCCTACGCTTCTGACGCAGGTGCTTTCAAGATTTTATCACGTTTTACCCAAGCTCTAGACGCACATCATGCTCCTGAAAGAGCCATAATCAAAAGGATAAGTGGGGGTAACCCAACCAGCCCCATACCCCTATCATTTTCACGAAAATCAACGTCATCTGTCCACAGATACCTCACATGGCAGTCTCCAGCGGTTGACTCTTGCTGCGGCTGGCGTCCGAGATGGGCTGATTGAAAACGGGACTGCCGCCCCCTGGCGGCGTGTAATCGAAGTTCGTCTCCAGCAACACCGCGCTCTTCGATCGGGTCTTCGGCTTGGGCACTGGCTCGTCGAAATCCGTCTCCAGAACGTTGTTTTCTTCCGGGGAGTAGCTGAAGTTGCTCGAGAACCCCGGAGAGTACCTATAGATTTTTATGGAAATTTTACACCAGATGCTTTATTTCGACATTGTTACTATATGGTAACCAGCAAATTTTTTGAAAATGTTCCATCCACATGAACATATAAACGTAAAACTATCAAGTGGAAATTTCCCGGCACGTGACAGCTATCATATAATAGGCGAGTGGATTAATTTTTGTTTATTTCTCAAAGAGTATCATGAGTCAAATATCTTTGAATTTCATAAGAACTTTTCGGTCGATTTTTAGGTGCTAAAATCATTTCACTAAAATAGTACAAGAATTAAAAGAGTGACAGGACGACCAACTTTGCTAAATTTTTCGCAGGTCGGTTGATTATTGTTATTACCTTTTCGGAGGCGTGGGCGGCTTATCGGGCAGTTTCTCGCGCAGCTCCTGCAGGAAGTTGAAGTTGCGCGCGGGGCGGTCGCTACGCATGGGCAGCGTGTCGTTGTCGCAGTACTCGCTGGGCGGGTACGACTCCTCCTTCTCCATGATGGGCGACTCCTCGGTGGAGTCGTCCTGCGTGCTCTCCGCCCTCGATTGGTAGTTGGAGTTGGTGGCAAAGGTGGAGTTGTCCCTGAGAGAGTGGGAGAAAAATATTCATTGTCTGAAGATGTCTCGTTGACGAAGTAAGAGTGAACAAATAAATGACACTAAAATAAAAAATAAACACTAGAACTAGAGGAGATCGTAGTAACACCAACATTTTGAAATCGATTCGAAATTTCGATACTCTTGAAAGCTAGTTGATGAGGGACAAATTACAACATATTGAAACATTCCTATTGAAAGAGATTTTATGGTTAAAATGTGACATTAAAAAACTCTTGTAAACTATAATCTGATGATCCTATTTTTCACTGAGAATGCGGATAATCTAAGCTTAACAAATCTCAATAATTTTAGCTAATCTATACATACATAATGTATAAAAATAAATGGTTGTGTATGTCCTTGTAAAAATCGTAAACGACCGATTATTTTTTATTTTGTTTGTTATTTTCAGGAGAAGGTTCTTATGAGACAAAATTTAGAAATTCAAGATTCTATTCTAAATTGGGGGTTTTTGAGGTCGGAGATTATAATTCTTTCCTCAAAATTTGAAAATTCATGATGGCGGATCCAATATGGCGTACGAGTTTTGTAATTATGATCCGCTTCTATTCAAAATTGGTATCTGGGGAATTTTTGAGTTGAATATCATGATTCTTCCTTCAAAATTTGAAAATTCAAGATGGCAGATCCAATATTGCGAACGACTTTAGTAATTAAGATCCGATTCAAAATTGGTATCTGGGAGTTTTCTGGTTCGGAGATAATGATTCTTCCGCCAAATTTTGGAAATTCAAGATGGCAGATCGCAGATCCAATACACGGCATAACAGTTTATCAATTATGATCCGATTCTCTTTGAAATTGGTATCTGGGGGTTTTCGGGGTCTGAGATTATGGATTCAAAATGTCGAACGAGCTTTGTAATGAATAGTGTTTCGAAAAACTAATAAAACACGCTTTCTTAGATAGCCAAACGAAAAAGAAGTCGAAAATAGAGAGTAGTTTAGAAAACTGAAGAGATAGATCACCGAATTGAAAAAAAGTGGAAAATAAATTGTAGTTTGGAAAACTATAAGAAAACACGCTTTAACCCATTGCATCATACTGGTCATGCTAGATAACCACATAACAAATAATTCATCGGCGCTCTACTAGTGGTTCTGTAGCATAACCACCGTTTATACACGATACTAATACAGCCACCTATGAACTGAATTGATAACTGCGGCATTGTTTTAACTTACTAACGATGGCGTTAGTAGGTTTTGGGATCTGATGAGTATACGTAGTCCTACTGGTCACTTGCGGCAACCTCCTGGTCACTTTTGGGGCAACCACTTTTTTGAAAAAAAAAAAGTACGATTCAGATTTTTTCTTATATTCCTCATTGTTTTTATGATGTTTCTGGTCACATAACTTATTTTCAGAAAATAAAATCTCAAAAAACACTAATTCCGGACCCAAAGGGTTAATGGTTAGTCGATAAACTAAACAGAAGTCGAAAATAAAATAATAAAAGTGTGTTGTTGAATATTCAACTGATAAAATATCTTCTAGAAATAATGAACATAGCAAAACAACGTTAGACGGGTCAGCTATAATCAATAAAATGACTCGAAATAAATTCAATATTTGTGTACTGTCTCTCCTTCAAATTTCTTTAAGTGAGTAGCGCAGGGTAAAGCTAGTGTAGGAATAAGAAATAGGTCTATAATTTGTTGGATTATCAAGGTCACAACTTATCTGCAAAGGAATAACTAACCTGAAGCCCTCGTTTCGGAAGGCCAAATCGCCATCAGGTCTGGCGTATTGTCTGGCTGGGGACTTGTGGTATTCGATGGTGGGGGTGAAGGAGAACGAGGAGGGGTTGGGGTGGGGGTTGTTCGTCTCGTAGACTTCGTAGGACTGGTTGTCGTCTATCGAGGAGCTGTATGCGGACTTTTCCATGCTGTCTAGGGAACCGTTGGTGATCATTTTCTTGGTTAGGGTGTCTGTAGACCGGGTGCTCTGGAACAATGAAATTAACGTGAGCTTTACTGCTTCATCAATGACTTCACCATTCAGAATGGTTCAATCAAAAGCCAAAAGAGGAATTATGTTAGTGCAAAAAACAAAAATAATGCTACATTTACGGAGAAATCAATAGTAAATTGACGATATATTGACATAAATACCCCCCTGGTGGTTTCAAATTATTGAACAAAGAGGGCTCCACGTAATATTTCAACTTGTTCACCGAATTTTAGACTGTCTTGCATACACTTGCATTCAGATTTCGAACCAAGAATAACATTTTATCTATTTCATTGACTCAATTTTTTTTACTGTGAATGGCGCTAGTAAACTGAAAACATCGAGAGCTCATATGTTTCAATAGAATGTTTGTCAAAATGGGCAATTTTAGATTGAAGTTTTCAAACGCCACCTCAGAAAAATAGAAATTTTGATTTGATTGTCTAATTTCAAATTTGTTGGTTATTGATTTGATTGATTTTGGTGTTCCATTTTGCACTTCTACAAAATGCGGAGATATGTGAATTCTTCAACACTATCCTTTCTTATCGATGACGTGAATTTGAAGTGCGAAAAGTAATGTTTCCATTTCAATTTTATCATTGCATGTACAACAGTTTCTTCTTCAAGCATTCTTCTTCCCTCAGTTGTGTAAGACGTACAGGGTGATTCACCATAAATGTCCCCCCCTCTAGCTCACTTATTTTTGAACCGTTTTGAAAATTTGAAAGATAATCTGAAATGATTTTTCAGAAATTTTTTCCCGTTGCATCAGAAAATACAGGGTGCTCGGAACAAACGACCTACAGAGTACTAATTGATTTTTTAAAATGGAACACCCTGTATTTTATTGTATTTTTAGATTCTTCCTGAAGAGCTGATTTCATCAATGTATCACACTTGGGGTTTAGCGGGAATGATTACAGAGATATAGGGTGTTCAAAATCAAGATTTTTCAACTTTAGGATTTTTTTGTGCCGAAACTATTAATTATTGGTCAAAACGGCTGCTATGTTCCTATCTCAACTTTCGATTTACTATCTAGTGAAATTTAATTGGAACATTTACAGGGTGGTTCAAGATTCAGAATTCTGGTCACCCTGTATCTGTTCCAATTATTAAATGTCAGTAGATAGTAAATCAAAAGTTAATATACGGACATGAAAACCGCATGACCGATAATGAATAGTTTCGTCACAAAAAAATCCTAAAGTTAAAAATCTCGATGTTGAACACCCTATATCTCTGTAATCAGTCCCGCTAGACCCCAAGTGTGATACATTGATCAAATCAGCTCTTCAGGGAGAATCTAAAAATACAATGAAAAATAGGGTGTTCCATTTAAAAAAATCAAATAGTACCCTGTAGATCGTTTGTTCCGAGCACCCTGTATTTCCTGATCTAGTGGAAAAAAACTTTATCGAAAATCATTCAAGATGATATTTCAAATTTTGAAATCGGTTCAAAAATAACTGAGCTAGAGGGGGGGACATTTATGGTGAATCACCCTGTACTTGAAATGTTTATACATGAAACATTTTTCATTATAACCTTGACACAATTAATCAATCCAGAATTACGTCATTTGACAGGTCGTTGGAGGGCAAACATTGTATTATGTCATATGAAACCAGATGGGTTCGTTTTCTTGGGAACTCGAGTTGGCACGTTGGCACCCAAATGAATTTCATGATTTTGTTCGGTGAATCTGTTATTTTATTCTGGATGTGGGCAGGGCTATGCTAATCAAAAGTATCCTAACAGATAGTATGTGTGTCCTCCAAGGAACCGTGTAAAAATCACGTGTTCTTGAATGGTAAATAGTGGATCTTGACAGTAATTTGAAAAAAAAATACAAAAAACCCCAAAATATTCAGGAAGGGTATTAAAGACTTCCTCATTCCAAAGGCATATTATAACCTGCAGGAATTTTATGATGACAAATTTCAGATCAGGAATAACCGTATGTGATATTATATTAAGAGTACTTATATATTCATTCAGTTATATCTATTGTTAGCTATATTATATATGTATGTATCTGTAATTGTTTTTGTTTATGCATTGTTTTTGTGTGTCATATACGAATTTTAATTGATAACTTCCTATACATTATGTATAGTTATACCTATTTTATTTTGTACTGTACTGTGATAAAAAGTATTTTTTTTTTTTTTTTTTTTTTGACGAAATGGATCGTTCCACTACATGTATCTTTCAAGCTTTGTCAATAAGAAAAATGTTCTTGGACAATAAAGCACAGATTGATTGATTGATTGATTGAAATGTACAGGGAACGGATAACCAATGAATAACTTAGTATTAGACTTAGAGGTTACTTACTTCCTGAAAAATTGGTCGATAAGAGCGATTTCCGCTTGTTTTTTTCAATGAACAGACAATATTATACCTCTCCCCTACTAACTCGGTTTTAATCCAAAACGACAATGACCAAGACAACCCGGAAATAAAATTCAAGGACAACTTAGACATAGTTTATTTCGGAATTTACAATTTTGTATCGCCTTTGTTGAGCTCAGCCAGAATGTTATCCAAAGAATAATTGATGAGCTTATCGTGCATATCGGGCGTGAGAGACTTCATAACAGCACTTTGGACGTATTCCACCAAGTTCTTATGATGTATCCTCTGCCTAACCAACTCGACCTCCACCTGGTAATCCAACTTCTTCTTCACCTCCTCATAAACGTGCATCTGTCTTTTGCGAAAATCCTCCTCCAACTGCAGCTTCACGTTCTCCCTCTTGGCGTCCATCAGCAATTGCTGCCCCTCAGCTTGGAACTGCACCAGCAGCTCATTCTGGATTTGCTCTTCCAGAACTTCCACAGCCTGCTTGCGCTCCTTCTTCCAGCTGTTCTCGTAGTCCATGACTTCTTGGTCCAAATAGATGACCAAGTGTGGTCCGACGTATTTGATGCAAGCCCATATCATAATGATTATGGAGAGGCCTCCGTAGTAGTTGTGTTCCAAGACGTACCATTCTTTGCTCACCAGGAACGTGGTGACGGTGAATATGAAGGTGTAAAAGCCTGTCACCCCGGTTTTCGGTTCGAAAAATTTGAACCACTCTATCGGTACGCAGGCGTACAGAACTTCGCCCGGTTCACCGCGTACTCTTCTATTGGATGAGGCTGGTGAAGCATCGGCCGGAGTAGGAAGAGAGATTGTTTGTGGCTTTCGAGATGCTTCTTTAGGCGATGTTTTACTGCCCTTTTCTGGAACCAGGTCATCTAGACCCGACTTGTTTGAATCCACGAAAAGATTAACGCTGAGGCCTGTAGCTGTCAAGAATATTTTCTTGTTGTGGAGTTTGTTATATTCTCTGGACAATCGGCTTTTTATCGATGCGTCGCGTTCTTTTTCTGTGACAACGCAAATTTCTTCTTCGTTCTGGACCTCAAGTGTATGCTCTTGCTTAGGATTCAGGAGTTTGGTTACGTTGACAGCTTTTTTGGATTTGTTTTCATCAGAGCTTCCGGTAATCTTGCCTACTTTCACTGGTTTCTTGGTAGAACATGTTCTACAAGATTTCGCGAGGTTGAAGATCGGTTTCAAGCATTTCGAATAACTCAGGTTTGACATTTTCATCGAGATTGTCAAGTCTGACAGGAAAGTAGAATTGGTACGAGGTGTTTTCTATCTACCGGTTTCAGAAATGTAAATAATGAGGAAATAGTTATTCACATCACAAAACTGGAAAGTAGTACTTTTTCGCAAGAGTTAGGTACAATGTTGGTAATTTTTTACTTAGAGGGCATTGTCGAATTTTTTCAAAATTTTTGCCAGTACTTACGTATTTTGGGGTGTAGAATACGAATCTGAAAACCAAAAAGCTGGGAAACCAATACTTTTCGAGATATTTGCAAAATAAGTCATTTTGTTCATCATTTTTCAGCGTCTTTTAGCAACATTCCTCAAGCGGTATAATTCTCTATCTTCTTTCTTTCGTTGTTGATTGATGAATTATGTATTTCTCAATTCATTTTATTTGGGTATTTTAACAATGAAAGCATTTCATTTGCTATTTACCTTGTTAATTTTATGTATGTGTTTTTTTATGATTAAAAGATGCATCAAACGTGAACGTGACACTTGACAGACATGATAAATTGACAGACAATAACAAGCAATGTTGCCAGATCTTGTTTTTTCCCGTAATAGGAATAGAAAACAATATAGGGAGGGTATTCCAACCATATTCTTTCCAATGTGTGTTTGAAAAATGAGATCTACTTAACCCGAACAAACTAACCTAACTATAGAGCTCGGATTACGATAGACGTTGCGGTTACGATAGAACTGCGGTTACTATAGAGCTCGGATAACGTAACCGCAGCGTCTATCGGAACCGCAGCGTTTATCGCAACCGCAGCGTTTATCGTAACCGCAGCGTCTATCGTAACCGCAACGTCTATCGTAATCCGAGCTCTATAGTTAGGTTAGTTTGTTCGGGTTAAGTAGATCTCATTTTTCAAACACACATTGGAAAGAATATGGTTGGAATACCCTCCCTATATTGTTTTCTATTCCATTCAATGAAAGAATTTTCAATTTTTTTAATCACACTAAAACTATGTATAGAAATTAAATTTAAATTAATTTAACTTAATTTATTTCATGTTTATTTCTGAGAATCGTCTAGAAAGAAAATAAGCGTTAAACGGACGAGCTATGGCAACATTGCCATCATCTTTCTTTGTTGTTTGTTGATCAAACAATTGACATTGATTTTTTTGGTGCTGTTAGCTGTCATAGTTGTTATTTTTTTGTGAATAGGTGCTAGGAAAATAACTAACAGTATTAAGTTTTTGCAATATCCATTAATTTTTCAAAGAAAATACCCTAAATTTGGTAATTTATTTCCCATTAACATATGCACGGAGTGCGTATACACCAGACATGCCAGTACCTATTGCCAGTGATGAGCCGCCAAACAACAGCAAAACAGTGATGATAAAGATTTTGTTTTGCAAATATCTCGAAAAGTATTGGTTTCCCAGCTTTTTGGTTTTCAGATTCGTATTCTACACCCCAAAATACGTAAGTACTGGCAAAAATTTTGAAAAAATTCGACAATGCCCTCTAAGTAAAAAATTACCACAATGTTCTTCCCAGCAGTGTTTTTGTCCATATTATTTATAATATTGGTAAAAGTGCACTTATCATGCGATGGGTTTTTTTTTCGAAATTTTTTTTTGGTACTTACGTATTTTCGTCTGAAAAACACGAATTTCATAATGAAAATGTGAACAAACCACTATTTATCGAGATATTTCAAGAAAAAGTTCGAAATTATGCCTTCTTTTCCCCCTTGTGTTGGATGCATTTACAGGTACTTGCTCTTATTATTTTGTCATTGGACACTTTATATACTCATGATGTACTTCACTGACACATTTTAAGATAGAAAATTCAACAGGAAATATGATTTTTATGGCGAGTTTTTCCTATTTAGTGAGCAAGCATACCAGATGACGGCCATTTAATCCATATGCAATCCAAATACGAGATGTCAAATGTCAATAGATTGCTTTGGAATGACATTACACACGCCATTATTTCAAATGATATTCTTCCTTCTTTTCACTAAACATGGATAAATCACAAGGAAATCATATTTCTAGTTGACTCATATAATAAAAAAAATGTGTCCAACATTGTGTGATATATATAAATTGTCCAATGATGGAAAAAGAAGGACAAATTGTTCTAAATGTGATCCAGAAGACAGGCGGAAAAGATGGTGAAATCTGTAACTTTATAGTGAAATATCTTAATAAATAATGGTTTGTTCACATTTTCATTATGAAATTCGTGTTTCTCAGACGAAAATACGTAAGTACCAAAAAAAATTTTCGAAAAAAACCCCATCGCATGATAAGTGCACTTTTACCATAATATTAATAAACAATATTTTATATAATGCTACAAAATGACACATAAGAATAGTTACATAGACCATTTAGTCAGTCCTAACTTTTGAGCACTAGTGCGGTTAGGTAATATTTCCGCACGCTCGTAGGTAAGTTATTTACCTACCAAGTGCGGAAAGTAGTACTTTTCCGCGAGAGTTAGGTACAATGTTTTTCATACGAGTGTTTCTGTCCATATTATTCATAAAAAAAGGTTTTTAATAAACAAGAATTTATAATTATGCAACAAAATGACATATAAGACAGAATAGTTACATAGAACATTTAGTTAGTACTGAATATTCTCACCTTCAACAATACAAAAATCGTGCGGAAAAGTTACATTTCAGCACTAGTGCGGTAATAGATTTTTATGCTACGAATATCGTAAAACCTACTACCAAAAAACGCTAATTATTCAATCGAAAATAATTAATACTCCTTGAACTGACGATTCCTTGAGAATATGTAACAAGCAAGCGTTGCAAGGGTTGGGCGTATACCTAAACTATTGTGTTCTCGGTTGTCACTCATTCTGCACACTGTCAACATTTCAATTTGAGATAAAATTTCATCAACATGAATTCCGATCACGAAAGTATAGATTCAGATATAGAAATTGCGGCAAATGAGGAATTTGAACTTTACCCGCTATACTGATGATCCGTTAGTTCTCATTTCTCTTTTCAATATACAAGTGAGATTCGGGATTATTATTTTACTTTACCGCACTAGTGCTGTAAAATTTTTTCTTTGAGCATGCCAATATGCTTGTCTCATGATAACTTTTCATCAATCCAAATTTGGTATAGGCAGTTTGTTTCAATATTTCATTTTTTATTCTAATATTCAAATCAATATTTTGTTTATTTTTTTTGATGGAAAATTATATATTGGGTCTTATTAGAATTAAGAGAAAGAAGATTGGAGTATAGCCATCCTTCCATTTTTTTCAAATCGTCATTTATGTTGTTTTCTAAAATTACAGCGTTTTTGTTTTCAAATAAAAGTACTGTGTCATCTGCATATATGGCATAGTTTCCTATTAAATTCATTTTTGAAATGTTTTGAATGTATAACACTGATCCTTGGGGAACTCCTTTGTTTATATATAGCTTGTTATTAACTGATTTGTACTGTCTGAGCTATCACTCACCATTTGTGTCGGCTTTCTTCTGTACCCCGGATCAGCGAAACTGCTCTGAGACGCCCCTATCGATCTCAGCGAGTGCAGGCTCTGTCTGATGCTGTTCCTCCTCTCCAAGCGCTGCGCTTGCCTGAATTTGGATTTGCTCCACCAGCACACCGCCAAAATTATTATCAGCAACACAGCTAAAGCTATGCTACTTATCACAGATATGGTAACGATATCGTCCGCCAGAGGAAGGATCCTGATTTGTACCTTAGGATCTAGAAGATAACGAAAAAATAATCTAGAAACTCGTTTGGATGTTAGTGTATACGTTATCGTAACACTTTACATGTTTGACCAATATAAGTGTACGGCCAAAACTCTGAATACATTCTATATCCTACTACTACTTTCTTCATCTAGAATCAACATAACCTATGAAGCGTTTTGTAAAAATGACTATTCTATCAATCTTGAGGCGCTCAATGATTTTAGCTTTTTACAATCATTGATGAGCTGATAAGTGAAAGCTTCTCAATATTTGATGATTTGGTTAGGTTGGCAATGAATTTTTGACTTCTCACAAAAAATATAAATAAATTATCATCAAGCCGTGGCAATAAACCGAAAATCAAAATCAGTTTGAGAATATTTGAAGGACTCGAAACTTTGATAATTTTTTCTTGACAATCTGACGAGTCCTCTTACTTTTCTAAAAGACAATTTCTTTCATTGATTCAAGGATTTCAAATGAATTGTTTTGCAGGAAAAACATAACTTTTGCACTTTATATCATTCACAGCATCATATCAGAATATTCATCCTAGTCGAAATCTAGAATCACAAATCAAAAATGATTTTGAAAATGATGAACGGGAGAAATAGAAAGATTTGTTTTATTCAAACAGTGAATATCACGAATAAAAAATGAATTTGAGAAGAAAAAAAATTTCAGTGATTCTATAAGTAGATTTTTTAGCTGCTAGCATTATCACTCAATCATGATAGCAGAAGAGAAAGGCTTTTTTGAGATCATATTCTGGAAATTCTTGTATAAATCATCAAATTTAGTATTTTTGTGAACTCTCTCCCAAATTCAGTATGTCATTTTAATGTCACGTGAGAGACTTTTTTGAAATCATATTTCTGCAAATCATAAAACTCAGTATTTTTTGTGTATGCATTCCCCAGTCTAGTACGCGTTTTTTCTGGAAAGTATCATTATTCATTCATTTATTCATTCATTGAATTAAATAAAATCTACATTTTGTCATCGAATATCAATTACATGTATATATATTTCATTTTGTATCTCCTTCACATAGGTTAGTGACCTGTGTGTGAAAGAGATGAAGTATTTCACATTTAAAACTGTTTTTCCATAATATAAACCCTCAAACTGAAAACAAATAATCTATTCATACAATGATAAATCGAGATGATGAAAATAGAGTTGATTAAAAAAGATCATCGATTTTTTTCGCATTTTCTATAATCCAAGTTTTAACCTTCTTTTTTGAAAGTTATGATATTTAGGCGATTTAATTTTGATAATATTCTTTTATAAGAGATGAAGTATTTTACATTTAAAACTGTTTTTCCATAATATAAACCCTCAAACTGAAAACAAATAATCTATTCATACAATGATAAATCGAGATGATGAAAATAGAGTTGATTAAAAAAGATCATCGATTTTTTTCGCATTTTCTATAATCCAAGTTTTAACCTTCTTTTTTGAAAGTTATGATATTTAGGCGATTTAATTTTGATAATATTCTTTTATAAGAGATGAAGTATTTTACATTTAAAACTGTTTTTCCATAATATAAACCCTCAAACTGAAAACAAATAATCTATTCATACAATGATAAATCGAGATGATGAAAATAGAGTTGATTAAAAAAGATCATCGATTTTTTTCGCATTTTCTATAATCCAAGTTTTAACCTTCTTTTTTGAAAGTTATGATATTTAGGCGATTTAATTTTGATAATATTCTTTTATAAGAGATGAAGTATTTTACATTTAAAACTGTTTTTCCATAATATAAACCCTCAAACTGAAAACAAATAATCTATTCATACAATGATAAATCGAGATGATGAAAATAGAGTTGATTAAAAAAGATCATCGATTTTTTTCGCATTTTCTATAATCCAAGTTTCAACCTTCTTTTTTGAAAGTTATGATATTTAGGCGATTTAATTTTGATAATATTCTTTTATAAATTTAACTTCACGGCCAATTCTTAGATTGACTTAGAAGAAGATATCGTAGGAAGAGGCCGAATGACACGAAAAGAAGAAGTATATTTATCAGTTCTTCCAACTCTGGCCTCACGTTTCAGAGGCGCTATGTCGTGGACAATAAATAATGATAGCCCTCATTAAAAAAGAAAAAACGAATATTAAGAAATTATTTCAAAATTTTCGAGAATTTTCTGAATTTTTGCGTTTCCCGTGAACAGACCCCAATAAAAACCTTACCTATTTCACAAATGAAGGGGTTGAGCCTCTGGCAATCCTGAACCTCCACCGATTGATAGGCGAAAGCGGTACACTCGTTGATCCTATCGATATGTTGAACCCACACTTTGTCAGAATACAAAAACCATTGGTCCTGCTTTCGCAGAAACTCGTACAGCGGCAGATAGTTGATGTTGCCCAACAGATATGGGACAGACGCATTGTCCGCCTGAAAACGAACAAGAGAATACATTGAACTGTTCTTGCTATTTTTCTTACAACTGTAAAAAAAGAGGACAACCTCCTTCAACTTATATCACCACGGTCCGAATCGCACTTAAATCGCTTTGAGCGCGTTATCATTGGTCCGGTTAACGCCTAGAACGCTTGTATATTCACCGTGAGTCATTAGGACGTCATGGATTACGTCACTCCTCGTTCTCAGAGTGCTCACAGTTCAGAGGTGGAGCAGTCTAAGCGTGAAGATCAGGAAAAAAGTTTTAATATAAGTACTGTTTTACAGAATACAGAGATAACTTTCTCTAAATAATGTTCGAAACGAGGTTTTAAAATCAATTAATAATTGAATTGAACGAAGGCGTTATATTATTCAACTGCTGCATCAGCTTCCTCATCATGAGAGAAATTTTCAGCAAAGTTTCTCCATTTTGGCATGGACTATGATTTTTATTGGTCAAGAAATAAATTGTCATGTGAGATTATGTAATGTAACGGATGTCATGTCATAAGATGTCGTCAAAGCGTGAGAACCAATTTGGACCAGCAGTGTCTAACACTAGCGCGCTCTAAAGCTAAACGATAAGCTATCAATTCGGACCGCGGGGCATGTAAATGATTAAATGATATTTCGCAATTATTATCGAGTAAGAATTGTTGATATTTCAGAAGAGCATCGTCCATGAAAATATCTATAAAATTGAGCCAGATCGCCAACTTTCCTACGGTGTTCCAGAGAAGTGAGTGAGTTTGTGAGCGAGAAATCACCCACGAGACGAATTGCCCGTTCTTAGACAGAATCCAACTGTTTCAGGGTATGTTTGGGTGCTGCACTCCAAATATGGAAACAGTATTCCAGGATAGGTCGGATCTGTGCCTTATAGATCATAAGCAACTGACTGGAAGTGAAATAGCTCCTGGCCCGAAACAGAAAACCAAGTTTTTGGGATGCACTTTTAGCAATTGATCTCACGTGATTTTCTCAAGAAAGGTTATTGCTGACAGTAATGCCAAGCATCGAAATGGATGTCTTCAAAGGTATGGTTACTCCTGACAAGCTTATGTTGGGCACAGTGAGATCGGCCTTTCTAGAGAAAAGGCATGCTTGTGTTTTGTTTGCATCGAAATCTACCAAGTTATTGTATCCCCATCCGAGAATTGTTGCCAAGTCCATATTTATGTTGTCAACATTTCTTCCTCGTTCGTTTCTGATTTGGCTGGCTGGTATTAGAGACCTGGAAGAGAAGGCGGTATGGAGGGTACTATCATCCACGAAGTAGTGTACCTACTGGACATGAAGTTGCTTCCAACAAATCGTTGATATGGAGTATAAATAGTGTTGGTGCTAGAATTGATCCTTGCGGAACACCAGCATTTATGATAAGAGAGTCAGATGAAACTCCGTCGACCACTACATGGAGAAACCTGTTTGAGAGAAAACTAACTAGCAGAGAACATAGCTGGGGAGGCAATAAGCCATAAGATGGAAGCTTGGTGAGGAGTCCGTGGTGCCAGACTCGATCGAATGCCTTGGAGATATCAAGTGCCACGGCTAAGGTTTCACCATATTTTTCAATAGATTGCTGCCATATATGTGAGACGTAAGTGAGCAGGTCACCAGTTGATCTCTGATGACGGAAGCCATATTGCCTATCGTTGATGATACCTGAATGTTCCAGGTATTTCATGAGCTCGATGTTGATAGCTTTATCCATGATCTTTGAAATAATAGATAGCAGTGCGATCGGTGTGTAGTTGCTAGGTATGGTCTCTTTGCCTTTTTTAGGAACTGGTTGTACTCTGGCAATTTTCCAGTTGTACGGGAGTATCCCCAATTTGTAAGAGTAGGGGGGGGCCAGGTAGCCGTGCGGACAGAGTGTCTATATTCTAATTCGCATTCGCTTGCCGGTCGTGGGTTCGATTCCCGTCGACTGCAGAAATTTTTCTGATGGCCCTAGAAAGTGTTTGGGATCACACGTTAAAAGGTAAGGCCCCCGTCATTCCTTGCTCGCACAAGACTTTCGAAGACTTCTGAGGGTTGCTCGTAAGGGGGCAATCGAATGACGGATAGAACAATTTTAGAACAATTTTTAGAACAACTTGCAGAGAACAGGTGTGAGTTCATCATTACATTGATATTTAGTCCGAGGACTCACCTGACAGAACGCCTTGGCCTCCCAGAACGTCATCGGCGCTCCCACGTACATGTAGCAAGTCTCCCCGACCAGCGCCCACCCAGGCGGGCATTTCCCGTCCAATATGCTGCCGTTGTTCATGTAAAACGGCTCGAAGAGCACCTCCAGCAAGCGCGGGTCGTCGCTCTGGTCCCTGATCCGCCCTCTGACGGCCAAGGTCACGTTGCTGCCCCAATAGTTGTTCGCAGCGTCGATCTTTGTGTTCCAAAGTTGGAGGGTGCTGGGTGAAATAAAATAGAATAGAATAGAATTTATTCACATCGCCAAAGCTATCACCATCGATGGATATACACACATGGCAGAAATAATTTTCCTATAGCGAAACCGTGTGCATTCTGTGCATAGGCATTTCAAATAACAAAGTTTCTGAAGTCTACGGACTTAAGAAAAAATTGTTTATTTGAATTAACGAATCTAAGCAATTTTTTCAGTGCTAAACACAACGATTCACCACACCCACCATCCACGTGTGAATTATACTTTCATCCCACTAACTACATGAATATTTTCCTTCTCATATTTTTTCTATGATGCCAAGAAGCAATAGAGCATCCAGATTATACTGTATATTAAATCTAACTACAACTGAAGCGTTATCACAAAATTATTAGAAAATAATTTGCAATCGGGAAGTTACAGGTACTAGAAAAAATACAGAAATGCCTCTACACCACCAAAACCACAGCAAAAACAAAACACCAACGATATAAAAAAGGTTTGACAGAAGAAACGACACAAAAATCATTTTACTAGTCTTACCTGTTGAATTCGAATCTGCATGCACCATGCAACAAAAAAATGAATTAATACAGTTCAATTACAATAATCTATCAATACTTTATACTTTGCAATTGGAATTGATCCCTACAAACGACAAACTACTTTCATTCTTTTCTTTTGTAATTTTTGAAAAGAAGTTCTTTTGATCAAATGAGTTCATCCTAGTATTTGTTCTTTGGGCTCAGCCATATTTATTAAATTGTGTCTATAGAAATTTGAATTACCAGCGAAATTTTTAATACTTACAAAGATCGGTTGACAGTGATCATTTCATAATCATTATCAGGATCCCAGAAAATGTTATCCACATAGTGTTGACCAGCGGTACCAGCAATGACAGTCGATCTACTATCCCTATTCACAGCGAAATTGCTGAAATAATGAAAAAAAAAAAAAGAATAATAATACTTATATTGTGAATATTTTCTTTATTTCTTTTTAGATGTTGATGAAATCGAAATCTCATTGAGAAAAATTTCAAAATTCAATAAGCAACTTACTCATTTTGATAATTTTCATTTTGAAAATGATATTATTAACAGGAAAAAGAAATAAGCGAACATAACTGTTTTTGCAAAATATTTGAAGAAGAATATACCCATATTTTGAGGAAAATTATCTTATTTGTCCTTACTAGGAATACGTTCATAGAAATAAAAAGAGAATAGCTTGAAGAAATGAATAGTTCAAATTACCCAATAATAAAAAATGGTTTGTTGCCTCACAAAAAATATCACAACTATCATCAACTCACTTGTAGAAACCATTATGTGTTGTAGTCTGGTAGATATTCAGCCTAACTTTGTCGAATCCAGAAACTTCCAAATTCTGCAGACCAATATTCCTCTTGACGTAATTATAAGTGAAATTAGACACCACCTGTCTCAGGATGATATTATTCTGGTAAAGAGCATAGTTCCTCGTGAAATAATTCCGATATATCGTCACTTCTTGATACGGTGATGATTTTCTTCCTTCCACGTATAAAACTGGCAAGTTCGAATTGTTAACAAACAGATTGTTGTGGACAAAAGCCCTCAAAGATGTCGCAGCTCCCCGAGAGTCTGCTTTGATATAAAGTCCGCCTTGATTTTGTTCCACCAAATTACTCTGAAATAGGAAAAAATACTTTCTTGAGACGAAAAATATTCTGCAAGGAATAGAGAAGTTCAGCTAACTTTGAGAGAAAAATAATTATGTCTTTATATGTCTTCCCCATCTGCCCTTTGTCTTCAGTGTTCCAACGTAAAGTAATAAAAATCTTATGTTTCCAACACTGAAAATGAGAAGAAATAGAGAAGAAGACCATTCTAACCTTTTTTATATTGAGGTTAACAAGATCATCTTTTCCATTTTTTCTCATTTTCAGTGTTTCCAAGATGAAATTTTCATCATTTCACGTTACAACACCGAAGACAAGGACAGATGGGGATGACATAATTTCTCTCTCTCTCTCAAAGGTAGCTGAACTTCTCTATCGGGGTAAGATTATGTCAATCTTGACTTACCCTGAAGTATATAGACTGAGTGTTTTGTACGTCAATTTCTACTGCCGATTTGCAAGTTGTGAAATTTCCGTACAGCTTCCTACAGTTGTTTTTGAATTGATTTTTCTCGATAGTTACAGTCGGATTGACCTCACCGGAAGCCATGTAGAGTATAGCGCTCTGACCATTGTTGTTAACTATAGATCTGGTTATGTTGTGTTGAACGTCTCTGTCTGAAAAAAAATATTCCATTAACCAGTTATTATAACCTAAATAATACAAAGATCTAATATCTTAGTGAACTAGGATGGAAGGCAGCACTGTTTATGACCCAACAGGTCTCATCAGTCTCATCAGCCATCTGGTGTCTCGAAGTCGACAGTTTTGAAAAGGAGAATATGAAGGAAAATATTAGGCTGAATATATAGATGAACTCAACGATTCTCTTCCAATCATTTCTCGGTTTTCCGAGGTTGAGAAGACTTTAGGTCTGTATAGCAATAGACAAAAATCAACTTAAGTAGGTTGAGCAACACATATCAACATGTTGGGTTACTTGTAGATGATAAGTCTTTTCATGTCAGTGATGGACGTTCATCACTATCACTTTATGTCATAACGGGTTAATCATGCAAGAAATCGTTAGAAAAATGCCAAAACCGTCAAAAATGTATCTGTAAAGGACAGTTCACTCATTACACAATTTATTAACTCATACTTGACGGTACTATATTGTCTCATCTTCACAGACATAGCAGCAGCTTCTTTTTTTTATCGCTTGGAGCGCACGAAAGGGAATCCCTACAATGTTCAAAGAACATCGTGCGTTCCTAGGGAGGATAGGGATAGGAGGTGGGTATTGGAATTTTTTTGTGATTATAGAACGCCACAGACCACTTGACATATAAATAAACTACAGCTGACGTCACGTCGTTGTCACCTAGGTGTTTACATTACAGTGTAGGGATTGTACCATCCTTATCCATTGAAAACCGTAACCTGATATAAGAGCTCACGAATCACGAGATAAAAGAATGTTCTGTTTGGCCACGGTTGGTTTTCAAAATAAAGAAAATCTCAACTATGAATATTTTTAATCTCAGAACTGCGGTAAGTCGGTGTGACCTATACTCGAATTCATTCATCAAAGTGAACAACATTGGAGGAGAATGAAATATTGATATCATTTGACGTACCATCAAAAATTACTATTTCCTAGTATTCCAAACATAGAAACAATAACGAACTTACAAGAACTAGAAAAGAAATGCAATCTTGATGATTTCCTGACTACGTTGAATTCTCGGTTTGATTCAATCAAATTCAGCTTAGAGAAAAGAATCAACGGTAGATTTCCACTATTAGATACACTAGTAGTCACTCAAAATTAGTGCTTTCCATCATCAAATTATTATATATTTAAAAATGACAAAAACTCAATTAGAATTTTATATTTATAGGAAATAACGACCATAATATCCATAACAAGTGATTGGCAACAATGTTTAGAGCAGTGGTTCTCAAACGTATTCTGTCCACCGCCCACTTTGAGGATGAAAATTTGTGTAGCGCCCCCCAAAACTGTTTGATAATAATAATAAATTCTCTAAGATAGGACCAACTTAGAGAACTTTCGCACAAAATGAGCCCAAAAACAATAAAATCTGTTAAGTGGTTCCCGAGAAATTAGCGAACATACAAAAAAAAAGGCCCACGACGAATATTTATAGACCCTCTTTAACTCGATTATCAAAGATATATAAGTTTAGGACATTATGCTGACTTTATCTTATTTCTATGCTAAAATCCTCTGAAAGGAATAAATAAACAAGGAAAGAAAGCTTTGAAGTTAACACTTATTTCTCATCTCATTCAGGAGCCCCCTTTAATGGGGCCGTAGCACCCTCAGGAGCAATCTTCCGAAACATGTTCAATTTAACTTTTCTCCCTATTCAATTTGATTTTTTAGTTTTAATTTAGCTAAGGGACTCGTATAGATATCAGGCCATCAGATTTTCTTAAGAACCAAAATTCATTCACTCTGAAACATAAATCTACCGTTTGGTCAAGATTTCACCAGAATCGGACAAAAATTCAAAAAGTTACAGGGCCATCAATTTGCTTAATTATTTTCTGGTCGTTTTTTTGCCGGTGAGTAGATAACATATTGAGAAAAATTACTCTTATTCTGCGACCGACACAAACGTCGTCCATTTTAATACCAAAATTAGCTCTTGAATTGACGTTTCTATTACTGACAAACATAGGTATGTTGCTAGGCAAAACTTTTAGTTTCTAGGAGCTTCAGTTGAACTTTAGCTCCTACGAACTAGAAAGGATGTACTAGGTCATCAAGAATAAAAACATTGTTACGGTTGGTTACTTGGGTTGGGACGCATACCTGATTTGTTTCCGATTTCGGCAGATTTGGCATTTCAACATTTCATACCCATGCTGGAGATATAAATACACCATATTGTTTTAAGTATTTTTGTTTCGATCAGGTCAGTTTTCAATATTCGGGATCTGATTGATCGGATAACTTGTTTTTGAATAATCACGACCAGCATCAATACTTTTTTGTCTCACACAACGATATTGTACACATTTGATTACCGAGGCAAACACAGTGGAATATGGAAAGAAATAAATAATCGCTATTATTATTGTTGATATGTTGATATGCTCACTAACCGAACATTTTCCACTTCTTTTTTCTATACCTGGCACTGGCGCGGTATTTGCCTATAGGGCTGACACCTGATCCAAATGAATTCATCGAACCAATAGAATGCACAAACGGGTCACTCTGTGGTTGTATTTATATTGAAACTACAAATCGAACATCCATGGAAATTGGATAAACCTGATCTGTAAATGCACAAATTGTAACAAAGTAGTCTATAAGGTCTTGGTTTTATCTACTTACTCATATTATTTTGCTAAAGGTATTATAATAAACTGTCAAGTGAGTCTCATTGGTGGTCACTTCACATATTATTTATTTTAGTTTATTCTTTCGGTTGCATAAAAAATGTTTCGGTAGACTCACAATTGCAAAATTCGCTTGTCAAACAAAGTGCCACTTTCGATCCTAATAAAACAATCTACTAGTTCACTTACTGAAAGTCATGGCTGATATCGGCAGCGTAACCACCTCGGCAATGAACCCATGCACGCTCGAAGCCCCGTTAGCAAACAGCTTCACGCTCAAACTGGGCAGCGACGACCTGAACAGCCGCTTCTCATTACCCGAACTCATCGTCACGCGATCAATCAACGTGGAGGACACGTTATAAATATCCCCGTCGTACATCTCCAGGAAGTCCGGGATGCCGTACTTCGTGGTGGAATTGAAGAGGTCGAACTGCAGCAGGCGCAGCCCCAGCGGCTTGATGTTGTAGGCGCTGCGGAAGATCTTGATGCAGTTGACCGGATGGTTGTCGTACTTGTGGTAGAGCAGGACGCGCTCCTCGATGTGGATCTCCTTGTGGGTGTCGCAGATGTCCACTAGGCTGAACAGGTGGTAGGGTACGTTCAGACCTGTAGAGGAGATACAGATTTTGACTTTTGGAGACACACAAGAATCAAAAGGACAAAGGAACAGGGGCGGATTATAGTACAAACCCGCAGAGCCTGGGCCGTTACCACCGATACAACAAGGCCTGCATGCTCCGTGGGTGACGTAACTTAGTGAGGCTTAACCAGCGGCTCCAAACGACAAGCGCTTATAGCGCTATAAGGCGACCGCGTATTTCGATTTTAGTTTTAGATCATCATTGTGCCGATTTTGCTGTTTTTTGAAGGGCTTCCGGTAAAAAAAGAATGCCAGTCGTCAACTGAGCCCTTCTTCGCACCCCATTCGATTTTATTATGGAAAAACGAAGTTTTAAAGCAGAAACCAGGATAAAACACAAATATCCACCTACAGCAACCCATTCGAATTAAATATATTGGCAAAAATTGTGGTGAAGGTAAACTTCACACCTACTTATACAGGGCCCGCAGAACATAAACTTATCGTGAGATTGATCGAAAGAAAATTGTGGAAAATGTATTTTATTTTGATTGACATGCCGTTTGTTACAATTGCCTATATTTATCTTGGAGAATTCCTATTACCTGAAAAAATAACCAGTGAGTGTTTTCAATTTTCTGTTGTTGGATTTTTCATCCAAGTGGATCGTTACACTTGAAACCGTAATTTTTAAGGGTAAAACTGCATTTATCATGCGATGGTTTTTTCGGTACTCACGTATTTTTGTCTGATAAACCGAATTTTATAATGAAAATGTGAACAAACCACTATTTATTGAGATATTTCAAGAAAAAGTTCAAAATTTCGCCTTCTTTCTCCCCTTGTGTTGGGGGCATTTGAGGCTACTTGCTCTTATCTTGTCATTGGACACTTTATATACTCATGATGTACTTCGATGGCACATTTTTATATAGAAAATTCAACAGGAAATATGATTTTTATGGCGAGTTTTTCATATTTAGTGAACAAGCATTCCAGATGACGACCATTTAATCAATAGTCAATCAAAATACGAGATGTCAAAGTCAATAGATTGCTTTCGAATGACATTACACACGCCATTATTTTGAATGATATTCTTCCTTCTTTTCACTAAATATGGATTAATCTAAAGAAAATCATGTATTATATATAAATTGTCCAATATGATGAAAAAAGGAGGGAAATTTGTTCTAAATGCCATCCAGAACACAGGTGAAAAAGAAGGTGAAATTTGGAACTTTTTAGTCAAATGTCTTCATAATAAATATCATGATAAATGCAGTTTTACCTTCCTAAGTAGAGTGTTTGTAGTTGATGTTAATATGATAGTTGCAATTTGATCATTGGAATGAATTCTGCATTCATTGCCACGAGGCAAATGAACGTTTTCAGAAAGAAATTTGAGAATGAGAATTAAAAATGCCCGTTTATTATGAACATTCAAGAAAATTTCCTCGAATTCAGAGATGATTTTGTTGACTATAATATACGAATACAAAACTAACTGCATAATCAAAGCTTTTCTATTTTTCCTCTACTTATACTTTTTATGAGAGAGTAATTGTCTTCTATTATTAATTCATCATTATAAATTAAGCTCTGTTTACTACTGAACTTAGATGGAGTAAAATCCTCGCGGTGAATTGCATATACCCACATTTTCGACAGCTCCTCGTCCAACGGGAAACTAAAAGCATGAACTTTTGAACCACCCACATAATTCCCCCGACAAAAGGGAACACAACACTTGAAAGGCATTGTTATTTCGCCGATCACAACACAAAATATTTCATAAAACAGTAATTTTTCCGCCAATTATTTTGATGAATAAACAACAAAAGAATTCCGTACCGTTTCAAAAACATACGTGAATCACCGATGAATTAACACGAACTGACGCGTTAGTCGACAAGCGATAAAATAAAACACTGGCCTCTCTTGGTGACGTCACGAGCTGTTTACGTCAGAGTCTGCTGGCCTTGTTGTATCGGTGGTAACGCCTGGGCTTGTAGTGCTCAATCCCAAAGGGCGAAAAAAATTCCAAATACTTTAAAAATAGCTATTTATTATACAAGGGAAAAAAGTAGTAGATTTCAGCTCCAGGTTGTGTTGTCTCCCGACGCGTAGCGCATCGATTATTTTGAATCGCAATAACTCGAAAACAGTTGCTCGCAGCGACCTCTACCAAGAATACATTTTTTACACAAAAGTGTTCTAGAAAATTATTTTTCTACCATAAAACGTGATACAGGTACGCAGAAAGAAGTTATGACTTTTCAAAAGACTTAAAAGACATGTAGGTGGCACCACCCCCACGGAAGAGACAAACATAAAATTTGTTATTGTCATTGAGAAATCCCCCTAGATACCAAACTTCATTCGAATATCACAATTATTTCGAAATTTATTAACAAAAAACAAAAATAAGAATTCAACTTTGACACTTTGACATACAGTGTGACCCATTTAAGATGGAAGCACCCTTATAAAACTTACATTTTTCAACCGATTGGAATGATTTTTTTTTGTTAGGTAGATATTCAAAAAGTCTATTAGGACACCAAATATCATGAATAAATCTCCATTTCCAGGGCCAACTAATCTGATTTTTCAAGGTCAAAAATCTAAAAAAATTACTAGCGATTTTTTTAGAAAAAATCTGACTACACCACTGGATTTGTGACATTTTCAAATGTAAATTACGTTGAAATGCGTCAATCAATAAAAAAAGTTATAAAGGAATGAAATTTGAAAAATATGCCGTTTAATCAACCCATCAATTTTTATTACTGAACAGATTTCGATGAAACTGTGATCAGTAATATTTCAAGACATCCTGAATCCAGTGGAGTATACAGAATTTTCATAAAATTCCTGAACATGAATTGGTGGGTTGATTAAACGGCATATTTTTCAAATTTAATTCCTTTATAACTTTTTTATTGATTGACGCATTTCAACGTAATTTACATGTTACCCATTTGAAAATGTCACAAATCCAGTGGTGTAGTCAGATTTTTTCTAAAAAAATCGCTAGTAATTTTTTTAGATTTTTGACCTTGAAAAATCAGATTAGTTGGTCCTGGAAATGGAGATTTATTCATGATATTTGGTGTCCTAATAGACTTTTTGAATATCTACCTAACAAAAAAAAAATCATTCCAATCGGTTGAAAAATGTAAGTTTTATAACGGTGCTTCCATCTTAAATGGGTCACACTGTATATTTATACGAATTTTTCTTCTTATTTTGACGTCAGCAACATGCTAATGAAATTTCTAGACGTACTCACGAAACATCGTATATAAAAGTTAGGCAAGCCATGGTTAGATTATTTCATTGTACCAGTATTTCACCTCATGTCTATTGAAACATTATCGTTACCTTTCAGAGGGGTGAAGCTCGACTCTTCAGACTCCCTGCCTTCCCCAGACAAAGACAGCACGTTTATCCCCACTCCCAACGAGTTCTGGATGTTGTTCCGCAGCAGAATCATGGTACCGGAAGGAGATATCAGATCGAGAGCGTCCGCAGCGGTGTTATTGATCACCACGTAGTTGATCCTAATAATAATAAGAACATTTAATGAAAAATACTGTCTGTAGGTTGATCAAGGAGATGGTATATTCATTATGCCAGATTTTTTGGGATTTCATCTCATAATTTTCTTTTATTGAACCCAAGAAATGGAGGGCAACAAAAAAAAACAAATCGAATATCCGATGAAACCTAATTCAACAAATTCAGATCCACATGTTGGCGTTTTTGAATATTTTTTTCAAATCGAACAAGTTTTGAAATTTAGGCTCTTATAGAGCTAGTTATGTTTGTTCCTTAACCCTTAACCCCCCCGCACTATGCGCGGATCAAAATAATGTCTTAGGTTATTCAAGTGAGTTTCTGGTTCCACCAATAATGGCAGGTATATTAAACTTCTTAACAATACTTGAAAACTAAAATGATCATTGTTTTTTTTTACAGATTTTCTTCATTATAAATTTGCTGATGATGAAGGATTAATCACCTACGTTGGTTACCTTGTAATTTCAAATTGACAATTATCCACATTACAAATACAACCAATACAGTCAACAATCATCTCTATGACATTTATATTGTAATGATTATTCCCCTTAGAGGGGCTCTAGAAACATCATCAGGAAAGCAGGAGTACTATGATCATCCTGTAACATGCATTCCAGATTGTTCTCCAACATTCCAATGATTCCTACATGTATTTCCGAACACTCAATATATGTCGCGGTGACAAATAACGTGACAGATGATTCTGGAATGTTCTGGAAACAATCGATGGAACAATTAGAGAGAGAGGTATTGTTCTAAGAAGCTTCTAGAACAAAAAGAAGGGTATGGAAGATCATTCGAGAACGTTCGAGAAGCAAAGCCTACCAAGGGATCGCATATATAAGGACGACCGGACAACTGCCGTCAGTCAGTCAGTCAAGCAGCGAGTGTCAGAGAGACAGTCATATACCGTCTGATATATATGATCGTTTTACATAAATAGTAGTTATAAGTTCGATATAAATTAGCGTTTCTTTAGTTGAAATTAATCAGTTTGAAAATAAATAGTGTCCTGTTCACTTCTGCACTACTCATATATTAGCTAGTTACCGGTGACATCTGTCAGATACAAGTTGTAATATATACCGCAGCGTGCATCGTCCCAACTTCGTTTTACATTCCATCCAGGTGAGTTCTTGTAAATTCTACAATTATATCGAAACTTTCTGGTAATCCAATCAGTGCTGTTATTTTTTAATCATAAATGATTCATCTTGATGCCTTCATATTTATTTTCGTGTAATATTCCGCCTAGGGATTGTGACTGGCCACTAAAATCTCGTGTCTACAATGGGCGTGTACACCTTGGTAGAACTTTTAACTCAAACCATGTTTATGATGATCCTTTCATACATAAATAATGATTGACGACATTATTCGATCGAAAAATTTACTAGAATGTTCAATTTTTGGACATAAATAATAGTACCATCTGAAAACGGACCCTCTTATGACGTAGAAACCTCATCCCGCCATAGTTAAAAGAAAATACCAAACGCCGGACGGAGACTGAGGCAACTGATATATTAATTCTTTCAACTGTGATCTCGCGCTAATTCACTCTGCCAGAAATCATGTATCATTCATCTCTGTCTGGAATAGTCCTGTTTCAGTATTAGGGTTTTGACGTCACATCATCGCCTCGTTTTCAGAGGTCCGAAAAATCGGGGATTTCAATGATTTTTTATAAAACGTAGGGAGCTCACAGCGATAAACGGTTTGCGTTATGGAATAATATTTTTTTGTGATATAAGCCCATTGTAGACGTTTGTATTCAACGAACTGATTATCTGTTTGAAATATACACTGAGGATGATATTTCATGCTTTAGATATGGCACTCATAAATTCGTGGACAGAGTACAGAAAAGACTCGCAGCTTGGTCGGTCAGCAAAAAAGATTCTAGAGTTATTACACATTAGAATGGAAAAGGAGTAGGTTCTTATCAAAAATGTTAAAAATTACTTTTCTAGGAAGAAGGTAGGGTAAAGAGGCTGTTAAAGAACGACGTCCGAGTTCAGCCGTGTCGCGGTGAGGCATCTTGTAGATGTACAGTTGGACAATGTGAATCACATACCAGAGCACACAGGAGTGTTCCTTCCTGGGAGATGTGGAAATTTTGGTTGGCAAGGGCAAGTCTCGATGGATTTGGGCCTTCAGAAAAATCGCAACAATTTCAAGACATTTTGATTTGGATTGAACAGTCCTTTTCATACTTGATTTCATGTAACCATTGTTTATTCATTTTTCAATAAATATTATAATTATGTTCCATCTACAAATTGTAGACACATTTTTTTTCGTACTTCTAGGAGTGTTGATTCGAAAAAAATTTTTAAAGTGTTTACAAATATCACAATAACAAAATTGTATCTCTTAAAATAAGAGCTCGTGAGTCATATCAATGAGATAATTTTCGAACCTGGGACTTTTGATGACAGCCTGCACCGCCGAGGATTTCTCGTTGTGCAAAATACCCGCCCCGTCGATGTTGACGTACTCCAGGGTGGACTCGTAGGACTGCACTGTCATGTGGGTGTGGATGTCGTGTATCCTGTGGGTGTACAGCTGCTGCTCGAACTCGGCGTCGGCGAACCTCACGCCTCCCCAATAGTTGTGCCTCGTGCGATACCGGTCGCACCGGATGAAGACGAACTTCGAGTTCCATTCGCACTTGTGCCTATGTGGTGCCCCCAAATAATTAGTACATCATATTTATGAAATGTATGGTAAAACTGCACTAATCATGCCATGGGTTTTTTTCGACATTTTTTTTGGTACTAATGTATTTTAGCCTGAAAAACCTTTATTTATTAGGATATTTCACTATTAAGTCTTTTAGATCGCATTTAGAACAATTTGCCTTTCTTCTTTAATCATTGGACAATTTATATATCACAATGTACATCAATGACGCATTTTTTTCTATCAGATGAGTCAACTGAAGTAGTGGAGATGACTTTGAGCAAACATGGACATCTACATCGATAGGACAGGATGAACTATAAATTTTGAACGACTCGTCCTCTGGAACATGGATTTCTTTTGAAATCAGTTAGGCAGAAGAAGACTGTCAGATCCATCGCAAAAGCTGCTTCACAAAAACTCGGATTCTTGTTCCGTGCGAAAAGCTACTTTACACCTCAACAGCTTCTCATGATCTACAAAGCGCAGATACGGCCTGTTCTAGAATACTGTTCCCACATATGGGGTTAAGCACCAAAACATACGCTGATGCTCTTAGATTCCATCCAGAGAAGAGCCATTCGCCAGGTGATGGGTGACGCCACGCTCACTCACTCTTTGACATCATTGGAACACCGTAGAAAGGTCGGCGACTTTTCACTTTTCTATCGATACTTCCACGGGAAATGTTCTTCGGAAATCTCTGCTATTATCCCTTCACTAGCAATACCAATCAGACGAACTAGACAAGCCCAGTCAGCACATCCTTTCGTTATCAACCGCGAAAGATGTCGAACAGCACTTTATCAAGACTCCTTCATCCATAGAACGGCTAGGCTCTGGAATTCATTGCCTGAGGAAGTATTCCCAACAACATAATATAATCTCCAGAAGTTCAAAAAAAATTCCAATACCTACCTTCTGTCCCTATCCTCCCTAGGAACGCACGATGTTCTTTGAACATTATAGGGATTCCCTTTCGTGCGCTCCAAGCGATGAAAAAAAATATCCTTGGAATGAGCCTTTCCAGTGATTTCTAGAAGTCAACGGTCTGCCTATTACTGGAGCATTATTTTTAAAGGATACAGACTCCATAAGACTCTGGAAAAAGTTTCCGCATATCTGGTGATTCGGCAGTCGATGATTAGTAAATCTTTCATTTGAATGTTATTTTTTTGAATTGGATGAGTTCAAAAAAGTAGGTACAAAGAAGTAACAATCATTTTTTGCTGATATTCAATCATATTCATGAAATGTATGGTAAAACTGCACCTATCATGCGATGGTTTTTTTTTTCGAAATTTGTTTTTTTGGTACTCATGTATTTTTGTCTGAAAAACTTGAATTTGATAATGAAAATGTGAACAAATTATTTATTAGGATATTTCACTATAAAGTTACAAATTTCACCTTCTTTTCCGCCTGTCTTTCGGATCGCATTTGGAACAATTTGCACTTCTTCATTCATCATTGGACAATTTATATATCACAAAGTACATCAATGACACATTTTTTGATCATATGAGAATTATCCATATTCAGTGAAAAGAAGAAAGTATACCATTTGAAATAATGGCGTGTGTAATGTCATTCAAAAGCAATCTGTTGACATTTGACATCTCGTATTTGGATTGACTATTGATTAAATGGCTGTCATCTGGTATGATTGTTCACTAAATATGAAAAACTTGCCATAAAAATCATATTTCGTGTGGCATTTTCTGTATAAAAGTGTCATTGAAGTATTGAGTTTATTAAGTGTCCAATGACAAAATAAGAAGATCAAGTAGCTGTAAATGCATCCAACACAGGGGGAAAAAAGGCGAAATTTCGAAATATCCCGATAAATAGTGGTTTGCTCAAATTTCCATTATCAAATTCGTGTTATTTTGATTTGTTCTAGATATAATTGAAATATAACTCAATGTTTCTTCTTGATTAGTCATTTCATCAGGCGTCCATCAATAATTTGTTTCATACTTTTCGCCTAATCAGGAAATCAAATTACAAATATCATTCCATGTAAAGTAGCCAACATTAAAATAGGACCTCAATTGAGTCAATACATATTAAGATCGCATTCAGCTATCAAAATGGCATACATTAGCTCTGTGTGAACATGGCAGTTCACCAATGACTTCAGCAGAATAACCATTTCTTTGAAGTGAATTCACAGCCTATTGAGAAAATGAAAAATATGTACATAACAATTTTTCATAACCTTGACGGAGAAATAAAAATCTCAATATAGAAAACTTCCAAATGTATAGGTCTATTAAAAGTTTCAAGTGATAAGATGCTCACAGCAACACCTATGATTTATGATAACATTCCAACATGTGCTCACTGGGAACAAATAATAACCTCAATTGACGATTTCATATAAATATCTACACTAACAAGATGAACCATCCTTATGAGAGCAATGAAGCCAGAAATTCTATTAAGAAGGGGCGGTATCTATAAGCGACAAGGTGAACTACTTTTGCTAAGACGGAATATAGCATCAGGGTCACATTAAAATATTTTCATTTAAAAGTGTTCAGAATATCAAAGTTATAGTAATTTTCCTGCGTCAGACAGAAGGATATTCCTAGATAGTTCAGCAACTTGCAGATAGATGGACTCGAGCAGATTCCGAGAGTATAGACAAATCGGCCATATTTAGCTGAGTTTCAGTAGCCTACCGAACCAGCCAATGACTAAGGTCAAATCAGGCTCTGACAGTTTACATGGAGTTGAATCATCTTGTTAGTGTCAATGGCAATATGACGTTTCACAATTTGAAAAAACTTCAGTTGTTCCTGAAAAACAGGGTTGGCAATGAAATGGGACGATTTGGGGTAGCGCTTGCAGCTCACTATAAAGTGGTGGGGATGAAAGTCACCGGCCTGTCAGCATCCGCATGGCTTTCCATTTATTTATAATGAATCATTGGATGGATGAACAACGCAGCAATGCAGTTGGAGTCTACTTTTGAAATGTAATGCCAAACCCTGAAAATATCGAACATGTTCGACAAGGGACGGATATCGAGATGTCTTCGCCGATCCCATGGCGTAACGTTTGTAGAAACAGGACTATTAGTTGGGCTGCGATTTTTATTTGTGAGGAAACTTGAAAACGAAGGTGTTTAAAACTGATCCACCTTCGATTTAAGGTATCTTCACAAAAGGAAATCGTAGACAGATAGGTCGGGAGACTGATATTGCTGGGTAGAGAAACGATACGCCCTGGGATCGGCGAAACTTCTTGATATCGCTTGTCGAACACGTTCGATATTTTCAGGGGTTTGAACTATTGTGGCACTACATTTTGATATTAGGCTTCAACTGCGTAGCTCCGTTGCTCACCCGTAAATAAATCCATGCGGGTCCTGACAAGCCGGCAATTTTTATCCCCACCACTTCGTAGTACGCTGCAAGTATCATCCCATATCGTCCCGTTTCATTGTGGAACTATGGATTTTGAAAAAAATGTTCATTCATTTTTTTGTTTGTTAGTATTTAACACACCTATGCCCGAATTGCTGTCCGTTCAGTCGTATTGGGCAATCCTCGTACATCCTCTCAGTACCAACGCACTGTAGAGGCTCCGGCCACGTCCAGATCCTTGACAGCGAGTTGCTGTGGAAATCTATCCGCTCGCCGAAGTCGAAGAAGGCCGTGAGAGGGTCGAAACCCAGTTCGCGGCAGACGACTTGCGCGTTGCGCTCGGTGAAGCGCGAGTCGCACATGGGGATCCACTGGAGGGTGGTGCCGTTGAAGTACTCGAGGAAGCCTTCGGTGGCGGGGTCTTCGTCGGGTTCTTCGCAGTCGCGGGTTTTGCAGAGTCTGTCGAGGAAAGAGCAAAGAGGGTAAAGTTTATGCAGTCAGTTGAACAGATCATCAAACGAATGTCGGGTCGCGCTGCCGCACTCTTTGAACTTTCAAAGGGACCGACGGCTTGCGGTGATGTTTTTCCAACTGACTTTGCATACACTATACCATCAACTTTTTTTTTCAAATGCAAAGGGAAGTCACGTGGTGCCTAGTTTTGAAGGCCTTCCAATTCTCTATACAACACCTCTTCGTTTGTGCAAACCGGCTAAGTCGTTTCAAACTGACGAGCTCTTGAGCTTTTGGCTACATTTTGGTTGTGCGTTAATTTCTTGGAGAAGTGTATATAAATAACTTCTCCAGATGGTGCCATATCAATTTATTGAAACTGAATTTGAATAAATGTCAAAAGATAACATTTTCACGAAGCCATGATGCTATATCGATCATATTTACAGAGTTCATATATAATACACTGCCAACTGATTTCCGAGAATTGACAATAAAAAAATTCAAGGAGGTCATAAAGCATATTTTGATTGAAAACCCACTGCATGACATTCATGAATTTTCCGAAATAGTTGTGAGGAATAGGGATGCTTTTGGAGTGTCGTGAATTACTTTTTCTATACATATTTTCTGGATTTTAATGATTGTCAAACTTGTCAAACTTGAACATTGAATTTATTATTTTCTTAGATAAGGTATTCCATTTCAGTAACGCCAAAGAATTTTAGCATGTAACTGTATTTGTATTTTATATTTCGAATTGATGTACTTTATTGTCGTAATTTTATGAACTTTGCTCTTGTAGGTAACTGATCTCAAATTTCGTAACGTGTCTATAAACTCTGTGTTTCTAAGATCAATACAATTATTATTATTCTTATAATGATACTAATCTATCAGAAAGCAATACAATCAAAGACTGAGGGGTAATATTCGACTCGAAAATGACCTTCAAACATCACATAATAGGAACATCATCTCGTCCTCGTAAAATGCTAGGATTTTCCCTTCAGTTTGCTAAAGAACTATCTATCAATGCTGTTAAAATTATGTATTGTGCACAGGTGAGGTCTATTCTTGAATATAATTTCTTGACCTGGTCACCATTTCACAAAGTTGATTCTGATCTTTTAGAGGGTTGTCAAAATAAATTTTTAAGAAGTTGTGCATATCATATGGGATTCAATAGGGATGAATATACCTATCCACAAATATTAGATATTTTAAACATGGAGAAAATAGTGACATTTTTAAGATACCATCCTGTAGCACAAATTATGGCCAAAATGAATCCATGAATAGAATTATGAAAACAGCAGATATACACAATTACCAAATTGAACTGTTCAATTGATCTTCAAGTTCTTTCAGGAAGCGATAAAAAACTGTTAATCACTTATTTCATAATCCTTATCTTTTTATTCGTTTTAGCCTTCTACATTTTTTTGTGTTAGTCTTCTTCATAGATATAATGATATGTATGTGCTCTGTATTTTTATACTCTTCATGTAAATTGCATGATTGGCTTGTCCGTTGATAAATAAATAAATTCGCTACAGGTTCAAATTCGAGATATTATACGTCGAGATAACTTTGGTGTTAATTTTGCCTTATATTTTCGAATCAATATAATTTTTGACCTATTAATTATACCGTTTATAACTTAGAAGATGTTACGTTATAGAAATATAAATAAACCCGTAGTTTTCCAGGCAGAGGCTGTCAAAGTTTTGAAGAATTTGATTTTGGATGATTTGTAAAAAAAAAATTATTTTAAATTTTCATAGAAGTTGATAGATTTGTTAGCAATAATAAAATATTCCCTATTATGTTATCAGAATGTTTAATCATTCCAGTGGCAAATAGAAAGTTAGCAGATAGAAATTTAGGGATTTTTGAAGAAAGTTCCTATACCTAAATATTCCTTCTAATTATTTGAAAGAATCTTACCTTAAAAATATTCAGCTGTATATTGAAAGTGAAATTAACAAAATTAACATAATTTTAGGGTTAATAAATCGAAATCAATACTGATTTTAAATTATGTATAAATAAAATTGATTTCATGTGACTAGAATAATTTCAACTCATCCAATTCGGAACTAGAGCTAATTTGTAATCATGAATCAGCTATAATTTTGAGTTAAATATATGACGAAATCTGAACCAATTTTGAGTCAACATCATTCTCAATTTCCACTATTAACACTTGATTGATAAAATACTGACTCAAATAATTCAGAATTGGAGCCGATTTCGAGTTAAGAAAGTGAAAATCACTACTAATATTGAAGTCTGTTGGAATTGAACTAATTTCAATCATAAATTAGCGTTGACTCCAAGTTTATAAGTCAAGAATTGCGCTAATTTCATGTTATAAGTCAAAAGAAAAATCTTTTCTGAAATTCATCAAATGTAATGTACCCACCTTATCGCTTCCTGCCCATAAAACTTTTCAGTCTCCCGCTTCTCCCTCACGTCCTCCTCCCTTCTCAAACTCCCCGACGCCGTCACGGGCCTCAACACGATCTCCTTGCCCGCATACCCCCTAGCATTGAGCACCCCCAGCACCAGCAGCCCCACGTTGGGCGCAAACTCCACCACCACCCCCGGATAAATAGTCATCGTGACGTTAGGCATCACGGTAATGTCTTTCCGCACGATATACGGCCGACCTCTTGTGGTCAACTTCAAGTCCTCGTAGATCCTTCCACCGAGGTCTTCCAAGTCCACGGTGGCGTTAGCCGAGAAAGTGGTCGAGTGGCTGGCTTGGAAGTGGTCTTCTAGGAGGTAGGGCCTGTACTGGGCGATGGCGTGGTCGTTCCAATCGTCGAAGTCGAAGATTTTGCTCTTGATGAGGTTCTCGTCCTCGGAGCCCCACCAGTTCAAGGCTACGTCGAGGTAGTTGCCGATCTTTGCGGTTTTGATGCCGGCTAATAGGTGGTAGTCGAGGGCGTTATCAGAGAAAAGGTTCCTGTTGACTCTGACTTTTTGTATGCCTTTGAAACCGATGACGCAAGTTGGGTACTGCTCCAGCTGGAGCACTCCTCCTCTGCCTCGCATCATGTATCTGTTACCTATGGAAAACCGGTTCACCTTTAATTTTATCATTTCAACTAGGGTTTGCAATCCCGAAATCACTAGACCGTTAATCCCGGGTTCCCGATGAAATTTCGATCCTGGCAAAACCAGGATTAGGGTTTTTGCGCTAATGGTTTAGTCAGGCGATTCAAAATGAGAATATGTAGTACTTGCATATTAATAATTTTCTTATAAACGACACATTTTATATTTGTTGATATATCTCCAAAGATTTATTTATTTATTTCATTCTTTGCTATAAACATTACATTTTACATTGCATCTCATATAAATATAAATATAATCATTAACATTTACAATGGAATAACATGAATAATCAGACAGATTCATATCTGGAATGAGATTATTCATGCGATATCAAATCAAATTATAGTTATTGAAATAAACAAAGAATAAAAAAAAATAATAATGAAACAAAAATCTTATGGAAAGTACATTATGACATGAAGAAATAAATTAGTGAATGAGAAATCATTCACTCAGGTTTGATTTTCTCTTTGCAAGAGGATATGTTTCTTGACTTTGATTTTGAATTGGGTGATATTTGTGCAACTTTTGATATCATCAGGTAATTTTTTGAATTTTGAGATAGCTCCGTGAGTGAACTTTTTTTTACCAAGTGTAGAATTAGCAGCATCAAGATGAAACAAGTCATATTGTCTAGTATGATGTTCATGGATTTGAGAATTCCTTACCAATATGAAGTTAGATTTGAGGTGTTTGTTGATAATATCAAAAGAAATTTTGATTATTCTTGGAACATGAACCCCAAATATTTATGAGATAGTTCATTTTACTAAGGATGTGAGAGTATAGAACGGTAGATTCTAATTTTGTTATCACTGTATTTGTTTCTGACGGGCTCCGGAATCTTTATTTAATTTTGTTTTACTTTTGCTGTTTTGCTGCATTCATTTTATTTTGTATTGTTTCTATTTGTTTGTTGAATCAAGAATATATGGATGGCAACTTTTATCGTTAAGTAATGTACCTTGATTCAATTTTAACCATTCAAACATCGATCCCGAAAGCCCGGGTTTCTCGGGATTAGGTAAACAAATCTCGAAATCATGGAATTTTGGTTCGGGATTGCAAACCCAAAATACATCTTCCTCAAACAATCACGTATTATATTGCCTTTCCTTCTTCCGCATTTTGGCTGAAGTTGAGACTGCAGCATGAGAGAGAATATCACAAGAGTCTTTGCAGTGTTCAGAAAGGAGAATACCTGAACAGCACCAGCACCCGAATCAAGCGTCTAGCTACACCATTTCCATCGGTGGCTCTGTGAATTCTCGCACGTACATGACGTCACTGACAAAACGCGATATATGCGAGAGGCCATTATTTCTTCATAGTTATAAATTTCAAGTAAATGAATGTTACAACAAGCTGTGGGTCTGATTGCCACGCAAGTGACTCGGGTTCAATCTCTGCGAAGGTCAACTTTTTTTTATTTTGTTCTCAAGTAAGTCTCCGAAGATGGTATATTTGAGCTGCGTTAAGTTAGATAGTTTAGAAGAAGTAGTCTCCTTTCTTATGCAAAAAGGATATTTTACTTCCTTATATTACGTTATTACACGTCTTCAGAATTCAGAGAGCATGTGTCGCATCTCTGCTATCTACACTGCTTTGGGATTTTTCTTTTTCTAAACACTGCATGACGTCGATACTCTTGTGAGAATGAGTATCTCATGGAATGACAATTCAAATTGATACTATACTACATTCCAAATAAGAAGATGTACCTACATGGCACAGCCTCTGAAAGAATAAAAACTATGGCGCCTGGAACATGGACTTCGATTGTTGTTCCCAGGATTTGTTCTAACATAAAATAAAACAAATACAAAAAATGTAATGATGTTCTCACAAAGGAAACTTTGACCTTAACGTCACGTCATGTCACATATGGGCCGGTGTAATATTCAGTGACGGCTCCTCAGAGGATGCAACGGAGGCTGAGCCTCCTCAAGAATTTCCATAAATCGAATAGTTAGATATACTTGTATAAAATATACATCGAAATAGCTAGCTTACGTTCGTTTAATCGGTTTTATTTCCTGATATCAAAAAGAATTTGGCAGCAATGCTTTTATACTTAAAAATATTCAGAATAGAATACAAATTTGTGACTTGGCAACATCAAACGGAAAGCAGCCTCTGAACTAGTCTGAACAATGAAATTCGCCGGATTCGCGGAGGAGCACGTGTGACAGATGTTCATAAGTATATGGTGTTTGCTTTGATGCACTTTTGTTTCGCCAAAACTTGACGGCAATGAACAGTTGAAAATCGCAATACAAGATTGTTGTTACACCTTATTCTAAATATTCTAAAAGATGATACTGTAAGAATTCTCTTTAAAATGGAAATAGAAACAAAAAAAAAATTATCGGAATTTTTTCAAACACTATCAAAAATGAACCTACTTACACAATTTCTCTGTTTTTTTGTCGTAAGCATAAGTGATTGTTGTTATTTGGTCCGATGACCATTAAAAATATGGCAATATCAGCGCCTCTTATGGATTTTCTATGAACAAGAACCTTTTAAGTGTCGTCAGTTTTTTTTTCCTAAAATTTCACATTCACACTTCCCATTGAGCCTACCCTGTTGAAAAGAGCCGCCACTGGTAATATTGCCTCCAATATTAACCAATGAAAACGAAGGTCAACGCTTCCCTATGGTTTCCAACGCTGTCTTCTTAATTGGAATGGTTCATAGAATCATAAAACTAGACTACAACACTTGAAAATAAGAACTAGCTGGAAAAATGGTAAATCGGTGTTTCTTACCCCTCAACTCGTTATAAATGAAAACTGCAGGTACGTTTCCTATGATCTCCGACTGACTGTTCGAGCTAAACTCGACTATGTATCGGCCATTGTTGTTAGTGAATCTGTTGTCTCGTATCAACAGTTTCTTTTCCATGCCCTTGACGGCCAGCAATCCCTGTTTGCAGTTGTTGTCTTGGAAGGAGTTGTTGGTGATGTTTACGATGGCGAAATGGCCGTCGATAGTGATTTCGAAGTTGAGGTTGTTGGACCAGGTGTTGTTGTCCATGTATACCGAGTGAGTGAAGTTTTCGTTATATTGCCAGACGTATGGGAGAGAAATGTCGAATCCACCACCTGAGAAGGAAAATCACGTTGAAGTGAGTGGATTATTAAGCTACAAAAATCATATTTACTCCTGAACTGGAACAGGGATATTCTCGACAAATTTAATCACTGAAGAATATAGTGAGGGTAAAAATGTGAAACTGCTATAAAATTAAGGATAAACCCATTTGAAGTGAACTAGGTACTGTAAAAATGGATTTAGAATATTGAAACATGTTTGGTTCAACATTTGTTGACTCTTTGGTAATTCAGGAACGTAATAGCAGTAGTTGACTCATAGTAATGTACTTCAAAGAAATGATGTATGAATGGAGATGATCTGGATGTTCCGTGAATTAAATTCGCTCTATATCTGAAAGGGACATGTTTATTTCTGGTGAAACTAGGTAAAACCGAGAGTTGAAAATATATTACTACAAACCACAAATCAAAATCTTGAATCATTTCAGAATGAGTATTTTGAATAACAATAAGCTAGTCACATAGTATTGAAGAAGTTTGACGCCCTCTAGAACTAACAAACGAACTTGTTTGATATTCTATTTTTTTTTAATTAACTGCCTTTTTGAAATCTACTTCAACAAATAGTATTCAGTTGAACGTTTGAGCTTGAGAGTGAGATTCCCTTTGGCATTTACACTTATAGATTTGTTGAATATTATAGAACACCAATCGCTATTAGTTATGTTGGACCAGTTTTTTTTTTTTTTTTTTTTTTATATGAATATTATTACTTAAATTCAATCGCCCCGTGAAGACAGGACTGTTTCTATAGTTGAAAAAGCAAAATTGTTAATTGTTTTTTGATAAAAATAAAGTTTTAGCCGGAGAAGTGGTGTAATTTATATTCCTATCCAGGGAATCGTTAAAAATGGCGCTGTCGGCAGGATATTTGTAAGGATTCTCTGGATAGGAATAAGAATTACACTTCATTCTTATCAAAAACAATCAACAGTTTTTCTTTTTCTACTATAGAATTAGCCGTCTTCACTGGGCAATTGAATTTAAGTAATAATATTCATACAAAACTCCCTTTTTACCCTTATACTAACCTTTGTTACTCTCTATGGTATTATCTTGGAAAACATAGTGGAACAGATTATTCGACGATCGCATATCTCTGGAAAACTGATAAATCCCCTTCTCATTATTTGAAATAGTCGTTCTGTTCAGCATGAAAGTCATCTCAGAAATATTACTCGTATGCAAATCCCAGTACGGAGAATGCACAAAAACAGCCTCCCTCTTATTATGACTGACATCACAACCAGCAAACTTCATCGTCTCGTTAGCCTTCCTCAAAAAATGGTTCCCCAGCTCGTCCAAGTACCTATTATAATACGAGGCGTGCACTCCAAACTCGTTGTTCCTAATCACCGTACGCGACAAACTCAGAGTCGGCACCGGACCCTTCACTATCCTGTTATAAACGGTCTGCAGAGGTGCTCTAACGGTACTAATAACCAGCACGGTACCGCCCAACGCGTTCGACCCGCTGACGTAATCCAGTACCACCCCGTGCGCGCTGGACGTCATCGGGAACACCGTCAAGTCCCTGCGCAACAGGTAGTACTGCGTGTCGCCGTTAGAGGTCAGCCCGTCGTGCACCACGATGCTCTCGGTGCTCCTGTTCTCGATCGGGTTCAGTAGCTGAATGCCGACCACCCACCCGGGATCGCAGCGCACCCTGTACGACCTTGAAACGCTGTCACCGTACACTTGCGAGGTCACGAGGTACTTGGTTTCGCCTCGCTGGAGCTCCACAATGTTCTGATCGGTGTTGTGGGGGATAGTAAAGGGGTTGTAGTAGTTTTCGTCGTCGTTTTTGATGAACCAACCGGCGAGCTCTCGCTGCTGCAGTCCTGATAAAATGGGGTTATGTTCGATGCCGATGAAGTTGTTTTCGATTTTGTCGTTGTACAAGGTGAGACCGAGCTGTTTGAGGCTGATGCCGGCACCTTTGTTGTTGGAGAACTGGGAGTTTTTGATGATGTTGACGGACTCTGAGAAAATGTCGGAGTACATTATGCCTAGCCCGTGAAAGAAGTTGTCAGTTATCTTGATGTTTTCGAAGTTTTGACGAGCGAAGTCGAGCTGCAGGGCTGGTTTGAAAGAGTTGGTGGCGTAGTCTAGCAGGCCTGACTTTTCTATAGTAAGGAATTGTATATCGGTTCTTTCTGCTAACGATCCGAATCTGACTCCAGCCCAAGAGGTTTTGTAGCATCTGACTCCGACGTCGTTGTCGTGGGAGCAGGAATTTTCGAAATCACCGACTTTTTCCGATCTGCATTTGGTGATATCCAAGTCAAAGTCGTCGCATTGCACATTGGAGAGGATGACCTTCCCTGTTGTACCTGCAGCTGGTATTTCATTACGTTCCAAATTCCTGAAATACAATAGTGATACATGATACTAAATTTCGTGAGTGCGAGCATGACTGCCATTCTTGTAGGAATTCAAAAACATCTCATAGATAATGTCATTCAGTTCTAGTTTCATGAATTCACTCAGAAGTCTGTCACAAATTTCACGTTTGGCAAAAATAGTTTTCCGTTAGAGAAACCGTGTAATGAGTAAGCGTCGTTGCCACACCCACTCGATTATGACACGTGTGGCAAACGATAATCCTTGCGGTCGGGCCGAAACATAAACTCGCTCGAAGGAAGGACTAATGCAATACGAAGATTATGGCAACGTCGCCATTCTCTTTGTTAAAATGCCCATGCACAAAATGCACACGGTTTCCCTATAGGAATTTATTTTTTCCAGACGTGTATATTCAGTAAAATCATTCATTCCATGCTAGATCACGTTCGTCATAAATTAAACTAATCTAAACCTTGGTAGTGTTCGCTCACTAATCGAAAATGTTTCAAAATTTTCGCAATCAGCTGTGACCCACTTCTACTATTATTGTATTCTACGATTGTATTAAGATATCTACTACTTACCAATCATCTGGATTCAACACGTATCCCAACTGCTGGCAAACCAAAGCTGCGTTCTTCATGGTCCACCCATAACTACACACCGTACCCCACTGCTCATCAATTTTCAACTGCAACCTCCCTTCAGTATCCTCGTTACCCCCAAGAAGCCTGATAGGCACCTTGGGCTCGATCTGGATCATCTCCGTTTCAGAATCATACCGCTCAGTCTCAGTGTCATAAGTCACATTGTCGGGAGCATGGACCAGCTCTTCCTTCAAAGTGAACCTTATGCTATCTGGTTCAATTCCTCTAGCATCCAGCCTGCCGCCAATCATCATGCCGACAGATGGCGGGAATCGCAAGGTCACTCCAGATTCTATGGAGAGCTTTCCACCAGGTCGGATGCTGATATCCCTCACCACTATGTACTCCCCTTTGAGGATCGTCTCCTCGCCTTCTATTTCCCCCCCAATACGATCCGAGCTTCCCGATGAAAATTTCGGGACATAAAACTGATTGCCGTTGATTCTAGAAGTCAAAGGGTTGGTGTTATGCAGCAAGAAGGGAACGAAAGCTATCCTAGCGAGGTTATACCGGTCGTAGCGGTGAAAAAGTCTGTAGAAAATATCCTCGTCCCTGCCGGATCCCAACCAATTGAAAGTAGCATTGATCGTTTTGCTTTGGTCCTCCAAATGGCTACCAATTTCGTATTTAGAGTCGGGGTTCTCTATAATGTTCCTGTATACGTGCACGTTATCGGAGCCTACTACAACAGGTGCTGCCACCCGACTTCTCGGATTCAGGTTTGAAACCGTGCCATCTTCCATTTGGAAAGGTTCGCTGATTTTGTTGTTCTTCACGAAGTTCCTAGTGAACAGTAGGTACTGCTTCTCAGCGTAAGGAGATAGCCCCAAGTTGACTACAAAGGTCCCAGTGTTATTCATAAAGTAGTTCTGTTGGACTATGATCTCGTTCTCTAAGACATTGAACTCTTCCAGAGGTTTATTCTTGATGAGCAAGCCACCGAATGTCCCGTGCCTGAAATGGTTGTACTCAATAGTTGCATCTAAGTTCACGGCAGGGGAAATCTTCAAGGAGATCCGATCGCTCGCGAAGAATTTATTGTGCCCGATTTGCAGCTTGGTCAATACATTGCTAGGCCTCCAGCACGACAGAACCTCCAAAGCGTCGCTCAAGCAGTTGGTAAACGAGTTCTCGGTGATATTGAACAGCGCCTCTCCGCAGTAATTTCCATGCAAGACACCTACATCCAAGTTTTTGTAGATCTCCGAGTACTGAACCACGCTCGTTTGATTCACGAAGATATACTCCGTTTCGGCGGTGTCGTTCAGCCATATGGCAACGCCATAACCTTTGTTGGAACTTATGGAGGTCCGCGAGATGTTCCTGCTACCTCCAGTGTAAGTGATATTGATACCGTCGCCCTCGTTGAAAGAAACCCTGCTCTCCGTCACATTCACATCCCCTACACCGCTCGTCACTTGGATACCCGCCACGTGCTCGTTTTTCGACACGGAGGTCTTGTAAACGTGGATCTGCGATCTCAAGTTATCCACCACGATCCCTCTACCCAAGTTTTCCGATATATCGGAGTTGCTGACGTTAACGTCGAAGGTTTTCCGCAGCCCTGACGTAATTCTCATGAAGATCACCGTTTCGGTGTAGGGGTCAGCACGGAATTTTACGAACATTTGATTACCAGTGCTGGTAACTGCCTGTGGCCTAGTGTTGTTCCTGATCGAGAATTTGGTTATCAACCTGTTGTTTAGAGTCGATCCGTCGTAAATCTCCAAATTGGCGCTGTCATTCCGATTGGTGACTGCTCTGGTGAACTGCAGTGTCAACATGTGGCCGTATCTGGTAGTGAACACCTTGTTGCAGTTAACTTGCTTGTTAAGGAAGACGGTTTGCTCCGCGAACAGATGCAGAGGGAATGTTTGGCTTGATGCACTAGCCAGCTGACAGAAATCGTTGAAACCGTTTCTGTCAGCTCTCTCTTCTGGTCTTTCTTCGCTTCTAACCAGTCGGATGCCATCGCCGCCATTCTGGCTCACGCTGCAGCTGTCTACGTGAGCTGAGCCATAGCTGGAGTTGATGAAAACCCCATATCCCCTGTTGAACCTTATTTTGCAGTTGTTTATGGAAATGGGAGCTTCGGGATTGGTTATGTTGATGGCGTTGTAAGCAGAGTTGAAGATCTCCAAGTGGTCTATACCGGGTGGTACTCCTATCACGTCCAAGGCACTCGTAGTGTTCTGCTCTCGGCCAGCGCCTGCGTAGCGAATATTGACGTATCGCAGCTTGGACAACGACTCAGGGACATAGACCGTGTTCTCCAGCGTCAGTATTTTGTGGCTCACGGCGTTCTCGAAGCGTATTCCCCTCCAGAAGGGCAGAGGCTTCTCGTGCCTGGGCAGGCATTCAAGGCCGAAGTCGGGGTGGTAGTCGCAGACCCCTGAGCCCAGCTGCCTGGTGTCCCAGTCGCAATCGAACAGGGAACTTTCGGTGCCCGAGCACTTGGGTTGCTCGTAGAGCAGCCGGGGTTTGAGCGGCATCTGCCGGTTGTGCCAGCCTTGGAAGGAGCCACCTTGGAAGCCCAGCTGTCTGCAGGCCGTTGCCATGTCGAATGAAGTCCAGCTGAAAAGAGAAAAAAGTGTCTTGGTTGTCTGTCTCGGAAGGCTGAGGAATTTAGTGGAGACTAATTTCTCTGAACAGCATTCAGATATCCGTGAGAGGCAAGTCATCTTACCTTTGGATTTGCAAAAATGTCGGTTGTCATCTCAACCCTGAAGGGACATTCCTACAGTTTATCGAGAATATCTCCATATGGAGTGGATTGAGATAAAAAAGTCGAAATATAGTTTGTGTAATTATGAAGTCAATCATTAAATGGCTTCTCCTAAATCATTAGCAGCTATTCTTATCACTATTTCGGCCAATATATCAAATAGTTAGAAATCAGCATTATCGAATCACCCCTATGAAGTTTGAATTTACTTTGAAAAATTTGTATGTCGCTATTCCGAGGTTGAGAACCAACTCCGAAGATTATAGTGGAATTCGAACCACTTCTACGGCATTGAGGTGCTGCCAGAATTACAACTATGAATCACATTTTCACGAAAAATGCTCATCCAAGCCGGATTTGAACCGACAGTACCTTCGCAACGTGAACTTGTTTTTAGAGAACATCATTTTATTTAAATTTATTTTCATCTTTGATGCTTTTGATATCTTTTGAGGTTTAATTACCCCAAAAACGAAAAATTTTGGCCCACAAACTCATTTACATAATCAACTAGGAAAAAGCCAACATGCTCGAAGTGAAATGAAATGTTAAATATATACGAGAATCTCTGCCATTTCCACAAATGTTCATAAATGAACGAAATTGGTAGATAACGAGAGAAAAAAACTACTTTCTTGACTACATGCCACGCAGAACAATGTGTCACAATGCAATAGGTAAGTCAAATAGACGAATAAAATCGCAAGTGTTTCCTTCCTAAACGCCGAGCTGCGCCTAAGTTGTTCAGAAACGCTTGACTACCTGCAGACGGGTTTCGAGCTTTTGGCTCGCATCAGTGCAGGGCTGTCCCAGATAGCATTCATGACCGCTATCTGGTGCGAACCTGACCCAACGTGAACGCATCCCAGCATTTATAACCCAAGAGGCGTACGGGGTATCCGCGAAACGGACACGAACGCCACCTCAGCAGAGAGAAAGACCCACTCCAAAACAAATTGATATAAAATGGAAGTGGCTGGTTGCCCGACTGGCATGATTTCATCAAAGAAAAAGCCAAAATGCTCAATATGGAATGAATTGTAAATAAATATGAGAAGCTCATATTCATTTCCATGAATGTTTATAAATGAACAGAATTGGTTGATAACGAGACAAAACAATTACTTTCCTGGCTATATGCCAAGCAAAACATTCAATTACATCCTCCCGAAATATATGCAATAATTCGTATAAAATCGCAAGTGTCTCCTTCCTAACATATGTTTTAAAAGATAGGATATTGGTTCTTATAATAGGCTTCAGCTTTAGATTTGGAAATAAAGAAAATCAGGATTGCAAGTATTTTGTTGATTATTTGGAATATCTCTTCTTAGCCAAATATACAACCAAATCAAAGATTTTATGAGCTACATTTTGACTATCTTGATTTCTTTCTTAAAATTCCATCCTTTTATAAATATATTCTCGATAAATCGTGGAAATATACCTCTCGGGGTGATTTAGGGGTAGTTCCACTCCTAATTTGAAATGACATCCGACATTTTTGCAATCAGCGGGTTCAAATTACTCGGGAAATCTTCCCCTTCTATATTAGTCCTCAAGATTCCATCAGAATAATGAACATTTTAGGTTGTCACTCGCAAGACAAGAAGACTATTCTAACCTCAACAAACAAAAATACTTACTTTCTGGAGTTGGTGCAAACGCTACGCCACTGACCATTATGGCGTATTTGTACTCTACCAGACAAAATCGTTGGACCGTCCACAAGGCGGATGTCCGGGAAATTTAAGTTCTTCACCGATGATTCTTCCGAGCTCGTTAGCGTTATTCGTTCGTCTTGAGTTCCCTGCGAATCGTCAAGTGTAAAAGAAACAACGAACATGAGCTATTTTGTTTGTTACTTACGCTGAACTTTCACGATCGAATTGAAAATTATGTTGCTGTGTTTGCTCATTTAGGGAACGTTTGGCTACCAGAGGAAGCACAGGGTTCTGTTCTGGGACCCATTTCAGTTATCTATGTATAGTAATATTATAAGGAAGAAAGATTTGGTTGTTTGTTTGTATGTATTGAATAGGCTAGGATTTGGCTGAAAATTGGTGGGGAAGTAGCTCAGAACCAGGAGACGGTTATAGGATACTTTTTATCCCGGTACCATCAGGAAATTCAAGATGGCGGATCTAATATATCGGAGGAGTTCTGTAATTATGGTACGATTCTATTCAAAATTGGTATCTGGAAGTTTTTCGGGGTCGGAGATTATGATTCTTTCGTCAGAATTCGAAAATTCGGGCGGAATTCGGAAATTTAAGATGGCGGACGAGTATTGTAATTATGATCCGACTCTCTCCAAAATTGTTATCTGGGTGTTTTCGGGTTCGGAGATTATGATTCTTTTGTCAAAACTTGGAAGGGGCGGGATTTGGAAATTCAAGACGGTGAAACCAATATACCGGAAGAGTTTTGTAATTATATACCGATTCTATTCAAAATTTGTAAGAGGGCGTTTTCGGGATCAAAAATTATGATTCCTTCGTCAAAATTAGGGAATTCAAGATGGTAGATCCAATATTGCGGACGAGTTTTGTTATTATGTTCCGATTCTATTAAAAATTTTCATATGGGGGTTTTAGGAGTCCGATATTATGATTCTTTCGTCAAAATTGAGAAATTCAAGTGAACTAAAGGGAAGTTGAAATAAAGGGTAGTTTGAAGAACTAAAGAAACGCTTTAAGAGATAGCGAAACTAAAAAGCAGTAGAAAATAAAATAATAATAGTGTCTTGAAGAATATTGAACTGAAAATATAAATTGGGAAACACATATAGCTCAACATTTTCATATATCAATCATATTTGTGCAACATCTACATAATATAGACTTTAAACGACTTCAAATCAAGGAACGATACAAAGTCTTGTATCGAGACTGAAAAAAATTGTGACACAAATGCTCGCGATAACTTCAACATCAATTAATCCAAATTGAGACATAAAATAATCAATTCTGAGAATTTTTCAGCGTGAACAGCCTAGGAAGTTCCTATTAGGCAACGATACTAGTATGGATTCCTTCGTTTTCAGCAATATAACTGATTCTACATCTAAATAAGCAATTTCCTTTTTCCTTTTCAACGAGTAAGTGAGTCGGTTCGTCTTTCATCCTTTGTGGTTTCAACGTTTCAGTAAGTCTTAACGGTTCTTCTGGTTTACTTCACACCAAGAACATAACATTTTTATTACTTGATGGAACTTGTGAGGATAATAGTTGAAATTCGCCATTATAAAGTCACCTATTTTATTTTCACCTCTACAAGTAACTATACAGGGTGCTTCATATTGTAATCTTCTTCTTTCAGGCAGATCGCTTCACGTGGTGGTGGGCGGTGTATCGTCTGATACCATTGGCATCAATTCCGGCGTTCCACAAGGATCAATTTTGGCACCAACATTATTCCTGCTTCATATCAATGATCTGTTGGGAGTAACAACTTGCCCCATCCACAGCTTTGCAGATGATAGTACCCTCCATACTGCGTTCTCTTCCAGAATTCTCATTTCTTCCCAGGAAACTAAGAACTCACGGCGCAGCCAGGTCAATGCTGTCAATGAAGATCTTGCTGAAATCACAGCCTGGGGAACAAACAACCTAGTTGAATTCAACGCCACCAAAACTCAAGCCTGCATTTTCTCTAGAAAGGCGGAACTCAGTATACCCGATATTGTAATGTCTGGCTCCACCATCCCCACCAAGCCCACCATATCTATGCTCGGTATTTCCATCAGCAACACTCTTTCATGGGACAATCATGTCAGATCCATCACAAAAGCTGCTTCACAAAAAACTCGGATTCTTGTTCCGTGCGAAAAGCTACTTTACACCTCAACAGCTTCTCATGATCTACAAAGCGCAGATACGGCCTGTTCTAGAATACTGTTCCCACATATGGGGTTCAGCACCAAAACATACGCTGATGCTCCTAGATTCCATCCAGAGAAGAGCCATTCGCCTGGTGGGTGACGCCACACTCACTCACTCTTTGACATCATTGGAATACCGTAGAAAGGTCGGCGACCTTTCACTTTTCTATCGATACTTCCACGGGAAATGTTCTTCGGAAATCTCTGCTATCATCCCTTCACTAGCAATACCAATCAGACGAACTAGGCAAGCCCAGTCAGCACATCCTTTCGTTGTCAACCTCGAAAGATGTCGAACAGCACTTTATCAAGACTCCTTCATCCATAGAACGGCTAGGCTCTGGAATTCATTGCCTGTGGAAGTATTCCCAACAACATATTATCTCCAAAAGTTCGAAAAAAAATCCAATACCTACCTCCTGTCCCTATCCTCCCTAGGAACGCACGATGTTCTTTGAACATTATAGGGATTCCCTTTCGTGCGCTTCAAGCGATAAAAAAAATCGAGGCATTTCAATAGGCGAGACACAAGGTGTTGAAGTGTTTGAAAAAGAGTTCATTTAGGTATAGCTCAAAAACTCCCCTGCTGATTTTTGTTAAACTTACTAGTTTTATTTGTAATATTGAAATGTTTCTTTTGGCGTAACTATAGATATAGGACCACCGTAATTATTCTTGTATGACCCCATAGGCTTGATTGATATTTATGGTAGAATTTAGTGTGCTCCATTATTATCATTTTCTGAATACTGTTTGTAGGTTAATCGACAGGGCCAGCTTTGGAATTTATGCCAACTAGATATGGATCCACCAGTTGTAAATTATTGGATCTGATAATATGCTCTGATAATTTAACTGCAAGCGACTGTACTATTATTGACTGCTCTTCTTTTTCGGATCACTGTCTAGTTTCTTTCAAGATCAAATTCATAGAACCTAATATAGCTAGCAGAATGTGTACATTTAGAGATTTTAAGTATTTCAAATCTAATGGGTTTCTTTCTGATCTTTCATTATGCAATTTTCAGCCAATCTACGAAACAGATGATATAGACGAAAAAATTGAGTTATTTAACTACTATTTGTTAAAAACATTTGATGCACACGCTCCGATGCGTACTATAAAAATTACTAAAAAGAAGTCACCGTGGTTGACAGATAATCTCAAATTCATGATGAATTTGAGAGATCGAGCACTAGGTCGATACAAAAAGACGAAAAACGAGCACCATTGGCAATATTATAAAGATCTACGGAACCTTGTAAATCGAACAGTTGTATTAGAAAAAACAGCATATGTCGAACATCGTCTGAAAAAAAATAAAAAAACCATTTGGAAAGATTTATCAGATATGAATATACATAATAATAAGAGTATGAAAATAATTATCCCTGAGCACATCAACAACGTTAGTGAAATTAACGACTTTTTTACTGCTATTTCGAATGAAAATTCATCGCCTGATGATGATTTACAAAATTTTTTCTCTTGCAATATTGAAAATGATTCAATTAACTCGTTTGACTTCTCAAGTACTTCTGAAAATGAAATATATGATTTCTTATTAGGAATAAAATCAGATGCTACCGGCCCAGACGGTATAAGTATTAGGATGCTTTTGTATTGTTGCCCATTCATTCTACCTCTGATCGTTCATATTTTCAATTTCTGTATTCTGAATAGTGTTTACCCTGCGTTATGGAAGAAATCATACGTGATACCATTAGCCAAAAACTCAAACCCTCAAGAATTTAGTGACCTTCGACCTATTAGCATTTTATGTGCTCTGTCTAAGGTATTCGAGAAAGTAATCAATAAACAAATCAAGGAATATGTCGAAGCCCACAACATATTACCCAACTGTCAATCTGGATTTAGAAAAGATTTCAGCTGCACTACTGCACTTTTAAAGGTGGTTGATGATTTTCATACAGCTTCAGATAATAATTCCTTATGTATCCTCGTTCTCTTAGACTATTCAAAGGCTTTCGACAGAATAAATCATGGAATGTTATTGAGTCTTCTACACTACCTCGGGTTTTCAAATAACTCTATAAATCTAATTAAAAATTATCTTTGTCTCAGATCACAATGCGTTACCCTCAATAATATCAAATCTGAATTTAAAACGATTGAAAATGGTGTGCCACAAGGATCAATTATAGGACCACTGGTATTCACATTGTACACATCGCAATTTCCAAGTTGTTTAAATCATACTTCAATACACACGTATGCAGATGACACCCAACTTTATATGGTTTTTACAAAAAATGAACTGAATCAAGCATGTACAAGAATAAGTCAAGATATAGAGTCACTATTATTGCTTTCTAGAAAATATTGCCTCACTATTAACCCTACAAAATCCTGTGTAATGGTTTTCGGTCGTCCGTCAGCAAAGAAGCTTTGTAATAATAATAATATCAACATACTAGTCGATGGGGTGAAACTACCTTTGAAGGATGAAGTGAAAAATTTGGGTCTGATGTTGGATAGCTCATTAAGATTCTCTGGACATGTTTCGAACATTTTAAAAAAAGGATACAGCAGCCTTAAATTGATTTATTCCAACAGGAGGCTAATGAATGTTACTGTGAAAAAAATGTTATGTGAAACTTTAGTTCTTTCACATGCAAATCATGCAGACGTTGTTTATGGACCAAATTTAACGAGAGTGGACAGGTTCAGGGTGCAGAGGCTGCAAAATTCATGCGTGAGGTTAATATCCGGAATCAACAGGAGGCAGCACATCTCGCAGCACTTGGCTAACATCGGCTGGTTGAACATGGAAATGCGTCGAACTCTTCACGCTTGTGTGCTTTTTCACAAAATAATATGTTCACAACGGCCTGTCTACTTGTATCACAAAATTACTTTCAGAACAGATGTACATAACCTCAATTTGAGATTCAAAGGAATGATATCTCCGCCAAGATACAAAACCACCAGATATAAAGGTTCCTTCACGTACTACTGCTACTGGCTTTATAACCGGCTCCCGATCTCTTATAAAGGAATGTCAAAAAAAGTAATGAAAAATAAATTGAAATCTGATCTACTGAACAACAAATTGCCACAACTGTTGGATTACGTCTCATAAATTTTCATCATGGACAGCCCCACTACACACCAATTTGAACAACCTGTAATATGTGTTTACAAAATTTCACATCGTTTTCGAATATGTATGTAATTTTTTTTTTTTTTGTGTGTTCGCTTATGTATATCATGCCCTAATGTATTATTTCCAAAACGTTTGAATTCATGATATTGAAAAAACCTGCTGTTAACGATATATATATATTATTATTCAAATTATAGTTATTGTATGTAGAGGTTGGATGGAAGAACAAGAAGCGAATTAGATCTCTTGGATTTCTAATTCGTCTATTGAATCCTGCCTTTTGATAGGATCTGTATTTTTTTTTTCATTTCCCTATCAATAAAAGCCATTATTATTATTATTATTATTATTAAGTATTCCCACGAATCCCAAGTACTTTATAATCTACAAAAGTTCAAAAAACATTTCAACACCTACCTCCTCTGCCTATCCTCTCAAGATACGCACGATGTTCTTCGAACATTATAGGAATTTTTTTTCGTGCGATCAAAAAGATGAGAAAAAAAAACATTCATTTTTGCAGATTTTTTCTTTCTTCGTTTCTATAAAATAAAAATATATGTTATTTCAATACGTGTAGTGAGGACAAATCAGATGATTTGCCCCAGAAGTTGTTTCAAAATGATACTATTAGAGAGCCAAAAAGAAAAAATTAATCGTGACACCTTATTTTGAAAAACGTTAGACTAAGTGAAATATCTATAAATCGATAAAGATAATATAGAAATGAAGGCAAGATCATTGTGCCAAGATCCATCAAAGAACCCAATTAAGCTAACTCATTATAACATTAAAATCACTGTAAAATGATCTGGCGTGTTCTATAACTGTAATCCTATACTTATATATTGCACTCATGTATCAATGTCTTGGTTTAGATTTTACTCGAAGCTATAATGAAACAATAGACAATTGGCCTCAAATATGAACAAAACAAAAACCAAAATAAATGGTCTAGGAATTTAACGAATCTTAAAAAATGATTTCACTTCTTTGAGATTGTACAAACTGAAAAAATAAATAAAATTGTGTCTACGCCACTGAAACGAAAAACACGACTCTCATATAAAAAGTCCCGTATTTATCTTGAGTTCTTTGTATAATACTGTTTATTGTTCAACATGCAAAGCATTATGCCATGCTCATGTTAAAGACCTAGAGGATCCTCACGAATCTAACAGTGTGACCGTTAAATGTGAGTTCTGATCTTCGGATGGCCTTTTCAACAACTCACAGAAGAATAATGTGTAGATAATCTCCACAAGTATCGCGATTTCTAAAAAAATGAAACATACTTATGTCTAGGAAACTCCTAAGAACTTTGAAAAAAATCCCAAACTCCTAGACATTTCCATAATAATTACCCCATTACCTAATTGAGTAATTATACAAGGTGTTTCAAAAAACCTGACCCCCTTGCTAGGGTAGGTAGAACACTGCAAAATAAATTGGGTTTGCTCAGTGAAAAAATGTCTTAACGGCATTCGTTTCCATGATACAAGGTGTTGAAAAAGTTATTTTTTTACACATTTTTCACGATTATGTCGAAACTACTGGAAACATTGTGATGAAATTTTGTACGGATGTTTCTTGAAATCTGACACATCGCATGAATTTGTTTCTGACTCTCATAGTTACACATAGAAACAATAGGATCATTCTTGTGCTGAAGTTATTGATGGAACAAAGAATCATGAGTTGAAAATTAAGAGATATTTGACAAGAAACATGAAATATTGAATCAGTTAGAGTAAGTGTTCAAAATGTCCTACGTTTCGACGAATACACGATTCTATATTCTTTTCTTAAGAATGTATTATTCTTCCAAACAGTTGTGGTCATTTAAGTGATGTTCAATTATGTCTCACAACTCTTGACGTGAAAATTACCTATGTAGCTTAGACTTTTTGCTCAAGATACAACAAAACTGTGTAATCCATGTTCTTAGTCAAATCTGTTTCGATGTTATTCTTGTGGTTCATTGTTAAATCAATAAGTTTAGCATCAGAAATGTATTGCTGTTTTCGGTTTTCAATATATAGGTGATAATTTTTCATAATACTCGCTCTATTACATATAGCTTTATACCAGCAACAGTTATCACTTGATCATTTTCAAATCGAAATATTTCGAAAACGGAACACAGTATCGAGTTTTACCAAGAGTACCTTTTAGGTGTGAAATTGAATGATGTTCAAGTTCACATCAAATTTGGATTGAAAAATCTAACCTCAAAAAAGTTATGTTCATAACTACTCGGTACGAACCGTGTAACTAGCGCCCGCTATGAGAGTCAGATATAGAAACAAAGGCATGCGATGTGTCAGATTCCAAGAAACATCCATACAAAATTTCATCACAATGTTGCCAGTAGTTTCGACATAATCTTGAAAAATGTGTAAAAAACTCATTTTTTCAACACCTTGTATCTTGATAACGGTTGCCGTAACGAAATTTTTTTACTGAGTAAACCCAACTTATTTTGCAGTATTCTATACCTACCCTAGTAAGGGGGTCAGGTTTTTTTGAAACACCCTGTAGATGAATAATCTAGAAAATAAGGGTGTTTCTCCAAAAATTGATCATAATTTGCTGTATGATGCGTGTATTCCTAAATATAGGATTTCAGAATTAGACGAAATGTAGTAGAAATAACCAAGCAGATAGAAAACAATACCCACATAATGTTTACAATTAACAATTCATTTATTGCATATCAGAATACCCATTATAGTCATAATCACAGTCAGATTATTTTATACATGTGTAAAATGATAAAAATGATAAATCAATTACCATTAATTATCACAATCTCAACCATGCTAGATTAGTCATATCCATGTTATTATGTTGAATTATATGAAGAAAAAAAAAGAAGAAAAAAATATAAAGCATCCAATTTCAAATTTGTAAAATGTAGTAGGTAGGTAGGTAGGTCTATCTTTCGCACTGTTATCACTGGGTAAATAAAGACCCACTAAGCAATATCAGGAGCGTTACTTCTGATTTTCTCAGGGCGAATAAGGATGATTCCAAGAAAAAAAAATGTAGGGCAAAAAAAAAATAATAAGAAGTAAAACTGGTGAACAAAAACATACATAACCACAAATGCACTCGGGGCAGGAATTCAGAGGGTAGTTGGCTTCATTCTGACAGGTTATGATTTTGTTATTTATGCATTGAAATATCTCGCATAGAGCTCGATCCTATACGAAAATATCATTGAATCAATGAATCACTATCGGCTACATTCAATGCTACTATCCTTCCTAATTTACTGTCATCGGTCAGAACAAAATGAAGCCGACACCCATGGCTCCTTCCTCTTGTTGTGCCTGTCAGAATTTTGAGTGGTGTGAACTGACTCAAAGTATTAGGAGCTGTTGCAAGATATAATCTGCAAATTTCCTAGAAAATAGATCCTTTTTATTAAGGCGAACGAATTCATTAGCAAAAAATGACTGACAAGTTATGAATAACACATAGTAATATAACGATAGTGAAAAATGTCATAATTTATCTTTATTAGTAATCAACTTCATTCAGCCAATGGGAGATTTATGGGGATTATTCATAATACTTGACAAAGTAGGATTGAAGAACCTATTATATCCCATTGCTGTTAGATATAGCTATTATGCATTCAAAGAACAATTTCCGGAGATCAGAACATATTGATGATGTCGGCAACGTCGTACTGGCACAGGGAATCGTATTTTAACTCTGTGTGGATGTGAATTTTCAGGAAGTTGGAGGAGCCAAGTTCCTCTTTTTTTCATTTTTTTCTGAAGTAAAATTTGATCTTACGGGAAAAAAATTCGTATGTATTAATTTTTTTCCAACTTCACAGTGAGATATGGGAAACTTCTCCATTGTATTACCATTTACCCATCCCCTATTCAATGATGATTCAGAAATGTCCCCATAATACAAATATCTATTCTAATCAGAAATCCAGAAAAACCAATAGGAAGAAGAATGACCCCTTCACCCCTATACTAACCCCAGATGACGCCCCTGAGCGTTATCACAAATGAAAATATCGACGAGAAAAGTGGGACAAATATTTAGTAGAACCAGCACAGGTTCACACTTATCAAGGCTAAAGCAAATATTGAACTTGATGTGGAGAAATAGATTAATAGATTGTTCCAATTTTTCACCAAATAAGGTACAGGTCATGTTTGACATAGTTTTCATTAATTGGGTAGACAGAAAATCCAGAGGAGAATTACAAAATAACAAACAAAAAATAAACATGTTCGTCAGAGTTCAATAAATAAATCTACATTCCAATCCAAATTTTCAAATCAATGAATCTTACATAGGACTACCTATCATCATTTTCTACTCAATCACTATTCTCAACTATTTATAAGCATCTAATATTAAGCTCACACTTGATTTATCCAATAGACCGTTCTTTAGATGTGCAAGATGATCTTTGAACCGAGATTCAATGGTTCCCCTTTTATGCCCAACATGTGTCATTCCAAAATCATTAGATTGCTACCAAATATATATTAAAAAATCATTTCATATTTATGCTTCTCGGATCCCGAGTTAATACCAACCTATATCAAATGTAGGTTCCCAGCTTCTTATGAAGCAATGAATATATAGGTACCTAAAACATATCCCCTACTTATTTATTTCAACTAGTAGACCTCGCAAACGTTGTTTTGCTATATACATTATTTCTATAATATATTTTTTCTGTTCAATATTCATCAAAAAACGACCATTATTTAATTTTCAACTCAATTTTAGTTTCGCTATCTCTAAAAGCGTGTTTCTTCAGCTTTTCAAACCACCATTTATTTCAACTTCTTTTTAGTTCACTTGAATTTTGACGAAAGAATCATAATATCCGACTAAAACCCCAGATGGAAATTTTGAGTAGAATCGGAACATAATTACAAAACTCGTCTGCAATATTAGATCTACCATCTTGAATTCCCTAATTTTGACGAAGGAATCATAATTTTTGATCCCGAAAACGCCCTCTTACAAATTTTGAATAGAATCGGTATATAATTACCAAACTCGTCCGGTATATTATTGGTTCCACCGTCTTGAATTTCCAAATCCCACCGTTTCCAAATTTTGACAAAAGAATCATAATCTCCGACCCCGAAAACACCCAGATAACAATCTTGAAAAGAGTCGGATCATAATTACAATACTCGTACGCCATATTGGGTCCGCCATCTTGAATTTCCGAATTTTGACGAAAGAATCATAATCTCCGACCCCGAGAACCAATAAATACCAAATTTGAATAAAATCGGACATGCTAATTCCAAAATCCGCCATTTTGGATCCGCCATCTTGAATTTCCAAATTTCGCCCGAATTTTCGAATTCTGACGAATGAATCATAATCCCCGACCTCGAAAACCCCCAGATACCAATTTTGAATAGAATCGAACTATAATTACAAAACTCGTCCGATATATTAGATCCGCCAACTTGCATTTCCTAATAGTACCGGGATAAAAAGTAGGGTGTGTATAATTTGCGAACTGGAATAACATGTTGCGGACTGGCTATTTCCATCAAACTTTTCGATGTTGTAATTGCATATCTGGATTCAGCTCACCTATATACACGATGAGAAGTTTCAGTTTTTTTTTCTATGACCCCCCTGGGGAGCACTTTACTCTTGTGTTTTTTCATAGAATCTTGCGGACTGGGTATTTTTGAGAGTCAAATCATCTCAATTTCACCATAAATCGATTTATCTCATGAAAATACACGATGAAAAGTTTTTGAATTTTTCCCCAGCGCCCCTGGGGAGCACTTTACTCGTGTGTTTTCCTCATAAAATCTTGCGGACTCGGTATTTTCGAGGGACAAATCATCTCAAGAGTAAAATGCTCCCCAGGGGGGCTAGGGAAGAAATTCAAAAACTTTTCATCGTGTATTTTCATGAGATAAATCGATTTATGGTGGAATTGAGATGATTTGACTCTCAAAAATACCCAGTCCGCAAGATTTTATGAAAAAACACACGAGTAAAGTGCTCCCCAGGGGGGCTAATGGAAAATTTCAGAAACTTTTCATCGTGTATTTTCATGAGATAAATCGATTTATGGTTAAATTGAGATGATTTGACCCTCAAAAATACCCAGTCCGCAATATTTTATGAAAAAACACACGAGTGGGGCTAATGGAAAATTTCAGAAACTTTTCATCGTGTATTTTCATGAGATAAATCGATTTATGGTTAAATTGAGATGATTTGACCCTCAAAAATACCCAGTCCGCAATATTTTATGAAAAAACACACGAGTAAAGTGCTCCCCAGGGAGGCTAGGGAAAAAATTCAAAAACTTTTCATCGTGTATCTTCATGAGACAAATCGATTTATGGTGAAATTGAGATGATTTGACTCTCAAAAATACCCAGTCCGCAAGATTTTATGAAAAAACACAAGAGTAAAGTGCTCCCCAGGGGGGCTAGGGAAAAAATTCGAAAACTATTCATCGTGTATCTTCATGAGATGAATCGATTTATGGTGAAATTGAGATGATTTGACTCTCAAAAATACCCAGTCCGCAAGATTTTATGAAAAACACAAGAGTAAAGTGCTCCCCAGGGGGGCTAATGAAAAATTTCAAAAACTTTTCATCGTGTATTTTCATGAGATAAATCGATTTATGGTTAAATTGAGATGATTTGACCCTCAAAAATACCCAGTTCGCAATATTTTATGAAAAAACACACGAGTAAAGTGCTCCCCAGGGGGGCTAGGGAAAAAATTCAAAAACTTTTCATCGTGTATCTTCTTGAGATAAATCGATTTATGGTGAAATTGAGATGATTTGACTCTCAAAAATACCCAGTCCGCAAGATTTTATGAAAAAACACAAGAGTAAAGTGCTCCCCAGGGGGGTCATAGAAGAAAAACTGAAACTTCTCATCATGTATATCGGTGAGCTGAATCCAGATATGCAATTACAACATCGAAAAGTTTGATGGAAATAGCCAGTCCGCAACATTTTATTCCAGTCCGCAAATTATACACACCCTAAAAAGTATCCTATAACCTTCTCCTGGTCCTAAGCACGTTCTAAGCTACCTCCCCCACCAATTTCCTATTGAATACATACAAACAAACAAACAATCAAATCTTTCTTCTTTATAATAATCATTAGTAGAAATTGAACGGAGTTAGTTGGAAATTCGACTGTGTCACTCTGATTATCGAAACATGATGCACAGTCGACTGTTTGTAGTTTCAGGTAAAAAGATGCGGAGGAATGTGATAGTCGACAATGACCGGAAAAGGATACGTCACGTGCTTTCAGGTATTCGATAGAGCGACTATGTTCAATGTAATTGATTGAATAATAATGGTCGACCCAGAATTTCCCAGAAATCTGAATCACTATCACTCATCCGATTACGAAATAACTTTTTCCTGTCCCAGCGAGCACAAACACCCCTAGGATGTTTCGAAAATATTGGCATAATAGTTATTTGTTTTACTAGGCAGAAAAGTAGTAGATTGACTGTTGCGGCTGACAGTTCACAGTCATAACAGCCGAGCGTAGCGAGGCTAGGAATTCAGCCAAGTCAATCTACATTTGCTGCCGTTTGAAACATAGAATTTCTTCTCCAAATGATATAAAACCAATTTTGTGTAATTTTTTATTGAAAACTCCATAATTTTTTGTTCACCCAATGTCAGTGTCAATGTTGATTATTCATGTCATTAGAAATTCTTAGAACGTTGCATACCAACACACTTTTTTCTGCCTAGGCAGTAAAAGATTTTTTTTGGAACGTTATTGCATCAATACCGACAATAGCAACGATTTAGTTTCAGCATCAGTGCACATTTTGAGTTATGCCACTATAACTTTGTGTTTTCTGTTATTTTAGTCGAATCTGCCGGTATAGTATACGTTTTGTTTATACAGTATGATGCAAATGTATGGAATGAATTCATTATTTCAGAAATGGGCGACATTTCAAAAAATTCCAAAAACACGTGAGTTCTAATTTCTGAAGCCTCATCTCATGATATTCATATGAGAGATGTTACGACACCGGTGTTGGATCGAGTAATATGACGTAATGGATACAAATACAAACAGAGGTCATGTGACACCTCGTTTAAAAGGTCTACTGATCGTCTATCCAACAGTGAAAATTTTGTATAAGGAGATTGAAATTGAAATGGATTATCATTTGATTAACTGAATCTTGCAGAGGTCTGCTACTGAGAATTGAACATCGAAGGGTCGTCTACTTTGAATTTATTCCATACATTTGCATCATACTGTATATTTTATTAGTTATATACGGTATTTTCCAATGAAGCGAATGTAAATCTGGTATATTTCTGTTTCATTCAAGACTAACTTTGAAGTATTTATTGTACTTTTCATGAATTTACATCAAAACTGTATCATTTGATTTCAACAATAATGGCACATCACACAAACATCACCTGCTTATCTTGAAACAGAATAAAATAACTCGAAAATCCCCAATGATTAAGCATATGATAACCCACCAATTATCACAAGTTTCTAAATAATATTCAAATGTCATTACAACACCAGAAATTAAACTTCAAACACAGTTTTCTTCATAATATTCAATTTTGAGTTGTGAAACTATGGGTTGCGTGCAAGAACTGTCAGATGACCGACGCTGGAGGCAAAACATTGAAACACAACGTCACTTTTCTTATTTGTTTACAAGTGATCGAAATAGTTTTCCACAATTATTTTGGCATATGAATCTTATTTTTCCGCTATTCATCAATTCGCTCATGCCATCACATTGTGCTGTTGTAAAATGCACAAAAACTGCAGCGGAAGATGAACGAATCCGGATTGTACATTATGATTCAAAAGTAAGTACCTACTATAGTACTCATATAGTTTTCATTTTTGAAATTTGGTTATTTCTCTGATTTCTCATCGGAATTCCTTCTGCAATAAGAGATAATAGAAATATACCTGAAATTTCTAGAATAATGCAAGAAGATTGGATTCATGCAATCAATCGGGTGGAATGGTCTGACATGCTGACGATCGTGTGTGTTGTAGACATTTTCAATCTATTAGCAGTATTAGCTTGTCTTGCAGAAGTGGCAGAAGGAATTTTAATAAGGAATGAAAACATTTCATAATGATAACTATGTGAGATTACTATTTACCTGAAAAATCATATTTCCTAGTCTCTTGCTGCATTTTTTGTGCATTGTACAACAGCACAATGCGAAGGCATGCTTGAATTAATGAATAACGCAAGAAACACATTTCGTATGCCAAAATATTGTGAAAATCTATTGACCTATCCAAGATGCTGTCAAACCATCTAAATCAATATGACCGACTGTAGGCACACATACTTTCGTGTCGCAATATCTTTGTTATAGTGATCCAAGGATTATAAATATCCACTTTTATTCAAAACAGCCATTATCATTATTTGATATATGTACCCAAGATTACACCGCTGCTACGTAAATCGACAAAAAATATTTGTGTGCCTACAGGCGGCCATTAGAAATATGTCAAAAGTCACGTGTTCTGGAATGCCTATAATTTCAACCTTTTGATTCCTCTGTAAACAAATAAAAAGTGAGGTTGTGTTTCAATAATTCACAGAAGAGTGAGGTTGTGTTTCAATATTTTGCCTCCAGGGTCGGTCATCGTGCCGTGCACGCGACCTATTGTCGCCGGCGGTGATATGGTAATGGTTTATTGAAAGCCAGTTGATGAGCGTTTCCATGAAATTTCAAAAACTGTCTGTTCTGTCATGTACACTACTTTCATTCATGAATATCGTCTAATTACCGAATTTGGATTATACAAACAACTGATTCAGTGATTCATATACTAATCCAATTAACCCTATTAGAGATTCGAACGTAAAATGAATGAACGCAATTATAATTGAACTTTACACAGACCACTCATTGATAATTTCCGCTGGTTAACCTCAGGCGTATCGAATTTTATAAAAAAATCAGGATAATGATTCGGCTCATAAAAATAGAAAATAGAATATAGTTACCTAATCATTCGCCGGAGAATATCAATTTCGATCTGAGAATCTGTAGATTTCTTTAATATCGTTGTGATAAAGTTGGGGTGTATTTGAATTTGCCTTGTTTCTTTCTGATATATCATGTGACTGATACGGTACACCCCTCGGTATACCTATATTTCTAAAACTTAGAACATTTAGTATGCTTACTAGACACTTTTTGAAATTATTGGAATACAAATCAACTTCCTTTTTTTGTTCGGAAATGGCTCAACTTTTGATTATAAAATTTTCATATTTTTGAAATCATAGTAATCTAATGATACTTCATCTGGAAAACACTCATTCAATTTTCTATCTAGAAAGCCATGAACTCCCCAAAATTATATTCGAACTAATCAAAATAGTGATACATGTGGCAACCTTACTCATATTTATTTATATTTAATAAAGAACATGTGGTATATGAATAGTCGCTAGGACAATGTTGTTGATATATATCAGGTGATCGAGATGGCCATGGAAAAGGACCATGGGTAAATGATCTCCTATTTACAGCTTTGTCGAAATGAGGAGGCGCATCATCCACATATCACCTCGAATATTCAATAGAACGTCTTCTAACAACGGATCTGGATGTTCTTGCAAAAAAGTTGAATATTCATTTACATTTAAAGTCCCATTAATGATATTAAATCCATAATTGAGCAGTTGCCAATTAGTCCTATACCAATCATTTGATAATAAATGGAATTTTATCACCTTTGAAACGGTTGGGATGTATGTTTCAAAATGCGATTTTCTCTAAATTCGTACAAGATATCGATTGAAATGAAGTATACAATTTTTTTAGAAAAAAGATGAAGGGATCAAACGGTGAAAGCAAAATGTCGAATTTGTCACCTCTATCAAATATGCTTTACCATGGAAACCGTTTGAGAGTTATACTTGAAATTCATTTTTTTTCATCCTATCTTTCGAGGTCAAAAACTCCGTAACGAAGCACGATAGACATATTTTTTATATAATAATAATAATAATAATACGTTTATTATTCACCAATACATGAGAGTACATGAGTAAGTATTTTGTAAAAGGCAAATAAAAGGTGAGAGTTCAGTTTTCTCTCTACCAGGTAGGAAGAAACTGTTCTTCCACTCAAACCGTACCTAAAACTAATCCTATAACTAAGCTTACAACTACTGACTAGAAAGAAAAAAGAATAGCAAAGAAAGAGAGAAGTACTAACATTATTTTGGATCACTCTGTCAGCCGTATCATTTACGGCATGACCTTTCCGGACACCCTGTATAGCTAGAGAATAAAATCAGTCGAATGGTCTTTAATATTTTGGTATTTGATCACTCTTACCTAGGTGGAAAAAATTAAAAAAAAAAACAGTAATTCCAGGAGATAACCATTCAAATTTGATTTGAAATTAACTCAACTCAATTCAACGTCCTAAAATGCTTAGTTCTCATTCCAGTTCAATCATGTTATCATTTAGATTCTAGATCTAGAACTAAATGTTATTGAACTGCCGAGAAAGGACATTGTTGCCATAATATCGGAGATAAATTTACCTTCAAATGACTGTGCATTTCACACCTACATATTGCGATGATTCATTGGATAACGATTCATAATAATCATCAAGTATGACGTGTTTTTCTTGAAAGCTGCACAGACTATCGTATCGTTCACAGAAATTCGAGAAAATTGGATTGAGCAATATACAGTGCGATTCGGAAGTTGGAAATCAATCCACCGATACCTATCACGACAATTTTGATAAAAAAAAAGGAGTAGGTACGTTTCCTCGTACGTTTCCATCAGTTTCTAATATTACTACCAAATAAAAATAATAAAATGATAAAAGAACTTTCCATTCCGGAAAATAACTTTGGGTTTCGTCGAGGATTTTACTATGTAATATTAATCATCTTGTTAATTAATCAGTTTCGATTAACAGGAAGTGCAAAGTGCTTGTACAACAGATGGGATAGAGATGCAGGTAGAAGAATTTCTTGACGACTCAGGTATAAAAATGAGCCACAGGTGGAAAAAGGTATATCGACCCCATACATCTCTGTGTGACAAATCAAATAAGTTGGAAATAGATCAGTAGGTCTCCGAAATAATAACATCAACAGTAGTGAATGAATAGATAAACAATAATTGTCTGTTCACTATAACGTTGTTTACTAGATTTATCAGAAAGAAAAATCGTTAGGTATATCTTAAAAATGTAACCCTTCAAAAAATATTATCATTTGAAAGGTGAACTTTAGATTTGGACGTACATGATCGGGATACCATCATGACTATAAAATCATTTCACAATGTGAAATCGATTATAATTAATTGTATAACAATGAAATCAAAAGTGAAAGCAAATATTAAAATTTTCATAATGACCATTAAAACCGTGCCATTCTGTACGCATGGTTATTTGGAAGAATAGTAGTTATACTGAGACTACTGAGAGGTATACAAATTGGTAATTAGTAATAGATAAAATTATAATTACTGCAGTAATTACACAAATGAGGTAGATAGCATATCAGTCTATATCTATTGATAGAAATATGACGCCAACACCCAACAATAATAAATAATATGTTCATTATATCGAAATCGAGTAGAATACTATACTTTGTCCATGACTACTATTGTCATATATCCATTTATGTTCAACAACTGTTTTATCATAACTCTTTCAACATTTAGAAAACTGAAAATTGAAGATACCTGTTATATTCATTATTATTTGTCCACGACTGCTGTACTCTCAAGCAAAACGATAGCCATTTCTCACACCACTGAATGATAGCGGTGAATAACCATTATTCACTGGTCTTATAGCATACCTTATAGGAACTCTATACCAGTTAATTATGATTATTCAATGCTATTTTTCACTGGTGTGAAAAATTGTTACCGTTATGATTGAGTAAGAATGTAAGTATTATGAATATTCTATACAACAGTCGTGGATGAAGAAAGTAGTATGATCCTAAGACGTATGTTCACAAGGGTAATTAAGCTGGTGGTGTCCCAATTCTTGCCAGGTTTAATTTTACATTGATTAGGAACTCAATATAAAATTGACTGATGGCTAAAATATCTACATATGGACCCACTATAATTAACAATTCAACAATGAAGAATAAGAACTCGATCTTTCGAAGTTCAACACCAATCTACTGTGATCATGTTTCCTTTGATGGACACAAGCATTTTTTACTCTCAAAGCCATGGTGTCGTCAACACGAAGGTCAAAACAACTGAACTCTAGTTGAAAGTTCCAATGTTGGACGAAGACATGTCTGCATCAAACTTCAACTCGAAACGGGATCTAGATTGCCAGGCAGCGCATACATTACGGCACCGGATGAAAACTCCTTCAGGGATTTTGGTGTACAATAAAAAATCTATTGAATCTAATTTGATACTGATGCTCTCTAGTGATTTAAATGAGCCTAATCATAAGAATAGGGATTCAGAAGAGAATAAAAAACCCTTGTTGTCACATGCTGTCACTACTTTTGAAGAGCGATAGATCGAATCTTTAATAATCCTGGAAACCACTCTGTTTGTTTTGAATTGTTCCTCCTAATTCCTGATTGGACAGAGACCATGAATGGACATGAATTTGACATGCTGGGCCAAGTGAAGCAACTAGGAATCGGTATAAACAGAGCTCGGGATAAAGCTTACTTTGACCCACCACTATGTTCATAAAGTCGAAAATACCATAACACACTTTTTGATGAAGTGAGTTGTTTCATCCTTACGACTATCTAAGATCAATTCACCATAACCATGATGCTATCAATCCTGTTTTTGTTTCCACATACACCAATGTATCGTCAGTCTCTTGATCAAACCCAACTCATCTCTGGAAGTCCGTCTGAAGTTTAAATGTTCAATGAAAGATATGAAACTTGTCTGCACAGCATTTCAACACGGAATGAGCGCCAAAGATTGTGAATCAGTTGACAGATGAAAGAGTACCAGTTTTCACACTTAATCCCAATAATAGGGTATACCTAGGATATAGATTATCACAGGATGATGAAGAGAGATAAAACGAATCTCATATGATAGGTAATCATACAAACATTGCTTCGATTCGGTACATCTAACTCCTGGTTGAACTGTTTCCAATACTGATCAATTTTGTAACTGTGTATAGAAAAATTTCCTCCGATCGCCGTATACATTCGATTATGAAAATGGCCTCTCCACTTGGTCTTGTGGTACACCATGTCAAGTTTTCAGGTTGCCAATGTGCTGTCGATGGAATTCACCAATGAAGAATTAATGAATATATTCAAATCAATGAATCAGATGTTATTTATTGAAAGGTTAAACGGTTACAATGCTCTGTACGAAAAAATACTGGTTCTGAGATGACGCAGGTATGCCACCATAGTGAAAGTTAGTAAACAAACAGCATCAATGAACATTTTCAATTCGATCGAGTTGGCTACGTTTATTTTCCTTACCTCTGCAGTGAAAACTCCTCTGACGGTTATTCCAACCTGGGGCTCAACTCTGACGGTCACCCCTGGCTCTATCACCAATTCCGCTTTTCTCTCGACAACGATATCATTCCTCAGCCAGAAAGGACTCTCGTTTTTTGATAAAACTAATTTGTTCACTATCATGCCCCCTGAGAGCTCCGTTGGAGACTTCTCTGTCCTTGCACCATCGTTGGATGTGTCTTGTGAAATAACTGGTTTCGAAGGCACTAGCAGGATGGAACATACGATAAACAACGTCCGCACTGCATTCACACACATTTTAAAACCCCCTCAAGCCCACCTCATATCGCAGAAACGTACGCGGAATGCAACAAACCCTTTATTGATAGTAGGTCGTTCTCGATCAATCACATTTACCGTGCAACCAACAACGAAAAGTTTAGACGAACGCACTAGCTCCCACCTTGGCAACGCTATTTCGAAATACTCGCATTCTCTAAAACAAGTTACGATCGAATCGACTATCTAGCGCACTTTGATTCGGACACTGTTTCACTCAGGTAAACCGCTGGCTGCAATCACATAGAGGTGCATTCAGAGAGTTCCTTTGCCCGCCAAACAAAAGACGAACGATTCGTTGCCGCGGCCAACGTAGATGAGGGAGGACTCGAGGCGCGGTTGTGTTCGTTTTTTTTCTACGTGGGGAAAAGTCAAAGTCACGTGACACGCAGGTAACCCCGCCGCTGCTCACCTGTCTCGCGGTGAAAACAGGTGCTATTCTTCTTGTGGCGCTTTGTTTGTCCGACAGATAGCGATATCTGTCGGGATCATAATTTGACGGTTGGTCGTTGAATGGGGCTTTTAAATTTGAATTTTCTCGGACACACGTCACGTGGACTGGTGTTGTTGCCCTATGAGCGGTAATTTGGTGTAGGTAGTCGTTAATTATTATTGCAATAGGCGCCGTTATGTTCGGTCGCCATATGTTACCGTATTAACCTGATTCTTAGATTAGATTAGTAATTCAGTTTTATCTACGTGTTTGTTTAGTTATCTACTAAATTTCGCTGACATAGCTGTTTATCGAGAATTTTTCATATAAAGGGGTTGTGATTCATACCTATAACATTGACAGATTATTAGAAGAAAACAAAAGTAGGTAGGTATTTTCCAATTATAATTGATTGAAGATGAACCAAAATATGAAGTTTTGAAATCACTGAAATCTTAATTAAAAATCACCTCAAATATCCGTAAATTTTTTTCAAGATTATATTTGGAAAAAATAAAATGTATAAACCTTATCACTAAGTCTAAAATAAAGTACAAGAGAGGAAAGCTCTGTAAATGCCACTAGAAACTCATAAAATGATTCAAAATACAAACTTTTTGAGTAAAATTAAGAACAAAAACTGGGACAACGAATTCATACAAACTATTGCTAATGATGAAATGATACCATAAAAATAATATAATTCCAATAATCAAAATAATAATATAAGTACCTACCTAGTGATAAATAATATTCAAATTTTCTATTGATATCACTTTTGCTGTATTTGAGCTGAAATGAGACTTCAGTGTGTTTCACTTTGAGTGGCAACGATTTCTTATTTTATAACGACTAGACCGATTTTCAGAAACTTCGATTTTAATATAGTACTCAGATCATCATCTTTTTCCTAATAATAATGGGCTTTAACAATAAAATACCACAAATACCCAAGAAAGTAACAACAATACCAGATCTGGTGAAATTGATATCACAAGGAATCAGAAAATCAAGAAGTCTAAGAGAAGAAGTACTGTGAAAGCTCAATCAGTATGCATTAATTCAAGTTTCGTCTTTTCAAATGCATACTATGACTAAAGCATATTTGGCATTTGAAAAAAAAAAATACGTCTATCGATTAAGGCACTTCCTAACTTATACCAAGTTTTCACAACTTAAGTGCAAAACCAGATAATCTCTGGCAAAACTTAAAGTCCATTGGCAATCTAATCGTTGCAGTAGTACTTCTAGACTACTACAATGAAGAAATATAAAAAGAAAAAAGGTTCTGAAATCGCCAGATTCGTTAAAAAATAACGAATTATCGGCACTCAATGTGAAATACACTTTTATATTGTGAAATTGTCAATATTTATAGTATAATGATTCATGTTGAAAATGAGATATATCGATACAAACATTCATTCCAAAAATTTTGCATTATTGAAATTACTACGATTACGGAAAATATTTGATGTGTAAGCACTAAAAGGTGGATTCATGCAACATCAACTAAATTATAATGAATTTAAGATTCAAATGGATTTTAAATTGAGAATATATGGGTGTTCATGCAGCATCAGTTAATAACCTTTTATCAGCTGTTTAATCTTTTTCCAGCGCGGCTAGTTGTTATTTGACGCATGCGCTGTCGTGAATTGTGGAAGAAATTAATGTCTTAGTTAAATTTTGGCTATCTTTCTCAGTTTTAATTAAAATTTCTTAGTTCCTTGCATGTAGACCCACATTACATTTCATGGTTTATATCATTGGTTTTAGTTTGAAATTCATTTAAGTTTTATATTTTGCTTGCATGAATCCACCTTTAGGTGTAAGGTATAAGAAAACCTAATCCAATTACAATATTTCTCGAACTATGAGGCAATCAGTCTCAGATTCGAAAACAAATATCACATCACAAAATGTCCTAAGCTCAAACGTTTCTCAGTGCCCATTCTGAATAAACTTCGACTCACCCTGTGCATGCCCGTTCTCAGTAACACTAACCCCATTCTCAGCAACATTAACCCCATTTTCGGCAACACCAACCCCATTCTCAGCCGCGTGAACCTCATTCTCAGCCCCCTGCTCCTTAACAATGAGCTTACTCTTGTCAACCGTAAACTGGATGGGCTTCGCCGCAGCCTTGGTCCTCAAATAATACATCCCCGTTTTCAGACCCTTTTTCCACCCGTAGAAATGCATCGAGGTCAACGCTCCATAGCTGGGCCTCTCGATATGGATGTTCAAGCTCTGGCTTTGATCGATGAAAGCGCCCCTGTCGGCGGCCATATTCAAGATAACTTTCTGAGATATCTCCCACACCGTCTTGTACATGGCCTTGAGATCGTCCGGTATGCCAGGAATGTTCTGGATCGAACCTAAATTGGCGATGATCTGATTCTTCATGGTGTCGTCCCACAGTCCTATGTCTGTCAAATCGTTGATCAAGTGCTGGTTTACCACTTGGAATTCCCCAGATAGAACTCTTCTGGTGTAGATATTTGAGGTATAAGGTTCGATGGACTCATTGTTGCCCAATATCTGAGCGGTAGAAGCTGTCGGCATGGGAGCCAAAAGCAACGAGTTTCTCACCCCATGCTTGGCTATTTTCGCTTTGAGAGCAGCCCAATCCCAGAGATCTGTAGGAGTGACGTTCCACATATCGTATTGCAGAATCCCTTTGCTTACGGGACTTCCTTCGTAAGTGGAGTAGGTCCCTTTCTTTTCGGCCAATTCGCAGCTAGCTTCCAGAGCTGCATAGTAAATGGTCTCGAAGATCTGTTTGTTGAGCAGCGAGGCTTTCTCGCTGTCGAAAGGCATGCGCATAAGTATGAAAGCGTCTGCCAAGCCTTGGACTCCAATACCGATCGGACGGTGTCGCATATTCGAGGTTTTAGCTTCTGGAATAGGGTAGTAGTTCACGTCTATTATTTTGTCCAGGTTGGCTGTGACTACTTTGGTGGTTTCTCTGAGCTTCTGGAAATTGTAGGTTTTCTTGTCGGGGTTTACGAACATATTGACCGCGATTGAGGCCAAGTTACAAACGGCTACCTCGTCAGGCGATGTGTACTCGACGATTTCAGTGCAGAGGTTGCTGCTCTTGATGGTACCGAGGTTCTGCTGGTTGCTTTTCCTGTTGCAGGCATCTTTGTACAACATGTAAGGCGTTCCGGTTTCTACCTGAGACACCGTTATAGCCTTCCAAACTTCTTGAGCCGGCAGTTGACGAACGTACCTACCTTCTTTCTCGTATTTCTCGTAGAGCTGTTCGAACTCTTCCCCCCAACAGTCCGAGAGACCCGGTGACTTGTGTGGGCACATTAGAGACCACGTTCCGTTGGCTTCTACTCTTTTCATGAACAAATCCGGGATCCACATCGCGTAGAATAACTCCCTAGCTCGCAGCTCCGTTTTCCCGGTGTTTTTCTTCAGATTCAGGAAATCTAGAACGTCAGCATGCCATGGTTCCAAGTAGATAGCAAAAGCCCCTGGTCTCTTATTGCCTCCTTGATCTACATATCTCGCGGTGTTGTTGAATACTCTTAGGAGAGGCACAAGTCCCTTGGACTCCATATCTTCGCCGATTCTAGTTCCTTTAGCTCGGATATTGTGGACATTTATTCCGATACCACCGGCAGATTTTGAGATGAACGCGCAGCGTTCGAGGCAAGTGAAGACACCTTCTATGGTGTCTTCTGGCATCATGAGCAGGAAACAAGAGGACAACTGAGGTTTAGGTGTGGCAGCGGAAAACAGTGTGGGACTGGCATGAGTGAAGTATTTCTCGGATAGGAGATTGTAAGTTTGTATAGCACGGTCAATATCTTCTCCGTGAATGCCTACGGCCACTCTCATCAGCATGTGCTGAGGACGCTCCACTATTTTACCGTTTATTTTCAGCAAGTAGGATCGTTCAAGGGTTTTCAGACCGAAATAGGAGTAGGAGTAGTCTCTGTCATAAATGATGCAAGAGTTTAAGCGATCGGCGTTTTTCATGATGATCGAATGGTGGTACTCCGAGATCATTGGCGTTTTTTTGTTGGTACGTTTGTCGATCATGTTGTACAAAGCGTCAATTACCTCTATAAGAAAAAAACTATGTTATGGTACTCTTCCTGTCTACTAAAGTGTCTATAAAAAAGATATAATGTCACTGACAAAGATTTTCTTGATTCAATGAGAACATAAAAATGGTACGAGATTTTCGTAAATACGAATTAATATTTTGGGGTGATTTGTACATCACTGAATCCTGATAAATATGTAAGAATATTGGATTAAAAATTTCAATGTCTCAAGTACCTTGTACTTGAGGAATTCACTTATATTTAGAACTCCCACTTAACTTTTTTATTTATTGTTTTCATTTTCAAGGACCATTCCTCCATATTTATTTCTGTAGAGTTTATATATGCCAACAGAAAAACAGTTGAACATATTGAAAAATACATTTATACATTTTATTTTATTGCATTTTCCGATTCTCCCTGAAAAGCTGATTTCAACGATCACACTTGGGGACTAGCTGAAATGATGACAGAGATATAGGGTGAAAAAAATTGAGATTTTTTTCTATTCATCATCAGCCAATAATGATTAGTTCTGACAAAAAATTTCTAGAATTGTTAATGTTGAATGTTTTTTCATGACACTTGGTACATGTACAGGGGACGTCGATTCCAGTGGCGCACGCAAATTTTTTTGTGGATTCTACATTTTTCACCTTCAGATGAATGTGATCTAGTAGGCCTTGGTTTTTCGTAAAAGTGGACACCACTTAGCTCTAAGATACTTTTCCCCCTCCACATTTAAAAAAAAAATAACAATACATAATAAAGTGGGGGTTTGAAATATACTTGAAGACCCAGTACATGGAAAGACAAATTGCAAACCAAAGTTTGCCAGAGATGTTTTGTTGAAAAGATTGCTACATACAAAATATCAATGATCATTATTATGCCAGATGTGAATTTTACATTTTCCAAAAACCAATGGGAGTACTTATTATTGAATGAACTTAAGACAAAGGATTTCTTCTTGAATGTCAATCATTTATTTTAGCCAGTATCTGGGTCGACTTGTATGGATGCAGATGTAGTAATAATATTTTGATTCAGCTCATTTCTCGTTTGTGGTAAATTTGAATACACTAGACTTTCCATGTGTTCCATGAGATAATAGTCGAGAGGCATTAGGTCAGGAGATCTTGGTGGCCAAAGAAATGGACCATATCTTTCAATCCACCAGTAGGCAAAGTTGTTATTTAATTGTTGAGTTTTGGACAAACATGTATGAGGAATTTTGACATGAAATTGTTCAAGGAAAATGCCCCCATAAGCTATGGGGATCAAGTCACGGGACACACTGCATATGTGTGTGTGTATTTTGTTGTTTTTTGTCAAACAAATGTTTTTTCCTATGAATGATGAAGTTGATTGATATTCAAATCTGTCACCAGTATATTTGACATGAAAAAATCAACATTCTTGTCTCTGTCTCCCACCATATTCAAAATTTTATTCAATTATTTCAATAAGGAATAAAGATCCATTTGAGCTATACATTTTTTTGATACCAACAATTTACCCTCAATGATTTTCAAGGAAATAAGTAATATATAAAGTATCCAAAATATATCAATTTTTATTTTCTGAGAGGACAAGTCTTCTGGTTTCACTACAAAATTAATGTATCTGAAATTTATTCAAGGTGAAAGGGCTCTGCAGGTGTAAATGGGAATAATTTTGTTGTATATTTTTTTTGAAAATTTAATTTTCAATTATCTACTTGAATATTAACAATGACATATGCTGGGTTTATAGATTCAATTACAATAACAATTAGGAATTATCAATTAACAATCAACAATTAATAATCATGAGAGTGTTTATACATATTTGACATTAATTAAGAATTAAATGTGAGATGTCTTTTGATTAAAGATTAAAATGATGTAAAAAAGAGATATTGGTCTCCACTATTCATGAATCCATAAAAAATATTCCAATTTGATATCACCCAAACTCAACTTGAACAATAACAAATCCAATATGCATGTCCTGTCTCCAGTATTTCATAATTGTTAATTTTCAAGTTGAAAGTTGGCCAACTTTGTAGTTCTTAATTCTCTATTTGAATGACAGATGTAAATGTATAAACCCTCATAAATGTTTCCTTGTATTCAACTTTTTTAGTTCATAGTTGTTAGTTTAATTCTTAGTTTAATTGAATCTATAAACCCAGCAATATAATACCACACAATACATAATTATATGACTTTAGAGGTAGAAACATGGAATTATTTAACTACTTCAACAGTAAAACTCTTCAGTTAAGCAAAATTGGTAATGAAACAATATTCTCAATCATTTTGTACCATTTATACTGATGAGGAATGTCTTACATGGATCTCAACAATAATACAGCTGATTCTTCATCCCCTGGATCTACCAGTCAATTCACTAATAATAATGATTGTTTCTATTATAGGTATTGTTCATGATATGATATAAATAGAGTATAGAGTATAGTATTATGGTGAAATTAAGAAAGAGTAGGGAAAAATTAATTATCTTTTTTGACTAGTATGCACCAGAATCAGTTTTTTCATAAGCTATGGCATGGATCTACTTTTGAATTGTGCACAATGGGGATAATCAAACTTACCACTAAACTGTTTTTGAGTTTCCTTGTGTAAATTTGAAACTGTGATTCTGGCAGCTAGTGTAGCATAATCTGGGTGATCCACTGTCTTCATGGCAGCAGTCTCAGCAGCCAATGTATCAAGTTCTACTGTGGTAACACCAGGATATAATCCACTGATCACTTTCAAAGTGATGGTTATCTGTAAATGAATGATATGAGCTTCAGAGAACTTGGCTACATTCTTGGAATACTTACAGGATCCACAAAATCCATATTAAGGCGATAGCTTAGCTTTCGAATTCTAGAAGTGATTTTATCCATATGAACTTCTTGTTTCCTTCCATCTAAAATTACGATAACATGAGTGAAATATTGATGAATAAAGAAAAAGACATACCTCGCTTGATAACATAGAGTTTCGTAGGTGTTTTGTTGCTCATTTTGTTGAAATAAAATTAATGAATAAAAAATTAAAATCGGTTCACTTGGCTTCTTATACTTTGAGGTTATTTCAACATCATTTTCTTTGATTTCCGCGCTCTTTGAACAACTTTTCGTCTTCTACTCTTTTTTTGGTTACATGCTCCCTCTTCTTTTTCGACATTCAGGGCTCGGTTCTCTCATTTCTATGCGCCTTTCTTACTCCGAGTTCTGCTGGGCAGTCGCTATCCGAAGAAGAGTAACTGAATTTAATCAAATAAGAATAGTTAATGGTTCAACCTCTGTACTTTAAAATTTTGAATGAAAACACTGAAAAGTAGTTTTCATTATGGAAAATACAAATCTCTGCCTGAAAGTATTGTTCGATGGATACTCAAAATTCGAAAATGGAGATTACTATGCAAATTGTTCATGTGTCCTAGTCAAAGGGTTTGCAAATATTATCATTGATACACTGACTGCTTGGGATGAGGAAAAACTATTGGAAGCCCTAAAAAATGAAGATATCAGCTGTGAGGATATCCAATATGTAATTTGTACCCATGGACATTCTGACCACACTGGTTGCAATCATTTATTTAAAAAAGCCATTCATATAGTTGGCTTCAGCATTTCCCACAAAGACAAATATTTTTCAGAGCCAAGTTTTCTTCAGGGAGAAGAATATATAATAAATGATAGAATTAAAGTGATTCCTACTCCAGGACACACTTTGCAGGATGTTTCAGTGATAGTAGACACTGAAGATGGTATTATAGCAGTAACTGGGGACTTATTTGAAAAATCTGAAGACTTATTTGATGAATCAATATGGAAAAGTGCAGGGTCTGATTCAGAAGTTTTGCAAAAGGAGAATCGGCAGAGGATACTTAAAATGGCTGACTTCATAGTGCCTGGGCATGGTCCAATGTTTGAAGTTACAGAGGATTTGAGAAAACAATGCTCCCCTGATTGAACAACAATGGATCAATTACATTCTGCATAACATACTGAATTTTGTAGGAAAATGAATTTCAGATAGTAGTGATATTCTGAACTAAATGAAATATTTCACTAGAACTGAACCTAATCAATTAACATGCTGCCTGTCTTCTTTCCAAAGACTTCAATTCCATAGACTCCACATTGACTGATTCATCAGTTCAGTTCAAGTGAAAGGTCAGAATGAAAGAATATCACTATCAACATTTAGGAGGGTACAGCTATAGGAACTTGGTATGAATCTATTCAAATTTTTTTCCAATAGTCTCAAATACTAATCTTTATACTTAGTAGTTAAATGAAATTTGATCAGAGAAACTAATATACATATAAAAATGGAAAATATCCCTGGAAAAGAGAATCAAAATCAAAATACCAAAAAGAGTTTGTTGGGTTTTTTAATTCTATTTTAAAAAAGAAGACAACTATAAGCTAGATGTTCCTTTGAGAATTAATAAATTGAGGAAATTTTTAGAAATTACCTAACTATTGAATAGAATTTGATAATCAAAAGAACATTCCTAAAAGCTATCAGTCTTGGCTTCACTTTCAATGATTCAGTTTAAATCAAATGTTCAAACTGATAAAATATTGGAGAAGCAAGTGCTGGATATTACTGGATAATCCACAATGAGTTAATTTTGGATAATCTCTAATTTATTTCATATTATTTCTATTTTTGGTTTTGCCTGAATTGATTATTGTGTAGACCACTGGAAACATGCACACACATACATAGTATTACAGGCACAGGTATATGTTTTCCAGTATAATTGTTATAAACAAGTTTTCTATCACATTTATTCTTTCTTAGGTTCAATATGTATAATCTAATGAAAAATACGAATATAATTTGAAATGATGAAAAATAAAAACAACTTCCTTATTGAATGAAACATTCAAAAAATTTGAGACATTATTGTCCTCTCATTTTCAAGTTGATGGATGAGATTTTCAACAACCTTAAACCTATGTAGTTACCTCAAAGAACTAAGAGCCACACATTTCACATGCTTCTGGATTTTTTAATGAACAAACCAAACTAGCCATATTTTTATCTTCTTCTTCCTCTTGCTTTTTCCTAATTTCCTCTAATTCGTCAATTTCTTCAGAATCCCCATGTTTCTGTATTTGGAGAACAGATTGAACTTTTCCAGCCAACATATTGACAGTCTTCAAAACGGGCTTGTCCCTCAATTGACCCATTCCAGTTTTCAAACCTTTTTTCCACCCATAGAAATGCATAGAAGATAACGCCCCATAACTTGGCCTCTCAATATGGATATTCAAGTTCTGGCTTTGATCAATGAATGGTGCTCTATCCGCAGCCATGTTGAGAATAACCTTCTGTGAAATCTCCCAAGAGGTTTTGTAGATTTCTTTAAGATCATCCGGTACCTCAGATATATTCTGAATGGATCCCTGGTTGGCAATGATTTCATTTCTCATTGATTCGCCCCACAAACCCCTATCGGTCAAATCTCTGAGCAAGTGATGATTCACAACTTGGAATTCCCCTGAGGAAACCTTCATGGAGGTAACGTAGGCCCTGTAGGGCTCCACTGAGTCGCTATCCCCCAAAATCTGGGAGGCAGTTGTGGTGGAAAGTTGCGCTACCAGCAAGGAGTTACGAACCCCTTTGGTCTTGATTTTTTCTCGTAATTGCGTCCAGTTCCAGAGGTCTGTGGGTTCGATGCCCCACATATCAAACTGCAATTTGCCCTCACTCACAGGGCTGCCAGTGTAACTTGGATATTGCCCGTTTACCTCAGCTAGCTCGGAGCTTGCTTCTAGAGCGCCGTAATAGATGGTTTCAAAGATCTGTTTGTTCAATAACGCTGCTTGTTCACTTGAAAAAGGCATTTTCAATAAAATAAATGCGTCTGCTAAGCCTTGAATGCCTATTCCGATAGGTCGATGCTTCAGGCTCGCCGATTTTTCCGCTGGTAAAACGTAGTAATTTGCATCGATCATTTTATCCAAATTTTTAGTGACCACTTTGGTCACATTCATCAATGATGCAAAGTCAAACGACTTTCTATCAGCACTTACGAACATATCGACAGCTATGGAAGCTTGACAGCACACCGCTATTTCTTCGGGAGCAGTGTAGGCAACCACTTCCGCATCGAAGCTACCGCCTCTAACAGTTCCGCAATGCTTCTGATTGCTCAACCGGTTACAAGCATCTTTGTACAACATACTAGGCCCTCCTGTTTCGCTTTGCGACACTATCATGGCTTTCCACAAGTCCTGTGCCTGTACCTGTCTGACGAATTTGCCTTCAGACTCGTATTTTTCATACAAAGTTTCGAATTCGGGGCCCCAGCTGTCCGCCAGCCCTGGGCACTGGTGTGGACACATTAGCGACCAAATCCCATTGGCCTCCACCCGTTTCATGAAAAGATCTGGGATCCACATGGCGTAGGAGAGGTCTCTCGCCCGTATCTCGTCTTTACCGGTGGGTTTACGCAGATTCAAGAACTCGAAGGTATCCGCATGCCAAGGCTCCAGATAAATCGACAATTTGGCCGTACTCTTCGTGCTGACGTCCATAGTGAAGAGCGCTACGTGATCGAAAACGCCGAGCATAGGAACGAGTCCGTTAGACACCCCATTGGTGCCTGCGATGTAAGTACCCTTGGCTCTGATGTTGTGTATGTTGACTCCTATGCTACCCCCATGTTTGGAGATGATACCACAATTGGTGACGCACTTGAAGATGCCATCTATGCTGTCATCTGGCATCATCATGAGGAAGCTCGAGCAAAGTTGCGCTTTGGGCGAGGCAGCAGAGAACAAAGTATGCGTCGTGTGCATGTAATACCTCTCGGATAATAAATTGTAAGTAGCTATAACCGAGTCGATGTCGTCTCGATGAATGTTGATCGCGATACGCATGAGCATGTGTTGTGGGCGTTCGACTACTTTTCCGTTGATTCTTTTGAGGAAAGATTGTTCCAGGATTTTGAAGCCGAAGTAGCTGTAAGAGAAGTCTCTGTCGTAAATGATGCACGCGTTCAGGCGGTCAGTGTGTTGGGTGATTATCTGGTAGATGTCTTCTGATATTGCTGGAAGTTGTTCCTCATTGTCTGGGTCGTAGAGATCGTCTATTACTTCTGTAAAGGTGATAAAAAATTCAGATTTTGAATGGAAACAAACTTTTCGTTCAAGAATATAAATTTGTACAAATAAAAATGTATGATAAAGGAAAATACATGACGGAATACCATTATTAAAAAAACAAAAAAAATTTTTACAGGGAGTTTCCGAAATTGGGGCGATGAACAAATTAGTTTAATATACTCCAGCAAGCAATTTGACATTAGTATATGAAGTGTCCCTTAATAAGCCTGCCAAACTTCACCAGCAGCGCTTTTTCGACCAAAGATAAGCTTAAAGGGGCTCCTGAAGATGATATTTCTTGATTATTTCTGAAACGCCCTGTGACAAAATGTAATTCGGTACAAGAACTAAACTTTCCATGCCCAATGCAGTGAAAATAAAATAATTTCAAAATTTCATTCGGTAGTGTGTTATACGGGGTGGAACTACATTGAATATTGATAGAACTTATTCGTATGCATATTTTTCGACAATGTTATCTTGGATTATGAAAATTTCTTTGCAAAAAAAATGCTCTTGTTCCGTATTGATCAGATGTATTATATCATAGCGGATATAAAAAAATCAACTTCATTTTTGCCACCAAACAATTTCATAGAGGCGCGTAAAATAGGAAGATGATGAAAAAACTCACTCCATTTTTTTGCTTTTTTTCCAAATATTTTAATAGAGGTGTGGATTTTCATAATCCGAGGTTGAATTGTTGAAAAATATGCATAAAAAAAAGTTAGGAGTAATATTTAATGTAGTCCCACCTTGTATTATACACTCCTGAAAGTCCTGAATGACATTTTGGAATGATTTTTTTTCAGTGTATGTCCGTTTTGGAAATATTCAGGAAATATAATCTTTTGGAACCCCCTTTAAGGGGACCATAGCTCCCTAATAATGAGATTCATCATTGGAACTTTTCTTTCTATTTTTGGTCATAGAAGCCGGTGGTAAAAATTGGCAGGCTAATTACAGGACACCCTCTGTATAGAAGAAACATCTGATTATAATAGAAAAATCATCCATGTTAAAAACAAAAAAATAGAGGACCTATTAGTTAAACCTGCAACAATCCATGTCCTACCACAGAAATAAATTGAAGAGCAGGGTAGGAACCTTCAAATACCTATATCTATATACTACTACTACATATGAAGATGAGGTGAAATTTTGAGAAATATAAGCCAGTATACCATTAGTTTGACTACATTTAATATTATCGGACATGTCAAAATCCTGAAAAATCATGTTTCATAAGAAACATTTCTTCATATATTATAAAATGAAATATTCCTGTTCTTCAAATTTTATCATGTTATGAGATTATTCCTATGAAATTACATCATTCTTTTTTTTATTTATTTATTTATTTATGTTCAAGGCACTTCAACAGGATGAGTTAACATCCCAATTACAGAAATGCTCAGTAATACATTTTAGTTACACGCTATTATATTCTTAACTAGTCACTAATCTATCCTATAATAAATTTATAGTTATATAATGCAAAATTTAGTAAAGAAACAATAAATTCAATTTCATTCAAGTGAATACTTCAATCGCTAATCGTCTAGCTGTAGTGAGAGATAAACAAAATATATCAATATGAGAAAAATATAAATCATAAATTTTTTCTAGTTGACGGATAGGTGAATTTCCACATGCATTTGTGTGATATATCCTGTGATAAAATAGGTTATTATTTCTCGTGACTCTGATTTTGGAATTTAAACATAATTGGCCCAAAATTGAACTACAATCTATCTTGGAGTTAATCAGCTTGTGGAGAAAAATTAAATAACTTAAAGACCTACGTGAGCTGAGTTTCAGGATTTTATAATGTCGAAGACTAGCTTCGTAACCATGGAAGTGTAGGTGCCTGTTAAATCTATAATTTAAGTGAAAAATCAATTTTTTTTGGATACTCTCAATTCGTTGAATGTACTTCTGATACGAAGGGTTCCATATCAAACTCGCAAATTCAAGATGACTTCTTACCAGTGAGTTGTAGAGAGTGATAATAGATGATGGGGTTTTGAAGCCTCTGGATATTCGTAAAATAAAGCCCAGATTTCTCAGAGACTTTTTTGCAATTAGTTCAATGTGCTGCCCAAAATTCAATTTGGAATCAATGATGACTCCAAGATCACGGATATGATCAACACTTTCGAGGGTGTCATTATTAATAGTATATACGTATTCTGTATTGGTTCGTAACCTGGAAAATGATATTTTGTGACACTTTCTGGTGTTTAGATGTAATTTATGGTCAGAGCAGAAGTTTTGAAATCTGTGAATATCAGATTGGAGGTCGATGCAGTCGTTTATATTACTGATTGTTTTGTAGATTTTCATGTCATCGGCATACTGGGAAAAATTTGAGTACTGAAAACAGTTGCCAATATCGTTTATAAAGAGAGTAAACAGAAGTGGCCCCAAGTGTGATCCCTGTGGTACACCGGAGGTCACCTGTACGTAGTTTGATGAATAGTTATTCAATTTAACGCATTGGCTTCTATTTTCAATATAGGATTCTATCCATCTGAGCAGATTGCCGTGCACACCGATATTCCCCAACTTTACCAGCAGTGTGGGATGGTGAACTTTGTCGAATGCTTTAGAAAAGTCGGTATACACGACATCTACTTGTTTTCTATTGTCCAAATTTTCTGCAATATTTTGAATGAAAGGCATTAGGTTTGTAACTACAGACCTACCCTGGAAAAAGCCATGTTGATCCTCGCTAATAATATTTTTGAACTCAAAAAACATTTCTTTTGTTATTATAGCTTCTAAAAGTTTGCCAGGTATTGATAACATGGATATAGGTCTGAAATTTGACACAATATTTTTATTGCCACTTTTGTGTATTGGTATTATCTGCGCCTGTTTCCATTTATCTGGAAAAATCCCTTGCATTATAGATTTATTATAAATAATTTTAAGAGGAATGCTAATGGAATCGCGACATTTTTTCATGAATAAAGCAGGTAAACCATCTGGTCCGGGACCTTTGTTAGGGTCTAGATTATTAATTTCATCAATAATTTGTTTTTCTGATATATTACGGATTGTTACTAATTTGTGTGTACTGATAGCTATTGGCTCGATATCGGAAGGAGTATCTGATGGAACAAACACTTCAGAGAAGTAGCGAGAGAATTCCTCACATATATCTTTGTCGTCAGTGAATATTCCATTGTGAGACTCGACAAATGACGGGGTAGATTTAATCCGTGACTTGTTAGCCACGTATGACCAAAAAGACCTAATATTAGTTTTCAGATTAGTTTCCGTGTTCTCAATATATTTCCGATAATCTATTTTTATAGAGATTTTAACTTCTTTCCGTAGATTTGAAAAAGAAGTGCGGTCCAAGATATTATCGTACATTTTCCACCTTCCACGAATTCTGTGTTTTTCTTTGATTAGAGAAATAGTATTGGTAGAGTACCAGACAGGATACCTATACGTGGTTGATTTTTTCCTCACATATGTAGAAATTATTTGGTTTATTTCCTCATAAAAAGCCGTAACACAGTCATTCACAGACAAAGGTGTGAATTTCTCGAGCCAGTTGACATTATTTATTTGCTGATTGATAATATCATAATCAGCGGAGCGGAACTTGACGTTATTGAAAGGCATCATTTTTTTTAAGGAGGATTTGTTAGCAATTGTTACATCAAACTCTATTGACTTGTGATGTGCATCTTCTGTTACAAAAGGTGCATCACAAGCCAATACATTTATCTCTTTACTGTTACTGAATACTAGATCTAGAAGCTTACCATGCGCGTTATGAATACCATTGAACTGATTGAACTCTAGTAGATTAAACGTGTCAACAAGGTTTTCTCCATAGGCGCAGTTTACTTCAGCTGCAATATAACATTTCTCCGCAGGCTCATAATTCCAAGAGATATTGGGCACGTTATAATCACCTACCACAACAACTAGATCATTTAGATGGTTTGAAATAACTTCATTCACTTTATTTAAATGAGAACATACATTATCTACACTTGCATAAGGTGGAGAATAAACACAGCAGATGAGTAAATTTGTAGTGCTGTTGAGTCTCACAGAAACCCACAGGTCTTCGCATGCTCCTTGGCATGACCAATTTTCATGAGTAGTGGAGAGGTATTTATTATTGACGGCAATAATTAATCCACCTCCATCCAGCTTGCCAGTAGTGGTGAGATTTCTGTCTTTTCTATGAACCTGGTAATCACTCAGATTAAAAAGTTCTGCATCGAAAATATTGGAGTTTAACCATGATTCGGTTATACAGATGATGTCTATTGAGGAGTTCAAAGTTGCTGCATAAAAATCGTGTGTTTTAGTTCTGAGTCCTCTAGTATTCTGGTAATATCTTAACTGGAATAATGTAGGTATCTATGTTTTTGCGAAAAAAACGAGGGATCTTTGTATTTATAATAAAAATAACAATGTTCTAGATAAAAGCTTAGCTTTTTGAAACATTTATGAACAAAAGTTGAAAAACTATAGGCTAATAACTATTATCTGTGCTGATGTTGGGTAACATCCATTCAAAGTAGTAAAAAAGGAGTATTTATTTTCCATAGGTCTCCAATTGAATTATAGGTAGGTAGTAGGTAGTGAAATTAATCATCATTCTTCTATAATATCCCCTATACTCATAATTTTTCTATTATGAATTCATTAGTTTTTTTTGGAATGATATTATAATCATTCAACATCAGTAGAATATCATGCATGCATTCATCAGAATTATCAAGTATAGTATCTTCAAAAATTTCAAGAATTTTACTGACTAGGTACTGCTTAAAATCATTATTATTCATCATTATTATATTATTATTGTTAACAGTAAGGAATCTCTCAGTGTAACAAATTTGGCAGTGGGAATTTATAATAATAAATGCTTTTATTGATAGTAAAATTGAGTAACAGTGGCACATCATAAACATCATCAAAAGGCAGAGTGATCCTATACCCATGTGTGGAATAGGCAATTACTTTCTGACACTCAACCTGAACATTCAATTATTTGACTACTTTTCTAGGTGGTAGTTTTTGATGTCATCAAATTATAAGATGCAGGAGGAAGTGGCATAGTAGTTTGTGATTGTCTAATATAATAATGATAATAATAATCTTTATTGGTCCTAATATGTCACAGTATTGTATACATAAGTAACAACAAATAAACATACATAAATGTATATGCATATGGATGGTCAATAATAGAACAATAGGGTATATGTTTATTAAATTACATCTTGAGATATGAGTTTTGTGATACCCTGTATTTATAATGTACTATAACCTGTACTCAAGCCTGTACTATATTAATCAATTGTAATACTAATGAAATATTGTGCACCAGATTATCCCTAAAGGAATGTAAGTTAATTATAGGCATCATAATATCCTGGAAGAAAAAAATGTAAAATTGTTCTATCACTTGGTTGTGCCCTCAGGAGCAACCCTCAGAAGTCTTGAAGAGCCTTGTGGGAGCAAGAAATGACAAGGGCCTTACCTTATAATAGGTGATCCCAAACACTTACATTGAGTTAGAATATCTGTTTAGCAGATAGGTGGAAATATCTCCATCACTCTCTGTTCAATTTTCAGAAATCACCAATACAGTACTTTTTTATTAGCTATGCTTTCTTCAAATCATGTTTGTGTAAATTTGAAACTCACCAGTAAATTGTTTCTTGGTTTCTTTGTGCAAATTGGAGATGGCAATGCGAGCTGCTAGAGTAGCATAATCAGGATGTTCTCCACTTTTTGTGATGGCTGTTTCAGCTGCCAAAGTATCCAGTTCTGTAGTGGTTACTCCTGAGTATACTCCATTTACCACTTTCAATGTAATGGATACCTGAAAGTACATATTCAAATACTTGCAATTTCTCACATACATAAGTCAAATAATATTATTCTCATGAAATCATCAAATTCTTACCGGATCTACCACATCCATATTGAGACCATAGCAGAGTTTTTGAATACGAGAAGTAATTTTGTCCAAGTGGACTTCCTCTTTACGTCCACCTATGAATATAGAAATTAGGATGACCATAAATGATTTATACATTCGCCTGCTTTTTATAATCGTTCATAAGTACTAGGCCAAAAAAGAGATACCATACATGAAGAACTTTTCTTGAGTTTTCTAAATTCTCACCTCTTTTGAAGACATACATCCTGCCAGTTGGTTTGCTAACCATGCTCACTTATTAAATTGAAACTATTTCTAAATAATGGCAACAAACACTGCACAAATGCACAATACAAGGAAGATTTATTGAAAATACAGAATTGATTACCGCCAATTTTTTTGTTGACAGTTAACCTAGAATCTAATTATCTTCTTCATTTTTTATTAATTTCTTTCCTTGAATTCTTGTTCCCTTGTCGTCCCCTGTTATCTTTGGTTAAATATCTAGACTGTCTGACGGTATAACCCGTCAGACAGTCTAGATATTTACCCGTCATTGACTGCTAATATGGTGGCTGGAATTCGAGCCTCATCATTGGTTTCTCGTGAACCGTAAGAGAAGGATGGAGAGAAGACGTAAGAGATACAGGGTCGGTTAAATTATGGCAAAGTTGCGCAATTTTATGCTTAACGAAATACCTTTTTGAAATTTGAAAGATTCCGAACCCCAACGATTTGGAAAATACCGAATATTCGCAATTTCACAAGTAGTTGCGTATAGTAGCCATCGACCTTTACGAGAGGTCTTTCAGCCCATATATGTGTGTCTGCTTTTCAAATTTCTATATGAATTCCAAATAAAATGAAAATTCTGCTGATAATATGCAAAGTATCGCTTTTAGTATGGCTTTAAGTAATCAAATTCTTGAAAGTTTTCTTGCTAATAAGCATATGGAGAGAATATCTCAAACGAACGACTACATATATAGGTACTATATATACAGGGTCGTGATTCAAAATAATAAGACTTCTTCTTATTCATATAAAACATGTGCAGTCTGTATAATATTTCTTTGCGCATACGTCACAAACGAAACCATTCAATTCTGTATTCAAGCTTTTAACCCGTTGAGTTCAGAAACGATGTCGAAAAGTCTGAAGAGGATAGCTAGTTGCTAGTTGCTAATTTCAGTCACACGTAAAGAAAAAAGATATTCTGAAATTGTGACTGAAATAACGGATCAAATCTTCTGAAAATTGGCAGGCCCCTATCCTTTTAGACACTCCATTGCATTCTTTTTTCAAAAGTTATGTGAACCCAGTTTTGGAGAGGGGAGGGGTTGGAGGGGGTCCTCACTTTAATTGACCGAAATGGGTCAACATTTTTTCGAATGATAGATCAGACACACTAAACTGCGAACTTTGCGAAATATGATTAATCGAAAATATATCGTACCTATATATATATAATTTATAAAAACAACTTCTATAACCAGTTGAAATTAGACGAAAAATACACCTGCTATATCTTCGAATAAATCCAATCCTGAAAGAGAAATAGGAAACTCAATTAGAAAAATATAATTACAGCTGAAACTTGCACAGAAGTTTCCTTCGCTTCATAATTGATCGCCTTATTAAAGATGAGTTAGCCGCTTTTGTCTAAGCGGAGAAAACCGGGGGTTGCCAAGACAACGGTTCAACTGTTTGCTTATTGCAGAACTCATATCCTAATTGGGTTAGCTTACATTTCTGCGTCGTCAGCGTTTCGAAGGGAGAAAAATAAATAATAACTATAATATATACTTATATTTGTACTTGTATTTGTATAGAGCGTTTCAGGTGGAGGACTTCGATCCCATTATAACGAAACGAAATACCTATACCATACCTATATATTTAGGTAATAAATATATACGACAGCGTGTCTCACTTTAAATAACGGCCCCCCTTATTTATATATCTCAGTTATTAGTCATGCGATTCCAACCAAATTTGGTGTGGTATGGATAACCATCAATATGATCAGTTTTACAGAGATGCACATTATTTTGGACAGTGCCGTGCGTTTTTATTGAAATAAAAATGGGTCGATTTTTCATAAAATCATATTAGGCATTTTTTTACAGGAAATCTAACCCCATATTATTGTTCCTCATGCTTTCGAACCTCCATAAGCAAAAAATCACCTAATTCCGAATTAACAGGATTGGCTTCAATTTTTTCATTTTCAGTCTCGCATAAATAGTGACTTCAAATCAACTACGAATTTTGGAACGTTTAATGGCTCCGGTAGGTGAAAAATCATGATTTGAAAGGAGTAACGGGTTATATTTTTTTATGTTGAACTCACCGTTTCCGAGTAAATAATTATATTACTTTCGCAAAGATGCTGTTTAGATGTGCCTGTTTTTCTGAAACCCTTCATAGGCATCTTATGAAAATCCACATATGTCTAATATGATTCAATAAAAAACTGACCCCTATTCATTTCAATAAAAATGCACGGCACTGTCTAAAATGTTTGTCCCTGAAGAACTGGTCATATTGATGATTATTCATACCGATACAAATTTGGTAAAGATCGCACGACTGATAGCTGAGATATAGAGAAACGGTGTGGATTTTCATAATCCAAGATAAAATTGATTGTCGAAAAATATGCATATATACAAAAAAGTTCGAGCAATATTCAATGTAGTCCCACCCTGTATTATACACTCCTGAATTAAACTTTGGAATTATTTTATGTTCCGCATTGGGCATGGAAAGTTTAGTTCTTGTACCGAATTGCATCATTTTATCACAAGGCTTTTCTGAAATATTCAAGAAATATCATATTCAGGAGCCCCTTCAAGCTTATTTTTGGTCGATTTCTCGACTCATGTTCATTGGAACTTTTCTTCCTTTTTGATCGTAGAAGCCGCTGGTGAATTTGGCAGACTAATTTCGGAACACCCTATATATTCTTTAAACTGTGCTAAAACCATCCTAGAGTCACTGGATGGCACTAATACCATCCAGTTACTCTAATCTAAACCATACAAATGCCTCGATCTAGCTACAAGAGGTTCATATATATTTCTTAGGAAGTTATTATAATGTGCTCCTGCCGGAAGCACTGAATATAATATATTTGGTGCTATGATATTATCATAGTGGTAGCACTATAGCACCCTAGACATTTCTCCTAAACTATCATCTCCCTCATTCGACAAGAGAACGAGATCATTCAATACATTAAAAATCATATAGCACCCCGTTGCAGCGCATGCTACATTACCCCGGCTGATGAAGTTCAGTGGCGTTTCAAATTGAGTGTATTTTATTGACTCTTCCACTCTTAAAGCCATTTTTCCTCGAAGTTAACCACACAAACCGGGTCAACAATAAGTTAACCAGTCAATTTTCCTCGATGTGTATTCCAAACTATGACGTAATAGTTGACCAACCACCCAAACCAGCTCACTGAGGTAGTTCACTTGGGCACTGGATTGGGCTCTTTTTCTTGTTATAATCTGAGGTTATATAATTGATGAGAAAAAATAGTTATTTTTCCCAAAGAGATAATTAAGGATTCATAGGAAGTATTTTTTAATGAGAGATCTCATCATACTATTCATGAAGATGAATGTTTGATTTATTGTTGATATGTACGTAGCGAATTGTTCCAATTTTCTTGAATTTGAAGTAGAGGTAAGTACCTAGTTTCATATTTTTGTTACAGGTGATGAATTTCTCATTCAATATATTAGTAGTTCTACTAAAACCGAACAATAAACAAAAACTGCTGGTAAACTGACATCTGTCGAGCATCAAAAGTTAACCGTGAGGTCATAAAAAAGTTACCGTGACGTCATCATGAATATAACCTGGTTTGTCTGGTTAGGTTCGAGGAAAAATGACTCATGGTCTCTAGAATCAATCAGAAGCGGCTATTTTCACGTTGTATTACGGCGATATATTTTTGTTTGCCATATGTTATCGGACTTGCTCTACCAATACAGAAGCCGAATTGACCCACACGTGACCAACCGTCCTCGTTTTTCAGCGATAAAATTTTGGACGTTTGAAACGTCAATTATGTTGGAAGCCAGAATGATAGATGCGCAGCTCTCGCGAGCCGGTCGTTTATTGTCTCAATCATGGAATACTCATACGAATACAACTCTTGATTTTTCCTGGAAATATTTGTCGATTGACATACTCCAGCTTGCTGCTTTAATTTCGCTTATGATGACATTGATCCAAAACTTCTCGCCCACGGCAATAAAGTTTTGATAAACAATCGCCGAATATTTCCGGCAAAATAGTATCAGTTGTCGTGGTATTACCATCATAGGGTATTACATATGAAAATATTGGAAGTATAAGTACAATAATTGCGAGAAAATATATATGATCATTTATTCAAATGGTTATATATGAATAGAAATATATTTAACAATAATAGGTGCATTAATTGTAACAACAAACCCGTCAATTAACAACCAAAAGCTCGTTCGTCTATAGCTCGGCAAGCTTTGGATTACTTTGCCAATGGAAGATTCCCAAAAACTTACCTTTAACTTCCAAAACTTGAAAAAAATCCAACACCTACCTACCTCCCTCATATCCTTCCAATAGGTACGCACGATTTTCTTCAAACATTATAGGAATTTCCATTCGTGTGCTCCAAGAGATGAAAAAAAGAAGAACGATGGAGTTGAAGATTGATTAAAAACACCCATCAATAACCTGAAATGAACATAAATTTCACCACTTATTTGACAGCACTCACAATTAAATCACCACACATAAAGATAATGAATAGAGTGAATGTGAATACTTATTTTTTATTTATATATTTAGTGCTTTAGTTAACTCAAACTTTGGGGAGTCACTGGCTTCATGCCTTCTTGTTCGCATGCTGTTCAAACTGCATTTCTCAAAAATTTCATAGATTTGACCAATTTATAGTGAACTCGCTCGACCATGGACTCATGATAAAACGCCCCAGGGTTCTACATTTCGGAAGTTCTCTGTTATCCGTCCACTTCAATTTATGACTAGACTTATTATTTTGATGCTCATCAGAAGTGGAAATAAATGGGATATTAGGTGGGATTTTTTGAGTATTTATATCGAAGTCTGAAAATATATAAAGTCCAAAGTCCAAGAATAAACAAGCGAATGTCTGCACAAGACGACAGCTGCCGGCAAAACGAGACTATAATTTTCTTGCCATAGCGAACGTCTTTTATATTTCATTATTCGATTTATTGATTGGTTCGACTTCCCGCGAGGCAACATAGCGCCCTTTCACATCTTTCAAACAATTAAGTAACCTTGCCAATAATGCAGGATCATATTTTTGTGCCCCTACTCCCTAAGAAATATTAGATACCACTGGCATTTGTTATTTTTCTTTGACGTTAGAAATTACCACCGGAACGGACGTTAATTGTTGCCCAGTCGTAACTTCTGGTAGATTTGATCGATATAAGAAATTATCTTGTTTCTGTCAGTATTCATCAGAAGAAAAAACTTATTGATGGTTATCGCTTATATAATGTTTCGAGTTCTAATTGGTGAATATTATACATATATAGGTATAATGATTACTTACATGAATAGATAGAAATTATGTTAACTTGAAATGTACAGGATGTATCTAAATAACACAGAAAAACTTCGAGGGGTTTTTCCTTGTGACATTCTAGCAAATACAGTTCATATAACCATCATGTGTCCTAACTTGCTCCGTTCTTGAGATACAGGATGATTCTAATTGGGGTTATTTTTTTTTTATTTTATTTTTTTTTCACAAACAGGAATACAAACGGGACGAACCCAGAAACAGTATTCACATATATACTACTAAATATGTCATGTTGCAATTCAATACAATACAGTAGAAATATTTTATATGTATATGAAAAAAATACTGAACATATCAATTAGGCGATAGTACAAAGTGTTTCTTAAGTTTGTTCACAAAGGTAGTTAAAGAGTCAGAAAAAATATCAATCTCTATTATGTTTGAAATAGAGTTATAACTTTTCAAGCATCGATGTAAAGGGGAATTCAAATAGTAATTTGTGTTTGGTATGGATGTATGGAACAGATTATAATGGCGGGTGGAATATTGTGGAATATTGTAATGAATCAAGTTATTGATGGATGGAGAATGAATGATACCATTTATAATTTTGAGAAAGAAAATTTGATGTCGGCAATAGCTCTTCTGTCAGCAAGACTGATCAAATTGAGTTTTTGATGTACGAAGTGATATTGTGGAGTGTTATCGAAATATTTTCTGTTGACATAATAAATGAATTTGTTCTGGATACTTTCTATTTGTTTCATGTATATTATATAGTGGGGGTTCCAAATAGTTGACGCAAAGCCTAACCGACTATTTACGTATGACATAAAAAGAGTACGCAAGGTATTATAATTTCTAAAAGGATAAGTTGTTCTTAAAATGAAACCTAGCATTTTGTTCGCTTTCTTAGATATGTAAGAAATATGTTTATTGAAGGAATCGAAGATAATTCCCAAATCCTTCACTTCACTACAGGTGTGGAGATTAATTATGATCCTGAATGGTGTAATTATTGGTTATCAAGTTGAAATTTCTACTGAATGTCATCTGATGGCATTTGTTGAGGTTCAGAAAAAGGGCGTTATTCCTGCAATACTCTGAAAATCGGTCAAGGTCCTCTTGAATTAGCTTACAATCGTCCAAGTGTGAAACTGTATGAAATATTTTGAGATCATCAGCATACATAAGAAAATACGAAAATTTGAAACATTCAGAAATGTCATTTATATAAATGTTAAATAGTAGGGGACCTAGATGTGAACCTTGAGGTACACCCGACGTTATGTTAACTGATCTTGAGAGATAGTTGCCAATACAAACAACCTGTTTACGATCACTCACGTAAGATTGAAACCAATTCAATAGGCAGCCGGTTACACCGACATCAGCCAGCTTTTGTACCAGCAATGTATGATCGATCTTATCAAAAGCTTTGCTGAAGTTATTGAGTTATCTCAATGGAAGTCTTGAAAACACCTAACTACATTAAAATTTGGAGTCAAATCGAATTTTCATTGTTCATTGTTTTCATTGTTGTATAAAAAAGTTGTTATTTCAATAGTTCAATCTAAAAAAAATATGAAACTCAGAAAAACCGGTGGTGTACAATGACATTCACCATGAATAACGATAAATTTACCCACTGCATGTGACGCCACTGGAAATACTATTTCGAATCTAATTGCGCTAGAAGAAGCTCCATATTACTATTAACAAAACCACGACGTTTTATTGGAATTGATGAAAAGATAATTGAGAAATGAATAGAAAAAATATTTTTCAAGGAAATATTAATACCCTGTATCTCGAAAACGAAGCAAGTTATGACATATGTTTATATGAACTTTATTTCCTGAAATATCACGAGGAATCACCCTTTGGATTTTTTCGGTGTTATTTAGATACACCCTGTAAAACAAGCTGCCCTAGTAAAACGACGTTCAGAGAAATTTTCGAGTAAGCAGAGGTATTATACCAGTCACTATGTTTCAAAAACGAGGAAACATATAAACACAAAGTCGTCTTGTAAGAGGAATAATATACACCATAGTTATTTTTCTATCTATATAGTGCGCGAAATAATACTTTGGTGATCGAGAACTTATTTTTTTAACGAGGCGAAGCCAAAACTTAAGAAAATAGTCAAAATCATCGAAGTATTTCGCGCACGAGTTGCAATCACATTTATTTTTACAAACGAACAAAAATATTTTTTCTACAAACGTCAAAAAATGACAAGGTTCGCGCATTGATAACAAATTGCGAAGTGACACTTTTTTCAGTTTCCTACGTTACCTCATGATAACTTGCACAAAACAATGTGCGAAGTAAAACAGTGCGCGAAGTACCTACTTCGCGCATTGTTATGTAAAATATATGAGATATTTATATTTCGACTTCATGGTCGTCAATCGAGCAAACATCTACGAAATCATTGATTCCTGAATGTTTAACAATAACTTTATTTCATCTCGTGGAGCGCACGAGAGGAAATTCCTATCATGTTCGTGGAACATCGTGCGTTCCTAGGGAGGACAGGGAGAGGCCTTTCAAGTCAGTTCAATACCAGTTTTTATATCAAGCTAAGCATATTTTCACTTTAGAACTATATATCTTGACGTTTGTAGAAAAAATGTTGTTTGCAACTCGGGCGCGAAATACTTTGGTCATCTCGACAAAATCAGATCTCGATCACCAAAGTAGCATTTCGCACTCTAGATACAAAAATAACTATTTCTGATATACGTTAATAATAATATAAGCTTAGCTCAATATGAAAAATGAGTAATAGCGTTGAACTGGCTTAAAAAGACTTATATTTAATATTGTTGAACATTTTATAGAATCAATTATTTCTTGGATTTTTGCTTGCTTGAGGAGCATGACGTTAAAATACAAAAATCTCATATCCACATATTTTTTTTCAAGACTGATAGTATAATCTGATAGGTATTTTGATCCGATACCACTTGGTGATGGAAAAGGGTTCGATCTCTTCACTACATATTGTATGTTTAGTTCTTCATAATCACGAGATTTTTGGAAAAAATATATTTTCAGCCTATGTAAAATTCTTCCATATCGTTATTCGTTAGTGATTTTCGAAAAAAATAGCACCTGTATACAAAATATATCCCGTTCCCCCCCGTTCAATTTTATTATCATCATTAGTCATAGATAAATCATTTTATGCACTAGCGGGCCGTAAAGTGCACTTTACCGCCCGGTATGGCGGGCGTTAAGTCGCACTTTACCGCCCGCGGGCTCATTATGGCCCACGGGCCGTAAAGTGCACTTTACCGCCCGCTGTTCTCAGTTACCTTATATCCACATATCAATTCATGAAAAAACTATGATCATTTTCCTAGATTCTAATATATCCAGCGGTATATCATAAACTTCTTCTTTATCCGATTCCATATCTATCGCTATTATTATTATCACTAATTTTTACTTTTCAGTCGAAGAATGACAATTCAGCTCGTTTATTGGATGTATTGATATAGACAACAACCATCAGCTTGGTTGACAACGTCAAAATTAGTTAGGTATATATACTGGGTATGCATATTATAAAATTCTGAAGAATGAATCTCTTCTAGAGATCAAAGAGTTTTACTATTACGATAATTGCAATATTCGTACGATAATTTTCATATGTAAATCATCATCATCATGAACATTACGCTTCTCTTGATTACTGAATTTATACGCAACAAATCAAATTCGGGGGAATATTAGTTTATGGAAATCTATAGTCATTACTTTTGAGTCAGAAAATGAACCACTAGTGCATAAAATTTTGTATGTATCACGTGCGTGAAATGCGTTTATGGCCTTGAGCGTGTAATGGCCCTCGGCTAGCGCCATCGGGCCATTATTCACACCACAGGCCATGAACGCCTACTTTACGCCCTTGATACATAAATAACTATTTTGTTCGGAAATTAATAGGTTACCAGCATGATTCAACTTATTAGTCATTCATTCGGAACCAGGTGGTGATTCAAGACAGTCTTATATTAGATGTCATCACGTTCGGTCGAATTTTGTGATCGACATCGAAAAATACGTGAAAGGAATCATTTATCGTCCCAAACTGAGTGTTCCCTAAAAACTGAGTGATCGTATTGATTCGTATATAGTGTTTTTGTATTCCTCATTCGATTCAATAATAATAATATCGGGATCGTGTGTTGTTCTAGTGTTTCGTGTCGTTTCATCAAAATCACTTTTTTCACGCTGATGAGTGCAGAGAAATTCTCTCAATTTTTCCTCATATTCCTCTGTATTCATGTAACTTCATTAACCTATACAGGGTATGTCACTACGAGCTTACACTATCTTTAAATTGAGAATCAGTCGGGATAAATCGGTGAAAATGTGCATGTTTATTTTTTGGTATACGTTCTTTTCATTTAAGATATGTTCGACAATGCAGTGTTGCCGCTTCTACTAGAAAGTAGTAGCAACATTGATATTTCGAACTGAACACCCTGTATTTTATCGCATTTTAATATTCTCTATGAAGAGCTGATTTCATCGATGCATCATACTTGAGGTCTATCGTAAATGATTACAGAGATATAAGGTGTTCAAAATCGATATTATTCAACTTTAGGATTTTTTGTGTCGAAAATATTCATTATCGGTCAAAACGGCACACATGTCCCTATCTCAACTTTTGTTTCACTATTTACTGGTATTTAATGGGAACAGATACAGGGTGGTTCAAGATTCAGAATTCTGATCACATGCATATTTTCATGGATTTCTCCCGAATGATTCTCGATATAGAGACAGCTAGTGTAAGCTCGTAGTGACATACCCTGTATGTTTCGTACCGTTTGTTGTATTTTCTCCGATCAAGGAATACTTTCTTCTGATTTTCGTGATTCCTGTTCGAAACTGTATCTTTAAAGAATTTACCATCTTCAATAACTGTGATACAGAACGTAATCTTGATTTTGGCAAAATCTTCATATATGGTCAGTTCATAACTTTTGAACCACTGTGTATAATCCATTCATACTTGGTAGGTATATTCAACTCATATTTCTCATCAAAACTAAACATGAATCGAATTTAGACATTTTCACACACACAAATTAATAAAGAATTTTACACTCTTGAATTTTTGTACGTAGATTCATATTCCGAAATTATTTATTTTAGTATTGTCAGTAATTTTATATGCATACAGGGTGGCATTGAAATAAGTGCAAATATTGCAAACACTGAGAAAGCTCGGCGTGTACTATATCGAATGGCACTAATGAAAAAGTTTAGGGATCAAAATAAAATTTGAGGTTAGGCCTTATTTTCCACCCAAAGTTCAACACTGTAGCAAATCTGACGTCACCCCTGTTCAAATTTCCATGCAGTAGGCACAATCACTCGTAGTTCAATCATTCATTGTTTTAAGTGGGCGTACTTGATTTTTTTCTCATATCTTGTTCAATTTTTGGGATGATTAAAATTGGTGACTCGACAACGTTGATTCATGAGTGGAAATGAAAGATTATTTTTGCAGTATTGCAGTATCATTGCAGAGAAAATTGTTGTTTATCTGCCTGTCTCGTCTTCATTGAGATAGTTGATGAATTGATTAATTACAAAAATATATCGCGTTCCAGTTATGAATGTTGAAAACAATATCCAGACTTTTCATAGACTCATATTATATGTTGGTCTCACAATTCGAATTTGAAATTGATACTTAGTTTTAGATCTGAGCAGCACATTATTGTTTGGCCTTCAAGGTCCTTAGTTATGACCCACCTAATTGAACATAATATGGAAGATGACTACTGGAAAAACCACTATACAGAAAGAAACCGGTTATGTATAGCAATCTAGTTACGGACGTTGAAAATATTATTCAGGTATGTCTCAGATTCAACATCTATGTATTTCCTCTAATGATATTTTCTGATTCAAATGTACTACGATTTAAATGTGATATTTAGTTGCAGATCCAAGAAGCAGTGTTCGATATACTTGCCACTCAATCGGAGAAAACCATCCAGTAAATACGGACCGAGCAGAAGATCCGCAAAGAGAACTGACTAGAGTATACTTTACAGAATTCAGATCATTATATTCGTACGGAAGGCGATATATTGATTACCTTTCCAGATTCTCAAGCAGACAGATAGACAGATATTCAGCTTTATGTCTCTATGGAAACATGACAGGTACCCTTACGAGGGGAGAGTATCAACTCGGCGTTCATAAACCCTCTCTGCAAAGGAGGTAGACGCATGGTGGGTTAGGTATATACAGTGTTCTTCATTGCAGAGAAAATTGTTGTTTATCTGCCTGCCTCGTCTTCATTGAGCTAGTTGATGAATTGATGAATTACAAAAATATATCGCGTTCCAGTTATGAATATTGAAAACAATATCCAGACTTTTCATAGATTCATATTCTATGTAGGTCTCACGATCAAAATTTGAAATTGATTCTTAGTTTCAGATTCAAGCATCGTATTTTTTGGCCTTCAAGGATTTCAATATAACCCACGTAATTGAAAATGTGAAAGATGCCTACTGGAAGAACCTCTATTCGGAAAGAAAGCGGATATGTAGCAATCTAGTTACAAACATTACGGACGAAGAAAATATCATTCAGGTATGTCTCAGATTCCACATCCATGTACTTCATCTGATGATATTAATTTTCTGATTCAAATGTACTTCGATTAATATGTGTTTAGTTGCAGATCCGAAAAGCAGTGTTTGATACTTGCCACTCAATCGGAGAAAACCACCCAGTCAAGACGAACCGAACGGAAGATCCGCAAAGAGACCTGACCACAGTATACTTTACAGAATTCAGATCATTATATTCGTACGGAAGGCAATATATTGATATCCTTACCAGATTCTCAAGAAAACAGATAAGACAGATATTCACCTTTATGTCTCTATGGAAACACGACAGGTACCCTTACGAGGGGAGAGTATCAACTCGGCGTTTATAAACCCTCTCTGCAAAGGAGGTAGGCGCTTATTGGGTTAGGTATATACAGTGTTCTTCATCGCAGAGAAAATTGTTGTTTATCTGCCTGTCTCGTCTTCATTGGGATAGTTGATGAATTGATGAATTGATGAATCACAATAATATATCGCGTTCCAGTTACGAATGTTGAAAAAAATATCCAATATTCTATGTAGGTCTCACGATTCAAATTTGAAATTGATCCTTAGTTTTAGATTCGAGCAGCACATCATTTGGCCTTCAAGGTCCTTAATATAACGTAATTGGAAATGTGGAAGATGCCTACTGGAAAAAACACTATTCGGAGAGAGAAAGCGGATATGAAGCAAATCCCGTTACGGACGTTGAATATATTATTCAGGTATGTCTCAGATTCAACATCCATGTAATTCATCTGATATTTATTTTCTGATATGAATGTACTCCGATTGATATGTGATGTTCTGTTGCAGATCAGAGAAGCAGTATTTGATACTTGCCACTGAAATACGCCAATGACCTCAATATAACCTAAAAAACAACAAATGTCAAAAATCTAGTAGTGGTTCCTAGTAGGGTCCCTTGATGGAAATTGACGTTAAAGTCATCTTAACAGGGTACGGACAGATCCTCGTCTCCTCTCACTCTATAAAGTGTTTGTGAAACAGTTATATAGTTCCATCCTTATTCAATTCTGGGGATAAACACTAGATTTTTGACATTCGTTGTTTTTTAGGTTATATTGAGGTCACTGGCGTATCATACGTAATTTCTATATGGAATTCCTGATTCAACTATACCAAGATATAGCTGAACAATCCTCTAGTTTTAGAGTTTACTACTCCTAATAATCTTTGCGATTTAGGGAACATATAAATTGTATTGAAAGCTCAATATATTTCACCAAAAGAGACTGTTCTTAGACTGTATACCAGGGTAATTAACTGGATAAATTCTGATTTCAAGCTGAGCAGTAGTTTACCTATGAGCTGAGCCTTCTTATGATTGGGAAATAGTGGAAACCTCGATGTGTGTATCTGGACTACTGTACTCATGTCATGTGCGCTAAATGTATTTTCAGAGATCCAACTCGGAGAAGAATTCATGGAGTTACTAATATCACACTATGTAAAAGACTTCGTCTAGGACGAAAAGTAGGCTGATAAAAATTAATACGTAAAATGTGCAGGAAAATATAGAGTCATTTTCGAATAATTTATTGATGAAAGTAACAAAGAAGTAGGTATACGTTAAGTATACACAGTATAATTTATAGGCACGTTATTTTCACTCTTGCATTCTACATATTTTTTATTTGTGGAAGAGTAATAATTATATAAACTAATGTCTTTCGCCATATTGGATCCGTCATCTTGAATGTTTCAATTTTTGACGAAAACAATCATTATCTCCTACCCCGAAAACCCCCAGATATCAATTTTGAATAGAATCGGATCTTCATTAAAAAACTCATCCACCATATTAGATCCGCCATCTTGAATATCCCAATTTTGACGAAATAATTATAATCTCCGATCCCGGAAATCCCCAGATACCAATTTTGATTTTTTGAATAGAATCGGATCATAATTACAAGTTTCGTTCGCCATATTGGATCCGCTATCTTGAATTTCCCAATTCTGACAAAAAATCTTAAAGTTCGACCCCGAAAACCCTCAGATACCAATCTTGAATAGAATCAGATCATAATTAGAAATTTCGTTTGCTATATATTGGATCCGTCATCGTGAATTTTCCAAGTTTGACGAAACAATCATCATCTCCAACCCCGGAAACCCACAACCCACATACCTTTCAATTTTGAATAGAATCGGATCATGATTACAAAACTCGTTCGCCATATGATCTTCCTCAACAAGTAAATACCCTGTACATAACTATAATTAAAATTTCGAATGATTTTCTGTAGCGCCCATGGATATGACGTGACAGCAATGTCAGGGATGCCAGTAGACAAAACTAAAATCTCTAGATCATTAAAAAAGAATGCAGCTATGATCTGTCCGTACCCTGTTATGATGACTTTAACGTCAATTTCCATCAAGGGACCCTAGTTCCTAGCTCCTACGGTTGCGGTGGTTCTACCCAAGGATTATACTCTACCGAGGTTCTACCAATGAATGAACACCCAACTTCATTCCAAAAAGCCCAACACAAGTTCTGTGTAGTGTAAAAGTACTGAAGTACTGAAGCAGTGAAGCGGCATTACTAAAAATAATAATAAGATACTAAGCACGGACGCAGAAGAAGATCATTTTGACGATCTTAACCTCTATGTTGGGCTCATCATTTAAAAACATAAAAACTTATTACTTTTGGGCACTTTTGTCAGGATATGTTCAGGACTTTTGAGAACTTGAGAAGTTTGATGATTATAAATTTCATCAAGCTTCTAGGAGTTGAGATTCGCGATGTAGCTAAAATTAACCAAATTGTAAAATTTCTTCAATAATACAGGTAAGAAACGTTTATTTTACAATTTCATCATAAATATTATTACATTTTTATTAATCATCATTATAGGTACGGTATAATGAATCAAAATCTTGAATTGTGAGGTTATGATGATGCAAATCACATTCATCATATTATATTATTAAAAGAGCAATTTCAGGGACTGATGAAAATAATTGGTGTAATGCATTTAATTGATCATAACATTATATTGTTTCAGGACACTCTTAACAGAAAGAGTTTGTAGCAGTTACAGTCATTTTAGGTACACCCCTTCTACAAAACAACCCTTTTTTAAGTGTGACCTACCCTTTTTATTACAACACTGAGGGTGAAGGGTTGGGCAATACCACAATTTGATTTCATTGAATTATTGATTGCTGAAGATCATTCTTGTTGAATCCAATACAAACTACTGTTGTATGTACTAATCTAGTAAGGTACCTGCATATTATATACTTTTAGGCATTTATGTATGTTTGGGAATCATTAGTGAGATTCATTCATCTCTAATTTTTCTTGTTTGATTACTCTCCCAGTATTTGAAATATTTGCTAGAATTTTTCTCTATCTAAGAAGTTGAAATTGTTTGAATAAAATTAATCCCTATCAAACAAAGTGAGTCAAAATGGAGTCATTCCATTTAGTATAAAGACTGTAGAATCAACTCCCCCTAAAAGGGTTGTTCCCCTTTGCTGAAAACTTAAAAAGGGTTGACATCCTAAAAAAGTAAGGGTTGAGCCCTACGCAGGATCTAAAAGGAGAATGCCTGGTTTTATAGTTAAATCCCCTCCACAGACATGTATGCCAAGGAAGCTTTCGAAAGCTCAGTTTGGTGTTTCGAAGAGCCCTGAGAGTTTGTGTTTGCCACACCCCTTGAAAAATTCTGCTACCCCTTCCTATTCGAAAAGATTCAGATAGTCCTAGGACTTACAGGTGGTGAGACTGATCGCAGAGCATCTGATGCCATTTGAAATATGTATTGTAATGAGAGCAATCCACATTGTGAGTTATATATTTTTGGGGGCAGTGTGAATATGGACCATCTTCAATATTTTTGGATTACTTGACCTGATTACCAACCTTAAAAGGTGAGTGTCTAGATTTTCATATCATATCATAATTTTAGTTTTTGTCTGGAAATGATTAGATTTGAAACAAAATTTAAAACATGTATAATTTTAAAATTATGTCCTTGCAATGGTAGCTAGAAAACAAAACACTGTCTTCTTTTCTGAGATATTTTCTGAGATCTATTCTCTCAACTCCCAAATTCTATAATTTGGCAGGTATATTGGGTAGTCTCTGAACATATAGGATGGGGGCCCAACTTGTTGATTTTGAAAAATTCAAATTCTGAATGACAATATTTTACTCAAATGGACCTTCATGTAATGAAGTGAGTAAGAGAAAAAATATTCCTGTTCAGTTTCTCACAGAAATAGTTTTGATTTTCCACAAGTCACTTTGATTTTTTATATTCAAGAGTTTTTATTTTTTCCTGTTATCAGAACAAAAATGAGCATCAAGAAAATCATAAAAAATTGTACTGATTTTGGTTTACTCAAATGAAACTCATGTTTTGGTTGATTAGGTCTGGGATAAAGGTATGTAAAAACCACTACAAAGACATAGTTGTTTTTTTTTCCATGAAACCAAAATTAGGAATTTTCATAAATTCCATGATTATGGTTTCTTAATGAATTTTTATACTGAGTAGTGAAAATTCTCAAATGGAAATCAACAACTTCAAATGGACATGGAAATTAGTTCAATAAAATCTATTATATTTTTTCGTGTAACTCCAAAATTCACTCCAATGTGGTCATTTTCTTCAGTATTTTTTTTCTATAGGAAAATATGACATGTGATATATCGTTATAAATGTTGAAAAACTGATAATTCTGAATTCAAAGAAAATCCCAAATACCATCGAATTTTACCCACCTTGTACAAGTAATTTTGAAAACTATTCCTGACTAAATTGAGAACTTCATAATATAGGCGTTACAAGGTATCTCCGAAATTTTTGTAATTTTTCCGGACGTTCAATAATATTTTCGAAAAATGTGATATGGTGAGAGTATTTTTTTTCAATTCTTAAATTTATTTTGCAATGTATTGAGTCCTTTATGTCTCATACAACACCGTTATTTAATTATCGCTTCAATTTTCGAAATACCCAATATACAGGCTGTCCAACAATAACTTTCGTATACTCCGGGAGGTGATTATGCAGATAAAAATAAGAACATCATATTTCTATCAAAATACCGGGTGGCTACGGAAGTATTACCTACGGAATATCTCAGTTATTGTATGAAGTAGGTTTGTGAAATTTGAAGCGTCGATATAATGACATAAGAGCTAGAATTTGAGCATATTGACATAGTCTGACCGGAAGTAACATCAACTTGCTTATTTTAAATGGAAACCCTATTTTATTTCTTTTCGCTTTATTCAGCATTCAATTCCCTTTCTAATGACATCACAAGTTGGTATCTAATCAGAAACTAGATCAGAAAAAAATGATTATTGAAATTCACCGAGTAGGCCGTGGAAGCAAAATGAAAGCCAAAAATTGAAAAGTTGGCTATCGAAACCATACGTCACTTGATAACAGTTGCTACTACTGTGATATTTTATTTTCATTCGTCGGCGTTATAAAAAGCCGCCAAAAAAAATATTGGAAAAATTGGGAAAAAACAATACTCTGTAGGTCCATAACTTAAATAGGAACATACAACTTTTTCTTGCCTGTACTATTCAGCATAACCATTTCTTTCTAATGATATAATAGAAAGTCATTTTTTGTAATGAAATACCAAAAAATCCAATTATTATTCTTCAAATAACGAAAAAACAGACTTTCTTTCTTTCAATTAAAATCGTCGAGTAGTGCAAAAAATGGTATATAAACCTCGGAAGTGCGTTCTTTCTTCCCTATCAGTGCATTTTAGCACCCTCTGGCTACAAAACCACTGGAAAAATCATGCACTTTACTCTCTCGATATATAATCTTCTATTATTCTACATAAGAATGGAATAAAAAAAAGAAAATTAATTGAATTGACACCACATAGGTATTCTGTTTACAGCCAAGATTACAATAAAAAATTGCACGTGATAATTATCTTGTTCAAAAACAAAAATGGCATTCTTATAGAGTCTTGAGCAAAGGACCCCGCAAATTTTCAAGGTAATTTGGGTCCCGGTGGATTTTTCTCAATTTTTGGTATGATGTAGTTCTTTTGATTCAATTACATATTGGCATTGCGCCAACCCCCAAAAATGAACAGTTTTTTTGCTAGGGGGGGTTGAATTCACATTTTGACCGAATTGATTATTTATTTCTGAGAGAATGAACAATATTCTAGAGTTTTTTATTTCATATAATTTCTCCTATGAATATATGCTTTTTGAAAAAAATATAGTGAGGGGGAATTATTACCCCAAACTCCCATTTTGAAAAACGAAAAAAAAAAGAGAATTCGCCCAACCGTCAAAAGTGATAGAAAATGTTCCATTACCCAGAATTATGGAAGCCACCTTTTTGTATTATTGCCCCTCATCGAATGGGAGGCGCCCATGAAAAAAAAATTCGGTGAATTTTGCTGAATTTTTGATATGATGTACTCTATATGATACTGATCAGAAAATAATTGGGTGACATTCCTGAAAAATGGACAGTTTTCCTGCTACAGGGGGTTCAATACACATTTTGAACACATAAATAGACTAGATGAGTACCTTTCAGATTCTGAACTTCTTTTCAATATATCATCTCCATTCCCTATATTCTCTAACAATTATTCATCAAAAAATATTTTGAGGGGGGTTCCTACACCTTTGGCCCATCTTCGTCTTGATGTGTCATATTTGGGTTGAAATATATCCAAAGCTGGTGTTTAGAGCGCCTGGTGAATCTCGAATAGACGCGCATTCTGATAAACCCACGTTCAATGAAATGCTCGTCTACTTGGATAGATTCCCTTTCGTCTCTCTGAAACTTGTCTTGAATGTAGGATGGAGCAAGATGTATCTGATACACACCTAAAATAGGTATAGTTTTCATGAGTTTTTCATAAGAATATTTAATTATCAACGATTGAAGTGGAGCTACATTTCTTGGGTAGGTATAAATCATATCAGAAATCGAAGGTGCCTATTTCTAAAGACCGAACATCTCACCTACTTTACAGTCAATCGTTTCAAGTAATCCAGACTGAGGCGGGGAAATTGCGGCAAATGATCTTGATTCAGATGTACCCATACAGCATTTCTTCTTCTAAGACCCTCCACTTCTACTCTTGCCTGGACTACATTCACCTCATGTGATTGCATAATCATGTGCTGTGCCAGTTCTTCACTGGCATCTTGCATCGCAATAGGCCGATGATACCTGAGAAATGCACACAAATTATCAATTCTATCTAAACGAATATCGTATTTCATTTATCGATTGAAATAATATTCCAGAATGTTCAATGGGTTTCTACCTATCAAGAAGAATAAGTTGGATGCACCAGATATCAATATTCGAATGATTATCAAAAAACAAAGTAAATCATATATTGAATTTGACACACCTACCTATTAATTAACGCTCCGGCTATCCGGAAATAGTCGCCCAAATGTACAGCATGTTGAAGAGGAACAGTGTCTGCCAAGAACTTGAATATTGATTTGATATGTCCATTTCGAGCTTCTACTAGCCACCTGGTTTTGGTTATCAACCGAGATGCATTGGCATCTTCAGTAATGAATTGGCGCTGTCCAGGCCCTAGAAGTGGGGGCATTATACACATAAAACCAGCTCGTTCCATGAAATTGATGGCATCACGATATCCTCGATCCAATATAAAAATATCTCCTTGGTTGAACCAACGCTGCATGCCTGCGAGATCTCTTTCATATTCGTTCCGTAATAATTCCGCGTCATTATTTCTGCTGTCTGAAAAGTATGGTCCTTGTATATCTAAAATATAACCATCAGGAGCCACCATCAATACTGGTTTCAACAGATGTCTTCTTTTGTGTGTGCAATACGATTGCCTCAAAACTCTAAAGTTACTGCACTTTGCAATATAAGAGTATATCCCATCAGCGTACACGATTGCTTTACCGTCATTAGGTTGAGGGTTATAAAAACGATTGGCAAAAGCTGTTACATGATTTTGCACATACTGCTCTCTTGTGATCGAGTTGAAACCAATGTTTCTAGACACAAACCTTTGCATCAATGATCTTCTTACTAACGATATCAGTCTATGAATGTCATTTACTCCATCACAAATGAAACAAGTTGAATTTCGAGTTTGGCTCAGAACATTTAGTCTCAAACATGTTGGATTATTTTCAATTCCTAGCAATTCTTCATTTATAGATCTGCTGCAATTGATGCACAGGCGGCTATCATCATCCACGTTGATAGGAGGTCTATTCGCGGCATCTCGCCGAATTACTGCTATTTCGCGTTTAATAGCGTTTTCTATTCCATCAATTCTTGATAATTGCGCTAGACGAAATAATCGTTCGCAAATGTAACAACTTCTTCTATTCTGGAACGCCATTGGTAATAATCATGGATCACAAACACACAGATTCATGTACCGGGAACACATGCACATTGATAATGTGAACGCAAAGTGAAGTACAATAGGAAGAAATAAATAAAATATAAATGAAAGCAAGTAAGACACAAAATATTATCAATAATTCTACAAAAACTGTCGAAAAAACAATGAATCAGTTTGACAGTTACTAGGATACCTATACCTATCTAAATGAAACAATTGCTCATCCAACTTCCGAGGGCATAACTCACTGATTGATAGAATTGAAATGATGGTTTTTAACGGGATTTTTGATGATAGTAATAATAATGACTGGGATGGTGACTGTTTGATATTGAAAAGCGGTAACGACAGTTACTTATACCATAGATTCTGATTTCCATTTCATGAAAACGATGGAAATAAACAGGAAATATTTATATCAAGTTCATTGAGTGAAGAATATTTCTTAAATAAGTGTTGGATATATGAAAAAATAGCTTGAATTTGATATCTATTATTTGTTCGAGAGGTGTTGGGGTGGGCGAAATGATGAGTTTTTTGTGTTGAAAAAAAAAATAGTTAAAATATATAATACATAATCTGTACCCGTCAAGAAAAATACACATTCTTCTCGAGGTAATCTCACAAAGGAGAAATATGAGTTCAACACGCCCTACCGAAAAAACTGCTCATTTTTGGTAACCGGTACCGATAATCGGAATCGGAATTGATCGGAATCACAAAAAGCACCTCATAGAAATTCAGTGGATATCCATGCACCAAAAATGTTTTTCATGCGCACCCCCCACTTGGTGGAGAGGGAGCAATCATGCAAGAGAGCTTTTGCTATAATTTCACGTAATTGATCATTCTCTTATGCTCTTTATATACAGTAGCACTGTTTTTTTTGTTTTATATTTCTCAAAATACTTTTTGAAGGGGTAGGTACCCCCCTCAAAATATTTTTTGATGAATAATTGTTAGGGAATACAGGAAATGGAGATGATATATTGAAAAGGAGTTCAGAATCAAATAGGTACTAAACTAGTCTATTTATGTGTTCAAAATGTGAATTGAACCCCCTGTAGCAGAAAAACTGTCCATTTTTCAGGATTGTCACCCATTTATTTTCTGATCAGTATCATATAGAGTACATCATATCAAAAATTCAGCGAAATCCACCGAACTTTTTTTTCATGGGCGCCTCCCATTCGGTGAGGGGCAATAATACAAAAAGGCGGCTTCCATAATTCTGGGTAATGAAACATTTTCTATCACTTCTGACGGTTAGGCGAATTCTCTTTTTTTTTCGTTTTTCAAAATGGGAGTTTGGAGTAATAATTCCCCCTCACTATATTTTTTTCAAAAAGCATATATTCATAGGAGAAATTAGATGAAATAAAAAATTCTAGAATATTGTTCATTCTCTCAATAATAAATAATCAATTCGGTCAAAATGTGAATTCAACCCCCCCTAGCAAAAAAACTGTTCATTTTTGGGGGCTGGCGCAATGCCAATATGTAATTGAATCAAATGAACTACATCATACCAAAAATTGAGAAAAATCCACCGGGACCCAAATTACCTTGAAAATTTGCGGGGTCCTTTATCAATAACTTCGTTGATAAAATTACCTCTATATCTATCTATAAGATGTCGATGAATACTAATTATTGAACAAAGTCTCAGAAAGTCACTATAATAAGCGCTGATCAGAATAGGAATTGAATAATGCAAATGTCGAACAGCACTTTATCAAGACTCCTTCATCCATAGGCTCTGGAATTCATTGCCTGTGGAAGTATTCCCAACAACATATAATCTCCAAAAGTTCAAAAAAAATTCCAATACTTACCTCCTGTCCCTATCCTCCCTAGGAACGCACGATGTTCTTTGAACATTATAGGGATTCCCTTTCGTGCGCTCCAAGCGATACAAAAAAATCTGAGTAAAGACCCCCCCCTCCGAACGCCCCTGCTTGAAACAAAAAAAGACCGTATGTCCCTATCTCAGTGATGATGAAATCACCTGTCATGCGTTGTCGGTCGAATTTCGCAGCACCCTGTATATGTTGACAGGAACATTGTGCCTTATTTTTATCTGTAGAATTAGCTTCCGGAGTACACGGTCGTTATTCTGGGATATATGATTATATGATTTTGATTTTTTTAGTTTTCTCTATTTCGGAAAATAGAATTGGTTAAAAAATAACAAATACTCTAAACTTGAATAAAATCGCTCTTAGAAATTAGAATCAGCTACAGTATACCAGGTACCAGCCATAACAAACAGACAAACTCAATTAAAAAATGGCGGATTTTCAACAATTTCTATTTCCAAATAAAAATTCAATATCTCGCCCTGTAACACGGAAATGAAACATTCCATATACTAAAACAGTCTCATATTTCAATACCTTTTCAATACCGATTCTTTTTTTTGTCAACAATCAATACACAAAAGTCTTCCGCATCACTTTGGGCACGTGACACGTACACGAGATATAACAGTTCACTCTTTTTTCTCTACTTATCCACGCGAGGGTCGCACTCTTATTTCAACCCCTTTTTTACCCTTTCATTTATCTCCCCATCTGCAGTCTATTCATTCAAAATATTTTTAGCGCGGGCCCAAACAACTGACCGATATTTGTTTTGCTCCGGGAGAAGTCAATAATAGCTACCGAGCTTTGTGCAAAAATGGCAACAGTGGCGTTAACCAGAAAAAATAATGAAGGGGTGTCAAGTGGGTTCACAGTTTTATTAAACAAAAAATGCGTACAAGTATTGTATTTGCGTAAAACGAGCTATCGGGAATTATTGTTTACCAAATGTTGACAGTGAAGTTGTCATAGGCTCTCATTAATACAGAGTTGGCTTGGCCAGTTTTATAGGATGGCGTAAACTTCACTTCTAAATAGAATAGAATCGAATAGAATAGTTTATTCATCCAAAAGACCATTATAAAATCATAACGAAAAAGTTAGTTTACAGAATGATTACATGTATAGAGGTAAATATAGACATTCATGAATATTACAAAACAAAGTATGTATATAACAGATGAGTACAGACATTTACATTATTAAACTGAAATAAATACATACATATAAATATATAAACCTTGGAATATATTGAATCAAATTATTTATCTGAGGATTGTGTACATGGTTTGAAGTTGATGAAGTCGTCACACGAGTAGAAACCTTGACTGCTGAGAAATTCTTTTGTTCTCTGTTTCACTTTATTCGCATTTGGCAGCGACTTGATCTCAATGGGCAGACAATTGAAGAACTTTGACCCTATGTAAATGGGTGACTTTTCGAAAAGTTTCGTTTTGTGCTTGATCATGCCTGATGTACGCTTCTTTATTGAATACCACGAGATACAGTGATGTTTGTATCATGACATAGTTACGTTATTTGTTGCTGAACAAAATGCGTTTTAGAAATTTGGGAAATTACGTATACTTTTGGTTCTGGAAAGAAGAACCTGGAGAAGAATAGAATTCCATAAAACGTTTTTTCATTTTTTGATGTTATTGCTTTCCAATATCCTGCAAAATGATTTAAAATCCCCTGACGTTTCGCCTTCTAGAATCTACAACTGTCTGGAAGTCAATGAAGGTAATTTTGAACATTTGTTGTGGATAACCATTCAATCATTCCATATATTCAATTACTCCGTGGCCGAGTTTGTCTATTAGATAGCCGTTCACGATGCAGAGGTACTGTCGGTTCGAATCCGGCTATCGGCTGAGCATTTTTCTTTAAAAAATGTGTGATTCATGGTTGTAATCCTGGCAGCACCTCGATGCCTTAGAAGTGGTTCGGATTCCACTATAAGCTGTAGGTCCCGCTCTTCCTAACCCCGCACAAGTTTCGACTTCTGGGGAGTTGGTTCCCAACTTTGAAGTAGCGATATACAAATTTTACAAAATTTTGAAAATTTACTCACAATTGTAAAACATACCATTTAAACTCGAATATCTCGAGAACGACTTGTTGGAATTCAAAAAACTGCTAGTTTCAGAATTGAATTACCTTTGCAATGATGTATAACACGACCCTTATGCCCTATTCAAATTATTGAGGGGGTTGCTCTGGGTAGTAGAGGGTTGAACTATGAATTATTGATCATTATTAGCCATTTTGGTATTCGGACATTTTGTTTTGTCAGAATGTCTTGGACTATAACATATCAAAAATTCAGCCAATTGGACAGAAGGCCAATTTTCCCTATAAAAAGTTCAAAAAAAATTCCACACCTACCTCCTCTCCCTATCATCCCTAGGTACGCACTATAGGAATTCCCTTTCGTGCGCACCATGCGATGAAAAAAAGTAAAAATAGTTATTTGTTTAACTAGGCAGCAAAGTAGTAGATTGACTGCCGAGGCTGAATTCATATAAGGCAGTCAATCTACTTTGCTGCCGGGTTGAACATATAATTTTTTCTCGGATTGTTCATAATGATATATATCTCTTTATTTTTCCTATATTGTTCAATTAAAATAAAATTTGATAGAAATCGCAGTTGTTGGAATGGTTGGTGGCTATGGAAATGTCCATAATAATTATAGTTTGACAATTCATGAAAATTCTGACAGTTGTGTGAAAAAATATCGGTATATTTGAATTATTATATAATGGACAGTGATAGCAACCTGGAAGTACTTACACCTCCAGAAATAAGGGAGGTGGCAAAAAATATAGAGTTGAATTTGTTGCCATAGAAGTCTCGGATGAAATATGAAGGAAATTATAAACGATTTATGGATTATTAATTTTGCTGATACATATCAATCAGCAAAGTAACCACTTTGCTGCCTAGGCAGCAAAGTACCCACTTTGCTGCCTAGGCAGGAAAAGTAATACTTTGCTGATTGATATGTGTCAGCAAAATTGATATTTGCTGCCAATCGGAGAAAAAAATATTTCCCGTCTTGTCATTTTTTAAATACTGAGCGAGTCTGATATCGCAACTAAAAATTGAATCACTAAATGTTTTGTTATTTTCTGATTGATCCTCGTATCGTATCAAGAACCAAACGATCTGCTTTTCTGCTTACATTATTCAACTGAAATTTTGAAGCAGTCGTTCCGAGCGGTGTCCAAAAAGGGCCTGCAGTCTGCACGTATCAAGTCCTACCTATATGTGCCTATATGCGGCAATCTCCTCTCTTATTCTATCGACTACATAAATTTTTATGATCTTTATTCCTGCTAAAAGCCAAAGAATGTACCGGACCGGTCAATATCTCTTCGGGCCACAAGATTACACTTTTTTGCAAACATTCGCTCTGACGCGAGCATCGGCTTTTTCTTATGGAAGAATTTCCGACGCTTTTTATCCTCGAGAGACATGCTAGCTGAACGTGTTATCCTAAGAAGGATAAAAAAGTGCCACATGCAAAGGCAAACACTCCAGGGGGGAGAAATCGAAGAGCATTAAGTAAATTGGAATAATATTTTTATAAGGATCTTGGCTTTCAGGGAATATTGTTTGGGTTATGTTCCAGCCTCCAGTACAGAATTATTTCTTTTGGTTCGTGGTCAAATGCCGTATAGATTGAGAGAGTTATTGGGTTTTTGAACGTGTAAACCCAGAAGCAAATTTCAATGCTTTTTTCTACTCACATAACTACAATGGCATTTAGCGTACGGATATGTACTACGCTAAATGATCGATTAATCACGGATTGTCGATCTGTGATTTATTAAAAATATTAAACACGTTACCATGGCAACACGATTTCTTAAACACATCACCATGGCAACGCAGTTCATTAAACACAGCTTCAGTAATTCGAGACGTCTGGCCTGTCAATTATTGTATTAACTGTCAACTGTTATTTTCATATTTTGTATCAGAATTATTCAAACAATATTCGTTTGTATCGGAATTCTTCATTAAAAATATATGCGAAAAGTAGACGAGAGTGAAATCGAAGAGAATGTTCAGGTACTTACATACTTACAAGAAGTGTAAAAATGAAGCATCCATCTTTGAGAACAATTTATTTATTCAGCGCTAAGCATGACAATAAACGTGAAACAAAGGTTAGTAAGCAATGGACTGGACAGATCTACAACCAATATCACTTATACGTGTCTCGCTGGTTGCATGCAGTTGTATGTATAATGTTTTCAATTCCCATTACTTTCGAATTATTTTGTAGGTTAGCAGGAATAGCAGGTATGTTAATTAATGTAATTTTTGGAGTTCGTAGAAAAATCATAGTATGTAACGCGTTTATAAACTCTTCTAGACACTCGTCTATTAAACACTCGCTCCGCTCTGCTCCGCTCGTGCTTAAACTACTCTTTACTAAAAGGACGTTTATAACACTTGTTACATAATATACTATTTTCTACTCACATAACTAAAATGGCACTTAGCGTACGGATATGTACCACGTTAAATGATCGATTAATCACGGATTGTCGATCTGTGATTTATTCAGAATATTAAACACGTTACCATGGCAACACGATTCCTTAAACACATTACCATGGCAACACAGTTCATTAAACACAGCTTCAGCTATTCCAGACATGTCTGGCCAGTCAATTGTATCAACTGTCAACTGTTATTTTCAAATTTTGTATATTCGTTTGTATCAGAATTCTTCATTAAAAATATATGCGAAATGAAGACGAAAGTGAAATCGAAGAAAATGTTCTGGTACTTGCATATCTCCAAGAAGTGTAAAAATGAAGCATCCATCTTTGAGAACAATTCATTCATTCTGCGCTAAGCATGACAATAAACGTGAAACAAAGGTTAGTAAGCAATGGACTGGACATCCTATCGATTGTATCTGAACTTGCCAACTTGTATAGCAATATGAGATGTGAGATCTTAAGTATCCAACAAAAGTGAAATAATGATTGGGAAATTACATTCGCAACGGTACAGCATCCAGTTCATTTGAGGAACGGCACGTTTTGGGTTAGTTCTGGATTCTGTCCACCCCCGCATTCATTATGGATCACATCCCCCTCCACCCTAATGCATATATATCCTCTCGGTCGCGCTTTGTTTATTCGCACCCTCTTCGACGCTGGTCAAACGCCGCCACCTTTGATGTCTGACGCGAATGTTAAGTAACAACTTTTATTGGACTGCGATATTTTTGTAACTGGCTTTGAGGAGAACGCCAATGCCCCAGAGATGATGAGGAAATCGAAGAAAAAACAAGGCATCTTATAACTTACTTTCGTGTATTTTTAAGGTTCATGCAAACTCTCGAAGAAAAAAACGCATGTCCAAAATATCTGAAATCAATTTCATTCACATAAACCCTTATCTATACCTTTTCAACTTCAATTTCGGAATCGGTGAGTTATATTTCGGAAAAAGTAATCTCGATTTCAGAATTGGTTAGTTCGATTTCAGAAATGGTAAACTCAATTTCAGAATCGGTGAGATGAATTTCAGAAAAAGTCCATTCAATTTCAGAAATGGTAAGTTGTATTTCAGAATTATTATTGGTAGGTTCAATTTCAGAACATGAAATCCTTTTATATGTTTGGAATGTTTTTAATTGCGAAAGAGAAGACTGTTTACAGTTGATGGAACGGTGTTTGAGAGTCCTATGTTGTATCAGATTGAACATATATGGGGTGCCTTCAAGTGAGAAGTGAAGAGCTTCTTGCAAGAGCATCGCCAGAGGGTCATAGCTGGAGATCCGAACATATTGCTCAACCAGATAGAATTCCGACTGCGATGTCTTGAAGAATGTGCAGATCATTCAATGAAAATGATAACACCTCAAATGTGTTTGCATTCTTATAATCATGTGCAACGCCACTATCTTCCAGCGATTCAGATGGAAGGCATCTGTGGATTAAATTGTTTTTGAAAAGTTGAATATTTTAAATATGGTTTGTTAATCTCACATGCAATTGAAAACATTTTGAACAAATATAAGGATTTTTTTCATGATATTGAACCTACCAATTCTGAAATACAACTTACCATTTCTGAAATTGAATGGACTTTTTCTGAAATTCATCTCACCGATTCTGAAATTGAGTTTACCATTTCTGAAATCGAACTAACCAATTCTGAAATCGAGATTACTTTTTCCGAAATATAACTTACCGATTCCGAAATTGAAGTTGAAAAGGTATAGTATTTGTCCGAATAGAAAGAAAAAACTATCGACCAATTTGAAGAAAAAATCATTGGATTTCTTCAAAAACTGATGTACGATAAAAGGGCAGTCAATCTGTACCATATGCTGCCGTGTATTGTGTAATTTTTTTTATTGAAAACTGCATCATTTTGCGTTCACCCAATGTCACTAATGTCAGTTTCAATTTTGATTACCAATTTCATTCGAATTACTTGGAATGTTGTCTAGGCAAAGAAAGTACACCTTTCTTACCTGTTGAGTGCCAGAGGAAAGCTACTTTCTATGACGCTTGTAGAAAAAAGTGCTAGTATTTTTTCATCATTTTCAAATAAACAGATTGTATCTATCATACAGGGCATCTGTGTATCACTTATGTCTGAAACATCAATTTGTTTCTACTCATCACTCATGATTTTTTTCTTTTCTCACTTAACAAACTATCGATGTAGGTGTCATTTTTAGAGAGATGGCGAAGTTTTCATATGTAATAGAACAAGTGTATTGTTGATTATCGAAATACAAATCCCTTTTGATTTATGAGAAACAAATTATGTTGGTTGGGAACCACACGAGCGCATAGCAACATAATTTGTTTTGAAAAAGAGAAAACATTTCAGATAATCAACAATAAAAACACTGGAGTTTTTTTTATCGGATAAATTCCTCTCGGTAACTAATAGCTTGATGCCTCCCCAGCTATGTTCTCTGCTAGCTAGTTTTCTCTCAAACAGGTCTCTCCATGTAGTGGTCAACGGAGTTTCATCTGACTCTCTCATCATAAATGCTGGTGTTCCGCAAGGATCAATTCTAGCACCAACACTATTTCTACTCCATATCAACGATTTGTTGGAAGCAACTTCCAGTACACAGCTTCGAGGATGATAGTACCCTCCATACCGCCTTCTCATCCAGGGCTCCAATTCCAGCCAGGCAAATCAGAAACGAACGAGGGGGAAATGTTGACAACATAAGTATGGAGTTGGCATCAATTCTCGAAGATTTCAATGCAAACAAAACAAGCATGCCTTTTCTCTAGAAAAGCCGATCTCACTGTGCCCAACATAAGCTTGTCAGGAGTACCATACCTTTCTTGGGAAAATCACGTGAGATCAATTGCTAAAAGTGCATCCCAAAAACTTGGTTCTCTGTTTGGGACCAGGAGGTATTTGACTTCCAGTCAGCTGCTTATGATCTATGAGGCACAGATCCGACCTGTCCTGAAATACTGTTCCCATATTTGGAGTGCAGCACCCAAACATACCCTGAAACTGTTGGATTCTGTCCAATACAGGGCAATTCGTCTCGTGGGTGATGCCTCGCTCACAAACTCACTCACTTCTCTGGAACACCGTAGGAAAGTTGGCGATCTGGCTCTATTTTATAGATATTTTCATGGACGATGCTCTTCTGAAATATCAACAATGGGGGAGACCACTGGTTTTTTGAAACGACATTATCGTGAACTCTATACTGAAAAACTATACCAGTGAATTAATTTTGAATTTTTTCATCCATGCTAAGACGATGAAAAAAATGAATTAGAATATGTCCATTTCGAAACACATAATCCCTGCGCCATTTGAAGTTTGGTCAATTCATTGGTGAGACTGGTGCGACGTCTTAGTCCCAACACGCCTATTGTCCTTGAACTCACCAATCACACTGCAACACTGCAGAATGACGAGGTATCAGAGAGAGATAGCTACAGTGCGGGACTAATACGTCACGGCTCGACCATCATATTTGGCTTTTCGAAATAACAAATGAAATATGCTGATTTCAAAACGATATAGATTCGATTCCCTTCAACTTCAACTCATAATATTGATTATAGATCAAACGTGAATCATGATTCGTCGATTGAAAGAGGTTTGCACAGATTTCTTCCCTCAGTGGTCTTCCCCATTGTTCCTCCTATGGTATAGTTAGGGGGTTAGCAATTTGCTCATGATTTTATTAGGTTGATATTGAAAGTGTTTGAAATGCTGATCATGCAAAATTCTAAAATTCTTCGATACAATTCAAAAGTGGGTGCCTATCACGATTTCATGTTGAGTTCCTGAATCTGAAAATATTTTGACATCCTTGACAGCCGGCTGCTGGTAAGTTATTTTGTTTTATATTTGATCAAACTACCAATAAGAAAGCGAATCACAAAATCAATCACATAATGTTTTCAATGGGGGAGACCAATGCATTTTTAAAACGACATCATCGTGAGCTCTGTCTCAAAGAGCCACCAGTAAATATAATTTTGAATTTATTGACCCCCATGACCCCTGCCTGGATCCGCCGTTGCAATGAAACGAAAAATTGTACCAGGAAACCCACCCAAAAACATCTTCAATGCATATCAAGCCATCTTCAGCCTGTCGATATAAATAAGAAATATATGGCGATATTTTAATACATCCCAGCAAAACAACACCCTGCGGGACGTCATCTTAGGGGGAGATGACGCACCGGCCGCTATCTTTTTACTTTTATGTGACATGATTATAATCCGAGAGCGCAGGTGGCGGTGACCGTATATATATAATATAAGGGATGCTGTGGGGAAATCCTTCAGGATGGAGATATATCGACGGTTGGCGGTTGAGGGTGCAAGATTCCCGGACGGAATTTTCATGGAAAATGATGGAAACCGCAAGCAAAACGTTCGAGTAGAGTGCCTAGGAGATCTGACGTTTGATGCTTTTGATAAAGTGAGAAGACACTTGGCACTTCCAAAAGACAAGATAATTTTGACCACAATGTATAAGTTTTGGTAAAATTCTCAGTCTCTAAAGATCATCATTTATACTAGCTATTGGACATTTGAAAGATTGATTTTCGAAAATTTAGCAGATGAACATCTTTAAAGATACGAGTGCAAACTCAAAATGTTCCACAAACATCTTGATAATTCGGGAACGGTTGTAAATAATTCGTACTTCATAATAATTCACAGATACAGTACAATTATTACAGTATATGTTCCATTCAAAATGAGTGTCCACTTCCGGTTAAACCAGAAGTGCATTTATAACGTCAATAATAATTAGTATTATCATGACGCCTTAGATTTCTGTATTATCCATTATTGTCTGATTGAATCATGAAATAAATATAGTCGTACTAATATAACCCGTGCTACTATTTTTCCTGGGACGTTAAATTGTCTTACCAACAGACCGATCGCACTGCTATCTATTATATCAAAGATCATGGAGAAATCTATCAACATCGAGCTCATGAAATACCTGGAACATTCAGGTATTATCAACGATAGGCAATATGGCTTCCGCCATCAGAGATCAACTGGTGACCTGCTCGCTTACGTCTCACATAATATATGGTAGCAATCTATTTAAAAATATGGTGAAACCTTAGCCGTGTCATTTGATATCTCCAAGGCATTCGATCGAGTCTGGCACCACGGACTCCTCGTCAAGCTTCCAACTTATGGCTTGCCTCCCCAGCTATGTTCTCTGCTAGCTAGTTTTCTCTTAAACAGGTGTCTTTTTGTAGTGGTCGACAGAGTTTCATCTGATTCTCTTTTCAAAAATGCTGGGATCCGTAAGGATCAATTCTAGTTTCAACACTATTTCTACTCCATAGTCTAATGTATGTACGCTGACTCCATATCAACGATTTGTTGGAAGCAACTTCATGCCCAATACACACCTTCGCGGATGATAGTACCCTCCATACCGCCTTCTCTTCCAAGGCTTCAATTCCAGCCAAGCAAATCAGAAACAAACGAGGGAGAAATGTTGACAACATAAATATGGACTTGGCAACAATTCTCGAATGGGGATCCAATAACTTGGTAGATTTCAATGCAAACAAAACACAAGCATGCCTTTTCTCTAGAAAAGCCAATCGTACTGTGCCCAACATAAGCTTGTCAGGAGCAACCATACCTTTGAAGACGTCCATTTCGATGCTTGGTATTACTATCAGAATTAACCTCTCTTGGGAAAATCACGTGAGATCGATTGCTGAAAGTGCATCTCAAAAACTTGGTTTCCTGTTTCGGGCCAGGAGCTATTTCACTTCTAGTCAGCTGCTTATGATCTACCAGGCACAGCTCCGACGTGTCCTGGAATACTGTTTCCATATTTGGAGTGCAGCACCCAAACACACCCTGAAACTGTTGGATTCTGTCCAAAAAGGGGCAATTCGTCTCGTGGGTGATGCCTCGCTCACAAACTCACTCACTTCTCTGGAAAACCGAAGAAAAGTTGGCGATCTGGCTTTATTTTATAGATATTTCCGATGTTCTTCTGAAATATCACTAATTGTTCCTCCCTTGGCACTCTTGGCAGTCCCCGCGAGATTAACCCGTCGAGTTGAGGCTTCGCATCCCTTCGTGGTCACTTTGGAGACCTGCAAAATATCTCTTTCCAGAGGCTCGTTCATCCAACGAACAGCGTGGCTCTGGAACACATTGCCAAGGGAGGTGTTCTCCGAGGCATATAACCTCCAGAAATTTAAAAACTTCCTACCTCATTTCCCTTGGTTCTCCCGATGTTCTCTGAATATTACAGGATATCCCTTTTCGTGGGAACCAGAACATAAAAAATAAACTGTTCATTCTCTCTTTAGCAGTTTCCGAAAAATGCCGTGTCGATTAGAAAACTTTCCATCCTCAATATCTTCCTTTCAGTAAATGAAATGAAGACACTTAAAATGTGCTTTTTTCTAGCCCTCTTGATTCAACCCCTAGGATGGGTAGATGTTACCTTTAGACTCTCAAATGGGAAGGGGGTTCAAGTGTCACATTATTTCGAAGAGCCTCCAAGTGCCCCTCTTGAAAATTAAATTGAACTGTTGTTTCGATTTTCCATATTATTTACTGGAAGGAAGATATTGAGGGTGCGAAGTTCTCAAAATGATTCGAGATTTTTTTTTTATCGCTTGGAGCGCACGAGAGGGAATCCCTATAATGTTCAAAGAACATCGTGCGTTCCTAGGGAGGATAGGGACAGGAGGTAGGTATTGGAATTTTTTTTGAACTTTTGGAGATTATATGTTGTTGGGAACACTTCCACAGGCAATGAATTCCAGAGCCTAGCCGTTTTATGGATGAAGGAGTCTTGATAAAGTGCTGTTCGACATCTTTCGAGGTTGACAACGAAAGGATGTGCTGACTGGGCTTGTCTAGTTCGTCTGATTGGTATTGCTAGTGAAGGGATGATAGCAGAGATTTCCGAAGAACATTTCCCGTGGAAGTATCGATAGAAAAGTGAAAGGTCGCCGACCTTTCTACGGTGTTCTAATGATGCCAAAGAGTGAGTGAGTGTGGCGTCACCCACCAGGCGAATGGCTCTTCTCTGGATGGAATCTAAGAGCATCAGCGTATGTTTTGGTGCTGAACCCCATATGTGGGAACAGTATTCTAGAACAGGCCGTATCTGCGCTTTGTAGATCATGAGAAGCTGTTGAGGTGTAAAGTAGCTTTTCGCGCGGAACAAGAATCCGAGTTTTTGGGAAGCTGCTTTTGCGATGGATCTGACATGATTATCCAGATGCTGTACATTCTTTACGTCTCGGCGTAAAATAAATAAACACTCTGTATAGTGACACATTCGAATGTATCAAAGATCCAAAGAAGAATTCTTTCGGCCTTTGTAGTGCAGCAATGGTAAAAATGCTTGTTATCCAGTCCCTCGCGTTTAATTTCCGCCTGAAGATCTCAGATCACAGTAGAAAAAAAGAAAAAGAAAAGGTGAGTGCGAAACAGCCATCTAATGAGTATTTTTCAATTTGTCGAATTGGAAGTTCTCTTTGATTCGGACACGTCATTGTGTTTCTGTAGACCCGTGTCCATTCAGAATACTCCAAAACCAGTGACGTATCGACTTTAAAATAGAAAAAAAAAATACCCAACACTTCATCATCAACCCATAACTCATCATCAAACCCTCACGATATCGTAGGGTTTCTGTCAGGAGGTTAAAAAAATTGCTAATAGAATAAACACTGGTAAAATTAGACAATCCGTTAGAGAAATATCGCTGATCTTGTGATTTTGGAGTTTCAATGAGGTCCAATACTATTGTTCAATTTTCGCAAACCATCAGAATTACTTTCTTCAATATTTCGGTTGATACACTCATTCGAATGTTCATTAAAATTTGAATTATATAAAAATACAGATAGGTAGTACGATCAAAATCTCTATATATATTGATGTAGATATTCCTAGTGAAAAAATATTTGATTACGAAATCTATTATACTTATAAACCAATCTATGGAATCTATTATTAACTAAATTCTAAATTATGAAAATGAGTATTCTACCTAAGCACTCTGGTGCTTGTTTGGTTTTTTGCTTCCGATTCCATAATGGAATGAAAGATCGTACTTTTCATTGGATGTGTTTTCTTTTTCATTTATTTCCCTGCCATGCTATAATAGTAGTTTTATATATTTCAATTTTGAGAAGATTCATATTTAAGTTTTCATCAGCTCTATAGTAATTTTGATATTGTCTGATCGGTAGATTTGCTTATTAATACATATCCATATTAGGAATCCATAGGAATGGAAGCTTTGCATTCTTCGAAAAGTTCCGTAGTATATAAGCATTATTTATATAGAATAATCCTCCCGATGTGGTTATACAGTATCGTAATATGGACCCAATACATAGAGTGAAAAATCATTATTTTTTTATACTAAATCTCCGTGTGTATATAAAATTCATGGGTCAAGAGTTTCAGTTTTTTCTTATGAATAAATACATTGTTTATTAACCCATTTAAAATGTATTTTTCGATTGAAGATTTGTTTTTTGAAATGTGGGGCAGCAGCATGTTTCATTTCGTTTTGTTCTATTAGTGAAATATATGTTCAAAATCAAGAAAAATTTTTATCATTTTCTTCCCTCTCGGCATTTTTCTGAGCAGAAAACTTTTCTAGATGCTAATAGTCGAAAGGTTTTTGGTATATATGAGATCTCCAACATTATCATCCGCCATTTTGTACGCTCAAAAAAAAGAGAAGATATACAAAAAAGAAGAAATAATAAAAAAAAGAGGCATCATGCTCTCAACCCCCCATTCCTTTTGGAAAAACCTTCCAAGATGCCGTCCAGGTGCTATTTTGAAAGATACAAATTTTGTATCGGAATTCAAATGTAACATATTGTCTGTAGGTTAATCGAGTAGGTGCATGGTACATTCATTTTACTTGATTTTTTGGGATTTTCTCTCCTCGTTTCTATAAAATAAAAATATGCGTTTTATTTCAATATATTTGTAGTGGGGCAAATCAGATGAAAAGTGTCAAACTATATGCAGCACAACTTCCAAAGAGAAATATTTTGCATGTTCATGTTGAGAACGGTAGAAGATTCGGTCCCAAAACGTCCAAAGATAAGTAAAAATTCGATATTTTTTTAATATATCTATATTTCTTTCCTTCAAACATTTTTTCAAACAAATTGTCACCGACAAGCTACTGGATTTTTCTTTTGGACTCCCTGATAGAAAAATTTGTTGAACGCCGTGACATTTTGGGGCAAATCATCTGAATTGTCCACTACAAATAAATAAACGAGGAGAGAAAATCCAAAAAAATCAAGTAAAATCAAATGTAACAGTTGAAGCAAAAAGTTACCTATTGATTTTTCCTACACCATTAACGGCTAGCTTCTGCAAAAAATGACTTAGTTCAAAGATCTAGGCATAATCTCCGACAAGAAATCCATGTTTTCTCCCCACGTGAACACTGTTGTCACGAGTGGTTTTAAAACACTAGGTTCCATGACCAGAAAGCCCAAATGGTTGTCTGGGATTAAAACCTACTTACTCCTATACTCCTTTTTGACCCGCTTGTGAGGTCAAAGTTTCAATGTGGCTGAGTTGTTTGGAATCCTGGATACATCGCATATAGTGAGAGTTTGGAGAATATTCAGAGGCGATTTCTGACACATCAGTTTCAGATGTGATGGATTCTATCTTTCTAGATTTCAAGTCAATTCCCTAGCTAGAGAAACGTCGTACATATTTGGGCATTTTATTTTTATACAAGATCTTAGTCTCGCGTATAAAATGCCAATACCTGCTTCCACTTATTGATACGTTCCTAGACTACCTTTACAGTGTGTCCAGTTTTCGTTGCTTTTGCGTGATATTTCGAGATAGAACCTTGCGGTTTTCGCGGTCCTGTGCCACTTTTTTGTGAAACTCATGATGAACTCATCAGGTTTTACATAACTGTTTTCGTTTATGAGATACAGGGCAATTTTGAGGCGGTCCAAAAAGTATACATTTTCAAAATCGCTCTGTATCTCATGAACGGAAACAGTTATGCAAAATCTGATTAGACCATCTTGAATTTCACAAAAAAGTGGCAAAGGACTGCGGAAACCCCTAGGTTCTATCTCGAGAGTAGAGATAACTGGACACACTGTACGTAGTGTCATCATGGTATACCTGCCAGTCGCTCTTCTTTTCTCGCCTCTGTATAAAATATGTCGTTATCACTTGTCAATTCAGTAGAATAGTTGTTTTTCACTGCAAACCAGTAGACATCAAAAGGATTACTCTATCATAATATGTATTTTTCTATCGTTGTTGTTTTAACATTGTTTGTAGGGCTATGTATGAACTCACCGTAGGTTTTTTTTCAGTTTATACACATCATTCCGCAATGTGTTATTTATTTTATTTTTCTATGCATATTTCCTTCTCTGTTTTCTTTTTTTGATACAATTTGCATACAGATTTTGAACAAAACTTGTTATTTACCCATTCTGTAATATAGGCCGTTGAATTGGTGTACCGCTAAACTGAAGAAAAAAAAATATTAAAAACAATAAAGGAATCCAAGTCATTCAAAAACTAACATTATGGTCATAGTGTATATGTTTAGCAGCTGTTTCAAATCTCGATATTCCCAATGCTGATGGAAATAGGTAGGTACATGGCTTTAATTATGGCACGCCACTGTTTCGGGAGGCGATCCCGGGGGGCGGTCGTGTATCGGGGGTGGCCTGAGAGAGTGAGAGGTCGAGATTAGACTAGCGACTGCGATCCCGCGGAGGCAGGGGTCGAAATCCAATCTTGATTTGCTATTGCATTCCGACAATGACAGTCCGTCCGGGCGTTTGTTTGCAGTCCTTTGTTTAAGCGACAGATCGGCAATGGGATTCCGAAACGAGAGACACACGAACACACACACAAGGACGCGATCCGTTATCCATTGCGAATGCGAAGCTATTTAATATATTTTCGAGAAAATCAAAGAGGAGAGAGAATTCTTTATCTCTTCTCGCATTAGTAAAAGCGCACATCAATATCGAAAACGACAAACACTCAGCTATTTCCATAAAGAAGGATTGAAGCCCCAAGTTGGGCGCCATAATATTGGTTAGAAAAGTATATTATGCTATTCATTCATGCTCAAATTAGATTGTATGAGAAGACTCTTCAAGTAGCAATGGAATTCTGAAACAAAAGACACACGGATATAAACCTTCTCACACACAAGGAGGCGATCCGTTAACTGTTGCGGAGCTATTTGATATATTTTCTAGACTATTCTATAGGATCGAAGAGGAGAGAAGAAATCTCCATCACTCCATCTCTTATCGAGATCATTGGTCGCATTAGTATCAAAGCGCATATCAATATCGAAAACGACAATCACTCAGCTATTTCCATAAAAAAAATTAACCCCCATGTTGGGCGCCATATTATTGGTTAGAAAGTGATATTATGCTATTCATTCAGACTTAGATTAGATTGTATGTGAAGACTCTTTAAGTAGCAATGGAATTCTGAAACAAAAGACACACGGATACACACCTTCTCACACACAAGGAGGCGATCGTTAACCGTTGCGAAGCTATTCAATATATATAATATATTCTAGATTCTAGACTATTCTACAGGATCAAATAGGAGAGAAGAATTCTCCATGACTCCATCTCTTATCGAGATCATTGATCGCATTAGTAAAAGCGCACATCATATCGAGAACGACAAACATTCAGGTATTTCCATAAAAAAGGGTTTATGCCCCACGTTGGGCGCCATAATATTGGTCAGAAAGTGATATATGCTATGTCAGAGGCGGATCTAGGCGAAGCGAACCTCATGAATATGTGAGAAGAAAAGGATTCTTCATCCTTAGAATTATTAGGTCTCATTAATAAAACCAGTATGGAAAAAGATAAACATTCAGCTGTTTCCATAAAAAACGATTTATACCACGTTGGGCGCCATGATATTGGTTGGAAAGTGATATAAGAATGCTATTTAGGTTCAAATAAAATTGGTAGTCTCCTGTTCATAAGTGACTATGGGATTATAGAAGACACATGTACAAGAAAGCGAATTCTTATCCGTTGTGGAGTTATTTCATATATTTTTGAGAGGATCAACGAGGAGAGAAGGATTGTCCATCCTCATACATAACGGGTCGTATTAGTAAAAGCGTACATCAATATTGAGTGAAAGTGTCGCCATGAACGTTAACGTAAACGTAGAAACTGACAGCTGTGTATGCGCATTTTCCAATTCTTCACGTTTGCTTTGAATAGTGTACGTTATCTTACGTACATTCATGTATCACGTAAATATCAACGTACATCAACCAAATTATATTCGAGATATGCCGATGAGTCAAAATTATTAAACTCGGGGCCTCCCAAAGGGGTTCTGCATCAAGGAGTGGTTTGATTTTTACACGAATAAATGTTCATATCTATAAATATGCAACCAAAAATAACCAATACAAACCTGAAACAAAATTTAAAGACGATTTATTCTTCATACGTTAACGTCTACGTGCATGTCTACGTATAGTCATTATTTCGAAACATACAACGACAAACGACGAACATACAGCGATTACCATTAAAAAAAGGAGGATGGCATAATATTAGTGACTCGTCTTTGTGCAAGCTCTATCGAAAAAATAAACGGTTTGCAAAATACCTACGTCATCGTAATTCGTCATCACTTTTGACAAATTCAAAATGTCTAAATTTTCACATAGGGTCAAGATGAGATACAAAATTTGACAATTCATGACGAAAACTGCACATCAAAAAATTGAATCTCAACGTTTCAATAGGGCTTTGAAGAAACGGGTGATCTCAGACCCATCATGCTTATCATACTTACATCATTGAACTCATCCTTTTGAGGTCTAACCAAAAATATTATGCTATGTCACAGAAATATGAATCATTCTGTATGCGACATGATCTGAAAAAGAAAAAAAATAGTTGATTGTTTTATTAGGATCAAAAGTGACACTTTGTTTGACAAGCGAATTTTGCATTTGCGAGGCGGAGCGTTTAGCGAAGCCGAGCGAAAGCAAAATTTGCGAGTCGAACAAAGTCACTTTTGATCCGAATGGAACATGCTATTTTTTCTGCGACCGAAACAATTAACTCAAATAAACATGTGAAGTAACCACCAATGCCGTGCCATATGTATGCAATGCAACAAATATTGACAAATAATCCATGTTGTGAGAATATTCTAGCTGCATTAACAGCAGGTTAGGTTTTCAAGGATGTTGGAATTGTAGTTTCAATATAAAAACAACCACAGAGTGACATATTTGTGTATGGACCAGGTGCTCTAATGGCAAATACCGCGCCAGTGCCACCTATAGGAACAAGACGTGGAATCGTGGAAAATGTGGTTAGTGAACATATCAACAATGATAATAGTGATTATTTATTCCTCTCCATACTACACTGTGTTTGACTTGGTAATCAAATGAAGCTAAACAATATCGTTGTTTTAGACAAAAAGCTATTGCTTGCCGAAATTATTCAAAAACAAGTTATCCATCCCGAGAATAAAGAATGAAATACAGTAATACAGATCAAGCAAGTATTTGAATCTTGAAGGCTTCCCTGACCAAAACAAAAATACTCAACTGAGATGTTTATAATTCCAATACTAAACTATAATAGGGTGTATTTATATCTCCAGCATGGATATGAAAGTTCAACTTTAGCTCCTAGGAACTAGATATGTTGCCTAGCAACACCTATTTCTGTGTCAGTAATAGAAACGTCAAATTAAGAGCTAATTTTGGTATCAAAATGGACGACTTTTGTGTCGGTTGCAGAAAAAACCTATTTTTTATATTTATTTTAGTCCACCAGATAAGGGCGGGCCCATGACGAACATGACTTGAGTTTTATAAACACCGTCGGAAATGGCGAAGGTGCATTTAGAACCTTGCAGACACCATAACAGTAGGTTTTGGTGAATGCTCAGGTTATAGAAATATTTATAAATGAATGTGCAGATGATTAGATTGAAAGTTGAGTTGAGGTATCATCTGTTAGTATAAGTGTTTTTACGATATACACTTTCTATGAAGATATCTAATTGATCAGAATTCTAGTGGAAAATGATTTGTTTACTTGAGATTTTTCATCCTACCTATTATATTAATCTATAATACGTGCTATTTCTTCTGTGATGCCAAGGTACTTTAAAAGATGTAAACAGGTATCGTTATACGATTTTTTCTGATTTCAAGTTAGGAAGAGTTATGATCGATAGAATTAATTACAACCACTTTTGGAATGCACCCTGTATAAAATTCCGTTACAACTATAAGAAGTATATATGAAAAGAAAAAACTAAAAATCGATAGACTGAAAAGTTGGCGCCCAACAAGAAAGTGAGCACCTTTTCTTTTTCTGAATAGAAAATGTAATTCTTTACGGAATGAAAGCAACTTCTTTCTCGACAGTGGAAACATTTTCAGATATCCCCAAACGCGGGCTGAATAAAATCAGACTCGCAAACTTCTCACCCCCGCTTTTCCTATACTCTGGCTCTTGAATACGGAAATTCTATTCCGTATACACTGTGAACCACTTTACATGAGTACCTACCTTCATCCTTAAAACAGATTGTTTTCATCTCTCTGATCATTGTATAGATTATCGCACGGGTGGGTTAAATTGGTCACTTTAAATGGGAAAATTCCTATTTTCTCCGATGGGCAGCAAATATTAATTTTGCTGACACATATCAATCAGCAAACTATTACTTTTCCTGCCTAGGCAGCAAAGTGGGTACTTTGCTGATTGATATGTATCAGCAAAATCAATAATCCATAAATCGTTTATAATTTCCTTCATATTTCATTCGAGACTTCTCCGGCAACAAATTCAACTCTATATTTTTTGCCACCTCCTTTATTTCTGGAGGTGTGAGTACTTCCAGGTCGCTATCACTGTCCATTATATAATAATTCAAATATACCGATATTTTTCCGCACAAATGTCAGAATTTTCATGAATTGTCAAACTATAATTATCATGGACAACTGCGATTTCTATCAATATCATTTTATTTGAACACTACAGGAAAAATGAAGAGATTGTGGGAATTGTAATAATTTGCAATTACAATATCCTCCTATATCATTATGAACAATCGGAGAAAAAATTATATGTTCAACTCGGCAGCGAAGTAGATTGACTGCCGAGGCTATGGCTAAGGCTAAGCTCCTACTACTTTGCTGCCTAGTTAAACAAATAACTATTCTCCAACTAGATAGAAAAAAAAAACTGATGTCGGTGCCTGAGGGTCGATTCTCATGCAAAACTCAATGGTGAAAATCGCATTTCGTTTCGGAGTTACAAGGTGTTCTTCGAAAATGGGTATTTCTGAAAGGTGGCTACAAATAGTTGTTTTGACAAAAGTTGTATATTCTCATGAAAATAACTGCGAAGCATTGAGTTTGTGATTACAAACATTCCTAAAGCACTGAAATCAGTCTTCCTATATCTTGTTCACAAATATAAATTGTTCTTCTTTTAGGAAAAGTTCTAGTTCGAAACTAGGTATATAGTGACTGGTTTCAGTGCCTGAGGATCAATTATCATGAGAAACAAAATGTTTTTATCGAAACGAAGAATGTTTGACAAAAATATGAGTTTCAACCACTTTTTGAAAATTCATATTTTCGAAAACTCTGAAACGAAGATAGATATTTTTTTGTATCTAGTACGGGAATAGGACTTTTCCTTTTAAAGTATCCAATTTGACCCACCCTGTATATATGGTTTCCCCAATTTTTTTATCGAAGTATCTTCCATTCTTATGTGGAATCAATTATAATCATTGTATATGTGAACTCCTTAACGGCCTAAAGAGATCTTCCTGTAGAACTCACAACGATGTAACTTCATATCTAAGTATTTGATATGTTCCTACATTGAATGATTATTCTACCGGTCATATCGACTCCTTAGATTTTGAGACAGGGTGAATCAAAAAATCAAAAATATCAAACTTTGCAATTGAATAACTATAATACCCTATATATGATTTTGTGTTAAAATTTCATATGGGGGTATTTCAGCTATGTGCGAATCGTGGTTTTTGAAATTTTAACCCCATTAACAAACCAAAGTAGGCCTTGAAAATCTGAATATTTCAAATTTATTCACATTCGGGTCGATTCTGTTCGGATCTTGTTATAACATTGCTAAGATAACAATATTGTTATGATCATAATATATAACAATATTGCTATGAAGTTCTGTATTCTGTTTGCAGAGTAACTGCAAGATTGGTTATAAGTTCAAGTGATAGCAATATTGTTGAAAAATTGAGAATTTTTGAGCTGACAACACTGTTTTCAACTAATTTCTTAAGTGTTAGGTATCGATTTTGCCATTTTTTCATGAAGAAGAAGAGTTCATGATTATCTAACCTCTCAAATCAGTCAGTACTGCACTGACACTTTACAAATTGAGAGATTCGATGAATATGGTCGTCGTTGTGCGACTGGTGCAAGTAATCAATCATGTCCCCGAAATGAGAAAACAACCTAAAAGCCGGATGAAAATGATCGTAATTTTTTTCGAATATTCTAGCAAAATAGCGTGATAAACTATACATCAGGCAACTGAAATGGTTTTCTGGTTTCTCTGATATGCCGAAATTGTAGTCTCATATTCCCTCTACAAATTGGAACTTCAAGAAAAGGTTTTCAAGTAGTTGGTCACAGTAGTGAACCTATCCTATATGTTTGTAACCACCATTCTAAGTTTTTCAATAATTCTTCTACAAATTGAAAGTTTGAGGAAAGGTCTTCTAGTAGTCAGTGACACAAGTGAACTCACATATGTTTTTAATCCACTATTTTCTGAATTTTCATACACTTGGAAGAATTTTTAGTGCAAAAACAAAGAATCCACTACCTTGTTATAAGATAGCAAGCACAAAATTGATGTTGCCGAGATAGCAAGAAAGCTGACCAGATGTCATTGAAATTGACAGATCATATAGCCAAAAATCGATGATTAAAATTCCACTTTTTCGAATCTTGCTATGATAGCAATATCTTCTCTACAACCATATTGCTATTTGCAAACAAAATCGACCCGATTGTCGAATAGAGCTCGCTGCGTACTTTATATTATGGAACTTTTGTAAGAAGGGCGTTGCAGGTTGAAATCACACACACTGTATATACAGGGTGTTCCTCAAAGACATGCATATATCCAAGGAGGTGATTGTTCAACGCATTTCAAGAAAAAAACTTCCCACTAACGTATATCCTAAAAGTTTCAACTTTTGAAATACAGTGTGATAAAGTTTTGAAAAAAAAATCAGCTTTTTAATAATAACTGGAATGATATTGTAGTCGCATCTTTATGAAATTCGATACATATCTTCATCAAGGTGCATTTTTTGATGTATACAAATTTTCCTTTTCTCTACCAGTGGCGCCATTAGGGGGATATGATTGATTATTATTATTATTCTTTCTTTCTGTTCGTATTTTTGATATTGATCAAAACTGTTTATATTTGCATATATGTATAGTGACAATTATTACAATTCGCTTTGTACACATTTCCATGTAAAGTGATCATCAGAATTAACGGAATCCTTGCTATAGGGCTGTAATGTCTTTGAAAGCAATAAAGAATCTTTCTATATCTATCTATCTTATAGTATACCTCGTATTATTGTTGAAAGTGAGCAACGAAGGAATATTTCCCAATTCAATAAAATGCTATAAAGAGTCATTCAATTTTGTACAAAAAAGATCCTCCTGTTGATACCCGACAGGACGCTCCGATTTCGAGAAAAAACGAAAAAACACAGTATGTAACATTGTGCAATTTTTGCACCGTTTCAGTCACATAGCAGAATAAATTTTGCCATCAGGAAAAGCTATACAGGGTGGACAAAAAAAGAAACTATGCATATATGTTCAACTTTGATACCCTGTATCTCAAAAGTTCGGACGTTTGTGACAAACGTGCATATGAAGTTTTATTCTTGAAATGGGTCCAAGAATCGCCACTTGAATATAAGCATGTCATTTATGAACACCCTGTTTATGTTGTGTTCTGAGAAAACACATTAAATTTATACATAGGTGTGTTGAAAAGTGGATCGCAGTGTATACATATCAAGCACACAGCGGATCGAGTTTCTTCTTGTGTACACCTTTTCCTTCTCTTTTCATTTCCATTATGTATGTGGCTAGGGGTGGAAGTTGGAACATTCAGGAAGGCAAATACCATAGCAAGTTTCTGCTATCTGATTCGATATCGACTAGCTCGAGAGTTTTTGAAACACTTCTATTCAATTTCAAAAGTTCTAATAGTCCAACAAAATATTTCGTGATGAAGTAAAATGACTCGCTTTCCGAAGAATAAAGTTACAGGTGGAACACTAAAATTTTCACTTATAATTCGATAGCTTTTTTTTTGTTTTCGGCAAATTGACGAAACGAACTGCCTCTGAAAAAAATTATAAGTCCGTAGGACGAATTTTTTCTGGCAGTTTTTTGAGTTGAATTACCTAATGACAACAAAATTCTAATGATAAATGCCAAGTTTACTTCGACGAAAAAAAAAAAAGCTAGAGTGTAATTCGGTAAGACAATTTAATTCATCAAACATTTGTACACTTGTACACTTATATACAGTATGATGCAAATGTATGGAATGAATTCATTATTCCAGAAATGGGCGACATTTGAAAAAATTCCAAAATCACGTGAGTTTTAATTTTTGAAGCCCCATCTCATGATATTCATATATGAGAGATGTTACTTCACCGGTGTTGGAGTAATGTCGTGATGGACGATTTTTTCAAATACAAACAGGGGTCATGTGACACCTCGTTTGAAAGGTCTACTGATCATCTGTCCAAGAGTCAAAATTTTGCATAAGAAGATCGAAATTAAAATGGATTATCATTTGATTAACTGAATCTTGCAGAGCTCTGCTACTGAGAATTGAACATCGAAGGGTCGTCTAGTTGAAAAAAATACATCAATTAAAATCTAAACTCTAGTTTTTGGATTTTTTCCGAAGGTCGTCTTGTTCTGAATTTAATTTATTCCATACATTTGCATCATACTGTATATACTTATATATTTTCACACCCATGCCCCGTATTTGTTTTTCATTTAAGTGGATTCACCATAATGTTTCTCAACAAATTATCGATTGGAGAAATATCTATTGACTTTGAACAGATTTTCTTCGAATTTTTTTCAATTGATGTCTTGTCTCAATTATTCCGGAGAATATGGAGACAAATAATTCTGATATTATGATCTGCGACTCCAAATCAGTAGCGCATCAGTATTTTCGGTATACAAATACTGTTCATCATAATACAATAACATGAAGAAGATTGAATATGAATATTTCAAATTAAATATTGTTTCATTCGATATAGCGTGTACGAACTATTTTCTTGGATAAAAAAGGTGTCACCTCAATGAATTTATAAACAAATCAATAAAAATATAAATAACAGTATCTGATGATTCTCCTATTTATTTGGTCCATAGATATCATTTTATTGAAATTGTCACTAATAAAACGCCGTCGGCCCACAAAAAAATACTCGAAAGTATTTGTTCGCGTTCAAAATATAAACAGTCCGAAACCATCAGGAGTATGTGCAATTTCACAGAACAGTACGAATTCATCAAGTTCCGTGGAACTGCGCAGGCTTCTGATGGTTTCGGACTGTTTATTTTTCGAACGCGAACAAACCTAATATATGTATATCTCAGTAAATAATCGCCACTCAATCAATTATTGATCATTGCAGAACCTCATGTGAAAAATTCGGAGTATGATAAGATAAAATGAGATCTTGTGTATATATTTTTACAAAGAACCTTAGTTGAGATTCAGGATATTGAAGACTTGAAAAAATATGAATTTTATATTATTCATCTCTGAAAAACATGATATTTTGAATAAGTTCACTGAATTATTCATGGGTCCCCAAAGATAATAGTGGTCAGGTTACCTCGGTGGCCAAAGAACTGGATCACCTCTTGCAATGTATTCGTGAGCAAAGTTGTTATTAAATTGCTCGTAACTCCTTAACTATTAAGTTCAAGACAAAAGTAAATAGCACTATCGACTTCAAATTGTTCAAGAAATATGCCCTTAGGCTTTGGCGCTGTAGTCACGGGACACCCTGTCTACAATCAATACGTATATAAAACAAAACGTAATAGGCAATGAGAATTCAGAATCGAAGTAACCTATATTTTTATCTTTCTCATATATACCTTCTAGAATAGGATTTCTTGGGAAATTTATGGGAACCAAAGACAGAGCATAATACGGCAGTAAAACTATATTTCCTCATGATGGCTAGGACGGCTAGTCGATATCACCAAATGTATTCTTGAATTATGGTGAAAATTTGGCTGGTATCGGATTTCTTCGGATAAAAGAATATCCGTTTAATAATCTATAGACTGCACTTGGCTATACATCCTAGGCAATAGATAATGTTCGATATAAATATAGATAAGTAATATGCTGATATTCTCTAAGCTCGCATGTACTTCATCACAGATCGTTAATGTTTGCAGAAACTGATGGCCAGTAGATTTTACTGCCATCAAGAAAAGCTTGAACAGGTGAATACTGCTTCACAAAACTTTTTATTCCGTGCGAAAATCTACTATATACCTCAACAGTTTTAAATTAATGTTCCCACATATGGTACCCATCAACACCCAAACATACGATGATGTTCTTAGACTCCTTCTAGAGAAGAGTCATTCGTCTGGTGGGTGATGCCACACTAACTAATCTCATGGGAACCTCATAAGAACATCACTTTCCAAGGAAAATGCTCCTCAGAAATCTCTATCATAATTCAATCACTAGCAATACCAGTCATACAAACTCGACAGGTTCAGTCAGCACATCCTTTCGTTGTGAACCTTGAAATATGTCAAACAATACTCTACCAAAACTCGTTCTTCTATAGAACGGTAAAGCTTTGGGATTGTTTTCCAATGCAAGTATTCCCAAGAACTTAAACATCAAAAATGTGTACCGAGCTCTCTGGAGGTGCTAGTACCTACATAGGAAAATAAGTATATATTGATCGAAATAATTTTCCTGCATAACTTCTAAACAGTAGAAGCCACCAGATTGAATTTTCCTACATGAATGTATGTTGATGGAATATATTTTTCTGATACATTTCTGATATTTTTATAAAGGGTGTTTTTAGAAAGTGAGTCATGATTTTTTGAAGACAACATTTGTCCTCGTATTCCTATTGATGAGAAAATAGAAGCATTCAATAGAGCGAAAAAGATTACATAAAAACACTACTGGTAACAGAATACAAAAATTGTAACAGTTTTCAAGATTTTGAGCTTTTGTAGTGACATGATATCAGCAGATAAATTCATCTCTCCAACCTCCATCTCTATTTTCCGTTTTGAAACATTATTTTTCACGCAATCTTTGCAGAATCCCCAAAATTGTTCTAGAATTTCGAACGCGTCGAACGGGAAACATCTCGGCAACGAATAACCTCTATTTTCTCAAAATCTCAGTCGAAAATCGCAGTTATAGTATTGAAGAAAAATAAACAAGGAAATAAACAATACCAATTTTCATTTCATAAACGTCGGAAGTGTCGGAAGTAAGAACAAAATTGATCATGACCTCCTAAATTATTGCCACCGATTGCCACAAAATTCGAAAATGACAGTTGACATTTCCTATACAATTGGCAGGCAGGACAACTCAATATGTTGATGAATTTTGTCCAGTTTGCAACAGAAATGAAAATGAAACTCTCCTCCATATTATTTTTGACTATCCGATCTACACTGTTATGGAACGAGGAGCTCCATGCCTAAGGAATTTGGAAACTTTAATTATTGCCTTACAAAAAATAACAATCAGTGATGCTAGAATAATTTCTGTATTTGGAATAAACGTAAGCTGAGATCATTTATTTCGAATGAATAAACAATAATTGTATTTTTCCTTCTTATATTGATATTTATGCTTTGTACTTGGTATAGGTTTTGATGTTCAATCGTTTTTTGATTTATTTTCAGAGTACATACAGAGACTATATTCTTCTTATATTATCCTCATTTTCTTTATCTTCTCCCATACACTCGTTGCTATAAACTTGTTCAAGAAGCCACAAACTTTTATTATTATTATAACGTGTTTGATTTCCTGAAACAATCACAGATTGTTAATCCGTGATGATTCGATCTTTTGCCACTTTAGTTATATGTGAGTAAAAAATTTGTTTTTTGCGATTCATGCCTGATGGTCTTACATTAGAAGCACCCTGTATGAGTGTCCACCCCGGGCTATATGCACATGGGCATAAAAAAAAGGAAACGATATCAATCTCTACTTCGGCAGGGGATGAATAGTGAATACATTTCTGGGACAGGCAATATCAGATAGCCGGAGGCAGACTAGAGCACTAAGGGATGATTTTTATGTCGCAATTTTCCGGCCCTCGAGCTACTCGTTGTTATAGGACGATGACGAGAGGTCACAGGTTAAGTTACTTTTTCCCAATCGAGAAAATGCCCCTCTTTTTTCCGCGATAGATGAAGATTCTGCATGCGTGGGGAGATGATGATAAGAAGCTATGAAGGATCATAATACTGATTGATATATTGAAAAGGAATATTCTCAGATATATTTATGAACACAAACAAATGGATAAGGTACTGGAAACAAATATGGCCCAGCGGGTAATATGGCCCAATGTTGACATTTAGTTAACTTGGGTACTCAAGAAACAATCTGACAAAGCCAGCTCTTTACGCATGCCTGAAGCTCCCAACGGTTCATTTCGCACACCGTTTCTTCAAGTTTTCTGCAATTTGAAGCCACTTGAAAACAAGCCGTTGCATGGTGTACACGTTGATGTGATATTTGGGTTGGGTTTCAGTCCACGTAATTCCCATTTTATATATAGTAGCAAGCTGGGATATTTTCAAGGTAAGTAAGTATATTGTTACCTATTTTTACCTACCATGTTGAATGGGTTCTAAAATTCGGTTCTCTTTATTATACACAACCTTTTCTTAGAAATACATTTCGATTAATATGGCCCAATACAACAGTGAGTTGCATGGCCCATTGGCCATAATACCCGACAGCGGGCCATATTATCCATCACCAACGAGTTCATTGAGGAAAAATAGATCTTCTATCCTCTAATCAATGTTTCAGCTTCCTAATTGATAAAATTCGTCTCCACATAAAACAATTGGGACTTTGAATGACATCCTCCCGACTCCTGAAGCTGAAAAGAAAGATACCACTGTACGTCGAAAATCTTTGAATTACATGGCCCAACAGGTTACAAGAGATCTATGAAAATAATGATTTGTCATCTCCTCCACAGCCCGTGACTTCATAGATATTAAAGCAGGAAAACAAAATAGCCAAGTATATCTCAAGCATTGCATCTACTTCTAAAGATCGGTCTACTTCTTAACCGATAATTGCAGAGTCTTGTCCTGAAGACTATGATGATTTCGATTGTTGTTGACTGTAAACCTCAAGTATTTTTTTATAAATTTCAAAGTGTTTTTTTGGGTTAACGTTAATTTACTCACTTTCGTATGTTTCCAAATGCTGCTAAATAGAAATTACAATACTTTTTTCAAATTTTATTGTATTTTTTTAATGTTTCTATTTATTTCATTATTTTTGTACCCTCCACTTAGAAGTTAGAAACTCATTATTCTCAATTTTTAAGGCTGTTTAGTATATGGGCCGTATAACCCGAATATAGTATAATATGGTGCAATTATAGGGTTCTGCGATTTAATTCATAAATTCCACAAATTTCTATTTGGGTAATTATGTCATAAACGTATGAGAGCAGGATACCTAACATTCGATTCGATGTATAATTTGTTCACCTAAAAAATTCAGATGGAGACTAAAAAAATGTTTTAGCTTAGGTGGGCCATACATATTTGCCCCAAGTACCTTATATATGTAAAGAAATACATTGGGAATTCGCATTCTCCATGTGATGAAAATATTAATTCCTTCTCGGTTTATTCAACAGAAAACAACTACTTTCCTATATATGCCACGACGAATATTGAATTACATTTATTGACATTTATATGACACGTTACAATTTGATGTAAGTTCTGATGGAACTTTTTCAATTAAAAGAGTCAAAACGCGAAATATCTGGGCATAATAGTTGATTGTCATCTTCGGTGGGATAAACATCTGGTGCAAGTCTGCGAAACTCTTCGGTCGCTCCTTTATAAGTTCAAACACTTTCAACAAATACTGGATTTCAAATATCTCAAAATTCTTTATCAAGCATTAGTGGAAACACGACTCACCTACGGTATTCTAGCTTGGGGGACAGCAACGGATGCACACTTGCACAACCTCGACGTTATTCAAAGAAGATTGTTGAAAATTATATCATCCAAACCAATCAGATACTCATCTGACCTAATATTTACAAAAACGGAAGTCCTTGATTTACATCAGCACTATTACTATGAAATTGTGATAAGACAATTCAAAAACAGATTTAATCTACCACTCATCAGCCATAACTACCAAACTCGTCTGAAAAGGAATAACTCTCTGAGAATGGTATTATCTAGATTCTAGAACGAGAATAGAACAGAGAAATCATATATTTTCAGCTAGTAGATTTTATAACTTTCTCTCGACTAAATTCAAAAAATTCTCCAACATATACTCCTTCGAAAAAAGGACCAAATATTATCTACTTTCTTTAGAACATATGGTTATTCATTCATTGTTTAAATATTTGAATATATTTCTAGACTTATTTTTATTATTATTATTGTTCGTTACCTACGTTGTTATATTCATGCCTCAAATTCATACAGTGCGACCCACTTCTGTATTTTACGTAATCGTTGGGTAAGGATCCTGAAATTTGCTGGAGCGAGAGATATACCAAAAATGCACTCTATGACCAAGTGGGGTCATCTTCAGTGATATACACTGCTCGCCAACAGCCATGAAACTACCCCAATTTCCGGAAAATGATATTAGGAGTCAAAATAGGTCGAAAATCACTTCAGATTTGGAATCAGGACGCCCAATTTACTAACTATTGAAATTTTTCCTGGAAAATTTTCAGTTCGGAAAAATGAAATTTTGTCGCATTTTTTATGGAAGCACCCCCGTATCTCACGTAATTGACTTTATCTTCCTCCGGCAAATTTCAGAACCCTACCTCGATAATTACGTGAGATACGGGGGGTGCTTCCATGAGAAGTGACACAAAATTTAATTCGTCTGAACTGAAAATTTTTTAGCAGAACTTCTATGGCTGTTGGCGAGCAGTGTAAATCACTGAAGATGATCCCACTTGGTCATAGAGTCCATTTTTGGAATATCTCTCGCTCCAGCAAACTTCAGGATCCTCACCCAACAATTACGTAAGATACAGGGGTGTTTCCATTAGTCTTAGTGTTGTCTGTTGTATCCTATGTAATTTTTTCATGATCGTGGAGGATTGAATACATTTTTATTCATTTATTTATTATTTATTTATTAGTGTGTCATGTGACTGAAATGATGCTAACATTCCAAAATGTCTAGAATGCGACACCCACACCAAAATTTGAAATAGTCAAATCTGTTTTTTTTTCGTTCTAACAAAGGGGCATTCTTCCTCTGAAATTGAACATTCTTCCATATTTCATGATGAAATTTTGGAAATTTCTATTAACGTCTGTTTATAATGTGATAAAAATAGTTATTTATACACCAAGGTAGTTGAAATAATATCATTATCACCTAGGGACCAAGAATATCCCTAGGCTTCAAACTTTACGCCTTCAAAAGGAGTAAAGAATATATCGTAGGTTCTATAGCTAGTGATGGAAAAACATCAATATTGCCGTAAAGATGCCACTGTGGTATTCATATCATCTGAAAAATATACCACAAACAAGTTTTCTTACAGATACTCACTATTTTTGTGGAGTGGTTGTCTAGTGAATGGAGAAAAATCAAGCGTCTTACGACCAATAATGTTTATAAGAACTTTACATCTTATTTTTTCAGGCACTTTCTAAATCCGAGAGATTTCTCATATTTTCTCGGACACCCTGTATAGTACGTATAACATTATCTTGAGACGTTCTCGGATGACTGCATTAACTAATACACTAATGTTTGGGAGGAGTTCACTGTCACCTTGCTCTGTTGTGGACTCAACATACCCACTTCCTATATACATCGCCGCTTGATTGATGATCCTCTTCCAATAGGATGCCTCGCTTATTTTTCAAGAGTGCAAATAATTCAACTTCTCATCAATGTTCCCGCATGCCAGAATAATCCATTAGAATGATTCCAGTTCCTATATAGGTGTATCTATACAGCTGGGGAAATCTATTTGTCAATACAGGGTGCTCTTAAATGTCTTAAACATATCGAAGGTGGTGATTCCCTGGCATATTTTTGGAGTCACAGGTTTTTATCTAATATGCAGGGTCAGTAGCGTAATCAAGATTTGGATAATTATGATAGATAGATTTTATTAGTCCTTTGTGCTACAATAAGTAGATAGGATAAGTCATACATTAGATAATATATAAAATAGTCATTTAAAATACACTACACAATACATATACTTGTACTTACATGTATAATATAGGTTAAAAAACGAAAAAATCACAAAATAAACATTGAATAGGTATAATATAGGACTAGAATACTATATGGTTAAACAAGAATAAATATAAATAAATAAATATCTTTATTTTCCTTTGGACTTTCTAAAAAAGTATAGGAATAGTCAGGTTGTTACAAGTATATAAATCTAAAACTAGATAAATGACAGATTACATAATATGATAGACGAACATTATATAAAAGAGAGAAACATGGTCATTTATGAAAATATTCGTTAAGCGAGTAGAAACACTTTTCAATGAGAAATGATTTCAAGCATTTTTTGAAAGAAGATACTTTTTTTGCGTTTTTCAAATATTCAGGTAAGTTATTGAATATTCTAGGACCTAGGATATTTGGTGTATTACTCAAAATATTTGTTCTGCTTGGTTGAATATAGAATTCGTTCCTCGAGCGAGTATTCACATCATGTTTATCACTGTTGCGAGCAAACAGTTGCTTGTTAACAAATACATAGATACATAATTCAAATATAAGGAGGCAGGGCAGCGTTAATATCTTCAACCTTACGAAAAAAGGCTTGCAGGAATCCATTCTCTGAATGCCCATCATACTTCTTAAAGCCTTTTTTTGAGCCAGAAAAATATCCTTTGCTGATGTAGATGACCCCCAAAAACATATACCATATCGGAAAGAACATCACCGACGCCAAAAATATTAACTTATGTACACAAACGGTCAACTCCAAGTATAAATTCATCTACTGTATAGAAACAATTTTCCGATAGAAAAAGTTTCAGTTTTCTCTTGAAAAGCTGAGATGAGACTGTCTTCATATCATCTGGCAAAATATTATACAGACGAATGCCTATAAACTTTGGGGATTTTTCATATTTTGCATGATGATGTCTTCGAGTACTGAGCATATTTTTACTCCTAGTGTCGTAATTATGAACTTCTGCTCTCATTTGTAGTTGACCTTTATTTTCGTGGATATACATTAACGTTTTCAAGATGAACATACTTGCCACAGTCAGAATTTTATTTTGTTGAAATGTCTCCCTGCTGGAAGTTCTATAATCTATATTGAAAATCAATCTGAGCAATGATTTCTGTTTCACAAAAATCTTGTCTATCTCGGTGGCTATAGTCCCCAGGATGCGATGTTAGAATAAACAATGGAGTGAAACTTATATCAGTGATTTTGTATTTAACTTATTTCTGAGCGATTTCACAAGGTAATATGATTGATTAAATTTTTTGGATATATACTCTATGGTTTTGGTCCTATAAATACAGATTCGGTTCCCTGTTTGGCGAGGATGGCGGCTTTCTGGTTGTGGGCAACTGATGTTGCCTGGACATCAGTTGCCCTCCACAACCAATACGTAACTTACGCTGGTTTTAGTAAATGTGTGCATCATTTGGTAACAATAGCGAAATAAAGAAAAAAGTATTGAAAACTACTTCAAATAATATCACATTTCAACAGGTACAAACATTGAAATAGGGATCGCATCGCAGGAAAATCAGGAAGAATATGATTGCTGAGTACCCCAGCACTGGGACCAGCTGCCGGCTGCAGTGTGAATTTTTTTGCAAAATCTAGTGATTTTCTGGTGGTTTCAACTCCGGTTTTAGATCACTAGATCAGACAAGATAATGGAAGTCTAGCTGGTCAACGGATCTTGGTTTGACGATATACAGGGTGGGCCTTTGAAAACGAAACAGAGCCTCTGTAGGTCGTCAAAAACCGAGGGGGACATCGTTTTAACATATTTTTAAACGAAAAGAAGCAACAGCTTTGTTATTTCAAATGGAATACCTCTTGTATTTCATTGCATTTTTAGATTCTCCCCGAAGAGCAGATTTCATCAATGCATCACACTTGGAGTCTAGCGGTAATGATTACAGAGCTATAGGGTGTTCAAAATCGATATTTTTCAACTTTAGGATTTTTTTGTGTCGAAACTATTCATCATTGGTCAAAGCGGCTCATACAATCCTATCTCAACTTTCGATCCACTATCTACTGACATTTAATTGGAACAGATACAGGGTGATCAGAATTGTGAATCTTGAACCAGATAGTGAATCAAAAGTTGAGATAGGGACATGATAGCAGTTTTGACCAATAATGAATAGTTTTGAAACAAAAAAATGCTAAAGTTGAAAAATCTCGATTCTGGACACCCTATATCCCTAAAACCATTCCAGCTAGACCCCAAGTGTGATGCATTGAAGAAATCAGCTCATTGGAGAGAATTTGAAAATGCAATGAAATACAAGGTGTTCCATTTGAAATAACAAAGTTGTTGCTTCTTCTCGTTAGGAGACCTACAGAGCCTCTGTTTCGTTTTTAAAGGCCCATCCTGTATAAATGAATGTGAAAGAAGTTTTTTCCATCAACAGGAAACAAAACAAATGCTCCAAAACATTAATGACATACTTGTATGATAATATGCTACGTATAAAACAAGAAAAATTAAAAAAAAAACATCTGAAATCCTACAAAAAACAGCCAAAATGTGGATATAACCGTTGGACAGTGATTTAAGTTGAAACCAGTATTTCTCTAAAAACTCTCCTCTAGTTTTACATAGTTGGAATTAGGTTTTTTCATAAAACAACGGGAATTCTGGATGCAGGTCCTCACCCACCAGATTTCACCATTTATTTGAAAAAATTCAGTAAAATGAACACCATCCACTAGATGTCATATTTTTTCACAAAACGAAAACTCAAACCACCAGTTTGAAATCCACTAAATTGGCAACACTGCTGATGTCAAGTATGGGGAAAATATATTAGACAATTAATGCCCTATATAAAAATGTTACCTGAAAACCATGCATCTCAGTGCAGGCAATGTTCTGGTCAATGGGCTTATATCACAAAAAAATTTTATTTCATAATATGCCCAAACTAGCTCACCACCGCAAACCGTTTCTTGCTGTGAGCTCCCTACGTTTTATAAAAAATTATTGAAATCCCCAATTTTTCCGACCTCTGAAAACGAGGCGATGATGTGACGTCAAAACCCTAATACTGATACAAGACTATTCCAGACAGAGATGAATGATACATGATTTCTGACAGAGTGAATTAGCGCGAGATCACAGTTGAAAGAATTAATATATCAGTTGCCTCAGTCTCCGTCGGCCGTTTGGTATTTTCTTTTAACTATGACAAGCAGAGGTTCTTACGTCATAAGAGGATCCGTTTTCAGAAGGTACTATTATTTATGTCCAAAAATAAAACATTCCAGTTAATTTTTCGATCGAATTATGTCGTCAATCATTATTTATGTATAAAAGGATCATTATAAACATGGTTTGAGTTAAAAGTTCTACTAAGGTGTACACGCCCATTCTGTAAGTTTAGAACGGCATTTTACGGAAACTGCTCATCAAAAATGATAAACTAAGGTACTGTCAAGAAGGAAATTGAACGGCCCTCAAAATAAATCAGAAGGGAAATTGCAATTTTATAAGGACATGCGAAATTACGTTAATCAAGCTATCAAACGGGAAAAAAAAGCGTACTTCACTCATCAATTTGAGCAGAAGAGCTCTAAGGAGATGTGGAAAAGCCTCAGGGTGAATAATATACTAGCTCAGAAACAAAATGACATTCCGGAGGCTCTTAGAAAACCTAATGAAATAAATGATTTTTTTATAAATTCCATATCCTCAAAGACACCACCGGATGAGTTATTAAATTTCTATAGGAACACTTGCGTAACGGACTCGAAATTGAACTTTAAAGAAGTGAACGACTTATTCATTTTGAAAACCATATCAAACATTAAAACGAATGCAACCGGTTGCGATGAATTGAATATAAAAATGATTAAATTATGCTGTCCACATATTATTACATACATCGCCCATATAGTAAATTACTGTTTGAATGAAAATGTGTTTCCAGTGGCGTGGAGTAGAGCAGTTGTGAAGGTACTTCCAAAAAAAAATAATCCATCGGAATACAAAGATTTACGTGCCATCAGTATACTTCCGACACTCTCGAAAATATTAGAACGAGCAATGGAGTTTCAACTGAAAGAACACTTGAATACACTCTCTTTATTACCGCCGACACAATCGGGTTTCAGGAAGGGTTTTAGTTGTACAACTGCTCTCCTGCATATTGTGGATGATATATTCAGGTCTACTGATCAGGGAAAATGTACAGTCCTAGTTTTACTAGACTTCAGCCGTGCATTTGACACAATTAACTACGACCTATTGTTAGCAATTTCGCATTATATGGGACTATCTGAATCTGCTATTTCACTGTTAGACAAGTATATCAAGAATAGGCAACAAAAAGTTATTTTGAATGGTCTCGAATCACGTTATCTACAACTCAATTCTGGAGTGCCACAAGGGTCAATCTTGGGTCCTTTATTGTTCTGTATGTACTCTTCAAATATACTGAGAAGCATCACTTCATGTAGTGTTCACTTATATGCAGACGACACTCAGCTTTATTATAGTTTTTTACCTCAAACAGCTGAAAATGCTTGTATACTAATAAACAGAGATCTTCAATCATTTGTAAATTTATGCACCGATCATTGTCTCAATATAAATGCCAATAAATCTAATGTCATGTTATTCGGGCCAAAAAAGAATCGAAATGAAATTTATAACTCAATTGATATTTGTATTGAAAATGAATCACTGCAGTTAGTTCATGAAGCCAGGAGCCTCGGGGTATTACTAGATGATAACCTGCGATACGAGAAACATATAAACAAATCAATTCAGCGTGCATATTCATCATTGAAAATGATATATGGTAACCGGCACTTTCTTTCAATCAAATTGAAATCTATCCTTTGTGACACCCTGGTTCTATCCCTCTTCAATTACGCGGATTCCTTGTATGGTCCAAGCTTAACTAGTCAATACATTCAAAAAATACAGAAAGTACAAAACTCATGTTTGCGACTTATATACGGAATTCGAAAATATGAAAGAATATCACATAAGCTTCGTGAAATTGGCTGGCTGAGCATGAAGAATAGAAGGATCCATCATGCTGCTAATTTATTTCACAAAATATTATCAACCAAGACACCACCATACCTATTTAAAAAAGTAACGCACCGCAGTGATGTTCACACCTTGAATATCAGGTTCAAAGGTACTTTAACACCACCCAAATTTAGAACGGAACAATTCAAGAGATCATTTAGCTACCAGATTTGTGAAATCCATAACTCACTTCCTAATGATATAAGACATGTGAAATCACAGAAATTCAAAAGAAAACTCAGGGATTATTTGTTTGACAACCAGTAATGAGGTGGCCGTGCCCGCTCCACTTCATTCCAACACTTTTTCAACACTATTCGCACATCCAGAAGATGTATCGCCTACCTTCGCCATTATGTATGTACTGTTTCTTTCAATTTTCTTGTTTATATTTATTAAAAATGCACGGTAGAGATTTTGTGAGGTTAAGTGGAAGAGCAATTTGGTGACGCTTGCGGCATCCAAATTGAACTTCGCCTTTTGTTTTCTTATTTCTAGTTACTATGTTAATTTACTTACTATAATATTGTAACTGTTGAAAACAATAAAGTCATTTATTATTATTATTATTATTAAAATAATGTTGATCTTGACTCACTTTTCATATAAGGTTCTAAAGGTATGACATCTACCCTAAGGGGTTGGACTAAGAGGGCTAAAAGTATGCATTCAAAGTATCCCCCTAGAAAATGAAATTGACATGTCTTATCGATTTGTCATATTATTTACAGGAACGAGGATATCAATAGATATAGAAAATGACAAACTAGATTACCGTTGGAAAGAGAATTGAACGACCTTCAAAATGATGTGCCACTCGACTTCTCTCCTAGGAGGTTGGACCAAGAGGACCAAAAATATAAATTTCAAGGTCCCCTTTGTCAATAAAATTGATTGATTTCTGAACGGAAGATATTGAGGGTGGGACATTTACAAAATGTCACCCTGTATAGAAAACTCTTCAATTAGTTCTATCCACTATTCTTCATTTCCATCATCGAAACCATGCAGCATCAATTTCTATTTCATGTCAATTTTTTATTCCTCCTCGGCTGAGCTGTCCGTGTGGGAAATGTGAATTTTATTCTAAAACCCTGGGATTCCGTCTGCCAATATGTCAAAAATCGTTCGCGGTTTATAGCTCATTTGATGAGGGTCCTCCGGTCCTTCGATACATGCACCATGTCATAGACTACAGAAGATAAGGGACTCAGGACTAAATTGAACTTGTATTTTATGTTCCTTTATGTGTTTCGTACTGAAAAGAGAGACGTTTCATTCCGCACGACATTTTCGTCAACGGCTGAAATAGTTTATTTTCCCTTACATGGACGTGAAGTGACACCACAACTAACAGAAATAACTAGGTCATCACTTTTTGAGTAATGCCACCATATTAAACAATCATTGGCATAGTGTTTCAATGGTAAAATCACAGGTTGCCGGATTGTGCTGATTTTCTTTGACTTGAGGAAGAAAGTACTCAATGATATTGAACTGATTGGACAACACAAAAATAAGAAAATAACATTTTCATGAATTCTCATGGAGGTGAAAACAGACTATTCTTCGAAAAGAAACCTTAACTGTAGCAAATAATGTCGAAACTTTTTCTCAACATTAAATCCACTCCACTTTTTCAGGGAGGAAGGAAAATATCCCTCCTGCATAAAAATGACACTTTTCTTTTCAAACCGTCTAACCTTAATCGGCCTAAATGAACCTTCTTCCTAAAGATTATTTTTTTCGGAGAATCACTTGAGAAAACAGAATTAAAAAAACCGGCTGTCGTTGGCATTGAACCCGGATCGCCGACGTGAGATTCAAACGCACAGTCAACTACGCCATGAGTCGTAGTAACTGTGGTAGTAATAGTGTATGAAGAAAGAATTTAGTCGCTGTACCCTGTACACGCACTTGCCGTGCTGATTTTATTTGTTACATCCTGTCTATATAGAAGCTAGTATTCGAACATTTCAAACAAAGAAGCGATAACTAGCAACGCTGCACTACCCCCACCATTTTAAAATTCATGGCAAGTATACTTCCCAGACGCTACTCAAGATTATACCAGTGGAAAACAGTATTAGATCAGGTATTATTAGATTTAAATACCCACCTCTCGCACATTATGCAAGATGCAATGTTGCCACGATTGAACTGAATCCTATTCAAATGAGTGAAATTGGAATTTGGAGAAGCTCAAAATTAAGGGAATCATTCGTATATTCTCGACGTCCTTTAATGCACGGCAGATGGCAACCCTATAGAATAATAAAACAGGTTACCATTGGTGGATAGGTACCAAATTTATCTAATCACCCTGTATAAGTAGAGGAAAGAAGTGGCACGTCGTAACTCAAGCAATGCGCGGGGCGTGGCTTGCTAATCGATGCGATATTGCGATATCGATTCCGGCCGAAACGACGGACGTCTCTTTACTTTTGCCTTTTGCCTTGCCCCTCTCTTCCCCACCGGTCCCCCATTATTCCTCTTTCTGCGACGCGACGGTGTCGCATCGTGATCGAACGTAGGCAAACTAGCAGAAAGTGTACAGGGTGTTCAAAATGAGCGAGACGCCCTCTTACGGATATTAATGAAAAGTACATTAATTATTTGTTTACACTCAGTATCCATGAATTGTGTTTAGAGTTTAGTACATGGTCATTGCGATTTCATTCGAGAATGAAATATTTCATAGAGTAGGTATCGTCAATTAGTATTTTTCGGTTTCTCATGTTATATCCATGTTAGTTTGCTCACAGAATTTAACAGAAAATGAATATACAGGGTGATTTTTTGCGAAATGCACATACAGTAAGGGTAGGTGGAGGACACCGAGGTTCTTCTGAATTCTCTATATTTCATGGGTTTATCATTCTTTATAACCAAGATTTCCCTCATTTCTTCAATTAATCATAATTTATCAACCACCCTATACATTGTTTTGATATTTGGTTTGTATATATGTTCTTTGCCCACAGTGGTGACGATTCACATAAAATAGAACAGTCTCTGCCCAGGACCGGCCTTGAAAAAATTAATAAGTAGGTTTCGAGTAGAAACTACACCCTGTACACCAATATTTTAAAATCTCATCTACAAATTTGGGGAAACTAGGAAAAAATGAGTGAGACTAAATGTATTATGTCAATAGTCACCACAGTGGACAAACAACATACAAACCAGATATCAAAAAAATGTATAGGGTGGGTTAGAATTAATTAAAAAAATTGGGGAAATTAATCATTCACCCTGTATCTTGGTAATAGAGCACCTCGGTGACCTCCATCATCTACCCATACTGTATGCGCATTTCCTAATGGCTCACCCTGTATAAATTGGTGTAATTGACAACTTTTTTTATTTCACTGGTATTTTATTCTCAGAAGTGGAAAATTCCAAAAGGAGTCTAGGAAATGCAATCCTTACTCAACATCAATGCACATAACTTTCTTTTGCGTAAAATAATTATGTTATTCACATATATATCCAGCTTTGAGGACTCTTTCATGAACACATGTATATAGACGGATTGACTCCAACTTGGTTTTCTGTTTCGGGCCAGGAGCAATTTCACTTCCAGTCAGCTGCTTATGATCTATAAGGCACAGATCCGACCTGTCCTGGAATACTGTTCCCATATTTGGAGTGCAGCACCCAAACATACACTGAAACTGTTGGATTCTGTCCAAAAAAGAGCAATACGTCTCGTGGGTGATGCCTCGCTCACAAACTCACTCACTTCTTTGGAACACCGTAGAAAAGTTGGAGATCTGGCTCTATATAGATATTTTCATGGACGATCCTCTGCTGAAATATCAACAATTGTTCCTCCCTTGGTAGTCCCCGCGAGATCAAACCGTCGAGTTGAGGCTTCGCACCCCTCCGTGGTCACTTTGGAGACCAGCAGCATCTCTTTCGAGATTTCAAAATTGTAACTTCAAGGCCCTCTGGAGCTCAAACGATGCAACTTTGTACAGAGGTGACTTTACTTAAATCGACTTATTTTGGTCTAAGAAATATGTGGTACGTATGTCTTTGTAAAGACCTTTTACAGACACCCTGTATAGGTAGTTCAGATGATTGTGTCCGTTCACAAGAGTGAATTGAAGGCCCTTAATTTAAGTGTAATGAATAACGTAAATACATGCATATATCACGAATTCCAGAACAAAGAAATATTGAACACATACATTTTTTTCGGAATAATATAGGTACACCGGCATACAGAACATTGCAATCAGTTGAATAGGTATTTCCAAATGTTTCAAAAACGTGATGCGGAAAGAAAAAATATGAAGGCAATAATGAAGAGAAATTAACCTTGTGGGATTCATTTTTCCACATTCTTCTCATTCGTATACCATCTTGAGCCTCATATTGGTATTATTATTATTTTTTTTATTTAATCGGCTACATTGGTAAGAAAAATATACAGGTAGGTTCATCCAAATTGAGTGGCCGCAGCATGCATTGATAACTTTGTTATTATTATTTCAGAACAACTAGAACTATCTTAATTACCAAACTATAATAATACTTTTGACTATAGTATAAAATTTATTGATGAGCATTTTCAACTTAACCATGATGTGGTTCTAGCTAGATAGATATAGACCAGGGGTTTTCATCATGTAATAAGAATTATTTTTTTTCCTTAACTCAAATACGTGATGCTTAATTGTTTTTTTTATTCTTTCATCTCAGAAAGCGTGAAAAAACTGCTAGTTTATTAATTCACACAATGTTGTTTGTTGTATCTTCAAATAATATTTGTGCATGCTTTTTACCGTATCAATATGTAAAATTAAACTGGGTGGTCCTTGTACGCAGAAGTTTAGTAGAATTTTGACAGATTTGGGTCAACTTGCCTTTATACAATACATATTGCTAATAAGAATAGATGAAAATTTCTTAACTAGGAATTTTGACAATTATACTTACATGAATCCACTTAGTCTTAGATATGAACCTTGCAAAATACACTTCTTCAAGAAATTAGCGCATCTTCGAAAAGTATATAGCCAAAAGTTTGAGATACATTTTCGTCAAAACTACTTGTCTGATTTGTTTCGAATGACAGGTTATATAAGCGTGCAAACTGTATTAGCATAATAACATCTTTTTGATGAATACCGGGTGTAGCAATTATATCGTATTTTCTTCATGAAATTTGCAGAAACCTGTGGAGTATAACAGTTACATTATATCAAGTTATAATTGAAAGAACACTTTAGCCCAATTTTTTTTTTCAGAATTCCATTTTTGAAGTTAATCCATTATCTTGCCTATTTCTCCAGGAACACAATTTCATAGCATTCAATTAGCACTATGAGCGAGTAAGAAGAGAAGGCTATGGCCTGGAAAGGCTTTTCTTTGACTGGTCGCATGGAATATGGAATTTGTGATCATAAATGGAAGCCTTACAGCTTAAAGTTACATATCGGTGATTTTAGAACCACATATAGTGCAAGGATTTTTGTTGTTGCAAGATAATGTCAGACCTAACGTCGCTCGAGTTGTGAGAAATTATCTAGCGAAAGTCTGTATCGCTACCATGGCATAGCCGGCTCGAAGCCCGGATTTAAATCCCATTGAGAATCTTTGAGACATTCTTGGGACAAGATTACAGGAGGAAAGGAAACTTTAATACTTCGGAAAACGCACCGCAGAGACTGATGATTCAAATTTAGGAAGACCTGGACCAACATGACATTAGGTTTATTATATTGGGAATAGACCATCTTTGCCAAGGAGTTTTTCGTACTCGCTACTGACCCTCACGTTCAACTTGTGACCTCTGTTTCGTTTTTTTTGTTATTCAATTTGGATATTAATTTTCTATAAGATCATGTTACGCTTTATAAAATGGTAAATAGTAATAGGAAAGATAATGGAGTAAATACAAAAAATAAATGTTGAAACAAGATAAGGTCAAAGGGTGATTCCAATTCTAACTCGATAGTGTACCTATTACACTCTACAGGGTATTACAAATTTCATGAAAAATACACGCTGGTAATTGCTACACCCGGTATGTATAAAAAAGAGGTTTTTATGCGAATACAGTTTGCAGACCAATGTTCAGAAGGGAATGACCTGTCATTCAAAACAAAAAACCTCCAAAGCAGATGAGTACTTTTCACGAAAATATTTCCTAAACTTTTGGCTACTTTTTGATTTTGCGTTAATTTCTTGAAGAAGTGTGTTATGATGGTATATGAACAGACGTATTTTCCCATATATCCGTCAATTCAAAGAAAGCGAGTACAAAAAACATCGAGAAAAAGGAATTTTCATTTATAAGGGCTTTTTCCATTCGGGGAAAGCTTTTTTAGCATTTCTATCTCGTAGGACATGTCGTCGCATTGTTATTTTAAATCCACCCTAAACGGTAGGTCGGAATGGGACCGCAATGCTGAGTAAATAAACCTGAAGTTATTCGATTTCATACCATAAACGATTTTATTCAGAATTTCGAGCTCCCCTACGAATTCATTTGAAAAGCATCAAAAGAAAAGCGAAAGAACGCGAATTAGATAAGCCGAGCGAAATAACGTCCAATTCGGGATTTTTAAGGGGGAAAACGTGTTTTTAAACCCCAACGATACATCCATCTATACTATTCATACATAAAAATGCGAAAAAAGAATGAACTTGGATATAAAAAATTACACCAAATATGATACCGCATATACAAGGTGTTTTTGAAATAAGTTCATATAATCAGCACATCGATATGAAACAGTCTAACGAATATTTCCATAATATCAGATTTTTCCAAACTCTTCTAATTAACAAGAAATTTCATTCCAAAAATTGAACAAAAAACGAGAAAAAAATCAAATACGAAACTTCAAAACAATTTAAATGATTGAAACTCGCGTGATTGTGCTTTCCGCACGAAAATTTGAACAAATGTGTCCTCAGAATTGCTACAGTGTGGAACTTTGGATGGAAAAAGGAGTCTAACTTCAAATTTCATTTTGATCCCTATACAGGGTGAGTCATTAGTGTGGCAAAGTGAGATAACGGCTTTACGGTTTGAGATAGATAGACAAAAGTTCCAGAGATGATCTAGGATCATGAGCAGCACATTTCCAAATTATTTCGCTCTATACAGGATGACTCAGAAATGCGTGGCGTATTGAAGTTATACTTTTTCTTGTGGGACACCCTGTATTTCATTGCATTTTCGCATTCTCCTTTGTGAGCTGATTTCATCAATGCATCACACTTGGGGTCTAGCGGGAATGATTACAGAGATATAATGTGTTCAAAATCGAGATTTTTCAACTTTAGGATTTTTTTTGCGTCGAAACTATTCATTATTGGTCAAAACGGCTTTCATGTCCCCAACTTTTGATTTACTATCTACTGACATTTAATTGGAACAAATACAGAGTGGTTCAAGATTCAGCATTCTGATCACTCTTGTATCTGCTCCTAGGAACTAAATATGTTGCCTAGCAACATACCTATTTTTGTGTCAGTATAATAGAAACGTCAATTTAAGAGCTGGTTTTGGTATCAAAATGGACGACTTTTGTGTCGGTTGCAGAAAAATATTTTTTTATCAAGCGTATCCAAGAATGCTTCCTAAGGTAGATCCTTTGATGCAGTTTTATTCTATTATCTTTGTTATCATTGATCCTAAGAACAAGAAATTCAGTATCGAGTGATTCTGTCTTAGAAATCATTTCGTGGTACGAAAAACATGATTCAATATACAGGGAGGTGCGAAACTCGTAACCGATGGTATAAAAATGCCTCAATTTTTTTTGTCTCAAGATTTTTTTTAATTCCACTATCAAAATATGATTGTTCAAACATACTTTTACATGGAGAAGGTATTTTTGTTGGAATGCCGTAAAATGAATCATTTTTGAGGAAAAGAGTGATTTTTCATATTGATGCCCATAAAAAATGATTTTGAGTGGATAAGTTTGTGACATTCAGTTAATTATTTCGTGCACTCCAAGAGATACACAAAAAAATTCAAAAAATTCACCCCCCCCCCCCCGTTGTGGATATTTTCTCAACCAAATAATACCACGTTCAACTCTAATAAAACAAAAGTAACTGGAAATGTATATGAAACTCTAAAATTATCAAGTTCTATTCTGTTCATCATGAAATTCATTTCAATCGGCTTGTGAATGTATATACAGGGTGTTTCAAAATTCAGTATCAAGATTTTAGGGGCGTATTTTTCAGGTCAAAATAAGACGTTTTTGTCCATAAACATGTGTCCGCAAACGCTTCGTTACCGATCTACAGAGCGTTAAAGTTAAACAAATACACGATGAGACATCCACCAACTTTCAAATAATGTCAAATGCTTCAAAACAAACCTAAACGTCAAAATGAAAATAGCAGTCAAAGCCCACTAATTCGCTTTTTCATTGTTCCGTTGAAAATTATAATTAAATGTAGCGAATCACAAAAATTGATTTAACTTTTTTCTCGATAACGATCGCAGATGCGTGAAAATTACAAGAGACAAAAAAATTTAAAAACATAACAAAGAATTCATTTCGTATCTCATAATTCACCAGCGGCGCACCACAAAAAAGTTTATGGGGTAAAAAAGGGCTTGACCCCTGAAAAAAATATCTCCCTTCTCACAATCACTCGGCATGCTGGATGATGTAAGCCCTAGAACGTAACATACATTCCAAATTTGATCTTAATATCACAAAAATTGAAAGAGCTATGAAGAAAAAAATAAAAAAATCTTGAAACTTTAACGCTCTGTAGATCGGTAACGAAGCGTTTGCGGACACATGTTTATGGACAAGAACGTTTTATTTTTACCTGAAAAATACGCCCCTGAAATCTTGATACTGAATTTTGAAACACCCTGCATAGTAGTAATGAATAATTTGTGATTATATTTCATTGTGCTTATGTATGTACCAATGCATGTATTGAGACTATGCTGTTAAGTGTTATGCATTGTAAATTGTCTGACCTTTTATGCTGCAATAAATATTCTATTCTATTCTAACACACACTCATGATCATTGTGAATTTTTTGGACATCAAAATGAAAAATGACCCTTCTTCTCGAAAACGGTTCGTTTTGCGGTATTCCAACAAGAATATCTTTTTGATGTAAAAATGTGAAAGTAAGTTTGAAGAATCAATATTTTGATAGTAGAATTGAGATAAATCTTATTGAAACAAAAAACCTAGGGGCATTTTTATAGCATCGGTTACGAGTTTCAAAACGGAAAAGTCACTTTTCTGCACGCTCGTAGGAAAAAACAACATTGTGTATATTTCGAGAATAAGGTCGAAGTAGCTCTCCAAAGATTATCGTGGAACAGAGCGGAAATCTATTGCACTATGCGCGGCATGAATCGGACAAAAAAGTAAAAAAGCGGTTGCATGTCCGAAAATGCCTCTTCATTTACAAATTCTGATTGTGTCCGAATGGAACGAACGACATCGTCGAGAAATTAGATTATTTGGGTGAAACCGGTATACTTGTAATTTGATAATGAAAGCCCGCTTCGGCAATTCACTCTCATTTGAGCTGCTTAACATTCTGGCCGGATCGTGACGAACATTGTCAGCAAGACAATTGACTAACGAAGCCTCATTAGCCTCAAGGTGGACGGCAGCCGACTCTTTGATTGTTTGTACTTTTCAAAAGAGCGTTCGGCAAATTTAACCTACACAGGGTGTTCCGTAATGAGCGTGCAATATTTTGTCAGTATACAGTCTGATTCACGGTGGATGGCACATTAGACGTTTCTAGAGAACGCAACGTAGGATTATACTGAAAATTTCGTTTCTTGGATAATTCATACGGCTTACCACCTCAGCTATGCCATCTCTTATCGAGTTTTCTTCCAGGCAGATCGCTTCACGTGGTGGTGGACGGTGTAACGTCTGATACCATTGGCATCAATTCCGGCGTTCCACAAGGATCAATTTTGGCACCAACATTATTCCTGCTTCATATCAATGATCTGTTGGGAGTAACAACTTGCCCCATCCACAGCTTTGCAGATGATAGTACCCTCCATACTGCGTTCTCTTCCAGAATTCCCATTTCTTCCCAGGAAACTAAGAACTCACGGCGCAGGCAGGTCAATGCTGTCAATGAAGATCTTGCTGAAATCACAGCCTGGGGAACAAACAACCTAGTTGAATTCAACGCCACCAAAACTGAAGCCTGCATTTTCTTTAGAAAGGCGGAACTCAGTATGCCCGATATTGTAATGTCTGGCTCCACCATCCCCACCAAGCCCACCATATCTATGCTCGGGATTTCCATCAGCAACACTCTTTCATGGGATAATCATGTCAGATCCATCGCAAAAGCTGCTTCACAAAAACTCGGATTCTTGTTCCGTGCGAAAAGCTACTTTACACCTCAACAGCTTCTCATGATCTACAAAGCGCAGATACGGCCTGTTCTAGAATACTGTTCCCACATATGGGGTTCAGCACCAAAACATACGCTGATGCTCTTAGATTCCATCCAGAGAAGAGCCATTCGCCTGGTGGGTGACGCCACACTCACTCACTCTTTGACATCATTGGAACACCGTAGAAAGGTCGGCGACCTTTCACTTTTCTATCGATACTTCCACGGGAAATGTTCTTCGGAAATCTCTGCTATCATCCCTTCACTAGCAATACCAATCAGACGAACTAGACAAGCCCAGTCAGCACATCCTTTCGTTGTCAACCTCGAAAGATGTCGAACAGCACTTTATCAAGACTCTTTTATCCATAGAACGGCTAGGCTCTGGAATTCATTGCCTGTGGAAGTATTCCCAACAACATATAATCTCCAAAAGTTCAAAAAAAATTCCAATACCTACCTCCTGTCCCTATCCTCCCCAGGAACGCACGATGTTCTTTGAACATTATAGGGATTCCCTTTCGTGCGCTCCAAGCGATACAAAAAATTGGTTGCATTCACTTCTTTTCACAGTGTGACGTTGCCGCTTATATTGAAATGTAGCAACATCTTAAATTTTTTGAATAAGACACCCAATATATTATTCCATTTTCAGATTTTCCCTAAAGAACTCATTCCATCGATCTATCACACTTGGGGTCTAGCGGGAATGATAACAAAGATATAGGGTGTGAAAAATCGAGATTTTTCAACTTCAAGAATTTTTTGTGTCAAAACTATTCATAATTTACAAAACGGTTTTTATGTTCCCATCTCAACTTTTCATGTACTATCAATTGATATTTAATTTAAAGAGATACAGGGTGGTTGAAAATCTTAATTCTGAACCACCCTATACCTATTTCAATTAAATATCAATTGATAGTAAATAGAAAGTTGAGATAGGGATATGGAAACCGTTTTGACCAATATGACCAAATAGTTTCGACACAAAAATCTCTTAAAGCTGAAAAATCTCGATTTATCACACCCTATATCTCTGTAATTGTCACTGCTAGACCCCAAGTGTTATGGGTCAATGAAATCAGCTCTTCAGGAAGAATCTAAAAATGGAATAATATACAGGGTGTCCCTTTTAAAAATTAAAGTTGTTGCTACTTTTCAATATAATATTTTAGGTCGATAGAGCACAACTAAATCCAAGCAACAAATTTTCAAAATAATATCAAGTAACGTTCTCATGAAACGTCTAATGTACCTTCCACCGTGAATCAGTCTGATGTGCTATACATAGCATCCACGGTCAAGAATGAGGCAAAAACGGGCAAAAAAAATGGAATGAACATGGGCCGAAAAGTGTGACTATACAATTTTTTTAGTATTTTAACTTTTAATGCCTCAGAAGTATGAAAAATATTCGAGAAATCCTGTTCACATTTCTGAGTGAAATTCAACAGAGTTCTTGATGACACTATGCTTGTGTATTTATTTTTTGACGGTAAGCTTCCTTCAATAGGATTTTTTACCGTGTAATAAGGGAGATACAGCCTCTTGAGAAAGCTTCACAGAAGATGGTTCTCTATAACTACTTCTGAAACGGTATATCAGTAGTATATTTACCTCCCTTTTTTATGTACAGAAATCAAAGATGTGTAAGCAACTTGAAATATGTTTTCAGGAATTCTTTCTATACACAGTGTGTAAAAGCCAAATGGAATAAATTCATTATTCCACATATTTATAAAAAATCCCGAAACACGTCAACTACTTCTTCGAGGGTCACATCGTTCTGAATTATCTTCAGCTCTGCGGCGTTGCCGCTTCTAACGAAAAGTAGCAACAACTTCGTTATTTCAAATGGAACACCCTGTATTTCATTGGATTTTCAGTTTCTCCCGAAAGAGCTGATTTCATCATTGCATCACACTTGAGATCCTGCGGCAATGATCACAGAGTTATAGGGTGTTCAAAATCGAGATTAGAAATTAGATATTCCAGGAAAAAAATCACTCATCCTGAAGATCCTGAACTGGTTAATGAAACAAAACTATTGAATTATGCTATTGCCATTGGTCCTTGATATATGAGTGCAAATAAGTTTCTTATCAATTCGACGTAGTGAAGTGGGTAAAATTCAATTTCGAATATTCCGTTAATATAAACATGCAAACATACATACCAAACTAATAAAAACATTATGAAAAGGAAACAATTTCCTGCTCATTTTTAACACTAGTGTTAAATAATGCTAGTCACTTTTGAGAACAAACAGGTATGTTGCTAGGCAACATATTCAGTTCCTAGGAGCTAAAGTTGAACCTCAGTTCCTAGGAGCTGAAGGTGAACTTTAACTCCTAGAAACTAAAAAGAATGTACTAGAGGTCATCAAGAATGAACAACATTGTAACGGTTGGTTATTTGGGTTAGGACGCATACCTGATTTGGCATTTCATACCCATGCTGGAGATATATAAAAACACCATATTATAGTTGAGTATTTTTGTTTTGATCAGGAGAAACTTCAAGATTCACATACTTGCTTGATCTGTATTTCATTCGTTATTCTCGGGATGGATAACTTTTTGCTCAAACAAAGATATTGTTTAACTTCATTCGATTATTGAGCCAAACACAGTGAAATATGGAGAGGAATAAATAATCGCTATCATAATTGTTGATATGCTCTCTAGCCTAACATTTCCCACGTATTTTTATTTTGAATTGAATAAACCTGATATGTTAATGCAGGAAGAATATTCTCACGACACGGATTATTTATTGAACTTCATACATATGGCACGGCATTGGTGGTTACTACACACATCTATATGAGTTGATTCTTTCGGTTGCAGAAAAAATAGCATGTTTGATTCGGATCCGAAGTGACTTTGTTTGACTCGCAAATTTTGCTTTCGCTGGGCTTCGCTAGACGCTCCGCCTCGCCATGGCAAAATTCGCTCGTCAAACAAAGTATCACTTTTGTTCATAATAAAACAATCTACTATTTCCCCGTAAGCACCTCGATATATTCCATCATAGCGACATCATCTTCATTATACGTTTTTCCTGGATTTTAAAAAAGATCGCAGTGGAAGCGACCTTATCAGCCGACAGCACACTGCTAGGATAATGCCAGATCAGAATAAAGGACTCTCTTTCTCGGACCCCGAGCCTAGTTAGTCCGAAAGGGCTGTACGGGCGCGATAAGAACACCCCGCGCGTGAGGGATGATTCCACCCCTCTCACCCCCCACCCCTAGGATCTTCTCGTGTCTTCCTAGGGCGCGTCATGTGACCGCTGGACGTTTTAGAAAAATATACGAGAGCCGGATTGGGGTAATTTTTTATGTGGGGGGAGGGGGGTGGTGTTAATGGCTGTTTGGCGCGGAATTGAATTGGATCGGGGCATTTCGAATGATGAACTCCGCGGGTGGAATAAGGAAGTCTGTCTGCTGCTTACGATTGACTCATACATGTTGTTCCATCAATTCTTCATCATGTTTTAACTTTTATGAACAAAATTTCATGTAGGTAACTTGTCAACTTGAGTTTGAGAATATTGCAATTAGTTTCATTTTTTCTAATTATTGGTGAATACTCGTAGTCTGAAATCAAGACTCTCCAATATGATGTCGCTTCCACCAAAAGCTGAAAATTTTCAATCAAATTGAACTTATGGCGAAGGCATTCTCATATCCACCAAGCAGGTCTTGTTTATAATTAATCAGTTATACAGTGTGTCCCACTTACCATGCTCACAATGGGTATCTTTTTAACGGTGAGAGATACGAGGTCGGTTGAATGACACCAAATGTGGAGTTTGTCAAGGCCGACTATAATGTGAAAAAATATTTTGATAAAATCTATTCGTTTTTGTTTTATACGCAAAAAACAGATTTTGATCATTTTCATGTCTCCTCCGTAACTTCTTTATTTATGAAAATATTCAAATAGAAATTTCACATTCTCATGGCAGTTTTTCAAAGTGATTTCGAAATTTTTGAGATATCAGCACCAACTTTAGTTTTTCGAATGTGGGTCATAGCTCACTATGACTTAGTTACAAATTATTTTTTTTTTCTCTTACAGATGATATGTCGCAGTAATAGTTTTGTGCTGATAACAACGGAGTTATCGTCATTTATACAGAAAACAAATAATTATTTGGAGGCCGCCATCTTGAATTCATCAATTTTGACAAAAAAATCATGATCTCCGACCTCAAAAACCACCACTTACCAATTTTGAATGGAATCGGACCAAATCTTGTCCGCCATCTTGGAGCAGCCATTTTATTAAATTTCAAAAAAAAATTCAAAATGTATTATCACCGAAATTATGAACACCTGCCAAATTTTAAGTTATTCGGAGTTATGTAATTTTTGTTGAAATTTTAAAAAATGGCTGCTCCAATATGGCGGACAAGATTTGGTCCGATTCCATTCAAAATTGGTAAGTAGGGGTTTTTGAGATCAGAGATCATGATTTTCTTGTTAAAATTGATAAATTCAAGATGGCGGCCTCCAAATAATTATTTGTTTTTGTATAAATGACGATTACTCCGCTGTTATCAGCATGCACAAAACTATTACTGCGACATATCATCTGTAAGAGAAAAAAAAGTTATTTGTAACTGAGTCATAGTGAGCTATGACCCACATTTGAAAAACTAAAGTTGGTGCTGATATCTCGAATTCTAGAAGAGTTGGTATTAATTTCATATTTTTTATTTTAAAAAACATATGTAAGAGCAAAAAGTATCCAAATATGAGATAATCTATAAATTGACGTTTCTACGAAACCAATGGCAACACGTAGAAAATTTCACTGGATTATAGGAATGCCCTTATTTCTTATTGTTCATTTGTTCGTTAATTTGATTCATTGTGGCAGAATAATTGGCATTGATATACAGGGTTTAGAGAAAAAGTCACGCGACTTGTAAGGTGTCCCACTTGACGTTCTGAGCAGTATATCTTATCGAGATTTCTTTCATGGACGGAATAACGCGATCGCATTTGTTTCCGATCCCATTCTGGTTCCAGATCTGAATTTTATGCGACACGAGAGACACCGTCCACCAATGTCCGAACGCGAAATAATCCCTTGCCGAGTTGAGATAATGCCCGCCATTTTTCCGGACACCGGTGGCATTATTTTAAAAAGTTTTTATATCCCCCGGATGCTTGGGAATGCGAGGTTTATGGAGAAACCATCAATAACTTGGCACTGGGCCCTTTGGATGACTTACAGCAGGATAACACAAATGAAATTTGCGGCAAACTACGACAAAAAAACGTTTCATTTCATACAGGGTGTTCCATACATAAACAGCGAACAATTTTAGGGTGTAATTCCAATCGAGTAATGAATCGACACTTGATTAGAAATATTATATCAACATTATTAGAAATTTGATAATACCGTGTGCAGTGCTGTCAATTCACACCTTTATAGTGAAAAATTACACGCGGATGTGGTACTTTAAAGGGGTTCTGAAATATTCATTCAAAAGAAACACCAAAAGGATGAAAAGTGATTATTACTTTCGATAGTGGTATCATTCAAGTTGACGCAAAAAATACACTCATTGTATGACATTAGCACCCATAGTTATACCCTGACCAATCACAAATAAATCAGAATCGTGTATGAATCATGAGATTTGGGGCAAATATAATTTACTCATCGTCTTGCATTTTCCCATGTAAATAAATAATATTGATGATGTTGAAATCACTCCCTGAAAACCCTAAACTCATTGAAGAATGGATAAAAGTAGTGTAGGTATATCCTCTTCAACGAATTCTGATGCTATCCAAATAGATAGGTGATAATAAGAACGGATGATTTCGTGAAAATAATGGCATTAAATACATTTTAAGTTAATTCATCAATTATATATGATGATTTCGAGATTGCGAAGCTATATAGATTACCTATATCGCACCAGATTGGAACATAAAATTGAATATCAAAGTATATTTGTGCACAGAAATATATTGAGTAAATATCTTGATAGATAGCGACCCCAGCGCTCCTTCGACGCTTGTCTCCAGACAGCATTCAAATAGAATCAGCTCAGAGATTTTGGAAATGCCCCACTACTGTGGATCATTGATCATTTCATACACTGAATACGAATGTTAGTATATCAGAGTCGATTCAACACCCAGATGCAGACAAGAAAGCACCGCTTCTCAGCGAACACTCAATATGTTTTCACATAAGAAAAATATCCGAAAAATATTCGCATTTCATAATAAAATCAGTAAAAGTGAAAGCAAAAACGCAACAGTGTCAACAGTGTTGTTTGGAGGTCAATATAACCACCAAATGATACTCCACTTTGGTGATTATTAACACGATCTGATTAAATTAGCAATAAGGTACTCTAGTGTAGTTCTTGACTGTATATTAGAACGAATGAAACCCTATGATGGTGTTAAAAATATCAGTGTCAATTCTCACCTAAACAATCAGGGCCTCGGGGACACCCAAGGGTGTTAGCTGGTGTGAACTGGTGTTTTTTTTTTCCACTGTGTACTGTGGCAGAAGATTCCTCCACGAAGAATTCGAGAAAAATTTTGAATGACTCCCTCATAACGGTTTTTCATTATAGTCCAAGAGCCAGCTTCTAATTTCGACCGTCAAAGGCATGAAGAAATATTGTATAATAATAATGTTATCGAACAATGTTTGCCCTTGGAACATATAACATTATATCTATATGCTCGATATTACCATCAGCAACACTCTCTCATGGAAAAATCATGTTAGATCTATTGCAGAAGCTTCTCCACAAAAACTCGGATTCTTGTTTCGTGCGAAAATCTACTTTAAACCTCAACAGCTTCTCATGATCTACAAAGCACATATACGGTCAGTTCCAGAATACTGTTCACATGCATGGGATTCAACATCGAAACATACGCTGAAGCTATTTCAGAATCCCAGCCATTCGCCTAATGGGTGATGTCACACTCAATAATTCTTTGACACCCTAGAAATTCGACGACCTATCACTTTTCTACAAATACTTCTGCAGGCAATGTTCCTCAGGAATCTCTGCTATAATTTCATCACTATAACATGCCAGTCAGTTGAACTCGACAGGCTCAGTCAGCACATCCCTTCGTCGTTAACCTTGAAATATGTCCAACAACACTCTGCCAAGACTCGTTCGTCTATAAAACGGCGAAGCTGCCAATGGAAGTATTCCCAGTTGTTGTAACATCCAAAATTAAAAAAAAATCCTACACCTACCTTCTTTCCCTATCCTTCCTAGGTACCTTTCCGGCCAGGAGCTATTTCACTTTCAGTCAGCTGCTTATGATCTATAAGGCACAGATCCGACCTGTCCTGGAATACTGGTCCCATATTTGGAGTGCAGCACCCAAAAATACAATGAAATTGTTGGATTCTGTCCAAAAAAGGGCAAGTCGTCTCGTGGGTGATGCCTCGCTCACAAACTCACTCACTTCTCTGGAACACCGTAGAAAAGTTGGCGATCTGGCTCTATTTTATAGATATTTTCATGGACTATGCTCTTCTGAAATATCAACAATTGTTCCTCCCTTGGCAGTCCCCGCGAGATTAATCCGTCGAGTTGAGGCTTCGCACTCCTTCGTGGTCACTTTGGAGACCTTTGGAGACCTGCAGAACATCTCTTTGCAAAGATTCGTTCATCCAACGAACAGCGAGGCTCTGGAACACATTGTCAAGGTAGGTGTTCCCGGAGGCATATAACCTCCAGAAATTCAAGTAGAACACCAATTCCTACTTCATTTCCCTTGGTTCTCACGATGTTTTCTGAACATTACAGGATATTCCTTTTCGTGGGAACCAGAACAGAGTGGTGAAATATGAGGTAGCTGATAATGGGTCGTTCTTTAAAGACGATTTTAGCTAGGTTATTCGCTATTATAGTTTTTTTTTACTGTCGCAGAAAGAAGCTGCTTAATATAGGAACGAGTTATATCTGCAAATTGAAATCTCAATTTGAGGCGTGCATTCGAGTCGAATGGAGAAAAAGCGAAAAATTGAAGAGATATTCGAGCCGTTCGAAGCGAGCGTTTCTGTCGGTGGCAACAATGCCCTGTAATTGGTTTCAACTTTGACCCCGACCGTTCATAATGATGGCAGATTTTCCCGAATACTTCACTCTTTTGTTAGGGCCTTTTTATTTTCCGTACCCTTCGAAATTGTGTCATTCATGCAACTCTTTGTACGGCCCGAATAAATTGGAATAGTTGAACGGGAATTTATTTCGCCGAATACGGAAAATTGCCTTTTCGTGGAACGGCTGAAAGGATCGAAAAATGTCGGGAAATGTCTTAGTGAAGAAAACTACACCTCTCAGCACACTAAGTGAGCCATACACCACAAAGTTTGTCTATTATACAGGGTGGTCCACATTTAAGGATCAAAATAACGCGAAAATTGATAAAAAACTCTATTTTAGGAAGATAACTCACAATATACTTACAATATACAGAATGAGTCATGACTATTTGGACATTGTTTGGACCAAATATGCCACACTAATATATCGCTGTGGATAAAGATACAGGACGTTAGAATGTGTTTTTTTAGTTTTCTGCTAATACTTTCACTGTATATTCATCAAAATCGGAACAGAGGCATAATTTCATACAGGAAATGTGTGTTGATGAATTCACAATATACAGGGTGTTTGGTTCATCGTGTGCCAAATGGAAATGGTCGAATGAAGGGGTCATCTGCTATCCTTTAAGACCAACTCACACCTTTCATGCCCTGCGTATTATTTTTAATCGTCTTTTTATCTGTTTATCAATAATAGACCCAAATTCCACATTCAAATTCGAATTTTGAAAAAAGTATAAGGCGTAGACTCTGGATTTTGATTCTATTCAGAAGTGTATTGTATTAGAGTACTTTTAAATACAAAACTAGTGACATAAGTCATCTAGTTTTCTTTAAATTCACTAGCAAACTTTCGAAATATGTGAAACTCAAATTAAAGCTGTGACTTTACATGACTAAAAAAAACCAACAGCGACCAGGACCTTCCAACTCCCTCAAAAGTTCTCTAGTCCATGCTCTTGCCAATAATGTGTCACATGCCATTAACATCTTTCAACAACTTCGTGAACTCGCTAGAAATGTCAATTAAGTCTCATAAGGCTGTTATTGAAAATGATCTGAAAAACTATTTTTGCGTTACTGTTACTCCAGAAACAAGTAAAATTTATATTTCTTGCACAACGTAAATCTGTTCGAACAAATCACGACCTGCCACCGACCCCCTAATTTTTTAGTCGAGATATCACTCTGCCTCTGCTACCTAACGTGTTCGTGTATTCGTACTCCGCGATTCTTTCATGCGTGGATTGGGTGCGAAGGCCCTATTGTATGGCCGCCACGTTCCCCAGACCTAACTCCGTTAGACTTTTATGTCTGGGGACCTGCCAAAGGGCTGGTATACCCCACGGAAGTTCCGACTAGGGATGTACTAGTCCAACGCATAGAAACGGCCTTCGATACCATTAAGGAGGAAATAGGACTTCGAACAACAACTGTCGAAATAGGAAACAGATGTCGAGCCTGCATTCGCAACAGAGGTCAACAATTTGAGCAGGATTTGTGAGATTTATGAAATTAATGCGAAATAAATGTTGAAAATGCAATTTAATTTTTTGTTTATTTCAAGTATAGTCCACGAAACAATGGAGATACGAGACAGATTTCACCTCATAAGAGTAAGATAACAAATTTGAAAGGTTCAGGTATCATTCAAACAAAAATAATTTTTCAAATCATAATTCTGAATATTTGCCTTATGTGACTCGATTCACAGTTCCAGAGAATTCACAAAGTTGTTGAAAGATATTTATGGCATGTGGCACATCATTAGCAAGAGGATAGACTAGAGAACTTTCGAGGGAGTTGGAAGATCCTGGTCGCTGTTGGTTTTTTTTTGTAGTCATGTAAAGTCACAGCTTTAATTTGAGTTCCACATATTTAGAAACTTTGCGAGTAAATTAAAGAAAAAGTAGATGACTTATGTCACTAGTTTTGTAGTTAAAAGTACTCTAACACAATACACATCTGAATAGAATTAAAATCCAGAGTCTACGCCCTGAATTTGAATGTGAAATTTGGGTCTTTTTTTGATGAACAGATAAAAAGGCGATTGGAAATAATCCACAAGGCATGAAAGGTGTGAACTAGTCTTAAAGGATAGCAGATGACCCCTTCATTCGACCATTTCAATTTGGCACACGATGCACCAGACCCCTGTAGAATGTACTGATTACAGAGATGCTTATATTTTCTATGTTCTGTATTTATCAACACACTTTTATTATTTTATTTTGTACTTCTTTTTAGTTTGGCTATCTATAGAAGATGTCCCTTATGATTATGTAATAATATCATTAAAATTTGTGGAGATGACTTCGAGCATTCCTTCCTTCCTATATCTATAAGAGGGTTTTCGTCAGTTTTTTGAACTATACTATTTATTCCTTATGGAATTCAGATATATATATGTCGAGGTATGGTATTGTCTGTTCTTCGCGAAAACGAAGCAAGATACGGAAACATAGCATGAGACAAAAATGTTGTAATTTTAGTTCATCTGTTCTGAATATTGAGAAGAAAAAAACGAAAAAAAAAACAGTGACCGTTTTCTTTACACAAAAATAGCCGACTTGCTCGAAGGGTACGTCCCTGGGAATTCTGGATCAAATCTAATTGTGCAGTAAATGTCTGATGATTGTATGAAACCATGAAGATTCCATTCGAATCAGCTCAAGCGTTCTCAAGATATTATCAAGAAATTGTTTTTTTTTTCAACTTTGACACCCTGTATCTCGGAAACGAAGCATTTTCGGACCCATGTTCACATGATTTTTTTTATCTTGTTGAGAGGAATCTTCCTCAGGCTTTTTTGAGAACGACTCTGAAATACTATATACAATTTAATACAGATTCCGAAATGGTATAACATATAGGGTTATTCCGTTATTCAGAACAGCCTTTTTGTTACTATTTTTTTAAATGGGTCGCGTTTTTCAGAAAAATTTTGGTTTTGAAGCATCAATAATTTGATAACCACATATACCGTTAGTTTGATTGCAACCCCAAACAGATTTACAGGATTTACCAAACAATGGTAAAACCAATGGTCACGTATGGTTCAGTAGTCTGGTGGAATAAAGGTCTGCAGGGAACAGCCAGGGCAAAGCTTGCTGGTCTTCAGTGGCTGGCATGCCTGTCCTCTACTCCAACGACAGCGATGGAAAACCTCCTGAACCTCACTCCCCTCCACATTGTCTTGGAGAGGGAAGCCAGGATGGTTTACTACAGATTTCTGTCATTGGAAAATCTAATTAGAGGGGGGCGACTGCTGGACCACTCCGGGATACTGTGTGAAACAAAAAATCACCAAACCCTAGGAATGGTTCCCGACGTGTTGGCCACTCAGACACACGTGAACAAGTCTTTCAAAGTCCTCTTCCCGAAGAGAGACGAATGGGCAAGTGGATCAGTCCAATTCCCAGAGACCGAACACGTAATGTACACAGATGGTTCGAAAACCCCTCTTGGACTTGGAGCCGGTGTGTTCAGCAGAAAACCGAAGACGGAAATTTCCGTCAATCTCGGCAAATATGCTACAATCTTTCAGGCCGAGGTATTCGCAATTGAATTGTGTGCTAGAGAGTTGTCGAATAAACCTATAGTAAACAAAAATATCAGTCAGGCTGCTCTTAAAGCACTGAGCTCCAGCAAGATAAATTCCAAGCTTGTATGGAGCTGTATTGAATCCTTAGAATGCCTGGGCGCTAACAACAGAGTCACTTTGCTGTGGGTGCCTGGACACCACGGGGTGGAGGGTAACGAGAAAGCCGACATCCTTGCCAAACAGGGAACCGAATCTGTGTTCATAGGACCAGAACCATATTTTGGGGTCACCGCAAGTGCGGCGAAAACAACTATCTCGGGCTGGGCGGAGGGAAAAACACTCACGTACTGGTCTGAATTACCAGGATTAACCCATTCGAAGGCGTTCCTGCCTAAACCATCGGGAAAAATAACCAGGCAGATCCTAGAATGGAGCAGGGGTAACCTGCGAGTTCTGACTGGACTGCTTACGGGACACTGTCGTCTAAGATACTACCTGGGAAGGATGGGTCTGAACATCTTAGTCTGAACCAACAAACGGACTGTCGGTTCTGTTGTGTGGAAGACGAAACGGCTGAACACATATTATGTTCATGCTCTAGCTTAGAAAGACTGAGGTTCGACACATTTGGCTTTACCAATTTAGAACCTATCGATTTCAGACAAATCTCTCCCAATTCAACCATGAACTTTGTAAAAAGATGGGGATTGTACGGTGAACTGTAACCTCTAGGGGTGAGCCACAATAGACCCATCTGGGGTCGCAGTGGAGGTATTCGCCCCACTCACATGGAACCTAACCTAACCTAACCTAGTTTGATTGCAAATGACCTCCCCTACCACTCCACTCCTCTTGAATCTCATAGGTGAATTTTGTAGAACAAAAATAATGTAATGAACAAGGAAATGATTTTTGCATCAGCCTATTTTTCACGTTCTGGTATATATGTTCTGAAAATCATGATACAAGACGTTGGATGTTCTTCCTGAATTAAAATATATAATCTGACTGAACACATCAAATTGAAATACTTTCTCTCATAATAATTGCCTATATAGATAGATGTTTTATTTCATACTCACATATTCATGCCGAGGATATAAAAACGTTATTCTTACATGGTTAGCGAAGTTCCATCGTAAAATTAAATTTATAATAATATAAATCATTTCAATATACGCAACAAAACAGGTGTATTTCTGCTAATTAACATGAAGTAATGATCAGATGCGAACGAATGAGAAATTATTGTTCGATTTAAGTATACCGATTATCTATTCACCAGCACGTTTATATATAATCGGGGACGTGTAAATTGTTATTAAATTTAATAACGAATTTGTATAAATTACAATTTTACCTCGACTGTGAACGACTGTTACACGGGATTACTGCTATTTCGATATGAAATTTCGTTATTAAGAATGCATCAGGAATAATTTCACTTTATTATTGTAGCAATCAGTGCTCATCATGTACATGAAGTGAGAAATAATTTCATTAGATTAATGGATTCACATTAATGCATTATTGATATTATTATAGGTTATACGTTCTGGTACGTGTTTTAAGGAAACGAATTAATTATTTACAAACGTTCGTTCATCCAAAAGCAGTTCGCAGAATTTGAAAACGACGAAGAATAATCCACTGAAAAGTCATATTTAGCAGCATTATGGACAAAGAATCAATATAACAATCAACAAGAGATATGCACAAAAAACGGACAGTGCTGTAACTTCCGAATCATTCGTGATCTGATAACGAAAATTGGTAGGTATATACACGCAGAACAAAGAATGGTATAAACTACTAGGATCGCTGTACATCTCACCACGACAAACTTTTGCCGCAGTAAATATACTCTATGTCTATGAATACGATGAAACAACCTAATCATCAAATCAATCAACACAGCATCGTGGTAAAATTCACCACGAATATATTTATAAAATCCCCACAGAGGGAGTATTTGATACTATGACCAGCTAGTGGATCTTATTCAGTGATTTTCACCAATACAGCTGTTGAATTCGAGTGCTGAATTGATTACCATAGGTGATAGTTAAGTATATGACATATATCTAGATTACCGCACGCATTGGCATTAATTTCATTAAGATAACATTCATGTGAAATATCAATTTCGGAGTATTTCATTCGACGATCTATTGTCTTCTGTAGTTTTGAAGGAGAGCTGAAGGAAAAACTGTCAAATTCTTTTTCACATCAGCCGGGAAGATTGAAAAACATATGCTATATTATATGTATATACCTGCGTATTTTTATAGATTTTTTCACCTCGTTCTGGGAATTATATAAATACATTCGGAGTTTATATCAAAATCATAATCCGAAAAATGCTTAAATATATCAAATAAATAATTAAGTTAAATTTTATATGGTGCAAAACTGCCCATTGAAATTGAACAATTTCTTCAATATACAAAGGTCCATGTTTGCTTTATCGAAATACTGATACTGAAATGAAAACATTTTAATAAGTAGGGATGAATAATAAACCTATAGTTTTATCTTTATATACATAGTATACCTGTCACCTACCCAACTTACCTAGTATACCTAACAACCTATAATATACGTAGGTATAGTCATTATAGCATCGTAGCATCAGAACGAATCACTTGTCGATGTTGTATTTTTATAAACGCGGTCATCTTTGTACAAGCTGTCCTGAGTGAATAAAAATGTGTTTGAGTGTTGAAATTGTGTCTATCCACGATGCTATACAGGGTGAACAAAAAAATAATCTATACGTATATGTTCAACTTTGATACACTGTATCTCAAAAGTTAGGACGTTTGCGACATACGTTAATATGAAGTTTTATTCTTGAAATGTGTCCAAGAATCGCTCCCTTGAATATTAGCATGTCATTGAGGAACACCCTGTATAATCATTCTCAACAAAAAAATCAGATCATGATTTTTTCTGTAATTGATATAGGAAGTTTTTAGTTCGAAATAGATTGAGAAATCACAAATCAAATTTCATGGTTCTTATAATATTCTGATCCAACCTGTATACTTATTGTGAAACACAAGATTGGCTTGTTATTGATTGAATCTTGTATATTACGAAGCTGAATGAAAAATCCATAAAAATAAACGTCACAGTTTATTATTTTCTGTATTGGCTCGGATCCATGCTGATTTCCGCAACTTTAAATAATAAATAAGAAGGCAGGAAAATACGAATCGAGAGAAGTCGATAAATAACGAAGTTATGGACCTTATCGAGAGGGTATATGTAGGGATGAGCCCTCGGACCTATAAAAATTAAATTATTTCAGAGAATCAAGCAATCATAATTCATGGTTTTATAAAGCTTTTTCCGTTAAAATGTATGGCTATTCTCCCCCAACTTCGATTTAAAAAAACGGATGAACTGACCGGCAGATATGGCAGAGGGAAGATTATACTTACGAGAGTGACATGAAATTTATCGCTGTTTCTGTCGCAGTCGTGGATTATCACGTCCCTTCTCAATCTGAAGGGATATTTTATTCATAAGTAAAAACAACACTATTGAAAACAATTCTGGGGTGGAACTTTAGAAATTTCGAGCATAACTTCAAAACGCTTTTTGAAGCAGATATTATCTATGTGATGTAGGATCTGTTTTTTTGCAAAATGTAATTATACAGGGTGTTTCAGACTTAAATGTACATACGATACTTGCAGATAGAGGACACTCTGATGGTTTCAAATCACCCTCCATTGATGTGATTGTCTAGTAAAAACACACTGTACGCCTTGAAAAGGAGTAAATAATGATAGGTTCTATATAGCTAGTGGTCGAAGAAAATAATACGATATCTTATACAGGGTGGGCCACCAGTAACGCCTCGGTCTTCAGAAGGCTAACCACTCATCTTGATGGAATTCTTCCTCTTTGGGACGTTGCATGTTAACATAGGCTACCATTTGACATGATTTCGAAACATACAGGGTGTCCCCCCCAAAAAAAATCCATTGAAGTTATACTTTCTTCAATGGAACACCCTATATATCATTTCATTCCGAGATTCTCCCGGAATAGCTGATTTCAACCCCAAGTACTTGAGGTCTAGCAATAATTACTTTACTGAGATATAGGGTGTGAAAAATCGAGATTTTCCAAGTTCAGGAATTGTTTGTGTCGAAACTATTCATAATTGGTCAAAATTATTTACATATCTCTACTTCAATTTTTTAGTCACTATAAAGGTTGGTCAAAAATCTCATTTCTGTACCACCCAGTGTTTGTTTTAATCGAATATCAATTGATAGTTTTGACCAATTATGAATAGTTTCGACACGAAAAATTCTTGAACTTGGAGAATCTCGATTTTTCACACCTTATATCTCAGTAATTATTACTGCTAGACCCCAAGTATGATGAGTCGTTGAAATCAGGGAGAATCTGAAAATGAAATAATATAATGGGTGTCGATTAAAAAAAGTATAACTTTAGTGTTTCGCGGTTTTTGGGGACATCATGTATGTTGACAGGCAACTTCCTAGAGAGGAAGAATTCCAAGAAGATGAGTGGTAAGCCTTCTAGAGATCGAGGCGTTACTGGTGTCCCACCCTGTATATCATCCAGCGGTCATTCATATACAGGGTGATTCAAAATTCGATGTGAATATTTTATGGACATATTGTTGGGATCAAAATAAGACTTTTTCTTCATATACACATGTGTCTTGAAGTATACACCCCCTTCGAGCCGATAAAAATGTGTACCTCCGTCCAATTCCCCCTCAACCCAAAACTGGGTCAACATAATTTTTTAAGCAAAAAAAATGAGGGACTGAAAAAACAGGGGTACCAATTTTCAGACAATTTGATGCGTTATTAATTTTATTATGATCACAATTTCAAATACTGTTTGTAGGTTAATCGAGCTAGGAGGTGATACGTTCATTTTACTTGATTATTTGGAATTTTCTTTCCACGTTTTCCCCAAAATGTCACTGCGTCTAACAAATTTTTCTATCAGGGAACCTAAGAGAAGAATCCAATAGCTTGTCAGTTACACTTCGTTTGGAAAAATGTTTGAAGAGAAGAAATATAGATATATTGGAAAAATATCGAATTTTCACTTTGGACGTTTCGGGGACGAATCTGCTCCCGTTCTCAACAAAAGAATGCGAAATATATTTCTTCGAAAATGTTTTTCTTATAGTTTGACATGAGTTTGGATGAGTGATGATGTTAGTTTACAAATGAGTTACAGGATGTTTTCATCAACTGATCTTGAATCTACCATTTCAATGTTCAGTTTCCAGTAGTGAATACCATGTTCTACACTGAGAGAACAGTTTATTAACAATAAAGAAATTTTATTTATTGTTAACGAATGACGTTGTTGAATATGGACTAACTAACATGATTTCATCACAAACTAATGGTATTTTAAAAAATTACAAACGAATATTCAGGTTAATATTAAGTTATAATAATCTTGATCTCATGAAACATATATTAAATATTAACAAATATCACTTTGTGGACACTATACCCCATTTCGCATTGAAATAGATCTGTTTATAATAATGTTACGTTACTTTGAATTCAATTAACGTTTCCTCAATGCAATCGACTGTCACTTATATGTTAAGTTATCTATATTAAAACTTAATACACTGCGTTTTAATTTTAGCTTTTCCAGTGTTGTACAGAAAGGAGGCATTGTTTTGATAAAGTAGCATTACTTATAGCATAAGGAATCATTTTGATATTGATAAGTTATGCTTCGTCAATATATAATATATTGTTTGGTTATTGATAGTTAATATTTTGAGTCGATGATCGATGGTTCAAATTGTTTTTTCCTAACAGAAAGAATAAAGAGTCTCTGAGAACAAATTTATTCAAGCAAAAGTTTACAGTATAGTTACATATCAAATATATTTTGATATCAAAACATCTGAATAAAAAGAGCTGAAATCAGACCAGAGATCCAGGTGTATATCGAGCATCCACTATATTGATGTGAATGATCTGTAACATAAAAATAAACAAGTTCTTGATAGAGATAATATATCTTGTCCCATTTAATAATCGGTACGGTATTTTTTCATCTCTTGGAGCGCACGAAAGGATGTTGCATTTAATCATTCAAAATGATTGTGAAGTATGAGAAAATAAAAAACTAGCAGGTTTTCCAAGGTCAACGATGTTCATTAGGTCGAAAAGTCATGATTTTTCATCTGATGCATCAATTTCGAAGCACTTGGACGAATTAAAATGGATGAGATACACAAATTTTGGCATGTTTATGGATATCTCAACAGTTGTCGAATACTGATTGACAATAACACAGGCATGTTAACTATTAACAAATATTGGTTACTATCTAATTAATTTCATATTCAAGCCTTGTTTCTTCAATCAAGGATTTTGTGGATTTGCATCCATTCTTATAAATCTATTCACTTATATAAATTTGCAATTGTCATCTCCTCGCAATTGATCTGTACAAATCATCATCCTATGTACAGGAAGATCAACCATTTCACCTTGCGGAATCTTCCAACAAAATTTCCTAGACCCCACCCTCTCAGTGTTTCCTCCATCTTGGAAGTCTATAGAACAAGCTTCAGAGAAAATGTATCAGCATGCCTAATAGTTATCAAATTGGTAAGAATTAGAGTCAGACGATCTATGATTTCAATATTATTCCACTTTGCCATATGTTGTCCATCTTCAGTGAGGATATGTTCAGTTTGCTTTGATTTATCGCTGTGTCTTTTCTTGATATTGTACTTGTGTTCATTCATTCTCACTGAGAGAGGTCTTAGGTAGCTTGAAATTCAGAATTAAAAATTACCCCTGTTTATCGTGCTGTGCTGACATTGAGTGTTTTCGAGGAAAATAATGTAGACATTAAAAGAACGTTACTATATATTATATATGGTACGAAATGCCCTTCATTTAGGTAGAGGTTGTACCTATTTCAAGGACATGAATTGCTTTCTAGTGTACTTCAAATCACATTCTCATTGAATTTCAAATACTTTGAAAGTTATTCAAGAAAAAAAATTGAAACGTCATCTTATTTCTTCAGATTCTTCCTGAAACCGGGAGATTTCTCACATTTTCCGGTCACCCTGTATAGATATAGTTCATAGATCCATAGATCTATGATAGATCTAATTGGATAATTTCGATAAGATTTCGATGGGCCTCGTGCTCAACTGTTTCAACTCTATATAATATAAATGAACTATTAGTATCATATGTCACCGATAACTGATATAAATAAATAATTACCGATATAAATTCCCAATTCCTGGTGGCACGGTTATAACATCAAAGGATGGAATAAGGTAAACTTCGCCGCTGGGGTCGACAACCAATAATATACGAATGAAAAGTAACGCGATGCGTTTCTAGCAATCCTACAATAATTCTCAACGTATTCATCATCTTCAGTACCAACTGTCACCTGTATCTGGAAAAAACAGATCCAGTTTCCCACTCGTTTCTAATGCATGACCATAATTGATGAAACCTTCTCTGATGTACTATGGGTTATGGCAGAGATCTGTTATGGAAAAATATTATAACTGAAGTTGCAGCAGAAGAGAGCCAGAGACGATAAGTATATCTTTGAGTATATTATGGAAGGGAAGTGGTTTGATGAACAGTAGGAATGAAACCAGTGTATATTGGGGGTAGCAGCAGTGTAAAAAAATACTCTTTAAAGTTTATCCAAGCTTTCGAAAATGTTTATTTCCATCATCAGGAACACTACAATGATTAGAGAGTGTGAATACAATGGAAAACCACCAGGGCCATGCCTTGTACTTACATCTTTGGTGAGGTTGGTTACAACGTTGTTCGATATATAAAATTGTATAAGAAACGGTGACATATTGTGAAAAATTGATTACGTAGACACATAGGAGACTAACATTTCTACATTTAAACTGAACTGTTACTTATTTTATTGTGAATTTTATAATGTTTTGGTTGAAAAAAATCATTTCCTCAAGTCTCATTGCTCACTTTCTTCAAATTCTTCGGATTGTTAAGGTTAGGAATGTCTGTTTCTCCCTTTTCACAAAATAGAGGATTTTTGTGTGTCGATTGATAGGTGTGTTATTGTGGTTTATAACTATTGTAGTTTTCACTGCCTGATATATTATCAGCTTGTTATCCTTGCTGAATTGGAGGAAAATTATCGGATGGCATTGGAATTGGTGAATAAATACGAAAAATATCAAATTTTGAGAAATGCTGGTTTATTAATTGTCTTATAGTTTGCCTCCTATTTCAGATATGTAGGAGAATAAAATATCGATTTTGTTGACATTTATATTTCAAAATGGGTGATGGTAAGAAATGGTAACTGGCGATTGGTATCAGGAATGACCAGATGTCTGTAGAGAGGTGTTTCTGAAGGTTTATCATATTCTTTGACAAGTCTAGTCCAGTATGTGGTCTCTGGAAATGGAATGTTTTTATGTGAAATGAAAATATGTAACTCACTCTAAGCCCTGATAATAATCAGACTGTTAAATACAGTACAGTACTTTCATTTTATTCTGACTGAATTATTTTTCTTTTCTTCGCCAACAGTGGAATTGAAATTCCATTCCATAGGAGTTCAAGGAAACATCAATTATTTCTTACCTTCTGTTGTGTGTGTATCACTCAACTCCTATTTTTTATTCATCTCTATTAAAATTATGAGTATTTATCAATGCAACAACAAGGAACCTAATTTGCCCTGCATCTGGACGGATTAAAAATCGACTTGATCTCCCGAGTTGACAATCACCGAGAGAGATAGTATTAGTTGGGCCGTTTTATTGCCATGGCCAACTGTGACTAAGGTCGGTAAATTAAGTGGCGTGTCCATTCGACTTTTTTGGAAATTAACAAGTAAATTAACTCAATAAATTAGTTCATCACGTATAAACGACATATTGTGTGCACTATGCATTGGATTGACCTTTGTATAAGTAGCTACTTTCTTCAAAAATTTAAAATACTCTGTTCTGCAGACTGATGGTTCTTGAATCCCAAATTTTTTTACATGGAGAGAAAATTATGAAAATTGAATTATGTTCATCTACATTTATCTGTGTTAAAAAAACGAACTCGTTTTCTTATCATCATCGAAATACAGGTGTTCCACTTAGACAATTGAAACGAGATCGAAAAATTATAGAAATTCTCTCGAATATCTGCTCGAAACTCTGTATGTGAGTATGTGAGATCGATCTCTAAGCAACATTTTCAAATAACTTCTCTGGATATCTTATAAATATCTTACCATCTAATCCAATTTTTGCCTTTTTATAGTAACTTTTTTCAATTTGCCGCCGTACCAAGCGATTTTAAGGTTATCTTATCATATATGTATGATATAGATCCACGAAAAACATTCTTTCAGCTACTATAATAATAAACGTATAGTTCGCGTGCAAGGACTGTCAGATGACCGACCCTGGAGGCAAAACATATTTGTTTACAAGTGATCGAAATAGTTTTCCACAATTATTTTGGCATATGAATCGTATTTTTCCGCTATTCATCAATTCGCTAATGCCATCACATTGTTCTGTTGTAAAATGCACAAAAACTGCAGCGGAAGATGAAGAAATCCGGATGGTACATTATGATTCAAAAGTAAGTACCTACTATAGTCACTCACATAGTTTTAATTTTTGAAATTTGGTTATTTCTCTGATTTCTCATCAGAATTCCTTCTGCAATAGGATCAGCTAATAGAAATATACCTGAAATTTCTAGAATAATGCAAGAAGATTGGATTCATGCAATCAATCGGTAGGACTGGTCTGACGATCGTGTGTGTTGTAGACATTTTCAATCTATTAGCAGCATTAGCTTGTATTGCAGATGTGGCAGAAGGCAGAAGGAATTTCAATAAGGAATGACAACATTTCATAATGATAACTATGTGAGACTACTATTTACCTGAAAAATCATATTCCCTAGTCTCTTGCTGCATTTTTTGTGCATTGTACAACAGCACAATGCGAAGGCATGCTTGAATTAATGAATAACGCAAGAAACACGATTCGTATGCCGAAATATTGTGAAAAACTATTTCAACCTTTTGATTCCTCTGAGCCAAATAAAAAAGTGAGGTTGTGTTTCAATAATTCACAGAAGAATGAGGTTGTGTTTCAATATTTTGCCTCCAGGGTCGGTCTTCGTGCACGCGACCTATGGGTTGCGTGCAAGAACTGTCAGATGACCGACACTGGAGGCAAAATATTGAAACACAAACGTCACTTTACTTATTTTTTTACAAGTAATTGAAATAGTTTTTCAATTTTCACAATCATTTTGGTATACGAATCGTATTTTTCCGCTATTCATCAATTCGCTCATGCCATCACATTATGCTGTTGTGAAATGCACAAAAACTGCAGCGGAAGACGAAGTAATCCGGTTGGTACAATATGATTTAAAAGTAAGTACCTACTATATATAGTCACTCTCATATAGTTTTCATTTTTGAAATTTGGTAATTTCTCTGATTTCTCATCGGAATTCTTTCTGCGATAGAAGCTAATAGAAATACATCTGAAATTTCAAAAATAATGCCAGAAAATTGGATTCATGCAATCAATCGAGAGGACTGGTCTGACATGCTGACGATCGTGTGTGTTGTAGACATTTTCAATCTATTAGCAGTATAAGCTTGTATTGCAGTAGTGACAGAAGGCAGAAGGAATTTTAATAAGGAATGACAACATTCCATAATGATAACGAGATTACTATTTACCTGAAAAATCATATTCTTTAGTCTCTTGCTGCATTTTTTGTGCATTGTACAACAGCACAATGCGAAGGCATGCTCGAATTAATGAATAGCGCAAAAAACACGATTCGTATGCCAAAATATTGTGAAAAACTATTTCAATCCTTTGATTCCTCTGTAACCAAGTGAAAAAGTGAGGTTGTGTTTCAATAATTCACAGAAGAATGAGGTTGTGTTTCAATATTTTGCCTCCAGGGTCGGTCTTCGTGCACGCGACCTATTCCCTTTATAGGTTATATTATACGGACTTTATGGATACTGTATATTTAAAGTAAACACTTTGATGTATTTCTTCAACTGTTGTGGAGTATCTTTTTCTTCGATTCATGCTCAAATGCTTGGTGACAGCAGACCGCCCCTGTACACAGTGAAAAATAAGATAATACCAGTTCATCATCTCCGCAATCGCCTCTACGTGGCGTCGTGCTTAATATCACTAGTGCGAAATATGCCACTTTCTCACTAGTTTTATATGCAATATACTATATATAGGGTGGAGAATGCTTGATTACCAAGTCCGAAAATTTTCGAAATGATCTAACGTTCGGTTCTCCAGGTACGTTTAATGTTCCATCCACCGTGAAACACTTTGTATATAAGAGTTAAGAGTGTAAGACGATTCCATACGATTGTTCGTTCCACAAGATGAGATTGTTGTTGTGCAACCTCACATTGTCTGGAAATGATATTTAATGTTATTATTCCGTCCATGGTAATGTATCCGTTATATCGTTTTCGTGCATTTGGCTTGGTGGCGACAATTTCTGTAATGAAATTAGTTCAGTCGAGGCGACAACATGGCTGCCACTTTACAGTCCACACACCATTTCTTCTCACCGTTTCGCACGTCCAGACGAATGTAATGCCAACATTATAACTCCACTCCGGTAATTTACCTCGAGAGCCAGAAAGAAATTTCATATAATTTGATAAACCCGTGCATTTTACTGTATTTTCTGAGTGGGTTATACCTACTTATAAAGATGTGTAGATGTTCTTTGTGAAATGTTGGATTCCAACTGGATTTTTTGTTTCTTCAAGCTTCTTGTCGTATACATCAGATGGCATCAGTTGAACACTTGGTCGCATGACAATTTAGATGGTGTCATCACGGAGACGTAAATGAATTATTGTCAGTTGAACAAGTCTGCAGTTCGAGATTCTATTCGCGAATCCAAAAGTCTATATAGACGCCATCAGGTGGGACCTTATACTCCCTCAGCTGAAGCCTCGGGATATAATCTTGGTCCCTGTGTAATACTGATAGTCTTTACTACCTTGGTGTATGAATAACTATTCTGATTCTACAGAAATGTTGATATTCTCCAGATATAATCAAATAGATACATGCAGATACCCGCTTTACAAAAATATTCGAGTTGAGGCTTCGTACCCCTTCGTGCATGGTCACTTTGGAGACCTGCAGAATATCTCTCCGTTCATCCAACGAACAACGAGACTTTGAAGCACATTGTCGATTGTTATCAAGAAATGTGCTCCCGAACTAACACCTGTTCTCTGCAAGTTGTTCAACTACTCTTACAAATTGGGGATATTCCCGTCCAACTGGAAAATTGCAAAAGTACAACCAGTTCCTAAAAAAGGCAAAAAGACCATACCTAGCAACTACAGACCGATCGCACTGCTATCTATTATTCCAAAGATACTGGAGAAAGCTATCAACATCGAGCCCATGAAGTATCTGGAACATTCAGATATTATAAACGATATAGGCAATATGGCTTCCGTCATCAGAGATCAACTGGTGATCTGCTCGCTCACGTCTCACATATATGGCAGCAATTAATCTATTGAAAAATATGGTGGAAGCTTAGCCGTGGCACTTGATATCTCCAAGGCATTCGATCGAGTCTGGCAACACGGAATCCTCGCCAAGCTTCCATCCTATGGCTAGCCTCCCTGCTAGCTAGTTTTCTCTCAAATAGGTCTCTCCATGTAGTGGTCGACGGAGTTTCATCTGACCCTCTTATCATAATTGCTGGTGTTCCACAAGGATCAATTCTAGCACCAACACTATTTCTACACCATATCAACGATTTGTTGGAAGCAACTTCATGTCCAGTACACAGCTTCGCGGATGATAGTACCCTCCATACCGCCTACTCTTCCAGGGCTCCAATACCTGCCAGACAAATCAGAAACGAACGAGGGAGAAATGTTGACAACATAAATATGGACTTGGCAACAATTAACGAATGGGGATCCAATAACTTGGTGAATTTCGATGCAAACAAAACACAAGCATGCCTTTTCTCTAGAAAAGCCGATCTCACTGTGCCCAACATTATCCCAAAAATTTGGTTTTCTGTTTCGGGCCAGGAGCTATTTCTCATCCAGTCAGCTGCTTATGATCTATGAGGCACAGATACGACCTGTCCTGGAATACTGCTCCCATATTTGGAGTGCAGCACCAAAACATACCCTGAAACTGTTGGATTCTGCCTCTTCTGAAATATCACCATCAATTGTTCCTTCCTTGGCAGTCCCCGCGAGATTAACCCGTCGAGCTGAGGCTTCGCACCCCTTCGTGGTCACTTTGGAGACCTGCAGAATATCTTTTTCCAAAGACTCGTTCATCCAACGAACATCGAATCTCTGGAACAAATTGCTAACGGAAGTGTTCCCCGAGGCATAAAACCTCCAGAAATTTTAGAAGAACACCAATTTCTACCTGACTTCCCTTGATTTTCACGATGTTTTCTGAACATTACAGGAAATCCCTTTTCGTGAGAACCAGAACATGAAAGAAAAAGGTGTTCCCGGAGGCATATAACCTCCAAAAATTTGAGAAGAACACCAATTCCTACCTTTTTTCCCTGATGGTTCTCACGATGTTCTCTTAACATTACAGGACCAGAACATAAAAAAATATATACCGCGTTATATAAAAATATATTCCCAATATATATTATATACACCAATTAATGGTATGAATATTTGGTATTTATACTTGGAGCTATATATACAAGTTGTACAAATAATGCCCAGCTCCGAACAGTGTTAATTGACTTTTCGGACAGTCAAACCAGCCAATTCGAATATTTTCATGCATCCACTGAAACTCAACTATTTACATCTATTTTCTCGATGCGTCGTGAAGCACCCTGTACGACCTCCTAGTACCCTTTTCGACAGTCTTTCGAAAAAAAGCACGATAAATGATCCCGCCACCCCGACAAGTCTCTGCCTCGCATCAAATGATGATTTATAGAGGGCGCTGTCAACGGAATGACTGATCCACTATGCTAAAGGACCGCGTAACCAATACATCGCCGAATAAAAAAATATGAAAAAACTTCCATAAATCATCCGTAATGCAGTCAAAAACCCATAGAAAATCATATCAGAGCGCTTTTTAACTTATTCGCAGGGTATGGAGGATGACTTGCACTGATCTCAGGCGGTTTCCAGATACCAGAATCGCGCCCAATAGGGGTGAATGACGAGTATAAAATATACTGGAATAATGGTTTTATTCGCGGAACTTGATAAATTATTGAGAACAGTTCAGAAGTGTTCCCATGATCGATGCTAAAGGTATGTTCCTGGTTGTACGAATTCCGCAAAATTGGCGGCAGAAAACATCCTAATGAAGTTGCAATTTCTGGAGTTTTTAACGGATTCGGATGAAATCATAACCACACAGTAGTTATGCATAAAATGTGTTATTGTTATATTTTGATAACCTCAAAATAGGGAGCAAACAGCAGAGGCTAAAAAAAATACCAGATTAGCTACAAATTTACAGCCAGTAAAAACTGACGTCATGATTCCGTAAGTAGGGGCAGACCAAAGCACAGTTATAAATTCTCAATCGACTTAGGAAACACATCACAAGAGTGGCATACAATGTTTTATCCAACAAGTGGAAGAAATCGTTTTTTATGAGATAATAATTGATAAGTTTTGTGATCAAATCAAAGCTACCTGCGTCTCAGTACCCTATAAATGTCAGAATTACTTGACAGTGACTTTTTTACATTTTGGTTAACGTAGGTTGTTTGTAAGGTTGCCACGACATAATACATTATTAGCAAATGTTCAAATGAATTTTGACACTTGTCAGTTTCCCCTGCAGAAAAAGGAAACTTTTTTGAAGAAAAAAAAAACGTATAGAAAATGGAGAAAAGTCCCGAGATGATGCTTACGACAAGGAGTTCAAAATGTTTGAGTCTTGGATGAATTCATTGAAATTGTCTATTGGCTCTCATTTGCAATAAAAATTATTCCCATCTTCGCGTTATGGACCAAATACTCGATGCTTCGCTGGACTATTCACCTTTATAAAAAAATCGACATTTCAATATATGGTAAACTAACGAGCTTTTTGAGAAGCAAATCACAGGGATACAAACCAAAGGACTCCAAGACATTAGAACGACCTGCTTGTAGATGCGATGAATTGGTCAATTTGAAAATAGAAAATATCTAAGACAAAGGGAAATATTTTCACGTAGTTCTGCCAGACACTGAAACCAAGGAATCGAGGAGTTTCACCATACTTGAAGAAGTATTTTCAGTCAACCTGATCAATTTGTGTGAAAAATACATGTCTTTGAGACCAAAGAAAACTAGTTCTAGCCGCCTTTTTGTTTTTTACAAAAATGGGAGGTGTACCAGCCAGTGTGTGGAAATAGATATACGTTGTCGAAGATACCTTCAAGAATTGCAAAGTTTTTGAACTTGAAGGAACCAGCACTCTGGTCTTAGGTGACTCTTTTGGCCAATGCAGGGGCTAACATGACTACTTTGAAGCGTCACGGAGGATGGAAGTCCTAGACGGTAGCAGAAGGATACCTAGAAGAATCGGTGCAAAACAAAATACAAATTGCAGAAAAAATTCAAGGTTCTAATGTGTAGGCGTTTTCCAGCACTATATCAGCAGCTGTACCGATATGGGAACATCTGGTTCCAATGAACCAAAGAATTTTACAATTACTTCAAATTCGAATAAACCGTTAGCGTTTTCCTTTAATTTCAATATCAATGTGAATCCTGCTTGTGATAGTAATAAATAAATAGAATACTACTTTTAATATGCATGAACGTGAGTTATGATCCATGACTCACTAGTGAGTTATTTGATAGTATACTTGTCTAAAATGACATTAATTAATAATGACAGTCATAACTGTCATGTGTTGGATAAAAATATAAATAAATATGTCAATCGAATTCGCATCTACATAGGGAAAATACCGCAGCAGAGAGAGTATAAAATATCAGGAGATAATATGACGTTATTATGGTCGCCAGCAACACAAAAGGCGATAGTTTATGATAACAGTGAGAAAAAGGCGAAGGCACAAAGAAAACAAAGTATATCATATCTCAAGCGAGCCAAGTAGACGGAGAGGCCAATTTTCAAATTCAATTTACGTAGAACAAAGCCGCCCTCTTTCCCCTCGACCGCTCAGCCACCCTTTTATTATCTTTTGTTTTATTCTTCGGAACGAAATATTTTGCTAGCAAAATTCCCTTGGTTATATAAAATATTGCTGCGGATCCCAGCAGGGGAATTTCAACTTTCATAACAACGGTCGATAAAAAAATGAGCTTTACGTCTTACCGATACAGAAGGGTTTATGCTAGATATTGATAAATATACAGGGTGATTTGCGCAGACCACACATTATTGAGCATTTTCAACTTGCAGGTTTTTATCTCTTATTTCTCCGAGCGCACGAAAGGATATTCCCTCCTAGGGAGGATAGGATGAGGAGGTAGGTGTTGGCATTTTTTGATAACATTTGGAGGTAACAAGTTTTGGTGGAGCATTGTTCGACATTATTTTTTCAAGGTTAACGCCGTAGGGGTGTGTTGACTGGGCCTGGAAAGTTCGTCTGACTGGTATTGCTAGTGATGGAATTATAGCAGGGATTTCTGAGGAATATTTTCCGTGGAAGTATCTATGAAAAAGTGAAAGGTCGCCGACTTTTCTAGTGTGTTCTAATAGGGTCAAGAAGTTGATGAGTGTGGCATCACCCACAAGGCGAATGGATCTTCTCTATATGGAATCTAAGAGCATCAGCGTATGTTTGGGTGCTGAACCCCATACATGAGAACAGTATTCTGAAACTGGCCGTATCTGTGCATTGTAGATCATGATGGAGAGCTGTTGAGGTGTGATGCAGATTTTGGCACGGAACAAGAATACGAGTTCTTGATGTGAAGCTGCTTTTGCGATGGATCGGACTATTGCTGATGGTAATACTGAGCATAGATATAGTGGTCTTGATGGGAATGGTGGTACCAGATATTGTTATATCAGGCATACTGATGAGTTACGCTTGTCTAGAGAATATACATCAGTCTTGAGTTTTGGTGACGATGAATTCAACTAGGTTGTTGGTCCCCTAGGCTGTAATTTTTGCAAGATCTTCATTGACAGCGTTGTTCTGCCTTCGTCATAAATTCTTTGTTTCCTGGAAAAAAAAATGGGAATTCTAGAAGAGAACGCAGTATGGAGAGTACTATCGCCTGCAAAGCTGTGGATAGGACAAGTAGTTGTTCCCAATAGATTGTTGGTATGAAGTAGGAAGAATGTTGGTGCTAATATGGATCCTTGTGGAACGCCAGAATTGATAGTAATGGTATCAGATGATATACTCCGTTCACCACCACCTGGAGCGATCTGCCTGAAATAAAATCCGATGAAAAATGGCATAGCTGAGGTGGTAAGCCGTATGATGATATATTTTGTGGAGCAGTCCTTGGTGCCAAACACGGTTGAATGCCTTCGATATATCTAACGCCTCAGCTAGAGATGAAGCTTGCCATATATTATGAGTGACGTAGGCGAGTGAATCTCCAGTTGATCTTCCGTATAGCGAAGTTTATTTGGCAGATCGATCTTGCAATTAAGCTCAATTGCAACATCGATCTGGCAATACATTTTATAACCTGTCAACTGAGATGAAATTTCAAACGTTTTTCCCGTCACACAAATATATTCATTTCCTAATCGTTGTCCCCTAGTTTACGAAGCTGAAACTTATTTTCATCGAGTGCCATGATCAACCTGTTCTTTCTGTTGTTTTAGAGAGAAACTAAATTCGGACCGACAAAAAGTATCCGGATCCAGCAAATTCAATTATTGAAATGGGAAAGCAATAACATTGGCATGGCAAATAAGCAGAATCGAGTATTTTTACGTATTCGGTTAGGGGTATAGCAACTGGTTCGTGCGGCGCTGTGTTGCCAGATTCTTCGCATAGTAATTGAAGAGTAATTGAAGAGAATTTAGAATAAGAAGTAAGTATACAATCTTTACTTAATATTTCACCATCACTATGATTATTTTGATCACTGAATTGAGTACTCACCACTAAATCAATTGTTTTTCAATTAAAGTATGAAAATTGACCAGATATCAATATACAGGGTATTCTCAGAGTTGAGCAATTGCTTTCAAAAGCTTTTAGAACTTGTTAATAGGATCAATTTACCAAAAATCGTTTTGCGTGAAAGTTGACAGATGAAGCAAAACAAAATCATTTGATACGATTCATATTGAACCCTGAGTTTTCCAATTTTATTCACTACCAATACTAGGGTATGAAAACAATGGACAAGTGAACATTATATCGGTGATAAAAAATTTTCATCGACTTGGAACTTCAAAACTGATATTATTTTATGATAAATGGGATTATTTGGACCAAAATATGGTGATAGGATATGCCTCAATATAAATTGCAGTGGAAAGAAATACAGGGCGTCAGATTTGAATTATTATTGTTTATGCTAATAATTCAAATGCATATGGGTCATTCTTCAAAACGGGGACAAATTGAGAAGGATATTCAATAAGAATGAAAAATGTGTCAAAATCGTTCAATATTCATCCAGTTGTCGTATTTGAACATAATATATCTCATATTGAACAGGCCAAGAATTGGATAATTTTTTAATCGATTTATGCTGAAAAAACTGGGAACTCTTCCCATGGAGTTGACGACCTCACCCATGGAGTTGACGATTTCATCCATGTAGTCGAAAACATTAACATAAACACAAAATTTCTTTTCTGTTATTACCTAAAAATAAATAACAATCTCATTAGAGTTTTGTTTTGATCATATAAATGTTAAATATTAGTACCTTCATGAAATGAATGAAGATTCCATGGAGTTGACCAACATGAAAATGATGCAGAAAATACTACATGTGCTTTCAAAAACTCCAGAATGAAAAACGGTTGAGTCGTCTAAAAATTAAAAACATTGGAAAATTGAGAGAAAAATGATAAATTTTCCGATTATTTGATCCGAAAAACAGCTTTCATTTCAAAGTATTGCACATTAAAATTGGATCATCTTTGAAGAGGAATCGATTCCTTCGTAATACCTGAGGATTCGCCACTTTCTTGATCATACAATTGAAATTCACCTCAGATAGATCTTCTTCTTGAGGCCAGATGAAAATCAAATTATTTTTGTTATAGGATACTCGTCTCATGAAGGTTATTTCATAAATAGCTCCATGAATACCATTTACTTGACCAATATATAATGAATCCTTTTGAGAACTTCTCCACGGGAAATGTTCTTCGGAAATCTCTGCTACCATACCTTCACTAGCAATACCAGTCAGATGAACTAGAAAAGCCCAGTCAGCACATCCTTTCGTTGTCAACCTCGAAAGATGTCGAACAGCACTTTATCAAAACTCCTTCATCCATAGAACGGCTAGGCTCTGGAATTCATTTCCTGAGGAGGTATTCCCACCAACATATAATCTCCAGAAGTTCAAAAAAGTTCCAATACCTACCTCCTATCCCTATCCTCCCTAGGAACGCACGATGTTCTTTGAACATTATAGGCATATTCCCTTTCGTGCGCTCCAAGCGATAAAAATAACAGTTGGCGTCTAACCTCCTTTGATATTTTTTGCCCTTTTGTTAGTTTGGCAACTTTAATTCTCGGAGATTCTCGATTTATTTTGTTAGATTGACTTTTCATTCTGTAGTATTTTGTTTTGTATCGTATTGCCTTATTCCTTCTGTACATATCTCGCTCTTTTTGGACATCTTTCAGTTTTCTCACTGTCTGGGAACGTTTTTTGAGCACTCTTTTCCTTCCCGCAGCAGATCTTCCTGATGAGCCTGGAATATTCTCAAGACGTTCATTAAATAAAGCATCCAATCGTGTTGGTGTTGATGGTATAGTAGTTTCTTCTAGGAGCCTATTCAAATCCTGAGTCCTTCTTTTTTTTATATATTCTGAAGATGTTTGTCTCCAGCATTTCCTTATCTGTCTTTTCTTTCTGTCGTTTCTTTCGTTGATTGTTTTGATTTTTCCTGCATTATTTCGTTTGATGATATCTTTCACGTTCTTTGCGCTTCGCTTCTTCATATAAATGAGGATCCTCTTATTCTTTCTCTCTTTCTTTGCTCAGACTCCCTTTTCTGTTTTCTTCATTTATCTTATGATTTTTCCTTTGTATTAACCATTATTGCTTCAATATACCTACACCGAATGAAAAAATCTGATGAAATATGAAAATATGATGTGAAATAGAATGTGTGCATCGCTTTTTATCACATTCTGTTCAATTGTAATAATCATCTGAACTTGACTATCATTGAATCTGAGCACATTATGTGATGTGGAATTTCAATCGACGCAATTTTCCGAAGTGAAACAACTCCATGGACTTGTTGTTCAACTCCATGGACCTCTAAATACATGGAGTTGATGTCCATGGAGTTGGTGTTCTATGGTTAATATTCAAATATTCACACTGCTATTAAACCTGACCTCAAATTATTTCTCATGCATGTAAGACATTATAAGTTATACATTACTAGGATATTCAATGAATCTTAATGGACTCAGTCTATTTGTGATCAACGACATGGAGTTGATTGTTAATAAAAATACTCACCTTGATTTCTAACTTTGTCTCCAGAATCCCGAATAAATTGCTTGAAGTTAACACGTTTTCCTGACAATCTTCAACTAACTGCTCCTGCTTGAAATGATGACACCTTGAAACATTACCTCAGGTGACACCTATCGGTAGTTCTGACAAAAATAACAGGCGTCCATGGAGTTGAGTTTCAAAATGGTGTCACATATTATTCATATATTTCACAATAACATCTCGGTGAAACTTCCTCTTTGCTTACACTCTCGTTATTGTTGAATCCCTTGAGAATATATATACTGAAAAATAGTTTCATAATAGGGTTTATTTAGGGGTTTTTGCTTGATTTCATTTCACCCATAGCAGCTGGTTACAGTCCATGGAGGTGGTTTCAAAGGAGCTTTTGCTTATAAAAATGGAAAAATATATGATTTTTTTCGTTCTTTTTTCAACTCATGTGAAGCACAAGTCATAAGCTATCATCTTCAATGTTTTTCAAGTTTCAACCTATTTGCTATATATTTTTCACATATGAGTTACATCATATTGTCCCCGTTCTGGAGAATGACCCATATATATTTATCAGTTGCTATCAAATTCGGCCCAGAGTCATAATTTTATATAACGAATATTATTTCATGCATTATTCTACAATCACAAGATATGCGTCACGTAAATGATTCCTGCATGATGGTAACTTTTTGATTTTGATTAGAAAATATGACATGAACGTCATTATTTCTACGTTTTATTGGTACTCTTGTTTGAACACGATATTTCCATCACCGTTTCCGAGAAAATCGCCATTGAATATAGTTCAGTGAGTAAATTTTGATGTGATTTTGGAGTCATCACATTTTCGATTGAAACGCCCTGTATCTTTTTCCACAGCAATATTTTGTTGAGGCGTATTTGGTCCTATTGCCATATTTTTTTCCGCCCTTCTCTGCATATTGTACACTTAAGATCTAATGCGAACATCTGTTTTTCATATTCATTATTTGTATATTCAGCTGGGTTTTAAATACCAAAAATACCAACATTGCCAACTCAAGTACCTACTAAATATTACGAATTTCAAAGCAATCAGAGAAGTATAATATATAACATTCAGATAAAGTTCTGTATTCGAATTATAATATGCATCAAAGATTCTTGATGATCCACTACACTATATATCTATCATATTGTACTCTGTAGGAGGAAATGAAATAAATACAAATACCCGGCGATAATGGAAAGTTTCTATGAATTGAGAAAATACAATTCTCAATTCAGTTAGTTGAAAAACTTTTCATCCTATTGAACGAACATATATCATGACCAGGTATTTGTTTCAGATCGACCCATGAAATGTATAGAATGAGTAGATCCACTTATTTTTAGGTAGACTTGGCAACATGCTTTGGTCCAGCCAGACTAGGGTGAATCTCTTAATATCGATCAGCTAGCAGCCCAATCAAACCCTGTGCGTGACAACTCTCACTCTCTATGGCCCTTCTCCACCCCCATCATCCCTATCCGGTCTGAGAAACCATACAGGGTGATCTATATAAGAATGCAAAGAAATAATCAGTAGGCTGTACCCACCGAAAGAAGTGACTCTTGATTTTAGTCATACTTCTGGAAACGGCTGAAATGTATTTAATTTAAAAATCCTCTAGAATTGAAAATTGACATTTCAGAGGATTTTTATTTTTCATGCTTTCCTCTTGGATGTACAACAGATATGGCAAATAGCAGGCAAATAGCCAGGAAAGCAGTTGTTTTCTGTTGACTATTCCACTCTTGATCTCGAGAACCAATCAGAATCGACCATTTTCATGGTTTCTTCTGTATTCTAGCGATATTTTTTGTTTATTAAATTTTATCGGACTTGCTCTACCAATACAGAAGCCGAATTGACCCACATGTGACCAACTAAACTCGTTTATCAGCGATAAAATTTTGACATCGTGTCTGGTCAAGATTGCTTTGGATTCATATCTGAGACAATAACCTATAAAAGTTCCTACTTTATTTTATTTACTTATAATTCGCGTTAGTGAGATATTTTGTACGAGAAGCGAGAAAATTTTATTGTGGCTGGACGTTTCATGTGTAATTTAAAAAGTTTGCATATTTGTTGACGGTCTGACACAACAATAATAGAATTCAAATTCCTTTTTGAAGTAATCTTTTTCAATTACTCAAGTTATTGTGACTGACTGACTAATATAATTACTAGCTGATGTGGCGCGAGGATACGAAGGTCGATGGTTCGAGCCCTCGGCGACGATATCTTTTTTTTTTAATTATTCCATGTCACATAAATTCAATTCATTTTGTTTGAATTGGATAGTAAATGTATGTGCACTCTTTTGAAAGCAACCATCTCCAAGATAATAAAAAAAATACAGTTTACCAAAATTGTACATTCCACTTTGTGAATAACTATAAGTAGGTAGTTAATTTCTAAAAAAGTAAATTCTGTATTTCATTACTATCATTATGTTCTTCTTCGCAATTCGAGTTGGAATATACTTAAATTATGTTTCCTATTTCTTATATATATATATTGTCTCATTCAATCATGAAATAGTCATACGAATACAACTCGTGATACTATTTTTCCTGGAAATATTCGTCGATTGACATACTCCAGCTTGCTGCTCTAATTTCGCTCATGTCATTCACGAAATTACTAGCTGTCGTAACAATCACCGAATATTTCTGGCAAAATATTATCACTTGTGGTATTATATATGAGAAAACCGAGTAAGAATTGATATTTTCATCACATAGAGAATGCGAATTCTCAATGTATATCCATTTTTTCATGAGCCATTATTTTCAGAGTTAAATTTTCCTGTGAGATTTCGTAATATTGGGATATTTTTCAAGAAATCACTCGTAACATACATCACCTTGTATTGTTTCTCTTTCTCCCCGGTCCACCCCCCTTGATTGCAGCAACACAAACACATCAGACGTTCTGTATAGTCTATATAGGATCGAGACGCAGGACGCAGCTTTGCATTCACTTCGTTCGTTATCCGCTCCTTGTATTTGCTTTCGCCCCACGTCCGAACAACACCCCTCGCTAATTATCCTGGCCTAATGTATGCACCACCCCAACCCCAGCATCCATCTTCCGCTTCATGATTCATCCCCAATAATGCCGGACCATCTCCGTGCTCCGCGTATATTTGAATACGAGGTGGTCGCACGTCAAGAGAACAAAGGAATATTGACATCGGCAGTCTGGGATGAATCGATATATGGATTTTTCAGAAAACATCCAGAAAACACCCAATTCTCGGACGATATTCTGTTAAGAATGCATAGCACTTTTGTCCTAGCAAGGAAAGTACCTATAAACGCATTTCCCGGAGAACTAAGAACTACATCGTTGTTAGTGTCACATAAACCGTAATAATATAAAAGAACATATAATTCGTAGGTCACTACATTAGGTATAATTACGAATTATATGTTTCACGGTTTTACCCCGTATAGATGATGTTTCCAGGGAGACAGGAAACAATGATGAAACCGTCACTAATAGTTTGAATATAATATTCGTTCAGTCAAAACCTTGTTTAAGTAGTTCGTATAAGCTACAACGATAAGGATAAGAAATAAGAAGAGCGATAATATAGGGTTAGGATCGTTGACCTAGCCTACAAAATGGAGAATTTAAATAACAATAAATTATTTAATGCCACAGCCGACAAACGATAGATATTCCAGTTCAACCTTCGAACCTGAAACACCCTGTATAATGGTACTAATAGGTGAGCACAACAAAATTGGAAATATGTACCGTTAAGCAGTGAGAACAATTTTATTTACAGATTTTCTGCAAAATTTCGAAATCCTCGAAAGTTATAATGCTCTGAAATTCTTTGGGCAATTTACTATAGTGAATTTGCATGGAAAATATGTCGTACCAATTCAATCAATATACAGGGAGTTAGGTATTTCGAATTCTCTTTGATAAAAATTAATGTAACTTTTTTGGAGTTCGGCACTGACCATATTTTGATATATCAAAGAATGACAATAGTATATTACATTATAATATGTGTTGTAAGAAGCATATTACACACGAATGGAAAAGTTAAGTAATTCCATATCGAAAGCATTCGACCGTGTTTGGCACGAAGGACTCCTCCACAAACTACCATCATACGGCTTACCACCTCAGCTATGCCATCTCTTATCGAGTTTTCTTTCAGGCAGATCGCTTCACGTGGTGGTGGACGGTGTATCGTCTGATACCATTGTCATCAATTCCGGCGTTCCACTAGGATCAATTTTGGCACCAACATTATTCCTTCTTCATATCAATGATCTGTTGGGAGTAACAACTTGCCCCATCCACAGCTTTGCAGATGATAGTACCCTCCATACTGCGTTCTCTTCCAGAATTCACATTTCTTCCCAGGAAACTAAGAACTCACGGCGCAGGCAGGTCAATGCTGTCAATGAAGACCTTGCTGAAATCACAGCCTGGGGAACCAACGACCCAGTTGAATTCAACGCCACCAAAACTCAAGCCTTTATTGTCTCTGGAAAGGCGGAACTCTGTATGCCCGATATTGTAATGTCTGGCACCACTATCCCCACCAAGCCCACGTTATCTTTGCTCGGTATTTCCATCAGCAACACTCTTTCATGGATAATCATGTCAGATCCATCGCAAAAGCTGCTTCACAAAAACTCGGGTTCTTGTTCCGTGCGAAAAGCTACTTTACACCTCAACAGCTCTTAGATTCCATCCAGAGAAGAGCCATTCGCCTGGTGGTTGAAGCCACACTCAGTGTTTTTTCATAATTAGTACTAGTATAGTTTTTTCATAATTAGTAGTAGTATAGTTTGTGGAATTCGTATTTTGACAACATGCATGTTAAAACACTGTTTCAACATGGTCAAACTATCAACTCAAATCACTCTGTATTCATGTTGTATGATTCAAGGTGGATTCAAGCCACTGATGCTTTATTCAAAGTAAGCCCATAATTTATATTTGCGGTATCCATGGGATAGAAAAACAACGATGTAAGGAGAATCAATAAGAAAATGTCACTTGAGATTGTCACATTTTTGCTAAACCCGTGTCCCTGGCAATTCACACAAAAGTAGTGGCATTTCGCTATATTATATCATACCAAGTATAATTAACGTCTTTGCAACTATTGTACAGTGAATTGTGGTCCCGCAATTGTGTTACTGCAATAAATCGAGTGGTGTTTCGTCTCATTGGTATATTGAATACGATACCATGCTACAGTCTGATGCTCTTGGAGTTAGAGCTTAACTAACTCCTGGTCCTTTATTCGATGACGTTCATATATACTGAGCGTCTCTCCTCTGACTATCAAAGGCAAGTTTGGGATCCTTTAGAAGATACTCAACAATGCACCTTGTTGACAACCCATGGTGACAGCAAATATCAAACTGAAATTTATGAAAACAGCTTTGAAAATGTTCTAGGAACAAGAGATCGAGGGAGAACCCCAAGAAATTGCTTCTGCAGTGATTCTTAACTTTGCTACTAGTGAAATAGAAATAGAAATCTGTATGATGCAGCTTATATCGCTTCAGACAAGGGTGTTCCGAAAAGAAAGCGCATAGCTATGCGGAAAATGTAAAGTTGGTATAAACTCCCTAGGAAAAAAATATGTCACATAATCTTCCTAGGGAATAATACGCCACTTCTGCCCCTCTTTTGTTACCAGAGAAAGTAACTTCTGATTTTCTTCTTATCACAACTTTTCTTTATTTCACTTCTTGCCGTGCATCTGATCAGTATTGTATCAATGACAAAAACTATCTTTGTTAAAAACTTCTTGAATTTATCAGCAACTTTTCAACTACATTCAAGGACAATATTCCCGTGCATCAATTTTCCCCCATCCCTTTTCTTCATCCCTTCCATTTCGGCCGCCATTCCGAAAGGAAAATCTCGAAGGAAAATCCACCCGCGCACACTGCAAATTTGCAATTTAAAATAGGGCTCCAAGAAGGCCTTCCATTGGCCGAAGACTTTAAAATCACTGCGCGGGGTAGAAAACAGGGGTCGCGCTTTGCGTATTCATAGGCTCGTTTACATACGTCTTTTTCTCCCTATTGGACGCGCATTTACATAAGGGGTTGTTTTTTATTGGTATGCGTTCACCCCTTTTTTGAGGGTTCGAAAGAAACGGAAGGGTGAAAGTATGATCGGTTCAGTCGACATTTTTTTATCGTAAGGTGTACATTCATTCTGGGTGAAGTGACTATTACTGTTTTTTGCTGAAGTTTTGTGAGGGTAAAGAAAAGCGACTTAAAGTATTTTTTATACTCATATATTCGATATACTTTCTGGTTCTTAAGTACGTATACACAATTATCTCACTGTTTCCAACATCAGCATGTCAGGAGTAACCATACCTTTGAAGACATCCATTTCGATGCTTGGTATTACTATCAGCAATATCCTTCCTTGGAAAAATCACGTGAGATCAATTGTGCATCCCAAAAACTTGGTTTCCTATTTCGGGCCAGGAGCTATTTCACTTCCAGTCAGCTGCTTATGATCTATAAGGCACAGATCCGACCTGTCCTGGAATACTGTTTCCATATTTGGAGTGCAGCACCCAAACATACCCTGAAACTCTTGAATTCTGTCCAAATTAGGGCAATTGGTCTCGTGGGTGATGCCTCGCTCACAAACTCACACACTTCTCTGGAACACCGTAGAAAAGTTGGCGATCTGGCTCTATTTTATAGATATTTTCATAGACGATGCTATTCTGAAATATCAACAATTGTTCCTCCCTTGGCAGTCCCCGCGAGATTAACCTGTCGAGATGAGGCTTCGCACCCCTTCGTGGTCACTTTGGAGACCTACAGAACATCTTTTTCCAAAGACTCGTTCATCCAACGAACAGAGAGGCTCTGGAACGAACACATTGCCAATGGAGGTGTTCCCCGAGACATATAACCTCCAGAAATTTGAGAAGAACACCTATTCCTACCTTATTTCCTTTGGTTCTCACGATGTTCTCTCTGGACATTACAAGAAATCCCTTTTCGTGGGAACCAGGACATTAAAAAAATATTTATATATATATATATATTAATATTTCATGATTCTATAAATCAACTCAACACTGTCAACAGGAAGATTGAAACGAATATTATATTCCCTTTCGTATTCATTCAATAAGGTATAGACGACTCCACAGGTGGTGAGGTTTGTTGGATGATATCCTCTGATGTCCACGCAAAATCCTGGAGATGAACACTTCATAAGACATGTCTAGGAACAACATTTCTTGAAGGAATGTTCTCATCTCGATGCCCTAGAAGTGGTTCGGATTCCACTATAAGCTGTAGGTCCCGCTCTTCCTAACCCCGCACAAGTTTCGACTTTTGGGGAGTTGGTTCCCAACTTTGAAGTAGCGATATACAAATTTTACAAATTTTTTTTACAAATCTTGTGTGGATTTGGTGGAACTTGAAGCAAAGGAAACAATAATGCATTGATTGTTTCGAGGAAATTCAACTGAGGAATAAACGCCTTCAAGATAGCCCAGATATCTTCACATAAATAAGAATTAGTCTCCAATATACCTAATGAAGCTTCGAATTCCCTTTTTATAGGCAGAGGATTAAATGTCTTTCCAGTCATCTACAAGTTGCCTGACTTCCTTCTCGTTAGCAAATAAGCCTGCTACACTTGCTGAATGTTCTTGTTATTGGGACAGGTTTTTTCCAGGGGCCCTATATACCTAGTGCATCAATTAATTGCTAGCTGAACACACTGAATAAACTGAAATGCACTTTTCCATCATATTTCTTATTCATCTTTCTGAAATATAGTGTGTGTGGAATTTGGATAGACAGTAGGGAATTGTTTCTGAACGTTTGGAAGTTGAATGCTCTGGGACCGTCTGGGGATACATCTTTAGAGACAAAATTTTAAAAAAGCCTTCAACGAGTTTTGGCGGAAGTGTTCGAGGTTGATGACAAAAAAATGTGCTGAGTGGTCCAGCTCGTCTGACTGGTATTGCTAAAAGATTGCTGAGAATTCTGAGGAACATCGTCCACATTATTCCCAAACTCCAAACGCTGGAGTTGGTTGTTATTAGCTTGTCGGAAGACAGTCGAGCCAGAATGATTTCAGTACAGTACCAAAATGCTGATGTGACTGGGCGATAATGTTTTTCATGATCAGAACCATTCAGAACTGATATCATCATCTCAGTTATTCAGACATAGCAGCATCATCAGGCTTATCGCATCTTCCTGATGTCTATATCGGTTGGTATTTGAGCGAGGTTGTCTGTTACCTTTATAATTATACTAGCTTCTACCCGCGATTTCGGTCCCATTGAAGCCCTCATCAGTCAGTCACAGATCATTATATATTCCAATAGATCTGAATCAATGGGATTCACTATTTAAAAATCACTATATACACACACTGGCACAATTAGGGGAACGGGTAAGATTTACACTAAGTTTGACATCAATTTTCTTTCGAACCGATTGCTCGATTCAAATTTTTTTTCTCACGAAATGTAGCTTCATTCTTCACGAATATTCCTGAGGAATAATCACCTTCAAACGATGAGTCTTTCCATCATATACAGGGGTGTGAAGAAAGTACGGATTTTTCGGTATTTTTTTAGACATTCTGTGTACTGAACCACTGATAATTGGAACGATTTCTCAACACCAAATTGGAGCCCAATCTATTCCGAATATTTTCGATTTTTATTCATCTTGATATCTCAATTATTCAAGAAAATACAGAGTTTCAAAGGAAAGGTGGATATTGGTATCAATTTTTACCTCAAAACTCAAATTGGATCTGAAAATGTGTGGTTTCTTGACTAACCTAACCTTACCATGACTATACCTCTGCCATAGGAGACAGAAGCAGTGAAATCAAAATGTTCATGTTGTTCACCTCGGCGATATAGTCTTTCCCTGCCATCTATTGAATTGGTGCAGATGCGGCTCTCATAATATGTTGAAAGAACATTGGCCCACTGGTCATTTTCAATTAATGCTACAGCCCTCGCCACATCAGTAGAAGTCAAATCTCTCATGTTGAATTTTCATTAATCAAATTCATGAATTGTTAATCGCTTGACTTTGACAATAATTAATTACATTAACAAAATAGCCAACGTTGATTAACAAAAATAGCATTTCACCAAAAGAACATTGGAGCAACTTTTATCACCCCTGCATATTCATGAGAGTATTCGTATATGTGTCTTTAAACAGTAAACCGATAGGTAAAACTGTGAACAATTCTCATCTTGAAGTAAAAATCCTTACAGAAACAAGTTGAAAAACGACACGTTCTCCCCAGTTCGAGTTTCGAGGTGGTAAAATTAATACCAATATCCTTTGAAACTCTATATTTTCTTGGATAATTGGGATATCAAGATGAATAAAGAACGAAAATATTCGGGATGGATTGGGCTATAATTTGATGTTGGAAAATCGTTTCAATTATCAGTGGTTCACTCCACAGGATGTCTTAAAGAATACCGAAAAGTCCGTACTTTCTTTACACCCCTGTATATGATATAAAGACGAATCGTTTGGAGGTGGTTATTTCTCAGATATATCCGTAAAGAATGAAGCTACAATTCGTGAAAAACAAATTTGAATCGAGTGATCGGTTCGAGAGAAAATTGATGTCAAACTTAGTGTAAATTTTACCCGTTCCCCTAATTGTGCCAGTGTGTGTATAATGGAGTTTCAAAAACTGATAATAATAGTTGGTCTCACGAGCTGGAATGCAAGATGCGGTGTTAGAAAGGAGTATACCAAGCTACCCAAACACAGCAGCGATTAGATGACAAAGTTCTTTTTTTTTTTTAAATTACTTGAAATTTCAATGCGGGCCATATAAACTCTCTGGCCATATATGGCTCCACTATACCTCAGAACAAATCCTGCTATTTTTTTATCACTCGAACTGCCAAAGGTCGAGAGAACATTATAGGAGCCCTCAAAACCGTTCTCTAACCTTTTTTCATCATTATCGGCCAATCTTCCTCACCATTTGCATTCTAACAACCACCCTCGCGTACTAGGGCGCAAAGGGCACACACATATATCGTCGGCCGCCGACAAATGCGAATTCGGTGTCTCGAAGGGCGTTCGGACACATTCAAATCCCTTTTCAACCGGGGGTGGAATCCCAACGACCAGGGGCGTACCGCGAATTCCACTTTTTCTATCTCTAGGCGCGCACGAAAGAAAATTCCGATCGAAGAACATCGTGCGTACCTATAGGGAGGATATGGAGATGAGGTAGTTATTGGAATATTTTTTTGAGTTTTGAAGGTTATAAGCTGTTGGGAATACTTCCATTGGCAAAGAGTTCCATATCTTCGCCGTTTTATACATGCAGACGAAAAAGTGTTGGTAAAGTGTTGTTCGATATATGTCAAGGTTGACAACGGAAGGATGTGCTGACACTGCTGACTGAGCTTGTCTAGTTTGTCTGACTGGAATTGCTAGTGATAAAATAGCAGAGACTTACAAGGAACCTCTCCCGTGGAAATATATTTATTGAAAATTTGAAGGTCGCCGACTTTTCTACGGTGTTGTTATAGTATGATATATGACAAAAGTTGAATAATGTCTGTAGGGCTATGATACTTGTCTTCAAACCAGGATGTTCAGAGTTGGAGTGACAGAAGCTTAGGGGAGGTTCCGCTCAGCGAATTATAGACTAATCAGAAAATTATTGTATTATTCACTAAAATGTCTTATTAACCTACCAAAATATGTTTTGGTCTTCATGATGTTGTAGCCGCAGTTCCACATTCACTCTACTGTACATTGACTGAGGATGACCATTTGAATGGTCGAAACGTCTCAAATTCAGTGAATGAATGAAGCAGATGGACTACTTCAGAAGATTATGTTATATGGTTATAGGAGGTTAGTGATGTCACTGATGAGTTTATGTTGATATTAAACGTATTTCTCTGAGATGTCAATCATACGAAATTGGTCTAATGAGTGCATATCACACTGTCTATACCAGGTGACACAGACTCATGGTATACCCCTCTTTTCCCGTTTGTTTTTCTTGCCATATTTCTGAATTTCGGAACATCGAGAAATAAGAAACCTCTGGAATTGAGAATTGACATTCTCTCTCAAATCGGATAAATGATATGATGAGTTGATATCCGAAATGAGTTGATTCGAGTGTAGTCATATTACGACCTGTTTGTGAGAGATGTAATTCCCATATCACTGATATGGATAATTTATTTTTCATGCTCCCCTTTTGGATGTTCAACAGATATGATGCAATGTTCGACGTGGCGAATAGCCAGGAAAGTAGTTGTTTCCTGTTGAATATTATGTGCATATATAGATATTTTTATCTGAAGAAGAATGCAAATTCTCAACTTCAGAAGATTTTGTTTTCAAATTCTTATCGTGTGTGTTCGATATAGATCTGATGCAATGTTCGCCGTAGCATATAGCCAGGAAAGTAGTTGTTTTCTGTAGAATAAAGCGAGAAAGAATTGATATTTTCATCACATAGAGATTGCAAATTCTCAATCTATTTCTGTATTTCTGAGAATATGTCTTTTCAATACTTTCACCCAATCAAGGAGTTGAAAGTTGAAGGATGGAGAATTTTTATTTTCATAGACCATTAATCGCAGATTCGTGATTAGATTTTTTCAATTCATAATTTCTTTCCACGTCCTGTATGATGAACATCTAAAAATCGCATGAAAATATTTCCTAGGATAAAGAACTCTGAAATTTCATAGTTTGAATGTTAAAAAATGCAAATTTCGAAGCCCTCTATATGTTTTTTATGTCCTGGTTCCCACGGGAAGGAATATCCTGTAATGTTCAGAGAACATCGTAAAAACAAAGGGAAATAAGGTAGGAATTGGTTTTCTTCCTGGAGGTTATATGCCTCGGGGAACATCGCCCTTGGCAATGTGTTCTAGAACCTTGCTGTTCGTTGGATGAACGAATGTTCTGCAGGTCTCCAAAGTGACCACGAAGGGCTGCGAAGCCTCAACTCGACGTGTTAATCTCGCGGGGACTGCCAAGGGAAGAACAATTGTTGATATTTCAGAAGAGCAGCGTCCATGAAAATATCTATGAAATAGAGCCAGATCGCCAACTTCTCTACAGTGTTCCAGAGAAGTGAGTGAGTTTGTGAGCGAGGCATGACTCACGAGGCGAATGGCCCTTTTTTGGAGAGAATCCAACAGTTTCAGGGTATGTTTGGGTGCTGCACTTCAAATATGGGAACAGTATTCCAGGACAGGTCGGATCTGTGCCTTATAGATCATAAGCAGCTGACTGGAAGTGAAATAGCTCCTGGCCCGAAACAGAAAACCAAGTTTTTTGGATGCACTTTTAGCAATTGATCTCACGTGATTTTCCCAAGTAAAGTTATTGCTGATACCAAGCATCGAAATAGATGTCTTCAAAGGTATGGTTACTCCTGACAAGCTTATGTTGGGCACAGTGAGATCGACTTTTCTAGAGAAAAGGCATGCTTGTGTTTTGTTATTTGCATTGAAATCTACCAAGTTGTTGGATCCCCATTCGAGAATTGTTGCCAAGTCCTTATTTATGTTGCCAACATTCCTTCTTCGTTCGCTTTTGTCATATAATATGTTCATAAGAAGAGATAATATAATTTTCATTGTCTTTTGCCAATTCCTCGAGTGATAGTCACATAAATTCGATCACCTTGTATGGTTCACTTCATCCTGCTGTATCTGCACGCCCCTGTTTCCATCCCTCATCCCTTCTCGAGTTGGTCACGTTTTTCTTCTTCTCTCTTCTCCCAGAGGCACAATCTCACGACGATCATGCTATCAGCTCTCCTGCAAAACGCAAAAATTATAAGTGTTATGAGTGGGCGATGAGCGACAGGCAACAGGAATCAGGAATGTGGGTTCGGGTATTGGAAACAATTTTCTATGAAGACATCATGTCTGAATTGGATAACCAAAATAGTTAGCATCGATGAAACCCGATTACCTAACCTAAGATTTGTCTCAAAGGACAGTTCACACTAACTTGATATAACTGTGATGAAAGGTTTAACTGGACACTGCAACTGAAAAGTCTCTTCACCTCAACCTTACCTCAAATTTGGTCTCAAATTGAACGTGACTCCATAACTAGCCAAGAAAAAAAAAGATAATGCTGAAATTTTAGGAAAAGCTATTTCAAGAAGATGTTGCACTTTCAAGCCGCGTGCAGCGTTCCATTGCACAACTCCGTCTTTTTTCAGTCGAAAATGATACGACCGATTCAATATAGGGATGGAACCCTGTATGTAACGCCATCTATCCGTAATCACAAAACTAAGATCATATTTGATTTAAGCATGATGAGAAACCCCTGTATACCACATTTTTTCCATTTCTTGCGTCTCTGGCTAAAGTTATTCAAAAAACACAAAAAAATTCAACACCCTGTATCTTTCAACCGATGGCCTCGCGAACCCGTGTTCATGGGAACTATATTGTGTGGAACTATGCAATGTACTTTTTTTTGTGTCACCCGGTATACAGGGTGGCCCACTTATGCTCGCTCGGACCATAGCTGCTAGGCTGATAGAGATAGAAAAAAAATTCATCAAAAGTTACTGGAGACTTCATAAGCTACTCTTCAAAATTATTTTCTAGTATACAGGGTGCACCATGAATCCGGGGTGAAAGAATCGATCGTTTTTTTAAATGGCACACCCTGTATATTATTTCATTTTCGCAATCTCTCTCATGTGGGCTTCACAAACCTTTTTGGTTTTTGAAGACCAGATGCGACGTTGTCGAGTTATTAACATTTTATTCAAATTTGACGAGAAAACATGGATGTTGAAAAATATTCAGGGAAACTATATTTTCGAAGTTTCATGAACAAAACTGGGTATAGACACTTAAAGTATGTGTAGAAACTCTTTTTTTTTTTTAGGTAAATAACGATGAATCAATTCAACTGCACATTCTTATTAAAAAACAATAACAAACATGGAGAAAATTCCATTCTGCTGGATACATTTTTGAGCTCGATGTTTAATCGAATTCCTTACTTTTGACAACATTTCTGGGGTTATATTTGCAATAGTTTCCCTTATCCTCATCTTCATGTTTTCTTTCGTTGTTACTGGTTCCGAATGCACTTTGTCCTCTCGTTTGTCCTTAACATAGCCCCATAAGAAGAAATCGCAAGGGGTCAAGTCTGGCGACCTTGCAGGCCAGTGTATTGGACCTCCTCTACCAATCCACCTATCCTGAAAAAGCTCATTCAACCACTGGCGAACTGGTGCCACAAAATGTACTGATGCACCGTCTAGTTGAAACCACATATTATTCAACATATTTTGTGGTACACGTTGAAGCATCGCTCCCAATTGATTTTGTAGAAAATCTTAAACTACTACTACATTCACCACACCATCAAAAAAGTAGGGGCCGATGACGTAATTATCAATAATACCTCCCCAAACATTCAAAGACCATCTTTCTTGGGAAGTGATTCTGAATAAATGAGGATTTTGATCCGAATAATAATGATAGTTATGACGATTCACTGCCCCATTCTTGTGAAATGTAGACTCATCAGTGTAAAGAACCTTTCTCGAAAAATTTCTGTCAGTGTTGATCTTCTCAATTAACCACCTTCAATGTTCTATTCTGCGATTGAAATCCTGTGGTAGAAGTTCCTTGTGTAATTGGATATGGAATGGATGAAATTTATTGTTCATTATTATGCGCTGTACTGAAGTTCTTGAAATGTCTACATATTGGCTCAATTCTCTGCTACTTATATTCGGGTTTTCAACCACAGCCGTCAATACCATCATCTCGTTCTCTTCGGATAAAACAGTAGCTCGCTTTTTATGTTTCAAATAATTCTCTGTACCACTACTATTGATTCTTACAGCTAGATTTGAAAAGCAGTCAACTTTTGGGCGTCTTCTGTCAGGATACCGTTGGGCATATAATTTACTTGCCAAAGACAGTTCTTTTGACACTCACCCAAGATGTTTATCATTTCAATCAATTCGTCCTTTGAATAATTCATCACCAAACAGTAATGTTTCACACCAAGAAGAGTAACTGACAACTGTATATGTCACTAAAACTTCGGTTGAAATGTAATTGATGAATCTGTCAAGATGTTCATCTGTTTTCAGTGATTGTTTTTCATTCATTTCGAAAGAGTGATAAACAATAATTATCCACGTGAATTGAGCTATCTGAATAAAATAATCAAAGATTGACTTCTGAAAACATTTTCAATGAGAAAAGACACTTCAAACACCTCATCGAACACAATTTCTTCCAAATTCAATCCATTCAAATACTTTGAATCATAAATATCTTCAATATACGTTCGTAAATGTTTTTGATTGAAAAAAGTATGATTTCGTCGTTATTCGCCTATCGAAGAGTAACGTTGGATACGGTCTATATGGTATCACCGAAAAGCCCATTGGATGAGCTTTCAGATTATGAAATAATATACAGGGTGATCCATTTGAAAAAAATGAGTTTCGGCGATTTGGAAATAGCGAAATTAGGTCCTTATTTTGAAACACCCTGTATATTTTGATTGAACCCAAATAATGTCTGAGTTTCTACACATACTTTTAGTATCTGTATAACCAGTTTTGTTCATAAATCTTCGAAAATATAGTTTCCCTGAATATTTTTCAACATCCATGTTTTCTCGTCAAATTTGATTAAAATGTTAATAACTTGACAACGTCGTATCTGATCTACAAAAACAAAATAGGATTGTGAAGCCCACATGGGAGAAATTCCGAAAATGAAATAATATACAGGGTGTGCCATTTAAAAAAACGATCGATTATTTCACCCCGGATTCATGGTGCACCCTGTATACTAGAAAATAATTTTGAAGAGTAGCTTATGAAGTCTCCAATAACTTCCGATGAAATTTTTTTTTCTATCTCTATCAGCCTTGCAACTATGGTCCGAGCGAGCATAAGTGGGCCACCCTGTAGGTTCGTATATGTATCTATAATTACTTCATGCAACAGACATCAAATTCAAGGCTCCATTCTTGTCTTACCTCAATAATATCGGCTACATAATGCAAATTGCATTCAACATTGACTGTAATTGTTGAAAAAGTGTAAAAGAATGGTGTTATACAGGATAACTGTCCATTTTTATTGACGCTGAGTAATTTTCACATGCCTGGTATGTCGAAACCAGATTGGCGCGCCTTTAAAGTACACACAGTAATACAGGATAAGTCAAAAGTCTATAGTTTACCTACCTCAATATACCACAAACTGAATACAAAATAAACGAGTTTTCAAAATCATCTTGTAATATAGCAACTGTGTCGAAAATCTAGGATGAATTTTGTGATTTTCAATATTTGTATAGTAGATAAAGAGAAATCAGATGATTTGTCCACGAATCTCACTGCTATAGAAACGAAGAGAAAAATAAATTCAATCGAAAAATCTGTAAAATTTTTGAGAGATAAACAGGTATAGATACTTTTGACTAACCCTGTAATACGAGCAAACATTCGTTTTTTGTACATGCCATCATGACCAGTTTATGAATATTCCTTGTCAACGGAGAAGGAATTCAGAAAGAAAGCTGCATGAATAACAAGATTTATGCTCTCGATATCAAAAAGTTTATAATTTATGGTAAAACGAGAGCTTATTAACATTCGCACATATAAATATTAAACATTTAGAAATATTAATAAGTTAGAAAAAGCTACTCGGAATATATTACAATACGGTTAAGGTTTTCTTGATTTGTAATGGAAATACAGATTGGCTTGAATTTATGATTTATATTCTTGATATGATGACAGTTTAAGACTCATCAATATATTTATACCTGTTCCTGATATGATTTTTTTCTCATCCATCATTAAAATCGAAAGAGTCTTATATTTAATTTGATCTGATGTATTTTGGAAATTATTCTTTGTAGAAATTGTTATGATTTGATAGATAATCGCATCAGTTCACTTGACTTCGAACATTTTTTCAATATCCAACACGTAAAATAAGAGACTTGTCTAAGTCGAAATATTTCTCAAAGATTGAAGAATTTGACCTATGTATGTTTAAAAATTTGTAGATGTGATATGTTAAAAAAAAGCATAATGAACTTCAAAACTTCACAACTATTAATTATTTAAAATAGTACCTATATACTGCAAGTGTCGACAACCAGTTTCAGCCACTTATGAAATATATGCACGTTTTTGAAAAATACCTCATTTCTTCAAGTGTTTCTTTTGACTTCCAAAGATATGAACAAATTTGCAAATTGCAATCAATCTTGATCGCGTTGTGAGGTAATTTTGTTCACAGAAGGCCATCATGAAATGATACATCTAACTCAATTCAAATACCATCTTTATAGTATATCTTGACAAAAATATGAATACTTTATTCTATTTTCCAAAATACGAGGGTATATAATAGCCACCTATATCTGTATAATTTTGGTTATATGTTGTGAGAAACTTCATGAGTTTTGGCACCTTGTTATAGAAATTTTGTGGTTAACCGGGACGGTCCCATAGGGGGAGGGGGCTGGATAGGGGGTTCCTCTACCCTCCCTCAATCTTTGGAAAGTTGGCAAATTGTATTTGTGAAGATTTCACAAAAAAACCGGTTCATGGAAAATATTTGTTTTTTCCGACTTCAAACTATCGGGATTTCCTATACTTCAAACTAGAATCTCCAACTTCAAAATCATGAAATTTCGATTTTGTAGTAAATATTTCCAAGTTTAGACATGAAAAAAAAAATACATTTTTAGTTTAGACTATAGGAATTTTCAACTGCAAACTCGAACTTTCTGACTGATGAGTGGAGAATTCAAAGCTTGAAGTCGAAAAAATTTAATTCAGAATTCTGAGATGGAAATCCAGATTCAATTCGGAGAATGCAATTCCCAGTTATACATCAGGTTTTTATTCTGAATTTCCGACTCGTATAGCTCATATGGAAAATAAATTTTCTTGTATCCCAGTATTCCCAGTTCAAATTCGCAATTTCGAAATCTCGAAATTGGAAAATTTAAAAATGAGTTGGCAAAATTCCCTTACTGAACCATCCCCAGAAATTTTCTCTGGCGAGAAAATACCATATAGTTGCATAATCAAACATTGTCCTTTTCTACATCATTTGCTAATAGTATATTATTCGACGAGCGTGTAATGATGGTCATTACTCATGAGAATGAAGTTTGCGACGTGAGCCGCAGGCGAACGTCGTAATCATTCGAATGAGTAATAGCCATTACACGCAAGTAGAATACTATACTTTTTCTATGACTGAGTGATGAACTGGTTGAGTTCATCAGCAGTGAATATCTTCGCTTTCTTTGACATATTTATATCGATCAGATTTCCTTTTCAGAAATGCTCGTAATTTCAAATATTTGTCAATATTCCATTGAAATTGTGCTTCTTAGTATATGCATGGAATACTGTGACCACAAGGAGGATGCTTTGTGTTTAGCTGCTAATTCACCAAAATAGGCTAGCAGTACATTTTCCGAAAACGAATTTGCAAGTTTTGCTTATCGCCAAACCACTTCATACCTTTTTTTAGATTCCTCGGGCAAAAGGCTGATTGTACTTGAATTGGCAGCTTTCGAAACTTCTGATAGTGGAGAGCAGTTGAATTCATTTTCGCTTTCTGAATCCATATTTGTACAAAAAGTCAGTTCTAAATCACACCAGATAGCTATTATCAAATTATGACATTTCATGACGAGTCTGATTCAAACGTTCCACTGCATGCCCCATATTATCATTACAACTGCTGTCAACTGTTTTGTAGATAATGAATCTGCTTTGTTGCTGATTGGCTATAGCCTGTTGTGTAAAGGCTCTTACACACGGGGCGTGGCTTGTTTTGTGTAATGCATCCAGTTACCCAACAAAAATGTTACATTAAAAGGGTCTAGTTTTCAACAGCCATAAAAAAAACATTTTTTCTTTGTGAGCAACCTGAATTGAAAATCTATGAACAGTAAAGCAATGACGCGCGATTACTTTTTAATTAGTGCCGTATGTTGGAGACTGTTATACTGTGTATACTATATTTATATATCTAAAAATGTGGTTTATTTGAATTTTGCCATAAAAAATGTAAGCGTTACATGCAACTTTCCATATTATTTATTAGAAAGTTCTGATGAGGCGCTGACATGCGTAAACCATTTATCTCCTGTTCAGTTATATTTCTTCTTGGAACACCTAATGCGAATGTCATTCATTAGCATTTCTCAAACATGAGCACTAGTTAATGTACAGGGTCATTCAGAAGAGCACCAGCACCAACTTCATATTGCTATTACATAATTTTGCTAGATTCTTTGGGATTGTCTCTCCTCGTATATTGAAATGACAATCATATTTTATTTTATAGAAAGAAGGAGAGAGAATCCCTGATAATTTAGCATATGAATGTATGTACCTCCTCGATCAACCTATAGAGACACCATTGAAAGAACGCATGATATTTTTCATCAGAATAATATAATTCTTGGGCAACATATCTAAAAAAAGCTATACTCGTTTGTTTTTGCGATAAGAGGTCGATAAAAAAAAACAAAATTCTATCGTTCATGTTTGAAACCCTTGATTGGGTGTGAAATTATTGAAGAGGAATATTCTCAAATATATTATGAACATCTCCATAATATATCTGAGAATATTACTTTTCAATACAAGATATACTTATTAGACTATACAGTGCTAGTCAAAAGTCCCCTCCCCCCTCGTATCTTTTGAACGGGTATACTTATAATAATGGCCTTGTGACGTCATTTATGATGACTATTGCGTCACCTGTTATGACCAGTTGAGAAGCCTACATCCGTTTATTTCCACCCTTCAAATTTCATTATTATAAGTATACCCGTTCAAAGGATACGAGGGGGGAGGGGACTTTTAACTAGCACTGTATACAAGAAATACCTATGGAGACTGAAAAATATCTCTCATGGACCCTGTGATGAGTTTGATAATCTAAGTAAATATTGTTATACATATGGTGTATCTAGATGACACCAAAAAAATTAAGCGGTGATTCTGTGATGAAAATCAAGGTGTTACTTGGTCTAAAATTTTTGATAAACTTTTCACCGGAAAAGTTACATTAGAAAAAGGTTTTTTTTCTCATTGTCCCTGTATATTTAGCTAAGTACCCTAAACTTAGTAGAAGTATATGAGAATTTGACTTTACTAACTTTTTCATCTCTGCATTTTTTTCCGAAAAATTGAGTATTACTATAGAAAATAAAAAAGGAAACATTTTTTTAAATCTTCGGAGGGGTGTAAGTTGCCTGGGAGAGATTTCATAGGAAATGTAATTCCAAACTCCCACTCTAATTTTCAACACAGAAGCAACACTCTAATATTCTCGGTGTTATTTAAATACACCCTGTATACATATACTATACCTCTGATGCTATTCAAATTCGGGATACCTTCAATTAACTACTAAATCATGTGGTCATGAAGTCGTCCGAAAAATTCAATCATTAAATTTATTTCACGAAAGCATTAGAATTGGGTACAAATTACTTGATACATGAAATAAACGAGCCCCTACAAAATGAAACTTGTCCGTAGGGAAATAGTAGATTGTTTTATTAGGATCAAAAGTGACACTTTGTTTGACAAGCGAATTTTGCATTTGCGAGGCGGAGCGTTTAGCGAAGCCGAGCGAAAGCAAAATTTGCGAGTGCTATTTTTTCTGCAACCGAAACAATTAACTCAAATAAACATGTGAAGTAACCACCAATGCCGTGCCATATGTATGCAATGCAACAAATATCGACAAATAATCCATGTGGTGAGAATATTCTACCTGCATTAACAGCAGGTTAGGTTCACGGAGAAAAAATGTCATTGATCACAAATCAAAAACCACTTCTCCCAAGCGAAAACCTCAACAAAATAGGGGACGAGTGAACTATGCATTTGAAGCAAATAACTCGAAACTTTTGCCGAGGTAATAACGTTGATACTTACAACTAATAGTTTTAATATTCAACGTAAATTACCAATGATTTGAGATTATTTTATAGCAATAACTCTGTTCAACTAGGACGAAATGTTTACTTATTTATAACTCATAACATATATGATGAACACAAATGGTCGCGTTTTTATATCAAGTGATTGGCATTTGCTTCAAGTGACCATAATGTATAATCCCAAATCATCTCTCAATTAGCTCTCAGCATCACCTTCATTGCCCATTAATGTATGTATCATTCATGATGTATTAGCACATCATTTGAGACAAATCAGTTTTCTGTTGGAAGCAAATCGTTTCAATTTTGTTACTACTGGGTGTTTGTATTACTGCAAAGAAAATTGTCTATATCTTTCAAATCATCATTTATTTGTCACAGATATTTTTCGATTTGTTCCCATTGCTTTTCATTCTAAGTATTCAATCGGTTGTGGCCTCATCAAAACAACTTTGTAATTTTTCTAGTATGGCTCTGGTTCCATTTCTGTTTTGATTGCCTTTTCCAACTGCGATTATCTGAATGAAGGGTAGACAATCATCTGATCGTTGTCATCATTCCATTTGAAAGGTATCGCCTCCATCACTTTGCCTGTCTTCACAAATTCCACTATTACCCATGGCATAGCTGCAACATGAAAAATTATAAGACTTAAATTGTTTTATTGATTGTATGATCTGAATTCACAAACATAATAGCTTGAAATTTCATTTGACTTCTGAGACAAAGAACATACGAACATCAACTATAATAACTATCCTATAAATTATTTACCTAGGATGTACATCCGTACCTTTACCTCACCTAAACCCTATATTTAATTCACAAGTTATCATTATTATATTCACACTTACCTAAAAAGTCCTCATAGAAACTCTCAAGTCCCCATTCAAGCAAAAATTCGTATAGTATTTATAAGTATTATCCTGATCTCCTATATTTTATGGTCAGAATGAAAGCCGGTCACAGTAACTAAAAACAAATCTCACCTCCGAGCCGACATCGACCCCACCACACCGCCCATCGGTGAACATTATTGCGATGTTGCCAATAATGGTGGACTTTTTAAATTGAAAAAGAGAATGAGCGAAATAATTATTGAATGTCATCGTGATATTTATGACGAGTTCTTGGTAAGAAGAAACAAAAAATGGCGACTAGGTGAAAATATAAGAACCCTTACATCAGGATATTTCTGATTACTTATAACTAACTAGGTATAGGTACTGTAGGTAGGTAGTATCAAAAATCAATATGAGCTCTTGTAAGAATATAATCATTTTTTGTTTTTCAACAAAAGCCTACGAGTCTGTAGGAGAATCAATAGTAATCTTTGATCTTGGCGTTATTAGTGTTCATTTCCTCATAATATATCGCCATCTATCAGTATATTATATTATTGTATACCTAATATCTTAGATTGTTTATTCATTTCTATTATTTTCATGTTGAATTATATCTACCTATTATCTGATGTTGTATGTCTGGTATGTACCTATCTGAATTAGATATTCTACTGATAAGGTTAGAAAATGATCCAATACATCTCAAACTTGCGTACCTAATTTGGGGAGTTATATCTAGCAATCGGCAACGATGTCGGCTCTATGGATTTCGGCTCATGGAGGCCAAGTGGTTTTTGATTTGTTGGAAATGAGAATGAACTGGTTATCAATTAGAGATATATTTGCGGAATCGAATGGACCGCAATTTAATGGCGAATAGGAAAGCATTTTTCTCAAATCAACTGTTATTGACCAATCTATAGTAGTTTTGTTGTGGACAATTAATTTTCATTTTTGCACAATGAAAAGTCGTTAATCTCAAACTGGTGCTGTTTTGTTAGTTGAAAAGCATCTGATTGGCTGCAAACAGTTTCTATTCTGACGAACAATCATTTTCATTCATAACAAATGATATTACTATTCACCCCATCAATAACATGATTTGAGACAAAATCGTTGAGAATTCACTACAAATGATGAAAATGATTATTTTAATTGTTTTACCGCAAATCAGTAGACGCTTGTTTCAAATTCAGAAACTTTTATGGTAGGTGAGCGATACCAAATGAATCAATAATTTTGGTCCAGTTATTTTATTTTTCACAGGCAATAATAGTTTCGCTGGTGATCAATACAAATTTCTGAATGAAATAATCATTTAACCCATTTTTCTCAGTGTTTGCTAGGATGTTCGAATTGTAGTTTCAATATAAATACAACCACAGACACAGAGTGACATATTTGTGTATGGACCAGGTGCTCTAATGGCAAATACCGCGCCAGTGCCAGCTATAGGAACAAGACGTGGAAAATGTTAGGTTAGTGAGCATATCAACAATGATAATAGAGATTATTTATTCCTCTCCATACTACACTGTGTTCGACTTGACAATCAAATGAAGCTAAACAATATCGTTGTTTGAGACAAAAAAACTATTGCTTGCCGTGATTATTCAAAAACAAGTTATCCATCCCGAGAATAACGAATGAAATACAGATCACGCAAGTATTTGAATCTTGAAGGCTTCCCTGATCAAAACAAAAATACTTAACCGAGATGTTTATAATTTAAATACTAAACTATAATAAGGTGTATTTATATCTCCAGCATGGGTATGAAATGCCAAATCTGCTAAAATCGGAAACGAATCAGGTATGCGTCTCAACCCAAATAACCAACCGTCACAATGTTGTTTATTCTTGATGACGTCCAGTAGATCCTTTTTAGTTCCTAGGAGCTAAAGTTTAACTTTAATTTAATTATACATATGTATGATGATCAATTCAGCTTTCCGATTTCTTCTGAAATGTTCCTTGAACTAATTGTATGAGTATTGAGTATATTAAATAGATTCAGTTCAGCTGTCAAACATGACCATAAATGAGGTTTGCCTCCACATAGGATATTCTGTATACCCTGTATTCAGGTAGCAGACATGTATTTTATATGCGATTGTTTTCGATTGCGTTTAAATACCACATTAGTCTCTTGTTTACCCACCGAAACTGAGCAACCCTGACTTCCTTAATGCCTTTAGGTCTTGTTATTTTTATCAAGATAATGATTTGAATATTTGCTGGTCGTTATAACTGAATATTGTGAATGCGAAAATTTCATTCACCTGTTGCCGTATAATGTTAAGATTAGGGTACCTTGTCCTGGTACAGTCGTATACAATACAGAGTAGTTCAACGAACACTTATTTACACCCCGATTTAGGGATCCGAAATGAAATGGAAATACTTGGACCCCTAGATTTTTCATCGCCGTAAATACAACCCCCTACCAGGGGAAAGCACAACCCCCGGATTTTGCATAGGGATGAGGAGTGTTGCAATACCTCATTTTGCGGATTTCATCGAGTACTATCCGACCATCTGATTTTGCGTCAAAGTATTCATCAATAACGAAACGAGAGACAACATTGTGGAAGGGGCAAAGTCGGAAATATTATTTTTATTAGAGTAGGATTCGAAAAGAATTTATCTAAAGAGTTTGGCCTATCTGATGTTCGATTTACCTCAGTTCATCGTGATATTCAATAATCGATTTGACACGGTTGAAAAGTTGTTGAATATTCATGATGAACTGAGGTCAATCGAAGAGATAGAGCTTCCACAAACTCTTTTGAGAAAAAATTATCAAATGAATAAATATTTTTGCGAATATTACTCTAATGAGTCCAGAAGGTTTGAATTGTAGGTTCATAGGTTTGGGAATTGAAATTCACAAAATTCACATTTTGGGACATGCCGCCGACGCGGTTTTTTGCTAATATCTCCAAAACTGCGTATTCCGAAAAAATATATCGATACAAAAATTGAGGAGAAATCAATTTTCTAGGAATGTTCCCAGCATATTTTTGCTAAAGTGAGCTGTTCAGGCTCAAGAGCTGATTGAATGACAATACATATTCTGTTATACTCTCTATAAACGGCACTTAACTATCTCCATATATGCATATAAATTTATCTTTTATAATAAAATGGGACATTCAATTGGTTTCTCGTTATATCTATAGCTTGCTGACTATTAGAGGAAATTTCCTATTAAATATGTTCCAAGTATATTTTCGCTAAAGTAAACCGTTAAAGCACAAATGCTTCCGCCAAATTAAAAATTCTGCGAATTTCGGAAATAATATGTGTATTAGGGGTTCCCAAATCTAATATTTACATGAATATTCATCCCGAAACATCTTTCATATTCAATTATTCGATTAATTCATTAAATAATCCATGTTAATAATTCACAATCAATTAATCTCGAATTGAAATGCTGCACTTGTTTCCACACCACCCAAGAGGTAAGTAAAGTACACGACGAATTTTTTTTGTGGTTTCCCCTGTTAGCCTAAACCACTTAGGTACTGGAATTAATTTTGGCAGAGGCCAGACGGACCTGGCTCGTTGATTTTTTGAAGAATCATCAAGCATTGAAAGGAGGTTTTCGTCGGATTCGTCTAGTGCTTGGCTGATATTTTCACAAGTTTTCACATTGCAGACACCACAAATCATTGAACATCTCAGTCCTGCTTTTCTGCATCCGCAGGCTCTACCACATCAGGCCGCCTTGATGCACTCACAAGATAAAAAAGAAAGTAGTGCTTCGGAAGCAGGATCTATTGAAGTAAATACTGTCGTGAGGCCAGTTTGTCTTTTTTTCCAACCCCATTATTCAACTACTGAGAAAATTTCTTCTCCTTCATTTTTTCCTTCAGCATATTTTCCCATAAAACGCACAGCTTTGGAGATAAATGAAAAAAAATCTATTTTGGGTGCTATCTTGACAAGATGGCAACACTGGCGGCATGACTCGGAATGTGCATTTTTTGAATTTTTTTTCTGAACATCCAAACCTTGAATCAACACTTGATTAGCAATATTATATCAATATTATCAAAAATTTGATAATACCGTGTACAGTGGTGTCAATTCACAACTTCATAGTGAAAAATTACACGGATGTGGTGATTTAGAGGGGATCTGAAATATTCATTGAAAAGAAACATCAAAAGGATGAGAAGTATACCTAATCACTTTCGATAGTGGTATTATTCAAGTAAAAGCAACAAATACACTTATTTAACACTTAGTTACACTCTGACCAAGCACGAATAAATCAAAACCGTGTATATGAATCATGAGATTTGGGGATAATATAATTTACTCATCGTCTTGCATTCTCCAATGTGAATAAATTGCTGATGTTGAAATTACCCCCTAAAATACGTGAACTCATTGAAGAATGGATAAAAATAGGGTAGGTTTATAATCTTTCGCGAATTCTGGTATCCAGCTTGATAGGTGACTATTAGAACGGATGATTTCGTGAAAATAATGCAATAAACGAATTACCAGTTGATTCATCATTTATATATGATGATTTCGAGATTGCCAAGAAGAGTACTTATATCGAACCAGATTGAAACATAGAAGAATATTTAGTAAATATCTTGATAGGTGGTGACACTAGCGCTCCTTCGACACTCGTTTCTCGACATCCTTCAAATATTATCAGCTCAGAGATGTTTTGTAATATTGTAAGGTCTCACTACAGTGGATCAAATCATAGAAATCATCCATTTTTGGCAAAGTGGCCCAATTGATGTTAGAGAAAAACAATGAAAATCCCAAAGTCTGTCGACCACAAAATAATTTAATAAGCGACGTGTGTTACTAGTTTCGGCCACAGGCCATCATCAGACACAAAATTGATGTAATATATGAGTACCTAAAAATAATAATAGACAATGTTATGGGGTAAAAAGAGTCATACAATCATATACTAACCTTATAACATATTGAGAAAATGTTATAAGGTTTATATATGATTGTATGACTCTTTTTACCCCATAACATTGTCTATTATTATATTTTAGGTACTCATATATTACATCAATTTTGTGTCTGATGATGGCCTGTGGCCGAAAGTAGTAACACACGTCGCTTATTAAATTATTTTGTGGTCGACAGACTCTGGGATTTTCATTGCTTTTTCTTTACAGTGGATCATTTCAAGCACTGAATACTGATGTGATATCAGAGTCGTGTTAATCAAAAACCAGATTCAGACAAGGAAGCACCGCTTCCCAGCCTGATAACATTTAGTAAGTGTGTAAATGAAAAATATTCGCATATCATTTACTTATTATCAGTAAAAGCAGGTACTCTAGTGTAGTTATTGACTGTATGTGTTTAAAATATAAGTGTTAATCCTAACTAAAACGATCAGGACTTCGGGGGACACCCAAGGGTGTTAGCTGGTGTGAACTGGTGTTTGTTTTTTTTCCCACTGTGTATGCTGCTTTCATATAGGTGGTCGATGGAAAAGCTCTTTCCAAAAAGGTATAGAAATCCAATACCAATAACAAAAATTTTGATCAGGGTGCTATATCACTTCAGGTCCTGCGATTAATTTCCATCGGTGTTTCCGATTTGGCCGTGGGCGACCATAACGATTTTCATTTTTCACGTGAGCCGTCAATTTTTTCCGTTAAATTGTTGATGTGGCACCCCGCGCATCACGGCCGGAATGCCAGATGAGATGAGCCCCACTGGCGGGAGCCCCATGTGCACGGGACCGTGCATTTTCAGTTCCAAAAGGAATGTTTTCTCCCCTGTTTTGCGAAAGCTGCTCGCGTATTCACAAGGGAGAAATTTCCTTGGCGTTTCAGTCACAGAGGTTTATGCCGGACCAGACAGCCGAACTCATAATGCCTTCTGAAAAGGGCTTAGCGACGTTTTCCCCCCCGTGTATGCCGGAATTATTCCGGTCTCGATATTTTCTTATTCTGATTATCGGGGGAAGAGTGTCTGGCCTCGACATTGACATGGATGGACTGAGACCGAGCGGTCTGGGATGGTAATCGGAATCTATCGAGTTTCACACAATCATGCGGAATATATTGAAATTGACGGTGCGAGAGATACGTGTGTTGTACCTCAGAGTAGAACTAGTCGAAAAGAGAGAGACATTTTGCTTATTTTCTCCATGGAACATGAATAACATTATGAGTACCAATTGGTTGAACCGCTGCTAATTTGAAAACTGAAGAGGATTATTCATAGGGAATTCCATTCGTAAACCTGGTGGTGGACTGGTTTTGCACCAGTTTTGCACCCGCACTTCTTCAGTTCTCTCCAAAATGTGAACTAGTGCTTCCCCATTCCCCAATGGAATACGAAATAATATTATAATAAAATAGGTCGCGTGCACGAAGACCGACCATGGAGGCAAAATATTGAAACACAACCTCATTCTTCTGTGAATTATTGAAACACAACCTCACTTTTTTATTTGGTTACAGAGAAATCAAAAGGTTGAAATAGTTTTTCACAATATTTTGGCATACGAATCGTGTTTCTTGCGTTATTCATTAATTCAAGCATGCCTTCGCATTGTGCTGTTGTACAATGCACAAAAAATGCAGCAAGAGACTAGGGAATATGATTTTTCAGGTAAATAGTAATCTCACATAGTTATCATTATGAAATGTGTTGTCATTCCTTATTAAAATTCCTTCTGCCTTCTGTCACTTCTGCAATACAAGCTAATGCTGCTAATAGATTGAAAATGTCTACAACACACACGATCGTCAGCATGTCAGACCAGTCCTACCGATTGATTGCATGAATCCAATCTTCTTGCATTATTCTAGAAATTTCAGGTATATTTCTATTAGCTGATCCTATTGCAGAAGGAATTCCGATGAGAAATCAGAGAAATAACCAAATTTCAAAAATGAAAACTATGTGAGTGAATATAGTAGGTACTTACTTTTGAATCATAATGTACCATTCGGATTTCTTCATCTTCCGCTGCAGTTTTTGTGCATTTTACAACAGCACAATGTGATGGCATCAGCGAATTGATGAATAGCAGAAAAATACGATTCATATGCCAAAATAATTGTGGAAAACTATTTCGATCACTTGTAAACAAATATGTTTTGCCTCCAGGGTCGGTCATCTGACAGTTCTTGCACGCGACCTATTATTGTTGGAGGTTAGATCGGATAAGTTAGTTTGTTTGTTTTTATCACTTGTTTGCATCCTGAAATTCTTTCTTAACATCACTCAAGAACAAAGTAAATGTTTCATGGAAATAATTTTGAGTACTTTTCTTGAAAAGAACCTCATTCAAGTCATTCAAGTACATCATTGAGTTTGCAAAATACTTTCAACAAAATTATGGACTCTGGGAAGTAATCTCCTTTATTTTCTTGAAACCTCCAACATTTTGATGATGATAATTAAATTGTAACTAACAATTTGGTTTTCAAACACGTTTTCAACGATGTTACCATGGATAGCAAATCAAAGTCTGGATGAAACCATGGATAGCGAAGCAAAGTCTGCCAGTTTAGCATGAAATAATTAATCACTCATTTATAATGAATGCTATTTATGCTTCGTGATGCATCATCATTACTATAACATTCAAAACATTGCCCTTCGATAATAAGGATGCGTTTTACTTAGTGTATAGAGTCATGAAATCGCATGAAATACCTGGGTATAACGATTGACCCACATTCAAGGTGGAATAAACACGTGATCGACGTTACTAAAACGCTGAGACAAATTCAGTAACTTGAAACGAGTACTACATATCTCTCATTTGAAAACGGTATACTTCTCGCTGGTGGTATCACGTCCGCATATGCTATCCTCAGTTGGGGTGGTATTCCTAACATTCCCCTGAAGAAATTAGCTACACTTCAAAACAAAATTATTGAGATAATGTTCAATAAAAAATCCACATATCCTCAGACTTCTCTGTTTCATGAAGCTGAAGTCTTGGATATATGGAAACTCTGTATGTACAACGTCTTCACATATATATATAAATAAACCAAAATGTCTATGAAACTAGAAACGAGAACAAAGTCCAAACAATACTAACAAAAAATCAGTAGGACAGCGATGCTTCTCATATTTAGCACAAAGTGACGAAGACAAAGCAGCGTTCTACCGAGGCATACCATTCTGATTAGGATTTCTTCGTCAAATTTTGGAAATTAATCAAAATCGGTATCTGGGGGCTTTCAAGATATAGGAGATATGATTATTCCGTCAAAATTTGGAAATTCAGAATGGCGGATCCAATATGGCGAACGAATTATCTAATTATGATCCGATTCTATTTGAAATTGGTATCTGGGGTGTTCGAAGTCGGAGATAGTGATTTTCTCGTCAAAATTGGAAAATGCAAGATGGCGTATCCAATATGTCGAACAAGCTCGGTGCTAAATAGTAGTTTGGAAAACTAATAAAACACGCTTTTATGTATAGCCAAACTGAAATAAAGTAGAAAATAAAATAATAAAAGTGTGTTGATATTCAACTGAAAAATATCTTCTAGAAATGATGTATATATAGAAAAACAACGTTTGCCATGTCAGCTAGTATAATATATATTTATTATGTCGAAGAAAACAACGCCATCAATTTCCTGAATTGAAATTCAATACACCGCTAACAGTCCTAGCTAATGTAAATACATTTTTCAGGTTACCCTGATTGCTTCGATGGCCCTTCTTTCTACTCAACGTTCCCGTTCCACTGTAATGAATTGAAAGTCCGATGACGACGATGAAAGGCAACAATGTCAACACGGCCTGAACATACACAATTCGAAGCAGCGAACTGATTGGCCCGTCGTTCCTGGACTCTCAAACACTGCGACATTTGTCTTTGAAGTTCACCTAGGATGACGGGAATTTTAAATGGGGGTGCAGGGACAAAGGAGAATTCGCGTCCTGAATAGGACAGAAGACAAAATGGGGGGTGTGTAGGGGATTGGAGATTTTATTTGTACTGGGCCCGAAATTGATAAACTAGGTAAGTGGCCTCGTAACTATATTAACAAACTCGCACTATACGCCGACGACACCGCGATAATTGCCTGATCCAGCAACGCAGACATGACAGTACGATACCTACAAGAACAAATAGACATGCACACTAGGAAAGCCAAGCCATTGTCTTCACTAGACGACGTACCAAACCCACAGGAGACGAAATACTAAACGACTCCACCACGGGCAGATGAGGCAAAATATCTAGGGGTAACCCAAGACAACAAACTTACTTTCAGACAACACATCACAACACGACTAAACTTGGGAAAAGCCGCAAGGCAAAACCTACAGCCTCTCATAGGTCGCAGAAGCAACATGGCTCTAGAATTGAAGCTGTGCCTAATAAGAACCATTCTACTTCCAATAATTTTGTATGCATCAAGTGCATTGGGGCCAATGCGCAGAGACATACAAAAAGCGAATATAGGCAATTCTAAATGTCTCCATAAGAATGGCAGTAAATGCCCCATGGTATATCTCAAATAGATTTATCTATAGGGACCTGAACATAAACCGAAACTACATAGACAACTACATAAGACAACACGCGGAGACTACATTCGGAAGAACAGAAATACACGAAAACCCGGTACTGCACGACCTGACAATTCACCAAATCTTCCCATTAGGGTAGGGAACCACCCAGGGCCTACTCTATCTCCGCAAAGTCAGGCTTGGAAACACACAATTCCTGACATTTGATGGTTTCCAGCAGACTTGTGTACTATTCTAGAATGAATTCGAGAAAGCTGCTCTCGAATAGTGATGATGTTTTTCCAAATTTTTACTTTTCAACTGAAATTATCATGATATCCATGATCATTGATCGTTCTGTATATATGTATAAAGAATCTTCAGCATGGCAAAACAGTCTTCCCTAACAAAAAGAACCTGACCCGTTGGAGCGTATAGGTAATTTTGGTGATTCTCACGAACCTTCTTCATTTTCATGGTTTGTTATTTCAATTACGTTTGTTTCACTTTTTGTTCTTACTACACTGAGTCGGCTGTATTCATTAACTGTAAATAACCAACTGAATGAATATTATTGAAGCGCATGTTAACGTAGTGTGAATCAGTGGAAATAGTTGATAGAGGATATTTATTCGCGGGAATCAATGTTACCAGGTGGCGCTCGGTTTTCATCGTTTCATGTCAAAGCCACGTCAAAACTGGGGGAAAACAAACTCAATCCTCACTCAATCCCATTTGTGCCATTAGCTTGTGTACTGTGTGATGATAAGAGTGATAAGTTTTTGAATTTCTTGACATTAATTGTCAATATTCGATCGAAAACGCTTATTCAATGCCTGTTGTAGATGTTCTTTTGGCAGATATTTTGCTCTATTTAGATGGAAAAAGCCGACCAGTAGTGGAAGGGGAAGCAGTTCTCCGTGCTAATCATGTGATTTTGTGTGAGGCAGAAGACTTCAACAAAAAGGCACATTTTTGCACTTTGTCTACAAACTTCGGCGATGAAATCTTCCCCACATGAAGTGAAATTGAAGTTGGGGTCCAGAGGAACTCCTGTAGAACAATGGATTTGTATTTTTTCATGCAAAGCAAGACAATATGGGTATTGTAAACATGTTGTAGCTGTTCTTTTATATGTCAATCGATTTGCTCCTCATAATTAGTTTGAATTGTTTGAACTATCTCCAATTCTTCGCCCGTTCACTGTTCACCAAACTAATAAAAATGTAATAATGTAAAAAAATTAACCATAACTCAACCATCATCACTACCAACAGTGCCAATACTTTATGTCATTGACAAGTTTGGCTACAGCTACAGCAAGCTGAATGCAATGTAGTCTATGCACTTTATCCATAGACAACAGTTTGTTTTCCCCCAGTTTGAAGTTCGTATTATGTAACCTATATGTCGCCCACTTCGTGAATCTCGCGAATAATAGCTTCAATCACTTTTCATTTCCAAACACTACTCCAATAAAGAAAAAGGAAATGTATTGCTCGTGTCAAACATACAATTACAACTGTGGTACGACGAAGACTGGCTTCTGTTTCGTAAGCAGATAAAGATTCGACTCGCTTGGCTATTCTGCAAAGTAGCTGTTTTCGGGATTCGTGGATTGTTCATCAGCTGCTTGCTAACATTTATACTGCCGTGATTAGCAAAAATGCCGTATCTGACATTTTCATCGAAATTGAGAAAATTATATTCATCGTATGGTAGGATTTCAAAGTCGTAGCGGCAAGAATACTGGCTTGATTCATGTTTTGAATTTGTCGTATCTGCAATGTTTAAACACTTTACCTACGGCTACTATAGAAATTAGGCAAGAACACACAATATACAGCTTCAGTAAGTAGCTGTTTCCGCACAGTAAGCATATCGCACAGTTTTCGTTCATTCCGCCAGTATATAGGTATGTCATGATCGCGTAATCGTCGTCAACAGCGGATGACATAACTGAATTATAATTCAGACTGTTTGTTCAAACTTTTTCGATGTACTATATAGCAGTAGGTAAAGTAATTCGTGTTGTAAAGCAATTACGTACTCATGGAACCACGCACAGTTCCATTCGTACGTAATATGCTTCTTACAACACATATTACGTAATACACTATTACCAAGCTCGTATATCGCTTCGGACATTTACCAAGCTCAAAATGTCGTATCGGACATTTCGCTAAGACATTGACGGCTAAATATCTGGAATGTCTATCGGGTAATACATCATGACTGTACATTCAGCGAAAATCGCCAAAACCGCCCTGTAATGAAATTTCGAAGGGACGGTATGTGGCGTCATCTATTTCCTGTGTTAAATGAGCTATTCAACATAACCTGAATTATTTGTTGTATATCCCGTCAAACAGTCTAGATATTTAGCCGTCATTGGCAAAGCTAATTTTTCCTAATCTATATACAAGGAATTTAATACTTACAAAATTTAAAAAAACAGAATACCTATATGTAATTCAACAATGACATCCACATGAAATAATTCAAAATATCGAAAAAACCTCTCATGCAGATTATAACGAGTTTCAGATCGAAATCATTGATAGTCCTACTGATTAAAGCAGAAAAACGGCAATATCTCAGAATCAATAATTTGTCGGACATGACTAGTTGGCTATAAAAACAAAGAATACGTCTATCCAAATCGTTAATTTATATTAAGTTAGGTAATCGTCGTTCTCATCATCGTCAAGAAAAAATCATGGACCAACAAGCAAAAAGTATTCATGCAGTACTATACCTACTATATTATTATCTGTCCGTCTACATTTTAGTGGAAGTAATTATTTTGTGTTCCTATATAGGTATAAATTTCATTTCTTGATGCATATCGACTGATCTAACAACGAATCTATTATAGACAAAAAGCAAATTGGATTCCGGTCGCTATTAACTAAAAACTACTTATGTATTCGGAAAGATTATAATAGTAGTGAAACGTGCGTTCAAAATCAGTTCAGCGCGGTTTTTGATGCAGTGGCGGGTGCGGTCAAGTTAACGTCTCAGTATGATCATCCGCAAACATGAATTGAATATTTCCATTTTTCTTATTCATTAACCTTTCATGTGTTCGAATCCGAGATATCTGAGGAATACGACTTCAACGTACACTTTGCAACAATGCTTTCAGCGTTTTGGCAGACGAATTCTACTGGAGGCGTATATACGAACAATCAAAACGAACAAGTTATTGAGATATTTAAAAAGGAAATTTTCCCCTTTTTTTTACTCAACCAGCTGAATTCTTATCGATGCTAGGCTGAATCTTCATATTTTGGTGTTAACTATATGAAGTTCTAATATTGGCTATTTTTAATGAACCACACTGTATAGGGTGCGACATATTTTGATTCTAGGCAAAATAATTCACCCTACAGACATGGAGAAGTTGTACGAGGATATACGGCTTTAGAGAACTTTTTTTTATGCTCTGGTTCTCATGAAAAAGGGATATCCTGTAATGTTCAGAGAACATCGTGAGAACCAAGGAAACAAGGTAGGAATTGGTGTTCTTCTTGAATTTCTGGCAATGTGTTCCAGAGCCTCGCTGTTCGTTGAATAAACGAGTCTTTGGAAAGAGATGTTCTGCAGCTCTCCAACGTGACCACGAAGGGGTGCGAAGCCTCAACTCGACGGGTTAATCTCGCGTGGACTGCCAAGGGAGGAACAATTGATGATATTTCAGATAAGCATCGTCCATGGTCCATGAAAATATCTATAAAATAGAGCCAGATCGCCAACTTTTCTACGGTGTTCCAGAGAAGTGAGTGAGTTTGTGAGCGAGGCATCACACACGAGACGAATTGCCGTTTTTGGACAGAATCCAACAGTTTCAGGGTATGTTTGGGTGCTGCACTCCAAATATGGGAACAGTATTCCAGGACAGGTCGGATCTGTGCCTTACAGATCATAAGCAGCTGACTGGAAGTGAAATAGCTCCTGGCCCGAAACAGAAAACTAAGAACACGGAAAATAGAAAACATGAATTTGTTCCAATTAATGAATAATTGATATTTTTCTCTCATATATAAATATTCTGTTTCGTGTGATGTATTTCTTCTGCAAATGACGAATAGAGATGAATTATTACTATTATCATATATTATATTATTATAATTTTCTTCTATTTTATATGCAGCCGCCACTGTCTCAATGAGTTTTGTCATTTCTTTGGTTTCTGTTGTGAAAATAGGCATTACATAATCCGTTTATTCATGCCGTTTAGCTGTGGAATCGTCATGCGGTTTAACAGTAGTATAATAAATGTTTAATCATCATCGTTTATTCGGTTTTTCCGAACTAGTAGACATTGAAAACTATTCATTGGTCAGCATCCAGGTAATGAACGTCTCATCAGTATACAAGGTGATTCTCAGCAAATAATGACTAATCATGTTGATAAAATGAGTTTTTTGGTTAGCAAGATATCTATTTCGTAAAGTTTGAAAAAAAAAACTTGAATGAAACAAACCGTAATCATGCCGGGAAGAATGTTTTGGTGCATGTATTCATTATTATTAATCTTTTCTGCAATATTTTAGTCATATTTCACCATGAGCTATCATTTTCCAAATTCAGGTTCAGAATCACCCTGTATATAAAAAAGTATCATTGCAGTACCGGCATGTTGGAATGTATATTCAAATTCGATTATACTATATCAAAATCGATTTGACTCGGTCGGTTTAGCGGGAAGTTTTTTGTACAGATATAAAATTATATTCATTGAGAGAAAGAGAAGCCGATGCCTTACTCATCAGATCAATATGCACCATGAAGAGAACCAGAATGTAATGTAAGCGATATTCAAATTATATATTGAAATAGTATAACACGGAATTTATCGAAAAAACTACTTCATTTAGTTGAATTGTTACATAAGAATATCGACATTTTTCTTGTCTCATTTGTAATGTTATACAAAAAGTTGATGCCATTTCAGAATCCATCTACCATAACTAATCCATAGCACAAGTTCTTTAGATTTGAGCACTCTAAGCTTATACAATACCAGATGGTGTCAATGAGACGGTATCAGTGAAGAATTATTTTATTAGTTTGGTTTGATATTATAAGCAAGTAATTTAAATTTTTCAAATAATCTCTGAAATTCACGATATTTCATTACATGAAAGAACTTATATATGTATTGTGTGTATCACAGTATGCTTGTGAATTATTATTTCTTTGTGGAATGTATATTTCCATTGATTGTTGATATTTTCGAACGATTGTTTCATTATTGAAGAAAAAATTACGATTTAAATGAACCACTCTGTATCAGATACTCTTAGTAATCGCATCATTTTCCATACACGCCATTGTCAAAATTAACTGAATTTTTGACGTCAATGTAAAAATAATGTTATCATTGCAGAAGAAATACCTAAGAATTCTCCTCTACAAAACCATTCAAATACGCATCGAAATTATTGTTTGAAGAATCTAAAATGCTTGATATGAGACAATTATTTTTTACTAAAATTGTAAACGAACAGTTCAAAAATCGAAAATCCTTAAATTATGTAGATCACACCCATAATACAAGATCCAAAGCCAATGCAGCACTCACCACAATATATTCTTCAAAGACACTAATCCAACGTACTTACGCCTATCTTGCAAATAGACTTTATAATTACTTGCCACTAGAACTTAGGAAAGCACATACCATATTGTCATTCAAAAAAAAAGTCAAATCACATCTACTCAGTATAGATAGATTTATCATTCACAAATTGATAGATCCTATATTCGGCTAGCTACCTTTTTATTGATATTTAATTTTTTTAGTTTTAATCTCATCTCACATGTATCATTTTTTAACCTGATATAATACTTAATTTTCATTTCATCATTCATTACCTCAAACCACCAATGTCATTATTGATACCAGTTGTAATTTATCCTCGTTTCATGTATTTACTTTTTTATCGATGTAACTGTAGGAAATGGAGTTTAGTAGTGTTTGTCTGCAATCCACGCCCTGGCTATGCCTTAGTGGAGTTGTTGTTTATTCACATAACTATGTAGCTTACCTATATGTTATTCCCACAAAGTCACAATTATATTAGAAGCAACAAGGTTCTTCCCTGTACATATTCGATGATGATGAATAAACATTATTATTATTATTATTCAGCACATTATTCTCTTCTTTATCTACCTTATATCTGGCTTTCATGTACTTTTTTATTTCAAAATGAACCATTTGGTTCTTATAAGAACCAAACTTGATTGGAAGATAATCTCAGATATTTCAAGAAAAAAAGCCCTCATCCACTATCTTTTATATGCATGTATTATCGGTGAATAACACCGGAAAAATTCAAGGGATGATTCTGTGATGAAAATCAAGGTGAGGTCATGAAACTTAGTAAAAAGTATTTGTAAATAAAACTCCACAATTTGGAATATTTTGAACCCTGTAGTATGCTTAGTAAATGGTTGAAATAGTCAACCCCTAAGATATTTCTTCTCACAACTTCTATCTAGATGAAAATTCTCCTCTTGAAAAAACATGACTGAAGAGCTCAATTCATTTTCTAACTTGTTGATCTCTAAAAGTTTTTTCGAAAACTTGAGCATATTTATTCTATTCTGCCTCATAAGGTCTACATGCACCTTTTTTAATTTTGGTTCAAAAATGGTCAATTGTATTTCCAAATTGTCATTTGGATTCCAAAAAATGCATCATTTGTGTTTCAAATTAGCCAATTTCATTTCAAAGAGTAGTTATTTTTATTTCAAAAACCATCAAACCATCAAAAATCATCAATTATCAAATTGATTTCAAAAACTAACACTTTAAATTCCAAAATCGTCATTTGTATTTCGAAAAATATCAAATGTAGGTATTTCATAATGCATTAGTTGAATTTCAAATCTAAAAACGCACCGGCAAAGGTTAGATTGGCGTATGGTGATATTTTCATTCATTATGTTATTGAAACACTTCTGGCTTCTGGTTTCTGTCATTGTGGCATCGTCAATAGAAATGATTTGTTTCAAAATTGAAACAATGGATTTTGAAATTGAAATGGAAGTTTTTGAAATTAAAATGACTTATTTGAAATACATCAATTGACGCGTTTTGGGATTGAATTGATAATTTCGATACACATTTGATACTTTTTGAAATTGAAATGACTTATTTGAAATACAAATGACGCATTTTGGAATTGAAATGATAATCCCGAAATGATGTTGACTCTTTTTGAAATTGAAATGACTTTTTTTTAAAACAATTGATACTTTTTGAAATTAACTTGACGCTTTTGGAACTAAAATTGGAAAAGGTGTAGTGGTTTGTGGTTTGCAATTACATTCCAAAAACAATGATACTGAAACTAGGATTGTGCAGTGTAATTTTTTGTTACAGGAAAGAAGGAAGAAATATCTTAGGGGTTGACTATTTCAAACCTTTCTAAGCATACTTCATGGTTGGTTTGAAAATGTGTAGTTTTATTGACAAATAATATTTACCAAGTTTCGTGATTTATCCTAATATAGAGGGAAAAAGAGAAATATTTTTTTCCGGAGGGGTGTAACTTTTCCGAGAAGAGGTATTTCAACAAATTTTAAACCCAATACCCACCTCAATTTTCTTCACAGAATCACGCCTTGAATTTTTTCGTCGATATTCAGTATATTTTCAATACAATTTATGAAGAAACACCCAGAAAAAATCCTATGGATTGGTATTCTGGTATGCTTTATTTGCATGATCACTACCCCAATGCCTATCCCCTAGATTTTTGATGAGAAAATTGTGACAAAGTCAAAGTCGCTGCTACCGTCTTTGCTACCTTCAATTTATCATTTTGTAGGTGTTACGGTCGATGAAGACGAGAAGATATTTCGAGAACCATCTACATCTGATAACATTTACATAACATTTGTTATTCTCGCCCGAGGACGATATTACGACGACGACCTACGACCTTCCGTTGTTTCAAAGATGCCGACAGCCAAAATTTTTCAGTGTAGCTCGAATGAATGGATTTGAGAAGCCAAACGACGAGCTCGACAACGAGATTGGAAAATCTGTGTTATTGCAGGTATAGAGTGGTTATGAACCTTTTCCAGTAATACATATACCTAGGTTGAAAATTTGTATTTGTGATTTATGATATTCTCCACTCTTGACCAAACACAACATCAAATTTATTTTAGTATTGCTCACCTGTAATTATTTCGACTTGGAATTTACTTTTTGTATACACTGCAAGAAATGATGGTAGAATTCCGAGATATCTACTGTATATTTCACAGTATATATTCTGGAATTCTATCTTTCCTGAATAATTATCGCATTTTCAAAATTTTTAAATTTCTTGATTTATCACCAAATTAAGTTCATGAAAATGGTTTGGTGTACCATGTTCCTGTAACACCCTATATACATGTGCTTGTGCAGTCTTTGATGAATATTATGAAGTTACCATCAGCATTCATTATAAATGAATGAATTTCAACCTATTAGGAATTGTTTTAGGCGTTAGGAAGTTCGTATAACTATGAAACAATGTTCCTTTTTTCTTTTCTAGCTTCATTTTCTTTTTCTCCACTTTATTCATTTCACTCAGATCAGTCACTGTTACTGCATAATCATGATCGCATATAATTCGAACCCTTGTGATGAAAATGTATTTTTCTAAACACAATGAACGAATTTATCTATGTATCTATCTATGTATCTATCTATCTATCTATGTATCTAACACTAATACAGCTCTAATATAGCTTTTCTCATGCAGTTTAAGAATCCAAGTTTTTGGAAGTTTTTGTTGTTAAGATGGTTGAAATCATTTATATGGACATCATATTGGTCTAGGCTTTTTACCGAGCTGATTACTCTGAGATGTCGCAGTTTCCCAGAGGTCCCGTTATCGACACCATTTATACAGTGTGTGCAAGATAAGGATGTCATGGGGTAAAGTTGATGATGGATTCTCCGAAACGAAACGTCTCGTACGGAAAATCTCTCAACGCTGTTTTGTAGAGCTTGAAATGTATCTTTTTGAAAAACTTCAGAAAAAAATGAAAACGGTCTTCCTGATAGACATCCTAATCTCAGACATAGTGTATAACCTCGGTACCATACATTCCTTGTCACAGATTCCCACAACTTGCATTAGGTTGCCATCAGAGCCTCGTTATCAATCTGCGGCCACATAAGCTGATGTTCACCAATTGCCCCATCCTTGTAATCAGATATCCACAAAACTGTCCCATCTGAATGATGACGGCAAAGATGTCCACAAATTGCTCCATATGCCAAACAACCGTGGCTGTAATTCGTTTATGAGATTAAGAGTGTCAAAATTGAATTCTTATTCTTGTTTTTTGTTAATGAATTTCAAAAAAAATGTATTTATACAAACTTTTCTTCTTATTTCGACGTCAGCAACATGCTCCTGAATTTTCTACACGAACCTAAGAAACACCCTGTGTATTATAGCAACTTGAAAATACGGTTGTTTTGACGTCTGAAATTATGATGACATCACTTGAGAATATACCAACGTTTTTTCCACGTGCTTGAGTCTATTGAAGTATCAAAGAAAATTCTCAGGCACAAAATTTTTATACTATACTCCACGATTTCATCTAGGACGACAGAGAATCTGATTTGTAGTAGAGGCATTATATGGGAAGCATGTCATGTAAAACGTCGAGATAAGAAGTAAATGTGATATAATTCCATTTAAATATTCAGCAGACGGTTTCGGTGGCTCTGTCAACTGTCGTCACGTAACTGGTGCAAGAACGCTTGCTCCGAAACAATCACAGCTCGGATCGTCACTTTGATGTTAGCCGCTTTTCCACTGGGCTCTGGATGTACGATTTCTTCCTCAGAGCTCAAATTTCGAAGTCAAAATCTTAGAATCCATGATAGGTCATTTGGAAAAATATTTCCTCATTCACAAATAAAATTGACCCTTACTTACTCTTAACTCGACATTCCTTTCTTCAGACATAGATTAAGGGAGTCGTTAATCTATGCTTCAGATGTCTTGCCAGGATTTTGAGAAGTGGAAGTTCATTTTGGCAAGTTCGCTATTTATACTTGTTGACTGATTGTCCATGGCATTCATTGAGTTTCAGCTGTTATTGTTGAAGATTTGAAGAGGTGGTGGATTCAGGAGTTACTCATCACCCCTATCACATGCAAATATCGATCATGTGAATTCTATTTTTGGAAACCAGTGACCACTATTTTCAGTTTTTTTGGAATTGAACGCATCACGATTCATTCAAGATCATTAGAATGTGCTATCACCGTATACAGGGTGTTGATGAATTATTTCGAATTCAGGGGGTGATTTCCTGTCCTTGTTTTCATAAAAAGTCGTTTTTACCCAAAATAATTTTCGTCAATTTCGATGAAACTTGGTGGTTTTGTCAATATTGGAACTGCTTTTGGTGTTATTTGATTCGGAATACTTTAATTCCAATGGTATCGCAGTGGGTTACCATATCGATATTTATAGTGAATATCATTGTACGCCACTGATTTCATATTCATATAAGATTGGACAGTTGACAATATTTGCTTCGACTCTGTTACTTTTGAATCTCGCTCAATTTTCAAGGAAACAATAAAAATATAATTGCACTGTAAAAATTTTCATGTTGATGGTATGTTCTCAATAAGACATGCACCCACTGAGATTACTCAAGAACCTCAAAAAGTATTATTATGTAGATGCATACAAAAAGTTCAGTTATTTCCACACAATGTTCATGAAATGAACAACAATGATAGATTTCGGGAGAAAAACTACTTTCCTGGCTAATACCACGCAGAATATTGAATTACATCCCGAAATCTATGCATCGACTCGTATAAACGAATACTGATACAATTGATTCTTTTCTGAATGCGCATTGATTTTGATTTAGCCATGCCACGCTAGACACCTACAGACCTCATGATGAACACTGACTTAGCGCAGAAGCGCAGGTAATAATATGGCTAGATGAAGCTTAATTTACCTCAGAACAGACAAAGTTTTCATACCAGTGAAATATCTGAGTAATTTTGCCACTTGGCATGCGGAAAAGTGTAACTCTGCGCACTTACGTGGAAAAGTTTTTTATCAAAATTCCAATTTTGAGAGGATAAAATATACAGATTGAATAGAATTTCACAACAATTTCCTGCCATCATGCGACTATTTTCTGTGGGATGATGGAAGAACTTGTAGCTCATGGGGAGCATATTATATATATACAGATATCATTGATCCACTCGAACATTTGTTTTTTGTTTATAATCATTCTTTTTTTGTATACGTTAAATCAAGTAAAATATCTTTCATAATTTTCGGGCCAATCTGAAACGATAAAGATATTATCTTTGTTTTTACGTTATTTTTCGAACATAGGATACCGGCTAACCAACAAACGCAAGAAAATCGGAATCCTGATGTGAAAACATACCTGATATCTTTATCCAGTCATCTGTCAACTTTTTTGAGAGATTTACATTTTTGACCTCTTGTTCTGTTCAGAGAAGTCCACGCTCTTAGAATATCACACGCAAAAATATGCGTAGTGCTCTAGTGCCACTCAAAAAAAATCCAGCAGGTTTTTAAGTTCGGACAAGTTCTATTGAGATATTCGATAAATAAGGAGCATGTTCAATTATTTTCCAAACAAGACCAGAATCAATGAAGTCGGTCCATTGGAAAAAGATCCAAAACAAAATTCCGTTTTTTTTGACAACCCCATACATGGTGTCCCTCCGGGAACTGCATCGATCAATGTATAGAAAACCATAGGCGGGCCGAAATTGAAAAATTGTTGATAAGTGCTATCCGGCTAAAATATTTTGAAGATTGTGGCACTCTTGGTTGTACCGGAAGTGGACCCCAACTTCGTTATTTTAATAGGAACACCCTGTATATTATCAAGGTTTTAGATTTTAGGCATGATTTTGAACATGTTTCATGTATACCCAAGTCTCACCTTTTTCGAAATATTTCAAATTTTAAGTTGAAAATGGCGTTTCTAGACCAAAAAAAAATTTTTTTATATCTTTGTTATCATTCCCGCTAGACCTCAAGTGTCGATCGATGACATCAGTGTTTTAGAAAAAATCTGGAAATGGAATAATATTTAGGGTGTCCTATTCAAAAAATCAAAGATGTTGCTACTTTTCAATTTAAGCGGCAACATCGCAGTGTTAAGAATATTTCAAGTCGATAGAACACAACTAATTATCCAAGAAACAAAATTTTCAGTATAATCCTACGTTATGCGTTCTCCAGAAACGTCTAATGTGCCATCCACCGTGAATCACCCTGTATAGAACGGCACAGCTCTAAGATGCAATTTACAAAAACTTATTATCTTCGAATTTAAAAAAAAATTCTAATTCCTATGCCTCCTATTTCCTCCCCCTATATAGGTACGCCCGATGTTCTTCGAACATTATAGGGATTCCCTTTCGTGTCCTCCAAGCGATAAAAAAAACAATATTCTCATTTGCCGTCTGTTGTCCGCAACCGAAGAGTCAAAGTTTCGAAAATTATACAGAGTGTTCCATCTAAAATAAAAACGACACACCTAAATCTGAACTAATGTTTGACACAAGTTCATTGGCCTCATTTTTCAGACATTCCCGATAGCTCTATTCTCTGGCATAAGATGAGGATATTTCTGGAACAATATACAGTCAGAATGGAAGGAAAATTCGACGCGACCGTCCCGGATTTTATGATCCAATCCCAATATACACCTCGCAACATGATACAGTACGAGAATAAAACAATGAAACTGAACCATCAATGTCGTATAGTCCGCATACAACGAGAATCAATACTAGGGGAAGATTTTGTGTTTTTCTGTCTATATGTATTGTATTGCTTTCACATTCTGCTTCTATATACCTACTAGATATGAAATATATTTATCAATACAGAGTGGATCTAAATTCTGTCTGTAGGTTAATCGAGGAGGTGGTACATTCATTTTACTTGGTTCTTTGGGATTTTCTCTCCTCGTTTCTATAAAATAAAAGTATTCGTATTATTTCAATATATTTGTAGAGGGACAAATCAGATGATTTGCCCCAAAATGTCACTGCGTTTAACAAATTTTTCTATCAGGTAATCTAAAAGAAAAATCCACTGACAAGCTACTGGATTTTTCTTTTAGATTCCCTGATAGAAAAATTTGTTGAACGCAGTGACATTTTGGGGCAAATCATCTGATTTGTCCCTCTACAAATATATTGAAATAATACGAATACTTTTATTTTATAGAAACGAGGAGAGAAAATCCCAAAGAACCAAGTAAAATGGATCTAAATTATTTTTAACATGAAACTGGTTACACATCCACTGAAATTAGTTATATTCAGAATGATGTGTGCATATCCATATTTTTGTCTGCAGGAGAATGCAAATTCTCTATTTCAGAACATTTTATATTTTATTTTCAAACTCTTATCGTGTGTGTTCAATAGATATAATTCAATGATCGTCGTGGCATATAGCCAGGAAAGTAGTTGTTTTCTATTGAATAAACTGAAAAAGAGTTGATACTCTCATCACATATCAAACTTTATTAGCACAGTGCTCTTCATTACAGTTAAATCTACAATAAAATACAATAAGTCAATAAATAAAAACATAGAAATATGGAACTAAGACACAGACACATGAAGTACGTCACATATTTTAATATAAGGGTAATTAACAGATTTCTCCTTTCTCAATTGATCAATCAATAATTTTCTTTCACAAATAACACACACGATTCTTTAAAACTATCTAGTGACACACATCTTTTCATTTCACAGGGCAAATTATTGAACAATACCAGACCTTTTGTATATAAAGTATCGTATCACAGACAATATTTACTGAATTTATATAGAAATCATTCGCTGCTTGTCTTCTGGTATTGTGACAATGTACATCTTGAACATAATTTAGCTCACTTGATAAATACAAAGGCAACATGTTATTTTTCAATTAATAAACAAAAATAAGTGTATTATATGAAACTCTTTGCTTGATATTCATTAATTGCAATGTGTTCAGCATTGTTGTGACTGGTGTGCGTCTTTTACAACCCAAGATAGCTCTCATTGCACGATTTTGGACTTTTTGCAGTGTATTAATCTTTTCGTTACTCAAGAAACTCAGTAAAGTACCACAATAATCAATATGAGGTGAAATTATTGACTTGTTAATTGTTAATTTCGTGAAATGAGATACTTTATCACCAAGCCTGTACATGAAACCTATTTTTCGCGCAATTTTCTTTTTAATGTATTCACAATGGCTGTTAAAATTCAGTTGATTATCAATGATCACTCCCAAATACTTGAACATTTTCACTTCTTCAATGATTTCTCCGTTTATCAGAATATTGAATTTTATTTTATTTTCCTGGATCATTTTTGAATTTGCTTTCGAAGATAATCATGAATTTCGTCTTTGTTACATTAATTTTGAGTCCATTGTCACAGATCCAGGTGAATATATTCTCAAGATCTTCATTCAAGAATTTCTCCACATCCTCTTTCTTGCCAGAGAAGTAAAGCAAGGTATCATCCGCAAATAGTTTCAGCTTACAATTCTGGACGTGATGTATAATGTCATTTATGAATAAAATAAATAATATTGGTCCCAGTACCGATCCTTGTGGTACTCCATGCATGACCTTTTCCCTATTTGAGTAAGTGTTATTGTATTTAACAAGTTGTTCTCTATTCTGTAGATAGCTCTGCTCATAAAGAATGCGAATCCTCAATGTATTACTTTATATAAATATATATCCATTTTTGTATGTTCATAATTTATCTGAGAATATTCCTTTTCAATTATTAATCAGATTATTGAATACTGATGTGTGTTATGTGAGGAGGTGGAACATTCATTTCTTCAACTTTTTGAGTCTATCGTCGTTTCTATGAATAAAATATAAGTATACCTACACAGCAAAAAAGTTCTGTTGCACCAACAAAATAATTTTGGTCATTTTCTTTTTGTTGAATTAAACTTAATTTTGCGAAATCAACAAAATATATGTTCATTCCAAATAAGCAACCTAGTCAAAGAGACAAAATAATTTGATTGAAATATTTGCTTACTTGAACAAAAGTTTCATTTCATTCAACAACTTTTATAGTTGTTCAATCAATCATATGCATTTTGTCTATACGACAAAATTAAATCAATTTTGACAAAGATTTAACCGAATACAACATCATATTTTGTTGAGTCAACAATCATTTCATTGTGCAACCAATCAAAAGTTGTTTTCTATTCGACAAAATTGGATTGATTATGACAACATTATATTTTGTTGATTCAACACATCACGATCAAGAAATACGTTGTTATTTCAAACAAATTACTTTTGAACAGAACCCATAAATACATTATATCAAAGAAATATTTTGTTGAATGATTATCTAGTTGCATTTTCGCCACCAGGTGGCGTTTCTTCTAACCTTCCTACGCTTGCCTCGATTGGGGTGTACTTATACCTGCCTAAAACATCCGTTTATATAATTATATTAGGCTGTCCTAGGATTTCTTATGACGCTTATACAAGCTTATAGTCTTGAATCAACAATTGATCTCTAATTTCTCTTAGTCTTTGAATTCAGTTATTGGATTTTTTAAAAATTATTCAGCAAAATATTTTGTCAATTCGAAATACAATTTGCTTGATCGAAGAATATATATTGTTATTTTAACATATTCACTCTCTGAAAAACTGAAAATGTTGTCACTTGAATGAAATGATATAATCATTTCAATCAACTGAATCTTTAATAAGAGCAGATTATAGGAACAAAATAGTCTTTGTTTATTCAACCACTTCCTGCTGTCAATTTGAATCATTAATGAGTTACATTAATGATTAAATTGATTTTGAATTGAAAACTGACAAAAAACATTTGTTGCGGTGACAAAATATTTTGTCATGGATATATAACACTCAGATTTTGTTGAATTCACAAAAATTTTGTAGTTTCAAACAAAAAAATTTTTCTGTGTATTATTTTAATTTATATGTGCTAAGTAAGGACAAATCCGATGATTTACCCCAAAATGTCACTGCAATTAAACATTCCACTATAAGAGAGCCTTCTCATTTCATCTCTTGGAGCTCACAAAAGGGAATCCCTATATAAAGTTCGAGGACCTAGGGATTGGAGGGAGAGGAGGTAGGTATTGGCATTTTTTTGAACTTTTGGAGCTTATAAGATCTCTAGAATACTTTCAATGGCAAACAATTCCGAATCTTTGCCGTTCTATACGGAGTGAATGTTTTATTTTTTCATAAGATTGAACTATCGAAATAACAACTTTTTTATCATCTGTGTGATTTTTGTATGTAGCTCAGTTTTTGAGGAAACGATAAAAATTCGATTTGACTCCAAATTTTCATGTAGGTGTTTTTAAGACTTCCATTGAGATTACTCATTAACCCTATTTTTTTTGTTCTGGTTCCCACGAAAAAGGAAATCCTGTAATATTCAGAGAACATCGTGAGAACCAAGGGAAATAAGGTAGGAATTGTTGTTCTTCTTAAATTTCTGGAGGTTATATGCTTCGAGGAATACCTCCCTTGGCAATGTGTTCCAGAGCCTCACTGTTCGTTGGATGAACGAGTCTTTGGAAAGAGATGTTCTGCAGGTCTCCAAAGTGACCACGAAGGGGTGCGAAGCCTCCACTCGACGGGTTAATCTCGCGGGGACTGCCAAGGGAGGAACAATTGTTGATATTTCAGAAGAGCATCGTTTATGAAAATACTATGAAATAGAGCCAGATCGCCAACTTTTCTACGGTGTTCCAGAGAAGTGAGTGAGTTTGTGAGCGAGGCATCACCCACGAGACGAATTGCCCTTTTTTGGACAGAATTCAACAATTTCAGGGTATGTGTTTGGGTGCTGCATTCCAAATATGGGAACAGTTTCCCAGGACAGGTCGAATCTGTGCCTTATAGATCATAAACAACTGACTGGAAGTGAAATAGCTCCTGGCCCGAAACAGAAAACCAAGTTTTTGGGACGCACTTTTAGCAATTATTGATCTCACGGGATTTTCCCGAGAAAGGTTATTGCTGATAGTAATACCATAGATTAAATGGTAATACCAAGCATCGAAATGGATGTCTTCAATGGTATGGTTACTCCTGACAAGCTTATGTTGGGCACAGTGAGATCGGCTTTTCTAGAGAATAGGTAGGCATGCTTGTGTTTTGTTTGCATTGAAATCTACCAAAGTTATGGACTGAAGATGGACTTTTCTGAGTCCGAAACATGTCCCCTTGAATAAGCACATCATTAAAAAAGTGTGGACAATACTTTGAGCTTCCCTTCTTTCCCATGAATAATTATTCAATCATTTCGTTGGTGCAAAGAATCTTTTCATTCTGTGGAGCAACATACAAATACAACACACAAATGATGTAAGTAGGTACCATATTTGAGTATGCAAATTCATGGAAATCGAGCACGATAAAACTAACGATGAACAAGATAGGTTTCTTTCATTCCGGGAACGCAACCGCTATAATAACTGTCAAGCTTTGCCTTAATTCACGACGACAGCCGAGTGGTGCAGTCAATAGTGACGACATTGCATTGTGGCTTATACGGCCAGCTCGACTTTTCTAGTTTTTGCCACCATTATTAACAATATCGATCATTGGCAGGATAGGATATAAGGCAAGAAGGAAGGACCATTCGCTATTTCTGAAGCGAGGACATCTCGGAGAGATACTTCGAAAACGCATGGACTGAGGTTTCACCATATTTGTGTTATTAGATCTATGACCATATCCAAAAAGCCAATCAAACGAATCGGGTCGTTACCACCGATACAACAACGATCGGGTCCATCGATCTCAACTAAACTACTCAACACTAATTTCGTCGCACACCAAAATGTCGCCCCTTTTATAATGAGAATTACTTTTTTCAGTTTAGAACAATTTGAATTTGGTTCACACTGTTCGATAGCCCAGTCCTTCAGCTATAATCTCGTACTTCATTGAAACAAAAGGGTATTCACATAAAATCTCTACATGGTGTCTTCCGACACTGCGCGAAATTTCGGAATATTCAAAAGGCACTCAGATGGTGAAAACAATTTTTTCCTCAACTTCGACAACAAAGGCATGAAGATGATCTCATTACCTCGAGTTATTTTGCGAATCAACTTCCTATCTCTCTTATTTACAGAGTGATCTCAAAAAATCAACTTTTTTGTTTTGCAGCCATGACTTTTTTTCACGTCAACCGATTTTGGAAATCTTAGGCTCATTTTGAAGATGAAACTTCAGATGAAGAGATCTGAATATCAGAATTGACTCAAGATGACTATCAAACATCTAGAGTTTTCTTGAAAGTGACCCAAATCTGGAACGGCCTCCGAATCTCGGTTGGGAGGAGAATTGAATGAAAATCAACTTGTTCTCGGAAAAACAATCACACACACAATCAGTCACTTACCTACTGTGGTTCTTGTAACGTTGGTTACGGACCATGCATTACAGAGGAGAAATGGTCTGATGTTTTTGCAAGAACATGTTTCAGTTGTGTTTTCTCACGCACATTCTTGAGTACTGAGAGCGAGGAAAATATGGACGCATCCAGAATGAATTGTTTATCCGAGAACAAGTTGATTTTCATTCAATTCTCCTCCCAACCGAGATTCGGAGGGCGTTCCAGATTTGGGTCACTTTCAAGAAAACTCTAGATCTTTGATAGTCATCTTGAGTCAATTCTGATATTCAGATCTCTTCATCTGAAGTTTTATCTTCAAAATGAGCCTAAGATTTCCAAAATCGGTTGACGTGAAAAAAAGTTATGGCTGCAAAACCAAATAGTTGATTTTTTGAGATCACTCTGTAAATAAGAGAGATAAGAAGTTGATTTGCGAAATATCTCGAGGTAATGAGATCATCTTCATGCCTCTGTTGTCGAAGTTGAGAAACAAATTTTTTTCACCATTTGAGAGCCTTTTGAATATTCCTAAATTCTGCACAGTGTCGGAAAACACCATGTAGAGATTTTATGTGAATACCCTTATGTTTCAATGAAGTACTAGATTATAGCTGAAGGACTGGGCTATCGAACAGTGTGAACCAAATTCAAATTGTTCTAAACTGAAAAAACAGGGGCGACATTTTGGTGTGCGACGAAATTAGTGTTGAGTAGTTTAGTTCGGATCAACACATGAAACGTAAAATCGCATTTTGTCTATCAAATTTGAATCATCATAACTTTCGATTTCCTCAACCGATTTCCAATTATTTTTCAGTTTCTGAAAGCTCGTTTCATTGACTATCGAACCTATGGATATGATTATTTCATCTTTTCCAGACGAGATTCTACAGGATGATAATCAAAGCTGTGCTTTTCCAATCATTTCAAACACCTCCCGTTTGAAAGAAAAATGTTTCTTTATTTTTTTGGGTCAAGAGCATATTGCTTCATATGTTTTCTCGATATTCTGAAAAAATGTCTGCAATTGTCACATGCGTTACTGAAATATGAATGTTTTATTAAGATAATGCATGATTTGATGCTCTAATTTCTATCGGCGTTGTGTTCCTGTCAATCTGGCTCGAACGGTGGTAGAAAATCTTGAAATGATGCATGATCAACCTATTATTATATACAGGGTGGTCCTCAAACAACAATTATGACATCAAGCAATGAAAAAAAATCTTGTTTTGTTGACGAGCAAGAAAATGTTTTCTGGCGATCAAAGCGTGTAGGAGAGGTTGTCATCACCATACGTCATGTTGCTACAGAATCTATTGCAAGATCAAACTACTGGAATTGTTGGAAAGACCGGATTTTCAGAGCGTCGTTCTCACTTTGTGATAGATTTTTAGAAGATAATTTCAGCAAGGCAAATGAGATAGACTAAAGAAATATACAAGATGTCGTGTGAATAAGAAAAGTTGCTGCCAAGACATACCATGCAACTGACGTAATTCATCACAATTGCAGTAGATTAACGAGTATAACAGGATCTGATTTCATTTGCGGTGAACGTCTTCACATAAAGGAATTATATTGAATATTTGACGGAATTCAAAAGAATGGCAGACGTGAGTCGCATGGAAATGTAATGTCCTGACTCAGAAAAAACATGAATTTTCCCTATTGAATTCCATCACAGTCACAATGTTCCAGTTCCATGACTTTTCATGAATAGCACCAGTTCAAATGACATCACTCCCACCTTCAATTGAATTCAATATTGGAGTGAACATGAAAAGTATGAAAATTCACGAGATTGCGAGATCAGCAATAGATTCTATAGCAGCTTGACATGGTGATGACAACCTCTCCTACACGCTTTGATCGCCAGAAAACTTCTCAATCGGTTTCCTGCTTCGAGATTGTCTTGCTCGTCAAAACAAGATTTTTTTTTCATTGCTTCATGTCTTTATTGTTGTTTGAGGACCACCCTGTATATGAGAATAGGTCGATCATGCATCATTTCAAGATTTTTGATTGACAGGAACACAAAGCCAATAGAAATTAGAGCATCAAATTATGCATTATCTTAATAAAAAATTCATATTTCATTAACACGTGTGACAATTTCGACAACTTTTTTACAGTATCGAGAAAACATATGAAGCAATATGGTTTTGACCCCAAAAAAAAAAAAGAAAAATTTTTCTTTCAAATGGGAGGTGTTTGAAATTTTTGGGAAAATGCACAACTTTGATTATCATCCTGTAGAATCTCATCCGGAAAAGATGAAATAGTCATATCCATAGGTTCGATAGTCAATGAAACGAGCTTTCAGAAACTGGAAAATAATTGGAAATCGGTTGAGGAAATCGAAAGTTATGATGATTCAAATTTGATCTAAAAAATGCGATTTTACGTTTCATGTGTTGAGCAGTTTAGTTGCGAATAGATAAAAATCTCAATTGGAAGGATCACTTCTATTACCTCATCCCAAAGTTGAATTCGATTGCCTTTCAATTCAGAAATTTGCTGCATGTACCCAATATAGATCAATTGATACAGCTCTACATATGCACAAGTTGAGAGTAGGCTACGATACGGTGTGATATTTTGGGGTTTATCTACCCTAGCAAATGATATCTTCGTGGCACAAAAACGAATTTCACAATCAATGACGGGGCTTTCACAGATTGATTCATGCAAAGATATATTCACGAAACTGAAAATATTAATATTACCATGTCTAGTCATATCAGAGTTGAGTGCTATAGTTATCGACAATAACGATGGAATACAAGTGGGAAACAAACAAAATCATCCTATAGTATTTTATGACCATCCTGATACCCTTAATCCTGGCCATATCAAAAATATATAAATAGTACCTACAACTTGTTGTTAATAATGTTGTTAACATTTTTCATAGTAATGATGAGGAAGAGAAAACCGCAGTGGATTTTCTCACGTTAACTGTCTCCAATTCTCCGATACTATATACAATTTGTTCCTTCCTCTAGTTTTTTATTCATTGATTGGTTGTGTTGTTTAACCATTCAACCATTCCAAAGAATGTAATGTGAAGTTCCCAGAGATTGTACATATACCAACTCAACGGAGGAACCCCTAATTATACCAAATATACCAAATGTGTGGTGTCAAACGTCAAAAGAATGATGAAAATAATAAAAAATAGTATGTTGAATGCGTGGCTCATATTGAAGTAGATATTGTATTTCATTTGAAATGAAGGTTGCTGTTTGAATTAACCAAATTGAAAAATATTGGCCTCTCGAATTACATAGATTCCATATGCCTATATTTATTTTTTTCGTCAACCTCTACAAAAACTGACATTTTTCCTAACGATAAACCTATACCATTTCCGAAGGCAAATACTTTTCGTCCGCAAACACCAAATTTTCGTCTGCAAACAGTTTCTGTTCGCTGGGGTCCGTCACTATGATGCGCTGCGAGACCGGCGACTGCAATGACAGCTGTCAACTGTCAACGACAATGCTGCCATTTCTATAGCGTTCTACAGCTGCCTCATAGTTTTATACGAACAAATCCATACTTTTCGAAAACTGACAAAGGATAACCTCAAAAAAGTATATATATTTGAAATCAGATGATGATGATGATGATGATGATGATGATGAGCTTTGCAGATGATAGTACCCTCCATACCGCGTTCTCTTCCAGAATTCCCATTTCTTCCCAGGAAACTAAGAACTCACGGCTCAGGCAGGTCAATGCTGTCAATGAAGATCTTGCTGAAATCACAGCCTGGGGAACGAACAACCTAGTTGAATTCAACGCCACCAAAACTCAAGCCTGCATTTTCTCTAGAAAGGCGGAACTCAGTATGCCCGATATTGTAATGTCTGGCTCCACCATCCCCACCAAGCCCACCATATCTATGCTCGGTATTTCCATCACCAACACTCTTTCATGGGATAATCATGTCAGATCCATCGCAAAAGCTGCTTCACAAAAACTCGGATTCTTGTTTCGTGCGAAAAGCTACTTTACACCTCAACAGCTTCTCATGATCTACAAAGCGCAGATACGGCCTGTTCTAGAATACTGTTCCCACATATGGGGTTCAGCACCAAAACATACGCTGATGCTCTTAGATTCCATCCAGAGAAGAGCCATTCGCCTGGTGGGTGACGCCACACTCACTCACTCTTTGACATCATTGGAACACCGTAGAAAGGTCGGCGACCTTTCACTTTTCTATCGATACTTCCACGGGAAATGTTCTTCGGAAATCTCTGCAATCATCCCTTCACTAGCAATACCAATCAGACGAACTAGACAAGCCCAGTCAGCACATCCTTTCGTTGTCAACCTCGGAAGATGTCGAACTGCACTTTATCAAGACTCCTTCATTCATAGAACGGCTAGGCTCTGGAATTCATTGCCTGTGGAAGTATTCCCAACAACATATAATCTCCAAAAATTCAAAAAAAATTCCAATACCTACCTCCTGTCCCTATCCTCCCTAGGAACGCACGATGTTCTTTGAACATTATAGGGATTCCCTTTCGTGCGCTCCAATCGATAAAAAAAAAAAAAAAAAAAAAAAAATTGCACTATCGATCAGGAAAACAAAATACAGGGTGTACCATTTAAGAAATATCAGTTTATTTGAAATATTTGGGTTACGAAACTATTTGCTCATTTAAACGTTTTGGTAAGACCGATATCAACTGAGATACACACATATAGCTAATGAGTAAAATATAAACAATCAATCTGTACATACAGAGGAGTGCGCGAAAAACGGCCAGTGCTGTATCTTCTGAATCATTCTAGAAAGGATTTTCTAAAATTGGTGGGTAGCAAGTATACCTACCAAATTGTTCATCATTTGAAAAAACAATGTTTGTTCAATCACTTCCGGTCTCACCAGAAACAATCCTAACTTCTGATTGTTCAATGGGACACCCTGTATTTTATTCCATAATCGCTAAAGGATTATTATGACGAATTCAACGATATCGGGTTTGATAGGGTTAATTCAAACGAATACGCAGATATTCGAATTCAAAGTTTCCATATGCTCAATGAGTGTGAGAGAGAAAGAAGTTTTGATATTGCGAAGTCACATCGATTGAGCATATGGAAACCTATAGAACGCGAATATCTTCGTAATCGTTCACGGAAAGAGAGGAATTGTTGAATCAAGCAAAATTTAATTGAATGGAACAAATAAAAGTGTCATATATGCACGACAAAATATAATCTTGAAATGAGTGAATCTATATCTTGTTTCAGAGCGAATTTGAAGTTTGAATCAAGTGGATATGTCTTGCATAAACTCTATAGATCTTCTTCAATCAAGCATATCCATGAATTGTTTATAAAGAGATATTGAATTGGCTCAAACAATCATTTTGTTTGATTCAAAATAACAAGATATTGATTCAATTAAATATTTGGTTGATTAAACGAAATATTTGGTTGATTCAATGTATTATTTGGTTGTTTCAATGGAATATTTGGTCAATTCAATGAAATATTTTGTTGATTCAAGAGAAACTATATATTCATTCGACAAATTGTTTTGTTGAACCAAACTCAATAATCGGGAATTCCCTGGCATTTCACATCAATAGAATGAACAAAACTAGGAAACTAGTCGAATCTTAGCATAGATCTTCAGTCTTTACTTCTCTTTAGCTACTACTATTTCGGATTGCTATAATCATCCTAATAAGTTCGATTCATCCAGCTGATATTTCAACCACGGAGGATCAGGCTTCACAGACGAGGTGAAGTGATCGCCATCTAGAGGCGAAAGTTTAAGTTGATGTAGAATGAACAAAATATTTCATTGATATTACATATTTCGTTGCTCCATTCAAGCAAATGATCTTTTCGAAACGAGTTCATTGCCACATCGGAATAAGAAAACTTGTATGTTGTTTCAAAGATATATTCTCATTAAAATGATCATAGTTTGATCAAATCAACGAAATGTTTATAGTTGAATCAACATCGACATTATTTTGGATCGACATAATTTCTTTTTGAGAAAACCATATATTTTGTTGATGGAATTGATATTATACTGTTGATTTAATTAGACTACATTCGTGATTTGAACAAGCTGCTTCCATGGAATAATCATGTATCTGGTTGATTCAACAAAAAATTGCTCAGCTCAACAAAAGAAACCTCAAGTATTAATAATTTGTTGATGCAACAAATCCTTTTTTTCCGTGTTTGAAATAACCCTATCAAATCCGGTATCGTTGAATTCGTCATGATAATCCCAAATCGATTATGGAATAAATTGAAGGCTGTCTTATTTAAAAATCAAAAGTAAGGGTCATTTTCGGTGAAACCGGAAGTGATAGAACGGAAATTAAATTGTCAATTAATGAGCAATTCGGTATATATACTTGCTATACCCGCCAATTTTCAAAATCCGATCTCAAATGATTCAGAAGTTACAGCACTGGCCGTTTATTGTGCACTTCTCTGTATATACGTTCATCAAAAAGCAGTTCTATTATTTTGCGTGCATCTGTTATCTCTCAAAATTATGACCTTAACAAATCTGGACCACCCTATATGATGAGCACTACCTTCCATTATTCCATTATTCTTGTTCCACTTTCCACGAAACATCCATTATTGAAACGTCTCTCTTCCGAAACGTGTGATTTCCACTATGCAGAAAACGGTCCACGAATCTTTATTCTTTTATTTATATTCAGCCATATTTCCGAGGCGTCGCCTAGCAACGGCTCCGGGCGCGCTATTTGTCATTTTCCTCCGGACTTTTTTTGCCTCGCATATTTCCCCGCGTATTCTTCCCGATCCGTCGGGAGGCAGGCGAGAAAACTTCGGGAGTTGGGAGTTTGTGAGTGCTCTCTCCTTCTGCTTGCTTCCAGAATCGGATCCGCATCGGAACTTGTCTCGTAAATCTTTCATTTACATAATAGCTCTTTTATAATAATGTTTCGCGAAAGAAACATCATTTTGGCTGGTCTCTTATCATCCTACATTTCGCAACATACACCGAGAGAAATATCTATTAGCTGTTATACGAAATTGTATAACCATTAAAATATTTCTGAATTGAATAGGCGCCAGCATAGTTCCCATTTCACTGTAATCACGTTCATCATTTCAAAAAACTCATGTAACTGTGAAATATCACTTATATGAGTATGAAATGACACTCATATAGGGGTCAAATGACTAGCATTTCAATGCTATACGATGATATTATAAAAATGAAAAGATACTCATATACATTTGACTCGTTTTCAATTTGATAGTCAAATAGAAAGCATTTCAATATTGAATAGTGATATTATAAAAATAAAATAATACTCATATCAATATAATTTGCTTTCAATTTCATAGTCAAATGATTGCATGGTATTTCAGTATTAGGATGATTGATTTTTCTCCAGAAAAATTAAGTGGGTTGAAACTCTTCGAGAAATATTGAAGACCTATATACTTGGTTTATATACTAACCCCCAAGTAAAGTTTTTTTGAGGAACTACAGGGCATTGAAGTGCATCACAAGGCCGATATACTCAGTTTACAATATCTCAATTTGTGTAGGACAAAAATGCTTCCAATTTGGACTATTTGTTCTCATTGTCAGTGCATTGGATTATAAGTTAACATAGTGGCCAAAAATGTGATTACACAGTATCGTCAGTAAATTAGAGTTCACATTCGCAGATTTCGTTTTATTTCATTTACCGTTATTGCCACTTCCGACATTCCGATACATACAATTACCGATATATCGTGAAAACACTGTACCGCCCAGAGGCAGTTCAACATTCTGTAGTTCCTCAACAAATCTTGGGGGATATATGAACAAATATGTCCCTAATATTTCTGAAAGATCTCTCAACCACTTCACTTTTTCGAAAAAAAAATATCACTCTGCAAGAAGAGTTCACGAGCTGCCGCGAGCTAATATGTCCTTTCATATCAGGAATCCGGAGACGACTAACGATTCTCATCGAACAAGTGTTCATAGGTGAGTGAGATGACTCATTGAGGTAAACGAGTATGACACAGATGGAAAATGATACAAGGGATGAAATCAAATGATAATTTTATAACTGTGAAATTACATCTTTTAGGATTTAAATGATCATCTTCAAATTTTCATCTTTTAACTATGATCTTGTCTCATTTCGAATCTAAAAGATAACCTTTTTGAAACAAAAAGAGTGATTTGAAAGGGTTACCTGTTTCACGTTGGAAACGTGAACTTTTCACGTTCATCAGATGACATTTCGTGGTTGAAATGTTTCATTTGGCGGTTATAAAAAGTTTTTAAATAGAGACATGTATAACTGGACTTTTCTCGGTGTACTATTCCCACAAGTCCCCTATATCTATGCTCGGCAGTTCCATCAGCAATATTCTTAAATGGGAGAATTCTTTCAGGTCCATCACGATATTTTATAGAAACGAGGAGAGAAATTCCTAAAAATCTGGAACAATGAATGTACCAACTACTCGATTTACCTACAAACAGAATATCACACTGTTTTGATTATTCATATCGCGAAAGAAACTGGACAGGCTGGTATATGCATGGTCTATGCTTCTCTCTCCATTATAGAGGTCTCTTATCGTCGTACATTTCGGAACATACTATTTCCACCAAGTCCCCTATATCTATGCTCGGTAGTTCCATCAGCAATATTCCTCCATGGGAGAATTATGTCAGGTACATCACGATATTTTATAGAAACGAGGAGAGAAAATTCCAAAAAATCTGGAATAATAAATGTACCAACTACTCCATTTACCTACAGACAGAATATCACACTGTTTTGATTATTCATATCCATGTGATAAAACATATAATAGCGACTTACTTACCAGTTCTGCAAAAACTTGATATCGAAGTGAAGATTAGAAATGATGATAACCACATAAGCGAGAAGCAGAAGCACATAAAAGTTCCTGAATGACTATATAGGTATAGGGTTCAGCACCCAAACTACGCTGATGCTCTTATCTAGATTCCATCCAGAGAAAAGCCATTGAAGATACCCATAAGATATTCACAGCAATTATGAATGTGTTCAAAATGCAAGATTGATTTCGATATAGTGTCAGCTTTCGAGTTTTTTTCGTGTGAATGATATTTTATGGATATCTTTGGAGGATGCCTTATGGATATGATCGAAGAATATTTCATGGAAATCTTCGGAGTATGTCTTATGGAAATCTTCGGAGGATGTCTCATGGATATCTTCGAAAGATATCTGATGGACCTCTTTGGAGCATACCTTATGGATCCTTGCAGGTAATCCATATGGATGTACAGGTTGGTGCGCTTTGGACATCCATCGGACGTCTATAAGATATTTCTCGAATATAAATTGGATTTCCAAGTACATACATAAAATGCATGAGGGATGTCCAGTGAATATCCATTTGGATGTCCATGTGTTATCTGGGTACCTCCTTACCCTATCCTTTCCATTGGTACACGATGTTCTTGGAACATTATATGGATTCTATTGCAAGTGCTCCAAGAGATAAAAAAAACATTGTTCTCGATTTCAAATAGATATTTTCTCAATTTCGCTAGGACTGGAATTGTAATCGAAATTATATTATTATTGATGCATGATACTCGTAGGTGCCATGACATTTTCTTGAATCTGGTTCCCTCTCGAAATTTCCGGACAGAGAATTCTCGTAGATGCCAATAGAGAGTTGAATATTATTGAATATTCCTTTGGTTTTCTAAGTGTATTTCTGAAATTAGGAACATCGAATATGCTCTCTAGAGAACACTTTCTCACATTTCTGGAAAATTAGATTTTCAAATGGAACACCCAGAACCATGCAGAAGAGAAAAATCAAGCGATCTGCTTGAATTCTTCTGAACGGAGACATTAGTATTGCTTCAGTTGATATAGATAGAACATGATATTCACTACTGAAATCAGAAAATGAGAATGGTAAACTCAAGATTGATCAATGAAAACATCCTGTAAATCATTTGATTGCCAACGTCACCAATTATTGTCACTGAGAAGACGAATACGAATTTGCTATACAAATATCCATTTTTTACGTTGAAAACGGAAGCAGATTCGTTCCCGAAACGTCCAAAGCTATTTGAAAATTTGATATTTTTTCTTTATATACCCTTATTTCTCGTCTCCAAACCTTTTTCAATACAAATTGTCACTGATACAAGCTGGTGATTTTTTTCTTTTAGGTTCTCTGATAGGAAAATTCTTTAAACGTTAAACATAGTGACATTTCGGGGCAGATCATCTGATTTGTCTTTACTACACTTATATTGAAATAATATTTCTATTTTTATTTTATAGAAACGAGGAGGAAAAATCACTCCCACCTCCTCGATTAAACTACAGACAGGATATTATCACACTGTTTTGATTATTCATATCCATGGGACACCCTGTGATATAACATATAGCGACTAACTTACCAGTTCTGCTAAAACTTGATATCGAAGTGAAGATTAGAAATGATGATAACCACATAAGCGAGAAGCAGAAGCACATAAAAGTTCCTGAATGACTATATGGTTTTGATTCACGTCCAAAGATACGCCACATATAACGTGGGAACACATTGATCGAGCCAGTTGAGTTGTTTTTTAGTCATACAGTCAAACTAACTGCAATTACTGGACAGTTACCTCTCTGGGATATACGCCGTCCAAGATATAAGGATAAGGGAAGATCTACTGGAGATCTACTTGTCTACGTCACCCATTTATGGCAAGCTTCATTAGAAAAACACGGGGAATCTCTAGCTGTCGCGTTGGACATATCGAAAGCAATCGACCGTGTTTGGCACGAAGGACTCCTCCACAAACTACCATCATACGGCTTACCACCTCAGCTATGCCATCTCTTATCGAGTTTTCTTTCAGGCAGATCGCTTCATGTGGTGGTGGACGGTGTATCGTCTGATACAATTGGCAGCAATTCCGGCGTTCCACAAGGATCAATTTTGGCACCAAAGCTGCTTCACAAAAACTGTTCTTACATATGGGGTTCAGCACAAAAACATACGCTGATGCTCTTAGATTCCATCCAGAAAAGAGCCATCCGCCTGGTGGATGACACTCACTCTTTGACATGATTGGCGACCTTTCACTTTTCTATCGGTACTTCCACGGGAAATGTTCTTCGGAAATTCTGCTATCATCCCTTCACTAGCAATACCAGTCGGGCGAACTAGACAAGCCCAGTCAGCACATCCTTTTGTTGTCAACCTCGAAAGATGTCGAACAGCATTTCATCAAAACTCCTTCATCCATAGAACGGCTAGGCTCTGGAATTCATTGCCTGAGGAATTATTCCCAACAACATATAATCTCCAGAAGTTCAAAAAAAATTCCAATACCTACCCCCTATCCCTATCCTCCCAGGAACGCACGATGTTCTTTGAACATTAGGGATTCCCTTTCGTGCGCTCCAAGCGATTAAAAAAAATCATATTGAGATATCCGAACAGGTAATAGCAATATTTCAATAAAATAGGAAGATGTATTCGTTGAAGATTATCACAAGGTATATTTATTCAATTCCCAAAATATTTCGAAATATTCTGAATGTTTGGTTTTCTTTTTTTACGTATTCATCAGATTTAGAACAAAATTCAAAACAGGTCTTCACAAGAACTATATTTTGTTTGCCTGATAGTACTCACTTAGAAAACTTTATGGGAAAACCTGAAAAACAATCTGGGGAAATTCACGATTGAACATATACTGTCACGAAAGGATGTTCTCCAAATTATTCCCAATAAAAATTACTATCACTATTATTATTATCTCACTGTTCTAATTTATCGAATTTGTTATATTTCTCAGCAAATCAACTGTCCTCATTCGTGACAAAACATTTTTCAATACAATAAACATTTGAGGTGATCGATGATAATCCACGTACCAAGGGGGACCCAATCAAGGGGTTCAAACTTGAACGATGGAAGCTTAATATTAGTTTTATGGACCTTTAAACGCAGATTCATGATAAGGGGTTTTCCAATTCAGAGTTCCTTTTCACGTCCTGTATGAGGAATATCAATTTATCATACATTCGAGAAAGAAGAAAAAAAAAAAAGAGCGTTTTTCCAAAAAGCAAGCCCATGCATGAATTTCAATTCGTTTATCTCACGCAACCTTATATACTTGGACACGGTGTATATATCAGGTGGTCAAAAGAATTCGGAATTCAGCAGTTTGCTTCTGGTCTCCTTTTTTTCTGTTATAAGGCACAATGCTATACGTTTTATTCCATCATCGCAAAGAAGGAAACGTAATGAGTGGGACTGGACGACAGTGCAATCAACGTTATTTATTTTATATTTATTCCTAGTGAAATTGTCTTCAATGTTAATTGCTGATAATAGCCTTCTCAATGATTCTTTATAAGATATAACCCGATGCATTACCGTTTTCTTATATCCTGTACCATTCTCAGCGACATTTCTATTTTATGTCGCTGTGCATTCTCACCATACTTCTATGCACATATTTTTAAATGCATTTACATTTTATCTTAGACGTTACTGTTTCTTAGAAACCCTTTTTTGTTATTACATTTGTGCTGGGAAGAGCTGAGGATTCAGGATAGTATTTATTCATCAGAACATTGTTGATCATTAGATGGAATAGTCTCCATCAATATTCGTTTTATGAAAAATAGAAATTCGATATCTAATATTCTTCCTATAAAATAACATTCTTCCTATATGTAATAATATTTTTTTCTTGGACCATCCACAGAGTGACCTATTTGAAAGCGGGCTGCCCTCATAATTTTTTTAATTATAAAGCGATTTTTACGAATTTTTTTCTAAAATATAGAGGGAGAGGAAGGTGTATTTTGGAGCCAAGCGGCTTCTTTTTTTTTAAACATGGCCTACTATAGATCACATTCAGAGGCCGAGAAATTCAGAGTCCTTATTAGCGATATTTGTTTGAAAAAATATGCGTACACCACTGGAATCGGCGTTTCCTGAAATAGATCGATATCGCTTTTCATGTAAAATATCCAACATTAACGAATCTACAGTGTGTCTCATTTCAAACGGCCCCTCCTCTATATCTCAGCTAATATTCGTGCGACCTTTATCAAATTGGAAGAAGCCTGGATGGTGTATTGTGGATTAGGATGCCTGCTGCTAAAATTCTAGCAGTTAAATCTTCTACAGATTCTACAGTTGTAGAATAGACTATGAATTTGAGGTACCCGCAAAGCAGAAAATCTAGTGAATTCAAATCGGGAGAACGTGCAGGCCAATGAACGGGACCATATATATCTACCTATCCACTGATCTGGAAAATTCTGAAAATAGGCTTATTTGTTCGAATTTCAAAAAAGTTCACGAAGAAAAGTTGTTTCTATTCCAGTTTTACATATTTATTGTCTCGAATTTGAACGTTCGTTTCCAACTTTTAGTTCTTGATATTTTTTTATATCTTCTAATTGTTACTTTGGTTGAATACGTGGAGTAGTTTGATGATATTATGATACAAAGAAGAAAAAACAAAACACTAAGTCGGTCGACCTTTAATTACAAAAATTTTGGTTTTTGTGACTAGTTTCGGCTCGAACAGCCACCTTCAGACACAATATACAGTACCTGTAAAAATATTGGTTTACAATGATAATATAACATATTGAGGAAAAAACATACCTATAAAAGGACACGTGGAGGTCACATAATTAATAAAATTGGAAAGTTGAGCAGCAGGGTCATTTGGCCTTAATGATCTTTGTAATCAATTCAGTTCAGAAATTATTGCAACATTATCAAAACTCATCATCTGAAGATGGCTGTTTGAGCCGAAACTAGTCACAAAAAGTGAAATTTCTGTATTTAAAAACTTTGTGGTCGATTATTTAATTATTTTTTCTCGAAAACTGCCGCAGATGCTTCAAAATTTCAAGAGACAAAAAAGTTCACAAATAAAATAAAGAGCTCATTTCGTATTTCGATGTCTACCAGTGACGTACCAAAAGAAAGTTTCAGTTTCAGTGAATTTCCTAAAACCACTCGACATACTGTAGAATGTCAATCGTAGAATGTAACCAATGTTTCAAATTTGAACTGATTATTCCGAAAAAACAAAAGAGCTACACAGAAAAAAATATAAAAATCTTGAAAATTTAACGCTCTATAGATCGGTAGAGAAACTTTTAGGATAGATTTTATAGGAAAAATTGCGTATTTTGATCTGGTAAATGAGCACCCATAATCTTGATACTGAGTTTTGAAACACCCTGTATAATGATGAAATGAAGGTGCATCGAAAGTGGAGAATTTCTCAATTTTCCTTTGTATGAAGAAAACAACAACTTTACTAATTTTACTATTTCAATTTTCAGGTTGCAAGATTCATTCACCACGAAAGAGTAATTTCTGGTTGGAGATAGAAGAGCGCCAGCACGTATTATAAAACTGAAGGTCTGACGCGGTCAACATTTTTTTCATATTCCATTTGATGATTTTGTAAATATAAAATATAAAATATCAATTCTATATGTACGTGGAAACTGAGTGTGTCTATTGCAGATTAAATATGATGTTGACTTCAAAGCAATTATAAGATACCCTGAATTTCTGTCCCACATCACATGTTATAAATTTTCTCCTGAGGTCCACATTCGAAAATTATTTAGCTCATTACAAAAGGTTCGATGGCTATTTATTTATTGAACGGAAATATAATATAACTACACAATCATGATGTCTGCAGATAATCCATAGATACCTTTTAGAAACTGTATCACTCGAGAAGATGATTATCACATCACAATTTCTCACCCAGTAGGTATTTCTCACTCTCAAGAATTTTCTCACCTGAGTAGGAATGTTTAAAATGAATACTGAATATTGTATAAGCTCACGAGTACTGTAAACTCTAGAATCAATTTTTTTCAAATGAATCATTTTCCATACATAATAAAGCTATGAAAAAATGTGAATTCAAGATGCGTAGGTATTTCTGTTGTACATGTATATAAGTTGTATATGTAGTTGAATAATTTCTTTCATTATAATACCTGAGCAACTTCAGTTGCTATACAAAAAGTTGCTGAATCGCTAACAAATAATGCATGGATTCAACAAAGCTACATAAATATCAAGTTCCTCTCATCACATAAATTGTTCTGCCTCCTCAAATATGAATTGAATGTAATGCATGGACTACAGGGGCAAACTGAAATATCGTTATTATACAGGGTGTCCCAAATATAGCCTGCCAAACTTCACCAGCGACTTTTACGACCAAAAATATAAAGAAAACTTTCAATGAACATGAGTCGAGGAATGGCTCCTAAGAAAGCTACGGTCCCATGAAAAGGGGCTCCTGAAGATGATATTTCTTGAGTATTTCCGAGACTCTATGTGATGAAAAGATGCAATTTGGTACAAGAACTAAACTTTCCATGCCCAATGCAGTGAAGATAAAATCATTTCAAGATTTCAATCAGGACATATCGAAAGCATTCGACCGTGTTTGGCACGAAGGACTCCTCCACAAACTACCATCATACGGCTTACCACCTCAGCTATGCCATCTCTTATCGAGTTTTCTTTCAGGCAGATCGCTTCAGTGGTGGTGGACGGTGTATCGTCTGATACCATTGGCATCAATTCCGGCGTTCCACAAGGATCGATTTTGGCACCAACATTATTCCTTCTTCATATCAATAATCTGTTGGGGTTCAGCACCAAAACATACGCTGATGCTCTTAGATTCCATCCAGAGAAGAGCCATTCGCCTGGTGATGGGTGACGCCACGCTCACTCACTCTTTGACATCATTGGAACACCGTAGAAAGGTCGGCGACTTTTCACTTTTCTATCGATACTTCCACGGGAAATGTTCTTCGGAAATCTCTGCTATTATCCCTTCACTAGAAATACCAATCAGACGAACTAGACAAGCCCAGTCAGCACATCCTTTCGTTGTCAACCTCGAAAGATGTCGAACAGCACTTTATCAAGACTCCTTCATCCATAGAACGGCTATAGGCTCTGGAATTCATTGCCTGTGGAAGTATTCCCAACAACATAATATAATCTCCAAAAGTTCAAAAAAAATTCCAATACCTACCTCCTGTCCCTATCCTTCCTAGGAACGCACGATGTTCTTTGAACATTATAGGGTTTCCCTTCCGTGCGCTCCAAGCGATAAAAAAATACAGGGTGGGACTACATTAAATATTGCTCAAATTTTTTTGTATGCATATTTTTCGACAATTTAATCTCGAGTAAAAGCAATTTGATAATACTGTTACATCTCAGAGATATTATGCATACCATCGCAATGAGGCGTAGTGGAAATAAAAAAAATGCACACAAATTGAAGTAGTTTTTTCATCATTATTTTTCTATTTCTCTTGCTTTCATGAAATAGCTTGATGAAAAGAAAGTACTTACATTTTTTATAGCCACTATGATTTGAAAATTGGCAGCGTTATGCATAAGATGTGAGTGGATCAATATTTTTAAATCGATTTCACTGGAAAATGATACATCTGATCGATGCGGAACAAGAGCACCTTTTTTTGTGAAACGTTGTGGATTTTCATAATCCGAGTTTAAATTATAAAAAAATATGAGTTTGAGAAATATTTAATGTAGTCCTACCCTGTATTATACACTCCTGAATGAAACCCTGAAATGATTTTATGGAAAGTTTAGTTCTTGTACCAAATTGCATCATTTTATCACATGGCGTTTCGGAAATATTCAAGAATATCATCTTCAGGAGCCGTAGGTCCCTTATAGGAGACAAGAAGCCGCTGGTGAAGTTTGGCAGGCTAATTTCGGGACACCCTGTATATACGCATATTTGAACTTGCATATAGGTACACTAAATTTACGTTGCAAATAATATTTTTCCGACCATCATCAGGTGTAATAAATTCTTTCAACAAAATATGAAAAAATATAGACGATGTATCAAATTAGTTGTTCCAGAATTCGATTTGAATTTTTGAAATAAGTGAGAATATGGTATAACAATGGAGATTTCACACATTATCTACATACTTTTTGACCATCCCATATATATGAGCCTCTGCTATAATTTACAATCACTGATACTTAGTTCATACTGAAATGGTATATACATTCGCACAGAAATAGGCTGAATTCGAATAGAGAAGTCGTAGGTTATTGTAGAAATAAAATGTTTTAATTGAATACAGGTATATGGTACACTTTTGATCTACATTCTACTTGAGACTAAAGTAATGGTCTTTACGGGACACCCTGTATATATCCATATATGCAATGCAAGCGTTTTTTATTTCGAATGCTGTCACTGCTAACCTAACCCGCAGTATATTTGAATCCTGTATAATTAAATTACAGTAGTCAAATATTATACATCTCTTGCTACTTATGTTGTCAATTCCCTCAAACGTTTTATTTGCATATCACATGCGGGTAGAATTACGCATGTCACTGTGTATATGTGTAATTAAATAATCATTGATTGGGTACCAGGAATTACTGGTAATTTATTGTGACTGCATATGGATTTATTATGCGTACGCCAAGGGGATACAAGGAAAAAATTATATGTATAATGGAAACATTTGAAATGGTTGATAATCACTGATGAAACATTTGAATGTTCAATTCTATCTTGATAAATGCTGAATATGTATATGGATCTGGTTCACAATCTTATCAAAATATTGATAGAGATCATGGTTACTGTGTTTCACAATGGTTGGTCTGCTATCATACTGCAAAATATCTACCGTGGTGATTACTGCATAAGTAGCACTTCAACAGGGAGATGTACCATGGTCTCAAACTCACAATCACATCGTCTTCCTTCCTTCAACTGATATGGGCTCGTATACAAGGAATAACCCAAATAGCTGCCTACTCAGCATTAATTCGTGTTAGTACTAGTTAGTAGCAACCAAAAAGTTACCCTGTAAATTGAATTGTGGATGTCCAATATAGCAGCATGTCAAATATAGCAGCTTACTTAGGAATTAATATTACTCATCATGCAATGAAACAGATGACAATATTATACCTCGCCTATACGTTGTTATCATTTATGAGACGACGATGGTATTATTAGGAACAATTCAAATGTGTTGTAGTTTCAATTTCTGTATGTTTTTATTGTAACATACATAGCTAATTTTCATCATTCTCCCATCATATGAACAACTCGATTTTCTGGCACAGAGCATGCTGTTTCTCACATAGATTTTACCGGCAGTTGTTATACCAACCATGTGAAAACAAAATGTGCGTATGGTAATGGAAAAGGTTTTCGATAGGTATGCATTTTAGGTCTATATAATAAATTCATCTCGCAATTGATATCGCTAAGAACATGTTATAATTTTATGCTCCAATACCAGCCAGGCAAACTAGAAACAACCGAGGGAGAAATAAAAGTTGACAACATAAATATGGACTTAGCAACAATTCTCGAATGGGGATCCAATAACTTGATAGATTTCAATGCAAACAAAACACAAGCATGCCTTTTTTCTAGAAAAGCCGATGTCACTGTGCCCAACATAAGCTTGTCAGGAGTAACCATACCTTCGAAGACATCCATTTCGATGCTTGGTATTACTATCAGCAATAATCTTTCTTGGGAAAATCACGTGAGATCAATTGCTTGAAGTGCATCCCAGAAATTTTGTTTTCTGTTTTGGGCCAGGAGCTTTTTCACTTCCACTCTGCTGCTTATGATCCATAAAGCACAAATTTGACCTGTCCTGGAATACTGTTCCCATATTTGGAGTGCAGCACCCAAACATACCCTGAAATTATTGGATTCTGTCCAAAAAAGGGCAATTCGTCTCGTGGACGATGCCTTGCTCACAAACTCACTCACTTCTCTGGAACACCGTAGAAAAGTTGGCGATCTGGCTCTATTTCAAAGATATTCTCATGGACGATGCTCTTCCAAAATATCAACAATTGTTCCTCCCTTGGCAGTCCCGCGAGATTAACCCGTCGAGTTGAGGCTTCGCACACCTTCGTGGTCACTTTGGAGACCTGCAGAACATCTCTTCCCAAAGACTCGTTCATCCAACGAACAGCCCCAACCAACATTTTAAGAGAATTATACCAAGCAGAGAGGAGAAATTACTCGAAGAAGTCGAAATTTACTAATTTCCGACAAAATATTTTACCTTTATGCCCTGAGTAACTTGAAAGTTATGGATTAGGTTGTAAAATGCCTGGTTAGGACCTCAACATTTTCTATAAAAACCATCAACTTTATAGACAAATTGCATAGTTGAAAACTACTCATTACAGACTTCAAACATAACTTCATGGTCCTAGTGAGCATTTAGTTATCAATTAGGTAATATTTAACATCAAAATTACCAGTAAAATGTCTTCCAGGCCCTCGAACTATCAGGATATTTATTGGAGTTGAAATCTACCAAATTCTAACTTCATAAACGATCATAAAGTCAGGGAATAATCAGATGGATAAAATAAGTCGGATTTATACTCTGTTTTGCCTATTTTTGACCAATTAATCGAAGGAGTTTCTTAGACTTTTTTTAACCTAATCAGTACCAACTTCATATCCGATGAAGGCAAGATTACCACTATGAAATCCTTATAACGAAGTGTCCTTGAGAGAGCCGCGAATACCAAAATTAGTCCTAAAATCATGTTCTCAAAGTTGATGACTATTATTGATCCTGGTGCTTTGAGGTCGGCAAATGTTTTGAAATGATCATTAATTTCTGAAAATATTAAAAACTGGAGACAAGCGCAATGTATGAGTTTTGAATGTTTTATTCTTTATCACCAGTGAGTGGTTCAGGTAGCTTACCGCTTGAACGCTTCTAAAGAAAATCATGATATCTTTCTATACATTACGATGATGTTTGATCATCTAAACCATCGATTTGTTTTCACATTCGAAGTTTTACTTCCACTTATTCCATTGGTCAGATCTGAATGCATATTTCAAATAACTTTTATAAAAAAAACAGGTATCAATTATTACACTCCGGTTGAGAACGTACAAAAATGGCAAATGTACTAAAAGTATACTAGAACGGCAACACTGTTCGAGAGATGACAACACGGCGATGGACTTTTCTGATTCGCTGAAAAATGAAGCCTGTCATCCAGCGACCAATTAGAAAACATACCGTGGTGCAGGATAAGAAATTGATGGCGAACAACGAACATTTGACAAATTATATGATTATAGGGAACATCTGATAATATTAATCCATCAGGTTGACTGCTACTCAAATAATATACTCGTTGATATAGTCTAAAATCCCAATATGGGGAAATTGGGCTCCATAGTCAGAATATACAGAATTTTTGACTATGAACGAAGCCTATTCGCCCTGAAAGTTGAAGATTCTGGAAAATTCGACTTTCAAGTCCAATATGAAACCAACGCCATATTTGTTGGCTCGAACCTCTTTCGCCATTGACGGAAAAAGAAGAAATCTCTACATAGCGACCACATCCTAATGAATAGTAATACAGAAAAGGTTAAATTTCGCATATTATTATATGATCATATTCTACAAGTTGATTCATTTTTAGATGAAATTGTTGAAAAATAATTCGAAAACACAAAGAATATCATCCAGTATTTTTCTACAAATCCAATAATTTCGTGGGCCCACTAATTTTACATGTGTAAAATCAACATTATCACAATAATTTTTGCATCGCAGGTTGAATAACGATTCACAACAACCTCAAATAAGCTAAACAACATGCATATTATCTACACCTTCCACTACTATCGAGTTTTCTTTTGAACGCCATGTTCATAAACTCCTAAGTCTCCACACGTGAATGAGTAGGTATTGTCGATCGTGAAACACGGTACATATTTGTTTTCCGAACCCAACCAAATGACAGTAAACCAGGTAGAAATCTTAGTAAACCCACCCATAAGTAGGTAATGAATAACGTCAGAATAACTAAAATCAGACCACTATCGGACTAGAATTAGGGCAATTTCACCTAATTGTTTCCTCGACCTATTGGTCAGGATACCCTAATATCCCTATTCTCGTCTTCTGAATTACTTCCAGTTTTTTCCCCATATTGGTAAATTTGAAGTAAATAAGACGTAATATTCACTTAGGCCAAATAAGTCGTTGACCTATTCTAAGGTCGAAATGACGTATATTATACCTAAAATGTTTGTTGGGGCAAGGCTCTGGAACACATTGCCAAGGGAGGTGTTCCCCGAGGCATATAACCTCCAGAAATTTGAGAAGAACACCAATTCCATCCTCATTTTCCTTGGTTCTCACGATGTTCTCTGAACATTACAGGATACCCCTTTTCGTGGGAACCAGAACATGAAAAAAATATATTACCTGGACGAATACCACGTTATCAACTTGGCTTCGGCTATCGGCTATACGCTCATGACCATCTAGTTCAATTTGTTTTCTTCATTAAATTAATCAGCCCATTTAAAATGCACGCGGTGTCCATCGAAGAACATGTACGTCGATATGTAGTGCTGATAGATGACCATGCAGACACTAACAATACTTTCGAGCTTCCAATGCGACTTTTAATCTCAACTACGTCGAGTATCATGTCAACTTTTTCTGGCAAGACAAAACAACCGACCACATATCACGGACGTTGCTTGGCAAGCAAAGAGTACACATATTCAGTATGTCGATGAATCGATGATGATGGTTTCATGGAAAAAAAAAGTGTGAATAACTGGGAATGTTGTCGGTCAATTGACGAGGGAAAACGGTTATTTATACAAAGCCAACATCAATGTAAGTATTCTTCGTATAGATATCTATTGCTTCCTCTAGGGTCCTCTTCAGTGCACAGAAGATATCTGAATGACGTCATTGGATGAATGTTCTAAAATTGTTCTAAAATTGTTCTTCTCCGTCATGCGGTGGCACCTTTGAGAGCAACCCTCAGAAGTCTTCGAGATACTTGTGTGAATAAGGAATGACAGAGGCCTTACCTTCTAACGTGTGATCCCAAACACTTCATTAGGTCATCTGCAGTCGTGGGAATCGAACCCACAAACCGGCAATCCATCGTGAATAGAATACTGACGCTTCAACCACCTGGCTAACCTGTAAAAATACCTCAGCCAATGAGCCTCTTGAATATACATATATCTCCACCTGGAGAATAAGTACTCTATAGCAAATAAAAAGAACCTCACTGAGATTTGACGAATATTGGACGGTATTCAAAGCAGAAATATCATCTACTCTACTTCTTTAGAAGAAAATTGTTAGCCTGTCTGACTCATCGAACCGGGAAAACCCAAAATGTACAAATAACGTTAAGAAGCTAGTATACGAAGGAGTTCAGTAATAGTAGCATTACAAAAACATCTAGAGTTATGAGATTTTATTTATAAAGTTGTCAATGAATATACCAGTTCCGAGACCATCAGTTCAATTCATGGACATGATCTCTGATGATGTTTAATGTTCACCGATTTCTACGAAGGCGCTGAAGTGCCACACACATTTTTTTTTAGCAATTTCGACTTTTAACTCGAAATTTCGATTTTAATCTCGAAATTTCGACTTTAAACTCGAAATTTCGACTTCAATCTCGAAATTTCGACTTTAATCTCGAAATTTCGACTTTAATCTCGATATTTCGACTTTAAACTCGAAATTTCGGGTGTGGCCCAACGTGACGTAACCAAATGTCTATTTCGCGGTAGCCAAGGTCAATCTAAGCCAGGAGCTATAGGAATGTTTTCCCGTAGTTTTAAATGTCATAGGCGAATTTCCTGATTTATTCCAATCTAGACTAGGTGCACGATATTACCTCTTGAAAATAGGAAGTAATTGGTGATATAAATGCTGGTAATTTACGAGGCTCAAAATATGACTACTCATCAGGAGAAAATTTCTTATCTCTACAGGAACGTGAAACACTTTGAAAATGATGCAAGGTGTAGGATATTTATTCTGTACAGGACAAAAGGAAAACTATTAGGTATACTTACTTCATTTCTAATTCAAATTGAATTGATAAGTTTGGGTAACTATTGGTAGATACCAACTTATAATGGGTAGCAACTAAAAAAGTTTGGTAAGTATGGCTGAAATAATAAAGAATATAGGTAACTTAATTCGTTTTCAATTTATTAACATTTTTCAACAAGTCACTGGTATTTACTTATATCAATACTTTGATGATGAGGTATGATGGACTAGGTAGGTATAGTACACCATGCTTGACAATAATTAAGTTCATAATAATTATCTAGGCCGAGTTAGGTTAAAAGAAGTCTACTTATATTATAATATAGGTAATAACTTTCTGTTTTCTCTCAAATTATCGTTCGAAAAATATACTTTTTCGGAAAATGAATCATTCAGGCCGAGTTATGTTAAAAGTAGTCTCAGATGAAGGTTCATTTATGGTAGTCTCCTTTTTCTTGCAGAAATGATATTTTCTTCCTCAATAATACTTTATAACCTACGAAAGCGTAGAACCATTGAAATGATTATCTTCCTTCAAAGTTTGAATTGACCACCACGACTCAATTCTCTGATTTGCCGTACTTCTTCCATAAATGAAACAGGTGTTTTCGGAAGCATGATTTATGTCATGAAAGAGTCGTTGTATTCTCTCCACTAGGACATTTTCAGTACCCATATCTGCTGTAATAATGCAAGGAAATCCATTGAGATCCTGTACAGCGTTCATGTAGTACCCGCCGATGACTTTCGGATCATTACTTGTCGAACCTGCCTGCATCCAAATAATGTGACGTGAGAATCCATCGATACAGCCATTGATAGCAATTCCGTAAGGTTTCAATTTATCATAAGAATCCATTTGCCATAGATAATTAGGACCCTTATTTCTATACTGTCTTCTTCGTAGTCTCTTTCTTCTCCGAATTTCAACACCCTCTGGATCTAATGCTTGAAGAAGGAGTCGAATAGTATTTTGTTTCACAACGAAAGAATTCTGAATACATTTTGAATGCATCCATCTATATCCGTGCAGTTGAGAGGATGTTTCTAGTCCACTACGTAAATAAAGGATCACTTCATCCAAATCAGTGTAGTTTCTTCTCCTGTAGAGGTTGAGGGATCGCAATTTGCGCTTCAAAGTACGCATACTGATCAGAATTCCATGTATCCTACTCAAAAATAGTAGAATTTCATCGTATCGAAGACCCATAGTGAAATACTGAGTAATCAACTCTCGTTCTTCGGCATTCATTACTCTATACGATATCTATGTATCAAAATACGTTTTTATAGGTACTGAAAATGACCTTTGCACAACTCCAATTACTTCAAGAGACACGACAAACATTCAACTGATGAGACTGTAACAATACGTAAACATCCCGAGTGTACATGAAGTCATAATTTCGACATTAAACTCGAAATTTCGACTTTAAACTCGAAATTTCAACTTTAATCTCGAACTTTCGAGTTTAAAGTTGAAATTTCGAGTTTAAAGTCGAAATTTCGAGATTAAAGTCGAAATTTCGAGATTAAAGTCGAAATTTCGAGATTAAAGTCGAAATTTCGAGTTTGAAGTCGAAATTTCGAGATTAAAGTCGAAATTACTAAAAAAAATGTATGTGGCACTTCAGCGCCTTCGTAGATTTCATATAACGTCCCGTATACTTAATAAAGCATCCGTATGGAACGCTATTAAAATGGGAGCATCGCCTGCTATATAGATAGTCTTTGGCTATCATTAAAGGACACCATCTCGAGTATCTGATGGTTTTGTTGAATGGGGCTGTGAACGCCAAAGTAGGACCACCCGAGTGTCCCGTGTAATTAAAACCCGATACCAGGGTATAGCATAGATTCTAACAAGTAGTTGCTGAGTACGTTTTTTGCGACGATAACACATACAGGGTCTCTGGTAAAGTTTGAATGTATTCGTTTATTTTCTCAACATTGAACAACATTATAATAAAGTATATTCTTGGATGATATTTTTTTGTTTCTGGCAGATAATGCAGATCTTTCGTCATTCAAAATGATGGATTAACTCTTTTTCGCTGAAATAGGCTAACCTATTCGTAATTAGGGTAAGCAAATAATGCAGCGTTGCTGAATACCAGGTGGCAAAGAGTACCGGACCGCCATTGTAACTCTTGAATCGTTTTAACTAGAATATTGGTAGCTGACTGCTGTAAAATATTTGTATAGTTTCATTTCACGGAAAAACCACAATTGGGTCTCCTACTTACAATATTCCAAATTGGTTGGTTGAAGTTTTCAAAACTTCAAATAATCCTTTCAACAATCATTCTGTGTCAAATTCACTTGAATTCATCGAGAAGGTCAAAGGTTTGAATCTGACCGAAGGCGAAATCCTAATTTCATTTGATGTTTCATCACTTTTTCCAAGTGTACCCATACCAACAACTTTGGAATTTTTAAGAGAATTACTCGAATATAACAACCTTGATCGGGATAATATCAAAGAATTAGCCAATCTCACAAAACCTCTGCATGAGTCAAAATATTTTTCAATACAGACAAGAATTTTTCGAGCAACATGAAGGTACAGCTATGGATATATTTTTGCCATTTTTGATACGAAAATCACAGATATAGATGACTACTCATGATGACAATTGAATAATTGCTTCCCCCTTCTATATCAGATTCACTTTTGAATGCGAAAACAACGGTCAATTACCATTCTTAGATGTTCTAGTGATCAAAAATTGGGAATACAATTTAGAATTTGATGTTTTCAAAAAAAAAAAACACACTTAGATACATAACACATGACTCCAATCATACTGTTTTCAATACAAAATATCAAGTTCAAATTTTCTAGTACATAGACTAGTTTCATATCCTCTGAGCAAATAAAGATTCGATGTTGAAAGGAGTGTTGTTTAAAAAGTGGCTGGCGTCAATGGTTACGATATCAAAATAGTATATATATAGATAAATTAATACGTATAGACATAAATTCAAGTTATCACTCAGGAATTCTAAGACTTTTCAAGCGGATAAGAACAATCCGAGAAAAATCTCAATCCCTTTCAATCCCAAGTACACAAGAGAACTTCGTAAGGTATTCAAAGACTTAGGTTTTGAAAGCGTTTATCAGTCTGGATCAAAGTAAGGCAATTTATTAGGTAATCCAAAATATAAGCTGGACACACTTGAGAAGTCAGGAATATACAAAATTAGTTGTAAGAATTGAGATAAAACATATCGGCCAAACCAGGCGCCCCATAAAAACAAGGTTCAAAGAACACATCACGAGAATATGAATTGAGGGGTTTTGGGGCGGATGCTGATTATGAATCTGATAAAAAAAGTTATTTAAAATGAGTCCTGATATCCTTTTCCCAAATAAAGGCCTTTTTTGTTTCCCTCAACATCGCATGCCAATGGAGAATGAAACTGTTCATTCTGCTAAATACTTCCTTATTCTCACATACAATCACTACAAAAAATTCATGAGAATCGCACCATTAATAACTGAGCTATCAGGGTGTATTCATGAAAAGCGGGACACACACTGTACATAAATTGGCTTCAATCAACTTATTTTGTCTTGTATTACACGTGGTATTACACTCTGTATAACAATCCTGCTATAAAAAATGATCACTTCAGTGGCAGTCAAGTCTATTTTTTTTGGATTTTACGGGGTGGTGCGATTTTATTGAGATAACAATCGTTAACGAGTGACACTCTTCGTGAGAATCTATGTACGCTGCCGATACAGTATTTACCGGCCTCGACTGGCTCGTATATAATCAGTATGTAAATCGTGAGCCATATTTATTAATCCAATATTGACGTTATATTTAAATTATATAGCAGTCTATGGTATTGTACCGCTCGTGGGATGTTATTATACCGACTGTAATTATTGAGCCATGCACGGATCAGATATATACCTAATCTCTTTTACGCGGATACATACGTATTGCTCTATTCGGCATGGAATGGTAATAAGACTGGATCATAATATCAGCCATATATACCAGCCATTATAATTGATATCAGTTTTTTTTATAATCCGAGAATGAATGCATGAAGAGAACAAAGAGACACAATATTCACCGTTTTCTAAGATCCTGAAAAGTTTTTGCACTTTGATATAATAATATAGAATAGACCTACTATGTAAAAATTCTTCTTGTTCTCTACTAAATTATTCCAATCTGAGGATAACTGTTTTCGTAATTTGAGTTTTTATAAGAAAATTGTAACTATAGGTACCTCAATACCATTAATTATTCCACGAAACGTTACTGTTTGATATATAGGGCGTAATTTGATTGATGACAATCGATATTATCTCGAATATAATCTGGATATACTCAGATCAAGTCTCGCATAATTCAGTATAGCCGTTTTTGAAATAAAAAGTGAACACTAAAGTCGTTTTGGTGCTGAACCCCTGACAATCCTTCTTTTTTTCTCAATGTTATGTTGTTTCTGAGATACCTACTATAATAGTTACCGAAACATGTAATCAGGGTAACCTGTATGTTTCTGATAAACAAATAAATAAAGAAATACATATTTCAGAACGACAGTCCTACAGAGGTTTGTCATATACTACTCATATGAAATTCTATAATATTCATTATAGAATGTTTCACTGATATTCAAAACCCGCCGCATGCCAATAAAAGACTAAAACGTACTATAGAAATCGTCATATAAAAATATATTACCTGGCCATTGTGTCAAATATGCACCTAATATACAGGGTGGGCAAAATTGGGCGTTTTCACCGTATATCTCAATAACTAGAGGAGTTATCGAAAAACCGATATACATGTTCTGGGTTCGATTTTGGAGAAACCTCGAATGGCACAATCAAAATTTCGGTATCTTCATTCGTTTTAGAGATACAGGGGGAAATTGAAAATTTGCCGATTTCGATTTTATTTTCTGACTACTTTACGGTGAGAGGTATCAGAAAATTTCGAACGAATATTTATACAGTATGATGCGTGGAATCCATTGGCATCATCAGATATTTTATACAGGGTTACGTTGAAAAGATACGGCAGCCAATTATGTTTTTTCTAATGGAACACCCCGTATATTTTGGCACAGTTGAATAGTCCCAGGCGTTCTCATTACAAATATATATATAACCCTACCTTTTCCTTCCACAATTTCAGATATATTCGCAAAAATATATTCAGTGTGTCACATTTCTTATGGTTACACCCCCGTATCTTCTGTAAAAATAATTGAGAAAGGATTCAAAAATTCGCAACTGTCAGAAAGATACAAATGATACACTCATGGAGTCATGGACCAAGTGGGATCATCTCCAATGATAACACTGCTCACCAGCAGCTATGGATTCATCGATATTTTTGGATAATGCTATCAACAGGCAGAATCGAGGTTGAAAATGACACTCTGTATATATTCACCAAATGTGGAAAATAAATATCATAGGGAATGTAATTTCCAGATAAATGGACATTCGGTGAGAAATAAAATGGGAAATTATTCGATTTGATATCATTGTTATCAAGACATTCGAGATACAGAAATAAGACCAATAATTTACTCAATTAGGAAATCAGTAGGTTGCGTTGAAAAATATAGCCTTATAGAAGATGTCCAAATTCCAGATACAGAACAATTTTTTTTATGGAACACCCCGTATATTTTGGCAGAGCTGGAAAGTTCCCATTTCAATTTCAAATATATATCTTATTTATTCTCTCTTTGAACGCAAAAATATTAAGGCATACTAGAAATAATGGGTAAAGTATCATATTCAGGCATTCTGCCACAAAATATTATGATTGTTAATGTTTCCATCAATTATTCTTACAGATACAGATACGGGGGTGTAACCATAAGAAATGTGACACACTGAATATATTTTTGCGAATATATCTGAAATTGTGGAAGGAAAAGGTAGGGTTATATATATATATTTGTAATGAGAACGCCTAGGACTATTCAACTGTGCCAAAATATACGGGGTGTTCCATTAGAAAAAACATAATTGGCTGCCGTATCTTCTCAACGTCACCCTGTATAAAATTTCTGATGATGCCAATGGATCCCACGCATCATACTGTATAAATATACGTTTGAAATTTTTTGATACCCCTCACCGTAAAGTAGTCAGATAATAAAATCGAAATCGGCAAATTTTCAATTTCTCCCTGTATCTCTGAAACGAATGAAGATATCGAAATTTTGATTGTACCATTCGAGGTTTCTCCAAAATCGAACCCGGAACATGTATATCGGTTTTTCTATAACTCTTCTAGTTATTGAGATAGACGGTGAAAACGCCCAATTTTGCCCACCCTGTACAAGGTATAGCTTAACTGAATTGAACTTTATGATTGTTTTTAAATCATATACGAAGAAAATAGGCAGTATAATATAAATGATGGAAATGAACAATTTAATATTGTGTATGAACCATTCGAATAATAATGGAGACCGAAATAATGAAACAAGGTAGTCTTTTGTTGGCTTTTATTGGAGAGTTGCCAAATTGGGCACTTGTTTTAATTTTGACAATTCAAGTAATGCCGAAGAGGACCTTTCTCATGGACATTGCCGACATTATACCGAAACGTCAAGAAATAACTTATTGTTATGTTCTTCTTCGTTAATATTTAGCAATCTCAAATTCCAGTACCTATACCTATCAGTAAGACCTCGGCTTTTTTTGTATACAGAATCGAAAAACTGGTCTTGCCATTAAGAGCTTATCTTCATCGTTTTTGTTGATTCGTACTGAGGACGGTTATGAGAGATAGGAATTTTTGTTACTTCTGAAATTTCTATAAATTCGATTCAATTTCCAGATCCTTTAACAAATGTGTTGAATAGATATCATTACAACATTCATATCTGAGTACTAATAATATTGATTTAGTCTTTTCAATATTGTTGATAATTAAATAACAGCATAATTGCAAAAACGCCGTATACACAGTGGCATCAGTAAATAAGACTTCACAAAACGAATTTTACTGCATTACATAGCAACATATCATATACCTACCTTTGAAGACATCCATTTCGATGCTTGGTTTTACTATCAGCAATAACATTCCTTGGGAAAATCACGTGAGATCAATTGCTAAAAGTGCATTCCAAAAACTTGGTTTTCTGTTTCGGGCCAGAAGCTATTTCACTTCTAGTCAGCTGCTTATGATTTATAAGGCACAAATCCGACCTGTCCTGGAATACTGTTTGCATATTTGGAGTGCAGCACCCAAACATATAACCTGCAACTGTTCTGGATTCTGTCCAAAAAAGGGCAATTGGTCTCGTGGGTGATGCCTCGCTCGCACAAACTCACTCACTTCTCTGGAACACCGTAGAAAAGTTGGCAATCTGGCTCTATTTTACAGATATTTTCATGGACGATGCTCTTCTGAAATATCAACAATTGTTCCTCCCTTGCCAGTCCCAGCGAGATTAACCCGTCGAGTTGAGGCTTCGCACCCCTTCGTGGTCACTTTGGAGACCTGCAGAACATCTCTTTCCAAATACTCGTTCATCCAACGAACAGCGAGGCTCTGGAACACATTGCCAAGGGAGGTGTTTCCCGAGGCAAATAACCTCCAGAAATTTAAGAAGAACACCAATTCCTACCTTATTCCCCTTGGTTCTCACGATGTTCTCTGAACATTACAGGATATCCCTTTTAGTAGGAACCAGAACATAAATAAAAAATATTGGCGAGGAATGAAAAGTGAATATTTGACAATATTTTTTTTTATGTTCTGTTCACATTTCATGACCAATATACGGATATTCAACCAATATTGGTGTGAAAATATGTCACCAATGTTTCCGAGACAACATTGCAACATGCTGATTTTCAATATTCCTTCCAAATTTTGAAACTAATATCGTACCATATCATCGAATGTTCACATTTTGTTTCTCGCCAATATTACGTTCACATGCAATATTTTGCCGATATTTTTGTGATATTGCACCGATATTGCTCCAATATATGTGTATTACTTGGGATGAAGTGATGTGTTTTATTTCGCTCCTATTATAAAGTCCATTTAACTCATGTTATATTATGGTCATAATATAATAAACACGAGCACAAATGACATGGACAAGGGTTACACTTGCTCACCACTCGGCTGCCTGGCCGAATACTATATGAACCAGTCTTCACACACGGCTGTCATAGGCTCTGATCTAAGCACATTCCACTGAGCAGTGGCGCATCTAGTTGCTAGATGCTAACAACTCAACAGCATCAAAAATCTTTCACAGGGTGACTCGACAACAAGTGCCTCATAGGGTCAGTCACACTGTAATGTAAAATAGCGGTACATACGTCCATATAATATGCATACATTACTGTGCTCATTTTATCTTGTTTCGAGCATCAAACGCGATTCGCGGACGAGATCATTGGATGATTAGTGAGAAACATCCTTAATTGAGTTTTTTGCCTGGCCGCAGCGTTACTCCATATTGGCAATTAACTAAGATTTCCATGTTGAATAATAATGTTTAATTGGAAGAGCGAGGTGATGTCACGGTGATGTTGTAGCAGATATCGACATCCCGTATTCGAATACAGTCATTTCATTGGCGTATCACTTATCATCACCATCTGATGTCCAACGAAAAGGCGTATATGTATATATACGAGCAATAAATCATCGATTATATTATGTCAGATCTGTGATTTGACAAATATCATATGCAAATTAGTGTTCTCAGAAGGGATAATTTATTGGAGAATCTCAAGGTCATCATTATTGTATATTATGAAACATTTCCAAAATGTCAGATTCGTCTTGAACTCCTCGCTCGGCTTGGGCATTGTCGTGGAAATCTATATATAGTATGCGAGGTATTAATTATACCAATATTGTCTGTTAATTGAAAAGATTTTCTTCGAAAATCCCTCTTTTCTCAGCAAGACCTTTTTTCGGACTAAATGAGTCCATTTTTTATCCTATAATTATACTTACAAAAAGTAAAAAAAGTTTGTTTCCCCTTCTTCTATCAAAGTGCACATTTCCTGATGGCCTCAATGTAGGGAGTAAAGTCAACAAAGTCGTAATTTTCTTCCCTAGGGTGGAAAAGTAGTTCTCCTCCCTAACTTTTTCTACCTAGGGAGGAAAAGTAAAAGTGACCTACACTATAAATATTCTATTATACAGGGATATTCACGTTATTCGACACGAAAAATTGTGGCTGGAGTATTTGGTTTTTTGACGTTCTTTTTATTTGTGAATATATTCTCATGTTGTACAGGGTGAGCCAAAAACACGAAATGTATCAAAATTGCTATTTTTTGAGTTGAATATATATTAGTATAGGAGTAGAAAGTTTGTAGTTTTTTGTGCTGAATTTATTTATTATTGGTCGAAACGGCTTACATGTCCCTATCATAACTTTTAATTTACTATCAACTGACATTCAATTGGGACAAATACAGGGTGGTTCAAGGTTCAAAATTCCAATTACTCTACCACAAATTAAAAATATGTATATAGGATACAAGAATGAAAATAACATGCCTATGAGTAATACTGTAAGTATCTAGTTTCAGTTCTTTGATAAATTTTGTTTGTTAGTTTCATGAATAAAATGACTTGTTATTCGAGGAAGGCGGAAGAATATTTATATAACACGCGCAGGGAGGAAATGGATATACCTTTTCACCCTTGACATATAAAAAGCTATTATATAGTATTCCTGTTGAGATCAACTTTCCAGTCAAGTTTCTCAACTCCTCCCATATTGGAACATCTTAAGTATGAATACATTTTTTATATTCACACATATATACTTACCTATATATACCTATACTGATTAACCAAATAAACCTCGTGCATGGTCCAATTCAAAATCGAATTACTTATGGATGCCATAACTAATTCCAATTCGATTTTCTCAGTGAACTATATAGCCCAACCTTCTAGTTACTTGTCAGAAAGAGAACACAAATTTCAGATGAACGTTCTATACAGGATGATAAATGAATAAGTATAAATCTGCAGCAAGGTCGTCATGTTCCCGTTTGAGCCAATATTTTGTATATATTTTTTCGACCATGATCTACAGCTTGATGTCTTTTTTTGAATCAAATTCAAATTTTTTTGAATCAGACCTTTTATTTCGGTGATGTATTTTTTTTTTCAAAATGAAAAATTGACAATATTGAAATTATTAAGTAGGTATGTGTTCGGATATACAAAAACTCAAAATGAGGTATTAACAGAATTATATATAAAATCATGGGGTGAATCAATGGAGAAAATCATATCTCTCTTCAGATGAAACGTGGTTTCCTCATTTTCATATACATGCAAATATGGGGATAAATCAAAAAATTTACAGGATGTTTTTTTTTTGAAAATTCAAAACTGGAGCCATTTCTGATGAAACCGAAAGTGACCAGACAGTGCAAAATATGCTAAAATTCTCTCGTTCACATACCATTCACCTATATTATCCCATTCTGATGCACCTAATATCCTAGTATTTATGACTTGACACCCTGTATAATTACTATAACACTGACCTGATGGGCTTCGGGCCGATTTCTTTGAGATTCCGGCAGTCTTCAGGTCTTTCCAGTCGAATGCATTGTTGCGACACAATTGAAAAAGTCACTTCTCAATGCGTACATATACATATAAATTATTTAAATGCTGGTAGATGTGTATGCAAGTCGCTCAAAGAAGACCGACAGCCAGCAAAAAGTGGAGTGATGCAGCAGCCGCCATAATTTGCGATTCGTCTGCCCGTCTTCATAAGGATTTTTTTCGATGAGGAATTGAATATTGTGCTTATAATTATGCGTACTGGTTCAGGGAGTTAGATGGTGAGACCAACTCTATAAAGGTCGGTTCACACATCCCCAGTAAATAACTTTGATGCAAGAACATGATTATACTAGAGTCACTGGATGGTATCGGGATTTTAACCTTCATTTTTCCGCGCTGTCATTCTGTCAAAAATTAGATGTTTTTGACGCGAAGTGTGAAACGTCAAAATATTGATTTTGCCAGAACGAATCGGAAGATATGTTTCTACCATATTCGGTTGTATAAACAAATAATCATATGATAATCAGTCACATAATTGAATGAACAATAATTATTATCATAAACTTCAATACTACTACCAGATAATCACACTTGATGATCACGTGATATATGCCGTGAGATGGCACATTGCTTAGCATTAAAACACAATTAGTAAGGGTCCCTTGATGCAAACTGTCGTATTTGTCATCTAACAGGGTATACGGACAGATTACAGCTCCTTTCTCTTTTAATCACCTAAGTGACTTTGGTTTTGTGTATTGGCGTCCCTGACATGACATTGCTGTCATATCACAAAAATTGGCGTTAAAAGAGATCTTGAAAAATTTTAATTTCATACTTGATCTTAATCTGCTTTGAAACTATGATAAAACGTGCTGCGTTTGGTTTAGGCTGTATCAATCAGTTGTATGGCAAATTTGAATTTGTCAGCTCAAGTTTTTGAATGCATTATAGTAAAAACAGTTTTGATTAAAACGGAGGATTAAAAAAGAGGCATATATGCCCTACCATTTAAAAAATTATACCTACATTCACGAAATATTAATCGTTAGTGAAAAACTACCAAAATGATTCCCAACATGAATATATACAGCACACATGACATATGAGCACATTAGTTTGAATTAGAGCTCTGCGCGGGCCAGATTTTTGAGGCCCGCCCCGACCCGCATGCTTATGAAATGGAACCCGACCCGCAGCAACCCGCACGGCATAAAATGTAACGCAGGCCCGCGCTGTCCGCAGTTGACAACATTTTAGCCCGACCCGCGGCATGACCCTCATGTTTACTCAAACTCGGCCCGCGTAGCTCACTCGGCCTGCGTGGCCCACTCAGCCCGCGTGGCTCACTCGGCCCGCGTAGCTCATTCGGCCCGCGTGGCTCATTCGGCCCGCATGGCTCACTCGGCCCGCGTGGCTCACTCAGTCCACGTGACTTACTCGGCCAGCGTGGCTCACTCAGCCCGCGTAACCCACTTATGGAAAGAAACTTCAAACATATTTTGACCTAAGGAGAAAAATCCCACCCATCCCGCAATCCACAGGGCCCGCGGGACCAGCACGGTCCGCGGAACCCGCACGGCCCGCGGAACCCTCACGGTCAGCGAAACCCGCACGGTCCGCGGAACCCGCACGTCCGCGGAACCCGCACGTCCGCGGGACCCGCACGGTCCGCCGAGCTCATTTTTATGAATCGGCCTGCCCCGCACTTCTTATGAATCGGCCTGTCCCGCCCCGCACGCTGCATTCTTCAGGCCCGTGGCGGCCCGACCCGCGGTGCGGATCGGGTCGCGCCTAAGCCCGCGCGGGTTGACCCGGCCCGTGCAGAGCTCTAGTTTGAATACATACATACAATTTTTTACCATTTCTCAACCATAAAGTTTAGTCTGAAATCAAAATTAATTCATTGATAGGTACTGCCTAAGAACAGTCCCATTTGGTATAAACCTATTGAACTTTCAGAAGAATTGACTCACTGCCTCACAAATATTATGCTAGATATGAAAAATCAAACACCCGAAAATGATCATCATCATTTTGATATATATGTAGAGTTGAATGAGAAATCACATGTGGAAAAGGAATATACTCTCATCGTGAAAACCAAAAGAAGTAAGGTAGGAATTGGTGTTCTTCTTAAATTTCCGAAGGTTATATGCCTCGGGGAACACCTCCTTTCGCAATGTGTTCCAGAACCTCGCTGTTCGTTGGATGAACGAGTCTTCGGAAAGAGATGTTCTGCAGGTCTCCAAACTGATCACGAAGGGGTGCGAAGCCTCAACTCGACGGGTTAATCTCGCGGGGACTGCCATGGGAGGAACAACTATTGATATTTCAGAAGAGCATCGTCCATGAAAATATCTGTAAAATTAAGCCAGATCGCCAACTTTTCTACGGTGTTCCAGAGAAGTGAGTGAGTTCGTGAGCGAGGCGTCACCCACGAGACGAATTGCCCTGTTTTGGACAGAATCCAACAGTTTCAGGGTATGTTTGGGTGCTGCACTCCAAATATGGGAGCAGAAAAATCAAATCAGATTGATCAAGTTGGATGACAAAATGGCAAAAATGCAATAATTATATATAAATATATGGCAAAAAATAGTAGAATTCTCAACATTGGCAAGGTAATAGGCACGAATTCGGACATCATCCTCGAATAATGCCAATGGTAAAAATGCAATAATTATATATAAAAATATGGCAAAAAATAGTAGAATTCTCAACATTGACAAGGTAATAGGCACGAATTCGGACATCATCCTCGAATAATGCCAATGGTAAAAATGCAATAATTATATATAAATATATGGCAAAAAATAGTAGAATTCTCAACATTGGCAAGGTAATAGACTCGAATTCGGACATCATCCTCGAATAATGCCAACGGTTTTATCATTTTAATCACTTATTTGTTTCTCTCTATCAAAATCAACGATCAAAATCTCCAATCTGAACCAAATCGAAACAAATTTTCAAATTACTCAAATTACCCAGTAAACATGAGACATTTAGGGAATATTTCAAGATTACCTGAAATGTTAATGATTGAAACATTTTTCAGGAACATTCCAGAGATATTGCAAAATCACTGTAACATTCCTGAAATATTTCAAAACAACTATAATTGATATATTCCGAAACATTTCGAAAATGCTTGTGAAGTGAATGAATGAAACATTCCAAGATAACTTTGATTGTGAATAATTGAAACATATCATTTACTACCTATTCAGGAATGTTTCAATGCGTTCGAAATATGTTTGAAACGTTTCAAGGTACCTCAAACTATTGATTTTTCGAAACATTCCAAATATACTCTCATTGCGAATTACTTCAATGTTTCAAGACAACTTAAATGGCTTTATTGAGGAATATTTGAAAATCACCTGAATTTCAAATGATTGGAAAATTTCAATATGTCTCTCATTCTGAATGATGGAAACATTTTTCAGGAACATTCCAGGGATATTGCAAAATCACTGTAATATTCCTGAAATATTTCAAAACAACTGTAATTGATATATTCCAAAACATTTCGAAATTAGGTGAGAAGTGAATTAATGAAACATTTCAAAATAACTTTGATAGTGAATAATTGAAATATATCATTTACTACTTATCCAGGAATGTTTCAATGCGTTCGAAATATGTATGAAACGTTTCAAGGTACCTCAAACTATTGAGATTTTGAAACATTTCAAATATACTCTCATTGCGAATTACTTCAATGTTTCAAGACAACTTGAATTGCTTGATTGAGGAACATTTCGAAATCACCTGAATTTTAAATGATTGGAACATTTCAATATGACTCTCATTCTGAACGATGGAAACATTTTTCAGGAACATTCCAGGGATATTGCAAAATCACTGTAATATTCCTGAAATATTTCGAAACAACTGTCATTGATATATCCCAAAACATTTCGAAATTACTTGAGAAGTGAATGGATGAAAAATTTCAAAATAACTTTGATAGTGAATAATTGAAACATATCGTTTACTACGTATCCAGGAATGTTTCATCGCGTTCGAAATATGTATGAAACGTTTCAAGGTACCTCAAACTATTGAGATTCTGAAACATTTCAAATATACTCTCATTGCGAATTACTTCAATGTTTCAAGACAACTTGAATTGCTTGATTGAGGAACATTTCAAAATCACCTGAATTTTAAATGATTGGAACATTTCGATATGACTCTCATTCTGAATGATGGAAACATTTATCAGGAACATTCCAGGAATATTTCAAAATCTTTGTACCAGTTCTGAAACATTTCAAGACAACTTCAACTGATATATTCCGAAACATTTCAAAATTTCTTGGATAATCAATAAATGAAACGTTTCAAAATTTCTTCAATTGTGAATAATTGAAACATATCATTTTCTACTTATTCAGGAATGTTCCAATGCGTTCGGAATATGTTTGGAACATTTCAAGGTTCATCAAACTATAGAAATTTTGAAACATTCCAAATATACTCTTATTGCGAATTACTGCAATATCAAAAGACAACTGAAATTGGTTGATTAAGGAACATTTCAAAATCACCTGAATTTCAAATGATTGGAACATTCGATATTACTCTCATTCTGAATAATGGAAACATTCATCAGGAACATTCCAGGGATATTTCAATATCATTGCAACATTTCTGAAACATTTCAAGACAACTTTAATTGATATATTCCGAAACATTCCAAAATTACTTGAATGATTTATTAATGAAACGTTTCAAAATCACTTCAATTGAAACATATCATTCAAAACTGATTCAGGAATGTTCCAATGCGTTAGGAATATGTTTGAAAAATTCCAAGGCTCCTCAAATTATTGACATTTTGACACATTTATTAGGAATTACTTACCTACTACAATATTCCAAGACATGCAACTTGAATTGGTTAATTTAAGAATATTTCAAAATAACTCGAATTTTAATAAATTAATTAGATGAATAGATTATTTCACAACTGATACATGGTCTATTTTGACCAAGCATTTTATCATATTATGATGCAATTCAGCATTTCCCCTCTACAGCCGCCGCTTTCGTGGCTTCGGTAATCGATCGCGGGTTCTCGTCTTCGGCTCTAAGCGTTCGCGCACGCGCATTCAGTTTCCTTCTCTTTGGTGAAAGGTGAAAGGCTTCGTAGTTTTCGATTTCCGACTGTTGTCTCAAGCCAAGCAAAGCAAAAGACATCTAATATCTTATAATAGTGATAAAATATAATTATTTCACTCAAGTCAAACACATTTTCGAATGTTTACTATTCAATCGTACCGGAAGACCTCTTAGGTGATTTAGGCCATGTGAAGTAACATCAAAACATGCAACCAAACAACACAAACGACTCCATTTTTTTTATTATCCCCTGGTGTGGCTGGACTTTGAAATGTATTCAACGGCTCCATGGACAAGGCCGAGGTACGTATAAATATAGAAAAACCATAATTTCAGATGAAATATCAAATATTATTAGATATCATGATGGGTATATTCATAATGATACTTTTTGTTCTAGGATGGAGTGTGAAAATTTCATCATGACCTAGAAGCTGCACAAGAATAGTGCTTTCAATTGTGATGTAACCGAAGAAAAATATTGAAGCACTCAACATGTGAATAACAATGTTAAATTACTTGATATATATGTACATACCTAATACTTCGTGATTATGTGAAATATCTGATGATACTTTTATAACTGCTTTTTTCATATATCATTATATAAGCAATATAATCCATTTTTTTATGTCTATTATCTTTTATTTCACCAGCAATATGAATATATTCCAGCGATATTGGTAGGTATTTTTCATTCTGAAACATTTGATGGGAATGTTTTATAAACAGTAATATTGTTGAATGAAAAACATTCATGAAATGTTTCATGAAACATTCCCGAAAGTTCTACAATGAATGTTCCCAGGATGTTTCTATTTATATGTATTTGAAACATTATTTATGAAACATCTCTGGTGGCGAAAATGTATCGTTTCAAAAATATTCATGGAATGTACCAAGAAACATTCCTAAAGATCTAATCATATTGGGAATGTTTCCAGAATGTTTCAAGCATTTGTATTCGAAACATCATTCATGAAACAGTTTTGAGGGCAAATATCTGTGGTTTCACGAATATTTCTGAAACATTTCATGTAATATAACGAAAGAAATATTTATGAAATATTGCATGGAACATTCCCACAGGATATGATCATGGTAGAAATGTTTCCAAAATGTTTCAATTTGCGTATTCGACACATTATTTAGGAACATTACCATGAAACATTCCTGAGGGCGGACATCTCTAGTTTCTGGAATGTTTCTGGAACATATAGGCAACTTTGAATGCAATGTTTCATGCATCAATACTACGTTTCTGAAACATTTCAGAAACAAAAAAATGTTTACTGGGTAGGTTATATTCAGAAATGATTTGTGCCATTGCTTTGTGTTCGTTTGTGTTGAAAAGTAAATCAAGCTTCCTGTTTGTTTGTTTGAGTTGAGCAAGAGATTAATGCTCCTACTGAATCATAAAAATCGAATCAGTGACGTCAGATTACGTGATCTTCATGATTTTTTGAGCATGTTGAGCTTTTCAAACGAACTGGTATATTGAGAATTTTGAGGAAATCTTATTGTCTGTGAAGCTTTTTACATTTACCTACTACGAGTATCCTCGGACTTTCAACGAGTATCAACAGAGTCAGTTAAATTTTTGAGATTGTACATACTTCGCACCTCGTTTTCAAGCCGCCCGCGCGATCCCAAAATAATAGAGAGTTGAAGTAATCACTGTACGTAGACCTCCACGTCGACGTTAACGTACGAAAAATAACGTTTACGTATTGTCGTTAAATTGAGTTGAAGTCGCCACTCTGGTCGTCACTGTCATCATGACGTAATAATACATTCTGTTTTCGGTTTGTATTGGTCATTTTTGGTTGTGTGTTTAGATTCGAACATTTATTCCTGTCAAAATTAGAGGACTCCTTGATGCAGAACTCGTTGGTGATCTCGAATTTGATAATTTTGACTCATCGGCATATTTCGAGTATAGTTTGGTTAACGTACGTTGATATTTAAGGTATACACAGAACGAAAAAGGTACGTTATATTAATAAAAAAGTACATCAAATCAGTGAACGTCAACATTAATTTTGGGCCGATGACGGGTGTCATTAATACAATGAACGGTCGTACGTAAATTTTCTTGTTGATTAAGTTATGACAGCAGTACGTTGAATCAACGAATAATGGTCATGGATCTATGTATGCCGGTTATTGATTTTACGAATGGATTTACATTAGTTTATGGTTGTTGTACATTGAATCAATAAACACCGAGCATGGATCTATGATGATAAACATTGGTTTATGATTGATGTACATTGAATCAATTAACAGTGAGCATGAATATGTAAGTGCCAGTTACGAAGGACAGACTCAGTTTATCACAGCTGAACATTGAATCAATAATCAGCTAGCATGGATCTATGATCGGCGGTTATTGATATTACGAACGATAGACATCACTTGATGATTTTCTTCATTGAATCAATGAAAAATGAGCATGAATCTATATTCGCTAGTTATCGATGTAACGAACAAATTCTATTGGTATTTAACAGTGGTATAGTCGTCGTCGAAGATAATGTTGTCAACAGTATCGTCACTATCAGTAATAAGGGGAAAATTTTTTCACACATCAGAGTACCTAATTAATTTCTAAAATTTTGAAAAACCCAAAATCGGCCCAAAATTATCTATAGTACCCACTGATTTGATGTGACCTGATGAATAATATAATATACATTTACAAGGCAGTCGCAGAACACTGGTTTTCTTTATGAAATATCATTATTTTTATTTTTTGTTGAAATCTACCTCATTGTATTGAATAACAAATGTAATGAATATTTTTTAATAAAGTCAACTAAAAATGTTTCCGAAATGTCAAAAATACACTGAATGATCGAAGACTGATAAACTTCAAAAAACAAATTTTCGCTCACCTTATAAATTTTTTGTCGGAATAAACAAATATTGCCCTTTCCATTTATTATAATTGTCGTGGTTCACAAGAAGACCCTGTAGACAACCCGTCGCAATCAAGGAGGTATCTAGGGGTCATGAGGGAGAATTGTTTTTTAGTTTGTTAGTTTCTTGTCAACCAAAGGGAATTGAATAAATCAGATTGACAAAGGAAAATATTGAACAATTTTAATTATATAGAGCCGTTACATTTGGTCCTTCGAGAGTTTATTGACCCAAGATATGGATAAACATCCTAGAAAATGTGCTGGAGTACGTAAAAATTTGCCATCAGATTTTGTGTGGCCGGAAGGATTTGGTGGAGGTAGTGATGTGGAGACAGCTAGAATTGATCAACAGCGCCTCACGTCTGTCCGTGAAACTACCTCAGAACGAGCCAGGTCAGTGATTAAGTCAGCTGCAAGTTCCAGAAGATCCAGGGCAAGTTTGCATGTACTACAGAAGAAGCTTAATTTGGAGATGGAGAAGAAACTTCAAGAGCTGAATAAGAAGAAAGAAGAGGCAGAAAATGAAATGAGACTACTGCAGTTGGAACATGAATTACAACAGGCAGAAATTGTACAAGAATTGGAAGAAGTTCGAAGCCAAGACTTGTCAAGTTCTTCAAAGAATAGCGAAGTGGTAGTGACCCAGGTGATGGCGCAGATCGAAAGAGAAGATATGCATGCTGTTCAAGAATGGGTGAACAATGATACAGGTTACTTGGGTGCGATGTCTACCATGAACGATAATTTTGATAACCCAGTTGAAGAAGTCAAAAATGTCAACTTTGACAAAATGTCAGGTGAGAGTATCAAAAATCATTATTCTTCAGGCAATGTTCATCAGGTACAGGAACAAAAATCTTCGTCGGACGATGTCAAGATGTTGTGTCAGACAATTACAGGTTTATTGAGGCAGGTTACACCAACTAATGATTCGGTTCAAGAAAAATTGTTGAGGAGACAAATTGTAGACAAAGATTTCCCAATGTTCGATGGGAATCCAGAAGATTGGCCTCTATTTATTGAGCAGTTTTTAATAGGATATCGAATATGTGTGGATACAGTCAGGAAGAAATGATGGTAAAGTTACGAAAATGTTTGAGAGGAGAAGCAAAGTCAGCAGTATCAGGTATGATGTTATCTAGCGAAAACATTGAATTAGTTATTGAAACTCTCAAAATGAGATACGGTCGACCAGAAATAATTATTGAGGTTTTGATAAGGAAAGTGAATAGATTACCTATTATGAGAGAAATTTGTATGGAGAAATTAATTATATTCTCTAACGACATAAGAAATTTAGTAAGTACTATGAAATCTTTAAAATCAATTGGACATATGAATAATCCTCAACTCATGTCAGACATATTGAGTAAATTACCAGAAATATTGAAGTTGAGGTGGGGAGAATACATTTTCAATGAGAGACTGGATATCAATTTAGACGTTTTTTCTGTCTGGTTATCAGGTATGGCAAATGCGGCTTGTTATGTGAGCTTACCCAAGGCATCTTGGGGGAAAGAAGAATCCAAACAAGTGAAAAAACCCAATCAGCAGAAATGGTTAGGTACTGTATTGAGTACAAAAAAAGTGGTCTGTGGATATTGTGAAAATGAAGATCATAAACCAGAGGAATGTCCAAAAATGAAAGAAGATAGTATAGACATGCGATGGGATACTGTTAAAGGTAAGAAACTCTGTTTTTCTTGTTTAAGAAGCAACCATCACTCATTTAAATGTCGATACAAAAAAGTATGTGAAGTGGGTGGATGCAAATCTAGACATCACAAATTGCTTCATAACGATGATGCAGTTACAAGAGGAAATTATCAGGTGACCGCAGGAAATACAATGATAGAGAATAATAATGAATCTGTTCTAACAGTGCAACAAGACGGTAGAAGCATCTTGCTACGAATGCTGCCAGTTACAATTCATGGGCCTAATGGAAGTACGAAGATCTTAGCACTGTGTGATGAAGGTTCAACGGTCACATTGTTGGAGAGCAGCGTCGCAGAAAATTTAGGATTGAAAGGGGAAGAAGAACCTATGTGCATCCAGTGGACAAATGACGTGGTGAACAAAGCTGCACATTCACAGAGGCTAGATGTAAGAATATCTGGGGTAAGGAATTCCAAGTCATTTTTATTGAAAGGTGTACACACCATGAGTAATTTGTCATTACCATCTCAGACAATTTGTATGGGAAACTGGGAGGGTTACGCGTACCTTAAGAACTTGCCAATTGATGACTTCCACAAGAAAAAACCTATGCTCTTGATCGGACAAGACAATATTTCGCTGATTATGCCCATACAAATTCGTTGCTCAAATGATGGTATTGAACAACACCTACCTGTTGCAACAAAATGTGAATTGGGATGGTCTCTTCATGGTCGTAGCAACAAACAATTGAACGAAGAGAGAAATATACACTCTTTACATATTTGCAACAGGGAGAAAGATGATGATCTGCATGAATTCGTTAAAAATACGTACACTGTCGAATCTTTTGGAATTTTGCCTACACCAACACGACTGAGCTTGGAAGAAAAACGTGCCCTACATATCATGCAAATGACTGCAAAACGAGTCGACAACCGTTTCGAAATTGGCCTTTTGTGGAAGAATGATAATGTACAACTTCCAAATAATAGAATTGGGGCATTGCAAAGACTATATTGTATGGAAAATAAATGCAAAAAGAATATAAACTTTGCAAATGCATATTGCGATAAAATTGAATCCTATCTTGTGAAAGGTTATCTCAGGAAGTTGCAGCCTGAAGAAGCCAAAATTGAACCACCTCATACCTGGTATTTACCTCATTTTGCCACCATGAATCCAAATAAACCAGGAAAAATTAGATTAGTTTTTGATGCGGCTGCTAAGTCTAGTGGAACGAGTCTCAATGATAATCTATTAGCAGGACCAGATTTCTTGCAATCTCTTGTTTCAGTATTGCTAAAATTCCGGCAAAGGCAGTATGGGTTTGCAGGAGATGTCAGAGAAATGTTTCACCAAGTGAAAATCAGAGAGCAGGACAGATGTTCTCAAAGATTATTTTGGAGAAATCTCGACAGTACTAAAGACCCAGAGGTATATGAAATGCAGGTTATGACCTTTGGAGCGACATGTTCTCCTTCGTCTGCACAATTTATCAAAAACTTAAATGCTCAAGAAGTAGGTACCCCAGATATCGCCGCAACAATCGAGCATAAGTTCTATGTAGATGACTTTTTGGACTCGAAAGATACTGAGCAAGAGGCCTTAGATATGATCTCTGAGGTGAAGAGGGTGATGTTACTCGGAGGATTCGAGGTAGTGAATTGGATCACAAGTTCACCAGTGGTTCGGCAAGCTCTACCCAAAGAAGATTTGGCTGAAATGAAAATGATTTCAGAATATACGAACATGCCGGTACAGAGAGTTTTAGGAATTTTGTGGAATCCTGAGCACGACAACTTTGTTTTTAGGATTAAGCATGAGGTAGGAACAAACGTTGATCAGATGACAAAAAGAAAAATTCTAAAGATGGTAATGTCCATATTCGATCCTATAGGATTCCTTTCGCACATCACTATCGGTGCAAAAATATTGCTACAAGAGATTTGGCGATTGGGGATACAGTGGGATGAGAATCTACCAAACAGGATCAGAAAGATGTTTGAGGAGTGGTTACTACGTCTTGATAGAATTGGGAAATTAAGGATACCCAGATGTTATTCACCACTGATACCTGATGCAGAGTGTATAGAACTCCATACTTTCTGTGATTCGAGTGAAAGGGCTTTTTCTGCGGTATCCTACCTGAGAGTATTGGCGAAAGAAAACATTTCTGTTTCATTTATAATGGCAAAATCACGTGTAGCACCGTTGAAAACCCTATCGATTCCCAGACTCGAACTACAGGCTGCAGTGATGGCATCTCGAATATCTGCGACTTTAAAATCAGAATTGGAAATTCCTGTGAATAAAATGATATTTTGGTCAGATTCAAGGTGCGTTTTACGATGGATTAGGAGTGATGGAATACAGTACAAACAGTTCGTTTCTCACCGTGTGGGAGAAATTCAAGAGAGGACAGATGTATCCAATTGGCACTGGCTACCTAGTGAGATGAATATTGCAGATGCAGCAACTAGACCTTTGCTAAACGAAGACTACTTGGAGTATCCTTCTGAGTGGTTTTGCGGGCCAGCATTCTTGAAACAGTCAACAGAGCAATGGCCGAAGGAAATAAGGAAAGATGACATTCTCGATGAAGACGAGAAGTTAGAAGAGAAAAAATCGTTTGTGGGAATGGTAACGAAAGAAGAAGACGGATATTTACCAGATGTGAAAAGGTTTTCCAAATATCTTCGATTGATAAGGGCGACAGCGTGGGTACTACGTTTCATTAAAATTTTGAAAGGAAAAATCAATAATGATACACATGGTGGTGGAACATTAGAAGTAGAGGATATAAATCAAGCTGAAGAACTCTGGATAAGACACTCCCAATATGAAAGTTTTCCTGATGAAATATACACATTGAGCAAGACGAATAAACTGAATAATAAAAGCAGCCTCAAGAAATTATGTCCAGAATTATCAGAAGATGGTCATTTAATCCTTGGTGGAAGAACAAATTTAGCCGATTGCATGGAATTGCGCACCAGGAAACCTTTCATACTGAGTCCAAAACATTACTTCACCGAGTTGTTAATGAAACATTACCACGAAAAATACCGACATCACGGAATTGAAACAATTTTAAACGAACTTCGTCAGAAATTTTGGATAATCGATGCAAGGGCTGCTTTGAAGAAAATAGTTAACAAATGTTTCAAGTGCCGGAAAGAAAAATCATATCCAAAACCACCATTGATGGGACAATTGCCATTAGAAAGATTAACACCCTGTACTCGTCCATTCACTCATGTAGGTATGGATTATTTTGGCCCTTATTTAGTCGTTGTTGGCAGGCATAAAGAAAAAAGATGGGGAGTTTTATTTACTTGTTTGTCAGTGAGAGCTGTACATTTGGAAATTTCTCAATCTTTATCGTCAGATTCTGCAATTATGGCTGTACGAAGATTCATTAGTAGAAGAGGATATCCAAAAACTATATGGTGTGACAATGGAACAAATCTAAAGGGGGCTCACAATGAACTGCGTGAAGCCTACAAAAATTTAAACAAGGACTCAACGAAAGATTACTTGAGTTCTAAATGTATCGACTTCAGATTTATACCTCCAGGAGCACCACATATGGGAGGGGCTTATTGGTTCAGTGAAAAGATCTTTAGGAGCCGTTGTCCATGGCCACTCTTTGAAAGATGAGACACTATCAACGTTGTTTGCTGAAGTTGAAAATATATTGAATGCACGTCCACTCACTCATGTATCTATAGATCCCAATGATCCAGAGGCTTTAACACCGAATCATTTCCTAATCGGATACGGAAATGCCATAGATTCAACAATTGATGTCGGAAACAATACACGAAAAAATTGGAAAAAAACGCAAATGCTGGCAAACTGCTTCTGGAAAAGATGGGTGAAGGAGTATTTGCCAACCTTAACCCGCCGAGCAAAATGGACAGATAATGAAGTCTCGTTAAAACCTGATGACATTGTCCTGATAGTTGATGAAAACTCTCCCAGAAACAATTGGCAACTGGGGAAAATTTCGAGAGTCTATCCAGGTCCCGATGGAATCGTCAGAGTAGCAGATGTTCAAACCCAGAAGAATACCTATCGTCGTCCAGTAACTAAACTGTGTCGTCTGGACCTTGAAGTCGCTATGGAACCGAAGACATTGAGTGAAGAATAATAGACTTTCTTCACCGGGGGGAGAAATGTCGTGGTTCACAAGAAGACCCTGTAGACAACCCGTCGCAATCAAGGAGGTATCTAGGGGTCATGAGGGAGAATTGTTTTTTAGTTTGTTAGTTTCTTGTCAACCAAAGGGAATTGAATAAATCAGATTGACAAAGGAAAATATTGAACAATTTTAATTATATAGAGCCGTTACAATAATATAATTATAACTAAGTACCTGATAATAAGGGAAATGTTTCACAGAAATCTCTGCTATAATTTAATCATAAGCAATACCAGTCAGACAAACTCGACAGGCCCAGTCAGCACATTCTTTCTTTGTTAACTTTAAAATATGTTGAACTACACTCTACCAAAACTCGTTCGTCGATAGAACGGCGAAGCTTTGGAATTATTCGCCAATGTAAGTATTTTCAAGAACTAATAACCTCCAGAGAAGTCAAAAAAAATCCCAACACCTATACACCCTCTCCCTATACAAGGCAACGGAAATTTTGTCAAATCAGGCAAAATACTGATCTGAACACCTAATGAACTTGATTTTCATTTTCTGTTGAAAATAAAATGATAACAATGTGATGACAATACCCAGTAGTTGTAGAAAGAATAGTACCTTGTGCATCCCACGAGTACCTACCCAGCGAACATTTTGATATGGGTACAACATAATCGACACATTGAGTTGCCCATAGCAAGCCCAGCATATACATAAATGATGGGACTGTAATGGCCAATTGGTTACATATTAACGAGGTAGGGGGAGGGGTAGGAGGAGGGGTAGAGGTTTCTGGGGTCCAATTGATCTGGAAGTTCTAGTAACACAATATATTTTTTTATGTTTATCATCATATTATATCAAATAGACACATTCCAGATTTCAAGGAAACAATTTACGAATGACACAATGATATCTTCTTAACCTCTCTCTTCTTCCATGATAAAACTTCTCAGAGTGACTGCTTACCGGCTGGTATATCTACATCTTCATCTTATTTGGGAAGCATTCCTCCAAAATAGATTCTTCGTTGCGAGGTAGGTACTCCTGAAATATAAAATTCTTCAACCAAGCAGTCCATGATAGTTACGCTTCTGGAGAGGTAGGAGCCACTACAATTATTATCATCACAAACACATGCATTTCATAACGAAATTTGGAACACTAGATAGGTAGATTGCGAGGTAGATTGATACTTACTCAATACATATTATCATCATTGAAGAATCCATCTTCTATTTAATCAATTGAGAATACTCCTGCCACCATAACTTCCATTATAACGACCAGGGAAAGTGATGAGCACAATGATATCGCTAGAGTGACATATAATAATTATCCAAATGATCAGCTGATTGTTGATGTAGACGTTCCCAGAAAATCCCCCAGTGGGACGAGTAGTGAACAGGATATTGGCCAGCAAGGGGCCACAACTCGTTAGTGCTCAACTCGTTCTATGCATCATACCATCACGAGGCCATCATCGTATTTTCAACTGATGGTTACTTAGCATAGAGAAATCATCGGCCATTACCAATACACCGGCATCGACACTTTCTCACACTTGCCTGCACTAGGCCGGAATTCTCCCGGTAGTTCAATGTTTGCTGAGTAAATATATCCTAATCGTAAGAATTGTGAAAAAAGTAATTCAAAATTAACAGGACTCACCTTTCTCAAATATGTTAGGTTTAGTATCCCATATTGATCTGGCACAATTTCCCAAATTCTATACGAGCCACAAAAACACAAAACACGACCCAGCCCTTTCAACTTTTCATTAACAACGAATAGAAATAAAATGAAACGGCAAATGAAAAATTCACCGCGTATTATGAAACCTTTTCATAGTAATAATGTTTGGTGTGATTGATCCATGGGTAGGCAACAATAATTTGGCGCCTGTTTTGGAAGTTGATGTTTCATTTCATGAAATCAACGTTTAGTGTTCATTGAAACAATGAAAACCATTCATTATTTTCTTATGTTTGTTGTTGATAGATCTATGACGAAAAGTTCATTGCTTCAATGATGAAAAACATAGATCAATAAACATCAAACGTTGATTCAATGAATTTTCTCATCACATGAATAAAAAAAATGATCAACTTTTGATGATTTTCGTTCATTGGTCAATGTTGGCTCGTTCATTGTTTCAGTGTCTTGCGGTATGAACCCATCATCAGAAATGATTGTAATAATCATCGATTCGTAATATTAATGTTCAAAAAATTGACGACCGCCGTTCATTAATTTTACGTACAAAATTATTTTCTGTGTACGTGAAGGAACGTGAGATAACGTACACCCGTAAGCCCACTAATAACGCAAACGTGAAGAATTGGAAAATGCGCATGCGTAGCTGTCAATTTCTACGTTTACGTTAACGTTCATGACAACACTTCAACTCTCTAATGTCTTAGAGAACTCTGACCTTTCATCATGATGATTGGCTCGATCGTTAAAAAAATGCTCATATTATCTCCATCTCATACACCGCCGTGTACCGCTATCGGGTTTTTTGCTGGCCGTCTAGTGGCCCTGTCACCTATCAATCAGCGGTTGCGAGACCGCTTTTTGTCAACTCTTCATACAGGACGCTAGTTTTCGTCCGGCTGGTCGCTTTTTCGGCATTCGGCATCTCATGCGAATATTCAAAATAGCAGCCTCGACGAGAGGTCTCGTTCTTGCAGAATGTGCATGCATACATCAATGCGGGGGAATTTCTTTGGTTTGCAAATTTCTCGGAGACTGATGCGCGAACCGCCGCTCAACGAATTAGAATATCGAACCAAATCGAACAGTGTGAAGGCTTGGGATTCTTATTAGAAACATGCATATCGGATTTCCATTGATATAGAAGTAAACTACTCAACACTAATTTCGTCGCACACCAAAATGTCGCCCCTGTTATAATGTGAATAACTTTTTTCAGTTCAGAACAATTTGAATTTGGTTCACACTGTTCGATAGCCCAGTCCTTCAGCTATAATCTCGTACTTCATTGAAACATGAGGGTATTCACATAAAATCTCTACATGGTGTTTTCCGACACTGTGCAAAATTTCGGAATATTCAAATGGCTCTCAAATGGTGAAAAATTTTTTTTTCTCAACTTCGACAACAGAGGCATGAAGATGATCTCATTATCTCGAAATGTTTCGCGAATCAACTTCCTATCTCTCTTATTTACAGAGTGATCTCAAACAATCAACTTTTTGGTTTTGCAGCCATAACTTTTTTCCACGTCAACCGATTTTAGAAATCTTAGGCTCATTTTGAAGATAAAACTTCAGATGAAGAGATCTGAATATCAGAATTGACTCAAGATGGCTATCAGAGATCTAGAGTTTCCTTGAAAGTGACCCAAATCTGGAACGCCCTCCGAATCTCGATTGGGAGGAGAATTGAATGAAAATCAACTTGTTTTCGGAAAAACAATTCATTCTGGATGCGTCCATATTTTCCTCGCTCTCAGTAGTCAAGAAAGTGCGTGAGAAAACACAATTGAAACATGTTCTTGCATCAGACACATCAGATCATTTCTCCTCTGTAATGCATGGTCCGTAACCAACGTTACAAGAATCACAGTAAGTGACTGACAAGTCAGGTTAGACGTCGTTTTCGAATCATAAAAAGATTTCGATAGTTTCGATGCCTGATCTAAAGCGAATGTGGGTGACAACTTTGTTCTCGTTGATGACAATGCGAGACCGCATATTAGGGTTGTTGATACATCATTTTTTATGATGAGCCTTAGCTGGTCGGGTTTGTCAGTCCATTGTGATTCTTGTAACGTTGGTTACGGGCCATGCATTACAGAGGAGAAATGGTCTGATGTTTTCGCAAGAACATGTTTCAATTGTGTTTTCTCACGCACAATTCTTGACTACTAAGAGCGAGGAAAATATGGACGCATCCTGAATGAATTGTTTTTCCGAGAACAAGTTGATTTTCATTCAATTCTCCTCCCGACCGAGATTCGGAGGGCGTTCCAGATTTGGGTCACTTTCAAGAAAACTCTAGATCTCTGATAGCCATCTTGAGTCAATCCTGATATTCAGATCTCTACATCTGAAGTTTTATCTTCAAAATGAGCCTAAGATTTCTAAAATCGGTTGACGTGGAAAAAAGTTATGGTTGCAAAACCAAAAAGTTGATTTTTTGAGATCACTCTGTAAATAAGAGAGATAGGAAGTTGATTCGCGAAACATCTCGAGGTAATGAGATCATCTTCATGCCTCTGTGGTCGAAGTTGAGAAAAAAAAAGTTTTCACTATTTGAGAGCCTTTTGAATATTCCTAAATTTTGCACAGTGTCGGAAAACACCATGTAGAGATTTTATGTGAATACCCTTATGTTTCAATGAAGTACGAGATTATAGTTGAAGGACTGGGCTATCGAACAGTGTGAACCAAATTCAAATTGTTCCAAACTGAAAAAAGTTATTCACATTATAACAGGGGCGACATTTTGGTGTGCGACGAAATTAGTGTTGAGTAGTTTATTTAGATAACATTGTAATCTAACTAACATACTGGTAAGCTCAATGAATAATTGTATGAATCGAAATATAATATCTATCTAATCTAAATAACCAATTGACTCATGACAACTGATAAACAAGATACCAACACCAATCAACAAGACTGAGCAAGATACAAAGGCTTGCATGTCTAGGAACTACGGGGGCTATGAGGTCAACGCCAACCGCAGCCATGGAAACACTACTGGATCTGCCTCCCCTCAACTTGATGGTACAGGGAGAGCCGAGACTTGGTGCCTTCAGACTACAAAAAACACTGGGCAATGTTAACATAGGAACAGGACATATTATGGGCATCGTCAGGTTAGGTTAAGTCATACTGAAGGGAAGGATCTAGTATACAGACTGGTCCAAGACTGCACGTGGGTCAGGAGCAGGAGTATACTCCAAACATCCAGAGACTAGCCTCAGCTACTCATTGGGGAAGTATGCCTCAGTTTCTCGAGCAGAGGTGTAGGCAGGTCTCCAATGTGCAGAAGAAGATTACAGGAGAACCGTGGAAAACGAGCAGATCCGCATTATGTCAGACAGTCAAGCGGCACTTAAGGCAATAGAAAGCCAGGAAGTGACATCTCGACTGGTATGGGATTGTAAGAGGGAACTGAGAACTTTGGCAGACCGGAATTGCGTCAAGTTAATCTGAGTGCCAGGACATCAGGGGATCGCTGGCAATGAGGAAGCTGACGAACTTGCAAGAAGAGGGTCGGACAACGAGCCAGATCCAGGACAGACTCTTGGAGTACCAAAACGTACAGCACGAGTGTCAGTTAGATTATGGATTCAGGCAGAACATTAGAGATACTGGGAAAAGAAACAGACATGGGAAACAGTACATTAAGGAAGCAAGTCATATAGGTACGAACTGTATAGACCTGCTCAACTTGAACAGAGTACAGATAAAAACTGTCACGGGACTCATGACTGGCCATGCCCAGTAAAGGAGCACCTCATCAGAATGGGACTGTATGATGGCGACCCAAACTGCAGAAAGGAACCAGAAACAGTATCACATGCATATACTGTGCAGATACGAGGCATTGGATCGCAAAAGATAGAAGATTTTGGGGCAACCAGTCGGCGAACCATCAGAAGAATTTGACTCACATCCAGTGAAGGGTTTGTACAGACTGGTTCAAAGATAATGGAGTGGGTATACTACTACTAGGTAAGATACAATGGGCCACTAGGCCTAAGTGTCGTTGGAGACATCGGTTAGACGAGCCTACAAGCGGGGTGGAATGTTTAGTGGGTGGCACATTATCATATGGGGGATTAGACCCATATGGTTTCCATAAAGGATTTCAACCGCCTCGACAAACAAAAAAACAAAAAAAAACAATCACTACAAGCAACATCAGTTTACGTTAAGTGGAGATGGCAAAGAATGGTTTAATAAGAAGAGAATGTTTCAATAATTTCAATATATATACCTCTATTCTTCTTAAAATTTTTTTCATAGGTTCCTGAAAGCGTTTATATCTAGGCGAATCAGTGACATTTTGAGAAAAATCATTTGATTTATCACTACTCACATATATTGAAATAATATAGTAAAATTTTTATATATTTACAGAGACAAGAAGCAAAAATGTATATCCTAATATTCTGAAATTTGGTATAGACTGCTTGGCAATCAGCGAAGAAATATAACGAATTTTCCATAACTAATACTTTATACCTATTTGAATAAGCTGATGTGAATTGACAAAAAATACCCACAAGTGTATACCACTGATCGTATGATCGTAACTATAATCTCTTTGTATATATGTACTAGCTTGAGAGCAATATTCAATTTGTGATGAATTGGATATACTTAAACAGATTTAGTAGTAATAAAATGTGAACAACAAACCGATGGATTTATTATCTTTAATAACTACTCGAAATGATTCGAGATTCAATTTAGCAAGTAAGTATAGTTAAGTAGTTAAATTAATTTAATGACCGATCGATATCAGCTCATAATTGGTTCCCACGATCACCTGATTCTAGTATAAAATACATTATACTGTCTGTTTTATTCTATATGTATAAAAATAAATCAATGTAGTATATGAATTGAATACAGATATCACATATAATATATATGTATATGTATAACTGATTATCAATATAAAATAGTTTACTGAAAACACTAAATACTTAATTAAGTAGTTCTATAGCGGAGAAACTGGAAACGTTTATTTAAATTGCAGCAGTTATTTGAAAATGAAATGATCATTGGTCTGCCTATATACTCCCTCAAAATGCTATTCTCATTATGCGATGTTCACCCCCCCGCTACATACCATTGTATCATTTATGTAACGATAGCACCTCTATACCAAATATAGATTCGATCACTGGTCAATGATATGATATGATAATGATAAAAACTCAAATTCTATGGCCTTGATAGTAACAGTTTGGATCTATTATCAAGTTACTTAGAAAATAGAAGACAAGGGTCATCTTGTGAAGGACTTCTCTCAGACGAAAGAATCAACAGGCATGGTGTGCCCCAAGGTTCAATTCAGGGACCACTAATGTTCCTTATTTATATAACTGATATGAAATATGCTTTAGATCGTAGTTCTTTAGTTCTTTATGCTGATGACACAACTTTCACCAATTCTGAGGGAGATTTTGATTCTTTAAAATCTACTGTGGCCATCACAATGTCAAAAGCTTCGGACTGGTTCACCTCAGAACGATTGAATCTGAATGAAAGCAAAACTGAATCCATGATCTTCTCCACATACCAGAATGATATATATGAAAACCCAGGATCGGTAAAATTTAATGTGAGTAGTAGTATCTACCTTTTGAAAAATCTTAGATCAGTAGTGGACCAGAAAGTGTGTTTAATGACTTTCCATGCCCTCATTCAGTCAGTCTGTACCTTTGCGATTATAGTATGGGGACACAATGCCTATACCATCAGGTTCTCCTCCACAAACCAAAGATAACTCAATAATAGATAATAATCTAATAGGTCGACAGTATACAATTTACAAGTTATACCTACCTACCTAGTTTTGGCTTTTATCGGCAGTCCCCAAATACTGATGCCCCACACTTTTTTTATCTATTCCTCGTCATGAATATAAGTTGGTAAGTATATATACAAAAGTCTTCCAAATGAGAATAATAATAACCAAACGTTTTAATTTCGGAAGATAAGACTAGGATGATTAGTAGTCTCGACGAGAGGCGCGGATATTAAGGGTGCTACTTGAACTAGCACGCGAAATAATGAGTTCCGGACGTGACGTCATTATAACTGGACCTCGTTATTTATGTCTTCGTATTTTGATCAAGCTAGGGAGGAGAATTAACAAGCAGTTCGTGTTCATACCGATTCGGTTGACTTGAATGAAATAAGTTTTCAGATAGCACCTCGAATTAGATCATCAAGTGAGTATGAAGACAATATTTTTCATCATCATGTCCTCAATTATTATACTCACATCTATATGCATCATAATGCACATTTATTTGAATTATAGTGAGGGTGTTCCCAGACAGACCCATCTGATTGATAGATATCGCAAAAGTTTTATGGAGTAAATGAAATCATGCATGCCACCGAAAGATCTACTGGAGATCTACTTGCCTACGTCACCCATTTATGGCAAGCTTCATTAGAAAAACACGGGGAATCTCTAGCTGTCGCGTTGGACATATATATCGAAAGCATTCGACCGTGTTTATTGACGGCTTACCACCTCAGCTATGCCACATCTCTTATCGAGTTCTCTTTCAGGCAGATCGCTTCACGTGGTGGTGGACGGTGTATCGTCTGATACCATTGGCATCAATTCCGGTGTTCCACATGGATCAATTCTGGCACCAACATTATTCTTTCTTCATATCAATGATCTGTTGGGAGTAACAACTTGCCCCATCCACAGCTTTGCAGATGATAGTACCCTCCATCCATACTGCGTTCTCTTCCAGAATTCCCATTTCTTCCCAAGAAACTGAAAACTCACGGCGCAGGCAGGTCAATGCTGTCAATGAAGACCTTGCTGAAATCACAACCTGGGGAACCAACAACCTAGTTGAATTCAACGCTACCAAAACTCAAGCCTGTATTTTCTCTAGAAAGGCGGAACTCAGTATGCCCGATACTGTAATGTCTGGCACCACCATCTCCAACAAGCCCACCATATCTATGCTCGGTATTTCCATCAATCTTTCATGGAATAATCATGTCAGATGCATCGCAAAAGCTGCTTCACAAAAACTCGGATTCTTGTTCCGTGCGAAAAGCTACTTTACACCTCAACAGCTTCTCATGATCTACAAAGCGCAGATACGGCCTGTTCTAGAATACTGTTCCCACATATGGGGTTCAGCACCAAAACATATGCTGATGCTCTAAGATTCCATCCAGAGAAGAGCCACTCGCCTGGTGGGTGACGCCACACTCATGCACTCACTCTTTGACATCATTGGAACACCGCGTAGAAAGATCGGCGACCTTTCACTTTTCTATCGATACTTCCACGGGAAATGTTCTTCGGAAATCTCTGCCATCATCCCTTCACTAGCAATACCAATCAGACGAACTAAACAAGCCCAGTCAGCACATCCTTTCGTTGTCAACCTCGAAAGATGTCGAACAGCACTTTATCAACACTCCTTCATCCATATAGAACGGCTAGGCTCTGGAATTCATTGCCTGCGGAAGTATTCCCAACAACATATAATCTCCAAAAGTTCAAAAAAAATTCCAATACCTACCTCCTGTCCCTATCCTCCCTAGGAACGCCCGATGTTCTTTGAACATTATAGGGATTCCCTTTCGTGCCCTCCAAGCGATAAAAAAAATTGATTTTTCTACTCACATAACTAAAATGGCATTTAGCGTACGGGTATGTACTACGCTAAATGATCGAATAATCACGAATTGTCGATTTGTGATTTATTCAAAATATTAAACACGTTACCATGGCAACACGATTTCTTAAACACATTACCATGGCAACGCAGTTCATTAAACACAGCTTCAGTTATTTGAGACATGTCTGGCCTGTCAATTGTATTAACTGTCAACTGTTATTTTCAATTTATGCGAAAAGTAGACGAGAGTGAAATCGAAGAGAATGTTCTGGTACTTGCAAATCTCCAAGAAGTGTAAAAATGAAGCATCCATCTTTGAGAACAATTTATTTATTCTGCGCTAAACATGACAATAAACGTGAAACAAAGGTTAGTAAGCAATGGACTGAACACATCTACAACCAATATCACTTTTACGTGTCTCGCTGATTGCATGCAGATGCATGTATTATGTTCTCAATTCCCATTCCTTTCGAATTATTTTGTAGGTTAGCAGGAATTGCAGGTATGTTAATGTAATTTTCGGAGTTCGTAGAAAAATCATTGTATGTAACGCGTTTATAAACTCTTCTAGACACTCGTTTATTAAACACTCGCTCCGCTCTGCTCCGCTCGTGCTTAAACTACTCGTTACTAAAATGACGTTTATAACACTTGTTACATAATATACTATTAGTGATTTAGGCAAAGTTTTAAAACCATGTTGAATATACAAAATATCATTATTTGAAAAGTGCATGATGGCAGTAGTATGGCGTAAATAATGGAAACTAACCCTGTCGTCTGTCATCCTCTTCTCTGTTTACCTATCTCTTTTTCTCGAATGTTTCAATGTGAATTATTCAAATCCGTTTTCACCAATTCATATGATCAAAATATCTCCATATAATCCACTATGACTATGTTGAAAACGCTAGAATTCCGACACGGCGCAAATCAGGTTGAAATGTAGCATTCACCTACCCTAAAAAGATTTAGCGACAAAACCGCTAAGATGGCAACCCTGCCCTGTACCAAAGTATTCAAGGATGTTTGGCCGCAGGACCAATAGTAATACGGGACATTTCATGCCTATTCGCGGGACTATTTTTGTTGAACGCAGGTACCCCCTTGTCTACGTGCATGCCTATAAGAATCACAATCGCAACAAACAAACCAAATTGAGTAACGAATTCAATTATCACCTGAGAAATGATGTGTCAACCGTACACCGTTCCGCCTTTGTCGCATAAGCGCTCGACGTTTTTTCATCGTGCGGCCAATAAAAAAACCACCTTGTTAAAATGATATCGATATCAGGAGGCGCTGGCTGGCGGCGGATCCGTGGAGAAAGCTCCACGCCCACTTTGCATATCAACCGCCATTGGCCCGCTGCGCTCATAACCTCCTACGCCTCGCTCGTCGTTCAAACGTGTTCAAACTTTATAGCCTACTTCGATTTTACGCGTGCCGCGGCGCCTCCGTTAATGTATGCGCGCTGTTTTCAATGTGTCTCGGAACGCCCTCTGGACAGTCACGGTGGCGGAAGACGGAACTACCGTTTAGGTTATCATTATGACAGATGACAGGTTGCAGAAAATGGGTTGCGTGCAAGAACTGTCAGATGATCAACCCTGGAGGTGAAACATTGAAACACAACCTCACTTTTCATATTTGTTTACAGATGACAGGTGATTGAAATAGTTTTTCACAATTATTTCGGCATACGAATCGTGTTTTTCAGCTATTCTTTAATTCGCGCATCACATTGCGCTGTTGTACGATGCACAAAAAATGTAGCGGGAAACGAAGGAATCCGGTTGGTACAAAGTAAGTATACCTACTAAGTATAATATAAAATATCCTTCTGTGGTATTGCGAAAGCTATATACAAAAGACTAGTATCTAATCATGGAGGCGAACCAAATCTCAAGGGTGGAACAACTCGCCAGAAATGAGACAGGCAAAAGAGTTTATTAAAAAACCATCGCCAACATTCACAGAATATCTAATGAGCCATAAACGAAGTTCAACTAGAATACTAGTGGGACTACTCACAAGTCACAGGGCATTGTAGGCTCAACAAACACATGAGTATACGATAGGTCTGACTGAAGAACTGCTCTGCAGGTTCTGTCAGGAAGAGGAGGAAACAGTAGTACACATACTTTGTCACTGTGAGGGCTTGTCAAGACTAAGGTTCCTTACGCTGGGTGAGGAAAAACCAGAAGCCCAAAGATACACAGGGGATCTGAATGCTAGCCTATAGAGTCTCATATAGAGAAGGCGGGGCTAGCCGAAAAACTCTAATCGATTTTGAGGGCAGACACAATAGATCTGAAAAGGTCGCGGTGTGGAGGCAGATAGCCCGAAGGCCCATTCTGAATCTAATGTAATCTAATAATATAATATACATTTTTGAAATTTGGTAATTTCTCTGATTTCTCATCGGAATCCCTTCTGCAATAGGAAATAATAGGAATACTCGTGAAATTTCTAAAATAATGCAAGAAGATTGGATTCATGCAATCAAAGGGGAGGACTGGTCTGACATGCATCATGCTGACGAAACATGATCGTGTGTGTTGTATAGACATTAGATTCTATTGCAGAAGTAGCAGAAGGAATTTGAATGAGAAATGACAAAGTTTTATAATGAAAACTATGTGAGATTACTATTTACCTGAAAAATCATATTCCTTCGTCTCTTGCTGGATTATTTTGTGCATTGTACAACAGCACAATGAGAAGGCATCATGCTTGAATTGATAAATAGCGCAAAAAACACGATTCCCATGACAAAATATTGTGAAAAACTATGTCAATCCTTTGATTCCTCCTAAATCTCAAGGAACAACAACTTGCCAGGAATGATAGACAGGCAAAGAAGTTTATTATGAAACCATCGCCAAAATTCACAGAATATCTACTGAGCCAGAAACGAAGTTCAACTAGAATACTAGTGAGACTTCTCACCAGGGCATTATATAGGCTCAACAAACACATATGAGTACGATAGGTCTGACTGAAGAACTGCTGTGCAGGTTCTGCCAGGAAGAGGAGGAAACAGCAGAACGCACATTCATATACTTACTTTGTAACTCTGTAAGACTTTTCAAGACCATAATGTTCCTGGGCTGGCCCAAGGAGTCTCATAGAAAAGACAGAGCTAGCCAAGAATTTCTAAACGATTTTGAGGGCAGACACAATAGATCTGAAGAGGTCGCGGTGTGGAGGCAGATAGCCCGAAGACCCCATTCTGAATCTAATCTAACCTAACCCGAAAATCTCGGTATACATAGGTACTTGATGCTGAGTTGAATTTCTTTTCACCTCAAAAATAGAAAATACTCCAATGAAGAGAATGGCGAATTAGGTATTCATATATTGAATCAAGATGATGAAGCTCAAAGCAAAAATTGAAATATCTTGAATGATAATTATAAAATATGTAAGTATAGAATGAGATTGTGATGATGCTTGATATGCAAGAATCAATATTCGTTGACATTGCACTGATGGATAGTTCATATTGAATTATTAAGTATACAATGGTAGGTATACTTACTTCATGAAAGAATCAATAATAAATCCAAAAGAAAATTTTTAACCGCAATTTCTATAAATTTTTGGGATTCTTTCTCCTCATCAATATTGTATTGTATTGTATTTTCAGTCTTGAACTCCACTTTTTACTCAAATCTTAATTATCACTAACACGGCGTTTTATCATCAATATTGTATTGTATTGTATTTTCAGTCTTGAACTCCACTTTTTACTCAAATCTTAATTATCACTAACACGGTGTTTTATCAATTACAAATATGCCTCAGATAGGGTCGTAATGCACCAATACAAACAATAATATGCATATATCATTCGTATATCATTCATTAGTGTATTAAGTATATAGTAATTGTGATGATGTGATGCGTGGGTATCTACTTTACGTAAAAAAATTGTCATTATGAAATACCTACTTAATCTTCTGAAGCCTGCACCTTCGAGTCCCACAAGTCAATAAAGGTGGGAACCTTGTTATAAGTAATTAACTCGATTAGAAAATTATCTTGTTCGAGAGCAATTAATTGATTAATTAGATATTTAAACGACAGATGCCGCCTTACTATATAATTTCAGACTTGGAGTGTATAATGACAATTACTTTATTAATTTACCAATTACTTATTTGGGCAATTTGATATTAGGATATATTTACGAGTTCTCAATGGATTAAAACACTATCTATCTCCTCCCAGTATGAGTATGACCTGAACTCATTATAGGTACAATAAATTTAACAGAGATAATTGAATCCTAATTGTTATTCATTTGAAGCAACTGATAAAATTGGCTCCTATTGTTGATGGAGTTGAGTAACCAATTCTACATCCAGTATGATTATATTAGGTATGTCGGAATCGTGCATTATATACCTACCTACTGATTTTGTTACACCACACACAAAAAATATACATGTTTTGAAATCCCTTTTGAACTTAGAGAGTAAGATTAGGCTATCCCACTTAGAAAATCTCTACCTGGATAAAATTACTGACTGAAAATGGTCTATTTTATCTCAGATTATTCAATCCAATCTCATCCATTATATACTGATTGCACGTGCAGACAAGAACAGCTAATAAATATTCTCGCAAATTGAGAAACAATATAGCTCCATTCATATTATAAAAAATGGATCCAACTTGGGTAATAATGAAACAATCTCTAACCATTCTTTGAATGAATGAAGGACTGATATTTTCATTGAAGCCAGAGGTCACACACATAAATAATCTGAAACCCTCAATACTGATGATGGCACTCCAAAAATCTACAAAACGTAACTCACATTTCCTATACCAGGTCTATAGTGAAGCTTCGCTTTTCATGCTTGTGAGAAGAATAACTGCCAAATTGTTTCCCTCCTTTTCTTCATGCTCTATTTCTGTTATCAGATAGGTACAGAGTACCGAACACATTGTTAAAAGAATTGTAAATTATCCAAGAACAATAAGATTGACTGCATTTCTGTCAACAAAACGTTCGTTAATTTCGATGAAATCTTCAATAGTGGTATACATGTTGAGGTTCAACATTTCATTATATTGTTCCACATTTATCATGTTACTTCTTTGAAGTTACCTCTGCATCAGGGCAGTGCGTTCCGTCGAGTTTTTAATGTTTCTATAGAAATAAATCAATTAATCATTGTGTGTCGTTTATATCATCATGTAATGGTATAGTTGTATATTCCCATGACTTGAATCAGAATATACATAAAGAGCAAGCAAACTCTTAACAATCTCAACCACCAAGATATATATTATACAGTCCACTCTCCGCTCATTCACGCTCATTCAAGAAGAGGGCACAGTCCCTAACATTGGTCCCTACGAACCGGATATTTTGAACTCCCGTTACTCTCAAGAAACTTATTGGCTCAAACGAACAAAGAAGTTGAAAGTAGAGAAACTCTACATCTCCTAGTATCGCTGCTGACCTCCTCCTTCACAATCCTCTAACTGGAATGAATGCTCCATCTCTGATTTAACGCAAGTAACTCTCTGCGGGATAATAAGGTCAGAATACTCCATATTAGTTCCCCAATTCTGATTCAGAAGAATTTTCGTCGTGCACAGTGTATTTATGGTCTGTGAAATTTTTTTCTCTCCATTTCTCTCAACAAAAACATTGCAAAAAGATTGTAAACGGTATCATTCCAGTCTCATCAATTGTAATCGGTAAGTCATTATAGCACTCTATAGATATGAAAGATCTTATTAGGAAACGAGCGCCTACTAAATCTTCGATAACAAGAATTGAAAATTTTGTAAATGAAAATGAGAATAATCCTGACATGGATGTCAATCAATTTTTTGTCAGAGAATGTCATCTGATGAGATGTTTCGATGATGAATATACTCAATATCAGGATATCATTGAATATGAGGACGAAACGCACTGCTCTGATGCAGAGGTAAAAATAATAAAATGTTGAACCTCAACAGTACATATCCGTACGCAGAGTTCCATTTTAGTTATGTGAGTAGAAGAACTTTTTTTTGCGTGTAAAGTTAATGTTTCATCAGATGGAATGCCGCGTATGAAGGCGCGAACTACCAAACACCATATTTTACACGACCGGAAATGGATCAGCCATCAATCAACACTCAGCATCTTATGTATGTGGAAGAGCAACAACGAGATTTCACCAAATCGGTAAGTCGGTGGAAAATCGTTTAAGGAGATAAGAACTCCTACGTCTTCGAACGTTGCATCCGTTATCCTGGCATTGTCACACGCATAGCTGCGCCATTATTCGAACGTCTCAGCGGTACTCAAACGGTGTTTCCGAAGAAAAACATCGACTTATAGTTATTTTCCGTCGAACTACTCGAACTCTAACAAGTGACACGTTGTAAAACACCACCTCCGATAACTCTTTCATTTTTGACAGCATAGAAAAAAAAACGGAGAATTGCCTTACAGGGGATTTTTTTCCTTCTCTAATTAGCATATACATTTTTACTATCTGCAAAAATATATAGGGATACAGGAAACCGCAAAAACTGTGTAATGAAGTACCTATTTTCGAGGACTTCATTACTAAGAAACGGTTGATGTAGAAATTCCTGTCTCATCGTCTATATATTTCAACTCCAGACATAGATTCCAGTAAAATCAGTTGTTCTATACGATACCTTATGTTCGACTCATAGCTGATCATAAAGATACTTTTTGTGTCATAGAGGGATATTGCTATTCAGTGGTCTGGGTCACTCACCTGTGTTAATCTTCGTCGTCGCTGAGTAGTTGGTGTTTTGGTCTTTTGTGCCTTTCTCGAAATCTGATGGGATCGTATTCCAGGATTTCTCGTAGACCTCGGTTTGAATGAGTCTCCACCATTGGGAACCATTTCTCAGCTTTTTCTTTCATCTTCGTCGGTCACCGGGGTAATCCTCAGGTCTCTGAAGATGGTTCTGTTTGATACGTAAGAAGGTGCGTTAAAGGCCCACCTAAGGCCAATGGTTCTTGCACTTAGATCTTCTTCCTGTTCGTTTTGGAAATTTGTCCCCATGCCAGTGAGGCATAAGTTAGTATGGGCAAGATGACTGCTCGTATATCAGTGACAGTTTGTTTTTCAGGGACAGTTTACTTTTTCTTCCTATTATATAGGGGTGATAATTTTTTTTTATCTATTTTGACTTTACTTTCCGTTTGTGTGACGTGTTCGCTGAAGGTTAGTCCTTGGTCAATCACTACTTCTAGGTATTGTGCCTTTTCTGACCATTGTATGTTGTTTCTTCCTATCTCTACATGTCCCTCTAGTCTTCTTCGCATTCTCCTTTTGAACAGTACTGCTTTCCTTTCGTTCGGATTGATGGCTATCTTCCATTTTACGGACCAGTCCTCTAGTTCAGTTGGGGCTTGTTGACCAGGTCTGGTCTCCTAGACCTTGCTCCTATTACCATGTCGTCTGCGTATAGGGATATGATGGTATCCAGCTTTGGTCTTAATACTGCGCCTTGCGGTTGATCTGGATGATGACTTCTCATGTCCGACTTTGACTTTAAGTTTTCTATTACTTATGTATGAGTCGATAATCCTCAGTATAGGTACTGGGTATTCTAGGCCCATCATTTTGGATATGAGTCCATCATGCCGTATTCTGTCAAAAGCTTTGGAAACATCAGCGTCATGGCCAACTTTATACGACCATGATTTCATGGGCTCAAGTTTCAAGAAACATTATTCGGGATTTTTTTGCCAAAACTGAGCACGTCCTTCCATCAGTGTATGTTTCTGGTATTCTTTCATAACCGCGTAATGTTGAGTTTGAGAACCGCTGGTTCTAAGTACATTCTAAAGGAAGTTGGTTATTTATGGATTTGCTGAACTTTGCCTAATGCAGCCCGTAGCGAGATCACGTCTGCAACTTATATGGATGCTAAACTTGGAAAAACTGTTGCTTGTATGGTAAATAGCCAGACGGTGTCGTTTGTAAATGAACTGTTGCTATTTTATACACGGGGTGAGCGGCTAGTTGCCATTTTCTTCGCCTTTTTACCTATATAAATTTCTCTCTGCTTGGTCAACGTTGGAGTTCAAGTCAAATATTGGGATGCCATTAGCAATTCTTCTTGTTTATGTTCATGTATCAAATGCTCACTATTAGAGTATTGATCGTATCATCTTGATAGAAATCGTATAGGCATTCATCTAGTAACAATGAAATATATGGAATACCACTAATAAAAAAAATATATGACGTTCATGACGATGAGATAAGAATTGTTTCGGATTCTCTATTCCTTCCAGATTTCCAAAGGATTGCACCAGAGAACACGAAAATTCGTCATCGGTTGGTATACTGATGCCTGTCATTCCTTTGCTAACACAAGTCTCTTGAAGACTTCTGAGGGTTGCTTGTGAGGTGGCAACCGAAAAACAAATAAAACAACAAAAGAAGACAAAAAAGTTAGATACAAATGAAACAACAAAAGAAGACAAAACAGTTATAGATAGAAACGTAGACCCACTTGATTTTTCCCGAATACATGTTTCTATAATGCCGAATATTCTTTTCATTATGACAATATTGACAATCTTCTAATAGCTTCGACAATCGAATTAGAATAATTCTAAATATTATAAACGTTTTTCTTTGTTTTGTCCTGGGGAAAATGGATTGAGATATCTTTCATTCTTACCTTCTGATTTGCAGCAATCACAAGCCTCAATAAATGATGAATTGAAATCTTTGTTTGACATTTCGTGTGCACATAATTTGAAGCTCAATTCTAAAAAATCTATGGTAATGTTATTTGGCCCTAAGAAAGTCAGAGAGTCCGCAATTGTGAAAGAAAACAAGAATCTAGGACTTTGGTTGGACTCCGATTTGAGATTCAAAAAACATACTAGTTTTTTATGCCAATCTTCATACAATATATTGAGGCAAGTATATCCTAATAGAGATATTCTTTCTTCTGAGCTGAAACTCAAACTTTGCGAGTCATTGATATTCTCAAAATTATCATATTGCGATAGTATATACTATGGTCCAGCATTATTACGAACTGATTCTCATCGATTACAACGGATAGAAAATTCATGTTTGCGGTTTTCTTATGGGGTGCGTAAATATGATCACATCTCTGCTAAGATGAAATCCTCTGGTTGGTTACGACTAGAACAATTGAGACATTTACATCTCCTGATGCAAGTGCATAAAGTATTGAAAACTGGAAAACCAGATTATTTATCGAAACGACTGAAAACCTTTTCATTCATTAACCAAATATCAAGCCGTAACAAATCTACCCTTGTCATTCCAAGACATAACACTTCAACATTCAAACGTAGTTTTTCGTACAATGCAAGCAAATGTTATAATGAGCTTCCTAGAGAGTTTATATCTTACACTCTGAGTAACTTCAAGAAGAGATTGAAGAATTATATTTCGTCCAGGTAGGTCCATAATTGATTGTATACAATTCTGCTATCCCAACTTGATTTCCATTTATATAAATATTTAGTCTATCCCCTAATAGATTCTCATTCATTGTTATCATTATTGACATTGTTATTTTTATTTTTATTTCTATAATTATTATTAACATTATTATTGTTATGCCAAATTTTTTTTTATTATTATCATTTTCTGGTTGCGTCGGAACTTTCGGGTATCATTTGTTCTGCATGTCTTTGTGTTCGATTGGTCTCTAAATCTCCTATTATTACTATCATAATTATTATTACTGCTGTCACTATTATTATTGTCGCATTGGTGCTATTGATATTATCATTATTATTATTGTCATTATTATTATTGTCGTCATTGTTGTTATTATCATTAGTTACTAATGTGTTAATCCACGATAACCTCTTTTGTCTTTTTTGTTTTCACTTGATCGAAAATGATACGAATTCTTTTTTGTTTTGTTCACGAAGGTTGAGTTGAAAAACAGCTTTTTGCTGATACTCCGCCTATTCAGCATTTGCAGACAGGATATGGGATCTTTAATGGATTATATTTTTTATTTTTTGTTTTCCTGCATATGATGATTAAAGACGAGTTATTGTTATTATTATTATTATTATTACTATATATAGGGGATGGGGTATTCTCGTTAGCTAACATTTCTGGTTTTGAATTTGTATCTCTGTATAGAAGATATCGATTCAAATTGCGTCAAATCAAAACTAATTGAGAACAATAAATCTCATTATTTCATCTTACTTCCTGTTTTTCTTTTTGCTTTCAAGTCCTTTATATCGCAAAAAATGTCAAACAGTTTATTTTTATTCCAAATGCTAGTCAACTGTGACACATACAAAAAGTCTTGAGACGGAAATATTGGTATATTATATCTTGAGGTACTTACAGGTAATATTCTGCAAACGAAATGAATTTAATCCTATAATGAAGTAGGCTCAGACTTCTATAATGACCTATAGGAATTCTATGCAAGACGTTGCATTATTAATATTTATTACACATCAAGTCAGGCGAATGAAATTAATTCACTTCAAAAATGTGTAACCTCATCAGGATATCTGGAATAGTCAACACGTTCAGTGAAGTAGCAATAAATAACTAAGTTTTTGCTTGTTAACCATTCACATAAACTGTTATGTTTGCAGAACATAAATCCGTGCACCACGAATGTCATCTGTTTATTTTCAGATACAAAACGAAAAACTTGCCTGCGTCTGTCGAGCCTCAATTTTTTTCGAAATGATAATTTATCGAATAATCAGCCTCATTTGCTATTTTTATTTCTGAGTTTTTCACAATTTCTCCATCGTAGCGGAATCTACTTATCTATTTACATTCGAAATGAAGTGCAGAAAACTGTTATAACAGCCTGATGGAATTGAATAAATACAAGTACTTATACCTACACCATAAATTAATGGTTAACTTATTGGTATGTTTATAGATTGGAGTTTATATGTGTGTTGGTTTCGAGGAAGCCATATTCATAAAAATAATCTTCGCTTGATAATGGAACGGACTTTATGATAGTATATGTCACGTTAGTTTTATCTGAGTTTTTGCCTGATTTCGAATTCGAATAGCTGTATAGTTTTATGGGAAATGTATACAATCCTCTAGTGTTTTTGCCCCGCTATATAGCTGTTGACGATTTACCAAGAATTATTTATAAAATTACACAAGAATTTCGAGCTGAATATTATATAAAAGTCGACAGCAATGAGCGAATGTATTGTAAGGTGTTCTGAGAAACTATAGTAACTATTCGATTTTGAAAAACAGAAAAGCAAATTGAATTACTCAAGCATCAGATACTATGAGTAGGTTTTGATAATTATTTTTCCAAATTTCAACTGTATAACGCCAGCGACAATAAACTTTTTAGATTCAAATAACACAATTTTGTTCTAAACCAGATTTTTTCTGAATACAGTGATGCGTATACCTAAATGACAAGTTGACTTTTGGAGAAAATTATTCGAAATGAAAAATGAACACAGATTAAAAGGATTTTTTGATTCAATGCGGAACAGCATTGATTCAACCATATGGCGCTCTTTTGAATAGGTCCAACCAAATATTAGTTTGATTATTTCACAGAAATTTCTTGACTCATTGATGAAAGATAAACTTGATTCAAATGAATATTTCTTTATCATCACAGTACGTATTGGTCGAAAAATAAATTAATTAGTTAGAAACAAGAAAATTCTTCTATATTGTCAAGTTAATCTCCCATCATATTTGATAATATCATTTTATGATAAGTGAATATTATTTCAGAAGATCCTAATTTTCATGTGCCAAGAGATTATCATTTCGAAGGAAATCAAGATATAGCTTACTGTATTGAATATTTAATATAAAATAAATTCTCACAGTTGCTAAAACTTGGTCATCCTATTATAATGTAACAAAAATTGAAAACATATATAATTAAAATAGAAACATGAACACATAAGTAGTAAAATCATCAAATACTTAAGCTCAATCTATAGGAGGTATGGAATATTCATTTTTCTAGATTTTTGTGCATGGCTGTCCTCGTCTTCTTCCCCAGAATGTCACTGTGCTTTGAAATGGCTTGAATGTCGAACCACGAAAACCTAGAGAAAAGGTAAAATCATCATTAAAAAAATGTTTTGCGTGTTTTGCAGAGTGGCTCGTTAAATGGGAATCATTATCCGTATACCTATAGAGCTTGCTACAAAAGAAAAACATTTCCATTCGGAATATCAAGACACCAGATATTTTCTGATAATGTGTTTAATTCTCTGAATAAATCACAGATCATCAATCCGTGATCAATCGATCATTTAGCGTGGTACATATCCGTACGCTAAATGCCATTTTGGTTATGTGAGTAGAAACATTCACAAAGAATGGACAATTACCTACCTATATACCTATACCTATTAGGGCGTTTATCGAATGATTGTCCTCAAATATGGAATGCCTCATAACTGTGGAGATGACTCAGCACACTTGATTCTTAAACACTTCACCATTGAGAAACGAAGGTGCATGCTTTGCACCGTCTTCAGAAGAAACAACAGCGGCAATGACGAATGGCAGCTAACGACTAAGGAGTCGAATGGGCGCAGGCATTCAGTTGTCCCCCACCGCTGTATATACGTCACTGCAAGTCTTTTAGACAAGCAGAGATTCTTTTGAACCAATATAAATTGGAATTTATGTCACTTGTAGTCTCGGTTTTCTTGAATGGAGAGATATACTGTTTATGTTGAGCAAATTCATGTAAAAAAATTCAAAAAGAAACGAAGCGAACAAGCCGATTGATTTGGGACAAGTGAATATTGCAAATAAGAAGGGAAGATTTGTATTTCGTGCAAGATCAAGTTCACTTCAACACGACATGTCGCAGCGACAATGGCTGCTTAACAAGATATAATCCATATTTTACCCCCTTTTGGGAAACACATTTTAATTTGTTTCTTACGTATTTGGACGAATTTCCCTGTGAACCTGACGAGTACGCACTGATGATGACTTAACAGTCGAAAGCGCTCTGCTACACATATTGAATAAATTATCTTGCACGAAATACAAATCTTCCCTTCTTATTTGGTATATATTTACGTGCACACAGCCCAGCAACCCCCACCCCTAAGTGTATATTTCTCAATCAAAATGATCTAGACAAAGCACAGATACGGCCTGTTCTAAATTACTGTTTCCACACAGAAGAGTTCACATGGCAGAGCCACCAATATTATTGATTATTTTCGAACATCACTTCGAAGAACAAATAGTCAGAAGAATTTGTTTCGTGGCAAATAAGAATTGTGCATATATATAGTCATCTATATATATGTATTTTTTGTTCTGTGCTGTGGACACGATTTGAATATTGATCTATAAGTTCAATTGGAAGTTCTTCAATAGTCATTCGATAGATAAGTACTTTTCGGCTAACTATGTTACCTCCTATAAATCCTGGGAGGCTGAGGAATTTTTTTATATACAGTGCTACATTTTGATTCTAGTCGTTGAAAAGTTGATGAACTCAAACAACACGCATCAAAAAGTCAATATGTTCTTTAGATATCCTAATATTTTTATATTATATTTATCATATTTATATATAGACGAAGAATGAAAATATATTCAACAAAAATTCAGAGAATCTCCTCAATTTACCTATATATATACGGTGTTTGTGAAATAAGTAATCATTAGAAAAAAACAATTCAACTCAATTTTATGAAGCTTCTTTCTTGAATATCAATCAGCGACCTGCTTAAATCACTCCACCTATATAGAATTGTATTAATTTTTTTTCATTCGAAGACGGTGAAATTCGCAAAAGTGGTCAATTAAATCTGCAGAACCTATAGGTACATCTTCAACAAGTTCGATGCGAGGAGACGAAAAAAAAGCAAAATTAGCAGTACAATGTTGCGTATAAAGAAATTTCAAAGGCGCGCAATCTTGGTTGAACTGGATATTTGCCCCTGAGAGTCACAAGCGGAGACCATCTCGGAGATAATATCCGAAAGGTAAAATCTATTATATTCCTTCTGATTACTCTATTAAGAAAATCAGAAATTATGCCAGAAATAAGTGTGGTTTCAGGTAAGGCATTCTACAAATTCTGCAAAATATAATTAGAACTTTTTTGAGACTATATTACTTTATTACTTATAATCTGACCAATCACAAGCCAGAAACAATGTGAGCTCATCCCGAAAACATTGGCTGTCTTTTGATACTGATGAATCTATCATCGTTGATTTTTCCAACGATGTAACCATAGATAGCGAAGCAAAGTCTGGATGTAATCATGGATAGCGAAGCAAAGTCTGGATGTCACCATGGATAGCGAAGCAAAGTCTGTCAGTTTGTCAAGAAATAATTATGGCTGTATCTGTCAAAATTTATCACTCATTTATAATGAATGCTTTTTATGCTCCGTGAACGTGAAATTGTCTAGCAAAATACCACTCTGTTCTGAATATCTTCTCATAATTCTGTCTTTCATTGTTAACTCAATTGTATAGCCGCACAGCAATACCACTCGTCCTGACGGACTCAATTTCAACAATTCCATACGAAAATCACTCGCAGTCATAAAGTGTCAGTTTCGAAAGGATCAAATAGGTGGACAAGTTCGAATTGGGTAGCAATACATATATAATGTTTTCCAATTAGTCAATGAATGAAATAGATGTGATGATTTTTCATCCAAAGATAGTCATTGTTTCGTGGAAAATTGGGTTAATAATAACTGAATGTCAAGTCTATAAGGTAAGTAAATTTCAAGATAAATGGAACCTGAATGTTTTCTGATAGCTCAGATTCTATATAAATGATTCTGACAATAAGGCTATCGATGAGGTTCACAATGAATATAATGTTCAAGAAAATAGTATCAGAAATACCTCCATCAGTAGAGAATTCGAAGACATGACAGGAAAGTGGGCTCGAAGTGAGCTCAGGAAGAACGGTGGAACACTGATGGTCTTATCTCAGTTCGAGACTTCCTGATGTAGGTATACAAAACACCGATGATTGTGATTTTTTCATAATAGACACATCCCATTTTCATTTTCCTACATTTTATCTTTGAATTTGCACTCATCATCAGCTGACCCTCTGATGGTTACTCTGGTTATTGCTCTCAATCTCATCCAACATATTCCAACTTCTCACATTTCTCTAAAAATTCTACGAAATATCGGAAAGAGTGTACAGACATTGACAATAAGGGGACATTCATAGTATACCATTGATCTTACAGAAGGAATTTATCGGAATCAACTACAATATATAAACATCTCGGAAACCTAATCTGTGAACTTCAACATCATACTCACTCCACTTAATTTGCAATATTGATATGTTACTATTGAATGGGAACGAAATGCAGACTAACGTAACCTCAAATTGGGGCATTTTTATTTTGCGAATCTCATGTATTTGATGTAGTGAAACATACTGTCAAGAAGTTCAAATGCCTTTGAATTAACATCACTCAAACTCTTGTTCATTACAAGATCTTTTATCATTTATTAACTTTTCCAACTCAAAACATTCAGTACATTGAAGTTTTGATCAGGTCAGCGGAGTTCATAGACGTCAGTTCCTTTATAATTTGCAAAAAAACCGCTTACCGTGCGACAATAACTAGCTAAGCAGTATCGGAAGGCAACGACCATTCCAATTGCGGAAAATTGTGAACCTAGCATCGATTCCGAATATAAATAGTATACCCGAGTCGATAAGGCATCATTCATTTTATCAGTACAAGTCATCAGTAATTATCAATTGGAAATGTTCGTCGTCCCCCCGACCTCAAGCCTGCTGGTCAACCCCGTGCTAGACATTGTAATGTGACTACTGTTTTTTCAAGTGTTGTTTTGCGTTGTGTTTGTTCAGCAAGCCATTTTGTTCTCTATCCTTTGCCATGTGGCAGCATTTTTTCATGACCTCTTCATTTATTCAATAAATGTTAATTTTATATAAAAACTGTCCGATCTCTTTATTTGGGGATGAATATGGTTGGGTGGTGAAATGATCGAAACCTATCGTCAAAAAGCCAAGTGAGTAGCTAAGTTACGACCTATAGTAGTTGAACGAATATCTGCTAAAAAGCTCTCTCGATCACAAGAGTACACAAATAAACAGTCAAAACAGAAGTTTTCTTTGCTTAAAGATCACTATCCAAAGAAATCAAAATAATACACACAAGCAAAGGAACCATTGCAAAACAATGTACTTTCAAATAGTTTCACAACCGGCCACTTTGGAGCTGCGATTTTAAATTCAGTCGACTATATACAGGGTGTATGTTAATAACATGCGAAGTATGGTCTCGTTTTTCCGTTTTTTCTCGAAAACGGAGCGTTCTATCGAGTATCAATAGGATGATCTTTTCTGTACAGAATTAAATGGCCTTCCATAGGATATAAAGGTATAAAATTTGGGATTTTTCCTTCGTTGCTCACTTTCAAGTGAAATATAAACAATAATATCCCCCAAACGGCGCCACTGGTAGAGGAAATGAGAATTTGTGCACATCAGAAAATTCACCTTGATGCATAGAAGACATGTACCAAATTTGGTGAAGATGTCTACAATATTATCTCAGTTATTATTGAAAAAAATATTTTTTTTTCAAACTTCATCAACCTGTATCTCGAAAGTTAAGACTTTCAAGACATACATTAATATGAAGTTATTATCTCAAAATGAGTCAAAGCATCACCCCCTTAGAAGTATTAGCATGTCTTTAAGGAACAACCTGTATTGTAGCGAATAGAATTCATTCTCGACTTTTTTCCCCTGTAAAATTCGATTGTCCGCCGGCCCTGGCCACATGCTGAGGACATCGACTGACAACCTCTTGATTTATTTCAATTAATGGAAATATTCACCTGTGTTTATGCTGACTAGTTTTTGCTGTACGACCAACGGAGGCATTAAACCAGAAAAATGCTGCTTTGCTATGAATGCGGAGCAAATGTGCATTCGCTACTGCATAATCGCCTGTTTTGTATGCTGGGGCATTTGAATAAAAATACTATCACATTTATTATTCTCGAGATTTATCTTTGAGGGAAAAAATATCGCCAACAGGACGTTGGTCGTAAGTCGAAGATGCTTTCAAAACATCATGAAAGGAAGTTATTGGTAGCGAAGACTATACAGAAGTTAGTAAATTTTGTCCATATCTCTTTGCTAGAACATAAAGATTATATACACAGCATAGTTGAAATAGTGAGTTAGTGAATTTTGTTTGTATCTCATCGCTAGAACAAAACGACTATACACAGCATTCGAAAACTGTAATGGTAATTGAAGGGCACGTTGGCATTTATAAAATCAAGAACCCGACCATTTTCTGAATTCTATTGTTTTTATAAAAAACACACCTATTTATTATAGCCAGTATAGTTTTTCTATTCATTTCTTTCCTACAGCTTCTTAAACCATTGTTTTCCAGATCATATATGGTGCATACTCCTGATGGGTTTTGAATCGCATTTTATTGTCATACATTATCAAATATCAGCATTTTGCTTCTTTCATTTCCATGTGAGTAAGTTAATGATAATTACTAATTATTGTATCTATATGCTGAGACAGTGTTGGTTTTTCTAGTACTAATATCCTGTAATCGCCTGATGATGGACTTATATAAGCCTGAAACATGTACTGCATGATGGACTTCTGATCCTTCAAATGAATGTTTGAACTTTGAGTTACTAAGGATTTCTTCCAAAGATAAATCAATGAGTTTTTCTCATCTTCAAGCTTTTGGGGTTATAAGTTATAGGCAACACTTTCCTTAAGCAAAGACTTTCAAATTTAAGCAGTTCTTTAGACAAAAGAGTTTTGGTAGAGAGTTGTTTAATATATCATGGAGGTTGATCCCAACATGATGTGATACTGATTTTGCTTATCGAGTTCGAATATCCGAGTTATTTCTATAGCATCAAGATTTTTTGAGAATTTGAATGAATCTACTTAGTACAGGCGGTGTACCTACACAAAATGTTTTATGTGTTTGACAGTTAATCGATTGCATCAATAATTTTTCTTCTTCATTTGTGTGTTGATTAAAATTGCATATTAACAACATATCGACTTTTTCGTTTCTTGAATACATTTTCCGTCTCTATTGATAATATGCAATTTTAATCAACACACAAATGAAGAAGAAAAATTATTGATGCAATCGATTAACTGTCAAACACATAAAACATTTTGTGCAGGTACACCGCCTACTAAGTAAAATAATTATGAAAAAATAGACTGATAGCCCTGTGAATCATCGTATAAGAGGAACAATTTTAGTTTTATTATTCCAAATGGGAAGATCATGTGATAGGTACATGGCGAAAATAAAAGACAGATAGTTTCTGTACGAGTAGCTGAATTCGAAAAAATATGTTCCTATCTTAGATTCCTCAATATCATGAGTTATTTTCGAAGGTTTTCATCTTGACTCAAACAAGCTATTGACAACCCGCAGACATTGATCAGATTATCAAAACATTTCGAATAATATCGGTTTACTAATGATATTTAAATTTCAAAGCCTACCAAGTGTCGATATATTCGAATTCACGTCACAGCCAACTTATTCTTTTTGAATAAAAAGCAATTCAACAGCGAATTAAGAAATAAATGCCACTTTGTGATACATGGCTGGATAGAGAATTTCGAGGCGAAAAAGATAGACTGAAGGAATGTACAGGGTGACATTAATAAAAAAAGTTATGGTCACTTCCGGTTAAACAGGTAGTTGAAACAAATTTTCGTTAAGTCCGTAAAGTGTGCTACCATTTATTATATACCCCCTGTGAATTTCAAAATTCTACCTCTTCAAATAAAAAAACTACAGGCTATATTGTGTTAATTGTGCGAAAATGTCAATTCAACAAATAAAATTGAAATTTTGTTGGAGCAACAATTTTTTTTGGTTTACCAAAAAAATGCATTGCTTTGGAGAAGCATCCACACAACGGTAGAAAGATGAATTATTTTGTTAAAGCAATGACACGTTCAATTGTATCTGTGCAGTGCGAGCACAATTACCAGAAGGAAAGAATGTCACAACACGGGAATCATCCGTTTCTTTCGAGCGATATAAATTAATACTCTATTGAAGCTGTCACTCATTCCTTATAACGCAGAAATTCTCCATTATGTATTGAGTTTTTATGAACGCACATCATACATCATATAACCGACTACGAATACAGTTATGGAAAACGAGTTCATTTGGCTTCGTTAAATATCTGATTTAATAAGTTTTTTATTCGACTTTGACTTCGACTCACATGTTATCATATTGTAGTCTATTCAAGATACTTCTGACAGAGGCAAAAATCGAGTTTCTTCTTCTTCTTAAAAAAAAAACTGAAATCCATTGACTCAAAGTTAGAACCACCACAGGTGGTCTATGGAGAAATACAATTTTTTCATTTTAATTGGGGGACTAACCATACCTTACATAAATTCTTTAGCTACTGATTAGCGATGGTGAGGCTATAACGCAGTTGTTTGCAGACTACTTTTCAACGATTTATGTGAATAATCAGAATGTTGCCCATGAAGCTGTTACAAATACTACAAACTACGACATTAAATGCTCTAACTTTTCAGTTTCTACAGTTTATGATAAGATAGTCAAAATTCCTTCGAAGCTCACTTGTGGGCCTGACGGTATACCTAATATTTTTCTTAAACAATGTATATGTTCAATTACAAATCCACTTTGTTTGATTTTCAATTTATCCCTAAACTCTGGTATTTTTCCTGACAGCTGGAAAAACAGTTTCATAATACCTATCTTCAAATCAGGTGAGAAAGAAAATATTTAAAATTATAGAGGAGTTTCGAATCAATCTGCATTACCTAAGCTTTTTGACAGCTTAGTGCATGATCAAATTAGTTTTGCATGTAGAGTAATTATTGATAATAATCAACATGGCTTCATATAGCTATATAAACGATCCACAGTAACGAATCTATTGATTTATCAAAATGACATTATATCAACTTTAGAACGGAAAATGCAAGTGGACTCAATATACACTGATTTCAGTAAAGCGTTTGATAGAGTAGACCATAATCTGTTATTATTCAAATTAAGTAGTTTGGGGTTTAATGATATTCTAATAAAGTGGATTGAAAGCTTTTTGAAAGGTCGCAAACAGAGGGTTAAAGTAGGATCTTATCTCTCAAATGATATTGATGTGTCATCAGGAGTTCCGCAAGGTTCACACTGTGCACCACTATTATTCAATTTATTTGTCAATGATATAGGTAGTTGCTTCACTCACAGTAAATATCTAATGTTCGCCGATGATTTGAAAATGTATGGACCTGTTAAATCATATGTAGATGTATTGAATCTCCAAAGAGACCTAAACAATTTAGTTAATTGGTGTGATCAAAATAAGCTGAATCTCAACATTGATAAATGTACGTCCATAAGTTTCTATAAAACAAATAAAAAATATGATTCTTCTTATTATATCAATAATAAGGAACTTTTATCAGTAGCGTCATTGAGAGACTTAGGGGTTGTTTTTGATGAAGGTATGACTTTTACAGAGCACATTAATAATGTATCAATAAAGTCGCCCAAGATGTTAGGATACATCCTTCGAAACTGTAAGGTTTTTTCTGTCCATACTGTCAGGAAATTGTATATGTCATTGGTGGTCTCTCACCTAGATTATGCTTTTATCATTTGGTCACCTTTCTATCAAATTCACAAATACACTTTAGAACGTACACAAAATAAATTCCTAAGATTCTGTGCTTTCAAGCTTAACGTTGTTATTGAAAATCATGATTATGCATTCATTCGTGGTGAAATGAATTTGCAGAGTTTGAAAAATCGTAGAAAAACCACTGATATTTGTTTAATTTTTAAATTAGTTAATGGAATGGTTGTTTGTCCAAAGTTGTTGGAGTTGATCAATTTCAATGTTCCAAACAGAACATTAAGAAATGCTAACCTATTTAGAATGTCTCACCATGCTACTAATTATGGTCTACACTCACCTATTGAGAGAACATTGAGATTGATTAATGAAAATGGTTTGGACATATTTCATGGGTCTCTTGATAGTTTCAAAACACTGGTTAAATCTGTACTTTGAAACATGGAGCTCTTTTCATAAGTTAGATTTAGACTTAAGACTAGTATTAATAATATTTATCTTTCAAAAATTTTTTTTATGTAATGGGGTTTCCCGTAAATAAATAAATAAAAAAAAATATATACAGGATGTATCGGCTTCAATGCACCAAACTTCACCTTTTCAGTGGAATGTCGATAAAATAACGGTTTGTGACAGTGAACTTTAGTTTGAGTCAGTACTTCGAAATATTGAAATAGCATTTTCCACTGAAACAGGTCCAATAATTCAACATCAGATGAGGGAAACATATACTGAAAAAGCCTTAGCATTCTTATGGGATACTGAATTTCAATTAATCATTATAAATTATATGGGCATCAGCCAATTTGAATTTATTCGATTAGGATTCATTATTCATCATCAATTCATACATTATCTATTACCAAGAACAGAAAACATTCAAATCGTCAGATCGGAAGATAAAACCCCTATATCAACAATCAACATTCATAATAACGTTTATAATTCTAAAATGGCTTAATTATTAAGAGGACACTGAATCAACTGGTATTTTATATTTCGGTATTATGCTGACATTTCTAACATTCACAGTAATTTTGTTTTGTTTTGGAAAAGTAGGTAGCTCTCCAAAAGCCCACAATGGAAATGAAGGGTAATGTGTTCGAATTGTTACACTGAGAGAAATTATCCGTTGTAAATACCTAAAGATCACTAGACAATACCAAGCGTTGTGGTTGAATAGGCGCCAGTCACTTGAGTCACCACATTCATCAAATATAACCACTTCAAAATGGTATGATTTAGGCCATATTTAGGCAATATGACATACTGAAGCACCAGTTATGAGGGACCCTACCTGTATGGTTATTATTCACCACTATACAAATGAGTGAATAATACTATACAGCTCGTCGGTTCGTGTTTACCACTACAAACTATAGTGATTTCTACTTATTGATTCGTAGATAGAAAAAACTGTAAAATATCACAGGATCTCAATAATTTGCAGGTATGTTATGATAATTAGGTAAGTAGTATAGAGATAGTTATCTGAGTATATGAATGAAGTTGGGGAGGAAATAAAAATCGAATTATTGTGTAAATTTGATTTTTGTGTGCAACAAAATTAGGATTTGCTCGTTCTCCTCAATAACGCGTGCAACGTTCATACGCCATTTCAGTTTCAAGATGAAATGAATAAGTATTTTACTTACTATTGAACACTGGTAACAACTCTTCGAGTTACCACTATCAGGTACAGTTCACACTTCACAGTACCACAGTTTATAGGTAAGTATAGGTACTTGCACTATACACATGCACTGCAAATGAAAACTCCATGAGTCAATGAAATTTATTTTATTCATAATTCACGCGAAAGATGAACTATATGAACTGATGAAACAACCACGCCAACGCCAAGCCACCTGCATTGAAAAAAAAAACGAACGTCGACGATCGGCTTCGTGATCTCGGCATATTACTCTCTGATGTGGTAGATTTGTACATGACAAAAAATAAACCTATCATCATACTGTACGCACTAATACGTAGTGGTAAATAGAAATATCAGGGGAGTAACATTGAACACAATTCTAATTCTACTACATAAGAGATATTTATTAGTTACTGGATATGGAACATATTATTTGATGTAGTGGTGAATAATAATTTGAACTATCAATATTCGGAGGTGGTATGCAATAGGTTTGTCTAAGTATTGATCACTCAAATAAGTGATATCACGAATATGTGTTGTGTTTGATGAAACTAATTCGAAACCACCATTACATTTAGTTATATGAATTTTCATTTATTTTCTCAGTGTATACTTAGATTCCACACAATGTAGATAATAATTGTTCATTTGTCATACAGATCAGACAGATATCTCGTTCTACCAGAGATTACCATCATATAGTGGATCTCTGCCAAATATGGATGAATTTACCATAAAAAATGCCATCCTTTCCAAGACAGTATGAAACAGGTAAATTACATACCAATCTTATTCTCTAGAGGAAGTGTATATATATACGATAAACTTACCCTTATTATTCGGCGCCTCTGGGCACGATATAAGGGTCGCATTTCCGATGGAATCAATTACAGGAGAATTATTTGCCCTTATCCATGACATATGCTCATCGAGAAACGCTAACAAGAAGCAAATAATATTAGAATTATAAATGACAGAACAATTGGCCAATTATCTCCCATGGATTTTTGGTTTTTATGACTCATTATATAGGCTTTCATCAATTGAACATGGTATAGTTACCTGACTACCAATTTGTATGGCTACCTAAAATAAAAAATAATGGTTCTCATAATATGAAAAATACAGAGATACATTCTAAACTGCTCAATACTTGAAATCTAAAATCAAAATTCTATAGGTAATTGTCGACTTACTCAACTGGTTTTCAATTTCTTTTCTGTTTCTGAAATATTGATTTGTTTCAATTACTATCTAACTTTTGGAAATGATTACTACATCATCTCTCAAGAATGAGATTATACAGGATTATAATCATATATAATCATAATAATTGAAGTTGATGTGCAATTTTTCAAAAGTTTCAAGAGCCTTCCGTTTGGGAGGTCATGTTTTTATCCTGTTTCTAGAATTTTTGTAATTATCACACTCATCACAAAAATATAAATATATACACTCACTGGCAAAAAAACAGCCAGCAAGAAATTTAGCAAAATTGTTCGCAATGTAAGTTATTCTGATTCTTGTTTGATTCTGGTGAAATTTCGACCAAATCGTTGATTCATTTTTCAAACTGCTAGCCTGAATTAAAAAAGCTGGTCATTTTACACATTCAAGTAAGGTGATATTCCACTTCAATCGGTCGTGGACCAAAATTGAGACATTATTGCGTGAACCTTGAGTGAAATTTCACTCAATTCTTCTTCCAGTGTGTGTATACTCACCTTGTCAATTACAAACATTATTCTAATTTTATTGTAAATAATAGTATAGTATTTGCACGTTGAGAAAATGACACGAGGTATAAAACTGAACCATTCGGACAATTTCAATAATATTTCATTGGCCAAACCTAATTTTCTAATACTATAATTTCAATTCAATTACCGCAATATATCACTCTAAATGACAAATTTGTCTCTTAGCAGTAAAGTATTTATGCGTAGGTAGTAGGTAAGTTTAATCAATTCAGCCAGTTGTTACACCAATTTTAATTAATTATTTATGGTAAGTGGGAGATATAAATTCATTATCAATGATAAAAGAATATATATAGTCAGTAACGACATTCTGCAATGAAAATAACATTACCTCAATACGGTGTTATGATGAAATGGTATATGATGCGAAATACAGAGTGATGCGCTAACAGTATGAAAAATATAATGTCCTCTGATGTAACTTTTCTTCCAATTTTTGGTCGTAGAAGCCGCTGGTGAAGATTGGCAGGCTGATTTCGGGACACCCTTTATATCTACTTGACCATCGTATCTTGTGACATCCGGTAATAGTTCAAACGTTTCGGTATCCACCTAAAGGAATGCAGATATAGAGTGAAGATATATATATGCATTTCTGGAAGTGTATAGAGGGGGAACTAATGGAAAGAGAAAATCGATATAATTATTGAAAGAAATAAGGTTTTTTCGTTTCTACATCCGGCGGAGTATATTCAATATACATTTTCATATCATAATCTGAATGACATCCATGAACATTTCTCTGACATCCTCACAGTGTTGCCCTTTTAACTGATGAATCCAGCTTGATGGTATATGGAAAGACGATATCAATATGATTCGATTTCCTAATTTATCTCGATAGTGGATAGTTTCTGAGATATTGACGATCATGCAAAGTACACTAAAAACAGCAGTTAACTTTTTTTGTTATATAGTCGACACACCAACAATATATTGTGAGAAAATTCGGATATTCGTTCACTTATTTTTGTTTTACAGTCTTTTCGATTGTTTTGAGATGTTTTACCCAAGAATAAAAAATTATTTTTGAACTTGCGAAAAGAATCGAGAAAGCCTTGAGAGACGATTAAACGATTTTCAGATCGAATGATTCCAAAAAAAGCAAAAAATCTCGCGAATATATCATTTCATATAGGTAGTAAAACAGGTCATTCTGAATCGATTGAGATCTCGAACAGGTCGCTAGGACCTATACAGTTTGAACTGCACAAAAACAGCGCAATTCAATTCTTCAATTCATGCATTGAGGAAAAGTAGGATATTCGATCACAAATTCTTGTTCTGAAGTTTCGAAACAGCCAAATATAAAAGTTGGTATAGTGATGAATCGAATAACGATTGAACTAATAATGACCATGTCTTCGATTCGGGTTCTATTTATATTTGGAATCGATGCTAGATTCGTGATTTTCCGCAATGAGAATGGCTGTCACCTTTCGATATTGCTTACCTAGGTATCATCGCACGGTAAGCGGTTTTTGCATATTATTCTAAAGGAACTGACGTCTATGAACTCCGCTGACCTGATCGAAACTACACTGCATCATCAGTGGATGTTTTATTGATTTCCAAAAGTTAATTTATAATTAAATATTTTGAAATGAACGCGAGTTTGAGTGATGGTTTTCCATAGGCATTTGTACTTCATGACAATATTGAAGTATACCTGTAGTTCTTAAATTAATCGTTTTAGACCGCACAAGTGTGATAGTTTGTTATTGGATTCGTTTCATATCGGGAGAAACATATAGAAATGCCAAATTTACAGGTTGATGCCCTATTTAAAATTTTGAATCTGATGTCACGTGACCGAGAATTGAACGATTGCTTAAATTCACGACCGCAAAGTTACGAATTTCTAGTATACTCTATATAATAGAGTTCCGAGATATTCTCTGTCTTATAATAGTCGTGGGACACCCGGATTGTAATACCTGTATATATATATATACAATTGGAAGACTGATCCTATAATGGAATTATAAACTTGCATTTATATCTACCTACATATACAATTATCCTATATAATAAAGTTAAATGTTAAATGAAATGAATATTGTTGCAGTAAAATTTCAATGCGTATTCTTATAGATAAGTCTGAAACCAATATGGATAGAATTATTACCACAGAACTTTATATTGTTATTTTTATTGCAGTAATGAGTATAAGGTGATGAATAAGTAGGTATGATGCCTTTGAATTAAAGTTTTTCAAGTTCGCAGCAATATAGGAAACTTTAGGATAATCAAATTCCAAAAAACCTTGAAAGAAATTGATTGGACTGTATCAATGAACTATAGGTATATTGAGTGCATAACGTTTCGAAGAAATCTATATTTACAAAACACGAAGAATCATCAACCTAAATACTGTCTGTATGTTCTCTCCTCGTTTCTATAGAATAAAAATATACGTGTAGTAAGGACAAATCAGATGATTTGCCCCAAAATGTCACTGCGTTAATTTAAAGAATTTTCCTATCAGAGAGCCTAGCTTGTCAGTGACAATTTGTTTCAAAAAAGGTTTGGAGGAGAGAAATAAAGGTAAATAGAATAAATATTAAATGTTCACTCATCTTTGGACGTTTCGGGACCGAATCTGCTTCCGTTTTCAACATAAAAAATGGTTATTTGAATAGGAAATTCGTATCTGTCTTGAACTCAGTTATTAGTGACCATTGGTGACGTTGGCAATCAAATGAGTTACAGGATGTTTTCATCAATTAATCTTGAATTTACCATTTTCATTTTCAGATTTCAGTAGTGAATACCATGTTCTGTCTACATCAACTGAACAAGAAGCATATATAGGTATGGGCTCCCACTGAAATATATTTCAGCAGGGAGACTCTATTTCATGAATCGAGTCGAATCGGCCATCTTTATTCGATATTTTGTATTCTGTTTCTCTAATGAATCGTGTGAACTCGACTCGATTCCTCGATAGCTCAAGAGGAGTCGAGCGTTACCCTCGATTTGTCAATCTATCTTCTTCTATCTATCTCCTTTTCATATTCATCCCAATTTGAGGTTACATCATCTTGTTCATGATCTGTTTATGTGAAGAACAAATAATATAGTACGAGAATGGAAAATAGAAACACATCAACTGCTAGTAACTGTACATTTTATTTAGGAAAGAACTTATCACACTATCACCAGAACACCAGGAAAAACTAGAAAAATCACTCGAAAAATATAAATCCAGTAAACCCACGAATGGCACGAATCACGAATAGGTTATGAATTTATCGAAATCAAAAACAGCTGTTCTGCCAACGCAAGGTTGCCAGAACCACGTGAAACTTATGATAATTTTTATTATCATCAGTTCTACCAACCTTGAAGCTGGCGCCCCCTTCAGGGAACTAGTGACTCTTACGTGAAGCGATTTGGTTGAAACAAAACACTAACTGTGATTACACCATCTTCCCTCCATCGTGGTGAAAGCACATCAGCTTTGAAAGTGTGTAATCAACTTATTACTTCATAAATATAATATATAATTATTTTTCGATGTCGTTCAAACTCATAGATGACCACTGGGAAATGTTAATAACATTTTAAGAACAGCACAGAAAATGGCCACGGCCAGAGGATGATTTTGAGAGTCTAATGGTCGTGACATCAATAAACTACTGTGAATCAGATCAAGCCAACTGCATAAAACCTCAATGCACAGAATATTTGGGATTCTGATGTATACCTATTCCCATTATTATTCGACCTATCCACTAATAAGTGGAGTCTCAATGATTGTATCAGAAGGCGAATCAACCTTTTGTTCAATCTAAATAGCTCGAAAAGGATTATAGGTATAGATACCTACTTCTGTTTCATAGTTCTTGTCGTTGACGAATTAGATCAAAATTTCTTTGCCTATCTTCAGCTGCTGAAATACCATCTCGAACAATTAGAATTATTTTTATTTTTGTCTTGGGATTGAAAAAAATTGAAATTCAATAACCTCAAATTTGTGATGGCTTTGGGGCTATGGCTTCGGTGGTCGTTTCATTGGATCAAAATCTCATCCCATTTCGCCAAAAGGTGTAGGTACTTATACAGTTCAACTAGACCAAAGATACAACTGTGAAGATGATTCCATATTTTATAGTAAGTAACATTTATGAAAATTTTCAAAAACAAATCCGAAAGTGTAGATTACTTACTTTTTTATGTTCTGGTTCCTACGAAAAGGGATATTTTGTAATGTGCAGAGAACATCGTGAGAACCAAGGAAAATAAGGTAGGAATTGGTGTTCTTCTTGAATTTCTGGAGGTTATATGCCTCGGGGAACACCTCCCATGGCAATCTGTTCCAGAGCCTCCTCGTTCGTTGGATGAACGAGTCTTTGGAAAGAGATGTTCTGCAGGTCTCCAAAGTGACCACGAAGGGGTGTGAAGCCTCAACTCGACGGGTTAATGTCGCGGGGACTGCCAATGGAGGAACAATTGTTGATATTTCAGAAGAGCATCGTCCATGAAAATATATATAAAATAGGGCCAGATCGCCAACTTATCTACAGGGAACATTCCAGGACAGGTCGGATCTGTGCCTTATAGATCATAAGCAGCTGACTGCTGGAAGTGAAATAGCTCCTGGCCCGAAACAGAAAACCAAGTTTTTCAGATGCACTTTTAGCAATTGATTCCACGTGATTCTCCCAAGAAAGGTTATTGCTCATAGTAATACCAAGCGTCGAAATGGATGTTTTCAAAGGTTACTCCTGACAGGCTTATGTTGTGCACAGTGGGAACGGCTTTCCTAGAGAAAAGGCATGCTTGTGTTTCGTTTGCATTGAAATCTATACCAAGTTATTGGAACCCCATTCTTGAATTGTTCAAGTCCATATTCATGTTGTCAACATTTCTCCCTCCTTCGTTTCTGATTTGCCTGGCTAGTATTGGAGCCCTGGAAGAGAAGGTGGTATGGAGGGTACTATCATCCGCGAAGCTGTGTACTGGACATGAAGTTGCTTCCAACAAATCGTTGATATGGAGTAGAAATAGTGTTGGTGCTATAATTGAACCTTGCGGAACACCAGCATTTATGATAAGAGAATCAGATGAAACTCCGTCACCCACTACATGGAGAGACCTGTTTGAGAGAAAACTAGCTAGCAGAGAACATAGCTGAGGAGGCAAGCCATAAGATGGAAGCTTGGCTAGGAGTCCGTGGAGCCAGACTCGATCGAATGCCTTGGACATCCTTGGAGATATCAAGTGCCACAGCTTATAGGTTTCGCCATATTTTTCAATAGATTGCTGCCATATATGTGAGACGTAAGCGAGCAGGTCACCAGTTGATCTCTGTATAATATACAAAAAGGTCCAAAAATTAGTGATCAGCGACATCATTATGGTACAAACGGAATTAGGAACAGACATAGGCATTTGACAGGCAAAAACGTTGACTAATAGGTTATTGTGGGAACTTTTTTGTTAAATGAATGTCTGTTCCTGATGGGTGGGTTATTGTGGGAACTTTTTTGTTAAATGTATGTCTGTTCCTAAGTCCGTTTGTACCATAATGATGTCGCTGATCACTAATTTTTGGACCTTTTTGTAAATACTTGACGAGTAAGTAATCTACACTTTCGGATTTGTTTTTTGAAATTTTCATAAATGTTACTTACTTGCAGGTATAGCACTGATGACGGCTTTTTAGCCGAAAGCGCTTTGCGATTTTATAATAAATTTCACACGAAATACAAAATCTCTTCATTCCATTGATCAGTTACGTATGTATGCAGCTAGTACAGATCTTCACCTTCACATTTTATGTCTTGTTCCTGAATTTTGTAAAAGTTCAGAAAGTGATTTTTCAGTGTGTGAATAATCTGCGTATCGTGACCATTATGACACGAAGCCAACGAAAGCTGACTGGGGGGAGGGGGTCCAGAGGGACGACGTTATTAACAATATCAACGAAGAAGAAGAAACAATAAGTGCCGGCCATCGGATGACTTTTATGGCCCTGCGTCCTGCAATATGCTGCGGCCAGTTTATAACCGTGCGTAATAAACGGATGCCGCTGTGCTGTTCTCTCTCCTCTGCTCTCTTGTATATTAAATTTGAATTTTTATATTAGGTACTTATCCAATCGTCTGTGTAACGTTAAATGGCATCAGAGCGACGTGGACGCGACCAATGGCAACAGAGAAGAGGAGTGGCCTAAGATGTGCATATGCTATCCACGTAGCTGCATCATGCATGCTGCTTAAGTGCTTACTTAACTTAGCATCGCGTTCTAGCGTATATCTGATGCTCTCGAGGTAGACATTGTATGGTGCGAGACGGGGTCCCGCAGGGAACAGTCTTAGGGCCGATACACACTGATCACTGTGATAGCCATATTTCAATCTTCGAATACTTAATGCCACTTCCACGCTAGTTTATGTTCAGCTCTCTTCTTGAAATTCACAAAAATCAGAATGAATTCGACATTCGACATTTGAGTCACAAGCCGCAACTTTCATGACTATTATAGTACACCGAGAGAAATATCTATTAGCTGTTATACGAAATTGTATAACCATTAAAAGATTTCTGAATTGAATAGGCGCCAGCATAGTTCCCAACTACAGGGCATTGAAGTGCATCACAAGGACGATATACTCAGTTTACAATATCTCAGTTTGTGTAGGACAAAAATGCTTCCAATTTGGACTATTTGTTCTCATTGTCAGTGCATTGGATTATTAGTTAACATAGTGGCCAAAAATGTTATTATCACATTCGCAGATTTCGTTTTATTTTATTTACCGTTATTGCCACTTGAGCTTTACAAAAGGAGCGTTGAGAGACTTTTCTTACGACGTTTTTGAGATCCCCATGATAGTGATCATTAATCTTGTACACATCAATGTATACGCAATACAATCTATCACCGATAAAACTGTTCAAATCCAAACTTTTGCCACTTAGTGAATAGTGAGGTGAGTTAAAAAAATTAAAGTTTTTCCAATTTGGAAGACATTCCGATACATACACTTACCGATATATCGTGAAAACACTATAACGCCCAGAGGCAGTTCAACATTCTGTAGTTCCTCAACAAATCTTGGGGGATATATGAACAAATATGTCCCTAATATTTCCTGAAGATCTCTCAACCACTTCACTTTCTCGAAAAATAAAATATCACTCTGCAGGAAGAGTTCACGAGCTGCCGCGAGAAAACATGTCCTTTCATATCAGGAATCCGGAGACGATTAACGATTCTCATCGAACAAGTGTTCATAGGTGACTGAGATGACTCATTGAGGTAAACGAGTATGACAAAGATGGAAAATGATAGAAGGGATGAAATTAAATGATAATTGTATAACTGCAGCGAAATGACATATTTTAGGATTTAAATGATTATCTTCAAATTTCCATCTTTCAACTATAATCTTGTCTCATTTCGAATCTAAAAGATAACTTTTTTGAAACAAAAAGAGTGATTTGAAAGGGTGACCTGTTTCACGTTGAAAACGTGAACTTTTCACGTTCATCAGATGACATTTCGTGCTTAAAATGTTTCATTTGGCGGTTATAAGAAGTTTTTAAATAGAGACATGTATAACTGGACTTTTCTCGGTGTACAAGGGATGGTATACTTTTGAATCCGGAGCTCAAACTTATAGGATTACTTCTATAACAATTTATTAGATTTTCGACTCTTCAACAAACTTCCTATACCAACAAATGTATAAAAAAACTAAATTGTCAGTGATTCGAATACTTTTGGAGGATTATTTACTTTTTTACTGTCTACTCTGTTTCTGATTACTTGAATAAGGCATCACTAGCATTTTTCGGTAGGGAATTATAATCTAATATTGTGGATTCGTAAGTAACCTATTATATATATACATATACTTATATATATTTCAATATTCATCGTTATGTCTGTGACTTATACGTATTAGCTATACCTTTGTGTTTTTTTATTCATATATAGTTCACAATATTTGATTTTTAAACTCATGTGACTTGATGACTTCATCTATACCTATACTTGTATTCTAATAAACCTTATCTATCCTCTGTTTTGACACTGAATCTAGACCCAATATATATAGCACAAATCAATGATATTATCCTCTGAAATCTCAGTATACAAAGGAATAGCATTGCAATTGTGATCATCACTGTACTCATTGGGAGATATCTATGAATGAAATTCGGCATACATATCAAGAGGCATCAGTTAGTGTACCACAAATTGTTTGGTTGCCAACTCAACGAGACGATTTTGGATATAGGTAAGTTCGCCTAAATCAACTTTTTTTCATCCCAGGAGTCCACAGCTAAGCCATGTCCCAACCTTTAACAGACACCCTGTATATATAAAGAAATACATTGAGGATTCGCATTCTCTATGTGATGAAAATATCAATTCTCTCTCGTTTTATTCAACAGAAAACAACTATTTTTCTGGCTATATTGCCACCAGAATTTGAAACAGAAAACATCTACTTTCCTGGCTATTTGCTGTGTCGAACATTGAATTATTTCTGTTGAACATCATGAATAATTTTCTGAAAGTTTCATGCTCATCAAGATCACAGTTTATGCAAGTATACTTCTCCTATATATACATTTCAATTTTCATTTCAATACTGAACATATTAGTAAGTTATATTTTTATATCATACATCGCATATTATTTATCCGATTTGGGAGAGAAATCTCAATTTCATAGGATTTTTATTTTTCATGCTCTCCTTTTGGATGTTCAACATCAGATATAATTCAATTCAATTCATGTCTACGTGGCAAATAGCCAGGAAAGTAGTGGTTTTCTGTTATTCTCAACTTCAGAAGATTTGTTTTCAAATTCTGTGTCCTAAAATGCACCCCATTTCGGCCAATAAAAGTGAGGACGCTTCTCCATCCCCACCTTCCCCCCCAAACTGGGTTTACATAATTTTTGAAGAATTATAATGAAATTGTCTAAGAGGACAGGGACCTTCCAATTTTGAGAAGATTTGATACCTATAGTCACAATTTCAGATTGTCTTTTTTGTTTACCTAACCTACAGTGGCTGTAGCTTGAGGGGGGTGAATTTTAGGACACACGTTTATATATGAAGAATAAGGCTTATTTTGATCCTTGAAATATTTTCATCGAATTTTGAATCACCCTGTATACCTATATCCATTTTTTCATGTTGATATCTTATCTGAGAATATTTCTTTTCAATATAGATGTATGTTTTTCAGATTCCAACGCACTCATGTTTCATTATCATGTAACAATTTTTATTGTAGGTTCTGATGAATTCAGTCGTGCCGAAACCGGTACCTTGTATTTTTCAATCGGCAATACGCATTAAGTGTGGTCGACTGACTTGTGGTTTTTCTTATTATTCTCTCTATTGTTGCCTGATAGAGGAGATTAAGAGCAAAATTCCGCAAGAAACAATAGAACGCCGTCCGCGTTTGTTTTGCTAATTTCCTCTGTTGCACATCATATTCCGCAGCGCATATTATAGCATCAATCATCATTATTCATGATGGCAACGGTCGTGAATAATTTTCAGCTTCCACAGCTCTGATTATGTCCATAATTAGAGGTAGTTTCCTAAAAACTATCATTACTTAATTATACCTTTTAACGAATGCAATTCTCGCTGGCATTAAGAGGCTATTTGTTGAGGGGTAATGTATTCGTTGTAGATGCTATCTCGCAGGGATATTGATGGAGAATTCAAATTGTTCGCCGTTTTCCTGATTATTTAGCACTTCTGAGCAGGTGATTATACTGCGAATCTAATTTGTTTGCGTTGTGAATAGCTAGATGGTTATTATTTATTCATCATTCGGTGTGAAAGAATTCTTCTTCTATAAATATTATCTTGCAATTTAATCAGTAACCATCAGGAGAAATAATCTTCTTTGCCTCGAAGGGATCTAAACTTTTTTAAAAATTCAAAAGAATTAGCTTTGCTTGGTCCTTCTACTTTTTTCTGAATGAGGCTGATGCGAATGATGCGATGGCCCAGATGAATAAAAAATCATCAAAGATTAGTTTTGTGGAGAAAGATGTGATAAACCTTCCTATATATTTAAGCAATATAATTTTTTGGTCTCATGCATGAAAACATCTCCAAAGCATTGAGTTTGTAATAAAAATTGATTCTCAATCACTGAAATCAGTGTTCACACATACAGGGCGTGAAGAGAAATACTGAATTGAGAAAACACAATCAAGAATCTGCGATTAGAGCTGGTCTATAATAACAACTCGACTGTGTTCCTCATGATATATTCTGTTGAAAAACTGGAATTTATTGGTATCAGAGGAACGTCCTTCAATTTTTTCAAATCTCATCTGGATGGGAGATATCAATGTATTATGGTGAATGGAACTCAATCATCTCTCGCTAAAATTGCACATGGTGTTCCCCAGGGATCAGTCCTGGGACCCTTGTTGTTCATTGTGTATATAAATGATCAATTCTATCATATGCCCCCAATCAATAGTGTATACTCTTTGCAGATGACACCACTTTGAAAAATTCTTAAATCAATTTGCAAAAGCCAATTACTGGTTTATTGTTGATACACTTAAACTGAACACAGTTAAAAATCAAGAATTGTTGATATCATCCCACTCTAATATCTCGTCTGGAAACATTGTTACACTACTGGGCGTTGTAATTGATGACAAACTCAATTGGGCAGCTCATATGGAACAATTGAGCCGAAAATTGTCTTCGATTAAATTTTTGATCCGTGAAATGAAGAAAATAGTCAGTTCAGAGGTTCTCAGATCCTCCTAACATAGTTTATTTCACCATATGATGTATGTAATATTACTGTGGGGCAGATCATGTCATTCTCACAAAATATTCGTTCGACAAAAAAAAATAGTCAAAATCATGAGCTGTGCAAATTACAGCGACCATTGCCGTCCACTTTTTAGCAAAAATCAATTATGCCAGTTCAAACAATTTTTATTTATCTCACGCTTCTTGAAATCCACACTAACAAGAAGGATTGTCAATTTATTACAGTAACACATCAGTATTCTACTAGATCAGGTAATTATTCGCATATTGATGTATACAACAAGCTACCAAATGAAGTTGAACAATTGAATGCTCGCGATTTCAAAATGGAAATGAAACGATTTGTTTAGAATCATTGTTTCTATTCAGTGGATGAATTTCTCAGTTCAAATTTTTGTCATTGGTGGAGAAGACGCTATTTCAACAAAATTTCAATTTGTCACATGTGATTACTTTCTTTACTTGAATATTGGTGTTGTTCTACATATATTTATATATTGATATTCATTGTTGAATTGATATAATATTACATGATACAAAAATGTACATACATCAGTATACGTAAAGTGGTGAATTAACTATCCATCTATCTATCTATCGATCTAACAAGTTTTCATCGTTCAAGTTTGAACCCCTTGATTAGGTAAGAAAGTATTAACCAGGAAATTAGCTTAATTTCGAGTTATAACTCGAAATTAGGCGTTTCTTGAGTTGTAGTACGAAACCAAGCTCTCAATGAGTCAGATTTTCACAAGAAGTAGTCGTATCAATCTCGGTATAGTACCTAACAGTGTAGTAAACAATGGAAGAAATAATTTCATTTTATTTCTCATTGGGGCTACAACAAATAGAAATTGTTTTCTGTTTAGCCTTGAATCATGATATTTTTATTAGTGATCGTCATCTCAGACGAAAATTGAAGATGATGAATTTGTACAGAAGAAGAAATAACTATGACATAGCTCGGATTGAAGAGTTTATTGAACAGAAGCCCTTATTTCGTGTTACAACTCAAGGAAAGCTTAATTTCGAGTTGTAATACGAAATTAGCACTAATTTCGAGTTATAATATGGAAATATAATTAAGAAAAAAAATATCTCATGTCCAGTTCTACGCTTTCGTACAATAGACCTGCCACATATCTCTAATTTTTCGATGGAAGTAAATTTGAATGCGGTTCAAAATCAACCAAGAAGGAACAACTCCATTTATGCGCAAGAACTCGTTCGATCAGTGTGCACGTTTTCCAAGTTCGCTTTCGTATTTGCCCCGGTCTCCCCCAAAACGGAGTTAATAGATCGGCACCAAACTAGTTAGCAGTAAATATGAGCAATGAACATTATCAGAGGCGACTCGAGTTCACGGGAGTTGAGTGTAGGCCTCCACCCGCCAGATCCAAAACTGTTCACATAATTATAGTTCACTTTAATCATAATACAGTGGACCGAGCAAATACCGCGACTGAAACCCACATCGAAGGCTTGCCAATCGATTCGGTCCGCTGGAAGCATTTATTGCTATTACTTACTCGGATCAGTATGGTAATTCCGCAAAATAGAACAATTTTGTTTTGGTATACCATACAGGGTGATGACCGTATCAGAAATGATACCTAAAATAAATGCAGTTGACGATAGTACATACAATAGCAAATATAACTTTCCAAGTTCAAATTGAGAGTAATCATTTTCAAATTAGAATTAAACACATCCAAATTGGTAAACAGATTCGAAATGAGAATAAACAACACAATCAAATTGGGACTAATCATATTCAAATTCATAATGAACGATTTCAAATTTTTTTTATGTTCTGGTTCTCTCGAAAAGGGATATCCGGTGTTCAGAGAACATCGTGAGAACCAAGGGAAATAAGGTAGGAATTGGTGTTCTTAAATTTCTGGAGGTTATATGCCTCGGAGAACACCTCCCTTGGCAATGTGTTCCAGAGCCTCGCTGTTCGTTGGATGAACGAGTCTTTGGAAAGAGATGTTCTGCAGGTCTCCAAGGTGACCACGAAGGGGTGCGAAGCCCCAACTCGATGGGTTAATCTCGCGGCGATTGCCAAGGAAGGAACAATTGTTGATATTTCAGATGAGCATCGTCCATGGAAATATCTATAAAATAGAGCCAGATCGCCAACTTTTCTACGGTATTCCAGAGAAGTGAGTTTGTGAGCGAGGCATCAACCACGAGACGAATTGTTCTTTTTTGGACAGAATCCAACAACAGGACAGGTCGGATCTGTGCCTTATAGATCATAAGCAGCTGACCGGAAGTGAAATAGCTCCTGGTTCGAAACAGAAAACCAAGTTTTTGGGATGCACTTTTAGCAATTGGTCTCACGTGATTTTCCCAAGATAGAAATACCAAGCATCGGAATGGATGTCTTCAAAGGTATATGGTTGCTCCTGAAAAGCTCATGTAGGGCACAGTGGGATCGGCTTTTCTATAGAAAAGGCATGCTTGTGTTTTGTTTGCATTGAATTCTACCAAGCTATTGGATCCCCATTCGAGAAATGTTGCCACGTCCATATTCATGTTGTCAACATTTCTCCCTCGTTCGAGTTGATTAACACAGTCAGAAGAAGAATAAACTCATTCAATTTGGGACCAAACAACTATGTAAGAGTACAATGACCATAGATCTTTCTAAATGTTGCAGTTCAAATAACTATACAATAAATCTCATCAAAAATAAAGTTTATCACGTAAAGTCTATGATCCATTCTTCATCACTTGATACTTCTATATTGTGCATGTATTCGTGGTCCTGCGCATATGTGGCTGCCCAATAACTGACGTCGCTGCCACGTGCATAAAGCAGTTCGCCCAATCAGAGATGCGAATCTGCCGCTACCGTGCGCATATCCTTGTATGAGAAGTGATGCGGATGTTTTTTTATCTCTTGGAGCGCACGAAAGGAAATCCCTATCACTGAATGTGTTAGCAAGAGATTATTGATATGATCACACAAGGTGATGAAAATCACACGCATACAGTATTTCACAGATATTTTGTTGTTTATCTAAGTATAGATTGCTCAGACCAATCTTGAAGTTTTTTATATTATGAAAGGTTATTTTATTCACAAATTCTACTAATTGATAAAAGAGTTGAAAAAAATGAAATTTCTTTTTTTTTTCACTTTGAGCTGAGCTTATCGAAGTCCAGATTTCCTATGCCTACATTATTTTGGAAATATAAGATTATAGTTTGATGAACAGAACTTTTACTTAAGGCCGATTGCAGGAAGCAGTTTTTGATGGACATTTGACTATTTCATTTATTGATATCCACCACGTTACTCGTGCCTTAGCTGAGGATTTGAAATAGTTGATACCTGTTGGAGAAGGTTTATGCCATAGTCCCTTAATCAGGGAAGAGATATTTGAAAAATTCAATGATCATAATATGATGTGGTATTTCTGTCTATCAAATCGTGAAACTTCGGAACACGCCCTGTATACAATACTGTGCCGCTCCACAGCGATAGTGAACCTTCCTGGATGCTAATTAACTGGCGATTTGGTTGATTGGATGCAAAACTGAATTTCGTTTTTTATCACGGAAAATACGTGGTAGGTTGTGCATTATCCATTTTCTACATAATGAGGCATTCTCTCTCATATCGCCAACGTTGATTAAACGGGCTCCATGCATAAACGATTTTGCATTATTATTATATTTTAAAACGATCTTCGGTCGTGATAATGTTATTTAGATTTCCATCTAACTCTTTCGCTCGCCCAGAGAAATTCTGCTCTATAGAGATTTTCTGGCTCGTTTACAATTAGCTTCCGTGTCTTGTTATTTCATTTTTGACGTTCAAATCATTGTACAGGGTCATGAATAATTTTAAGTGGATAATCTTCGTAGATGTGAGAAAATATCAAACAAAAATCTATACGCTGAATACAATGCGGACCCATTTTCTTCCATGAGTAAACCTATACAGTATGATGCAGATGTATGGAATAAATTCATTTCAAAACAAGACGACTCCCGAAAAAAATCCAAAAACTAGAGCTCAGAACTTTTTTTATTGTGTATTTTTTTCAACTAAACGACCCTTCGATGTTCAATTCTGAGTAGCAGACCTCTGCAAGATTCAGTTAACCAAATGATAAACCATCTTAATTTCAATCTTACTATGCAAAATTTTGACTGTTGCATAGACGATCAGTAGACCTTTCAAACGAGGTGTCACAAGACCCCTGTTTGTATTTGAAAAAATCGTCCATTACGTCATACTCCAACACCAGTGACGTAACATCTTTCATATGAATGTCATGAGATGAGGCTATGAGGGATAATGAATTTATTCCATACATTTGCATCATACTGTATATAAAGTGAGTGATTTCATCTCGCAACACAACTATAAGAGTGGAATCTGAAAACGAAAATTCAATAACATTCCTAGTACACAACGAGCTCTCCATGAAATGTGGACAAATCTGAAAAATTGAAATTTTCAAGGCCTTTTATTGATTGATGAATGGGTCCAGGAAAGAACCGAAAGAGATTTTGGGGAAGTTGGGGGGCAGCAGTAAGTGAATTTTGACAACTCATTTTTAAATTTTCCAATTTTCGTTTTGGACAAGAAATTAATAAAACATAGGACGACATTGTCCTGAGTTATCTTTACATAACAGGGAATAGATATTGGACCCAATTGGAAATCCTGGATTTGTCCAGAGTATTTCATTTTCAGATTTGAATTTCTGTAACAGAGAATTTCATTTTCCGAATTGAAACTTGAGATTTCCAACTCAAAATTCGGAATTTGATATTTTCAACTTCGAGCTTTGAATCTGGCTTTGAATTATCTACTCATCAGACGGAAAGTTCGAGTTTGCAGTTGGAAGTCCCTGTAGACTGAACTGGAAATGTAATTTTCCTTCATGATAAAACTTGGAAATTCCGACAACATAATCGAAATTTCATTTTTTGGAAGTTGGAAATTCTTAATTTGAAGTAGGAAATCCCTATAGTTCAAAGTCAGAAGAAACAAATATTCACTATGATACGTTTTCTTGTGAATTTTTCCAAAACTCAATTTGCAAATAACTCGCCTAGATTTGGGAGAGGGAAGTGGACCCTCCTATGGGCCCGTCCCTAAATGGGGCAAAATTTCAAGTACATATAGTCATTCAAAGAAGGAACAAGGAACACATCGAATACTTATAGATATACGAAGTTTCATCGTTGTAACAATTGAGGTTGAAAATTTGTTTATTATATATGTATAAGGACATATTTTTTTCCTGAAAATATAAATAATAGTAACTAATTCGAGGAAATATTCTGAATACAATAACAATTTTCATGGTTTGGTGAAGTAAGTGATAAATGGTTTTCTTGAATTGTCAAAATTCTCACTTTTTACAAAAAACAAAGCCTATTTCACAAGGAATCCCCCCTCAAATTTTTTCGGTGTTATTTAGATACACCCTGTATGTTTGAATTCAGCTCTCCATGGGGATTCCAAAAATTGAATAATACCCATATAGAGTGTTCCGTTTGATAAAATTGTCGCGGACGTCAGAACTCAAACGTGGATCACCGTGTATATTCAGATTTCACTCATAAATGTGAAATATTTAAAATAAAAATAGAAGTGTTTCAGGAAATCTCTCAAAAATTAACAGTTGGGCTAGAAATGAATTCATTCCTTTCGTATAAAATGCTTCCATCATTCCGAAAAATTTAAAATAAAACCAATCTGTTTATGTATGCATCTCATGTAAGGCAGTTTTATTATATAATTACTGCGATTTGCTGCACTCACCTACCTATATTAGAAACTTAATTTGTTAAAAGCTCTCACTCTGATGAAATGTGACATACCTACAAGTAGGTATGTTTATAAAGTCGAATTGCAACGATTTAATACTATACAGGTGTGGTTAATGACACATGCAATGAACAACACTTCAGCTATAACGAAATGGAGGAGTTAGTATTGTATCTTATCCATTAATAACGCGATTCCATTTAGTGATGTAAATTTGTATAAAATGTTGTAGAAAGTTTTACGGCTCGAATCTGTTTCGATCTTATTCAGCGGCAAATGCTTTGTATTTCCACGGTTCGTTAAAATACTGTGGGAGCGATTGGCGCAAAAATATGGAATTCACAAGCAAGAATTTAAACGAACATGACCCTCGGTATTTGTTGTATGTTTGCAATGACCAGAACTATTTGTTCATTTAATTTGTATCGTAACACTGTAACACGTAACAATAAAGTAATCATGTGACAGTATGAATGCATTTTCAGACCATTCAGACGATTCTGTATACAGGCCGACTGATATAAATATCGCCCCTATATACAGTGCTTTTCTTCAATGTCCCCCCCTATCATATTTTGAACGGGTCAACTGAAAAAGTCGAAACTTGGGATAATGCAATTGATGCATGAGAACTATATTTTGGAGTGAAATTGACCGATGGAAATTTCAAGATGGCGACTGGGCGCCATCTGAGAAGAAAATTAAATGGAAAGGGGGGGTCTTGTGACACATCCTCTAGAAGCTCCTGACGAATACTTCATAACTCCTGAATATAAAGTGAATATTTTCACCTACTACAAAATGGTGGAACATTCAATAATGCCTGAATACATCGACATTTGACTTCATAATTTGAGGAAATAAGCTGGGTTCAGTTCAGAAGATGCTCGAAATGGTTGCCTTGAAATTCTTGACATAAAAACAGCTCATCCGATATTTCACACTTTCGAACACAGTTTTTTTTTCATGTTCTGGTTCCCACGAAAAGGGATATCCTCTGTAATGTCTAGAGCACATCGTGAGGACCAAGGGAAATGAGGAAAGAATTGATGTTCTTCTTAAATTTCTGGAGGTTATATGCCACGGAGAACACCTGCCTTGGCAATATGTTCCAAAGACTCGCTGTTCGTTGGATGAACCAGTCTTTGGAAAGAGATGTTCTGCAGGTCTCCAAAGTGACCACGAAGGGGTGCGAGGCCTCAACTCGACAAGTTAATCTCGCGACGACTGCCAAGGGAGAAACAATTGTTGATATTTCAGAAGAGCATCGTCCATGAGAATATCTATGAAATTAAGCCAGATCGCCAACTTTTCTACGGTGTTCCAGAGAAGTGAGTGAGTTTGTGAGCGAGGCATCACCCACGAGACGAATTGCCCTTTTTTGGGCAGAATCCAACAGTTTCAGGGTATGTTTGGGTGCTGCACTCCAAATAACAGTATTCCAGGACAGGTCAGATCTGTTCCTTATAGATCATAAGCAGCTGACTGGAAGTGAAATAGCTCCTGGCCCGAAACAGAAAACCAAGTTTTTGCTGGGATGCACTTTTAGCAATTGATCTCACGTGATTTTCCCAAAGAAGGTTGTTGTTGATAGTAACACCAAGCATCGAAATGGATGTTTTCAAAGGTATGGTTACTCCTGAAAAGCCCATGTTGGCAGAGTGAGATCGGCTTTTCTAGAGAAAAGGCATGCTTGTGTTTTGTTTGCATTTGAATCTACCAAGTTATTAGATCCCCATTCTACTAATATTTATCATTCTCTGTCTTATATCCAATATTGAAGCAGATTCAGTCTCTTACACCTTCTGGTTCGAATAGCCCCATAAAAAAATCTAAAGGTGTCAAATCTGGCGAGCAAGCTGGCCATTCAGTAGGACCACGACAGCAAATCCAACGACCTGATGGGAAAGTATCATCCAAATAGATTCTAACTTGTTTGGAGTGATGTGGTGGTGCTCCATTCTATTTCATATTATTCATAGTCCTTCCTAGATACAAGATGCTAGATGTGATCGACATCAAATATCATAGTCGAAAAAGTTGTATGCCAACTGTTTGGGCAGTGAAAATGAGTTCCTTTCCGAGTTAATAAAATAATGTTGTGCAGAATAGTGTTAGTATGAGTCGATATAATATTTTCTCTTCATTTACAGGACAAGTTTTATGTGTATTCAGAGTCATTCAGAAGACAAGAAACTTGATGACAGAACATTTTGTCTAACCGTTATGATGTGAGTCATACATAATAATAATATATATTATAATGTATATATCTTCATGCAATAAAGAAGTTTTTTTCGATTAGAACAGATTTGACAAGCCATTTTTGAACCAACAATGATTATATCATTGTAATGTCTGGCACCACCATCCCCACCAAGCCCACCATATCTATGCTCGATATTTCCATCAGCAACACTCTTTCATGGGATAATCATGTCAGATCCATCGCAAAAGGTGCTTCACAAAAACTCGGATTCTTGTTCCGTGCGAAAAGCTACTTTACACCTCAACAGCTTATCATGATCTACAAAGCGCAGATACGGCCTGTTCTAGAATACTGTTCCCACATATGAGGCTCAGCCCCAAAACATACGCTGATGCTCCTAGATTCCATCCAGAGAAGAGCCATCCGCCTGGTGGGTGACGCCACACTCACTCACTCTTTGGCATCACTGGAACACCATAGAAAGGTCGGCGACCTTTCACTCTCCTATCGATACTTCCACGGGAAATGTGCTTCGGAAATCTCTGCTATCATCCCTTCACTAGCAATACCAGTCAGACGAACTAGACAAACCCAGTCAGCACATCCATTCGTTGTCAACCTCGAAAGATGTCGTACAGCACTTTATCAAAACTCTTTCATCCATAGAACGGCTATAGGCTCTGGAATTCATTGCCTGCGGAAGTATTCCCAACAACATATAATCTCCAGAAGTTCAAGAAAAATTTCAATACCTACCTCCTATCCCTATCCTTTCTAGGAACGCACGATGTTCTTTGAACATTACAGGGATTCCCTTTCGTGCGCTCCAAGCGATAAAGAAAAAACCTATTGAAAATGAAATATTGTTAATAGAAATTCACTGAGATGTAGTATACGAACAACAATAAGTTGTTGCAATGTCAGATATTAGAACTTGCGAGTCTATCAACAGAATATAACAGAAAATACTACGAAAGCGCTGAACGGACATGATACTTTTTTTATAATTGCCAGTTTGAACTGGTAATTAGCCATAATTGCCAGTTTGATCTGGCAATTAGCCATAATTGCCAGTTTGAACTGGCATTTAGCTATAATTGCCAGTTTGAACTGGCAATTAGCCATAATTGCCAGTTTGAACTGGCATTTAGCGCTTCCGTACGAAAGGATCTAGTCATGTTATCGCCAGACTAATGCGAACGCGAACGATTATTTCGAATAACGCAAAGGGCGAGTGGACTGATAATGAATTATTGGCATTCAATTACTCCACTGTGTCGTTAGAGACCTATAGTATATTGTTCAACAAGAACGGAATGTTAGTGATTTTCCCCGAGAATGAAATTTGCAGCATGAGCCGTAGGCGAATAATGCTGCAATCATTCGAGTGGGAAATTAGCATTCCTTGCGAGTTATACACCATGATTTTTCTACGGCTGTGACAGATAACAGCGACATTTTTGATTTCTCCGTCTTGTAGCCATCTGATTTCCTCTCAAGTAATGCGCATCTATTAGACAAAGCTGTCATTGCTTGAACTGTGAAATTCTTTTTGCGGGGTCCTTTCGTACGAGAGCGCTAAATGCCAGTTCAAACTGGCAATTATGGCTAATAGCCAGTTCAAACTGGCAATTATAGCTAATTGCCAGTTCAAACTGGCAATTATAGCTAAATGCCAGTTTAAACTGGCAATTATGGCCAATTGCCAGTTTAAACTGGCAATTATAGCTAAATGCCAGATCAAACTGGCAATTATGGCTAATTGCCAGTTCAAGCTGGCAATTATAAAAAAAAAAATATCATGTCCGTTCAGCGCTTTCGTAAAATACACTAAGTTGATGTAGAATGAACAATACCATACAGATATTCCCTAACGTCGCTAAGTTATATTTGATGATTTAGTGATATCAGCTATTAACTCTATCAAGAGATGTTGTTGAGAATAAAAAAGGTTATAATGAAGTTACCAATTCACTATTGATCATATCAACAATGTCAATGATGATTTAGTTGATTTCAATAAATGCTTCTGTTCATTCAACTAGAATATTGTTGTAGACCTACTGGGACTACAAAATTCTTGAATCATCAACTAATTTCCAATAGTGTAGGAAGTTTCCGGTTCAGTAGATTCAAATGTTTCTCAAACATTACGGCAATGAACACCAGGAGTATCTGGAAACGATCCAATTATTAAGTATCCTTTGTGTCGGTGGTTTGGCAAAGACATCGAACATCCACTTTCAGACAAAGAGTAAGTAGTAGGTATGTAGGAACGAACCTATACTTCGTTATCTGCCAACGATATAAGTTCTCGCACCTAAGCTGACAGCACCAGCATAAAAATTAAGCTGCAGACTTACATTTCTCGAAAGACCAATCTTCTCAAATGCACGCTCCGCGTTTTAATAAGTTTCGTTGCCGTGGTCACACCACCACCCATTGGCGTAGATTGAAGCTCTTAATGAAAAATGGACGTTGCTAACATATTAATTGGGTGTCGATAAAATATGTGTATGGATAGATATAAGGAGTTGGCGTTTCTGCGGTTATCAACGCCAGAACAGCTTCCGGAAGTTTGGTGAATACAGGGCGGTTCCTATACATGGCTTTCATATCAAAAATTACCACCCTGCTTATCTTCTGATCTGCGAAGATTACACTTCTCGGAAAAAACAGGTCGATTTAGATATGGGGAATTGATTGATTGATTGGTTGATTGATTAATAGCAGACTGATCAGTCAGGGTTCGAAGCCAAAAACACTGCAGCCTCTGGGCCTATTGTATTCCTGATCATGCTGTTGACTTAGATGAACAGGTTCGCTACCTTGATAAGGTTTAGCAGCCTCTTCACCAAATCATTCTTTGGAAAGGCCTCATGAGAGTTTACTGCTCCCAGAAGGTTGTATCTCCAACGCGCTAGTGCTGAAAATCCGTTATGGTTATCGACTGACCTGAATGGATGGACAATACTAATGAAAATTAACATCAAATATGTATGGAGTCAAACTTGGTTATTTTGCTCATTCTGGAAGCCAGGGGTTGCTTTCCAGACACCCTGTATAAGTAGGTATATGGAGGGTATATCAGAGTTGCTGTGACAAAAGCTTAGGGAAGATTCCTTCAACAAAATATGGAAAAAAGTTTCATATGAACATGGATCCGAAAATGCTTCGTTTCCGTAGGGTGTCCAAGATAAGAAAAAACGAGTAATATCTTGAGAACATATTCCTCACAAACTTTAAAGATATCGTATAGCTTTTCTCTCACTCCCATTATTCTTCTCGAAACGCAAATTACAGTCCAATTTGTTTTAGATCGCCAAGAATCGAATCGAAACAAAATTCCAATCCATATAATCCGCAGCGGACCGTAATCATATGCAGATATCAATTGCATCGTGTATAAAGTAATTGCATTTCGAGCTTAATTACAGATTACCACCAGTATTTATGAATAATATCGATATATTTCCGTGATTTATCGGCGCTCGATTGCCCCTTTGTTCAGTGGCGTACCATATTCGATTATATAGACATGCGCGAGATAATGACAGACTAATTTACTGACTCTCAGTATGAAAATACTCGAAAGTGTCAATGCTGAAACCCAAACAAATTGTCGTCTCTATAAAATATGTGTTTGTTGTATTTATATCGCCACTTCGGAGTTGATGGGAATAAGGTAGGAATTGGTGTTCCTCTTAAATTTCTGGAGGTTATATGCCCCGGGGAACACTTCCCTTGGCAATGTGTTCCAGAGCCTCGCTGTTCGTTGGATGAACGAGTCTTTGGAACGACCACGAAGGGGTGCCAAGCCTCAACTCGACGGGTTAAACTCGCGGAAACTGCCAAGGGAGGAACAATTGTTGATATTTCAGAAGAGCATCGTTCATGAAAATGTCTATAAAATAGAGCCTGATCGCTAACTTTTCTACGGTGTTCCAGAGAAGTGAGTGAGTTTGTAAGTGAGGCATCACCCACGAGACGAATTTCCCTTTTTTGAACAGAATCCAACAGTTTCAGGGTATGTTTGGGTGCTGCACTCCAAATATGAGAAATGTTTGGGAAAGGATAATATAGGTATTTTGAAAATTTAAAAATTCCACTCATCTTCAGACATTTTCCTGGAGCGACTCTGCACCCGTCCCGTTCTCAACATAAAAAAAAATGTTCGGGTGTAATTTCAATCGAGTGGATTCCAGGAATAACTCTGATTGAATCAACACTTGATTATATTATATATATATATTATATCAATATTATAGAAATTCAATAATACCGTGTACAGTGGTGTCAATTCACACCTTCATACCTTGGTATTGAATAACACGAACCGATCGAATTAGCACTAGGTACTCTAGTCTAGTTATGACTGTAAGAACGAATGACACCCTATGGTGGTGTTGAGAATATCAGTGTTAATTCTTACTAAAACAATCAGGACACACCCAAAGGTGTTAGCTGGTGTCAAGAATAGACACAATTCCATTCAGAGATTACAACACATCGTTCTGGAACGAGTCAATGAAATTCAATACCTTAGTTTAATCCTTCGAAGTGAATACTAGTAGGTATATTTGACACATTATGAAGGAATCTCATAGGACTCTCATAATCAGAGAAACGGAGGGTCATAAAAGATGTTGTTCTTGCGTTTATTTCCAGTAATCAACCATTCGACAGTTTTCGATATGATAGTAATACGATAATTCTGACAATGGCGCAGATTTCATTCGCGTTTGAAATTTTACATATCTGTAGTCAACTTCAAAATATTACATTTCTAACCCTTGAAAATATGATCAATTCGATAAATCTTATGATTTCACGATGGAAATGTAGATTTATCCTTTGGCGCGGATTTCTCCTTTATCGAACAGTTTTTTTTCATCATCAAAGTGATATCAATAAAAAAAAATTTGAATCAATTTGCCAGAATTCAGGACCAACTCAACACTCTGGTTCATTGTGCATCCTAGACGAAAAACATCAGTTACTCTACTTCCCCTCTTGGTCCACCGCTGTCCTCTCGAGTGCATCTCTTCATTCCGCCGCGAAGTAATTTAGAGAAGTTACAAATTACAATGGTGTGATAATTATTCCTCGCATATTACCTAATCAGATGGCACCGCCCACGAATAACACATTAAACCTATCTCCGTGCCTTTTGTATTAATACGGTTTTCGAGCAGCCCCAGATGACTTCCATAACGTATACACTACATATCTTTTCATTAAGTCAGCGCTGCCCTGATATATCATATAGGATGCTAGTAGAGTGCACAGCGATAAGAGAGCGGAAAACGTTCAAGACACAATTCCACAGTTTAAGAACTTGATACAATTCCATCCAGAATGTTTATCATCTTGTTAGACGCTCTACGAACCAGAATCATCAGTCAGTAGCGGAAGTACCTAGAAGCAGGAGGAGAAGGCGGATAGAATAAGCACGAGAAAAAGAAGTAGCAGGAGATGAAGGAACAGAAGAGAGAGAAGAAAATGAAGAAGAGAAAAATAAGCAAGGGAAGACCAGCGGCTAGAGATGAGAAAGAAGCAGCAGCAGGAGGAGAAGAAGTAGGAAGAGTCATAACAGGAGAAGAAGACGCAACAAGAGAAGAAGAAGGAGGAGGTGAAGAAGAATGAGTAGATGAACAAGAAAAATAGAAGTTGAGAAGTATAGCTAGTACACTCTATTCTGAGAAGGAATGTAAAATGTATGTGCATTGAATATAAATCTTTCTGACTAAAATAGTGGTTAAATGGAGATGGAATGATACATATACGTTTCGTCATGATGTTGTTTTATAGTTTACAAACCCACTTCATGCACATTTGGAGATTGTTACGTTTGTAATATTGTAATAATGACAACTGATGTTTTATCCCTCATGGCATCAAGACTGATTTTTTTCTTGTTTATGTCATTATAACAATATGTAGCAATGAACACGAGATAGACTAAGAAAGATGCCGTTTGTTGTAAGAGACTTTGAGCCAACGGTCTTGAGGCCATGAATGTTGGACTCATGAAAGAGATTTACTTCTCTGGTTGAAATACCAAAGGATTTGGCTAAATTTCCAGTTGTTCTCACTTGCGACGGGACTAAGCCTTTTATAGTCACTGGCCAATAGTAAGCTGCTATTAAAGCGCTGACCTCTATGGTAATCAGCTCTAAAATGGTTTGGGAATTTGGGCCAGAACTGAACGAGCTAACCCACAGTAATAAAGTCACCCTTCTATATATGGGTCATGGGAAATTACGGAGTAGAAGGAAACTATGTAACGGACCAACTCGCTAGGAAAGGAGCTCAGAAGATCTGAACCCTACCAACCCTGAACCCTAAGCAAAACTCCGTATACTAACTATAACGGCAATCCTAGTAGGCACTGCCGGTTGAAAGAAGATCTTAGGAAACTCGGTTTAGAAGAGGAAGAGGAATGAAGGTTCTGGGGGGAGGTAGATGATACCTCTATCCACATATACTCACGGATGTGTCACCCTACAGAACCCAAGAACAAAATACCTGGGAGCACATATAATAGAGGCCGAGGAGCTACCCTTTCCAGGAACACCTCATATTGTGAAAGCTCTGAGGAATATTTGACTACTAAGTTGTAAATAAATCAGCTAATTGAGGTGCTTACTTACATTTGAAAAAACAGTGGCTGTATACGAAAGAGAAAATATTCTGAACGAAGACAAGCCTTCAGTTCACAGTGTAACAGCTTTTGTTCTTGTCTAACAGTCTTGAATAATTACCAACGATAGAACATCTTTCGCAATATAATAATTTTATTTCTACTAGCAGCCTCTGATACTTGCTATAGATGCGAATGTTATGTTGGATGAAATTGTTTGCCGCCTATGAGAAACTCGTTACGGACTACGAGAGATTCGCGGGGGGCGAGGAATTGCTAAGTTTTCCTCATTTCATTTCATCTCTACGGCAGATATAAGTTTCTCCCGGAGCAGCGCAGCATACTGATTAATCTCAGGAGGAGGATTTGCAAGGAACGCGCTGCACTTACCATAGAACTCATTTCGTCAACGGAATCATGCCTGTCATAATTTATTGCCAGACCCGGCATCTGGGCCACTCGCTTGAAGAATTACGACTGTTTCTCATCGAGGATTTAGGGATGGCGGCGTCGAAAAAGCCCGAGAGAACTGTGCCGAGAGACTGGACTGGCTCAGAACTTTAGGATAATTTCTTCTGAAAGTACGACTTCTTTGGCAGAGGCAGGATCGAAGAATTTAATAAACGTCGAAACAAGACGCGGAAAAAATATTCTCAAAATCGAGAGAATTTTCGTCATACCTTTTTGGTAGTGGGGTCCGTGGTCCCTCCCTGGCTCCTGGCTCATGTTTCAACAAATTATATATATATTCATGCCTGATTATTGAGATTGCACTCTCTAATTTGAATATTTCAGTATCATGGTTATGTGTGCAGTATTTTTTACGTTCTTGTGTGCAGTATTTGTTTTCATTAGATAGATATATAGATTTTCGCAACCGACAATGATTAAGACGTTTTTGGAATCTTTTGAAGATTTTTAGCAACAATTCTCGAATGTGGATCCAATAACTTGGTGGATTTCAATGCAAACAAAACACAGGCATGCCTTTTCTCTAGAAAAGCCGATCTCACTGTGCCCAACATAAGCTTGTCAGAAGTAACCATACCTTTGGAGACATCCATTTCGATGCTTGGTATCACTATCAGTAATAACCTTTCTAGGGAAAATCACGTGAGATCAATTGCTAAAAGTGCATCCCAAAAACTTGGTTTTCTGTTTCGGACCAGGAGCTATCTCACTTCCAGTCAGCTGCTTATAATCCATAAGGCACAAATCCGACCTGCCTTGGAATACTGTTTCCATATTTGGATTGCAGCACCCACACATACCCTGAAACTGATGGATTCTGTCCAAAAAAGGGCAATTCATCTCGTGGGTGATGCCTCGCTCACAAACTCACTCACTGGCAGTCCCCGTGAGATTAACCCGTCGAGTTGAGGCTCCGCACCCCTTCGTGGTCACTTTGGAGAACTGCAGAACATCTCTTTCCAAAGACTCGTTCATCCGGCAAACAGCGAGGCTCTGGAACACATTGCCAATGAAGGTATTTCCCGAGGCATATAACCTCCAGAAATTCAAGAAGAACACCAATTCCTACCTTATTTCCCTTGGTTCTCACGATGTTCTGTGAACATCACAGGATATCCCGTCTCGTGGGAACCAGAACATGAAAACAAATAAAGTTGATGGAAAATGTTGTTTGAAATCAAAATCTAGGTCCGTAGCTTGAATTTTGTGATATTGATATATTATTTTCCTTGATGTTGTTTTAATCAACTTTTGCTACAAAAGAGGCACAAATAATTGTTTTTCAAAATTTTCACAGCATTATAAATTTTTCATTGCTCAAACTATGTTCAAAATTTGTCTTTCAGCTAGCAGTACTCAAATAAAAAAATATAAATGTAAATCAAGAATTTCTTACCTTCCGAACACTGTATATGTATATATCAATAATACAAAATTTACAATATTTCATGCCCTCATATCAGTAATAGATATATTAGATAGATATATTTATTTCTCAGATTCGGAAGAACAGTGGTGTCAATATTACATTATAATTTAACAAATAAGTAATAATATCGAGACTGAATTCTGAAGAATGAAGATATTTCGAATTCATCGTTTATGTATATGAAAAAGTATCTATAATGTAGGGTGATACCCGTGAAAAAAATTCAAGATCAGATCATAGATTCACAAAATTAATTGATTATTCAATCTATTTTTTCCTGAAAATTGACAATTGCCCAAACTGCAGCGTCATTTTTGCCAAGGAAGCTTATAGAGGGGGATCATAAAAAAACAATTAATACTTTCAACTTCAACATCCTGTATGTCAAGAATGAAGCAAGTAATTACAAATGTTCATGTGCACTTTCTATTTCCTAAAATATGATGAGGAATAACGTCCTGAATCTTTTTGTATACTCATTTATTCACACCCTATAGATCATTATAGGAATATGAACGAAAAATATGAAAATTTAACGAGAAAACTGTACATCTTCTGCAAACATACACCATTTTTACGGAATGCCCGCATCAGAACTCGTGCTCTTCCTTTTTGAACACTTATAAACTGGTAATTGGCACGATCCGGTATATAGAAAGCACGCAACCAAACTTATTATGCTCACCCACATATAAGAGTACTAAAGAATAATGGTGCATAAATTCTGGAGTGTCAATTCTCCGTTGCGAACAACAAGTGCTTATATAATTTTGAATACACAGGTTGGGGCCTCATTATGGAAATATTTTATTGGCCCGTTCTTGACCGCGTGAAATCAGGAAGCAGGCCTTGAACACACAAGTGGTCACGGTTTGGTAGTTCATTTATTCCCTTTATGCTGGATACTTATTTTATAATTGGCTTATATCAGAGACCAGTGTATACCACTTCAATAATACCCCAATTTTGTAGTGAAGAATTTTCGAGATTTTGAATTTTTAAATTTGTTATCTCGTAGGAAGAAATGATAATGCCCCTGAAATTTCGATTTTGATTTCTCATCGAGGCACAAATTTTACGGTTCATTCTCCTGAAGGTATCAAAAATATTCTGCACAAAAGGGCGATAATATGATATTAAATTTTACCATTGCGAAAAAATCAGATACCTACCTAATACGCCTTTGAACCGGCTTGTTTTTTTATGATAATGGGTAAATAAACTCATAAACATGGAACGTTTCTAAAGTCGCAATTCTGATTCCAAATATCGATGTGGAGATATTTCTATTTTTTATTAGCATCGTTTTTTTAGATCCTCTCGAATTTTCCGAAACATATATGTTCCAATTTTGTTTTCCTTGCTGTGGAAAAAACTTAGTCCCCTCAGCAAATGAAATGGGTACGACTCTGAAGTCAAGATTCTGATGTTGATGTACGCCCAAGAATCATCTAAAACACTTACTGATCCTTCGATGTATGCTTACATGCATAATATACGCATGAGTATGATTCTGATCCAATTTTACACAACCCCCTAGCGGCCCTAGCTCTGAAGGTATATAATGGGGTCTTCCAGACGACTTATAGGGATCCTAGGTCCCTAGGTGTACCCGTGCATCAGCTTGATCAATTTGATCAACTTCATCAACTTTGTTCATGTACCTACTTTTATCAGAATTGAACGTACGGTTTTACTCATTTGAAAGAAAGGTGGAGTAAGTGGAGTATACGGAGGAGAGTGAAGTGTATAATTGGATAATCAGTATGATGGTCTAATTTGAACATCTTTCCATATAGGGTCGTTTCAGGGTAATATCATGAGTGTTCGCAATACCAATACATGTATTTGGCTGATGGTGGACTTATATTAGCCCGAAACATGTACCCTCATGAGTGATATTCGATCACTCTGAATAAAAGTTTTGGGATGCCTTTGGGTTTCCATGTTGAAAATGAAGTGTGAAATGGAGGGGAAGGAATGTACAGGAAGAATTGAAGTCATGAAGAGAAAATAAGAAAAGAGAAGCAGTGTATCGGTATTTTATTTCACTATCATTTTATTGTTATCTTCATCAATAAATAATCGATATACCTTCTGTACCTACTTTCCGTATACTTATAACGATAGCAGGTAGAATTTCGGGATATGCTGAGAAGACGGGATGAGCTTTTGATAAAATCTATTCGTTTTTGTTTTATACGCAAAAAACAGATTTTGATAATTTTCATGTCTCCTCCGTAACTTCTTTATTCATGGAAATATTCAAATAGGAATTTCACATTCTCATGGCAGTTTTTCAAAGTGATTTCGAAAAAAATATGAAATTTATACCAACTCTTCTAGAATTTGAGATATCAGCACCAACTTTAGTTTTTCAAACGTTGGTCATAGCTCACTATGACTAAGTTACAAATAACTTTTTTTTCTCTCACAGATGATATATCGCAGTAATAGTTTTGTGTTGATAACAACGGAGTTATCGTCATTTATACAAAAACAGAAAATTATTTAATTTATGAATTTTAACAAAGAAATCATGATCTCCGACCTAAAAAACTCCCACTCACCAATTTTGAATGGAATCGGACCAAATCTTGTCCGCCATCTTGGAGCAACCATTTTTTTAAATTTCAACAAAAATTCCATAACTCCGATTAACTTGAACTTTGGCAGGTGTTCATAATTTCGGTGACAATACATTATGGAATTTTTGTTGAAATCAAAAAAAATGGCTGCTTCAAGATGGCGGACAAGATTTGGTCCGATTCCATTCAAAATTGGTAAGTGGGGGTTTTTGAGGTTGGAGATCATGATTTTTTTGTTAAAATTTATAAATTCAAGTTGGCGGCTTCCGAATAATTTCTTGTTTTTATATAAATGACGGATAACTCCGTTGTTATCAACACATAACTATTACTGCGACATATCATCTGTAAGAGAAAACAAAGTTATTTGTAACTAAGTCATAGTAGCTATGACCTACATTTGAAAAACTGAAGTTGGTGCTGATATCTCAAATTCTAGAAGAGTTGGTATAAATTTCATATTTTTTTCGAAATCACTTTGAAAAACTGCCATGAGAATGTGAAATTTCTATTTGAATATTATCATAAATAAAGAAGTTACGGAGGAGACATGAAAATGATCAAAATCTGTTTTTTGCGTATGAAACAAAAACGAATAGATTTTATCAAAATATTTTTTCACATAATAGTTGGCCTTGACAAACTCTACATTTGGTGTCATTTAACCGACCTCGTATCTCTTACCGTTAAAAAGATACCCATGGTGAGCATGGTAAGTGGGACACACTGTATAAAGACAATAAGTGAAGTAAGGTGAAGTAGTGAGGTGTGAGTAGTGAAGGAAACGAACGCAAGGGAAAAATTTCGTCAAGAAAAGGAAAGGAGGAAAAAGAAGAGGAGAGAGGAGAAGAGGAGAGGATAAATGTTATTTGAAGCTTACATTAAAGAAGAATGAATCCAAGACAGTACAAATCAGACAAGTTAGTACTTCATTATCGTCATCGCCTTCGGACATCTCGCGGATCCCGCTTTCCCACCGTCCAGCGCTCTCTCTGTCTCGGGTACCTTATCCGCCGCGCCTAAGCGTCCGCGGACGGTAACGTACGACCGTATTCAAATGAGCGAGGTCGTGTGTTCACGGCCGAACGCCGACCACCCGCGAGACGTCGCTTATCGCAGACATCTGCACAGGCCTCTCCGTACCCGAGGGCCTATCTGGTGACAACATCTCCGATCTGGATCATGCACACACACCTAGGATTATAATGTATGTGGGCGAAGGTGCTCAGAGAAAGAGAGACGGGTTGAGTCGGTCCACCTGCTCGCTGCACGCAGATATCGATTGGGATCCGCAGATATTGGCTATGATGACGGGGGTCGTTATGGTTGATGGGTTGATTCGAGATTAGTCCACAAAACTGAAGATGCAAGGTTTGGATTGGTTGGCATATTTGTGTTGATGATTGATAACAACTGTTTTTTGTTTCTGAATTTCGGCTGTTGACTAGATACTGGGTATACCTGCTAGTACTAGTAGGCTACTACTTACATGCTGTGTTTTCGATCTAATATCTCGCTTCCTCATTGGTATAGTCCTTACAAAGTCAATAAAAAGCATCGCCGGTAGCATGCGGTCCGTTTGACTAGCTGTCTCGAGTGACTTTGTAAGAATATGGCATGGTTATGAAAAATGAAACAATGAGAGGATTATCTTGTTTCTTAAGCCAGATGATATCGCCTACTAAGCAAGATAATGGATGAAGGAAGCAAGATGATCTGGCTTCTCCAGCAACATAGAGTTTTGCTTCTTGAACAAAATGAAAAAGATGCATACTGACCCTCCATCGCTTGCACGAGAAATCAAACTTGCTGTTAGAGGCAATTTGCGATATGATTCTGTTTCCTAAGCAAGATGATGTTGCTTCTTGAGCAAGATCAAAAAGGTACATACTGGCCCTCCAGCGCTTCCGTATCTTCCAGTAACCTGAACGGATGTCCTGAATGTAGTACTCGGCATTTACATCAAAATTTTGAGTCTGGTCGTTTTTCGGTATTTGGTCCCGTAAGTAGTCCTGTTTCGTACACAATTTTCTTCTAAAAATTGTTCTTATCCATCATTCGGTTGCCCCCTTATACGAGCAACCCTCAGACCTTCAATAGGATTAAAATGCGTGTGGGCGAATGTGCTCGAGAGAGAGAGAGAGTGGGTAGCTACCTATTACATGCTGTGTTTTCGATTTCATATTTTGCTTCCCCATTAGTAGTTGGTACTGAGAAATAAAACAATGACAAGATTATCTTGCTTCTTAAGCAAAAGGATCCCGATTATTAGCCAAGAGGATCTTGCATCTTGTAACAAATCACTGTCGCCTCCATCTTCTCAAGTGATATTTGGTGTTTTTTTGTTTTTTGTGTGCCCAATGTTCTTTTGAAGCATCTTAATTGATTGATACTACATTGTAATCTTTTGATCGACCTTACAGGTCACATGTTACTTATATCTACTTTTCTTTGCTTATTTGTAATTGCATCACGCTGCACGCAGATATCGATTGGTATCCGCAGATATTGGCTATAATGACGGAGGGTCGTTATGGTTGATGGGTTGATTCGAGATTAGTCACTACTTGAGTCACTGGATGATATTAGTCCATACAACTGAAGATACACGGTTCGGATTGGTTGGAATATTTGTGTTGATAATTGACAACAACTGTTTTTGTTTCTGAATTTCGGCTATTGGCTGGATACTGAGTATACCTAGTACTAGTACTAGTAGGCTACTACTTACATGCTGTGTTTTCGATCTAATATCTCGCTTCCTCATTGGTATAGTCTTCACAAAGTCAGTAAAAAGCATCGCGGGTACCACGCGGTCCGTTTGACCATCAAGCTGTCTCGAGTGACTTCTAAAGTCTATGGCATGGTTATGGAAAATGAAACAATGTGGAGATTATCTTGTTTCTTAAGCCAGATGATATCGCCTACTAAGCAAGATAATGGATAAAGGAAGCAAGATGATCTGGCTTCTCCAGCAACATATAGTTTTGCTTCTTGAACAAAATGGAAAAGATGCATACTGACCCTCCATCGCTTGCACGAGAATTCAAACTTGCTGTTTGAGGTAGTTTGCGATATAATTCTGTTTCCTATGCAAGATGATGTTGCTTCTTAAGCAAGGTCGAAAAGGTACATACTGGCCCTCCAGCGCTTGCGTATCTTCCAGTAACCTGAACGGATGTCCTGAATGTAGTACTCGGCATTTCCATCAAAATTTGGAGTAAAATTTGTTCTTTTCCATCATTCGGTTGCCCCCTTACGAGCAACCCTCAGACGAATATGCTCGAGATAGATAGATATTATATTTTGCTTCCCCATTAGTAGTTGGTGATGAAAAATAAAATAATGAAAAGATTATCATACCTCTTGAGCAAGAGGATCCCGATTATTAGGCAAGATGATCTTACATCTTGTAAACAAATCAATGTCGCCGCCCAATGTTTGTTTGGACCATCTTGATGGCCTGTGCTTGCTTTCATATCTAGATATAGGTAAAACCATTTCATACTACTGCGTAATCTCTGGATCGACCTTTCAGGTCACATGTTATTTGTACACTGTCAAGGTGCTCATTAGTGCGTTTCATATTTTTTAGTGTTTTCGAAGTTTCGTTCAACCACGTGATTTTGGTGAACTTGATGCAAATAAATATAGTCTCCTGAACCATCAGCGTATTTATCAGCGAACCCACCATACCCCTGAGATCGTTACAATCGTAACCCAGAGATGACCTCACCTATTAACCAAGATGATCGATCTCGCTTATCAAGCAAGTTCATCTGGCTTCTCAAGCGAAATGATTCTGCTTCTATGAAAGTCTGGTGGGGACTGGCAGGCCCAGAGGTATTATAGGTATGTAGTATAATCAGAGGACGACGATCGATGGTGATTGCTGAAATATGCTGAAATCATCAGTAGCTGCCTGCACCGAGTCGTTCGTCGTTCTATTTGTTGCAGTACTGCCAGTGTTGGCGAGTTATCACCAGATTTGGTGATTTCTTTGATACTATGAAATCTGGTTATTTTGAATCTCATAAAGCCCTTGAGATTGAAGAAGAACAGTGAAAACCAAACCAACCAATTCACATTCCTATAACAATTATCGGCATTGGCATGATGATTCAAATGTTGGAGTTGATTTGTGCAAAGGGAATGATGGGAGAACAACATGGTTCTAACACCAACCAATATTAAAAAGTATTTTCAGGCACTTTATTTCTTTCTATTTTGATTCCTAAACCTTTCAACCAACTGAAGTTCACCAGACCCACGGTTGAATCACCAGACTTCTGGAAGGAAGCAGAATAAAAAAGATGCATACTGGCCTACCAGCGCTTGCCCCAGAAATGAAACTTGCTGTTTAAGAATACATATAAGATGATCCTGCATCTAAGGTAAGATTATCTTGGTGCTTAGGCAATATTTATCTTGCTCCTTAGGCGAGAAAAATGGAAAGAGTCATGAAATGTAACAACTTCATTTAAGACATGTTCATCTATTGATTTGTCATTAGCTCAAAACAACTTGGAATTATCTTTTTATGATGACGCTAATCAGTAGGTATAAATTCATCCATCAGTCCCGTCATTATACGATATTTATCGCTAGCTCCAGCGACATAATAAGCGATTCCATCTGCCATTTATAGCAATAAGTTCATAAGAATTATGGCTGCTGAATAGGTATATCGACCCCCACGTTTCTATGAATTGATGGTATTTTATCGCAAAAATGATCGCGCCATCATCGCAATGGGTACATTAAAATAAACAAAGTCAAATTAACTGGAGATTTGTTCACTGCAAACAGCCGGTCGTAAAAATGTTATCGCTCTTAATTACGAAGAATTGTGGCTGATATAAATAATGAAAAACATCAGAAATACTGAGCAGAATGCGGCTACTATGTACCGGTGGGACTTGGCATTCCGATCATCGAACACTGAGATGTTGTTGTTGGTATACCTACTGAGTACAAGTACGCAATAATCGAGGTTATGTTAATCACTGAATAAATGTTGGTTGTGACATCCATCTTTCTGAAAAATAATGCATTCATGATTCGAGGAAGGATTCTAACTGAGGTCATTGGTGATCAATATTGCGATTGTTGCACTATAATGGATGTGTTATGTAAGTGAACTTAGTCAGTGGGAAAAGGATTATGATAATGGATTGAAACTTATTGGAATCATTATAAAATGAATACAATCTTCTAAGAAATGCGTTTAGAATTGAAGATGATGCGGAGTCTTCATTATTCCAGAAAACAAAATTATATAATTCAATTAATGGTCCCATTCTGTTCCATCATGTATGGGCGCGGGAGATTTTCGAATGTGGCATCAAAAAATTGCCGAAAACCCAACTTTTTCAAATGTCACCATCTGAAAGAAGTTTATTGAATTTGAGAATCAGTCACTTGAGGATTCCTTATACCTAAATCAAGCCTCCATCGAGTGTAGGTCGAAGGGTGGAGTGTGAAATCAGTGATGCATTTGTCTCCGTGTATACGGTGGTTTTATTCAAGGTAACTAATTTGTATCCACCGATTTTCAAATTTTTAATCACAATGCAAGTTGGAAAACTTCTAATGTGTGGCCTACGTGAATCATCACCTTATATAAAGTACTAATATCCAGGTCTGTTGAAAACAACAAAAAATCAAGTTATTGATTTTAAGCCTCCTCTGGAATATATTCCTGAGGAGATAGATGATGGTATACGTCCTAATTCAGGAAATGGTGGTTTCACGGTGCAACAAATCCAGTAGTCTCTTTTATCATCGTTCCCTGGTGTTTTTCGGGTTGGTGAATCCGGATCTCGAGTTATCGAACAAAATTACCTGGTGCTTTTTGAGATATTCGCAAAAAACAGTGAAACTTTTGCACTTTTTTTTTGTTTTTCGCTTTTAATTCCAGAAAGCATAGGCAGTAGCAGAAAAACAGATCATACATTATTTAATGAAGATTGAATTTGTCACAATTTGAGTATAAAATCATCACTGTCGTCTAATGGGTCTCGAGATACAGCGCTTCAAATATGGGTCAATGTTTCCAAGAAATGATATTTCAAGTTTTGAGTCAAGTTCCGAACTAAATATTGGGGAAAACACTGATCCTAGAAGGAGACTCGTTACGAAGGGAGTTGTGGTGAATCTTTTCAGCTTCAATTCCTATACATAGCGAGGCGAGTGGATCGAATGATTGACACATAATATGCGAAAAATTAAATTATTCAATTGTTGATTGTTAGTTGAAATACGTTCATCAATTCAACAATAACGCTGAGATGGAGCTGGAAAGGCGACCGAAGAGGATTCCTCCTACATACCCATCTGAATTATAAGTAATAATGTCTCAATTTAATCATTATCCTACATGATATGGAACACTAGTATAGTGAATTCATGGTTTATGTGATTTATTTTTCCGCTACAACGCATATTTTTGGAATTATAAGCTAAAAACCAGAAAAAGTTCGAAACTTTCGTTGTGTTTTGCGAATATCTCGGATAGCACCAGGAAATTTTGTTGGATGATTACAAATTCAAATTCATTACTCCAAAAAATATGGGGTACGATAATAAAATCGATTACTGAATTTTTCACAAGAAAACGGCGTATATACAGGGTGTTTCACAGGTGAAGGGAAATATTTCGATGGTAGATAGGGGTCACCAAGGTGGTTCTGAAAATACCATATTTCATAGGTCTTAGAGTTTTCATAACGGGGATACAGGGCGATTTATCAATTTCGAATAATTATTCATTCGTCTATAAGTATTGAACTACCCAGTATATTTTTCTAAAATTTGATATGGAATAATTGAATATTGAAATAACACACTGTATGTAATAATTGACAAAATTCATCAAAGGAATCGTGAAGAGGACGAAAAACTGAACTGGATTTGATGCTTTTTGTTTTCCCGCCATCAATTCTCATTTTAACAATCATAAACAGAAAGCTGAAAGTATGTCAATTTGAAGAGTATTTAAATTATGAAACCAGTGTCAATTATGAATATTCGATATATTTTAGTCAAAAAATCGCTCGATAGAACTTACTAAGTCTCACAGTTTTTATAACGGAGATACAGGGTGAATTATTGGTTTTGAATAATTATTCACTCGTCCATAATTATAAAACTACCCAGTAACATTTTCTCAAATATGGTATGTAGCTTACTTGGGACGATGGATTCATTAACCTATCAGGTGGAATTATAATTCGATAACTCACCCTGTATCTCTCTTATAAAGACTATGAGACTTGTCCTGGAGCTGAACCTGTATATCCATTATGCCTCATAGGTCAATGAATCCATAGTCCCAAGTAAGCTCAATACCAAATTTGAGAAAATATTACTGCGATGGGTAGTTTAATACTTATGGACGAGTGATAATTCACCCTGTATCTCTATTATAAAGACTGCGAGACTAAGTAAGTTCTTTCGAACGATCATTTAACAAGAATATATCAAATAATCATAATTGAAATTGGTTTCATAATTTTAATACTCTTGAAATTGACATACTTTTAGCTTCCTGTTTATGATTGTTACGATAAGAATTGGTGGCGGGAAAACAGAAAGCATCAAATCCAGTTCAGGTTTTCCTCCTCTTCACGATTCCTTTGATGAACTTTGTCAATTATTACATACAGTGTGTTATTTTAATATTTCGAATAAAATGTAAATTTTTCCTGGAGCCGAACCTGGATTTTCACTTCGCCCGATAGGTGAATGCATTCAACGTCCCAAGTTTAAGCTCCATACCGAATTTTAGAAAAATATACTGGGTAGTTCAATACTTTTAGACGAATGAATAAATATTCGAAATCGATAAATCGCCCTGTATCTCCGTTATGAAAACTCTAAGACCTATCAAATATGGTATTTTCAGAACCACCTTGGTGACCCCTATCTACCATTGAAATATTTCCCTTTACCTGTGAAACACCCTGTATACCGTTTGCCTGGGTTCCCTGAAGTTACAACTTTTTATTTTTGTCGGATGATTCGGAATTATAACATTCAGTCTTATCGGTTTGAAATCTCTTTCTTTTTCCATTGACTAATTGAACTGAAACTGAAACAGTAGGTATATTCTAGCTCCCTGATGATGGATAAAAGCCATATTCTATTCTATAAATAAGTATTTCTAGCTTATATAGTATACATCATCTATTGTACAATGAATCTCAAAAAATGTATTAACCTACTTTGTTTTTTCTAATGAACTATATTTCTCAACAAGATTCCAGCCTTAAGCGCAACATCTTATATGGAGGAAGACCATTGGTTATATCATTTCCACCATCAAATTGGGGAAATTATCATATCGTTCTGATGGTCCATACCAGATGATGAATGAAACATTCGTTAGAAACGAAATGTTGCCCCATAATTATAATTCGCCCCAATTTGCGTGTTATTAAAAACCAACTTATAAACAGAAATTTATTCTAATCCAAAGTTGAAGCTGTCACAGAAAGTATACGTTGTGGTTTGATTGATGTTTTCACGTATACCAGGATCTGTTTACATTTTCTCAGAGAGGAGAACCTCTCAGCATCCAGGTAGTCCTACAAAGTAACCTTTCTATGGTGCGGTACCATACAGGTAAAAATGATTAGGCGCCGAATCGTAAATGGATTCGGATTTTTACATTTTCGAAATTCGGATAATAATTGCTAACCACTGACTGCGGCTACTTGATTTGAACTTTATATGCTTTGAGTTTTTTGGGTCTACCCACAAATTACAGAGAACGGTGACGTATCTTTGATAAATGATTCGGATGCGTTTATATTCTAAAACGATTAAAAGCGACTATAGATTATTTAGGTGTTCTTCAGGAAATTCCGAAATCATCTGATGAGGGTTGGGAATAATGAAAATGATATGAGGAGGAACATGGGAGGAAAGATAGGTTGGAAAACACTTCGGATTCGAAATCAGTAGGTCCAATCCACTTACTATTCATATTTTTCCTGAAGAATTTTCAGTTCTCAAAAATTAAATTCACATGATTCGCTAGCGAATATCTCGAAAACATTGAAAGCTACGGAAAAAACTTACGAATACAACTTTGTGGATAATTTTATCAGCTACAATTTTTAATAGATTGACTTTTTTCAAAATATTAACGATAATTTGAAAAAAGGGACATAACCACATTGTTTTATTGAAATTGATGGAAAGACAATTAGGAAATGAGTAGAAAAAATATTTTACATGGAAATATTAATCTCGAAAACGAAGCAAGTAAGGACACATGCTTATATGAGCTTTATTTCCTAAAATACAGTGCGTCCATAAAGTAACGCATAAATTCATTATTGGTTAAATGAACAATAAAATTAGAAATTCCCGAAACAGGTCGATTTTTGATTTCAAATCATAATCTAATATACAGGGTGAATCACTTTCGTGTAATGACGTCATCACCATTATTTTCAAATGGAATCCCCTTTTTTTCAATTTCAGAATTGCCCTTGCTGAGCTGATTCCAAAAATGTATAATATGTTGCTTCAAATTGGTACAGGGTGGACAAAAATGCAAAAAAAAATATGAAAATTGTTTATGGAAAGTAATACGAACGTACCTTTTCTAAAGCGTTAACAATACGAAACTGTGCTTCAATGTTTTTGACAGTTTTGTCAAATTAAAAAAATGGTAAAAGATAATGCCAAACAAAAAGATTTTTATAGTCCACGGGCTTGGATCACTAATAAAAGCTGTAAGATACAATTATTAAGAATAATGCTGGATGTTCTTGATAGTTTATCAAAGTAGTTGTATAACAATACGTTATTTCATTCAATGTGTTTATTACGTTTATTCGTTATTTTTATTACTTTGTAAGTAAATTTTTGCATTTTTGCCCACCCTGTACCAATTTGAAGCAACATATTATACATTTTTGGAATCAGCTCAGCAAAGGCAATTTGGAAATTGAAAAAAAAAGGGGGGGGTTCCATTTGAAAAAAATGGTGATGACGTCATTACACGAAAGTGGTTCACCCTGTATATTAGATTATGATTTGAAACAATAGTAAATTGAAATCAAAAATCGACCTGTTTCGGGAATTTCTAATTTTATTGTTCATTTAGCCAATAATGAATTTATGCGTTAGGTACTTTATGGACGCACTGTATAATAAGGAATCAACCCTTGAATATTTTCGGAATTATTTAGATACACCCTGTATATTGCCTAAGAGCATCCAATTTTTTTCAATCATTTGGAGCACACGGAAGCATATCTCTAAACTGTGTCTCTATTATGTTCGAGTAGTGATTCACACGAGACCAACGAGACGAGACTTTATGAAAGTCTCGTCTCGTCTCGCCGATGGAATATAAAGTCTTGTCTCGAGTCTCGTCTCGCAGCTTCAAGTCTCGTCTTGTCTCGCGTCTCGTACGAGAGTCTCGCAAATGTATCGCAATTTCTTCATGCATAATCTTTTTCCAGTCCAGTACTGGATATTCACCTTTACCTACTTTTTAGGTATAATGTAGAAGTAGGGCGAAAAAATTACAACAAAAATAACATTATTTATTGGAAAGTAAGTTCCTATAATAGGTACATACTTACATCAACAACAAGAACAAAAACATAGCATTATTTATATTCGAAAGATATAGAATTAAAATAAAAAGTATACGTATAGTCTGAATAAATATACAAAGCAAAAACTTTTATCCAACATTATTTTACTTATTCAAGAAATAGGTATCTAAGAAAATAGTTATTTGTTTTACTAGGCAGAAAAGTAGTAGATTGACTGCCGCTGCTGATAGTTCATAGGAATTCAGCCAAGGCAGTCAATCTACATTTGCTGCCGTGTGAAACATAGAATTTTTTCTCGATCATGTTGTGTTCACCCAATATCATTGTCAATTTTGATTACTAATTTCATTAAAATGTCTTGGAACGTTGCATAGCAACAAACATATTTTGCCTAGGCAGTAAAAGTACACCCTTTCTGCCTGTCAAGTGGCAGGAAAAAGCCACTATCCCTGCCGCTTGGAGAATATAGTTATTCGTTTAACTAGGCAGAAAAGTAGTAGATTGACTGCCGCGGCTGAAAGTTCAATTCAGGAATTCAGTCAAGGCAGTCAATTCACCGTGTGGAACATAGAATTTTTTCTCCAAATGATATAAAACCTATTTTGTGTGATTTTTTTATTGAAAACTCCATCATTTTGTGTTCATTCAATGTCAGTGTCAATTTTTATTACTAATTCGATTAGACTTCCATGGAACGTTGCATAGCAACAAACTTTTTTTGTCTAGGCAGTAAAAGTACACCTTTTCTGCCAGTTGAGCGGCAGTAAGAAGCCACTATCCCTGCCGCTTGGCGAAAAAAAACCTTTATCAGCCAGATCAGCCTTCACGATCGCAAATGTTTTTGTTTTTCACCCAGTCGTTAAGACATAAAGTTATTCTTTATCCTAGACTATTTAGCACAGAATGACTTATTTATAGATTTTCAGGTAGTCATTCAATTTGCGATCTGTCGTTATTGCAGGATTGCCTTTATATTCCGCCGCCGTAAGAGAGGGAATAGTCCGTTTTTGTTTCACGCATTACTTCATTTTACAACAATCATGGATTGTGTTTTTAAAGTATTCATGAATGAAATGATTTGTCTATCTGTGCTAAATAGTCTGAATTCTTTCTCAATATGTTGTTTTATGAATGAAATTCTCAAGTCGGCACGCAGAAATATTTACCTGCGAGACTCTCGCACGAGACACGAGAAAGTCTTGCACGAGACTCGAGACGAGACCAATAAAAGTCTCGTCTCATCTTGTCCGAGTCTCGTCTCGAGTCTTGTCTCGAAAACGAGACGAGACCATGCGAGACTCTCGAAAACGAGACTCTCGCGGGAACCACTATGTTCGAGAATAGGGAGATGAGATAGATATACAGTATGATGCAAATGTATGGAATAAATTCATTATTTCAGAAATGGGCGACATTTGAAGAAATTCCAAAAACACGTGAGTTCTAATTTTTGAAACCTCATTTCTTGACATTCATATGAGAGATGTTACGTCACCGGTGTTGGAGTAATGACGTAATGGACGGTTTTTTTAAATACAAACAGGGGTCATGTGACACCTCGTTTGAAAGGTCTACTGATCGTCTATCCAATAGTCAAAATTTTGCAAAAGAAGATTGAAATTAAAATGGATTATCATTTGGTTAACTGAATCTTGCAGAGATCTTTTACTGAGAATTGAACATCGAAGGGTCGTCTAGTTGAAAAAATACATCGATAAAAAAGTTCTGAACTCTACTTTTTGGATATTTTTCGGAAGTCGTCTTGTTTTGAAATGAATTTATTCCATACATTTGCATCATACTGTATATAGATGTAGGTATTTGATTTTTTTCAACTTTTGTCACGCAATGTAAACTCAAGTTCCTATTCAGTTATATTCAATCAGCAATCAGCTCATAACACGTCATGAGTGAAACTGTGAACTTTCATGAAAAAATATAACCGACAAATATAAAGAACAACAATGAGAGAGACAATAACGTTCCGCAAAATTATCAGTTCGTTTGCATGCCCAATGGTCTTTCGCTGGTACACAATGCCAATTATCTTTAACTTTATGTATATTCCGTGGAAAATTACACATATAAATTCATACATCCCTGTCATTTAAATGAGGCAACCACGAAGCAGAACAATATCTAGAAAATAACACACAGAGGTATGATTATATTATATTATCCTACAGAAATGTTAGATATCGTTCCATCACTACACGGCAAACTAATTATATACAGGATGAGATGATCAACTTTATAGGGAACCACAAGGCCCAGTGATTGGGCCAATATCATTTTTGCTGTTTGTAAATCATTTCAATGGTTTAGCATAGACGTAATAATGATGGCACTCCAACAAATTATGAATAGCAATCATTTTACTTGATTTTTTGGGATTTTCTCTCCTCGTTTCTATAAAATAGAAATATTCGTATTACTTCAATATATTTGTAGTAGTGGTTCCCGCGAGAGTCTCGTTTTCGAGAGTCTCGCATGGTCTTGTCTCGTTTTCGAGACAAGACTCGAGACGAGACTTGGACAAGACGAGACGAGACTTCTATTGGTCTCGTCTCGAGTCTCGTGCAAGACTTCTCGTGTCTCGTGCGAGAGTCTCGCAGGTAAATATTTCTGCTTGCCGACTGCAGACTTGAGAATTTCAATTATAATACAATATTTTCAGAAAGAATTCAGACAATTTAGCTCAGATAGACAGAACATTTCATTCATAAATACTTTAAAACACAATCCATGAATGTTGTAAAACTACGTAATGCGTTAAACAAAAACGGACTATTCTCTCTCTTACTCTTTATTTTATTTTTATAACTTCCGAATATATAATGCTTTGTTTTTTTTATCGTTTAGATGTATGATGTAAGTATGTTCCTATTAGGTACACACTTTCCAATAAATAATGTTATTTTTGTTGTAATTTTCTCTTCCTACTTCTACATTATACCTAAAAAGTAGGGAAAAGGTAAATATCCCGTACTAGACTGGAACAAGATCATGCACGAAGAAATTGCGATACATTTGCGAGACTCTCGTACGAGACGCGAGACAAGAGGAGACTCGAGGCTGCGAGAAGAGACTCGAGACAAGACTTCATATCTCATCGGCGAGACGAGACTTTATAAAAGTCTCGTCTCGTTGGTCTCGTGTGAATCACTAATTTGTAGTGGGACAAATCAAATGATTTGCCCCAAATTTTCCTATCAGGAAGTCTAAAATAAAAATCCAGTAGCTTGTCAGTGACAATTTGTTTGAAAAAACGTTTGGAAGGAAACAAATATAGATATATTTGTAAAAATATCGAATATTCACTTATCTTCAGGACCGAATCTGCTCCCGTTCTCAACATGTTATGCAAAATATTTATCTTTGAAAGTTGTGCTGCTTAAAGTTTGACACTTTTCAGTATGAAACGAGAAGAGAAAATCCTCCTCGACTAACCTACAGACAGTATTTATGAATTGCAAGCCATACTACTTGAAAAGGTGTGCCCTAATACCATAGACTCCTGAGACCAAAGTGATATGATTGAATCAAACTTATACCGCTATAATAAAAAGCACCGTTTCGCCACTACCTACAGAGCGTCAGGTTTGAATTTTTCATTTATATTTTTTCGTATACTTCAATATTGTTTATGAATATCTTTTTGGTAATTTTGGTTCAATCTTTACACTTTGGTCTCAGGAGGCTATGGTATCATTTTCCACAAGTTATAGGAACTGCCTGATGATATATGTATACAGTTAATGTCATATCATTATCCTATCCGAAGAAATTCAAATGGCCCGCGCATCATCTATAATCGAGGTGTTGAAGGTAACAATTTCCCTGAGAGGATCCACTCGATGTCATTTCCTTCAACCGGAAATACCGAGCAAGGACACAAAAAATATAACAATGACAAAACCTATAATTTGGGGGTCCTCCGCCGATTCTTTATATATATTTAAATTCATGCTATGAAACAACTCACATTAATGCTTCAAGAAGAAGAGGATACTAGTAGGCAGTGGCGTTGCCAGGGGGAAAACCCCCCCTCCATATTCCAATTAATGAACGCACATTAGGAAATGTGCGTTCATTAATTGGAAAAGAACGTCCTGCGCATTGCTGACGTAAATTGCAAAATGCATAGGCATAGGTACCAGAGGAATACCAATTTGTATTCATACAAATAGTAGATTGTTTTATTAGGATCAAAAGTGACACTTTTGATCCGAATGAAACATGCTATTTTTTCTGCAACCGAAACAATTAACTCAAATAAATATGTGAAGTTACCACCAATGCCGAGCCATATGTATGCAATGCAACAAATATTGACAAATAATCCGTGTAGTGAGAACATTCTACCTGCATCAACAGCAGGTTCATTCAATTTTCAAGGATGTTCGAATTGTAGTTTCAATATAAGTATAATCACAGAGTGACATATTTGTGTATGGACCAGGTGCTCTAATAGCAAATACCGCGCCAGTGCCAGCTATAGGAACAAGACGTGGAAAATGTTAGGTTAATGAGCATATCAACAATGATAATGGCGATTATTTACTCCTCTCTATAATTCAATGTTTTTCACTTAATAATCAAATGAAGCTAAACAATATCGTTGTTTGAGACAAAAATCTATTGCTTGCCGTGATTATTCAAAAACAAGTTATCCATCTCGAGAATAACGAATGAAATACAGATCAAGCAAGTATTTGAATCTTGAAGGCTTCCCTGATCAAACAAAAATACTTAGCTGAGATGTTTATAATTCCAATAATAAACTATAATAAGGTGTATTTATATCTCCAGCATGGGTATGAAATTCCAAATCTGCTGAAATCGGAAACAAATCAGGTATGCGTCTCAACCCAAATAACCAATCCTCACAATGTTGTTCATTCTTGATGACGTCCAGTACTTCCTTTTTAGTTCCTAGGAGCTAAAGTTCAACTTTAGCTCCTAGGAACTAAAATTCAACTTTAGCTCCTAGGAACTAAATATGTTGCCTAGCAACCTACCTATTTTTGTGTCAGTAATAGAAACGTCAATTTGAGAGCTAATTTTGGTATCAAAATGGACGACTTTTGTTTCGGTTGCAGAAAAAGTATTATTATGGTTATAATTTTACACTTATATAGTGTTTCCATTATTATTATGCCCTAATAAAAATCGAAAACTTCCTGATCAGATCAGACAACTCTATTAACCTATTTCAATAGGAGAACTTCAGGTGTTTAGACCTATATAATTATCTGTTATTTTGTTAAAATTTACTCTCATTTCATTGTCTTCTTCAATTTGTTATTCTTTTTTTCAATAAATAAGCCTGGATTTGCTCATTTATTGATTTTTTCAGTTTTTCCTTACAAATCACGTAAAATCTGGTTGCTCCCACTACTGAAATATATTGCTGGCTACGCCACTGCGAGTAGGTATATCAAAGAGAAAGGTCGCCGACCTTTTAACGGTGTTCCAGTGATGTCAAAGTGTTAGTGAGTGTGGCATCACCCACCAAGCTCTCCTCTGATGGATGGAATCTAAGAGCATTAGAGTTTGTTTTGGTGCAGAACCCCATATTATGTGTGCGATATTTCATTCTGAAGATATCATCGAGTACTATCAGACCCTATAATTTCGCATTAAAATTTTCATCGATAACGAAATGATATGGATTGATAAGAAAATAGTGAAAGCGTCAATATCGAATTTACCTCGAAAATAGAATACTTTTCGAATCCGACTCGAAGCAGATTTCGGAAGGAAGTAATTCAATGTTCTACGTGGCGTTAGCCAGGAAAGTAGTTGTTTTTCTCCCGAAATCTACCATTGTTGTTTATTTCATGAACATTTTGTGGAAATAACTTTGAGCTTTTCTTGTTTATTTAACTTTTCCTTCCACTTTGGGCATAGTGGCTATTTCTGTTTGGCTTAGCTACGCTTATTCGGCAGTATTAGTACTGCTGGCTGGAGACTGCCCTGCACTGATGAGAGTCAAAGAGCTCGAAACCGGTCTGTAGGTGTCTAGCGTGGCCTGGCTAAATCGAAATCAACAGGTATTCAGGAAATAATCACTCATGTCAGTATTCGTTTATGCGAGTGGATGCATAGATTTCGGGAGGATGTAATTCCATGTTTTAATGCTGGCATAAGTCAGGAAAGTAGTTGTATTACTCCCGAAATCTACCATTGTTCTTCATTTTATGAACATCGTGTGGAAAGGACTTTGAGGTTTTTGTATTTATTCAAGAATAATATTTTCGAGGTGAATTGGCATAATGCCTCTTCCACTATCTCATCTCTTATTTCGTTATCGATGAAAATTTTGAAGCAACATTAGAGGGTTGGATACTCGATGGAATCTTCAAAATGAGGAATCGCAACACCCCCTCATCCCTTTTCAAAATCCGGGGGTTGTGCTTCCCCCTAGTAGAGGATGAAGAAAGCAAGTCGTTCACCCTTAAATCAGAAATCAGCGAGTCCGAGCAGGGCCTACTCTATCTCTGAGATAGAGTAGGCCCTGGTCCGAGCGTCTTCCCGAATTTTGATTGTGAAGTGTTCGTAGGACCACCCTGTATAAATGAGTTAAATGATTCGCTAGATTAGGCATTCGATGATTAGGCTCAGAGTGTTGGAATAGAGATGGGGCTACACTGGACCTATAATCCATTCAAGTGAAATCTTTAAGTGAATTCTCAATTAAATTGGTTGTTTAAAGTTTTTTTTCAATAATGACAATGCTTTTGAGTTCAGGTTTAAGTGTATTTTCTATCCAGGATAACATGTCAATGAGCTCTACTTCTTTTTCACTGTGGCCGAGATTAGCCCAGATTGTCGATCCTTCAGATTCATTCGCTCGTATTATCTGCAAACGCAACTCAATGAGGAAGAGTGACGTCATAGTCGCAGCATTGTATCGTTATAATGAAAGACCCAAGAAACGCAACAGTGGCGGAATGTCGTGACAATGAACTCTTTATCGGCGCCTCAAATCTTCGGAAACACCTACGGTCAACGGACACTTTAATAGGTACTCTTTTTTAAATATCTGGTGTGAATATTATCATCACATCCTGCTATTTTATCTGAGATGACTGCTAGCCCAATTTGCATGCCATGTGTTGTTAACATGTGTAACGGTAAACGTGTCTCAGTCACATTTCAATAAAATTTGCGTATCAAGTTATATTGTAACGTTCTCTTTTATTTTGTGTTTGATCTTTTATGAATATAGTATTTCCGGAATTTTTAGCAAAATAGTTATTTATGTATTAAGGGAATTATGAGGGCCTTAATTACCGATGGCAAAGTTTGCGTCCCGAGGGCCTCTGGCCCGAGGGACAGCAATTGCCAGAGGTTATTGAGGCTCAGTAATTCCCGTGATACATAGATAATTTTATTTCTGACTGATTTCATTCATTAGATACCTTCCCGATTGGAAGTTAGACATGTTTTTCCGTATAGTTTCAATGTCATCAGAACGTCAGATGATGATCTTAACTACCGCGAATAGGAGATTCCTTATTGCTACGTTATTGCGTGGTTGTTGCTATGCATTTCTCATTTAATTTTAGCTAGAGGGAATTATAGCATCTATAACATCCCAAGGGAGTTATGACCCTCATTATAGATATCGTAACTATGACGATATAAGCTTATAATGTCACTGTCAGAAATAAATGCATTTATTCGGTAGTCAAGATCATCATCTGACGTTCTGATGACATTGAAACTATATGGAAAAACATGTCTAACTTCCAATCGGGAAGGTATCTAATGAATGAAATCAGTCAGAAATAAAATTATCTATGTATCACGGGAATTATAGAGCCTTAATAACCTCTGGCAATTGCTGCCATCGGTAATTAAGGCCCTCATAATTCCCTTAATACATAAATAACTATTATTTACCTATGTCGAGGGGAGATCCAAGTTATGGAAACCTTCATCTCTTTGTGCTCATTTCTCAATGATAGATATAGGCCACGTTTATACCATATCTTGGTAAGCTGACTAATGACTATGTTTTGACTAAATACTCTTGGTCAGTTTGGTATAAACTGTATACTTGGTAAAGACTAAATTAGTATATATGATGACCAAGACGGTGTAAACATTTTAGTCTACTTTTGTGTAGCCTTGACTTGACTTGAATGCAAGTGGCAGTTATTTCATGAGTTCTCATAATGATATTTCATTCAATTTCAGCTGATTTCGTATCCTACCCAAAGGTTTTATTCCTAATTTACGAATTCAAGTGGAGTACCACCACCTAAGCTCAAAAACATAATCAAATCAAAACAAAGTTGGTAACATTAGTCAACTGAAGATACATGGTGTAAACATGCGTTATAACTGAGTCATTTGGTCTGAATTTAGTTAGATCTCCTTGGTAAGCATAGCAACTACCCATACGGTATAAACGTGGCCACTATATGTTGCGGTTAGAGAGGAATCGAGATATCAGCAAATATTATAAATTAATTGCTTTCTTGAAGCGAAAAGGATAGTTCCTCATTTTTTCTCTCGAAAAGTCCATGATTTTGACAAAAGACCATTTCGAGGATGAGGAATGCACCATAGACGATATTAATTATAGAGATGTGTTACTTGACACTCGACAAAATCGAATATATTTCATGGGAACTACGTTAGTGGATATACCAGGTACAAAAACCAGGGTTTTTCGTAGTTTTATACGAGGAAAATCCTGTCAGGATCAACAAGTTTGATAAAATGCATGCTAATATAGACGAATTCTTGGAGCTACCAAATTCGAAAGCTTCATACTGGGCATTGTTTACATCGTTCTTCTGACAACTATCAACCAACATGGAGGATGGAAATCTACCGTCAGTATACATCGAGAATTCATTGGAAAACAAAGAGAAGTCTTCTTACGATTTCCGGCGTTGCTGTTTCCGGCTCAACTACAAGCATGGATAGCGAAATCAATACTCGCAATAATAAAATTTCAGGAATAATTGATATTTCTGTATTTTCTGGTTGTCCTCTACTACAATTCCTAACGAAACTCGGGTATATAATCTAAGTTGGTAGTTTCCGAGGGACTCAAATAATAATATACCTGAATGTTTCCACCTAGCCATCAAATCCTAACTGAATTGGCGCCCAACGAGAGAGGTCTCGATGACCTTGACTTTTGCGAAATAGAATACCGTCAGAATGACTCGATGCTGAATGCAATTCACGACTCTGTAATCTGTAGACCAGAAGACGATGTTCTGAATGAACCTGGCGCTGCCATCCTCGTTCGATAACTCACGAGTGTCCTTCCGATTACGCAAGAGCGAATCTGCATCTGCATGCAAATGAAGAAGATCCATGCGATTCGCGGTCGACGTGAGACAGTTGAAGGAAGCCGACAAACAATGACATTAGCATAAGCCTGACGACGATCATAACTCATTCTGGGATTTGCATGTGCGCGTCTCGAAAGCACACATGGTATAATTAATTGGCTTTTCTATACGTGCAATTGCGGCCGGTGTTTAATTAGCGTTTCAATTTATAGTTCTAGCTCTTCGCTGAACATGATTTCAGAACGAAAATCTAGAATCATTTTAGATTTAGCAATTGAAAAACATCGAGAAACACAGAAAAACGAAATGAAATAAGACAACGAGGAAAAAACTACTTTCCTGGTTTGATGCAGAACTTCTAGTATCTTCAGTCATCGTCCACCAATATACTTCAGTTATCCTCAGGGATTCCCAAGTTGCTCAATATTGGAATCCCGGAAATAAACACTTTCAAATGGTATGAATGATCTTTTGAGGTCTGTAGCAACACAGTGCAATTGTTGATTGTGAAAAATTCAATACCAGTTCAAAAGCCTGTTCCAGTGATAAATTGATAACAATCTTATGGTCACTAAACCAGCTATACGAGCCCTGTCTCAGTGAAGTTGGCCCAAATATCAAAACATTGTTTTTCATGAAATTTGTCATATTAGCGAAAAAGGATTGAAAACTAAAATGTATTTCTGATAACATACGATATTTTTATTTGAAATTAGCCCAAGATAATATCACTCCTGATGCTGATTACTGTTTCGATACGTCTTGACATAGTGTCGATTGTCAAACTGTGTTTAAAACTGTTTCTTTCTTGGAGACAATTCAGGAACGGTTCTTGGGGGATTCGTTCGGAGCTTTTTCATTTGATTGATTTTTTTCATGGTATGCCACAAAGTTTCAATCGGCGATAGATCTGGACTACTCGACGTCCATTTCAAAACTGGAATATTGTTTTTTAACAACCAATCTTTTACTTTTTTAGCCTTATGGCAAGCGGCACCATCTTATTGTTGAAAAATACATTCAATATATTTTTTTTTCGTCGTGGCATATAGTGAGGAAAGAAGTTGTTCTCTGTTGATTAGACAAACTCTTCTGAAATATCATTAATTGTTCTTCCCTTGGCAGTCCCCGCGAGATTAACCCGTCGAGTTGGGCTTCGCACCCCTTCGTGGTCACTTTGGAGACCTGCAGAACATCTCTTTCCAAAGACTCGTTCATCCAACTAACAGTGAAGCTCTGGAATACATTGCCAAGGGAGGCGTTCCCCGAGGCATATAACCTCCAGAAATTCATGAAGAACACCAATATGAGTAAATTGCCGTGAAGAATTAAATGATTGAAAATATAGCTTAACTAACACTAGATTGAATTGAATAAAATATCACAGTCAAAACAATATTATTGTAATAGAACACATAACACATAACATGTACAACGAGAATTATATATAGGGGTATCACATAATAAAAAAATAATAATATAAGTTATAAGTTATTTCTCATAGAATTCTTGTAGTGAATATGTCACACAATAGATCGAAAACATGTTTTTTAAAAATTTCTTTCTTGGTACAGTCTACTCTGATCTTCAAGGATATATGGTTATAAAATTTAATAGCTGCATAGTGCGGTCCTTTCTCAGTATCTTCTAATTTATGCTTAGGAATAATGCAATTTGATTTTTGCCTGGTGGAGTAGTCATGTTTGTCATCTATATATACGCCAAACATTTTGGCATCGGTAGAAAAATATAATTTTTCTTCGGTTCGTCTTAGACGAATTGACTCCGGAATGTTGATATTTTTGCGGCTAGTTTTGAAAACAATGCAATCTGTTTTTGTGGTGTTTAGAATTGATTTATTTTCATTGAAATATGAGGATACTGATGAAATATTAGTTGATATTATGTTTTCCAAATGAATAAAGGTGTCAATTGGTAAAGTGAGATTTGAATCGTCTGCATAGCTATAACAACTTTAGTATTCGAATTATTGAATATTTCCGGGAGATCATTTATATCAATAATAAAGAGTAACGGTCCCAGCACACTCCCTTGTGGTACACCGTTTTTAATATCAATAAAATCTTATAGTAATTCCTCATATTCTTGCCTAATGCATACTTTTCGCTTTCTGTTGCTCAAATATGACTTAAAGAAATCCAGAGCCTTTCCTCTTATGCCATAATTGTTGAGTTTGTGAACTAAAATGGAATGATCAACACAGTCAAGAGCTTTACTGAGATCTAATGAAACACCGTATGCACAAGAATCTGATTCTATTAGGTTATGAGCTTGATCCACAAAATCGAGAAAGAATAGATATTTTCATCACATATAGAGAATGCGAATACTCAATGTATTTCTCAATATATATCCATTTTTTTATGTTCCCATTTATAACTGAGAATATTCCTTTTCGATACATTCGATATTCTTCGAACGAATTCTGTTCAATTTGAGGCATTGGGCCAACTTCATTGAGACAGGGCTCCTATGTGGTGCAGTATAGTGCGAAGCTTGTTATACGACGGTGCCAAAAATGCTATCTCGGTAACTAAGCAAGATAGACGTATAGTTACTTCGGAGAAAATGATCCCCATCGAATTTTGAGCAACTTTGGTTTTTGTGCGTGGTCTGTCTGTCTGTCTGTCTGTCTGTCTGTCTGTCTGTCTGTCTGTCTGTCTGTACTCTGTGGTAATCATAAATCGATATATCTCCGGAACCCTTTGACATATCGACTTGAAATTTTGCCATCTTATTGTACTCAAAACAATATCATGTCATTGAAATATGAAGAAAATCGGAAAACTCTAAGGTGGTTATTCCGGGTTTTTTTCGATTTTTCACCGGAAGTTTCTTGTAACCACTCTACAAATCGCAAAAGTGGCCCGATCGATTTCATTTTTTGTGAAAAAAAACTCAGGGAGAAACGAAGCCTATTGGAATTGAGCAGGGTCGGAAAATTCCAAGTGGGTTTTTCAAGGAGATTTTCCGCAACACACGGTTCGCTTCAAAACGACATATCTCCTGAACCAATTGACTAAATCCAAATTTGAAAAATGCACCGTATGCCTCTTTGATGACGCAACAAATTATTATATTAACAGTTTTTCGTGCATCCATCGGAAAATTATTATTACCCATAATTTTTTCTGTGAACCCAATAGTACAGGAAATAAAGTGAAAAATATGAAAAAAAAATTATCGATTGATGAATCTCTTCGACTCCCACTGAACCATGAAATAATTTTTCCTTTTGTTGATTGGAAGATGGAACAAAAGTGTTGAAAATTTTATTCTCGGATAATTCCAAATATCTCGAAAACAACTGAAAATATCTGAAAATGTTATAGAACCGAAATTATTCCTTTTGATAAAATCTACAAAAAGTCCGTATAACATTTTTCTCTGAATTCAATATTTCGGGAGATACGATGAAAAAACTGAAAAATTTACAAGATCCTAGATAATCACATGCCAATATTGCCAATAGATAACAAAACAAAAAACAGAAGAAAGTTAAAAAAGCACACTCGAGTGTCTTGATTTTTTTCCATAAACTACGTACCTAGCTCACTCGACTGTCTTAATTTTTTGCTGATAAACTACGTACCTTGCTCACTCGACTGTCTTGATTTTTCGCCAATAAACTACGTACATAGCTCACTCGACTGTCTTGATTTCCCACAAAGAAGAAATATGTTGGCATTGTTTTAACTTTCTTTTGTTTTTGTTTGTTTAGTCCCTATTGGCAGTCGAGTGGGCTAGATCGTAGTTTGTGTGGAAAAACCAAGACAGTCGAGTGGGCTAAGTACGTAGTTTGTGAGAAAAATCTCCAGTTCTCTGAACTTTCATAGCGTTGTATACACATCTTTGGTGCCCAATGATAGTTTCAATATAAAAATATGCTCATGATATGGTGCCATGGCCTCTACTTCAATCTTACATGAGCAATGATAAAATATCATCTGCTTTTATAGCGTCTTATAAATTATCTGACCTTTACACTAATCTAATACCTACCTAATGAAAACTACATCTATACCACAGTTTAAGAAGCTGTGTCTATACTAATCTGATGCTTTTAAAAAACTACGTACCTCACTTGTTGATATATAGCTTCTCAATAATTCAAAGTGTCACTGTCGACGGTTAATTCAGTTTTCATTAACGCAGATAACTTCTGTTAAGTTGTAATTGTGCTAACTGAGTCATCATCTCAGCATAGAGGGGGCCTCGTTAGTGGTGGACATTCCTAATTACATGGCGCTACCAAAGCTGCCTTTGAAAGACCGCTCCGACCTTTTCGTCACTCCACAACGATGACTTTCGATTCTTATTGAGTTAGAAATTCACGTGAGAAAATTTCATCGTGAGGAATCTCGCGAAAATGCGTAGGATTTGGATTTGTATGTGCGTTATATTCCGAATTTCTACTATTTCTAGTCATCAATCGCAACTCACTATAGTTTCAATGATGCTGTATATCAATATACAGGATGTTGATTGAGTATGTGGTCAAACTTCAAGGGATGATTATTCGAGTGATTCTAAGACGAGATGCACATATACGTAGGTCCTGAAATGCTTCGTTTTCAAGATACAGGGTTTTGAAGTTGGAAGTATTCATTGTTGTTTCTCATGGTTCCCCTGTATAAGCTCTCGAAATTTCAGAATAATACTCATTGAGGTTATTGGGTAATCCCAATGGGAGTATTGAGAGTACCTACATTAGAATTTGGAATCGAAATAATTTTTCATTATATCCAATGCAAAAAGTTTATCAATTTTTAGGTTTCGTATCTGAGATATGCATTTTTGAGTTTACAGTATTAAAGGTATTATTGGGTCATTACCGGTTATTACCTCGGATATTACTATCAAAAATTGATATCTCAGAAACGAAACATAACAAATTGAGAAACTTTTTGCATATGATAGTCAACATATTCGAAATAGTGTGTGTAAAATGAGATCCAAATTAACGGAACTGTTTTCGAGATATTCAATTGAAACATGTTAAATAATCTTCAACAAAATCTAACACACCCTGTATCTAAATGGAAGGCAATATTGAACAACTGAATTCGTTAGTGAGTTTCCTCATGCAGCTTTCATTCAATCAACAGTACCAATCAATCCCTTTCTCTGTGATCAAAAACAAGCTTTCAATTGTTTTCAAAAAGGGGTATCAACAATCAAAATACGTTTTCGAAGCCTACAATAGACTGAAACTATGTCGCACCAAAATATAACTTGTTGGTTTTGGAATAGTGCGCTCGAATTTTTTTTACGAAAAATGAATTTTTTGACCGTGCCTCGTATACACCCTGATTTACTATAATTTATGTGAATATAACTAGACATGTTTATGAGTTCCGATCAATACATTTTCTAGCTTATTTTGCCCTATTTATACTAAAAAATCAGTTTTTTTCTTTGTCAATCCTATCCCGATAAGACGTTTTTACGAACTCTGTCGGCTTATATCTCAGAAACTAAACATACAAAATTTTCAAACTCACATATTTTTCTAATGAGCCATCCCACAACAACATAGTAAAATTTCATCCAATTCGACCGAGAGCCAATTTCCCGTGTTTTCGTGCGGGGTTCTTTACATCAAGTAGGATTTGCATACAAAATTGTAATTGGTCATAACAGCAAGTAATCGAATTATACCGGGTGGATCACGGTGGATGGAATATTAGAAGTATCTGGAGAACGAAAAGACAGAACATTCTGAAAATTGGGATGCTTTGATAATTGAACATTCTCTATTCGTCTAAAATGTTTTCATCGATACAGTGTTGCCACTTCTATCAGAAACAACTAGCAACTTTGTTATTTCAAATAGAACACCCTGTATTTTATTGCATTTTTAGATTCTTCCTGAGGAGCTGATTTCATCAATGTATCACACTTGGGGTCACGCAGAAATGATTACAGAGATATGGGGTATTCAAATTCTGGATTTTTCAACTTTAGGATTTTTTTGTGACGAAACTATTCATTTTTGATCGAAACGGCTTGCATGTCCCTATCTTAACTTTTGATTCTCTATCTACTGGAATTTAATTGGAAAAAATACAGGGCGCTTCGTGATTCAGAATTCTGATCACCCTGTATCTGTTCCAATTAAATGTCAGTAGATAGTGAATCGAAAGTTGAGATAGGGACATGTAAACCATTTTGATCGATAATGAATAGTTTTGACAGAAAAAAGTCCCAAAATTGAAAAAAATTCGATTATGAACACCCTATATCTCTGTAATTATTCCTGCTAGACCCCAAGTGTGACATATCGATGAAATCAGCTCTTTAGGAAGAATCTAAAAATGCAATAAAATACAGGGTGCTCCATTTGAAATAACGAAGTTGCTAGTTGTTTCTGATAGAAGTGGCAACACTGTATTGATGAAAACATTTTAGACGAATAGAGCATGTTCAATTATCAAAGTATCCCAATTTTCAGAATGTTCTGTCTTTTCGTTCTCCAGAATCTTCTAATAGGCCATCCACCGTGACCCACCCTGTATACTCAATTCTTATATGATGGAAATCAATCATATTATAACAGTAATGTATCATATAATCGTAATCGATGAATGTGAAAGTGTGAACTTCGTAGTTTCTTATTATAATAAAATTTCAGATTTTCAGATCAGTAGGTACGCTAGGATATACGAGCATATTCAAGATGCTTTGATGGATATAATTTTTGACGCAATTCACGGAGAATTTTCATTAGCCATCTTTTGTTTGAGAAATCAAGCACGAACAATCTGGTCGTCGATTTCCAGGAACATAAACAAAGTCGATTTCGGGGCCGTGGAGTTGCAATAATAAAAGGGGGAATATTGTATTAGCCGGCGAGAGGACCACAAGCGATTTTAGGCAATCACACGGTCTGTTAGATTCGCTCACGACCATTTGATAGTAAAATTCCTGCGAATGACGTCCGAGGGATCTCGAGAATACTAAAGAAAGGAGCACACACAGACATCCATGCGTATTCCCGATCAATCGGAATGTATTCCCTGATCTTTGCTTTTGCTGCCATTGATTGGCAACGTCTTCCCTTGGATGTTCATTGTTGTTGAGCCCATCCAACTGGAAGAACTAGCCGAAATTCTGAATAGACAAGAACACTAACGCTGGAATTCAATTCAAATGTGCACGCAAAATGGATACAACGTTTTTTTTAGAAAATAGGCTGCAATACTTCAAAAATAACATTTTAGTATTCTTCAATTACCAATCAAGAACCTATTGTTTGTAGGTTCAATCAGCTGCGACAAAATACGACCTAACCCCCAATTATAAGGTATATATGTTATACCGAGGATCAAATGATCTAAAATTAAATGAATACTTCAAAATGAAATAAATTCCACACAATGTTCATGAAATGAAAAACTACTTTCCTGGCTAATTCCACGCAGAACATTGAATTACATCCTCCCGAAATCTATGCATCGACTCGTATAAACGAATACTGATACAAGTGATTCTTTCCTGGATGCCTATTGATTTCGATTTAGCCAGGCCACGCTAGACACCTACAGACCGGGAGTGGCTGGTTGCCCGACAGCCACTGTCTTGCACTTCTGTTCATCCATGTCATTGTTAGAATCAGTTGAGCAGATCAATGTTGAAACACTTCTGGTCTATTTTAAAATAGTGATGTTTCCATCTTATGGCTTGCCTCCCCAGCTATGTTCTCTGCTAGCTAGTTTTCTCTCAAACAGCTCTCTCCACGTAGTGGTCGACAGAGTTTCATCTGACTCCCTTACCATAAATGCTGGTGTTCCGCAAGGATCAATTCTAGCACCAACACTATTTCTACTCCATATCAACGATTTGTTGGAAGTAACTTCGTGTCCAGTACACAGCTTCGCGAATGATAGTACCCTCCATACCGCCTTCTCTTCCAGGGCTCCAATACCAGCCAGGCAAATCAGAGACGAACGAGGGAGAAATGTTGACAACATAAATATGAACTTGGCAACAATTCTCGAATGGGGATCCAATAACTTGGTAGATATCAATGCAAACAAAACACAAGCATGCCTTTTCTCTAGAAAAGCCGATCTCACTGTGCCAAACATAAGCTTGTCAGGAGTAACCATACCTTTGAAGACATCCATTTTCGATGCTTGGTATTACTATCAGCAATAACCTTTCTTGGGAAAATCACTTGAGATCAATTGCTAAAAGTGCATCCCAAAAACTTGGTTTTCTGTTTCGGGCCAGGAGCTATTTCACTTCCAGTCAGCTGCTTATGATCTATAAGGCACAGATCCGACTTGTCCTGGAATACTGTTTCCATATTTGGAGTGCAGCACCCAAACATACCCTGAAACTATTGGATTCTGTCCAAAAAAGGGAAATTCGTCTCGTGGGTGATGCCTCACTCACAAACTCACTTACTTTTCTGGAACACCGTAGAAAAGTTGGCGATCTGGCTCTATTTTATAGCTATTTTCATGGACGAGTCTCTTCTGAAATATCAACAATTGTTCCTCCCTTGGCAGTCCCAGCGAGATTAACCCGTCGAGTTGAGGCTTCGCACCCCTTCGTGGTCACTTTGGAGACCTGCAGAACATCTCTTTCCAAAGACTCGTTCATCCAACGAACAGCGAGGCTATAGGACACATTGCCAAGGGAGGTGTTCCTTGAGGCATATAACCTCCATAAATTTAAGAAGAACACCAAATCCTAAATTATTTCCTTTGGTACTCACGATGTTCTCTGAACATTACAGGATATCCCTTTTCGGGGGAACTAGAACATTAAAAAAAAAATGACCTGGCGGTCCAAAAGATATGGACTGTCCCTCGTACCAAAATAGGATATCCATCCATACCTATAATAATATTTTTCTATTTACTGTATAATGTTTCAGTACCTCATTCATTTCATCTTATCCCACAAAGATGTTGGTATAAGCATCTTTGGTATAAGTAGCACAGAAAAGTTGCCCACTCAATGTCAAGGTGATATCAATTTGTCAAACATTCTTATTTGTGGGAACCAAAACGGGTGCGTGTTGGTTTCATTGAAGTTGATGATTCAAGTTCGGAGACATGAAAGAGCGAAATTTAAATGAAGTAAATTGGGCACACTTTAAATTAGCATGCATTAACCCCAAGTATCACATCCTAACTTCTGTTTGATATGCCGCTCATAAGTCGAGTTTCACACTGAAAAACGCACATTAGCGTAAATTATTCATTTGTTTATGAGATTGCTTTAAATTGGACGGGGCTAATACGGACAGAGACGGATCAGAATATTCACTTATCAAAATTTATACTCGAGTTAAGGTATAAGTAGTCCTATTTTAAAACCAAGAGTTGTGGTTGCTTCCGGTTGATGAATGAGCAATTTGGTATACTTGCTTCCCATCAAATTTCAAAATTTGATCCCGAATGATTTAGCAGTTACGGCACTTACCGTTTCTTTGTGCAGTTAGTTCTCTGTACCAATATTATGAGAGTCCAGAGTTTTTTCTTCGTATAGAGTTGAATCAAATCCGAAACACCTGAGAAACAATGCAAGATCTAGAAAAATTGAATTGTTCTCCTAACTAAAATTGTCAGTTTTCTTTTGAGAACGAATTTTCAAGTGATTTCGAAATTATTGTACTGTGGCGAATGTCTTTAGAGGTTTCCATTTTTGGTTATTTCAACTTCATAAATATTTTGAGAAGATATAATAGGAATTGAACGAATCCGTAATAAATAAGTCGCAATCAATATGAGAGATATATGGAGATTTGTCTTCGTGTAGAGTTCATTTTAGAATATCATTATAATTCATTATGATTTATGTCTCTTTCTTCTCCTTAATCAGTATATCACAATCACTACGTGGAACTATTGAAAATAAATTCAGAAATCTGGAATACCTAACCATGACGTGTGCAGTGAGTAAGTTTTTCCCATCTAAGGGTATATTCAAATTTGAATTTAACATCGATATTTCCGACAGGATATATAAGCGAGTATAAAACTAATTGTCCCTACTCAGGGCATCCATCAGAAAAATGTGGAATATCTCTCGGATTCAGATAGAACCTGAGAAATCAAATTATGTATGTACATGTCTTCTTTACAGACACAATGAGCCCCTGAAATATATTTTCGTAGTCTATCAGGGGTGGAAAAAATATATTCAGAATGCTCAAATTTTCGCGCCTGTATGATGAAGGCAACGGACAGAGAGGCATGAAAGGAAGGAAGGACCTCCTATCAATGCAGACATTGCTGTCTATACGGACGGCTCCAAAACTGAGGAAGGATCAGGAGCTGCTATTTATGGGGCCAAGCCAAAGACAAGAATCTCACTGAGCTTAGGTAAATACGCGACGGTGTTTCAGGCAGAAATTATTGCAATACATCATTGTGTGAACGAATTGATGAAGCAAGAGTTTAAAGGCAAAACCATTGCAATCTATTCAGATAGCCAGGCGGCAATCAAAGCAGTCAACTCTATGCAAGTTAACTCAAAACTAGTATGGGACTGCTTAGAAACCCTAAATGAAATAGGCAGTCGAAACAGACTGACTCTAGCTTGGGTACCAACACATACAGGGTACGAGGGCAATGAAGAGGCAGACTCACTTGCCCGAGCAGGAGCAAACAAAGCTCTGAATGGCCCAGAACCCTTCTGTGGTATTGCGAAAGCTATACAAAAGACTAGTATCAAATCATGGATGCAAAAGAAATCTCAATAATGGTGGAACAACTCGCCAGAAATGAGACAGGCAAAAGAGTTTATTAAAGAAACCATCTCCAACATTCACAGAATATCTACTGAGCCAGAAACAGAGTTCAACTAGAATACTAGTGGGCATTGTAGGCTCAACAAACACATTAGCACGATAGGTCTGACTGAAGAACTGCTGTGCAGGTTCTGTCAGGAAGAGGAGGAAGCAGTAGTACACATACTTTGCCACTGGCGAGGGCTTGTCAAGACTTAGGTTCCTTACGCTGGGTGAGGAAAAACCAAGAGCCCAAAGATACACAGGGGCTAGCCGATGGAGTCTCATAGAGAAGGCGGGGCTAGCCGAAGAACTCTAAGCGATTTTGAGGGCAGACACAATAGATCTGTGGAGGCAGATAGCCCTAGGCCCCATTCTAAATCTAATCTAATGATGAAAGCAAAAACGAATTGGAACAATTTTTTCAGGTTTTATCTGAATCCAAGACATTTTCCACATCTTTTCCCACACTCTGCATACTCATAGAAATTATTCAATCGTGATGTTAGTCCTGCCCTGATAATGGAACACAATTAAGGATTATACGTTTAAGTGACAGCTGCACAACTACGCATTTACAATAAGTATAATCGCGAGTTAAACCACTTTATGTAAATGATTTTAATTGCATTTTCGCATAAATACGAAAGATGATTTCTCATGATTCCACCGACTTATTTAAATGAACACGAGAAAAGTTATCACCCGATTATATTCCTAAATGCAGGAATTTTCCGAAGTATTTGAATGAGTCCATTTGTGTCACTCATATATGAAGAAATATCTATCAGTCATAAACTGCACTGCAGTTGGAACCCTAAATCCATATTCGAGTATAGTACGACCAAGCAAATAAGTCCTGGGACGAAACGGAGTACGTGACCTTGAAACATGACGATCTTATGACTATGTCATTGAGCTGATGACCGCCTCTACCCTTCACTTATTTCATTTCGTGCTCTTGGTGGCTCACATTTTTCCTGATGACATCTTCTTCAAGTCAAACGAAAAGGCTTGCACCAACCAATCATCAACGCTACCATGAGTTTGGAAAGCCGAAATAATTTGATCGTTGACAGGTATGGCAGGTATCGAATTGAATGACAGATATTGAATTATATTATTTCTGGTGAAATATATAGCTAGCACAAAATCGAAGAAAATGGATTCAGTGTATTCGAACTCCATCAACATTTTGCCTTGCCTTCTTGAAATGAGCTTATTTGATGTGATTGACGATTGTGATTTGATACCTATACCTAGAATTTTTTCGAAAGAATACAAACACTTCTTCGAACTATTTTTTCATATTTAGATGCATCAATGATCTAAACCATTGATCTAAGTAATTTCACTAATCCATACCAATTCCACTATACCTGAAGTTCACATTGAAGTCACTTTATGACAGAATACCAAAATCGTTTCGTAGCAAGACCCTTTTTCTCCACCCAAAATTCTACTCATCAAGAGTTTGTCACTGGATATAGCACTCTAGATATAGCAAATGAAGTTTAATAGTGGCTTTGAGTACTAGTGTATACAATCAAGGATAATGGCTAGAAATTGGATATCTCTCAGCTCTGAGATGAATTATGATCAATAATTTTTGAACTGAATCTTATTACCTACTGCGATATTCAGAAAAAATATTTCAAGAAAACTTGAAATTCTGTGACAAGGTGAATGAGAAAATATAAAAATGGAATGATTGATATAGTCATCGTTGGCCATGGAAAGTAGTAGTATAGTAGTAGTATTGTGGGGAGGCTGTAGCCAGGCAAGTAGGCCCCCATGGGCCCTTTTTGCCATTCCCTGCTCTCCACATATCTACACATCCCTCTTTTAGTTGTCCTTTTCGAATCTTCCCGTCCTTCTGATGAAGGTCAGGATGTCCGTCCACTCGAATTCGACCAAATCTTCCTGTTGTAGTTTATCTACTCCAAAGATTTCGAATCTCATCCTTCCATATGCCTCACACTCTCCGAGGAAGTGAAGTGATGTCTCCTCATCTTCCCCGCATTCACGGCAAGTGGGACTATCTTCCACACCTATGAGTGATAGGTGTCTGCGTAACCTGTTGTGCCCTGTCAGTACTCCTATAAGAAGGCGCAGGACTTGGCGATCCCTGCCCAGTAACCAAGCCGTCTTTGGCTGGAAAGTAAACACGGTATAGAAGAACTAGTCTCCACCACGTATAATGGTTTGCATTTTTTTTATGTTCTGGTTCCAACGAAAAGAGTATCCTGTAATGTTCAGAAAATATCGTGAGAACCAAGGGAAATAAGGTAGGAATTGGTGTTCTTCTTGAATTTCTGGAGGTTATATGCCTCGGGGAACACCTCCCTTGGTAATGTGTTCCAGAGCCTCGCTGTTCGTTGGATGAACGAGTCTTTGGAAAGAGATGTTCTGCAGGTCTCCAAAGTGACCACGAATAAGGGGTGCGAAGCCTCAACTCGACAGGTTAATCTCGCGGGGACTGCCAAGGGAGGAACAATTGTTGATATTTCAAAAGAGCATCGTCCATGAAAATATCTATAACAAAGAGCCAGATCGCTAACTTTTCTACGGTGTTCCAGAGAAGTGAGTGAGTTTGTGAGCGAGGCATCACCCACGATAGGAATTGACCTTTTTTGGACAGAATCCAACAGTTTCAGGGTATGTATTTGGGTGCTGCACTCCAAATATGGGAACAGTATTCCAGGACAGGTCGGATCTGTGCCTTATAGATTAGATCATAAGCAGATACACTAGAATGATCAAAAGTGGAGTAAAGACTTGAGAATCAAAAGTCTCCTCTTTAATTTCACACCTCAACACTGAACACTTTATCATTGTTTATCAGAAGGAACTATATTTCAGTAGATATTCGAAAACTGAATTAAAAATGTCAGTGACAACAAATTTAGGGTAATTTTCTTAATTTATAGATTATGGGACTTTTTATAACTCTGTATTATATTCACACCTTACCCCGTAGCAACCAACACCATCGATGTTCATGCACAAAATATGTATTGGAAATATTGTATTCACTGGAGGCCCAATATTGAATTTCCCGTAAGTAACCCGTTTCTCCTTTCACAGGATTCTTATATACCTATATACCTCATCAATTTTGATCGAGTACTGTAATTGACATACGACAACAAAAGGGTTATGATATCCACTAATGCGCGATGTTTATCCTCTATACATTATGATTAGATATGAACATTATATTACATTATGAGAAGTCCGAGGGACATCGATCTTCTGCAAAGATCGGTGACAAGCATAATGCAATGAATAATGACCATGGCCGTATATTCTGTTCTTTATCAAACAACGGAAAATGAGAGCATCCTATTCTTATATATAGAACATACAAAGTGAAGAGGAAAAATAAATGGTCGTCTTCACAATGTTGATTTCGCTCTAGACGAATATGCCAATAGCTTCAATGATATTCTGTCAAACATTGATATCAAAAAGTTATCAATGCTTATTTTTTAGTTGGGATACTCGATGATGACCTAGTGAGGAAGAATATGCTGGAATTTTCGTGAAGTAATATGAAAACAGGATAACCAAGGACATTTTCATCAAGTGAGGATTAACACTGAAATATGGACAACACGGAACCAAAGTTGGATTGGGTTGTGTTCCATTCAAGCTGGTCTATACAATGCGAGACAATAATGTAGAAACGAATGAACGGAGGACGTTCACAACAAAATATTGAATAGATGAGTTACAGAAAAAAAAAGTTTGTAATACGTTTGTTTATATACAGGGTGTCCCAAGAGCAGTATACAATACTATAGCGGTTTCTAGGGTCAAAAATAGGAACTAAATTGTCGCCAGCATATAATATGTTTCCTAAGGGAGCTATATTATAGACCCTCGGAATTCTTCTGGTAGCAGAACATGAAAATTTAGACTTTACCCCGTTGAATATTAGAATGCCCTTGTATAATAGGATATCAATAAAATCAACTGTTTTTCGATAAAATCGATCTGAATATGTTGCTAACATATATATTATAAGTATGAGATAGAATTGTATTAAGCATGATGTGAACTGATTTTCGATTGACAGTTGGATATTGAAGTTATATAACGAATAATAAGAGTATACTTATGTTATATGTCGAAACGATTCATTTTCAGTTGTCAACAAAGCATGATTGTATACAGGGTGTCTCAGGTTTAACTCGTCCAACTTTGACAGTCGATAGCAAAAGTTAAAATATTATACACGTATTTTTTGTTTTGTCTTGGAGAATAGTTATTTGTTTAACTAGGCAGCAAAGTAGTAGATTGACTGCCGAGGCTGAATTCATAGCCTGTAATGTTCAGAGGACAACGTGAGATGGGAAATAAGGTAGGAATTGGTGTTCTTCTTAAATTTCTAGAGGTTATATGCCTCGGGGAACACCCCCCTTGGCAATGTGTTCCAGTGCCTCGCTGTTCGTTGGATGAACGAGTCTTTGAAAATAGATGTTCTGCAGGTCTCCAAAGCGACTACTAAGGGGTGCGAAGCCTCAACTCGACGGGTTAATCTCGCGGGGACTGCCAAGGAAAGAACAATTGTTGATATTTCAAAAGAGCATCGTCCATGAAAATATCTATAAAATAGAGCCAGATCGCCAACTTTTTTACGGTGTTCCAGAGAAGTGAGTGAGTTTGTGAGCGAGACGAATTGCCCTTTTTTGGACAGAATTCAACAGTTTCAGGGTATGTTTGGGTGCTGCACTCCAAATATGGGAACAGTATTCCAGGACAGGTCGGATCTGTGCCTTATAGATCATAAGCAGCTGACTGCAAGTGAAATAGCTCCTGCACGGAGAAAAAATTTCATTGATCACAAATCAAAAACCACTTCTCCCAAGCGAAAACCTCAACAAAATAGGGGACGAGTGAACTATGCATTTGAAGCAAATAACTCGAAACTTTTGCCGAGGTAATAACTTGAATACTTACAACCAATAGTTCAAATATTCAACGTGAATTACCAATGATTTGAGATTATTTTGTAGCAATAACTCTGTTCAACTAGGACGAAATGTTTACTTATTTATAACTCATAACATATATGATGAACACAAATGGTCGCGTTTTTATATCAAGTGATTGGCATTTGCTGCAAGTGACCATAATGTATAATCTCAAATCATCTCTCAATTAGCTCTCAGCATCACCTTCATTGCCCATTAATGTATGTTTCATTCATGATGTATTAGCACATTATTTGAGACAAATCAGTTTTCTGTTGGAAGCAAATCGTTTCAATTTTGTTACTACTGGGTGTTTGTATTACTGTAAAGAACATTGTCTACATCTTTCAAATCATCATTTATTTGCCACAGATATTTTTCGATTCGTTCCCATTGCTTTTCATTCTAAATATTCAATCGGTTGTGGCCTCATCAAAACAACTTTGTAATTTTTCTAGTATGGCTCTGGTTCCATTTCTGTTTTGATTGCCTTTTCCAACTGCGATTTTTTGAATGAAGGGTAGACAACCATCTGATCGTTGTCATCATTCCATTTGAAAGGTATAGCCTCCATCACTTCGCCTGTCTTCACAAATTCCACTATCACCCATGGCATAGCTGCAACATAAAAAATTATAAGACTTAAATTGTTTTATTAATTGTATGATCTGAATTCACAAACACAATAGCTTGAAATTTCATTTGACTTCTAAGACAAAGAACATACGAACATCAACTATAACAACTATCCTATAAATTATTTACCTATAGGATGTACATCCGTACCTTTACCTCACCTAAACCCTATATTTAATTCACATGTTATCATTATTATATTCACACTTACCTGAAGAGTCCTCGTAGAAACTCTCAAGTACCCATTCAAGCAAAAATTAGTATAGTATTTATAAGTATTATCCTGATCTCCTATATTTTATGGTCAGAATGAAAGCCGGTCACAGTAACTAAAAACAAATCTCATCTCCGTGCCGACATCGACCCCACCACACCGCCCATCGGTGAACATTATTGCGATGTTGCCAATAATGGTGGACTTTTTAAATTAAAAAAGAGAATGAGAGAAATAATTATTGAATGTCATCGTGATATTCATTACGAGTTCTTGGTAAGAAAAAACAAAAAATGGCGACTAGGTGAAAATATAAGAACCCTTACATCAGGATATTTCTGATAACTTATAATTAACTAGGTTGGTACTGTAGGTAGTATCAAAAATCAATATGAGCTCTTGTAAGAATATAATCATTTTTTGTTTTTCAACAAAAGCCTACGAGTCTGTAGGAGAATCAATGGTAATCTTTGATCTTGGCGTTATTAGTATTCATTTCCTCATAATATATCGCCATCTATCAGTAAACGTTAAGACTGAAACTATATACCTATTATCTGATGTTGTATGTCTGGTATGTAACTATTCGAATTAGATATTCTACTGATAAGGTTAGAAAATGATCCAACACATCTCAAACTTGCGTACCTAATTTGGGGAGTTATATCTAGCAATCGGCAACGATGTCGGCTCAATGGATTTCGGCTCATGGAGGCCAAGTGGTTTTTGATTTGTTGGAAATGAGAATGAACTGGTTATCAATTAGAGATATATTTGCGGAATCGAAAGGACCGCAATTTAATGGCGAATAGGAAAGCATTTTTCTCAAATCAACTGTTATTGACCAACCTATAGTAGTTTTGTTGTGGACAATTAATTTTCATTTCTGCACAATGAAAAATCGGTAATCTCAAACTGGTGCTGTTTTGTTAGTTGAAAAGCATCTGATTGGCTGCAAACAGTTTCTATTCTGACGAACAATCATTTTCATTCATAACAAATGATATTACTATTCACTCCATCAATAACATGATTTGAGACAAAATCGTTGAGAATTCACTACAAATGATGAAAATGATTATTTTAATTGTTTCACCGCAAATCAGTAGACGCTTGTTTCAAATTTAGAAACTTTTATGGTAGGTGAGCGATACCAAATGAATCAATAATTTTGGTCCAGTTATTTTATTTTTCACAGGCAGTAATAGTTTCGCTAGTGATCAATACAAATTTCTGAATGAAATAATCATTTGACCCATTTTTCTCAGTGTGGGAAACAGAAAACCAAGTTTTTGGTATGCACTTTTAGCAATTGATCTCACGTGATTTTTCCAAGACAGGTTATTACTGACAGTAAAATACGACGATATTGAGAAAAAAATAATACCCAAAATACCCTTATTGGCCGTTCTATAGTTAGTGCGGGTATATCATTACATCTCTACGGTGGAAGGAAAGTCTTGCTTTCATTCGTTGTTGAAAGAATCTAACGTTCTCGAAAGGTGATGCCGATTTTCATCACGATATGGGGAAAAAAGTAGTTGTTATGATTTTAAATGATTCCATTGATACTATTGGTACGCATGAAATGATCAATTTAAAACTCAAATAGTGTGTACCCCAGGGGTTCCACATCACATCCTGACGATCCCAAAGAATTCGAAAGATATTACTTCTTTCCAAATAGGAACATGAAAGACGTTATTATAAAAATATGAATCAACAGGTGCCTGATCCCTTAGCTCCACTATTTCACGAAATACAGGCGATAAGCGAGTTCACACGAGGATTCCATCTTGTTTTGATGGGTTCTGGGCAACCTGCCACTGCCGAAATTGCGTAAATAGTGCGAAAATTCCCAAATCCAAATCCAGTACCTGTTTGAATCGTCGATGAATAGGCCTCCGATCAAAAGGGATTATTTCAGTCTAACGTGTGGGTGGTTGTCTCGACAAAAACCGTCTATGAATTTAATGTAGTGTAAAAGACGAGCTTTATGAAGCCTGTACGGGAATTAAAAATTGCCAGATAATGGTAAAAAAAGGAAAACGACCTCTCGGTGTATGCCGTTCGGGGAAACCATATTTTACGACCTCGTGCGAAATGAAATAAATCTTCAGTCACCATCAATAAAAGGCGGCGCATTGTGAATCGCTAATTTGCATCACGCATTCCCCCTCACATTACAATTACAGAAAGTTAATTGCGAAACAGATTTTATATACAATGATCATTAAAAAGAATGAAACTCGCAGTCGGCATGAAAAGTGATGGCGCCCGACCAAATATAATAATATCGTCGTCGCATTACTATAGGCAATTGGTGACCCCTATACAGGGTCTAAATTTGAAAACTTTCAATGCGAATATCTCGCGAAATAAAAAAGTTAGAAAAACGCCGCTTGGCAAAAATGCTAAAGAGTTAAGGGGAACTAGAACCACCATACTTCAGTAAAGGGATGAGTTACCCCGTCGGCGCGACACACTCCATCTTTGAAATGTCAAATGGCACTACCTCTTTTGTGATACCTCAAATGAACGGTCTCAGTCAGTAGTATTCACCTGTACAAGACTTATTTTCCACCCACTACAGGGTGAACGGAAAACATATAGTCGAATAAAATAAAATGCAGAATGCCGATATATTCCAAGAGATGTGTTCCAACATGTTAGAATGGCATTTGAACATCGATTATATCATTGCTTACAACAGAATGGAATGCATTTTGAACATCTGATCAAATGAAATATCCTTTTAACACAATTCATTTTATTTTATTCGACTTTATATTTTTCATACACCCTGTAGTGGGTGGAAAAAAAGTCTTGTACAGGTGAATACTACTGACTGAGACTGTTCATTTGAGGCATCACAAAAAAGGTAGTGCCATTTGACATTCCAAAGTTGGGGTGTGTTGCGCCGACGGGGTGACTCATCCCTTGACCGAAATATGGTGGTTCTAGTTCCCCTTAACTCTTTAGCATTTTTGCCAAACGGCGTTTTTCTAACTTTTTTCTTTCACGAGATATTCGCATTGGAAGTTTTCAAATTTACACCCTGTATACAACAGCAAGACAAGTCAGATCCTATATTGTTTAAATGCCAGTAGTGCACATTTTCAGGAAATTTCAACTTAGTTTATCGAAATTTCAACTAGTAACTATAGAGAGATGCATAGAAATTTAACTGGTGCGCTTGCTCCCTATATTGAAGGTCGTTTGCAAGTTTCTCGATGGCGCCTACTCTGATAAACCTTTGATAAAAATACTTGACGTGGGTAAATCTCGCTAAGCTCATCCTGGTTACAATCCATATATACAGGAAACATATTACCGACCGATAAATATTTGGATACGTATATATGATTTGGATCAGAGCAGTGAACTGATTCCTGATCAAAGGATCGAAACGTCAATATGTCAAAAATATTCTTGAGCTGAAAAAATGGTTATTTCTGAGATTGGGGTCGAGTGTTCGTTCGTAGTTTCTAAATTTTGTGTATAATACCTAATCCACCATAGAAAAAAGAAAATCTCTGTTCAACAACAGTATTATTTCAGTGATTTGAAATATTAGCGTGAACTGGTGTGAATAAATTCTAAGGTAAGTACCAGTTACCATATCTGCCTATTATGATTTTCGATATTGGTCTATTTCAATAGTTGATACATTCTTTGTTCTGGTTCTTCAATGAGGAAATTCATCAGATTTCATGCTTTAAATAGGTTCATGTCATGAAAGAAGTGAAGCCTATTAAAATCGGCTACAAAAAAAGATTTCTTGCTTCTATTTCAAATTGAAATTTGAATGAAAATGTTGAGCACAGTATTTATTCGACCACAGAACTATGATGGAAATAGATTCATCCCTCACAGAACCAAGGTTTTGAACGATTTTCCGATTATGGCGCCTCTATCGCAAATACCTGAACCCCACGTCCAAAACTCGCTTGACATTGTTCCATATCGAGAGTTAGTCTGACGAAACAATTGAAGAGTGAGCCCACCAGTTAAATTTCTATACATCTCTATCTATAGATTAAAAATAATTGGAACAAAAGAAACTTATTATTTAGCAATGGACAAGGGCGTTGATATGACGGGGGTATGATGGGGGTAATTACTCCCCAAAGAATCTACTGCAGTGAATCATTGGTGGCAAATGCCATTTTGTCTATATGGAGCTTTTCAGGTATTTGAAGGGCTCAATGTTGATGACTTTCTCCATCACTTTGGAGATTACTCATAACGAGGCAATTGGCCTATAGTTTTTGGACAGGCTTCTGTTTTCTTCTTTGGGGATTGGTTGGACTATTTTCTGGCAAGATGGAAGAATATCCGACTTGTTCGAGATGGTATATGACTTGCAGAGAATCGTTGTCAATTCTGGTGCACACTTTTAGTCCTACTAATTGTTAAAAGAATAGTTTTGGTGGAGTTGACTGTGAGATATTCTTCCCGGCTTATTGTTTTCACTCCACTGTGAGATGGATCGCCTCAGATGATTCATTAAAATCATCTGCGAAGTGTGTAAATTCATTAGGAGCCATTTTGCATGATGATCATTATGCGTCGTAAACGAGCAGATTATTCCACCAGTTTTCAGTCCAACCAGGGACAGATGACCATCCAATTGTCCGAAGGCCGGACGCTGACTTCTCAATCATGCACAACAATCCACCCCCGAACGGTCAAATGATAAACCGTGAAAATCGCGCCAAAGCAGAACAATATGTCATCGAGGCCTTAAGAAATCTCAAGAGAAGTATCGCTTCTTTCATCGTGGCAGTCGTGTGTACGGTCCCCCTTAATTTGTAACCACTCGGCACATTCAAAACGTGTATATACTGCTCCATATATCACTCGGACCGGGGTCACACCTTGGCATAATTGTACTTTATTTTAGGTCGGGCAATGCGCTGTGAAATGACAACTGGGCCAATGAAGCTACCGCAGGTAAAAATGAACGCTTTCTTGAGACGTTATGAGGCATCATTCGAGATCTGAGAAGACGGTAGCATCAGCCATCAGCAGCGCCGTTTGTTAATGATGAATCAATTCTTCACAGAAAACACCATTTGAAGATGACGTGAGTCATTTTGACATCGATAAAAAAGGATGCGCCTTTTTTATTGCTGATACACTGCCTGCACCTTTGATCTAGTAGATATTTGCGCCTGATGTCACTTCAATTTCTGTCATGTCAAGTTCGATTGATGGGTATGGTTCACGCGTAAATTAGCGATATGAAAATTTCGTCTAAGAACCAAGAGAAATTTATCCGATAGAATAAGCTCTTGTGTTTTTACTGTTGATAAAAATAGTGGATAGGGAATAAATACATAAGTTTGTGGTCGACTGACTTTGAGTTCGTTTTTTCTCCTTTTTGAAAAATACTGGACCACTTAGAGAATGGATGCATGGTTTCCATGACTTGCATAAATGATATTTTCATCGATAAATATTTGTATGTTTGATTTTATGAAAGTTTGATCATCAAGGCAAGTAATCAAGAATCACGGGAGTGAAAAAATCACGAGAGCATGCTCAAGCGATTTTTTGTACTTTCCTTATTGATTCGAATTTTTTTACCAAATGACAATAAAATCGGAATACCATATTTGGAATGTTTTCATTAATAAAAAATGTCTCGAATATATTTCATGATGGAGATTAATACACAACTATACATTACAAAGACAATTCAGTTTGCATGTGTTAAGAAAACTCAGAACTAATCATACGGTGACAGTTGAGAAGCAAGAAGCAAGGTGTATATTTATTAGTAATTTGGAAGAGTGAGGTTGCTTTTATTTATTCAAATGTTTTTTAGGAAATTGGAGAAATCTCATTGGTTCTTAGAATATATGTGTATTAATCGTAACAATGTCAAAATGCATCAATATGGTTTTGGTTATCTGGTATGCACCCGTCACTTCGATATCTTTCGTGTCAAGTATTATGGTTGTTTGGTTTTGTTCTTACAAAAATTCGCAATGTTCTCTGAAGAACACACACAAAATATTCAGAAAAACTACGCAAACAACAAGAAACACGAAATCGTCACTTTCTTATGTCAGTTTTCTCTTACAATTACTGATTGGGAAACTCTTTTAGTGTTGAAGAGAAATTAATTCAATAATGAAAGTAAGTTACAGCGTATTGTGATCGGACACTGAAGTGTAAAATTGACATTAACCATTATATATTTGTCGAATTTGGAAATCTATAACCAAAATGATCAATGAGTTTTTTCAATAGATAACCTGGGTTTTAGAGTATCATCTGACTTGACCAATACATTATTTCTTTTTGAGTTCAAACATGGATAATTTTCCATTCTGGTCACAAATTGAGTTACACCATTTGGACTTACTATAGCTGTAACCCCAAGATGGTGTGTATCTGAAAAGACACCGCGAGGTTTTCAATATTGATAACTCTTAGTCCAGGTCACATAGCAGTCACCCCAAAACGGTCAGGCTATAGAGGGTACTCTCAGATTATATCAGGGATCGAAAAAAAAAACCTTCAATTGCATGCATGTTTCACCACAAGATAATATACAAAGTGTTTCACGCTGGATGGAATAATAAAAGTATCTGGAGAACCGAACGACAACAGATAATTTCGAAATTTTGTGGGCGTGGATAATCAAACATGCTCTATCCATCTAAAATATTTTCAACATGAATACTCACTACTCAACTCGTGGAACAAAAATACAGAGCCAATCATATTGGTATATATATAGAAGACTGGAACCTTTTCCATGATAATACACTACACTGTGCTATACCACTAACCAAAACGATTTTTTATTCGCCTCGATACGCGTTTCGCTATAGTAATTTTCCTAACAAGTGCGGAAAGTTATTCTTTCCCGCACGCGACTGCTGTTGACACGAACGACGCGAAGCGGAAGTCGTGCAAGCAGTCGAGTGCGGGAAAGAAACTTCCCGCATGAGTTAGGAACAATATTTTTTCTACAAGCGTATAGGAAATTGATTGATTTGTTCAATTGATTATTCATGCAAATAGGAACAACTAACAAGAGAAATATATTCTCTATCTACTAATTATTAGTAATAGCTATTGTGAACTTACCTACAGTTTGACGCATTATGTAGATTCATTGCGAAAGCCAGCAGGCCCATAAGGTGTTTGGTCTCTAGGTTTCAGACACTTCTAGGACATAAGCCAAAAATACTTCTTCATTCGGTATTTTCATTTCTTTATTGTTGCACCATTCAATAAAACGCGTGTATAGCTTTTCATACCTTTCTTAAGACTTCGTTTAGTTTCAGTCTCCTCCTGAAGATGCTTACACTGTATGAAATTCATTTGAGTGACGGCATATTATGTGAATGTGAGTGAATCGATTGAAATTTTTGAGTGAATTCTCAGCTCAGACTAGATATTTCATCGAGTTTTCCTATTGATGAGAACGTTTACAACAAAGTTGATTGAATGGGCTCATGAATTACCATTTTACACACTCAAAGAGGGTGATATTTCAACTCAATCGGGCGTGGACCAAAATTGACTCATTATTGCGTGGATCTTGAGTGAAATTTTACCCAATTTTTTTTCAGTGTACAGTGTTGTGCATATCGGTATATATTTATGGACATTTCAAAATCAGAATTGGCAGACATAATAATATACTTGTAAAAACTCAAAATTATTTGTTTTTTCTACTCGTTTTGACTTCTACTTTTTTTTCCGTCATTTAAGCCTACCTACAACTCCGCCCATGCGAATCCCTAACTGCCCTGCAAAATGTCCCTCTAAACGTATTCTAATGCCTTTCTCGGCGAAATCGGTTTTGATTCATGCATTGTGTTTGTGTAACCACCCCCGTAGTGTCATTGCCGTGGCAGCTGTCGCTAAAAAATGAAGTCTTCAACCTCCACCTTAGCTACAGTTAATTTAACTGGGTCCCGTCTTGAAAGACCCTCACTGCCAACTATACCAGATGGTAAGAAAGAGGTGACCTGGCTTATTCTTCGGAGATGTCGGATCACATATTTTTGGTAAGGGGTTGGTTTGGATTGAATTTTAATTGGTAATCGCCAAATTGGGTATAAAATGACGAAAATAACAAAGGATCTCATATTCTACCTATCTGATGGGGTTCGCCAGTATTAGGCTGTATGGAAATGAAAATCAATCGTAAAATACGTGTAGAACCAGGAAAAAGCAATTCCTTTTTGTCCAGCTAAAGCTTTTCTTGACTACATATAAGCCTCTGTTTCATGTCAAATATTTTCCATGAGGAAACCACTATAAGAGATCTGCCTCGCTCAATCCCATCTTCTTACCTATACTAATATTATAAAGGAGAAAGATTTATTTGTTTCTTTGTCAGTTTGTTTATTTGTCTAAATCTGAACTAATTTTATCAACAAACAAATAAATCTTTCTCCTATGCAATATTTGGATTACTAAAAAATACAAAGAAGCATCGTAACCGAAACATTTTTCATGAGATGGTATTTTTTTAATGGAACACCCTATATGTGAAATTATTAGGTTAACGATGCTTTTTGGCATCTTCTAGTAATAGATTCTGAATGCCCCTAGAAAATACTCCACTTTGGCCACTTGCCACTGTCAATAGTGTCAATAATAATAATAATAATAATAAATAATAAATCGTCTATTCATCACAAAAAAAAACAGGTAGGTACTATACATTAGAAAATATGTATGTGTGATGAAATGGTGAAGTGTCAGCTCACGCTGTTTATAAACTTCACCAGAGAAGAACCATAGAAAGGTGTATATAATAAAATATAGAACAAAAACTTTTTTTTTTTCGCCAAAAAGTCGTGCGGTCTTAGAGCCTATAATAAATTAAATACATTTTTAATAAACTATTAGCCGAAAACGAATCATACCCTCAATGTTATGAGGTAGTGAGAGTAATTGATATTTAGTTGAAAGTATTGATATAATTCCAGGAAGAAATGAGCAAAAACAAAAACAAAAAAATGTTTTCAACGATTTTCAGTCCAGTCACATCTTTCAATTTCTTTTTGAAGTTCGAGTAAGATATAACCAATCACCCTGTACAGTGTACATGTCAAAAACTCCTAAGATTATATCAAATCCTCCTTACACTTGATTAACTGAAAATGGAAAATATCTGGTGGAGTGGATGAAATAAAAATCTTATAGGAAGCTAAACAACTAAAAAGATAATCGAAGAATCAGCTTGCATTCTTCTGTACGGAGATAGGAACAATGCTGTCTGTTCAGTTGATATCCTAAAATCTGATGATAAATTCAAGATCAATTAAAGAAACAGCCAGGAGCTCACACATTCCTCTGACAATTCCTATGACTCATTAAGTGTCAAATTGGAAAGATCAATTTCATTTTTTTTTGTGTTGAGAACGGGAGCAGATTCGTTCCCGAAACGTCCAAATATAAGAGAAATTCAATATTTCATCATTTCAACATTTCAATATTCAAGAATTGTGATTGAACATGTTTATTAATAAAATATAATAAAGAATCTATGAATTCTGATGTAATTGTCATCATACTAATTGAGCTGTAATGAAACTTCGTACAAAATATACCCTATATACTGATGATTACGATTCATCAAGAATTGATATGGTCTCAAAGTCAAATGCTATTAAACTAATGACATCCACAATTACACTACAATTAAATAATTCATTTGCGATTCGATCACTGGACAATCCTTGAATTTTGAATATTTCATGAGAATCATTGGCGGCGGCGACAATAATTTTTTATTTTATAAAATGACCAAAATGCTCAAACTGATGGAATGAAATGATTATAATGAAGCCAAAACTCAAAGTAATTTCCACAAATGTTCAATAAAATGAACAATGAGAAGAAAAACAACTGAATGCTCAATTTCTTCAGATTTACGCTTGACAGTGAAACCTACATACCAGTTCCGGACAATTGACAGTCATCAGACAGCAATCCTAACAACGCCATATTAGGAAAACCTGACCTGACAAAAATCTATATGAACAAAAACATTAGACAAACTTTGTTGCCTTCGAATTGAAAGTCAGATTGCCACCAGGATACAGAAATAAGTCTACAACAATATACAAGGTGTCCTTAAAAGGTCTTTAACATTACGTGTCCAAACAAACAGCAGACGAATATGATTGAGTCTCTGGAGTTCATCCCTAAGATTGCTCTATTAGTTCTGAATTATTGTTCCATACTTTCTTAAAACACCTGTATCTTCTCTTGAAAATAAAATATGGACGTGAATTTAGAACTATTGTGTTAAGAAGGGACGAAAGTGTGATCCTACACTTCAATTCAAAACATGATGAAGCAGAATATTGTAGAATGGTTCTGAATTATTGTTAATAAAAATTGAAGAATCCATACTTTCTTAAAACCCTTGTATCTTCTTTTAAAAAGTGAATATCAACGTGAATCAAAAACCATTGTGTTGAGAAGGGATCACACATCAATCTAAAACATGATGAAGTTAAGTGTAACTACTCACCTTTGCCACAGGGTGTTAAGAAGTTGAGGGTGGAAGAGTAACTTTTGTTTAGTTTCGTTCCCTGTATAATGATCAAGCCATCAACTTCTCTTAGGTACTAATATCACAGTTAAAAGAATTGTATGCTCTTAACTGTGCTAATATATTATAGGCAAACATTCTGAAACATGAATATACATGAAACAAACAGAAATTGAAAATGTTACAGGGCGAACAACTTATTGGATAAATCTTTTGGTGGCCGGTTTTTTTATGCCTGTTGGGTGTAGAATCATCACTCAAATACCTTTTAATTCCATATCATTTCAGAAATTTTCGGGAGATTTCAAGGTGCTAAAATCATCAATAATGACACGGTAATTTTCAAACGGCTAAAAATTTACCGCGAGTAAAATATGACGTCACGATTTCGTCAGTAGGGGCAGACCATAGCACAGTTGCTATTAATTGAAATAGGATTCCCGATAATTATAGCAATTGACAAAAAATCAATTGTCTCTAAATTTCCCCTCATGTGTTGTAGCTTATAATAAATTTGTGAAAATAATAATTATATCGATTCACTCAAGCGGTAAACGAGACAACACGGCGCACGAATTGTGGGCATTGTCTTGTCAGCTCTCAGCATTCAGCATAATGTGGCAAAGTCTTTAACATCATATTTTGTACTGAAGTATAAGAAATATGTCGACATGCTGATTGCTCGGAAAAAATCAAGAATTAACTATGATATGATGGCTTCCTCCTATTAAGTATGTTTCATTCAACGATAGTACTCGTCACATATTTTCGATAGCTTGTTTGTAATTGGTGACTTGACAACCTTACTTACATGAGTGGGTAAGGAAGATTATATGACCAATAACGAAACACCATGAAAACTGACGCCACCATTTATTCGACGTATCGCAGAACATGGTCAAATATGGCATAATTTTGAACAAGGTATAGACTTATTATCATATATACCACAAGTGATAATATTTTTCCGGAAATATTCGGTGATTGTTACGACAGCTTGTTGCCTAGTAATTTCGTGAATGATATTGTTATCAAAACTACGAGCCGTAGGCGAGTAGTTTTGGATCAACGTCATGAGCGAAATTAGAGCAGCAAGCTGGAGTATGTCAATCGACGAATATTTCCAGGAAAAATACTATCACGAGTTGTATTCGTATGACTATTTCATGATTGAATGAGACAATATATATATAAGAAATAGGAAACATAATTAAAGTATATTCCAACTCGAACTGCGAAGAAGAACATAATGATAGTAATGAAATACAGAATTTACTTTTTTAGAAATTAACTACCTACTTATAGTTATTCACAAAGTGGAATGTACAATTTTGATAAACAGCATTTTTTTATTATCTTGGAGATGGTTGCTCTCAAAAGAGTGTATACAATTGCTATCCAATTCGAACAAAATAAATTGAATGTATGTGACATGGAATAATTAAAAAAAAAGAAGATATCTGTCGCCGAGGGCTCGAACCGACCTACGTATCCTCGCGCAACAACCCTAACAGTTGCGCTACATCAGCTAATAATTATGTCAGTCAGTCACAATTACTTGAGTAATTGAAGAAGATTACTTTAAAAAGAAATTTGAATTCTATTATTGTTGTGTCAGACCGTCAACAAATATGCAAAACTTTTTAAATTACACATGAAACGTCCAGCCAGAATAAAATTGTCTCGCCTTTCGTACAAAATATATCACTAACGCGAATTATAAGTAAATAAAATAAAGTAGGAACTAGGGCCAATTTATGCATCATTGTCTCAGTCTCAGTCTTAGTCACAGTCTTTGTTTTAATCATAAAATCAAGTTATGAGCATACATTTCAATAGGGGAATTCATGCAACAGTTTTAGTCTTAGTCCTAATCATAATCATTAAATCGTGACCCTGAAAGTTACAAACTTTCAATTTTTATACTTATGATTGAGACCACATAAGGAATGCGCATGTAGGTTTACACATGACTTTTAGTTTTGTGTTTGTCACCCAGAAATCATTGCCATTTTGTACTGTGTCAATAATTGATCACATCATTCTGATAATTTGATTACATTTGTTAAAAAATATCAAAAAGTCATGAGTGCATGGAAGAAGAAACCCTAATAGTTTTGGTGGAGAAATTTTCCCATCTTTGGGACAAGAAAGACTCAAAATACAAAGATAAAATTGCAATAGAGAATTCCTGGTGTGTAGAATTTGTTTTTGTACCCATCTCTTGACATTGTCAATTATCATATCATAATTCTTAAACCTAAAGACTGTGATGCATAAAGGTCCAAATATGATGAATTAATATTCTGACAATGACTAAGACAAATGATGCATAAATAGGCCCTTGGTTATTGTCTCAGATTTGGATCCAAAGCAATCTTGACCAGACACGATGTCAAAATTTTATCGCTGATAAACGAGGTCTGTTGGTCACGTGTTGGTCAATTCGGCTTCTATATTGGTAGACCAGGTCCGATAAAATTTAATAAACAAAAAATATCGCTAGAATACAGAAGAAACCGTGAAAATGGTCATACAAAAGCGTGAGAATTTTTGCAAAAATTAATTTAAGTCCCTTACAACACAGTGGATTAATTGAATTCCAATAATTCATTATCATGCAGTCCACTCGCCTATTATTCATTATCAGTCCAGTAGTGCATTCTCGGGAAAGGGGGCATGGCCCCTTATGGCCTCTCACTGTGGACGCCCATGCATGTCCATCAATACTACCATGCCCAAATCGACTCTGATCGCGGGATCTGGATACCTATCGCGACATGGACATGGCCATCATCAGGATGCTCATTAACAATCCATCCCAGTTAAATATTTAGCGAAAGGAAGGTATACAAATTGTCCATGAATATTGATCGACACCTGTCCTGACACCTGTGCCGGCGGTAGGATTTCCTATATTCATTCTTAAATATGCAGAGGCTCATCGTTTCGTATTCCAAATCGAATTTAATTACCGCTTGTTCAATATTAATGGGACACGATTTCGTATGCATCGTGATTCATGAAGGACACACGAACAGACGGCAGAGGCCCTAACAAAACCACATACAGACAGACAGACATACAGGGTAATTTTAAGTAAGAGGAAATGAAAGTAGATAGATCCCAAAAATTATACAGAGTGTTCCATAATAATATGTGAGATAAGTATCCGGAAATGGCGCGCAAAAAATCAAGGGGCCGATTCTGCATGAAAAAACATGAAATCTATTTCATATATATATATTGTCGCAACTCAGATGGTTTTGGTAGATTATTTGGCAAACGGCGTGTCCACCACATGTCGCAACTCAGATGTTGCCCTCCTATGGATCGCAACTTGGCTACTCGCTTGGCTTGATGAGAGGATTTTGATCATTTTACCACCCAACCATATTCATCCCCAAATGAAGAGTCAATATAGTTTTCGTATAAAATTAACATTTATTGATTTAATGGGAAAGTCGTGAATAAATGCTTTCCACATGGCAAAGTAGCTGAGACAAACCATAGTAAATTACCAAACGGAACACAACACAGAAAAAAACAAATCAGATAGAACAGGGAAAACAGTACTTACATTATGACATCTAACATGGGGTTGGCCAGCAGGATCAAAGTCGGGAAGACGGTACACATTTTGGCAGCAACTCGTGAATAAGTAACTCAATTACGGAATCAAGTAAAGTGTTGTCGAAATGCATTATAATAGTAATGAATTAGTAATCAGTTATGACAAATCAGTAACAATGAATCAATAATAATGAAAAGTCAGTAATGAATAGTAATGACTGGCTTATCGATTCGGAATCTATTTATATTTGGAATCGATGCTAACATTGCAATTTTCCGCAATGGCAATGCTCGATGCCGGGCGTATAGCTTGGCCCGCATCGCAAGCTAAGCGGTTTCATGCAAATTTTACCGGAACTAAAGTCTATGAACTCCGCTTTGACCTGATCGAAACACTGTACAAGATGTTTTAATTTGGAACAGTTAATTTAGGAATAAAGATCAAGAAATGAACGAAAGTTATTTCATAGACATTTGTACTTCTTGGGTCCGGAAATGCATAGTTTTCAAGATACAGTGTGTTAAACTTTTTAGAAAAAATCGGTTTTGTATGAATATCTCAAACATCCTTCCACTGATTTTCTTGATTTCTATATCTTCATATATCCTATATCGAAGACTGGAACCTTTGGCACGATAATACACTATACTGTTTTACCACTAACCAAACCGATTTTTTAACGCCTTTGAAGCGGTTTGGTTAGTGGTAAAACAGTGTAGTGTTAGTGTTCATATATCCTAATGTTTAACTGAAAATACAACATTTTGGTCTCTCAAATTGTTTTGCTATTTTGCTGCGTTTTCGTGGAGAAAAATAAATACCAATTTATCGTATAAATTTGTGCAAAACATTGCTTCAAAAACAGGGGTGAAATTAAATGTGTGATCCATGTCCATAGACGTAGAATAGGAATGAAGATTCATTTCCTTCAAATATTTTATAATACATGTTTGACATACTTTGTTTTATCGGAAACTATACACTTTCCTGGATCGAGAATACATAGTTCTCAATATACCAGAGTGTAGAGTGTGTCAAACATATATCAACAAATATTTGAAGAAAATGAATCTTCTTACTTATTCTTTGTCTATGGACATTGATCATGCATTTATTTGCACCCCAGTTTTTAAAGGAATTTTTGGCACAAAATGCAATAAATTGGAATTACATTTTTCCATGGAAATGAAGCAAATTATCAAAAAGACTCAGGAAACCTGAATGTTGTATCCTCAGTTTGTCGATAGGTTATCAAGATACAAAATTCAAAAAAATCAGTGGCGCACATTTTATTGACAATAATATTCGGTAGGTTGCCCCCAGGACGCCACTGGATTTCATATTTCCAATTGAATTATGGCTATATGAGCCCCTCATGACAAACAATACCATTGCCAAATTTCAAGAAACTCGGTGGAAGGACAATTATTGAAATATTCATCATTAAAACCGATCTTTTTTAAAAGTTTTAACACACTGTATGTTGAAAACTATGCATTTCCGGACCCACGTACATTCATACACCCTGTATGAATATTTTTATGTCCACCCTGTATGAATGTTCTTATGACCACCCTGTATAACTAATTGTGATGGCAACAAGAGTGAAATTTCAAACTCAAACCCCTCTCTTTTTTCTGGCGTCGAAGTTCACGATGTTTTTTCATTGAAAAAAATCAAATTCTATGCCTAAGACATGATAGTCATCATGATATTATATGAAGCTATGCCAAAACGTACCAAATGTATAGTTGAGTTATAAAGCAAACAAGATTTGAAAATTGTTAATTCAAAGTTGTCTCGCGTCCAAACAAAACAGTTATTTATTCTGAAGTTTGCATGAATCGAATTGTTTTGGTCTTAGGAATATAGTAGATAGATTATTGTAAAGACCTTTTAGGGTCATTCTATATATATGTTGACTTTTTTCTCTTACATAATATGTAATGGATCAAAATGTGCACTTGATCCGACTTGATCTCTGATGAAAATCTGACTCATTCCAATAATTTACTGGCATTTAACCTCAAACGAAAAAAGAGTTCTTCTGCGAAGCATTCTTTTATTAATAATATGATATTATATAGATAAATTCTGTAATGTGTACAGGTTTACAGAATTTCATTCTGTCACATCTTTCTTATTCCTAAGCGAATTGAATTCTAACAATTCAAGAATTGACCTTCAGGATGTAGAGATTCAAATGGTTTTCGAACACACTTAAAGTGAACACACTGTTCATATACTTACATAGAAGAGGTATTTGACTATATAACATAACGATTTCACTTTTGAGCCAACTTGCCTTGTAGCTCAGTGAACGAACGAAAAATAGAGGAAAAAAATCGTGTAGTCGCAAATTTTTGCAGAGTGGCAGGAGGAAGTGCCATGAACAACATACTAAAAGTCCTGACCCGTAGGGGATGAGCGCGATGGTGGGGGAGCGTTCTAAGGTCATTTTCTCAAGTTATTCTTGAATAATTCGAAAATCGCGACCTCTAGCGGAAAAATAACGGTATACAAAATTGAAGTAAATAAAATTTTCAATAAAAAAGTTTCTATTCACTTGTTGTCCACAATAAATAGTTTCTGAGATACAGGGGATGAAAAAATCGAGAAGTATCAAAAATATTTTAATGGTATGGAATTAGTATTCAACTTGAATATTAACAGAAAAAATACATTACTCATTGAGAACAGACATAATTGAATGAATACGTTTTGATAATATCAACAATTAATCATCATCTTCATCGTCATTTTCCACATCCAGTAACGGTGCACCGTTCGTACACGTACCATGGCACATGCCGCACACCATGGAGCATGGAATTCCAGCTTTCCGACAACCACATCGTCCTCCACATCCAGTAGAACATCGACAGAATATGCTGTTCAGTATCGCTTCAGGTGCTATTGGATCTCTGGTTGTCACTGGAATGAGCGATCCATCCTCTCCTCTGTTCCACCCCCACTCAGTCGGGGGTAGAGGATTGTTGAGCCATTGCTGTACCGGTTGAAATATAATCAATAAATATTTTTGTAGAGGCATGATACGGATTGGATTGAATTATTATACCTGTAAATAAACTCTGAATGAGTGTTGTTGCGCTGCTCCTATGGTTGGTGGCAGTGAGGCGAGATTTGGTTTTGGCTTTGTTGATGCATTCAAGAATGCAGCATACCGAAGTCTATTCAGATCCTTTTGATCTGCAGTCACTTGGTACATTTCTAAAAATATTTTCTCGCCAGCCTGTGTAACCTTGTCTGCTTGTGTCGAGGGGTTGGTGAAAATGTCGGATATTTTCCTAGGAAACTTGCTGAAGAGCTTGACAATTCCACCTTTGCTCTTATTATAGATGGCTGAGGTGGTGTCACACCCACTGAAAGCATGTAGAAGGAGAATAGTTTCAGCAAAAGGAAGTTTTTGGAGTTTGTTTGTTGAAAACAATTCGGATTCCACTTTGCCCCTGCCGGGTTTCATGAAGAATACGTTACTTCCTGGTCGTGCGAAAGCAATCAATAAAACAATCAAGTCGACATCTTCTCCTATTATTGTGACAGTGGGATATAATTGAATATCTCTTCCATTGTTGCAGAAATTTCCTCATCTTCAGGTCGTCCTCTTTTTCTTGAAGTAGCTGCAGATGCAATGAAAAACTTCCTATAACAATCCTCATGATCAGCAGCGTGTAGATCCCCAACTGAGCAGATACATCTCAAGTTGATGTCTCCCCATTCATCCTTCCTTTCCTGTGCTCGAACTGTATTCGTATTATCATAGCTGAAGGATCGAACATTGTAAACCTCTCGGCGTAAATGTTGGGGTTTTTTCTTCTGGATTTCATTAAATTCATCATCTATAGCTTCCGCACAAAACAGACAGTCAGTTTTGAAATCAAATTTCACTTCAGCTGAACGTAAATGTAGGGATTCCTGGGACGTTGAAGGTTGTTGTTGCTCTGAATGAGCTTCTCTCAGTGTTTTTTTAATTGAGTCAACTCTAATATATTCCTTTCTGCATGATGGATGAATAACACCTTGTTTTTTGTTCTTGAAACCTTCAGCATTTCCATCTATCCTCAAGTTACTTGCATTCACCAATCCACGTATCCCTTTCTCACCAACATTACATACATTGCTGACAACATCACACTCACAAATCAAACACTTTCCAGCCAGGTATTTGACAGACGATTGAGTAATCAATTTATTCATATCTATGGCAACGTAGATACGAACAAAGTTAGCTGAGTTGATTCATTAGAAGCAGTCTATAGGTATACATTGCATGAAACGCAGGACAATAGTGACACAACAAACATGAATTGCATATCAGTAAACTATTTTTTATACTTTTCGATTTTTGTTTCCCCTGTATCTCAGAAACTATTCATTGTAGACAACAAGTGAATAGATACTTTTTTATAGAAAATTTTAAGTAGTCCAATTTTGTATACTTATATTTTTTCGCTAGAGGTCACGATTTTCGAATTATTCAAGAATTGATTGAGAAAATGACCTTCAATCTCTCCCCCACCATCGCGCTCATCCCCTACGGGTCAGGACTTTTAGTATGTTGTTAATGACACTTCCCTTTACCACTATACAAAAATTTGCGACTACACGATTTTTTTCCTCTATTCAGCCTTTTTTAGTGTTCGTTGATTGAACTATTGATTCATTCTTCACAATAACTTCGTAGTGTTTGAATATGGATACATAGTATAAGTTTCGAAACTAGAGGTTTTTGGGCAATGAGACATCACAATTTGTTTTTTTTATGTTCTGGTTCCCACAAGAAGGGATATCCTGATGTAATGGTCAAAGAATATCGTGAGAACCAAGAGAAATGAGGTAGGAATTGGTGTTCTTCTTAAATTTCTGGAGGTTATATGCCTCGGGGAACACCTTCCTTGGCAATGTGTTCCAGGGCCTCGCTGTTCGTTGGATGAAGGAGTCTTTGGAAAGGGATGTTCTGTAGGTCTCCAAAGTGACCATGAAGGGGTGCGAAGCCTCAACTCAACGGATTGATCTCGCGGGGACTGCCAAGGGAGGAACAATTGTTGATATATCAGAAGAGCATCGTCCATGGAAATATCTATAGTATAGAGCCAAATCGACAACTTTTCTACGGTGTTCCAGAGAAGTGAGTGAGTTTGTGCGCGAGGCATCAACCACGAGTCGAATTTCCCTTTTTTTGACAGAATCCAACAGTTTCAGGGTATGTTTATTGGGTGCTGCACTCCAAATATGGGAACAGTATTCCAGGACAGGTTGGATCTGTGCCTTATAGATCATAAGCAGCTGACTGGAAGTGAAATAGCTCCTGGCCCGAAACAAAAAACCAAGATTTCGGGATGCACTCTCAGCAATTGATCTCACGTGATTTTCCCAAGAAAGGTTATTGCTGATAGTAATACCAAGCATCGAAATGGATGTCTTCAAAGGTATTGTTACTCATGACAAGCTTATGTTTGGGCACAGTGTGATCGGCTTTTCTAGAGAAAAGGCACGCTTGTGTTTTGTTTGCATTGAAATCTACCAATTGGATCCCCATTCGAGAATTGTTGCCAAGTCCATATTTATGTTGTCAACATTTCTCCCTCGTTTGTTTCTGATTTGTCTGGCTGGTATTGAAGCCTTGGAAGAGAATAAGGCGGTATGGAGGGTACTATCATCCGCGAAGCTGTGTACTGGACATGAAGTTGCTTCCAGCAAATCGTTGATATGGAGTAGAAATAGTGTTGGTGCTAGAATTGATCCTTGCGGAACACCAGCATTTATGATACGAGAGTCAGATGAAACTTCGTCGACCACTTTATACAACTGTATACCTATTTCAAAATATTTCCTATTGAGCGCAACAAAATACGCAATTTTGTGCCATAAATGCACATTTGACTTGTTTTTTGTTGGGGCTAGCGTCTTCTCATCAATAAATATCAAGAACAAATCATTTTATTATGAATATAAGTTGAAGGTACCCAAAAATCCTCAGTTTCGAAACTATATTTTACCATACTTCCAGTATACAATTACTTAAGGACCTCCCTGTATATTGCATAATCGTGAATAAGGAAGGTCGGCCATATACATATACCGTATAGGTAGACCGCACTTTATGATTTTATTGTTTCGAGAATATTACGCAGGATTTCCAATTTAGATTCGAGCCGTGATACCACCATATTAATGGATAAAATATTACGGATCAGATTATTGTCAGGCATGTTATTTGCCGTCGATTTTATTTTGTTTTCGCTCCGTGGCAATGCATGCATATTGCATATTCTTATGGCCATTATTGCATATTGCACTGCACTAAGTGGGTACTTAGCTGTACTGGTACCAGCGCAGAGAATAAGGCATGTGAGCGATCGCTGTGCCCAGATATAGTTCGGAATTCGATTGTTTTTCAGAGAAGTACAAGGTGGGCCAAAAGAAGTCATCCGATGTTATTTGGCTCTCATTTTTTTTCTAAATGAAAAGCTTCGATTTTTCATCACTTCGGCGGCGAGATCTTCGGGCGACAGATTCTGGCACTCGTGTCGAATGTTGTCCTTGAGGGCTTCCAGGGTCTCAGGCTTGACCACGTAGATACAAGACTTCAAGAAACCCTACAAAATAAGTCTGAAACGGTTAAATCGGGCGATCTTGCGGGCCAGAGCAAATCGCCAAAACGAGAGATGAGGCGATCTGGGAACGCCGCCTTCAGAATATCGGTTGTGGCTCGCGCAGTGTGTACCGTTTCTTCGTCCTGTTGGAACCACATATCCTCCAGTCCTCCGTTCAATTGCGGCAGAAAAAACTCGGTAAACATGGCCCTATAGCGCGCACCGTCCACTGTTGAGGTTTGACCAGCGGCAACCTCGAAAAAAATGATGACTCCTCCAGAGTAAACAGCGCACCATGCAGTCACTTTGAGCAGGTGTAATGGCTCCTCGTGCATCACTCGTGGATTTTCAGTGCCCCAGAAGCGATAGTTCTGCTTGTTCACGTACCCGCTGAGGTGGAAATGAGCCTTGTCGCTCATTATGATTTTGGTCGAAAAATCGTCCACGAGATTGAGGATGGCTTGGCTTGGATTATTCCGCTTTCTAGGGGAGTGTATCACTCCATGGCTTGTTCACTTGTATTCTACATCTGTCTAGTTCACAAATGTCGAAACAGATCTGACATTAGCCGCCATTTGCAAAAATGAGAGCATCTTCCAATAGGGTGATTTCTTTTGGCCCACCTAGTACATGGACAGAGAACAGAGTACCGTGACAAACTCGGCAGAATATACAATAATATGTTGAATTCAAAATTTGAATGAAATATAGCGGCTGTTCCATTTGAAATGAGAAAGTTGAGGACCAGTACCTATCTAACCGGCCACTGATAATATTTCAAATCGTTAATCGATTGAACATATTGATTTATGTCTTGCTCTCAATCTTCAGATTTTTATTTGAATGGGAATATTGAGAACTTTTAATGAACGGGTTACGTGATGAACCCTGTATATGTACCTAAAATTATCAAATATAAAGAATGATTTTTTTTTCATGTTTGAACATTTGCATAGGGAAATGTACCTAACCACTCAATATTTCAGATGACGATAAGGAAGTGATGTATGTCTGTCTGTTGGTTCATCCCAACTGAAGAAGTATATAATAATATATATTATAAGTATCAAGAACGATAAACACATGTAATGTCGAAGAAAAATGTGCGTAAACGAGATGATCATAGTATCTTTATTGTTATCAGAGCAACTCATTTTATTTCCAATCTCAAAATTTTGGTTTATTTGGGAATTCAGGAAAGGGGACGGATCAGTCATCTCGCGAAAAATTTTAGAACCCTATTACCACCCACCACCCCTATACGAATGTTCTGAAATAAATGTCTTGGGTGGCTTCAACCCTTCTACAATTTCTTCTGCATGGGTTTCTTCGATAACTGGAAGAAGGGTAATCATATAAAACGCACTTTTGTCAAATTTCATCCAATTTGTTTTATTTTCAGTTTTGAGCAGTGTACAATAGTATATTGTTTAACGAGCACGGAATGATAGTGATTTCCTACGAGAATGGAGTTTGCAGCATGCTTGCTTGCTTGCTTGCTTGCAATTTGACATTCCATGAGCGATGAGATTATTGTTTTCAAATAATGGAGTCATTGTGATATCAACTTGACGGGTTGATCTTGCGGGGACTGCCAAGGGAGGAACAATTGTTGATATATCAGAAGAGCATCGTCCATGGAAATATCTATAAAATAGAGCCAAATCGACAACTTTTCTACGGTGTTCCAGAGAAGTGAGTGAGTTTGTGCGCGAGGCATCAACCACGAGACGAATTTCCCTTTTTTTGACAGAATCCAACAGTTTCAGGGTATGTTTGGGTGCTGCACTCCAAATATGGGAACAGTATTCCAGGACAGGTTGGATCTGTGCCTTATAGATCATAAGCAGCTGACTGGAAGTGAAATAGCTCCTGGCCCAAAACAAAAAACCAAGATTTTGGGATGCACTCTCAGCAATTGATCTCACGTGATTTTCCCAGATCAGATACGGAAATAAAATTGATGAGATACAAAGTACCTCATATTGATGTATCGAACAAAGTAGAACAAGAGCAATTTTGTTTTATAGCCGTAGAAAAAAATATGTTTTTCTATGTAAACTTTGAAGGTGGTTTCAACCCTTCTACAATTTCTTTCAGGTTTCTTTGATCACTGAAAGAAGGGTTATCCCCTGAAATGCACTTTTGCCAAATTAAATCCAATTTGTACCAGTCAAAAATATGTTTTTATTCTATAATGTAAACTTTGACCTCGTCTCACGGACAAACGGTACATTTTTTTATATATGAGTTTGGTCCAATCAACTTATTTTGAACTGTATTATTCGTGAAAGCCCTGATGTGGGACATTCTGTATATTGAAGAATATCATGTAAATAGATTCCTCCTTAGATTAATCAGTAAAAAATACGCCTGATGCACAAATTCTGGGACACTCGGTATATGTATTATTTCGCCCAGATCATGAAATACCAGAATCGCAACTCATCAGAGTGGACAGAAGCTCTCTCCTATGTGCCTATTAACTTCAATGTTTCTAAAGTTTTTCATCAGTTTTGAACATCTGAAAAGTTACCATCATGCACACCCCGTATACAGTAGCCTTAACCTGTCAAATTACACAAATCTTTAAAAGGGTATATGGGATAACTTTCGCATTATGATCATTATTATAGTGAATCATTCATCTGGCACGTATACATGCATGGATATATTTTGCATATTCTATTGAATTCATTCGATTGAAATGGAATTATATTTACGTAATAGTATAATATTATTCACGTTTTTTATCGTTTTCCATATGTGGGAAAAGAAATAATGGTTTGTCTCTATTTATTCTAATGAGGTTTCTTTGAAATACCTTTGCGCAATATATGAATAAGTAGGTACCTACCTATATATTTTTTCAAAATTCATTATAGGATTGAAGTTGTAGGACTTTGTTGTTGATTTTAGTTTTCAAGATTCAGGGTGAAAAGAATCAAAATCTCATCAGTGGCGTAAAAATATGGCGAAACAAGTTACCAGGACCCCCTGTAGCGTTATACTGGATCAAATAATGTCTCAAAATTTGTCGTATTTTAAGATGAATACATGCATAATATACCGAATTTGAATACAACAAATTGGTAAAACTGCACTGATCATGCGATGGGTTTTTTTTCGAAAATGTTTTTTGAAAAACACGAATTTAACAATGGAAATGTGAACAAACCGCTATCTATTGAGATATCTTACGAAAAAATGCGAAATTTCAGCATGATGTTTTGCCACCCATCATATTCTTTTGTTATCATCGACACTTTATACAAGGTGATTCTAAAATAGGTGGTCAAATTTTGGGAGTATATAGAGTGAGTGAAATAATTACGAAAACCTTGGTAACATTTTTTTCTGAAGTGACCCCCAAGAAAGATACAGTCCCTCAAAGGGGGGCCTCGGAGAATGATTTTGTATTATTATCTCAAACACCTTGTATGATGAAAATCTGAAATTTTGTTTATCCACTTACTATTCAGTGCCGGTATACAAATGGAGTTAAAATCACCTCAAAATCAAATACAAGGGCGTGTCAAAGTAGGGAGGTAGGGGGTAAAAATAACCACAACTTATTTGTTCATCGCAATTTCAGTTTTTTTACATGAAATTATGAAATCTCAGGGCTATTTACATAGAAAAGGAGATCTTGTTGAATCTCGATAAACTGAACCATTAGCGAATGAAATTTATTCTTCGAAGATTTCATTTAAATTGGAATTTTGGTATGATGCACTTGAGTTTAATTATCTAGTTCAAATCTAATCAAATTTTACCTACAATCGTCTCATCAACTTGGAATATGGCAGATGACAGTTGACAACGCGTTATGGACTTTTTGATAGAAAAACATATGCCGGCTCCAATGTGGCTGACCAGATTTGTGATCATGGTTCGATTCGATTCAAAATTGGTTTGTATAAGGGTTTTTCGGGTTGGAAATTCTGAATTCGTTGTTGGAATTCATGAATTAAAAATAGACGACGAGTTTCGTGATTATGGTATAATCCTATTGAAAATACTGAAATAAAAAATATTGTCAAAATCAAGCTTTTTTAAATTTTATTCGCTATAATAGTTCATTTTATCGAGATGCAACAAGAGCACCTTTTCTATGTAAATAGCCCTGAGATTTCATAATTTCATGTCAAAAAACCGAAATTGCGATGAACAAAAAAACTGGGGCTATTTTTACCCCCTACCTCCCTAATTTGACACACCCCTGTATTTAATTTTGAGGTGATTTTAACTCCATTCGAACCGGCAATGAATAGTAAGTGGATATCAGATTTTCATTATACAAGGTTGGGGAGATAATAATACAAAATCATTCTTGGGGGTCACTTCAGAAAAAAATGTTACAGGGATTTTCGTAACTATTTCACCCACTCTATATGCTCCCAGAGTTTGACCACCTATTTTAGAATCACCTTGTATATACTCACGTTGTACTTCAATAACACATTTTATTTCCTGATATCAACAGGAAATGTGGTTTATTTGGAATTTTTTCATATTTTGGTGGAGTAAACAATCACACCAGCTGACGGTCAATCTGAATACAAATTACAGAACTCAAAATGCTAATACGAAATGTCAAATAAAAGTCAAATGTCAAAAAAATTTGCAAGAAACTCGAGAAACCAAACTATTGTTTCCTTCCTGAATATGGAAAAATTCCAAATAAACCATTCTTCTTGTTGATTTAACGAAACAAAATGTGTTATCGAATTACAACGTGAGTATATAAAGTGTCCATGATGAAAAAAGTAGGAAAAGTTGTTGTAAATGAATATCCCAGATGGGTTGCGAAGAAAGGTAAAAATTCGCACTTTTTCATAAAATATCTCGATAAATAGCGGTTTGTTCACATTTTCATTGTGAAATTAGTGTTTTTCAAACGAAAATATGGAAATACCAAAAAAAATCAGCGCATGATAAGTGCAGTTTTACCAGAAAATTTAACCGTTCTTGAGTTATAGCGATGCAAAACAATGTTTGTTTGTTAATTTCAACATCCTGTATCTCGAGATCTGAGCACTTGATATGTTTATGCCTTAGTCGTTATATTGAATCATAAGGGCTATATCATACCTGTTGAGCGTTATCGTTGGAATTTCGCAATACCCTGTATATACTCAGATACTATTTTTTTCTCAATAGTGCCTAGTGATACCTATATACAACTGAAAATTGGTGATTCTGGAAAAGGGTTGGTTGGCTTCCCAAAATATTGGAATCCCTTACCACTTCACAATGTTATTCACTTCCTTTATATACCAAAATATGCTTTGTAAAGAACATATCACAATGGATTCCTTCTCTAGAGATTTCATTTCGATCATCAAACCCAGGAATTATAATACGCCCCTTGTTAATCCGGCAAGTTTTCCCCTTTTCTGCAATTCGTAATGACATATTTACCCCTAAAATCGTGAGAATCACAGCGAGACTTTTTTTAACGTTTTTTTGCTTGTAAACACCTACTGGGAAAATTATACTCGGAGTTTTGTTAGATCTTAATCACCACACGTTAAATTCGGTTCTATGAAGAAGCCCAGCTAGGAGAAAAAACGGTTGATTAAGACATTTTTGGGGTGTTTTGATGGCGCTTTGGTAATATCGTGAAACGGGCTTCCTCTATCACTAATAAATATCTCGATGATTTCTAGAGTAGAAATAGGTATAATTGAATTATATGTGCGTCGGAGCTCGATTGCTCGAGTTCTATATATGATAGCTAGAAACTCGATTCAAAAACGAATGTCAATGCGAGACAGCAAAGTCCGTATCTAGATATATAATATAAATAATTGCCGCATATACAGGTGGCATCGGAAAACATCTAGAGGGTCACGATCACTTTTTTCAAATGGAATGCCCTATATATATATTATTAGTACTTTTATTGAAGCATTTCTGTGACCTCTATTCACTCCTACAATATTGTAAACTATTTCTTGATCATTTCAAAGTTATTTATTATTTTGGTCGAAATAATGTCATCTGCAGATCCATACCGACAAAATCACTGTAATCACAATTATGAAGTTTGGGAGATGATAATCATAATATCATTTGATGGAAAGATGCGTGATATTTCTGTGGAATTGTCATGCCCTCAAATTATATAGGGTGGCTAAAAATTATTTTTCAATTCGAAACTTTTGGAAGTGATTTCTCGAGTTTTTCAAATGGAACACCCCATATATTTTTACGACATTTGGTGTAAAATCGAAACACGAGCATTTTTTAACTCGACATCCATATTGCAAATTCCAGGTTGGCCATTTTCATCGATACACATTCTCATCTGTAATTGAAACATCAAAAGTCCAATCAATAAATCATGATTATCCTGTTATTATGACACCAAGTGACAAATCTGTTGGCAGTTGAGTTTATTTTACTTTCTAGTTCTACGGAACTGTCTGCTGCCTCCGGAATTGATGTGTCATCGGCAAATAGTACTAAACATCCCGCATCTATGAATTTTGAAATATCATTGATGAAAGATGAAGAGATCAAGGGCCCTAAACCGACCCTTGTGGGACACCAAGGTCGACATAAAAAAATTGAGATGTAGTTTGTTCTATCTGAACAATTATTTTCCTATATCGCGGGATATATGATATTATCCAAGATAAAAATACTCCGCTTACGCCCAAAACATGGAGTTTTTCCTGTAGAATATTGAACTTATCAGTATCAGTGGACTAATATTCCAAATTCCAAGTGAAATGACTATGAAATTTTCAAATCACTTCATTTATACCGGGTGTCATAGAGTTTTTGGCCAGCAGATATCTGGTTATCATATATAACATACAAAAAATATTCAAAAAATTGTGGAATATAAGTATATAATAGCGGAAGTTCTCCGAAACCGCATCACCCTTATGTCAAACAATCGACCAGAAACCACCCTTTACTTTGGTTTTTCAAATTGTCCTTCATATGTTTTTTTCGGTTCGTCTTATGGTATTCAGCAAGAGATTCATCGTCGGAAATTTCGGATAATGTCGATGATTTTTATGAAAAGCTATCAATTTTTCCTCAAATGATTGTTTGAAATGACTGTTATCACTTATTACACTTACTTATATAGGCGCTTATTCAGACTCTGATTTCAATATAGGCAATAACTGATGGATGTAACAGTATAACAAGTCTGCAAATTCTTAATAATTTTGACTATAACGCTAAATCGATCGTGATGTTTAGTCGAATTGCGAATGAAGATGAACCGAAAAAACATGGAGGTGCAATTTGAAAAACCAAAGTAAAGGGTGGTCTCTATACCGGGTGTCAACGAATCTATTAGACAAGTCATAACTTCTAGACCATTGAGTGTATCAAAATTAGATTTGGTATAGGTAGATGATATGTGAAGAGGAGAGTTTTCACATATTTTTCACTTCCCGGTCACTTCCGGTTTCACCGGAAATAGCTCCGGTTCTAAATTTTTAAATGGAACACCCTGTATATTGTAACATTCTTGGATTTCTGAGACAATTCTAGATCAGAATGTGACATTTTCGAAAGTTTTTATGCCTACTCAATTTTTTCGGAGTCACTTTTTTGAAATTACATCTACACTGAAAAAAAAAAATTGAGTGAAATTTCACTCAAGGTCCACGCAATAATGAGTCAATTTCGGTCCACGCCCGATTGAGTTGAAATTTCACCCTACTTGACTGTGTAAAATGGTAATTCATGAACCGATTCCATCAAATTTGTTATAAACATTCTCATTGTTATGAGAACTTGATGAAATATCTAGTTTGAGTTGAGAATTCATTCAAAAATTTCAATCAGTAAATTCACTCACAACCACATATTCATTCACTCAGAGGAATTTTCTACAGTGTAGGTGGCCATGATGATCGGAATTAAACTAATATAAGGACCTCAGGTGATATCAGAAAATTAAAATCGCGAAGTTTTACTGACAAGTATGATTGATATGAATAAGACAAGTTGGCAAAATTACATTTTCGTGTCTAACTATTATTTTTCAAATGGCGACCATTTTTTGACAAGCACTTTCCGAAAAAAGGATATTTTGAGGAATTTAACGATACTAATTTATTTGCGATTGGATTACAAATAAAAACATGAATTGAATATTACTGACGAAAATACTTCATAATAATATATATACTTTTGTCAAGTGTGCCATGGATGATAATTTATTCACTTGTATACAAGTGAATAAATGCTTATATATAAGCACTTCCCGAAAAAAGGATGTTTTGACGGATCAAACGATACTAATTTATTTGCGATTGGATCAACAAATTTAACAAAATCAACAATTACTTCAGCGATGCACTTGATTTTTTTTCAATTTCCTAATTTCTTAAAATTTTCACTATAGTAAATTTTCAAAGTTCATTCCTCATCCAATCGCAAATAAATTAGTATCGTTAGATTCGTCAAAATATTCATTTTTCGGAAAGTGCTTGTCAAAAAATGGTCGCCGTTTGAAAAATAATAGTTAGACACGAAAATGTAATTTTGCCAACTTGTCTTATCCATACCTATCATACATGTCACTAAACCTTCGCGATTGTAATTGTCTGATATCACCTGAGGTCCTTAGATTAGTTTACTTCCGATCATATCCACCTATATGTAATTTCAAAAGTGACTCTGAAAAAATTAAGTAGGCATAAAAACTTTCGAAAACGTCACATTCTGATCTAGAATTGTCTCAGAAATCCAAAAATGTTACAATATAAAGGGTGTTCCATTTAAAAATTTAGAACCGAAGCCATTTCCGGTGAAACCGGAAGTGACCGGGAAGTGACAAATATGTGAAAACTCTCCTCTCTACATACCATTTCCCTATACCAAATCTCATTTTGATACACCTAATGGTCTAGAAGTTATGATTCGTAATAGATTCGTTGACACCCGGTATAGTAGTTTGTTTGGCACAAGGATGATTTGGAGAGAACTTTTGCTCCCATGAGTTCCACATAAGTGTTTTGATTTTTTTTTTGTATGTCACCTGGTATTCTGAAGCATATCGATATCATAAAACCTATACCTATACTTTCCAAGAAAGTCTCCTGATTTTGATAGATAATGTATAGTGATCCTAAACAAAACCAAAGTTGAATAGACCAATAAAGATTGACCCATCGTTTCTCATTCACCTCGTACATAAAACAAAAGGTATTTTGTGCCCCGAAAATTCCGGAATTAAGGATGCATGCGTCTGCCGAGGTACAACAAAGGGCCAATATGCGGTCGAAACAGATAATCGCCCGGTAGGACGCTATAACACCCCTACAAAGGGATGAAAATCGAAAGTCCAGCCCCCGGTTGTTGGCTGTTGAACTCACGGAGAATTTTGCTAATACGGGGGTGGTCAGGGTAGACGGCAGGTAGAATCAACCCTCATTTAAATCAAGGTGACGTTTCTTTCGCACTAAAAACCAGAGGCGTCCAAAGAAAAGTCAACGATGGGGTTACTCTATATATAAAACATAACAATGAATGACCTAAACTGGATAATGAATAATACCTATATCAAAATACTCAAACTTGGTTTACTTGCAACACGGAAAAAAAGGATTTGTTGCATCAACAAATTATTTATGCTTGAGTTGTTTTTGTTGGACTGAGCAAATTTTTGTTGAATCAACCAGATACATGATTATTCCATGGAAGCAGCTTGTTCAAATCAAGAATGTAGTCTTATTGAATCAACAGTATAATATCAATTCCATCAACAAAATATATGGTTTCTTCAAAAACAAATTATGTCGATCCAAAATGATGTCGATGTTGATTCAACTATAAACATTTCGTTGATTTGATCAAACAATGATCATTTTGATAAGATATATCTTTGAAACAACATACAAGTTGTCTTATTCCGATGTATCCATGAACTCGTTTCGAATGGATCATTTGCTTGAATAGAGCAACGAAATATGTAATATCAATGAAATATTTTGTTCATTCTACATCAACTCAAATTTTCGCCTCTAGATGGCGATCATTTCGCCTCGTCTATGCCTGCCTCGAGCTCATTATATACGTGAAGCCTGATTCTTCGTGTTTGAAATATCAGCTGGATAAGTCGAACTTAGAATGATTAGCAATCCGAAATAGTTTTCCATCAGCTAAAGAGAAGTAAAGACTAAAGATCTATGCTAGGAGTCGACTAGTTTCCTAGTTTTGTTTATTCTATTGATGTAAAATTTCAAAAATTCCCGAATATTGAATTTGGTTCAACAAAACAATTTGTCGAATGGATATATAGTTTCTCTTGAATCAACAAAATATTTCATTGAATTAACCAAATATTTAATTGAATCAACCAACTATTTCATTGAATCAACCAAATATTTCTTTGAATCAACCAAATATTTCGTTGAATCAACTAAATATTTGATTGAATCAATATCTTGTTATTTTGAATCAAACAAAATGTTTGTTTGAGTCAATTCAATATCTCCTCATGAACAATTCATGGATGTGCTTGATTGAAGAAGATCCAGAGTTCATGCAAGACATATTTATTTGATTCAAACTTCAAATTCGCTCTGAAACAAGATATAGATTTACTCATTTCAAGATTATATTTTGTCGTGCATATATGACACATTTATTTGCTCCATTCAATTAAATTTTGCTTGATTCAACAATTCCTTTTTTTCCGTGAACAAACTTGAGATTAACTTACATAAAAATCAATCTATCCTGGTTTCTTCGAAATCAAATATAAGGCGATAGTGATAGTGTGAAATTACTTGGCGTGCAACTAGACGATAGGCTCAACTGGGCTCCTCATATATCGAATCACTAGCGAAGAAACTATCTTTCACCATTTTGATCCGACGTTTAAGGAATATTGTCAGTTCACATGTTCTCAGATCTTGATATATCGAAGACTGGAACCTTTGGCACGATAATACACTACACTGTTTTACCACTAACCAAACCGATTTTTCAACGCCTCGACACGTGTTTCGCTAACTATGTTAGCGTCTTCAGGAGAAGATTAAAACTGTTTTAATCTTCTCCTGAAGATGCTAACATAGTTAGCGAAACACGTGTCGAGGCGTTGAAAAATCGGTTTGGTTAGTGGTAAAACAGTGTATAGTGTTCTCAGATCTTGTTACTATGGGTTATTCCATAGTAATTTGTCTCACGTTATTTTAATATGGGGTGACTCCTGTCATTCTCATAAAGTTTTCATGTTGCAAAAAAGAGTTATTAGAGTAATGACAGGAGTGCATTTTCGCGAGCACTGTCGCCCTCTTTTTGTGAGTTTCCAAATCATGTCACTTCCTACACTTTTTATTTATAAATCTTTACTCGAAATCCATAATACTAAAAACAATTATACGGTTCAATCCGAATTACATACCCTTATTCCAGTCGCAATGGCAACTTGATTATAATATACCTATAAGCTCATGTTACAGATGCCAAAAAGGAACTCTTTGAATCTGCACCTCTACAACAAGATATATTTTGAAAGTTCAAAGAGTGCGGCAGCGCGGTCCGACATTCGTTTGATGATCTGTTCAACTGACTTTGCATAAACTTTACCTTCACTGAAAAACCGCTTTTATAGGATCAAAGAGTATCTTGATCTGAGCATGGATGAACTCGAAACTTCTATTTTGTAAAGTACTATTTCATCAGACGATCAAGTAATTCAATGTTATTAGTATAGAAATGTCCTTTGTAGGTTGATCGAGGGGGTGAAATATTCATTTCTTCAAAACGATCCACGCAATTGAAAGAAACAAAATGCATGCACCACAACAAAAACTACCATTAATTACTGTGAAAATACGTCAATATGTCATTCACTGCCCTGATCGATTCGTTGTGAAGGTTCAATGAAGCTTAGTAAAGAACAGAATTATATTAATAACTTGACATTTAATTATTTGACATTTTTTCTAACAACTCCTGTCTAGGGTACTGGGTGATCTAAGTCAGGATTTTCAACAATTACAAAGTACATTCCCGGCATATCTGAAGAAATAAAACGTGTGGTGATAAAATTCGAACGAATAATCCGAAAAACGATTAAGAATCATCGAAGAGTTATTGTAATATACAATATAGGAAAAGTTATACCTTATTTTTGATTGTAGATAAAGTATTATACAACAAATGAAACAAAGATACCTTTCTTACGGTAAGGGGTAAGGGGAAAGGGTGAAACAATATAAGAACAATAAGTATATAAGAAATGGCCATAAGGAAAAATTACTCACGAAACTTCTAATTAAAACATTTCTCATAGCATCTTACTAACATGTTGACAGTATCTTCTGTTAGAAAAATTATGTTTCTATAACACATACCTCGAAAACACTATAAAACCTTCTTTATAAGTATTTTTCCGTATCTGATATCATTATGACTTCATTGTGTTATTATTTCACAAAATCTTATCTCCCATGGAATGTCAAATTTCGAGCAATGACAGCTCTGTCTAGTAGAAGACAGCATTACTCAAGAGAGAATCAGATGTCTACAAGCCGAAGGAATTACAATTTTCGCTGTTATCTGTTACAGCCATAGAAAAAGTACTTATAGCGTATAACTCGCATGAAATGCTAAATGACTAGCATTCCGTGCTCCTTAATCAATATATAGATATAGTATTTTCATAGCAGCTAGGGTAAATTCTCCTTCAGTTTGACGTGGTCTTTATGGCACCTCCATGTCATCTTCTCTACGCCTATGGCTTGTCCTTAATCAATATATAGATATAGTATTTTCATAGCAGCTAGGGTAAATTCTCCTTCAGTTTGACGTGGTCTTTATGGCACCTCCATGTCATCTTCTCTACGCCTATGGCTTGTCTTCAGTAGTTATTTGTGTAGAGGTTTTATCTGTTCCTAACCGTTTTTTAGTCAAATAGGTATTGAAATGTTCTGAATTTTATTCCTTCAGAGATCAATATCTCAAATAGTATATGACTCGAAGGAGACAGCTGTATCAATAAATCTTGTACAACATGACCGTTCTTCTATAATAATCAGCGTTGCATTTTTTACTTCAACATACATATACATTGAACTGCTTTGGAAAGTTTTGCCAAGTTGTGGAAACGTAGATATATACTCTTACATGGAATTTTTCAATCTGAAATGCAGTCAGCTGGAGACTATGGCGTCAGCTGCTGGAAACGGCTGAAATTTAAACATTTGTTTCGTGTATTAATTCTTGGATGTTCGTGTGCCCAATGTTTTCATTTCAGTGTTGAGGAAGATTCTTGCCAAATGTAGTTTGATAAATCAATCACATACTTTCATATCAATAAAACTGATGCTCAATAAATGCGGAATTCCACAAAACTCTTGATAACACTACATGCATTGGCTAACACAATAAAGTTTCTTCAAAGAAAATTTAGTTTAATTATATGATTGTCATCTAAACTATATGATTTTCCTTCAATATATTATGGTTAGCGTACTGTAAAATGGGAGACAAATTCACTTTCATTTTTTTATTAACGTGGTGATTTAGGGACGCAAAGCAACACTTTATGTGTACAAAATTTCCTTATATGCATTCAACCTATAAAGGATCATAAATGGTAAAAGAAATATTTACTGCTCCAAGTTACCCCTGGGTTGGGATGGGACTGTACCAGTTTTACACTGAAAATGCAACTATACTCACAGTTTGCTTATGCGGGACAGCAGAAAAATAAAAATAATAGACCAGCACACATCTTGAGTTGACATTTTTTGCTCACAGAATTATCTATGAATGAAGTGAAGACCAAGAAGAACAAAGAGGGCTGTCCCAAGGTACCCAAAATCATGAGTTTTTTCAGAAAAATATTCGAGAATCTAAAAAAAAATTGTAAAAGCAAGCAACAACATTAGCAGTATTTATAAAACATTCAAAACTAACTAAATATGTATTTGGACTTTGGACCTTTTGACTATGCCTCTTATATTGCCTTGGGTTCTCATCACTACTTATATATACCAAGAGACCTCTTTCAGTAAGGACGAAGCAACATAAGTACAATATAAAGAAAAGACTCATCTACAAATCGAAACTAACTGAACATATCCTCACTGAAGATGGACAACATAATAATATGGCAGAGTCGAATAATATTAAAATCATTGGAAAAGAAGATAACAATCAGAAGAGAAGAATCAAGGAATCTGCCTGCATTCTTCTGAACGGAGACAATAGCATTTCTTCCTGTTCAGTTGATATAGATAGAACATGGTATTCACTATTGAAATCTGAAAATGAAAATGGTACATTCGAGATTAATTAATGAAAACATCCTGTAACTAATTTGATTGCCAACGTCACCAATAGTCACTGAAAACTGAGAAGTATCAAGAAAAATACGAAATTGCCATACAAAAATCCATTTTTTTATGTTGAAAACGGGAGCAGATTTGTTTCCGAATTTGTCCCTACTACACGTATATCGAAATAATATTGATATTTTTGTTTTATATAGGGACGAGGAGAGAAAATCCCAAATAATCTGGAATAATGAATGTACCACCTCCTCGATTAACCTACATACAGTATTTAAGCTTTACTCAATACAAAAGGACAAGATCCACTTTTTCAATTATCAGTATATTCCTGATTTATCAAATTGAGAAATTTTATCTGTATTATCTTTGATTTATTGATGAATGGAAACAGAAAAATTATACCATATATTTTATTTCGACGAGTGCTTCATATAATCAAGATTAACTTAAAGGTAAGTTTGTTTTCATCTTGAGATTGATTCACTTTGACAGCGCCATGGAAAAGAATGAATACTTCAATCCGCAGGTAAAAATTCGTTATTGATTATGTAAATAGGTACGACACCCTAAAATAAAATGCACAAAAATTCACCGATTTATCTTCTCTTGCATGGGAAAACATCAAGTTCGTCCTTTACTGATGGGAAGATATAATATTCATTCTGCCTATTCACAATGAACATTATGCTAATACCCTCGACAGTAAGCATTATCTTTTTTGGGATTTATACATTTCTTTGGATTTTCGACACATGCATAAAAATGGCACCCTTTCAAGCAACAATAAATTATTCAACTTAACAAACATTAACAAAAAAAATTGCATGTATACTCAATGTGTAATTCTTTGAAAAGAATCTGTTCTAATTATATAGCATATACGTATATTAATAGCATATTTTTTCCACCAAAAGCTATGAAACCTATACAATTATTTACTCCTTTTCGAGGCGTAACGTGAGTTTTTACTACGAAGGTAGTTTCCGTTATACAGGGTTATGATAAAGTAATGCACAAAATTCATGAAACGTTACAACAATCACTTTTGAAATAAATGCAAAAACACGTCAAACTGTTTTTTTTATTCCGCATCTTTTGACATAAGTTACAAAAATAACACGTCAAAGTTGTCAAAGTTATGACGTGTTCAATTAGACCTATACAATGTGTTTGAAATCACCTCAGCAACCACCCGTCACCACACCGATACCCATAGACGTTGTCCCAGAACACCCTGTAGAGGTACTCTAGACCTGCCCACGTGACCTACGAGTACCAGCCGCCATCTTAACCGGCCCTACGGTTACGTAATGCGAGTCACGTGTCGGCGGCCTGCCGATAATGACTACAACCCTAAGCGACAACCCTTTGACGAGACGAAGTCTTGAATGGGACGCGTGTATATATAGGGATATAGGGACCATTCACCTCCGGTCGGGCTGCATCTTAGGTATATAACTGTGGTAAGGTGGTACCCCGACTTCTAATAACCCAGGGTGACAATAATTCGAAATAGGTATTCGATATAAACCCTTCTATAGTCATATAGTACCTATACTTTCGTTGTATTGTTGTGCCTGCCTTCTGGTAATGTTTGCAGGGGTGGGTAACAGGGGCGCGCCTAGACACTTCGCCGCCCGTGTGCAATATGTTCTGGGCCGCCCTCGAAAAAAATTCAAATGAAACGAATTTTGAAAACTGACATATTTTGGAAACTGAAAAGTAACAAATAATATATCAAACTCGTTTCAAGATGTCTCAAGAGATGATTTCATTCACGGAACATAACATAATATAAATAAACATAAGTAACATAACAAATAATATACGAATTGGAAAATTCATATGAAATTAACATTATTTCATTAACATATGAGTTTCAGGTAATACTTTGAGAAAAACACATGGAGGGGCGATAATATCACAGTGAAAATCATAGAGAAAAATCATTTTTCTCGCTTTCTGCTGAGGAAATTCTTCGATGAGCATGTCATCATCGATTGTTTCTAATAATTCAGATTCGAAGGATATTGAAGCAAGGTCCAGGCTCATTTTAGACCTCAAATAGTTTTTTATTATCTCCAACTTAGAAAATGACCTTTCTCCATTAGCAACTGACACCGGTAAACTTAATAAAATGTATATACTGTGAAATTTGTTGTGGATGATTTTCTATTTTTCAAGATAAATCACTTTCAATGATTTCAACTCATTGAATAAATCTGTCCCGTCTATATCTGCTTCCTTGTGATTTTCATCTGTTAACTTTTCTTGCAAATTTTCATAACTTTCGAGTAAACTTGTTTCATCAAAGTCCTTACCAAAAGCTAACTAGAGAAATCCAGAACATCCATTATAATCTTTGAGAGACTCGAATCTCTCATCGAGAGAACATGTTATTTGGTCGGTGATGGCATAAAAAAAATATCTTGAATTTGCGTGCTGTTGGTAGTCAGTCTGATAATCATCATTTCGCTCGTGCATAATCAAACAATTTTGGTCTCTCTCTCCTTCTAGACGTTTCTGGAAAGTATGTTTCAGAATCTGAATTATCAGCTATTGTCCGAGAATTTTTTCAAAATTTTTGAATAGTTTTCATCGGATCTGCAGCAAAAAAAATCTCAAATTATTCAATTGATCAAGACATACTTCAATATTGAGTGTAGAACATGGAAAGAATTTCCTACAGATGTTGATTTTTAACAAAATATTATGATGCCATATCATTTATTGATTTTGCTAGCCATTGAGAATACTTTGTGTTTAGTCGACAAATCGAAACTATCATCTTGAGATACTTTCCACAAGTGCATTGAAAATGTTCTTATTCTGATGCCGAAAAGGTTTTCGTACGCGATATCGCACAAACAAAATTTTCATACAATTGAATGTAGTCCAATGGCTAAAAAATGCAATTCTTTCATTACTCAGCTAATGCCAAAGATTACTGAAATAGTTTATCTTCTGTAGTTTATGCTAATGCGAAGCGATGGTAGTATATCGCGAAAAATCGTGCCGCTATCGTCCTGTGGGCCACCAGCGTAAGAAAGGTTGTTTGTTTTCTTATTTTTTCTTCTATTAAGTGTTGTTAATTTAGTGAATGGGATTGAAATTTTATTACAAGGATTTTTATAGTCTACAGAGTAATATTATGTTCAAAATAACGAAGTATTATTTAGTATCTCGTGATTGGCCGCCCCTGAGGGTGGCCGCCCGTGTGCGGTGCACGCAGTTGCCACTGTATAGGCGCGTCCCTGGTGGGTAAGACACTTCAAGAACTTTTTCTACTGTCGTAGATGAGTGAGAAAACCTTGTGAAACTATAAACATTGGGATCATTATGAAAACATAACACGTATAACGAATATTCCCTTAGATATACCGGGTGTCGCAGGAGACATGTATAACAGACTGTTGTTTTTTTATTTGGAGAGATAAAAATTTGAAATTTATACAAGGATTATATTAACAATGATGAAGCTTCCTTTGAACCCCATGAAAAATTTCTTCAAACACCTGTTTGATCAGAAACTTTTTTTTTCAAATGGCACCCTGTATATTTCTGTAGCCTATCTTATTCGCCTTAAAATTCTCTATTCAACTATGTATCACAATTTGATATTCGTTCATCAATTGGCTGTTAAATTGCATTTTATTGAAATACATGAAGTTGGCTGTGACCCGAATGTCTGGCACCACCATCCCCACCAAGCCCACCATATCTATGCTCGGTATTTCCATCAGCAACACTCTTTCATGGAATAATCATGTCAGATCCATCGCAAAAGCTGCTTCACAAAAACTCGGATACTTGTTCCGAGTGAAAAGCTACTTTACACACCAACAGCTTCTCATGATCTACAAAGCGCAGATACGGCCTGTTCTAGAATACTGTTCCCACATATGGGGTTCAGCACCAAAACATACGCAGATGCTGTTAGATTCCATCCAGAGAAGAGCCATTCGCCTAGTGGGTGACGCCACACTCTCTCACTCTTTGACATCATTGGAACACCGTAGAAAGGTCGGCGACCTTTCACTTTTTTATCGATACTTCCACGGGAAATGTTCTTCAGAAATCTCTGCTATCATCCCTTCACTAGCAATACCAATCAGACGAACTAGACAAGCCCAGTCAGCACATCCTTTCGTTGTCAACCTCGAAAAATGTCGAACGACAGCACTTTATCAAAACTCCTTCATCCATAGAACGGCTAGGCTCTGGAATTCATTGCCTGAGGAAGTATTCCCAACAACATATAATCTCCAGAAGTTCAAAAAAAATTCCAATACCTACCTCCTGTCGCTATCCTCCCTATAGGAACGCACGATGATCTTCGAACATTATAGGGATTTCCTTTCGTGCGCTCCAAGCGATAAAAAAAATACAATGACATTATGATGCTTGATAGGCTTAGGAATCCAAAGATCGTTACTTAGACCTTAGCCTTAGACGAATTTATCAGAATATTTTCCATACCCTAAACAGCCCCAGAAAATTGCCAATAATTTCATTGAGTTTAAAAAAATCATCAGAGAAATACTTACGATAATATTGAGAAAACTATAAGATAGAAATTCAGTTTTTTTTTCATTTGGCTACTTGTGAAGGAACTCTTTGTCTTTCATTTTTGCCATATAGCCATAATATGATCATCCATCAACTATCAAAATGTCATTGTATTCGGGCCTCAGCCAAGTTCATGTACTACAATAAAATGCAATTTAACAGCCAATTAATGAACAACTATCAAATTGTGATACATAGTTGAATAGATAATTTTAAGGCAGATAATACGAAAAAAACCGTTATTTGAAGGAATCAATCGAAATGGTTGACACTTCAACATGATGCCACTGCTTCTTCCCTATACTGGTACTGGTACTGGTACTGGTGGGGGACGTTTCCACGTCAGCAACTAGTCCCCAATGGGACCTTTTTGCCAACCCCAAGTGTTTTCAATGACTGATGTGGTTCGCTCAAGAGAGCTGGCTAACATCCTTTTCAGGCACCGCCCATCAGCTCTCTTTTCAGAGTTTTTCAGCTGTGTTTTGTAGGCTAGTAATGTACTTACTACCATATGCGCAGTGGCAGGCCTGCTAACTATCATCGTTAACCCCCGAGACCGAGGTCTACTTAAGCAGCTGGCCCGCTCTCACGCTCAGCTGGTAGTTTTCCACACCCACCTACATACACCGTCCTACTTCTTCTCTGATGCTCACAACCACATCATCATATCTTTCTGCGTGTTCTGTGTAGGCTTTGTTACTAACTCCATGCGCCACTTTAGGAGCAGCACTGTTAATTGGAACGCAACAGCGAATCGTGCAGGACTATCCCCAGCCGATGCTCCGAAACTTTACAATATTTAATTCGTAAATAAAATATTGAAAAAAGTTCCTTGCCCGTGCTGGAAATCGAACCCACGACCTTGCGGTCGTGAGACGGACCTTCTTCTTCCCTATAAGTTGATGGTGTTTTCAAAGTTGTAATTCGACGTTTCGTCTTCCAGAAATCATCATCAACTTTTTTTTAATACATATACCTGGATTTTTTATTTCATTTTTTCAAATCTCTGGATATCCCGAAAGCCATGAGCTATTAGGAATTCTTATTCGGATCATTACATTTTCTGTCTTTTTTTCAATACTCAGTACGAAACTGTGAACGGAACATTCAAAAATAAAAATTTTCGATAGCTCATAGTTTTCCTGATATCCAGAGGCGTGGAAAAATGAATAAAAAATCCAGGTCCAAAGAATCAGTTGGTGATGGTCTCTGGAAGACGAAACGTCGAGTTTCAGATTTGAAAACGAAAACTTGTAGAGAACTCGATATATATTAGTTCAAATCTCTCGACTGTAATGTAACACTTACCACCTTGGTATATTATGATATACTATTATCGCAACTATATTCTAGTCTCTATACCTTCCAACTCAAAGATTCGACTGGACTGGATTTTTTGTGAATACGTCTATTTTGATGTTCTACATTATGTTTGAAAGAGTGCCTCATCTTTGAAAACACCCCGAATATAGCACTTATTCATTCAGTTTTTTGTACATCTGAATATCAATTCGACGCATTTTGAGTGTTTCCGAAATTGAAGCAATAAAATGAATTGGATAGAATACGAAATATCTAAACGAAATGAAAGAATACATTTTTGTCGAAATAGATATTGAGCTTCAATGTTTGCCTGAAACTTATGTAAATCATTGATCAGAAGTTGATAGCCCAACCCAAGCGTTTGCTTTCGACGAGATCACAAGCACCGGAAGTAGTAAACATTTTCACAATGTTGCCGGAGGATTAGGTCTCATGTAACACCTCATTTTATTTATTGCCCCACTTTCGGAAACCCCCAGGTATATTGTATTTGATCAATCACTTTGTGAATTCATATTTGTAACCTTATAGATCTAAAAACTTTATAGATATTGTATAAAGATAAAGCACGGTTTGTCTAAGTAAACTTCTCCCTAAACATTATTTTCAATTTAAAATTCCATATTCCCTTGTCTGTGGGGACATTATCAAGATGGGATAAAATTTCTTGGCGCTTCCAGAAACAATAAAAGCAAGTTTGCTGTATAGTTCCATAAAATTCCGTAAATAATTTACTCGGGAAGATAATTGCTTTCAACTCATCCAGTGATAACTTACTCGTGTTCAGTGGCATATCAACAAGATTTTGCTATGACGAGTCTATAATTTTCTTGAATCCTCTATGGAAATTCTGTGAAAATTAGAATATGGACATTTCCGACGAATAAATATAGATGAGCCATTATAACACGAGTTACTAATTCTAATATTCGTAAGCTATGTCAGGTGTCCCAGAGATTATATATGAAATTTCGAACTTTTTTCCTGTCACAGAAAAAAACTATTGAAATACCATATTAACAAATACGAAGAGTGAGGTTGTGTTTCAATGTTTTATAGGTCGCGTGCACGATGACCGACCCTGGAGGCAAAATATTGAAACACAACCTCACTCTTCTGTGAATTATTGAAACACAACCTCACTCTTCTGTGAATTATTGAAACACAACCTCACTTTTCCATTTGTTTACAGAGGAATCAATAGGTTGAAATAGTTTTTCACAATATTTTGGCATACGAATCGTGTTTCTTGCGTTATTCATTAATTCAAGCATGCCATCGCATTGTGTTGTTGTACAATGCACAAAAAATGCAGCAAGAGACTAGGGAATATGATTTTTCAGGTAAATAGTAATCTCACATAGTTATCATTATGAAATGTTGTCATTCCTTATTAAAATTCCTTCTGCCTTCTGCCACTTCTGCAATACAAGCTAATACTGCTGATAGATTGAAAATGTCTACAACACACACGATCGTCAGCATGTCAGACCAGTTCTCCCGATTGATTGCATGAATCCAATCTTCTTGCATTATTCTAGAAATTTCAGGTATATTTCTGTTAGCTCCTATTGCAGAAGGAATTCCGATGAGAAATCAGAGAAATAACCAAATTTCAAAAATGGAAACTATATGTGAGTGACTATAGTAGGTACTTACTTTTGAATCATAATGTACCATCCAGATTCCTTCATCTTATTCTGCTGCAGTTCTTGTGCATTTTACCACAGCACAATGTGATGGCATGAGCGAATTGATGAATAGCGGAAGAATACGATTCATATGCCAAAATAATTGTGGAAAACTATTTCGATCACTTGTAAACAAAGTGACGTTGTGTTTCAATGTTTTGCCTCCAGTGTCGGTCATCTGACAGATCTTGCACGCAACCAATATAGGTCGCGTGCACGATGACCGACCCTGGAGGCAAAATATTGAAACACATCCTCATTCTTCTGTGAATTATTAAAACACAACTTCACTTTTGTATTTGGTTACAGAGGAATCAATGGATTGAAATAGTTTTTCACAATATTTTGGCATACGAATCGTGTTTTTTGCGCTATTCATTAATTCAAGCATGCCTTCGCATTGTGCTGTTGTACAATGCACAAAAAATGCAGCAAGAGACTAGGGAATATGATTTTTCAGGTGAATAGTAATCTCACATAGTTATCATTATGAAATGTTGTCATTCCTTATTAAAATTCCTTCTGCCTTCTGCCACTTCTGCAATACAAGCTAATACTGCTAATAGATTGAAAATGTCTACAACACACACGATCGTCAGCATGTCAGACCAGTCCTCGCGATTGATTGCATGAATCCGATCTTCTTGCATTATTCTAGAAATTTCAGGTATATTTCTATTAGCTCTTATTGCAGAAGGAAATCCGATGAGAAATTAGAGAAATAACCAAATTTCAAAAATGTAAACTATATGTGAGTGACTATAGTAGGTACTTACTTTTAAATCATAATGTACCATCCGAATTCGTTCATCTTCCGCTGCAGTTTTTCTGCATTTTACAACACCACAATGTGATGGCATGAGCGAATTGACGAATAGCGGAAAGATACGATTCATATGCCAAAATAATTGTGGAAAACTATTTCCATCACTTGTAAACAAATAAGAAAAGTGACGTTGTGTTTCAATGTTTTGCCTCCAGCGTCGGTCATCTGACAGTTCTTGCACGCAACCCATTCAAAAACTTATACACAACCTCAAATGGTATGTACATACGAACATACACAGTGATTTATTAAAAGTACATTTATTCCTTTCGATTTTTTTTCTCTGTAGTTGTTGAGATACACAGTTCAGATCGCTCTTCTGAATAGCGCCTTCTCATTCATCAATAAGTGTGTTTTACTTTCAATTTTAATTCGTAACATAACGTTTGTGGAGAATTTTCTCCTATTTTCCATTATTTATGGTCATGCTGACCAACTTATTTTTCGATAATCTCGGTATAACATGCTGGGGGCAAAATTCTCATTAGGAAGGACCTAAGTTGGAGGGAGTAATTATATCCACATTGCCATACGCGCCTGCCCCTAAAATGACGGTGTTGATTATGGAGGAGCGTTGCGCGAAAAACCAGTGGCGTAACTGATATACGAGGATGGATCATAGAAATTAACGACACCTGTGACTGGTATCTATAGTACGGAGTAAAACGAAATAGACGCTATCACTAGGTCACATTCATAATAATGACCCAAATGATCAGGAGATTGTTGATGTAGACGTTTCCAGAACATCCACCAGGGGGACGAGTAGTGAAAAGGACATTGGCCAGCACAGGGCCTCATCTCGTTTGTGTTCAACGTGTTCCAGACACCTTACCATCACAAGGCCATCATCGTATTTTTAACTGATGGTTACTTTGCATAGGGAAATCATCGGCCCATTACCAATACCCCAGCATCGTCACTATCCCAGACTTTCCTGCACTAGGCCGGACTTCTCCCGGTAGTTCAATGTTTGCTGGGCAGTGATGCAAAGAACATTGTCGCCATTGGATGGTGTTAGCGCTCTCATTGCAAAAAAAAATAGAGAAATCGAAGGAGCTGAAACATTCATCAGCTCGCATATTATTATGTGATGTGGAAAATATGATAGATGAATAAATGAACCGCATAACGGTTCTTCCTGAAAAATACTCGAAAACGGTATGCAGATTCATTATGATTATCAAGGTATCTTTTGTTAGTTCAACAATGTTATATTGCAGTGAAATCGATGATTGTCTCTCTGAGACTGACTGTCTGATAAAATTTGGATGATTTTACCTAGATTATAGAACACAAGCTCGCTCTCCTATTGCATGAACCTCAGGTTGGAATAATATCTTATAAACCCCGTTACTCAAAACTGTGATAAATTATTCGCCTTTTCGACTTTTCTCAGCCGACAGATACGCCTATGTCGTGAATCCGCATACAGAGTAGAAGGTCCAATATTCGCGAGTCTTAAGGCCCAAAATCCCGCGTCATCGCATTAAAATCAATACGGGACAGTATATATGCTATAATTCTGCAGTTCCCTATTTTCACGAAGCGGAGCTGGCTCTTAATTAGCTCCCTTATTCACACTTCCGAGGAGTTTTTCTTGAGAGGACGGAGCGTTAGATGAAGGAAATCACAGAAAAAACTGAAACATAGATATACTTATCAGAGAAAATCTTCGGAATTCTTATATTGATAACTTATACAGGGTGTCTGTTAAAGGTTGGGACATGGCTCGGTTGTGGACTCCTGGGATAGGCCAACTCACCTCTATATCCAAAATCGTCTCGTTCAATTGGTACAAGGCGTGAAGTTTTTTGGAAAAAAAATAATTTTGCTCATAAAGAGAGTAGACTGAGATCGATTTCCATAATTTTTGGCATGGCATAATCTGTGACTGTAAGTCACGTTTTGTGATGTTTCTCATCATCATCATCATCATGACCTGCGATCGTTGCAAACAACCATGTTGCCGTACAAATCTAGTGATAACTTTTCAGATGTCACACTGGAAACTTCCAGTTTTTTTTTAGAAAGATATCTATACCCTTCAGAAATATTTTTTGTATCGTGTAAATTTTTGATAAGTTCGAGGTTCATTTGCAAATAAATAATTTCTGATCTGAAGCATCTCATACATTTTTCAGAAACATAATCTGGTTGGGACATGGCTTGACTGTAGACTCTTGATATGAGCCTCCGAATGCGCAACTTTTTCCCCATTTAACTGACTTCGTATCTCCTATATACCGTTTTCGAGATCTCCATGCTGTTCAACCTTATCTTGGACAGACTGTATACCTAACTCAGCATTTCTTGTTTTCATGTATTAACCATCAAAATTCACCGTTATTCAATCAGTTCGAATTCAGGTATTCATTTCACCTATTATAGATGTGACCTAATTCAATGCGTTCACTGTGAGAAATTTACACAATACCCCAAAAAGCACGAAAACGGGCTTTAAATACGACACCTTAACGGTAGATTTGCCAAACCGTATTTTTAGGTAAAAAACTAAATAGGTCGCAAGGTAAAGAAACGTAAAACCTTCAAAAAATCCCATTTCCTGAGAACCGCTATACACCCCTCGACATAACAGAATTCCACAATGCAGCGTTTTTTGTGCATTCAACTTTGCATCTCTCCCCATTTTTTATGCGAATTAGGGGTTTCTGTATGCGAAAGGTGCGCTTTTTTACCCATATCTTAGCAAGGGATCGAAATAATTTTAAGTTTCGTGAGAAATGCTCATTTTTATATTCTTACATATTTATGGAAGATTGATTCACAAAAAGGTTATTCACTAACAGAAGGGTTTGAATTTTCAGGTTCTGCAAATCTTTCAAAAGTAATTTAATAATGTTCCCTTATTTTGACATTCAGGTATAGGATTGTATAAATAATTTTGCCAAAGTTGATTAAAATATTTAATTCAAATTTGAATATCGATTTAGTTGAATGATTAGGTAAGTATACGTAGTCACCGAAATTGTATCAATTCACTTAACTTAACATACATCTGAGTTCTTCAAATATGCAATTTGAAGCCAATATTAGAATGAAAATTGCTCAGTCTACAAGGATTTCTGAGGAATTTTAAGAATCAACTACCTCTCTCAGGGGGTGGATAGAATTTTTTCTAATGGTGACAACTGAATATCTAAACGAGATTTGAAGCAAAACTTCGAGCTTTGAATGAGGAATGCTCGTTTAGCAAGGATCCAAGGGTATATATATATATACTTATATAAACTATATAGTTTTTCACCAGACAATTTGAGGTGCGAATCTAGCTCCAGAAGATTTAAGAAAATGATCAAATCATTTGTTAAAAATATACCCCGAGCAGAAATAAGTAGACGTTTAGAAATTTAAACAGCTTCTCTGTTATATCCGCTGAACCATTAAACTCCTTCGTTTATTCATTTCAATTAGCTATTTCATCTTTCATTTTATTCATTACAATCACCTATCTATTTTTGTATTCAGTATTTCAACTCTTTATATTGATATAAATCATTCCCATATATTATTCTATATAAAATCAATGTTGCGTCACTGTATATATTCATGATATCTATTTATTTAATTATAATATATAAGTTGAATAGATAACTTATACTGTATTTCATGTCAAATTATGTATATTTATTTATAATCCTTACACACAGGCAGGCTATTCTGCCTCGTAAGATGTACTTTGTTTATTCACTATATCGAAATGTATAACTATACCTATCACAATACCACAATAGTATGTCAATTCATGTGAAATAAAGAGTGAATGAATATTATTATTATTATTATTATCATTATTAAACTAAAGGTGTACCCTTCTAATGGGTTGAATTGAAATTATTCCACCATATATACCTAGTGGAAACTATAAACTCATTCAATTAATATCATTAAGTATCAGATATGATTCAGAAATTCGAAACTTCATTGTGGTAAATGGAGATCATAGGAAAGTATGACATGATGATGTGAAGAAGCAGAAATAATAGTGAATGCAGAAATAAGGAAATATTACCAATAGCAGAAAGTAGAGAGTATAACAAAAGTGAAGAAGAACGGGAGAGATTGTGTGTATATATAGGTACAGAAGAGAGGAGATTTTCAAGTCATTGATGGTTAAAACAACGAGGACCAGTGAATTTGGCGCCCGAGCAGGGACCCAATTTAGGAATATTAAATAGGTGATAAATGTGAAGAATATTGATTTTGAGTCACTAAAAATACCTAATGATTGTACCCAAATCAGAAACTTGAAGGGTTTCGCTCTATAAAAAGTAGAAAGAGAAGGAAAGCTAAACAATCTCTTCTATTTCGCGATTCGCTTCCCTTTACAATTCCAACGCCGTGATCACGCATATTCAGATTTTGTTATCGTGATTCTATAGGGTCGCGCAGACGCGTATCACATTAGGTATGCACCAATGCCGAACTTGCACCCTTCGGCGAGATAGGGGTGGCATCATATATTTTATTTTAAAATGGATTGCCATTGGTGCTCTCGCGCTTTTTTGCGCCGTATGGATGATATGCTTTTCCGCGGCTCTGATGTTATATATAGGTATATACCTATACATATACAATCCGGACTCCGGTGCATGGAATATAAGTAAATTTATGTATATAGGAGTTTCCAATGAGAATGTTGAAAAAAGATATTGTGAGATCTTCAAAGTATACCCTCACACCTCATGAAAAAAATAATGCATTGATACAAACTGCTGTATTTATTGAAATAATTGATCGATTCACTTGAGATTTTCGGCTTTTTCTGTATATCAACTACTGTGCATGTTATTTTATTCACTTGAAGGACAGCATACAATATTGCTTGATTTTGGTAAAGTTATTTCCATTTCCAGAACAGATCGAGAAAATATGCCATAACATTTTTATTTTTGGATATTTTTCGAACAGAAAAAACTTACATTACATTACACGCACTTTTCAACGCGGAATGAGAAACCATTTGCCAAAAATAGTTATTTTTGTAGCTAGAGCTTGGAATGCTACTTTGGTGATCGAGATTTGTTTTTTTAACGAGGCGTAGCCGAGTTAAAAAATAGTCGAGATGACCAAAGTATTTCGCGCTCGAGTTGCACATTTTTTCTACAAACGTCAAAAAATATACTTAGTTCTAAAGCAAAAATATGCTAAGCTTGATATAGAAAATAGTTTTGAACTGGCTTGAAAGGCCTTCCCCTATCCTCCTTAGGTATACGCACGATGTTCCACGAACGTAATAGAAATTTTCTTCCGTGCGCTCCAAGAGATAAAACAAAGTTATTGTTGAACATTCAGAAATAAATGATTTCGTGGATGTTTGCTCGATTGAGGACCATATATAAAGTTGAAATATAAATATCTCATAATATTTTACATAACAATGCGTATTGTTTTACTTCGCGCATTGATTGGTGCAAGGTATCATGGTAACGTAGGAAACTGAAAAAAAGTGTCACTTCGCAATTTGTTATCAATGCGCGAACCTTGTCATTTTTTGACGTTTGTTGAAAAAAAAATATTGCACATCAATTGTCTAATATCAAAGCCAATGTTGTTATTTCAAATAGAAACCATATATAGATGTCTATTTTGTTTGCCTGATGCCGGGTCACACCAATTCATTGGAATATTTTCGATTTTTGTTCAGTAAAACGATTTTCAAGCATGCTTCGCATCTTTTTGGAGAGGACTGAAACTGAGATATTCGTACGTACTTCCCGGACTAGGCCGGAAAAATGCTAGGTACATTCTCAAACAAAAAGCGTTCGGGGAGTACTTCCCGGCTGTTGCCGAAAAAAGCATTATACTCCAATCCTTTCTATCTAGGTATACCGCTACTGAAAAATTGGTCATTTGATTTCCATTTCCTCGAGCAAAAGTTGCGCGAATTTTTGCTCCTCGTCCATACCTAATTCCTATATTGTACTCCAAATGAATGAATGGACTGTTCTCCGCAACCATCGTGACGTGAATGTCAATGACCAAAACGTCGAACAATAACCGCCACCTAGGCAATAATGGCAATGCATATGAATAACCAGAAACCTCGTGAAAACTATCGGAATAATCTAAATTGCAATCTCCTATTGATTTAGTGCGCCATTAAAATCAGCATCAGCAGAAGCAGAAGAAAAGAAAAGGAAAGAAACGCGTAATCCTTTTGCTCCTATACATATATTCACATAAATACATATATAAGATGTAGAATAAATAAATAATCCATACAATTTATATACTATTGTATATCGGAACATACTGGGCGGCGATTGGTCGCAACGCATCCCCACCACCGCATCGCCCGGTCCAATATCCCCTCCTTCTATATCCAGCATCCTACTCGATGCAAATACGAGTACGCGTTGTTATACGGCTATACTCAGTGGCGCTGCCAACACCGTCGAACGCGACACGCTATCATAAAACCCCCCACACACAACAACCTACCCGCGCCGGTAACCCCAGTGACTATTTCTCTACATATCAGCAAAAAAAACAGAGAGTGCGGTGACCACCTGTGACTGTTCAGTGCCTTGCACCCTGGCGGATTTAAAAAGTGACTCAGTTCGGAGGTGGGTAGACAGCCAGCCCTCGCCCACTCTCCCCAAAGACAATTCGAAGCCCTTCAAGGGCAGCACCATCAACAACAACACCTTGGACTTCTGGAGCCCCACCTGCAGCATGCCGATGCTGCTGCAGCAGCCGCCCGGTCACGTGATCCTCTCCTCGCACGAGACCGACCAACCGTTGGACTTCACCATGTCGAAGTTCAAGACCAAAGGTTCCGCGACGGTCGCCTCGCAGCTGAAGCAGTTCGGCAGCTTCACTGCCCAGCAGCAGATGATGCTGCTGCAGAACAACGGGCTGTACTACAACAGGAGCAACAATAATAAGAGCTTCACGAGGGGCAGTACGCCGTCTTCGAGTAGTTCTGAGGAGGATGGAGTGGGACCGCCGGTTGGGTCCCCTAGGTCGCCGCCCTTGAGTCCCCTACAGCCCAGGAGAGATGGTAAGTTGAAACGGCTGAAGAAATTGCATGTCTATAAGTCTATAGCTTCCTATATATTGTATATTTACTAAAACTGATTCCGTTTGCCATCAATGAATGTTGCTGATGGCAGAGTCAGTGGCTGATGAAGATATACTTGTAGATTGTTTCTTCATCAATCGTTGTAAACCAAGATGTAACTTGACAACAGTGTATAGATAGTCAGATGAAACTTGATAGCTTTCCTTTAACTATTATGGAGGAGATGCAGAGTTAGGAAAACACGATAATAAAGATATATAGAGAACGTGTAAAATATAAAGTCTTCACCTTAGAACCTTATACCTCAATCAAAATAATGAAGTTATGTGCTCAAGATATTTAAATGTCGACAACAGTCAAATCTTATCTGAAATGATTTGATGCTTTATGCTTTTTCATCAAATTGTGGAACATTATAACTCTCAAAATACTATAGATACTTAGATGTTATAAAGCTGCCACATCCTACAATATTTATCGTGTATCTATATGCGTCTTACTATTTTCTCATCTCCAAAGAAAAACTACCCACACGGAAAACAGGAATCATTGATTCAAGTAGCAATGAGAAGTGTCATTATATGCAATCACACACATGCACCATAGATCTATGCATGCACGCATGAATTGTTGAGAAAGAGATATTGAACTATTTCAAACAATTATTATTGTGTTTGAATCAAAATGACCAGATATTGATTAAAAAAGAAACATTTCTTCAACTCAATGAAATATTTCGTTGATTCAAAAGAAACTGTATCTCGATTTGGAAAATTATTTTGTTGAAACAATTTAATTATTGATTTGGGAATCTCAGGGAATCATTATAGTACCTAAACTTCTGCGATCTTCAGTGTTCACCGTTCACCTCAGTCTTCACTAGTTCTTCAGCTGAAGTCTATATCAGATTGCTGAGCATCTTGAGTTAATCCAGATATTTCGAAAACGTATAATCAGGCTTAATTTATAATGAATCCGAAGCAATAATATAGACGAGGCGAAAAGATCGTTATATCTAATGGCAAAAATGTAACTCCATATTGAATGAACGAAATATTTCATTTATTTCGTTGCTCTATTCAAGCAAAAATGATCCATTCGATATAGTCCATTGATACATCGGACTAAGAAAACTTATTGTATGTCGCTTCTAAGATATATAGATATTCTTATAAAATAATGGTTATTACTACATTAAATCTACAAGCCAGAATGCATAAACCGAGGTTTAAACGTTGAATCAACATCGACAGTATTTTTAGATCAAACATTATTTGTTCTTGAGATAACTAATTATAAATTTTTTGATGGAATTGATATCAGACTGTTAATTCAATTAAACTCTATCCCTGATTAAAACAAATAGTTTGTTGATGCAATAAACAATTTTAGAACAATAAATCCTTTTTTATTCCGTGTACAGTTCATGTTGAAACCTTCACGAGTATAATTTGATATCGAACTATTTATGTTCTTCAAAATTTGAAGTTCAATATCCCAACCCGAACCTATTTCCGATATACATAAATCTCGTTATATAGATTACCTATACAGTGCGATTAATTGAAGGATGAATGATCAAAAAATACTATACTGTTCTGTATCTCTCTTGCAATTTCCTTTACCTAAATTTTTTTCTTCGAATTCCTCATAGTAAAAAACTGCACACCCTCAATAATTGTTCGGAAGACATGTGCATCTCTCACACCTGCACATTTTATTCTTTGTAACGTCGGATCGATTCAATTTTGAGCAGGTAGAAATACCTACTTCTTGCCAAATGTATAGGATCTTCAGGGCACGTTTTAACATCCATCAAATCTATTCAGAACATACGTCCCTTTACGAATATTCAAATTCTCCCAAAAATAAGTAGTTTTATTCAAAAGAAGCGTCGCATATATCATTGGGAAAATACCTTTGCCAGACAGTTGGGTTCTTTGTGAATCTTTGTGATGGACAAAATGGTATAGAACATCGTTTTTAGCTTGGCTTCATTTTTTGACTTTCCGAAGCCTGTACAAATATAAATGTTCTGGGAGTTATTTTCAAACGAAATCAATAGATGATATATACACAGAAAAAAATATATACTATATGCAAGAATAGTAGTCTTGACTGAAATGTAAGTTAGACTCATATATCCGCAATGAGAACTATACTTAATTTGAAATGCACGTTATTCTTATACCGATCTGTACATTTTATTGGTAATAATTAATAGTGAACTTAACCTAAGTATAGTAATAATTATTCTAAACCTTAACAAAACTCCAATTGAAAGCAAGCCAAATATGATTAAATATAGTATATTCTTCCAGCAAATTGATTCTTAGTTTCCCTGTGAATGATAAATACTTGTCATAAGTATAAGAATTATTGATCGTAGCTACAATTTCATCTTGAACAAAGAATTAATCAAATCAAAATAACTCAAGTTACATTCATATTGAATGATTTTCCACACTTGATGGAAAGCTAAGGAAACTTCAAATAAGTGAACCATTCCTTCATTCTCAGAGCAAAAATGGGTAGGTATGCTTGATGCAAGAATAAGAAGCATTATTTAAAGACTATGATAAGTCGAGCTGAAAATAATTTGTATTTGTTCGAATTTCATCTACATTTTATTTAGCTCTAGGGATATTCAGCTCAATATAGAAATGTTCTTAATCTAGCAATGTTCTGTATTTCTTCTGCATCGTGATTAGAAGATGCACTGACATTTTGCTGCTCGTGCTATTCACCCTGAAACATAATTATATATGAGTTTTGTTTATGTATCTCCAATGATAACGAAGATATTGGACTTCCTCGCACTAATGGGCCACCCTGTATACCTACGTTTGTGAAGATAAATATTAATATATGTATACATACCGATGATTTTTCTTTCGCATTTTCCTCCATTTTCCAAGGAACATCATTCGTTTTCCTATTCTAGGAATTAATTCTTTAATCAAATCTTCGGATAGCATTGACATATTGTGTTCCGATTTTTCATGTCCTAGAAAAAGCAACGAACTTGTATCGAAAATCGTAATATGTATTTGATTGACATTTTTGCAGTAGAAAATATAGTCGCAAGGCATGAAAAAATGTTGATGAATCTTATAAGTTACCTTTCCTGTCAATCTGCATATTGATATTGTAATTTTTGCATGATAATTAAGTATTATAAATCGAGTGACCGTACTATGAATATTATAATTATAAACAGGTATGACAAAACTAACAATATTATCTAGTAACTTGCTGATGAGCAAATTAGATTTTCCTAAAAGTCTGGATATATACCTGGCCAATCATTATGAATAATTCAATCTGTTACCTTTCTTGTTACCTATATCCATTATTCTACTAGCTAGGAATAATATATAAGAAACATTTTTAGTTTTTCAATTTGCGAACTAACACATGCCACAGAATTTGGTGCAACGCTTATACCGAGGAATAATTATGACCAGGCACCATCAGCTCACTGGTCGCCATGTTTTTTTTTCATAACAAACTTCTTACCGTTGAATAATGGAATGAATTCTTCCAGTTTCCATTCTCGTAAGAGCTCCTCCATATTTTTCAACACTTCCATTGCCATAAACGACAAAATCACCGGCAAAACTAAATAGGTGTTTGTTGTTCAGTTTACCTTTCCGCGGCTTATTGCCTCACAAAAACTGTCCCGACTTCCCGAGTCCCGTCCTCGACCGACGCAAGATATGACCCCTCTCTACCAACGAATTTTTCTTGGTCTGCCTTGAAGTTTAGCTAATCTGTGATCCAAGTATATGATATTCGGATCAAAAGTAGCCTATTCTTGGGTGAAATTGTACTAATATTCATATGAGATTTATTTGATTCTAACCATAACAATAGTTATTCTTGATATAATGAACGGAACTTCTCGATGAAGAGTATGTTCCTTACAATTAAGAATGCATATCTTAGTTCGAAGAATGCATTTATTTTAAATCAATGTTGACATAATAGCAAATTAACGATAGAATCTATTGACGCAAGTTTTGCATTTTGTTAGAAAAAAATGAATTAATTTCAAAATGTACTTTATATCTGTTCTTGTTTTCAGACAAGTTATTTTGTTGGATTGAGAGTAAAAAATATCCAAGGAAATGTATCCTTATCTTGATGATCAAGAGTATCTGTGTTTTCATAATGAGAGTAGTATATTCTTCTCTCAATAGAGATACTTTCAATTCGAATGTAAAAACACTTATTTTGAGAATGTTTTTTCAAGACTAACTTTATACTCAAATGTAAACTAGCATTTTTTTCTGTGTATGAAAATCATAATTAGGAGAACCTAGGGTAACCGAGTTTGTTCGTGGTTCGTTATGAACTTGATTTTCTGAGGTCTGAACATGAAAATGGTAGATTTCAGATCAAAAAACGAGTAATCATGCGAGATTTGTCAACTTATGAAGAGTAATATAATCACAATGTCCTGAATATTCCGTTTTCGAGATGATACCTACAAGCTGTATTCGTTTTATGATTGGTCAGATCAGAGGTCATGTCTTATAAGAATATTAAGATGAGTGAAAAAGTCACTGATAGCATCAGCTCATCACAGAAAGCTTGAAATACCTAACTAGAAGAAAGAACAATATTTGTAAACATTTTTCTTTTCTTTCTTCAAAATGTCAGTGACTTTGAAAGAGAAAATTCACTTTCCCATAGATTCCTGAAAGTTGAACGTTCACTACTTCTTTCAGGATCCAGATTTCCTATACAAATAGGAAGGTATATAGCGAAGTATTATAGTGATTCAAAAGAATCCCCTTAATAATATAGAAGAAATGCTTCGAAACTCACAATGCATACCTATATATACAAGAAATTTAATTAATAAAAAATGATTAGGTAATTACGCGTATATATATGAGATCAATTTTCACGGGTCATTGGCTTGAATTATTGAAATAATTCCACGAATTGGTTTTGTTAGAAAAGGAGTAGATATATATTATCTGAATGTCACAATTAAAATGGTATAGGGAGAGGGAGCAATCAGGCAATTAATATCTAGGATTGAGGGAGCGTCATCATTTCGAGAAATTATTCACAGGATCACAGGTGTCTTGACTTGGCGATTTTTCTACATTTTTATATGCACATACAGGACTCTTCTGTTTTTCAGGACTACACTTGCTAGAGAACATTACGGGAGATCCGAATCAGTATGAATGATTTCGTGAATGATATATTATTGCATAATGCTGTCAATGAACTATCGAATACACCTGATGTAGCAGAAAATGCAGAAGTTCTAACCTTGAATCTCCTTTTCTCCTATACCGGAGAAATCAAGGTAGAAACATAGATCAAAGTAAATTCATAAATTAATGCCACTCCAACATGAACGTGAAATGATATTCAGAAAACATGCTGACTTATTTCCGGTCAAAATCAGAGTCATCTAGCGAGTTATCTAGGTAAGATCTATCGAACTGTTTGTAACCAGAAAGCCAATATCTTCATTTCTTGGTTCGATAACTTCAATCCCGGGCCCGGGTCAGTACTTTTTCCACTCATTTTGCTATTTTCCTTTCCTGTCAAGAGCTGCGTTTGTAGAAAGAATCTTGTTTAGCTATAGGTCTATACATCTACAGGTACAATTTGCTTTTCAATTTTGTAAAGCTCCGATGTTTTGTGGGAACCCTTTTGGTCACGCAGCATCAATCGAAAGAAGAATACGAAGATGAGGAAGATAATATAACCGATCTCAATCGAGAAAACAGCCGAGTTCCCATCATGCAAATGTATGCAAAAGCGTGGTGCATTAGCCGTTAATATGACAGCAACGTTCATTATTATATCGGCTTCAGTCGAAGATAAATACATTCATTATAGAAGTTTTTGAGAGATGTATGATTATTCATCAGTTTTCGGTAAACAAATCTATACATTAGATTATATGAATTTTCAAAGTTTTGATTCAATATCATGATAAGTATTATATAATAAATATATAAGAGAGTCATTGTGGTTATTTTTTCAGCAAAAATGCACAGTAGGTACTCTGTTCAAAATAATGGTTTTCTTTTCCTCATCATCATTCTCGTTATCATCAGAAACACATAGTATGAAAAAGTGTGAATTAAACGGAATATAGGGTGTTTGAAAATATGTTGAAAAGAAATCAGTGTACGACTTGTAAAAATACACAATGAAAAATGTACTAGGTGTTTCGTTAGTTATATACCTTCTCAAAAAATTGAAGAAAATAAGAACAAGTCATCTCCGAAAATCAGATGTGCTTAAAAATACCTCAGATTTTTTCTTTTTCCGATTCTCACTATATCAGACACTATTATTATTGAACAAAAATAATCGTTCTTACATCTCCAAAACGAAACATACTTTGACCAACGTTTTTGGGAACTTTTCTTCTCAAAATTAAACCTAATGAATAAAGAAGTTGCTCTATCATAAAGTGGACCACCTTGTATACGTTCAATAATTATTGCTCTCGAATTTGTGATTTTATGAATAATAATATTCGTGTACACCAGCTGAAACTCTCCAAATTATCTTTTCAAATTGCATTTCTAAGAAGTTTAAAGATTATTTTAGACATAATTCTTTCGCGAAAATGTATAGAATCATTGATGCGACTAAAATTTCCTTTTTAGAGTAATATACTGATGTTGAGATTTTTAATTTTCCGCTATATCGATTTTGCAACATTAACGATATTTTATTACTAGCTATATTAATAGGTTTGAAATATTCATTACCTACTTCGTCTCGATTTCATAACAATTTCAATAAATTTCGTACGTTCCACATTGATTGAATTATGAGACTATTTATTGCTGTTTAATAAGCTCATGAATATGCATTAACAGGTTTTCACTTATATTCAAGTCGAAAGCACATACTCACGATCATGAAAAAAATTATCGTAACAAAAGATATTTGACATAAATCAATTTTAAATGCATCAGAAAAAAATAGCTGAATATGTTTCCATATAATGCATGTGGAATGATGGTATATACAGGGTAATACCTGAATGTCATGTACCTACATATTGAATGTGATTCTCGCTGTGCTCTAGGACTAAAAGTTTCTATATATAAAGATTCATCGAAGGGAAGTCGTTGCTGACCAGTAGGAATGAAACCAGTGTAAGCAGCAGCAGTGTAAAAGGAATACTCTTTAAAGTTTATCCAAGCTTTCGGAAATGTTTATTTCCATCATCAGGAATAATCTTTGGTGAGGTTGGTTAGAACGTTGTTAAAAATATAAAATTGTAAAATAGGGTGACATACTGTGCAAAATTTACGTGGACACATAGGAGACTATAACATTTTTGTATAATTACACTCAACAGTATATAAATAAGTAACTATTGCAATTTTTGACAAATTAATGTACTAATATCTGTATCACCCTGCATTCGCAGAGACAGATTCTTATTGATGAATAATTGTGTCAAAAATGAAGCATGCAAATAACTCCAGGCACCGTAATGGACCTACAATAATGACCATTATCATCACTCACAGAAACCTAATAATAAACCATTAATATAACCAATTTATTCCATTATTATTATTCATTCAGAGGCCACATGACTCGTCCGAAGCCGCTATATCTATATACCAACATTTGAATACCTCGATTCTTCTTCTCCGCTCTATCAAAAACAGCCACCAGCGCGCAGAAACTTACAGGTGGTTGACGCGGACTTGTTACCTGCTGCAGAAATCATTAGCATGGGAAAATATGCTCGGGTCAAAACAAAGAGGCATCACATCACCGGTACCTACCATATCGGTTATTTGCCGAACGGAATTCCATGGCAAGGGTGTTTTTTGCTCCCCCGACAATCGACTGGTCGGTAACGGAGACCGACCACTGATGGCGATTCTCGTTTTTTTGAAATTTGGCAGTGTTTCAGTTTGTCCTTTGATATCCACTGATGGTGCCTACCACCATCTAAGAATGAACTATAAACAACAATAGAAGACTGATGCTAGAAGGGGATATTTAACATTTCTTATAGATATTACAGGAGAGGCAAAACACTGATTTTTTCAGGTTGGTTCCAAGGTTATTTTGTAGAGATAGAAAATATGGTTAGATGGAATTACTTGTAGTAAAAGACTGGAGATTCGGGAAAGAAGGTTTGTGCTGTAAGGAAGGTATATGTTAACCTGCGTCAAATCAATGTTATATAAGGAGGTGCAAGAATGGGATAAGTTACAGATACAACAATGTATAAGGACATTGATCTTTATTTTTTCAAATTCTCTTTCGCATTCTCGAAGGGGTAAAACTCGGTGGAAGTCTGGTGTACAGCACACTCACAAACAATGGAATTCCTTGGAGGTCGCTGGATTTCCCTGAAACTCCTTGGGATTTTGCGTGGGATTATCTGAGGAAAGTGAGGTATAAATCTGGTCTACAACCAATTCCTTGAGGTTCCTTGGGTGAAATGCGGTATGATTCTGGTCTACAAACATCTGGAATTCTTAGGAGTTCCTGATGGGAATCTCTTGGAATCACCTCGATCTAATTGGAATTCTGCACATGTATCCCCCCTTCTTGCATCACAGTTTTTAATCAATATTTATGAACGTCTGCACTGCATGTCATTGATCTGTGGTTTGGAGTCTTATTTTTTATCTCTTGGAGCGTACTGTGCTGACTGGGCTTGCCGAATTCATTTGACAGTTATTGGCTTGTGATGGAATGATAGCAGAGATTTCTGAAGAATATTTCCCGTAGTATCTATGGAAAAGTGAGATGTTGCCGACTTTTCTACGGTGTTCTAATGAGGTCTAAGGATTAATGAGTGTGGGGGCATCACCCACCAGGTGAATGGATGGAATCTAAGAGCATCAGCGTATGTATGGGTGCTGAACCCCATATGCGAGAACATTATTCTAGAACAGGCCGTATCTGATGTGCTTTGTAGATCATGAGGAGCTGTTCAGGTGTAAAGGAGATTCTCGCACGGAATAAAAATCCGAGTTATTGTGAAGCAGCTTTCACTGAGAATCTGCGAGATTTTACTATGAAAGAGTATTGCTGATGAAACTACCGATCATAGATATAGTGAACTTTGTGGGAATGGTGGTATCAGACATTGTCATAATATATAAGAAGGCATACTGAGTTCCGATTTCTATATACAGGCTTGAGTTTTGGTGGCGTTGAATTCAACTATAGGTTGTTGGTTCCCCAGGCTGTAATTTCAGCAAGATCTTTCATCATCTTCGTAAGTTTTTATATAGTTTCCTGGGTAAAAATGGGAATTGTGGAAAGGAACGCATTATATATGGAGAGTATCATCTGCAAAGCTGTGGATATGCAAGTGGTTACTCCCAACAGATCATTGATATGAAGTAGAAACAATGTTGGTGCCAAAATTAATCCTTGTGGAATGCCGGAATTAATGGCAATGGTATCAGCCGATACTCTGTCCACTACCACATGGAGCGATCTGCCTGAAAGTATAGAGGTAACGAATCGGGTAGCGATGTTATCGATAGTTTATCGATAGTGTCGATAGCTCTAGAACTACCGAAACATTGATAGTTTCGATAGTTACACTCCGATAGTCCGTGGCCTGGCCTGCTTGTCGGTAAAATTAACATAGCAAGAAGCCAGAAAAGTAAACAATCGAGGAAATAAATTAGAAGCAGAAAAGGTTTTATTAATCAAGAGTGAAGAAGAAAAAGATAAGACGAATAATAATAAGAAGAAGTATGGTTATTGCCTCGGTTATTGCCTATGTTCTGTATGGTTTTATTTTGTTAACTTGCTCTAGTTTTCTTTCTTTTTCCTTTCCAGAATGGAATTCCAGTTAGCACCTAAATCGTTTTCCTTTATATGGAAATACTTTGATATAGGGAAGAAGCATCTGCTGCTGGCATAGTCACCTGTTATATATGCCAAAAGAAGTATAAAACAAGTGACCATTTATAAAGAATTAGTCGAATTAGTCCAGCTTATTTATAACGTTAAACTATCGATATTTTATCGATAGTTTAGATAGTCAATTTTCGTCCACTATCGCTACCTCTACCTGAAAGAAAACTCGATAAACGATGGCATAGCTGATGAGGTGGTGGAAGAATCCTTGGTGCCGAATCCCTTTGATATATCCAACGCTATACAGCTAGAGATTCTCCGTGTTTTTCTATTGAAGCTTGCTATTATTGGTAACTTAGGCAAGTAAAGTTGATATTCGGAGACGAAAGCCATATTGTCTATATTATTAATGATTCCTGAGTTTTGAATTCGAAAGATGACTCATTATTTAGGTAGGTTTTCTTCTCGGTTCCCTCCCAAAAATTATGTGGTTGTCTAAGAGTTATTAGGCTGTTCAGAATTTGTGGGATAACATGTGTGGGGCTCTAGAAAATTCAGCTATGCGCAGGATGGTGATATTTTACCTGCAAACTGTCCTAATACTCCTAATTCGTATTCACTGCGGTCACAAACTTTTCAAACGATTATCCTGAGCATTCCTGGCGTCGCCTAGGCATGTAATAGTGGTAATTTGTATATATTTTGTTATTTTATAATACCGGAGACAAGCGGTGTAATTATGTCGGCGAAAAACATTCGCTAAAGTTGGCTAAGACAATTTCGAACCAGTTATGGTGATATGTTTCTAACAAAATATTTGAGGAAACCGCAGAAATTTGAGTTGGCGGGACATAATACACCTGCGGATATCGTTAATAATTTGTAACGGCCTTCTGCCGTGTAAAACAAAACAGTGAGAAAATTACAGGACGTAAACACATAACAATGAATACATTCCTTCTCCGCAAATTATACAGAGTGGGCCAATAAGAACTTTCCATCCCAAATTTTAAGATTTCAAATCAAAATTGTGGGAACAACTTTAAAGCATTGATGTTTGATTCGAGAAACTAACGTTCAGCTTTGTTCACCCCCATAGCTTCATCCCTGTAGCTGATGGGGGGGTTGATCAATCCCCAGAATTCGAATATAGGGGAAAGAGGGCTATAGAGTTACCTCATTTTGGTGTTATATGGTCAAGTCAGAGGTTCAAGAGATGGCGTAAAACAAAAAATAACACTGTCTTTCATGAAGTTGGCATCATAATATATAGAAACAATGTCTTTTAATAAATTATTTCAAAATTCAACTTGGGCGTTCAGCATCTAATAGAATAAAAGATGGCCTTCTCAGTGAAGGTCACGTGACTTTCGCTACATATCAAAAGTAAGTTTTTTTCAAATTATTCGCTGAAAATGAGCTTATAGCTACTCATTTGTTTGAATTTTAAAAAAGTTAATGAAGATGAATTGTTTCTATTCCAATTTTACACATGGTGTTAGGAATTTGAACGTTTTATTGCAACTTTTGGTTCTTGTTTTTTTTTTATTTCTTCTAATTGTTACTTTGACAAATCTGTCCTGATCTTTGGTCAGATACGTGAAGTTGCTAGATATTATTTCGATTGATGACTTTGGTCTTTGAGTTTCAAGGCTTTGGTATAATTTTAGTATACTGATAAAATCCACATTCGAATGAATTCAGATCCTGAATTCTAGACGATACATCAGCTTTTCATCAAATATAACAGAAATTTCGCTTGAAGCGCACTAAAGGGAATCCTTATGATGTTCGAAGAAATTTAAAATATTTCAAAAACTAAAAGTTTCATCTAATAGAACGATCAAATTCGTGACACATGAAAAATTCAATTTGAAACAACTTTTCTTAGTGAACTTTCCTGAAATTCAAACAAAAATGTCTATTTTCAGCGAATAATTTGAAATATTTTAACTCAAGACTTGTAGCGAAAGTAACGTGACCCTGATGATCGAGTACCTACTCAATTTTTCATATTTTCCAAAGCAAAACTTAACGCCCATGCATAAGTCGAATATCGAAATAAATTATAATTTGAAGTTTTTCCAATATGTTTATGGAAGACACTGTATACTAAGCATCAATCGCAGACAAGTTGTAACTGAAAAACTGATGGTAATTGAAAAAGTTGTTTTGCAAATATGTGCTTCAGCATACATTTTGTAAGACTCTTTCTGCTGGTGAGGAAATTTCAGAAATCAAATCACATTTATTCGTATCTGAACAAATTTTAAATCCATTTGTCTCTCGAAGTCGAAAACTTTAATGTGGTTTAGAGGAGCAGGACCTCGCGCTGATGATATAATCCGCACCACTTTTATATTCATCTGGTCGGCAAAGAATCAATAAATAGTCAATAAATCACAGCGCATTTCCCAGAATTGTTCCAAAACCGATGATTCGAGTTCGACCGCATAATATCGAAGATTGAACCGGCCAGATATGCAAAAGAGACTATATTAATTTGTGAAGAGGCGTGACGAATATATCAGAAGACGTTTCAGAAGAAATATCGTTCAGGTTCGGATGATGCGGTCTAGAAGCAAAGAGCCAAGACTGTGATGCTATCCCAACAAAGGAATAAAATATCATCGCAGCATATGAGATATACTCCTCTCACCTAATTACATTATAATTGGTGATACCATTAGAGGAAATTACACCAGTATGGGAGAGCTCGGAGTTAATACTGGTCACCGATTTGAACCTTTCCTTCTTTCAATGATTGCGCAGATCCCATCACTTCACCTACAAAGAATTTTGACGTGATCTCTATATTTTTCAATTCCTCAGCTTAACATTTTGATGTATATAATCAATGTGATTTTATTTTACTTTTATCAGTTCGATTACCAAACATTTTGTGACATTCATCGAATTTTCTGAACATTTCAATTTTTTTAAATTATTTGATGTACAGGGTGATTCACCATGAATGTCCCTCCCTCTAGCTCAATTATTTTCGAACCAATTTAAACATTTTAACAGTCATTTGAAATGATTTCTCATAATTTTTTTACAGGATACTCGGAACAAACAATCTACAGGGTACTAGTTGATTTTTTTTAATAGAACACCCTGTATTTCATCGCATTCTTAGATTCTCCCTGAAGAGCTGATTCGAATGATTACAGAGATATAGGATGTTCAAAATCGAAATTTTTCAACCATTATTTTGTGTCGAACCTATTCCTTATCGGTCGAAACGGCTTTCATGTCCCCATCTCAACTTTCGATTTACTGACATTTGATGGGATCAAACACAGGGTGGTTCAAGATTCAGAATTCTGATCACTCCCTGCTGCATCTGGTCCAATTAAATGTCTGTAGAGAGTGAATGAGAAGTTAATGTAGAGACATGATTGTGAATGAATATTTTCGACACAAAATAATCCTAAAGATGAAAAATCTCGATTTTGGACACCCTATATCTCTGTAATCATTTCCGCTAGACCCCAAGTCCGGCCCAAGTGTGATACATTGATGAAATCAGCTCTTCCGGGAGAATCTAAGAATGTGTTCCATTTAAAAAAAAATCAACTAGTACCGTGTAGATCGTTTGTTCCGAGCACCCTGTAATTTCTGATGTAATTCCTCAGTATGAGGTGCGGGTAATGATGAACAACCCGAATTTTTCTTCGATCAGTTGGATCACCAAACATATTTTGAAATTTTTCGAATATATACCTATATAATGTAGAAAAGTAGTATTTTGACATGAATGAGTATAAGTTAATAGATTAGGCGAAATATTGATTTCTATAGACTTTTGATGTTTTCTCTCTTCGTTTCTCTATATATACTCACAAATTAATATATATTAGTATTTTTTCAATATACCTAACCATGGTATATATAGTGAGTGAAATTTCCCTATGAGAGAAATGCAATCGATAGTGAGTGACACTTTAAATGGAAAATGTTAGAAGAAGAAGAAGAAGAATTTATTTTGAACTTGGGGCGTTGATTTTTGCTTCTTTATATAAAAATAAAAAATTGCCTACTCGATCGGGGTCACATGGCTTTCGCTATATACATATGTCAAAAAATACATTCTCTCAAATTAATCACTGAAAATTGGCATTTTTGTTTGAATTTCAAGAAAGTTCACGAAGAATAATTGTTCCTATTCCAATTTACATGCCTAATTTATTCATCTCAAATTGGAACGTTCTATTGAAAACATTTCAATTCTCCATATTTTTATTTTTTTTTAATTGTTACTTCGACAAAAATGTCCTACCTACCTACATAAAGTAGTTTGATTATATTTTGATAGATGGCTTTGGCATCATTTCAGTACTCAAAAAAATATTCAAATATATTCCGATCCTGAGCAATATATAGACGATACATCAACTTTACATCGAACATAACTGAAATTTGACTCGCAGGCATTATTATTTTCTGAATAGAATCATATTATTGTCGATAATTATTAGTGATTGAAAGTTATTATAAAATGATAAAGCTACTGGAATGAAATAGTTTTGTAGTTGTCATTTTTTTCAATATTGCAAACATTTCGTTAAAATTCAAGAATATCAAAAACTAAAATCATCGAATTTCATATTTTCTTTTTTTCAGATATCCCAAGCTCTTCACCACCTCCAACAGAAACAAAATATGGTAAGTCAACCTTATTTACAACCCGCACTACTAAGAAACCCTAAAAAACGTCCAAATAATCCGTCTATTCACCCCCATTCCGAAACCCCATAAAACTCACTTTCTTTTTAACAATCTATTCAAATGCCCTGCATGCTAATCAAAGCTTAAAAAACATTTAAAAATCTTAGGGCTCGGACGCGTCTATATTTGCAAACATTTTTATTGCTTATAACGACACCCTTGTAAATCTCAGGAGTTTAGGGGTAATTTTTAGGCTCCTTCCCCCTTCATCGCATAATAAACCGGGGTCTACGAGTACATTGACAAGTGTTTAACGTCCAGATTCCGAATATATTCCGGCTGTGTAGCAGTTCGAAAAGATGTCATAACCTCGGGGGGTTGAAGTTTAGTATTTTTATTGAAAGGGATCGCTCGGTGTCTTAGAGGGGTAGTCGCGGCAACAGGTTTAAATGCGCTTTTCATACGCGGCATATATACATACACACCCCAAGGGGGAACATCACCCCCATTCGAGATGTATGGATAGCGCGTGCTGGGATGCTATGTCAAGACATTATTTTTTGATGTTTCACAAATTTCACACCGGTTGCTTCGTGTACAGGGTGTTCCGAAATTCGATCTATACAGTAGTTTCATTTATAAAGTCGACATGCATTATAGGGTAATTACGGGAGAGATGGACCACCGCCTGAGATGGACCAGCGTCCGATTTTCTAATATGGATGTGGAAGGAGAGGAATAGAAATATAGTGAAGTAGCCAAACGCATACATGTTGTGGTCGAATGTTGCGTTGTGCATGTATGTCTTTTGAAACTGAGAATATTCGATTTTGTATTTACACGTGGTGGAAAATTTTCTAACCCAAATTTGTTGTTGTGATTCTGACCTAATATAAGTATTAAAATTCGATTTCTTGATACAAACTCAGAGCTGATTATTGCGTTTTTCATATTTATACTCTGGAAATACCTCTCTCCTGTTATATATTTCATTTTGGAGTGGTCCATCTACCCCTTAAGTTCGGGATAGATGGACCATATCAAATCGGGGGAGTTGAACCAGTTTTGAGCAGTATTTTTTCAAAATGCCTACAAAATATCAAAGGAAATTGCGATCGAAAAGGGCTTCCTGGACCGAAGAAGACTTGAAGAATACCATAGAAGCCATAGGTGCTAATACAATGGGGGTGAATACTGCAGAAAGACACGTCAATCTACCAGAAGCTACTTTACTAAGAAGAAAAAAATCTGGCAAACTAAAAAAAAGGGTCATTGGGCCCGTCTTCCACGCTAGAAGAAGAAAATGAGGTGAAATTGGTAGCACACATCAAGAAGCTACAGAAATTTGGGTTCGCCCCAACACGGAAGGATGTGCGGTATATGGCATTTGCTCTTGCTGAACAATAATTGAAGTTGAAGCACCGTTTTAAACAATCAACAAAATAGCAGGATATGCCTGAGCATAAGAATTGCAGAAGGTGTTTCAGTAAATCGTTCCACTGCATTATGTCGAGACACAGTGAATAATTACTTCGAGCTGTCAGAAACGATACTGACCACTAATCTGTTTTTTGAAAAACCTGGCAATATTTTCAATATTGACGAAACGGGATTGCAACTCAACAACAAACCAGAACAAGTTATACCAGCTAAGGATTTGGTTCATCTCTCCTGGTGGTTCAACTATCTTGATTAGATGCATGGTCAAACTATCTTGATTAGATGGTTCAACTAAACCGCACAATCAGGGTTAGTTGGACCATTATATGATTTTTGATTTTCATTTTTGTCGAAAAACCTGTTTATTTTCTGAGTATTTGAGAACCGTTAGAATTAAAGTAGATTGAAAGGTTTGCAATGAAAATTGTTTCATTTCAGTTGAGTTATATTTGAAGAACTTATGAGTGAAATATAAAAAAGGTTGTCCATCTCTCCCATAATTACCTTATGAGAACAACTTTTAGTAATAATATATTTGACTTATTGCATGGGCGTGAAGTTTCACTTTTAAAAATATTTAAAAATCGGTCGAGGTCACGTGACTGTCGCTACATGTCAAAAGCCATTTTTTTTCATATTAATGTCTGAAAAAAGGGTTATTTGTTTGAATTTCAAGAAAGTTCACTGAGAAAATTTGTTTCTATTCCCATTTTACATTTTTGCTTTGAATTTGACCTTTATAGAACAACTTTTATTTTTAAAATATCTTGCGAGAGGTAATATTCGAATAGGCACTAATAGTTCATCAGGGGTAGCTGAAAGTTTAATTAAGACTATATTCAGATATAACGATATTTATTGAAGCATGAAACATTATGGGTAGCGATGACAAATATGAATAAACAACAATGAATATAAAAATCAAATAACAATACTTACATTATAATTATCATTACGACGAGTAGCCCCAGACCAGACTAACTTCGGAACCCTGACATCCATCACTATTTATACATATACATCATTTCATAAAATTAGCACGTTTTTCATGATGAGAGTTCCTTGGTCAGTATTCATAGTTCAATGTCAATGGATGATTTGATTAAATTTATGTTTATGAAACCCTCATGGTTTGAAATTACTAATATATCGTATATATTCTACTCGTGACAATATCAACACTATACAAATTATTTCCATCAGATAACATGTATTTATACCTATAGATAATGTGTTGCCATGCATCTACATGTAAAGTTACTCACCTGATGTAATACAATGTGATAGATATTTCTTAAGTTATTTTTTTCCGTGTAGTGATCCTTTTTTTCAAAACCACCGACACCTCTGAATCAGAGGACTCCTAAAACAAGTCTAGAGTATCATCTATAAAACCAAATTAAATTTGAGATTTCACAAAACATGCATTCAAAGGTTTTGTCGAGGGTTTTGTGACAATTTGATGATTTGACTCAACTAAAATAAGTATTTTCAGTTTATATTCAAATGCAAAGTTTGGTCCTTAATATATACCTAATGATTATTTCGGATGCAGTCGACTGAAGAACATAAAATTAATGGCAATTCTAATATGCAAATGCTCATTTTTGATTAAGTAACTAGTCAATGAAAAAGATAATAAAAATATGAAAATTTGAATATAAAAGGTCGGAGAACTGCTATGAATATTAATAAATTACCTACCTCAAATAAAATAATGGTTAACATCGGGCTGCCGCGTTTGAAATTATGGAAATTTTTCAAAGCAAATGCTCTTAATTGCTGATATAACCATTCGAACCATCTTATCTTTGACAATTTTGAATAAAATTATGAGCTCCTTGCAATTTTTCAACTTCTTACTTATCTTCAATGCTCTAATACTATTTCCTGTCACATCAAAAAGATATACTTACAAAAATTATGGTCAGCGATGGCGTTTTCAAGAAAAGGGCTACTCATAAATATATTTATTCACGTGCTCAGGTTCTCAAAGTTGCCTAGCGATATCTCGATATCCATCAAAGGATTCAAAAACACTGAATGATTTCTTTGAATATCGTCCTCTAGAATGCATCACCTTGTATTTCGTTTGATGATGTTTCCAACATCCTGTATAGGTGTGCGGCCGTTTGGCGTTCTGGTAACAACACGATGTTTATGATTAATTTCGGTCGTTCGAAAAAAACTTCCTCGATTTCGCATGCCATAACGCAGTGCCTTTTTTCTTCTTTATAGGTACCTACCTGTCCTTAGGTACCTAATGAGAAAATCCTAACATCTTTCTACCTGTATACTGCCACCTAAATGAATATGGCGCCAAACACCAAACCACCGAAATTTACTGCAAAACCATTTTAACAACCCATGATTTTGAAACAATGTAAAATTATTATATCTATTATATATATATTTATCTGATGGCATGTCATAATGACAACGTTATGTCACTCAATTTCGATTACATAAGGAAGCTCATTATGGTACTAAGTACCATAATGAAATTCCTCGTGAAATTCTATAAGGAAAACATGTAATGGTTTGATCAAAAAAGTTTATTCAAAATGCATAACTATGTACAAAACTATTTATTATAAATGGTAAAAGAACAATTACTACAATTTGTAATATTAATATAATGGCAAAGCACAGCTCACTCACCTACTAATATTTGAAACTACACAATACTTACTCCTTTATAAATAGTTGTCATTGTGACATGTCGAAAATGCAGTTTTTAATTTTTCGAAAATGTATTGATATAAATGCCATCAGATAAAATTTTGTATGTAATACGAATCATAAACAATCATTATGGCACACGCCGCACTGAGAAAAATGGGTCAAATGATTATTTCATTCAGAAATTTGTATTGATCACTAGCGAAACTATTAGTGCCTGTGAAAAATAAAATAACTGGACCAAAATTATTGTTTCATTTGGTATCGCTCACCTACCATAAAAGTTTCTAAATTTGAAACAAGCGTCTACTGATTTGCGGTAAATTAATTAAAATAATCATTTTCATCATTTGTAGTGAATTCTCAACGATTTTGTCTCAAATCATGTTATTGATGGAGTGAATAGTAATATCATTTGTTATGAATGAAAATGATTGTTCGTCAGAATAGAAACTGTTTGCAGCCAATCAGATGCTTTTCAACTAACAAAACAGCACCAGTTTGAGATCAACGATTTTTCATTGTGCAGAAATGAAAATCAATTGTCCACAACAAAACTACTATAGGTTGGTCAATAACAGTTGATTTGAGAAAAATGCTTTCCTATTCGCCATTAAATTGCGGTCCTTTCGATTCCGCAAATATATCTCTAATTGATAACCAGTTCATTCTCATTTCCAACAAATCAAAAACCACTTGGCCTCCATGAGCCGAAATCCATTGAGCCGACATCGTTGCCGATTGCTAGATATAACTCCCCAAATTAGGTACGCAAGTTTTAGATGTATTGGATCATTTTCTAACCTTATCAGTATAATATCTAATTCAGATAGGTACATACCAGACATACAACATCAGATAATAGGTATATATAATTCAACATGAAAATAATAGAAATGAATAAACAATCTAAGATATTAGGTATACAATAATATATATACTAATAATCTCTTATAGGTCATGCTTTTCGCACTGATACCGTATTGTATTGTTTTGAACGAAGTCCATGTGGAGTTAAAAGTTTCAGTCTTAACGTTTACTGATAGATGGCGATATATTATGAGGAAATGAACACGCCATAGATCAAAGATTACCATTGATTCTCCTACAGACTCGTAGGCTTTTGTTGAAAAACAAAAAATGATTATATTCTTACAAGAGCTCATATTGATTTTTGATACTACCTACAGTACCTACCTATAGTTAGTTATAAGTAATCAGAAATACCCTGATGTAAGGGTTCTTATATTTTCACCTAGTCGCCATTTTTTGTTTCTTCTTACCAAGAACTCGTCATAAATATCACGATGACATTCAATAATTATTTCTCTCATTCTCTTTTTTAATTAAAAAGTCCACCATTATTGGCAACATCGCAATAATGTTCACCGATGGGCGGTGTGGTGGGGTCGATGTCGGCTCGGAGATGAGATTTGTTTTTAGTTACTGTGACCGGCTTTCATCTGACCATAAAATATAGGAGATCAGGATAATACTTATAAATACTATACCAATTTTTGCTTGAATGGGGACTTGAGAGTTTCTACGAGGACTTTTTAGGTAAGTGTGAATATAATAATGATAACATCTGAATTAAATATAGGGTTTAGGTGAGGTAAAGGTACGGATGTACATCCTAGGTAAATAATATAGGATAGTTATTATAGTTGATGTTCGTATGTTCTTTGTCTTAAAAGTCAAATGAAATTTCAAGCTATTGTGTTTGTGAATTCAGATCATACAATCAATAAAACAATTTAAGTCTTATAATTTTTTATGTTGCAGCTATACCATGGGTAATAGTGGAATTTGTGAAGACAGGCGAAGTGATGGAGGCTATACCTTTCAAATGGAATGATGACAAAGATCAGATGGTTGTCTACCCTTCATTCAAAAAATCGCAGTTGGAAAAGGCAATCAGAACATAAATGGAACCAGAGCCATACTAGACAAGTTACGAAGTTGTTTTGATGAGGCCACAACCGATTGAATATTTAGAATGAAAAGCAATGGGAACAAATCGAAAAATATCTGTGGCAAATAAATTATGATTTGAAGGATATAGACAATGTTCTTTGCAATAATACAAACACCCAGTAGTAACAAAATTGAAACGATTTGCTTCCAACAGAAAACTGATTTGTCTCAAATAATGTGCTAATACATCATGAATGAAACATACATTAATGGGCAATGAAGGTGATGCTGAGAGCTAATTGAGAGATGATTTGAGATTATACATTATGGTCACTTGAAGCAAATGCCAATCACTTGATATAAAAACGCGACCATTTGTGTTCATCATATATGTTATGAGTTATAAATAAGTAAACATTTCGTCCTAGTTGAACAGAGTAATTGCTATAAAATAATCTCAAATCATTGGTAATTTACGTTGAATATTTGAACTATTGGTTGTAAGTATTAAAGTTATTACCTCGGCAAAAGTTTCGAGTTATTTGCTTCAAATGCATAGTTCACTCGTCCCCTATTTCGTTGAGGTTTTCGCTTGGGAGAAGTGGTTTTTGATTTGTGATCAATGAAATTTTTTCTCCGTGCGTGTTATCGGACTCATAATGATCGTCTTTATGATCCTTATTACATAAATAACTATTTAGGAACGTCTTGATGTATTCGCCTGAAATTCACCAGTAATTTCGCTCTACTGATACACCACACGATGGCCTACTATTGAAGAAAAATTCCAGAGTCGGACTTGGAAAATTCATTTTCTTTTTAAATGTCAAAATTTCGACTTTCTGACTAGTATTTTTCAAAACCAGAATCAGAAATATCAGGAAAAACACTACAAGTGTAGCTTTCCAATTTTTACGGCACAATTCGATTCGATAACATGGATAAAATCATTTATATATCTTGTGAGCAAAGCTTCCTTTCCTCCCATGTGTGTTCAATGCCCTTCGCTACGCGTCGTATGTCAAACTTCACACGCGTGAGGAATTGAATATCTTTGCTCCCTTGATATATAAAAAGATATTATATTTCTACGTAAAGATGGCTACAAAGATGTCAAACGTCGAATGTTAATAAAATGGGCAACACTGTCAAAATCAATGCATTTTAATCAGATAAATTATATTGATGTGTGCCGCTTCAAAAAATGCAACCATCATATTTGGAAAAGGAATGAACGATCCAACAACTTTTTTCCCTCAAAATGTAATACTCAAAAAAAGTTTTCAGATGTTTAATGGATTCAATTTGATTCATCATTCAATAACCCTATGTGGCAGTGGCGCAGCCGCCAAAATTTTGTATTACGGCGGGGAGGGGGGGGGGTAGAAAACGTCAGGGAGAGTAATGAAAAAAAACACGAGAATATATTATAAAATATACAAAACGCTTAGATTCACTTCTTGTAGTTCGCGTCTGTTTCTGGAGGGGGGGGGGAGAGGTTTCATCTCCAAATCCTGTATGAATGACCCTGTATGAATGAACATAACGTTTGAGGACGGCGGCTCTATCAAAGAATCAGATGTTGATAGCGATTTCCCGATTCGCATAGATGATGATGACGACCGAGATCACAAATGTAATCCCGACATTATTGCCGAATCCTGCGCAAAAACAGTACAGAATATCATCAGAGTCACATGAAGCTGATGCTGATTGAGATGGCTTCTATTGAAGTTTTTTATTAGCGCCCTTTTTTACGGCAAACTTTGTGTGTTTAATGGTCAGACCTCCAGCTGTCTATCTTTAATGTATTTTAAAATATGTAGGGAGTCATCACATCAGGTATAACCCAAAACGAAAATTAACGTTCACCAAAAGTTGTTTTCTTAAACACATTCGGCTACCAAATTACGGAATGATTCGGTCATTTTGTCCGAATTTTATTAATTTTTTTTTTCATAAAAATTGAATTGTCTGAAGTCTATATTACCCAAGAGATTTTAGGAAATCGGATATCTTGATATCTATACCAATCAAAAGTTGAAGAAAAATGTTTTTTGGAATTATTTTTAGCTAGAAGATTGTTTAACGAAAGGTTGTTTTTGGGAAGCATTTTATCCCATTTAATTGCGTGACACCAAAGTTTTTTTCCTGTGTGATGATCCAAATAGATGGCATAGGCACGACTGGGACACGTTAATCTCAAGTGATAATAAGTTGGCTGCAAACTATGAATAATATACCATCCATGCAGATAATATGCAGAATAACTCTCAATATCAATTGACTGGTAGGTTTATGGAAATCATTTTACGTTATGTATATAATGGGCAGTCAACTTCGCCATATCCTTATACAAATGATATAATTACAATATGTGTGTGGAGTCGATTTGTTCTTGATTCTCACGATTATTATACTACAATTGAATAATTTTTCGAATTCATTTGCACAGACCGAGAAAATATTTCTGTAGCTGTTTTGATATAATTACATATATCCAAAGAAAAAGCAACAGTTTTCCATAATTTGAATCTTAATCTTGTTCATGCCAAGATCTTACACATTCTTCTATTTGTAATGATTTAGGTATTTCCAAATTCTAATCTAATTAATATATTATACGCGCTCATTAGTAAAGGGGTAATTAAAAGTTTTGTAAATGCGGTGATTTTAATTCCTATCATATATGTATATTATATGTATTTTTTTCAACAACAGTGGACTTTGCAACAACTGTTCAGTCAGGCAAAACTGGAACACCCTATATTTCGGTAATGAGTTATTTTCAGAGAGAATTTTTCTCATAATTTAGCTTTGTCTACAGCCTCCCCAATTTATGTTACTTGTCCACTGTATCGCCTTGTATATTCCAATTTCTACCAACGACGAAAACTGAATGAAATATTGAATCCTTCTTTTTCAATATCACTGGTTTATACTTTTATCAAAGGTGATATAAAGTGTGTCAAATGGACAGAAGTTCTTTTCATCTTCTGGAGCACATGAAGGAGAATTTCTATATAGATAACATCGAAGATCATTGTGCGTAAGGAAGGATATACCTATATAGGGACAGTTATGAAGTGAAACCGTGGTGAAACTGAAATAATCTCCAAAATAATACATTATCGATATTTGAATCTTATAAATCATATTGCATATACTTAATACTCATATTATCATTCATTGACACAAGAAACGAGGAGATAGGAGGAATTTGGAATGGTTCCTACTTCAATTATGATACTTTACCTACAACAACACAAACACAAAGTAGGGCGATAGGTTTAAACATTATATACCTATAGCAACATAGCAAGTATATTTTCTTCTCTACAAAAGTGCCCATACTTCGAACCACAAAGCGCAACCAGTAATAACTGTCATTAAACCATTATTTTTATCATTCGTTTCAATAAAACCGATTCCATTTTGTCAGTTCGGGATTCAATGATATAGTACGCGCACCGAAATCATGGGGGTAGAAGCAAGAAGAATAAGGTCACCGAATGTCATTGGTCATTGCACCATATGGCCCTATTATCTCTCGTAGAACTATATAGGTACGAGCACGCTCTTGGGCTGTCGATTTTTCGAATGAATGTCATCAAAAGTCATGGAAAAACGGTAAAAATCGCTTGTACGGAGGAGGCATATAATTCTAAAGTGAGTAGAGTGTCTTGGTCTTTTTTTGTACGAATCTGAAATGCACATGGTAGGCTCATTAATGATCTCACCCAACGTTATGTTGCATGACTTACACAGCGGAAGTGCACCTGTGATTCGTTAATTTTATTATTATTCTGTAACTGCTTTTACGGCGGACACCTCAAAAGCACAGACAGTCGTGTGTATGAACATTGTCATTCATAAACGCGTCTAGCTCATCATTCATTAAAAATAATTCCAAGTAAGTCGAATGCATTGCTCTTCAGCAAGGATGCCACAAGACAAGTTACACTAAATTCGCGAGATTCACATCATTACCATGGTTGATAATCGTCAAAGAAAGGTTCTTCTGAATGCAATTATATCTCATCAGAAGTGGATTTGGGAAGTATAGGCATAGAGGCAATATGCCTCACATGAACATTGAATTACAGAGACAACAGAAATTTCAGCTCTATGAAGGTATAACTTAGTCCACTACTGATGAACTAACAAAACTATTCATGTTTCAAGGACACTATTTCAAGAGGTCAATAGATGGGTACAAAATTTCCGTCAAAGTAGAAATGCACGATCAATAATTTAATCAAGAAATCAACATTTTGCACATATCCCAAACATTCTTCAAATTTCTAAAACATTCTATGTCAGTGTAATTCAAATAAGGGTGCGAAATAAAATGGCGGCTGGCGCTTAAAATGGTTACATATAATCCGAGGTAGACCTCTTGTGGACCTACACATTTTTCCGGACTTGTCATTCGCTTACCGCATGAAAATAATATAGACTTTTTTCAAATTTCTCCATGAGGAAATGTTAGAGTATTCAAAAACTGGTAACTATCCCAAAGTGTACAGAAAAGTGCACTTTTCAAATAGTTGTATAGAAGAATGTACCATCCAGAGTTTAATTATATGATGTTATTCAGAGGAAACAGTTCATTTCATCAAAGTATGTGACAAAAGCCCGTGTTGGTCACAATTCGGTAGTTCTGCTCGTGAATTGTTAAAGCATCTCAACAATACTTTATAATATAAACAAAAATTATTAAATTATACCGTTCTGGTCTTAGGTGTTACGGCACGATTGTCACATCTCGCGACATTAAAATCAAATCAAGTTAATTTTCTGGTAAGTTTTCTTTTTGTTCGCTTTTATTACATCAGATACGCAAATTAACTCCGGACGGGTGAATTTTAATTTTTCCTTCGAAAATTCGACGCGTAGGAAGCTTTCACTATGAGGTTAGGGAATTAACTATACTATGTGTATGATCGTATCGTTTTTTCTAGCTTCATAACGGTTTCATTTTCAACACGCTTTATAATTATCATAACAAGCAATTATGTATTATTTAATAAAAGAGAGCACTGCTTGAAGGATTGCTGTAATTTGAGGTTCACCTGATGTTTATAAACGATATTTTTAAATTGAGTCTAGATCAAAATTGTACTTAACGACATGTAATTATAAAAATAACCCTTTCTGTAACATAAAACTTGAGTGAAAAGTCATAAGGGAAATCATATGAATGCATTAATATACATGGTGTCCCAAAATTACAAGGCAAATTATTATGACGAAGCATTACCAGAAAAAATTAAAAACTTAATGCAAATGAGTAACGAGTAAAGTGGGTACTTGAATATTGTCTATTTGAATATTTGCAGAATGCGCTATGCTTGGAGAAAAATAAGTTATTTTTAATGTCAATATCTGTGATTATTTGTTGATGTTGATGAATAAATCATTCTTCAAGTTATTATTTTTTATAAGAATTTCATTATCATTAAATTTCATATTCAGTATATTGTTTAGGTGCATGGTTCATCAAATACAAATATTGAAGTTCATTTATCAACTTCAAGTGCAGATTTTGAAACATGAATGGACGGCTCTTGAGTTGGTTCGACGATCGTAACACTAGACATATCATATTCGGGCGGTTGGTCATTCAGTCATTTCCTTCCAACTGGCAACACTGTATGTGTTGACATATTGACGTCATTATCAACCCAGCGTGAAAGCCCTTTAGTAAAAATATTATTACCACGGTGATAATGATATTATTTACTACCTTGGTGTATAAATAACTGATTGAATAAATTGATCAAAAATATACTTTATTGTCGGAAGAAACAAATTCTTGTTGACAAGGCATGATTCGTATGAAGATATTTTGTTTACGCAATAATGAATGCAAAAACGGTAATCAACGGTACGGTACAAGTACCAACCATAAACCATCGCACACTCTGATGCGATTACAAGTATATAATACGGCAGTGTGACAGTGCTAGAAGAGAAAACTCACGGCTAGTTAGCCGTTGTAATTTGCGTCATATACTTATAGTAATGAACGTCTAACTATGCACTCGTTAGCACAAAACCACGAAAATGTATACTCATAAATACAAAGTGTCCCAAATTCGTGAATGTATGGACACAACCAAGTATAATAGGTATAAGTATTAGGTATAGGTAGTCAGATCATGACTCACCCTGTATATAGGTACATTATTTTTTTTCATGTTCTGGTTCCCACGAGAAGGGATATCCTGTAATGTTCAGAGAACATCGTGAGAACCAAGGGAAATAAGGTAGGAATTGGTGTTCTTCTTAAATTTCTGGAGGTTATATGCCTCGGGGAACACCCCCCTCGACAATGTGTTGCAGAGCCTCGCTGTTCGTTAGATGAACGAGTCTTTGGAAAGAGATGTTCTGCAGGTCTCCAAAGTGACCACGAAGGGGTGCGAAGCCTCAACTCGACGGGTTAATCTCGCTGGGACTGCCAAAGAAGGAACAATGGCTGATATTTCAGAAGAGCATCGTCCATGAAAATATCTATAAAATAGAGCCAGATCGCCAACTTTTCTACGATGTTCCAGAGAAGTGAGTGAGTTTGTGAGCGAGGCATCACCCACGAGACGAATTGCCCTTTTTTGAACAGAATCCAACAGTTTCAGGGTATGTTTGGGTGCTGTACTTCAAATATGGGAACAGTATTCCAGGACAGGTCGGATCTGTGCCTTATAGATCATAAGCAGCTGACTGGAAGTGAAATACCTCCTGGCCCGACATAGAAAACCGCAAAGTTTTGGGATACACTTTTAGCAATTGCGTGATCTCACGTGATTTTCCCAAGGAAGGTTATTGCTGATTGTAATACCAAGCATCGAAATGGATGTCTTCAAAGGTATGGTTACTCCTGACAAGCTTATGTTGGGCACAGTGAGATTGGCTTTTCTAGAGAAAAGGCATGCTTGTGTTTTGTTTGCATTGAAATCTATCAAGTTATTGGATCCCCATTCGAGAATTGTTGCCAAGTCCATATTCATGTTGTCAACATTTCTCCTTCGTTCATTTCTGATTTGCCTGGCTGGTATTGGAGCCCTGGAAGAGAAGGCGGTATGGAGGGTACTATCATCCGCGAAGCTGTGTACTGGATATGAAGTTGCTTCCAACAAATCGTTGATATGGAGTAGAAATAGTGTTGATGTTAGAATTGATCCTTGCGGAACACCAGCATTTCTGATAAGAGAGTCAGATGAAACTCCGTCGACCACTACATGGAGAGACCTGTTTGAGAGAGTATTCCTATCAGCAATAACCTTTCCTGAACATTACAGGATATCACTTTTCGTGGGAACCAGAACATTAAAAAATGTATGGATAAATAAATTATTGCCAAATAACATCAACAATGAGTATTTATTTATTCAATTGTTGATAGGGGTGAGTTGGTCACCTTCAAAATTTTTTTTTTGGTGTCATGTGCATGTACACAGGGCAGTAAGAGTGCTATAGTTAATTTTCTGCAAGAAGCTGAAATATTCCGGACGTTTAATAAGCGAGAGGTTGTTTACTAAAGATCCGTATAACGATACCAATAAAACCTTAATTTCTCTTGACCTCGCATCGATTTAAGAGAGCATTTAAGTTCTTCATCGATGACCGCCTACTGCGTGATCCAATAAATAACAAAACACTGCGCATTTCCATTTCATACCATAACGCTCGAAAATATACGGTTCTCATGTTCATTGACCTTTCAACTCGGCCATTGCACAAGCTTCGATAGATCACTCTATGGGTGTTTGGTTTTTCGAAAATTAAAAACTCACAACAAGGTCTTGAAATCCTGTAACATTCTACTCATAATTCATATTTATGTAATATATACATGAATTCCTGATGTGGAATATTTTGCAAGAACAAGACTTGATAGTATGTATAGTCTTTCCAAAGTCCCTTCAATGGGACAGACGGCTGCTCCAACTGACTGTGTATTGCTATTTATCCGCGTTATTATGAGAGTCAGTCACAACACCGAGCACAACACGGTGATTTCATTTAGATGAATACTGAAATATGAACAAAATAGCATCAGTTAGTTGTAACTAGCAAAAAGATAGTTGTTAAGCTGTTGTTGGTTGTATATTTTGGTTAAAAATTACGTTTTTCTAAAATTGACATGTAATTTGACTCTTTTCAAAACTGACGAAAGGTTTGAAACGTCTCACTTCCGTTTCATCTCAAAAAAGTTACGAAATGACAATATTGATAGGCGAAGAGAATAGTGCATTATGTGCTGTTTCCTCAATTTTTGGGACATTTGGGATATCTGAATTTGCAAAACAGGTCTATATTTCATGAATTTCGTTGCTGAATTTTGACCATATTATTGTTCGACGGATATTTCAAAGATATGGACAAAGTAAACAGTTTTGTACAACTGTCAGGAAGGCACGATAGTGCATGTGGTACACTGACGGGTCTAATAAGACTGCGATGAGGGTACGGAAGCAAGAATATATGGAGACATACCCAGATCTAGGGTTTGTGCTTCCTTGGGGAGGTATGCTTCAGTATTCCAGGCAGAGGCGCATGCTATTGAGGCATGTCTGAGAGAGAATATCGTGAGAGGATTCAGAGGTGAACAAATCCTCATATGCTCAGATGGTCAGGCGGCCATTCAATCTTTAACATGCAATAAAATCAGATAAAGACTGTTCTGGGATTGCCTTCCAAGACTGCCAACCCTGGCTAGCCACAACAAGGTAACGCTTCAATAGGTGCCAGGGCATTAGGGAATGGTAGGCAATGAAGCAACTGACGCTCTTGGTATAGGCAAGGGTCTGCGGCGTTGTTTATTGGACCGTATCCTGTGTTCGGAATCTCCAAGACCTCGATACGCGGCTGGCTGGCAAGGTGGACGCAAGAAAGACATCAGGCATACTGGAACAAAGTTCCCGGACAAAGACACAGCAAACTGATGGTTGGAACACTGCCCAGAACAGTGACTAGCGACATTCTGAGCCTGAACAGAATCAGACAAGTGACGGGACTAATAACCGGTCACTGCCCCTTGAGGAAGCATATATGCATCAAATGGGCATCTATACAGACGAACCCATATACAGACTATTGAATGAGGAGGAGGAAACGGCCACCCATGTAATATTGGAGTGCGAGGCACTAGCGTGTTGGAGATACAACCTTCTGGGATCACTAAACTCACATGCGATTTTTTCAACGAAAGGTTTGGTGAAGAGGCTGCTAAACCTCATCAAGGTAGCGACCTTGTTCACCTGAGTCAACAGCATGATCATCAGTACTACAACAGGCCCAAAAGCTACAGTGTTTTGGGATTCGAACCCTGACTGGTCAATCTGATATATAAATCAATAAATCAATCAAGTTTTGTACATAATCGGTAGGATTCATGTAAAACTGGTCATTATCTATTTTCAAGCGAAATTTTCTGATCAATATTAGAAAACATATTCTATACCTACGTAACTAGATAGTAGACTCATTTTGTGAAACTCTGTGTTTTGCGGGATCTAGCTACGGTCGTCCCGCAAAATCCCAACGTCACACAAAATGACGCGTTTCTTAACTTCGATTAAAATTATTGACCGAATGAAAAAACAGATATTATGCGATAATTTCATGACAATTTACAATTATTGAAGCTTTATACAGACGAATTTCAGACATGAACGTAATTAAAACTATAATTCACAAAGATACCCATATATTGTTTTCCAAGAATTTATAAGAGACCATCAATTTCAAGTCAAAGTGCAAGGTTCAAGAAATGAGTGAGACTAGCGATGGATGATTTTTTATTTACCAAACATATTACCAACTGTCTCCATCACAAAAAATACGAATAGCATCAGGGAAGATGAAGATAAAATATTTGAGAATTTAAGGAGGTACTTATACAAAAGGTAATTATATGGTAGAATATAGAATGTAGCTTTCACTCAGCACATTGATAGGCACAGTTCGGCTTGGAACGAAGACATAGCTCTCCGTTCTATAATAAAACAACTGGAGGTGATCAATTCCAGAAGTTTTAGAATAAGGACCATGCACACCAGCATCCTAGCTCTATTCATACAGGAATAAAAAAACTACCACTTGATACCTGATAGACGAATCATCTCTTGAAAGAGTACTGGGCTAGTAAGTTGTGTGTTTTTGCATACTGGAACAATGTCCCAGGACAAAGACACAGTAAACTGATGGTTGGAACACTGTCCAAAACAGTGACTAACGACATTCTGAGCCTAAACAGAAGTCGGATCAAACAAGTGACGGGACTAATAACCGGTCACTGCCCCTTGAGGAAACATATGCATCGAATGGGCATCTATACAGACGAACCCATATGCAGACTATGCAATGAGGAGGAGGAAACTGCCACCCATGTAATATTGGAGTGCGAAGCACTAGCGCGTTGGAGATACAACCTTCTGGGAGCAGTAAACTCTCAAGAGGCATTTTCAAAGAATGATTTGGTGAAGAGGCTGCTAAACCTCATCCAGGTAGCGAACCTGTTCACCTAAGTCAACAGCATGATCAGGAATACAATAGGCCCAAAGGCTGCAGTGTTTTGGGCTTCAAACCCTGACTGATCATTCTGCTATTAATCAATCAATCAATCAATCAATCAAGTTGTGTCTGATATATAGCCTGGCAGATTTTTCAGCTCCACGGCTTGAAGCCATCTTGGTATATACCCAGATAACACCGGTTTTCTTGAGAACTGATGGCCGACTATAGAAATGTAATGCACCAACGCATATTCGCTTCCGAATCCGTATCAAGGAGGATGAGATTTTCGAGCACTTCATAAGTATCTGACCGCAACCTGTGCGGTTTTTGAAGTCGGGACAGTCCATGAACTGCCGGGAAAGGTGTGCGTTACAAATGCTGGGCCGATGGTTGGTGTTATCTGGGTACCTGATGGGTCCTCTCTAGGTTTTTATGCCCCCAAGCTGAAATCGCATCGGTCGTACGGAGGTGCTAATAAGGCAACATTTATGTAAAGCGATGCAATATAAGTTGAAGAGAAGTAACATTAACGATTATGCCCGATCTGTGGAGTAAGGTGATGCACAAGAAATGTACAAGTAGGTACTATACAAGTACACCTCGGAGTGCCATGAATATCTTGTCGGAAGATAATTAAGCTTGTTTACGCCTTAAACGATGTCTGTCGAATTCCAACAGCCGTCCTCTGCAAACAATTTAATAGCCGACTGGTCGGTAATTATGATACGCAATAACCGATACCTACCATTTTCGACTTTTCGCCGGGTATCATTATCATTGCGACAGCGCAGATGGCTCTGAGTCTGAGTAGGTGGGTGTCATTTCATTTTGTACCGATACTGCTCGGGGCGCAGCTCAAATCATCGTTTTTATTATGCTTTTGTCCCATAAACAATTACTCGAAATGACGGTCTTGTACACATGACTTACTTAACGTTGAACTGTTCGGACGAGCTGTTGGTTCGCATCTTATTAGGAAATGTACAGGATGTGCTCGAATCTTACTCTCGAATACCTCATACATGGTACAAAAAAAAGATATGTATTGCGAGATTCAATAGAAGAAAAAAAATCAGTACTTTAATTTACTATAGATAATTGAAAATATCTATGCAAGATAGTCATTTTTTATAGACATGTGTCCGGCACGCAAACGCTTCGTTATCGATCTATAGAGCGTTGAAATTTCAAGATTTTTCTTTTCTTTCATAGCTCTTTTAGTTTTCGAGATATTCCGATCATATTTGAAACATAGGTTTTCATGAATTCCAAAGGGATATATTTTTTCAGGGGTCTGGCCCTTTTTTACTCCATAGACTTTTTTGTGGTGCTCCACTGGTAGATTTTGAAATACGAAATGAATTTTCTTTGTTTTGTCAATAATTTTTTTGGTCTCTTGTATAATGTTAACGCATCTGCGACCGTCAACCAGTTGAAAATCATGTATCTATTATAATTCGCTATATAAATTTGATTGAGCAAAAGGGAGGAACCTATTTTATGCCAATGAGAACAAAAAACGCTACATATTTAGTTCGTGATCTTAATCACAAGTTTCCAAACATAACTAAAGAATATGAAACTCAACAAACCTCGACTTCTTATGAAAGTTACTGAAAAATAAAATAATCTTTGAACCTCAACGATCTGTATAGATCGGAAAAAATAACTTTTTTCGACCTGGAAAATGAGTCCCTGATAAAATCTTGGTTCTGAATTCTGAAACACCCTGTATTTTGAACTTGCCATCTCAACATTTTTATGAATGTTGGCAACATCGCTTCGTTTACTCCCGGTCTCCTTGTTTTATATGGCTTCCATGAGGAACTATAGCTCTCTAGGTGAGTAGAATTCTGGGTGGAATTCCTCGAAATCATTTTGATCACTATTTTTATTTTTCGAAGGTACACCTTGAGTTTTCTCGTGGTTAAAATTTAACGTATCTGTTTCGAAAACGCCCTGTATATATATACACAATCATATATGTGCTGTTTGAAGTCGCAGAATTCCAATAATATCTATATAGATAAAGAAAAAACAAGAGATGTTACCTGTTGAACAATTTCCATTACCATCAATATTATTGTAATCTTCAAAATACTTGGTGTGGAATCAATTTGAATTCATATTATTCTTCTTCTGGCGGCTCTTATACTGTTTCCAAGAGGTGGCCTCTTTCGTCGAATCTCGACTGTGAGACTGCCCTTAAGCTAAAGAGAACTGACTCCTACTTCTCATTCATCGACATGAGAAAATTGTCAACATGCTGAAGGCACATATTCATTTATGTTGAAGAATAATCCTTCGATATCTATAAGTTATCATTAGGAAGTCAATACACGTATGAAAGCTGAACAACATATTTCAAAGTTATAAATTATGGCGATGATGTGACAATACCGACGGATTCTTCAATCGTGCACCAACAGTTTCAAAGCCATCTGTCATAATGAAAAATGTTTTATAGAGTTACTCCCCATTCCATATTGGATCTGCTAAGACCATCTCCCCCAGCACTTGTTGACAATACATCTAACTATCAGTAAAGCATCATCATATATCTGAGTTCCTCCATATTCCATCCAGATGGTTGTTCCTTAATTATTATTCTACATCCTCCTTAACTTCCAGCTGATCATCGAAGAAGACAAGAACGTCTTCACAAGGCCTGACCAATTACCAGGAGAACTGTGAGAATTTTTACGCAACGTATAATTGTGAAGAAGTCTTCAGCATTATACTTGCTCCTCATTGAAGCGTTTTGAGTCGAGAACTGACTGCGTCCTCAGCTGTGAGAACGAAGATGAATCTGAACAAATCTCAATTGCCAGAACCAAACAGCCAGTAGACCATGTATGGTTAAGTCCAAGCCAACTTGAATTGAAGAGTTTTGAGTCGAGAACTGACTGCGTCCTCAGCTGTGATTACTAAGATGACAGTAGACCATGTGTGGTCAAGTCCAAGACTCCAAGATAACTTGGTTTGAAGAGTTTTGAGTCGAGAACTGACTGCGTCCTTAGCTGTGATTACTAAGATGAATCTGAACACATCTCAATTGCCAGAACCAAACAGCCAGTAGACGATGTGTGGTTAAATCCAAGCCAACTTCGATTGAAGAGTTTTGAATCGAGAACTGACTGCGTCCTCAGCTATGGGGACAAGAATGAATCTGAACTGAACACATCCCAATAGCCAGAACCAAACAGGCAGTAGACCAAGTATGTTTGAGTCCAAGCCAACTTGGATTGGAGAGTTATGAGTCGAGAACTGACTGCGTCCGCAGCTGTGAGGATTTTGATGAGTCTGGACACATCTCAATAGCCAGAAACAAACAGCCAGTAGACCATGTGTGGGTAAGTCCAAGCCAACTTGAAATGAAGAGTTCTGAGTCGAGAACTGACTATGCGTCCTGAACAAATCTGAACACATCCCAATAGCCAGAACCAAACAACCAGTAGATTGAAGAGTTTTGAGTCGAGAACTGACTGCGTCCTCAGCTATGAGGACAAGAATGAATCTGAACTGAACACATCCCAATAGCCAGAACCAAACAGCCAGTAGACCATGTGTGGTTAAGTCCAAACCAACTTGGATTGAAGAGTTTTGAGTCGAGAGCTGACTGCCTTCTCAGCTAGCTATGAGGACGTGGATGAATCTGATCACATCCCAATAGCCAGAACCAAATGCCAAGCCAACTTGGATTGTGAGGTCTGGATTTCAGTTTACCAACTCCTCCGCACTTCATTGGAGACCACTGAAGCTCTCAGTGTTCTCAGTTACAGTCGGTCGGTGTCCGAAGGTCTGAATCCTCCAGGACTCGGAACATTTTTGAGCTTTCAAACTTGACTCGGCGTAAAACAATGATGTAATCGAAAGACAACAAACCACGAACAAAACAACATGACTAAAGCGGTCCGGCCTGCCCTGTCGGCGTTTTAGCATACATACGCCGTCTTACCAGCGATAAAACACATCGTACCCCTTATCACGTAGGGGCGTAAATAACAAAAAAGTGCAAAATTGAGTTACGCCGGGAATAGACTTTCTTACAATGCACTTTTCATCTGACGAAGTGGCGTAACTGTATCTCTTCTGATTCCGTCACAAACAGTACGTATGTTCATGGCGTATCTGCCGTTGTCAATACAGAGAACTTCACGTAGAGACGTAAAATAGATACGCCTATACGTGTGACAAAATATTTGCTATAGTGCCGATCAACCTGATGAGGCGTAACTGACATCACCTGTTTCACACAAACAGAAGTTCACCCATGGACTTCGATTGTGAGGAACCCAGCTTCGATTCTGCAGATGATATACCACTAGTACAACTCAAAGAACTGCAAAACGCGTGGCAGTCTGCCGACAGAAATAATAATGGAAATCATCACACAAACAGAAGTTATTCACCCATAGACGATCCTGACGTAGATCATCACACAAACAGAAGTTATTCACCGATAGACGATTCTGACGCCGATCCTACTGTTACCTGTGAAGTTGTCACCTGTGGATCTGAAGTTTTTTCTTCCTGTCCCAACTGCCAAATTTTATTATGTTTCAAACATTTCGATGAAGATCTCAGAAGCTGTAATCATGGTCGAAAAAACACGGAAATCAGGTTATCTGTGGAATCTGACAGAGGTGTTCTTCACGATGAAACCCAAAATTATATGGAAAGACGTACTGCAAATAAACAACCTATGCCAGAATCTTTCTTTTTAGATGGCGAGAAAAGAGAAGGTGAAATCAAGCCTCGAAAAACGAATAAACAACAAGTAGCCAAATCATTGCGGAATCGCGGTGAGTACTGATATTATTAATTGGAAATGGGATTCGAGAATATAATTTTTTTTAATTTCAGGTCTGGAGTATATAAATCCCAATACCAAGAAATCTGTTCCTGCTCGATTTATGAGAAACCGTTGTAACTCAGCAACATGCAAAGTTTACGGAAAAAACTGTTTTAAAATTAGCGATGAACAGCGACATAAAGTGTTCAATAGTTTTAATATCTCTGGTGACTTACAACTTCAAAGAGAATTTTTGGCGAGGCATTTGGAAGTTAGAAAAACAAGAAGAACTACGACCAATAAAGAAAATTCTAGAAGGAAATATACCATAATATACAAGCTGACTGTAGATAATGAGGCTATAGTTGTGTGCAAAAAATTATTTTAGAATACATTAGGAATCACAGAAAAAATGTGTAGAACAGCTCTATCCAAGATAAATGATTCAGGTGTGTTGGAAAAAGACAATAGGGGCGGCAGACAGAGAAGTGCAGGAATACAGTTGAAGGAGGGAAATGTGCGTAATGCAATAGAGCAACACATACAGAGATTTCCGAGAGTGGAATCACACTATTGTCGTTCAAAGACTACGAGAATGTATCTTCATCCAGATCTTTCTTTAAGAAAGATGTATGCAATGTTCCTCGAAGATTTGGAAATACAAGGACGAGTTGAAAATAAGGCAAGTTACAGTCTGTACAGAAAAATTTTCGAGCAGAAAAACTTATCATTCTTTTCGCCCAAAAAAGATCAATGTTCCCTATGTATGACTTATTGTAAAGGAGACGAAAATGCAAAAAATAGTTTGAGGGACAGATATAACACTCACATTCAAGAAAAAACCACTGTCAGACAGATTAAAACAGAATGTAAAAGAGAGGCTCAAGAAAATAAATTGAAATTATGTGGAGTAGTTGATTTGCAGCAAGTTATATATCTGCCTATTTCAAAGGAAAGCGCAATTTTTTATAAAAGCCGATTGTCAAATTTCAACTTCACATTTTACGATCTTGCCAATAAGGAATGTTTCTGTTTTGTCTGGCATGAAGCCATAAGTAAACGTGGTTCCTCAGAGATTGCAACCTGCATTTACAGGGTCTTAGAAGAATACAACAAAAGATCCATAAGAAGTGTTACTTTATTTGCTGATGGATGTTTTGGGCAGAATAAGAATTCTATAATTCCAGCGATGTTAATGTATCCTTTGACTAAATTATCATCTTTAGAGGAAATATCTCTACGGTATTTTGAAACCAATCATGGCCAAAGTGAAGGTGATTCAGCACATAGTGCTATTTCCAGTGCGATTTCTGCTGCAGGAGACCTTTACATTCCTTCCCAGCTTCATCCTATAATTCGTTTAGCACGTAGAAAACAGCCATATTGTGTTGTGCCAATGAGTTATGGTGAGTTCAAAGATTTTAAGTCGTTTTAAAAAAAAACTTCGAGTTTTGACAATCAGAGAAACCGAAAGAGGCAATGTTATGAAATGGCCGGATGTTATGGAAGTAATGGTCACCAAACAATACCCAAAGAAAATATTTTTCAAGACCAGCCATCTTGATACAGCATACGACTCCATTACTCTGAAACGTTTGAAAGAAAATATATCCGATATACAGCTCACAACATTGAATTCTGAAGCACCGAAGATAAAAAAACGAAAATATGAAGATCTCATGTCATTGTGTAAAGGAGAATCACCTGTCGTTAGACTGCCAGAGTTTCAAGAATTTTTCAGATCGTTGCCTCATGACCAAGAGTGAATAAATCGTTGTATTTTTTTTGTAATATTCACCAGGACTTTGTCATACTTTGTTCTTTTCCTATTATAACAATAATTACATATTTAGGTTTCATGAAATCTGTGTCTTTTACGACTCTCATACTTTGATTCCGCTATTATTATAGTAGACCTATCTCACAGAACCAAATGAATGCATTCTCACGTATGGGCGTATATGCAAACTTTTTTGTATAAAAAAAAAACAACAACTCGTACATTTCTTATACAATAATCAGTATGAGGAACATATTGTTCCTGTTGTAATGCTAAGATATTATTTTGAAATATCACAAATTAAGAAATGTAGGGCGATGCAATTGTCATCCATTTTCGTTTTTTCTCTCTCCTGTAAAATATTCAGAAATCAGATTCGCCCCTACGTGATAAGGGGGACGACATGTACCAACATAAACCAATATTTATATCGACGAGATGATTTTATTATGTACCGGCACAGTCCGGTCAGCGGGGGGGGCCTAATCATTAGTCCAGTGAGCTTGTGTGCGTATCAGCAGGTAGGAGACCCGCTATCTTCGTCCCTAATTGATGAGAATCTCCTTTGTACTGCTCATATAAACCGAATGAATAACAAATAACCCGTAACAATATCAAAAAAACCACCTTGTATGAAGCTGACTGTCCCAGAGATGAACTTAGGAGGAGGAATATGGGGCTCACTGATCGTTCCTTTTACTTTGACAATGTTTATCAAAGAAAAAGACTCACCCATATGTATATCGTAAATTATTCTAATGCAACACTGAATCTGAACTGACGATATATTATAGTTCTTTTTATTCTAATTCACGATAACGTTTGAATAGGAAAAATTTCGTGTTAAATATTCCAAGAACTCTGTGACCTTTAATACTGAAAATATTGATAATACTTCAATTCAATTTTTTCCAAAAAAATCAAGTGAGTCTTGTGTCGTCGTTAAATATTGAGTATATCGTCGGCGATCTGACAATACCTGCTAAGTAACATTTTTTTCAAATATTGGTATTTCAAGCAGTAAGCTTTCAATATTCATTGCGCACAATCTGAAATGAACTGCTACCTCCAGATGAATCCTTTGTTTACTTCATTGGAGGAAAACAATATCTGCTATCGACTTGACCTGTTATTCGATTATGTTTTATTCATCTCCTGTAAAAAAAACTGCTCTGCACTATATTGCACTTAGCAGGTATTGTCAGTTCGCCGACGATATATATATATAGAAGGAAGGGAAGTCTTTGCTGACCAGTTAGAGATAAAACTAGTAGTTTAGTGGGCATGCAGCAATAGTAAATGTATACTCATTCAAGTTTGTCCGAGCTTTCGGAAATGTATATTTCCATCATCAGGGTAGACTACAAGATTGGAAGTATTAAAATTAATTCACAATATTGAAAAAACTTTGTCACTTACACTTATTGAGAATGGTTACTCTGTTGTAAAATTTGTAAAATTGTTAACATTAACATACTGATGAGACGAAAAAACAAGTTAAAAGAAATTATTTAGTTATAATCATGATTAGATAAGAGGCTACTTATTACCTCATGAATAAGTTTGAATTTTCAAATCCAACGTGGTTGAAACGATTTTAAAGAATCTGCCGAATATAGGTTAGAATGTTTCTTCTTCTTCTCTTCCTTAGGTTGACATGAGTAGGTCGTAAGTCAGAATTCTTAACCCTTATGGTACATACTAATGTTAGTAATCCTCCAAATCTCAACCCAATGGAACAGAAAAAGGGGGAACATATTAATTACTTAGTAGGCAGACCATGAAATACAACAGATTTTACTGGCAAAGGTTTGATGTGATGAATTTTAAGAAAAGACTATGTTATTATTCGGAATTGTTGATGTTCAAAATGCTATGAGGAAATCGAGATTGTTTGTCTACAGCTAAGAGAAATGAGTATATTTCACTTAGATGTTGAATATCAGTTCTTTTATTAATGCAATTGGGATTTTGTGAGATGAATGCCATTTCTAGGAAGGATCTTTTAGTGAGGTTCCATTCAATTGCTAAAATTCTTGCTGAATCATAGTCCATACGATGATTCATTTTATTGACATGATCTGCAAGAGCACATCTTTCTGGATGTAATCTAGAGTCGCTCCTGTGGGAGGTGATTCTGTTGGCCAGGGATCTTTTTGATTGGCCTATATAGATTTTGTCACACTCCTGACAGGGGATACTGTAGATCACATTGGTTTGTGCCTTTGCAGGAATTTTATCTTTCACTTTTGAATAAATTGATTTAATTGTTAACACAGTTTTGTTAGCTAGTTTAATGTTATTATTGTGTTTGAAGATTCTGGTTAACTTGGGAGTTAGTTCACTGAAATAGGGAATTGAAGCAAAAATTATTCTGATTGGTTTCCGTTACCGTGGCCCATGGTCCATCCCTGCGTACTACCAATAATACCATACAAATCTTCTTTCTCTATCATTTTCTGTATATCTCTATCTCGCTCTATCGTTCTAAATCGGTCATTGTGAAGCGGCGATCTGCAAACAAAAGGCTATCTGCAGGAGAAGGCAAAATATAATTTGGTGGAATAATCGCAATAATGTAATAAATGTCAATCAAAATTAACATATGCGACCGCAGTCTCTCTGGGATTGATGATAATTTGGCCGTCGAGAACTTTTTTGTTCAAATACATGCGGGTTAATTTTTTGTACACATTTGTAGAGAACATTTGATGAAATATTGATTGATCGAAAAAATTTGATTATAATATTCTTTAATATTTATACATCAACGTTCTGAGGGATTTTATCGGGTATTTTTGATATTTCTTGTCGCACCCTGTGAATTTAGCATAGGATGGATAGGTATTTCCTAATTTTTTTTATGTTCTGGTTTCCCACGAAAAAGGATATCCTGTAATGTTCAGAGAACATCGTGAGAACCAAGGGAAGTCAGATAGGAATTGGTGTTCTTAAATTTCTGGAGGTTATATGCCTCGGGGAACACCTCCCTTTGCAATGTGTTCCAGAACCTCGCTGTTCGTTGGATGAACGAGTCTTTGGAAAGAGATGTTCTGCAGGTCTCCAAAGTGACCACGAAGGGGTGCGAAGCCTCAACTCGACGGGTTAATCTCGCGGGGACTGCCAAGGGAGGAACAATTGTTGATATTTCAGAAGAGCATCGTCCATGAAAATATCTATAAAATATAGCCAGATCGCCAACTTTTCTACGGTGTTCAAGAGAAGTGAGTGAGTTTGTGAGCGAGGCATCACCCACGAGATGAATTGCCCTTTTTTGGACAGAATCCAACAGTTTCAGGGTATGATTGGGTGCTGCACTCCAAATATGGGAACAGAATTCCAGGACAGGTCGGATCTGTGCCTTATAGATCATAAGCAGCTGACTGGAAGTGAAATAGCTCCTGGTCCGAAACAGCGAACCAAGTTTTTGGGATGCACTTTTAGCAATAATTGATCTCACGTGATTTTCCCATGAAAGGTTATTGCTGATATAGTAATACCAAGCATATAGATATTGATAGATATATATATTGATATAGATTTGTAAAAATTCCTTTAGTATTTGAAGAAAAGCTGTAACTCTGCCATAAATAAAATAAATAAATGAAAATAATATATCGATAATTGCTCGATACAAAAAAAAATCTCGACAAAATTGGCAATGCCATAAGGCTCTTCTGTTATGTTATGACCATAAGGACCGAAATTAAAATAACTCCAGAGAGTTTGAGGTCGAAAAATACCCAATTCACGTCGGCTGCTGGCAATTTAGACCAATATGCGGCTTCACAAAGACCCGATATAAGAATTTCGAAATTTCAATTCGAATCCTAAATGGAATCCTGATGCTCGTGAGGGTCCTTCGGCCAATCATTTCAGAACTTCGTACGGACGGCAGATAGGAATCGCCCTATGCTAAAAAACCCTAGCCCAGATTTGATGGTTCGTTTATTATTTGGGAAATGAATATCCATTTTCTCTGCGTTCGGCAATAATGGAAATGTTATCACGGATAAATCTGTGCCGCGACCCCACGCATTTTTTGTCATTGAAAGAGTATTGACGGGATTGAATTTCATCAGGTTTTCCATTTAGTGGTTGATTCCATCAAAACAAAAAGTCCCTATTGGAAAAATCACATCAGTAGCTATATCTTTCAATCAGGACTACACATATAGAAATAGCTACCGGATAAATCTTTTAACAGATGTCACAGAATATAGGAATATTATATATCTATGGTTCTCAAACCGCGCAGCTGTGTTATGCTGCATTAGTTATTGATGAAATGTCAAATACTAATGGCTCTGGATCGATGAAACTGTTTTTCTATTCTGCCTTCAAATGAATCGTCCTCATAATAGATAATTATGAAACCCAAGATGCTCATCAAAACAGCTCCATTTACGATTTGCCTATGTGAAAAAAATCAAGAAGGTATAAAATTTCTTCATACCTACTCCATTTTTCATCATTGAAGACTATTTCACTAATCTCGAAATTCTCACATACAGTGTGACCCATTTAAGATGGAAGCACCCTTATAAAACTTACATTTCTCAACCGATTGGAATGATTTTTTTTTGTTAGGTAGATATTCAAAAAGTCTATTAGGACACCAAATATCATGAATAAATCTCCATTTCCAGGGCCAACTAATCTGATTTTTCAAGGTCAAAAATCTAAAAAAATTACTAGCGATTTTTTTAGAAAAAATCTGACTACACCACTGGATTTGTGACATTTTCAAATGGGTAACATGTAAATTACGTTGAAATGCGTCAATCAATAAAAAAGTTATAAAGGAATGAAATTTGAAAAATATGCCGTTTAATTAACCCACCAATTCATGTTCAGGAATTTTATGAAAATTCTGTATACTCCACTGGATTCAGGATGTCTTGAAATATTACTGATCACAGTTTCATCGAAATCTGTTCAGTAATAAAAATTGATGGGTTGATTAAACGGCATATTTTTCAAATTTCATTCCTTTATAACTTTTTTATTGATTGACGCATTTCAACGTAATTTACATGTTACCCATTTGAAAATGTCACAAATCCAGTGGTGTAGTCAGATTTTTTCTAAAAAAATCGCTAGTAATTTTTTTAGATTTTTGACCTTGAAAAATCAGATTAGTTGGCCCTGGAAATGGAGATTTATTCATGACATTTGGTGTCCTAATAGACTTTTTGAATATCTACCTAACAAAAAAAAATCATTCCAATCGGTTGAAAAATGTAAGTTTTATAAGGGTGCTTCCATCTTAAATGGGTCACACTGTATATAATCTGACTAATCACGAGCCAAACACAATAATTTTATCAAAGAATTTATGGCGTCACTATCACTATTAGCAACTGTCAATCCAAGGATTGTCATGGTTAGGAGGTTAGCAATTCACTCATGAGTTTATTAGATTGATATTAAAAGTGTTCGAAATGCCGATCATACAAAATTCTAAAAATTCTCAAATAAACATTATAGTCCAATCATGACTTTTTACCCTCCGTATCCCCGTTACTGATCCAGATTGGACTCGTGAATGCAATTTTGGTGAGTAAGTACATTCCATTGCATTTTCATCGAATTTTGTCAAAGAATAAAATTCAAGCGAACATAGGCAAAATTAACATGTTTTAGAACGTATATGCTTATTTATCTCAAAAACGATTCTTTTCTCGAGAAAAATTGAGGAGCAAGAAAGCCTCTAAATTGAACGATCCACACAATTTAAGCACTGAAAGATGTCAGAGGCGTACTACGAAAAAGTTCGGGGGAGATAAAGACACATCTACCTTCAAAAACGTATCACCCTGTAGATTTGGAAAATCTTTGAATGGCTTGAAATGATGATCTTCTACGAAGTATTGACCACACCAAATTTCAAAATGATATCTTGAAAAGTGAGCGAGATATTTCAATGAATAATAGAAAAAAATAATTAAACTTTGACCCCCTGTTGCTCCGCTACTGAATGAGATTGGACTAATATTTATGTAAACTTTTTTGATTCCCATTTCAGTGTGTGCCTTGGAACCTGTATAAATTGACTTGTTTCGCCAAATATGTCCATAGTGTCATCAGTCGAAGAAATTAATGTTGATAGAAAAGGCATATTTATTGATGAATCCTATAATATGAGAGATCTATGGCAGTGAATATATCAAAACGATTAGCCTAGCAAATATGCTAATGACGTGTTGAAATGAACAATTCCGATCTAATACTGTGCTCAAACATGCGATGTGATTAATATGATCTTGTTCATCTTGCCGAGTCCTTTTGAGAGTACCGACAAGACGGATCATTTTGTGGCTAGTACTTTATGACCGCATCAGTTCCACGGTGTACCATCTAAACATCAAGAAGGAGAATGATATCGGATTATTTCGGTTTATTGTTTGATTTGTCGGTAATTTTAATGATTCGAACGTGAAAGCTTATATTGATGATGGGTTAAAGTTGAGATATAGCTTTGCTGATGGGCAGATTCGATCATCAATAGTGACTTGATGGTCTCGGATATAGAATAATTTGTTAAAAAAGTATTATACAGGGTGTTTCGAAATTCGACCGACAACACGACAGGTGGCAGCCCTCGTGGTTTCATAATTATACAGTGTCATTCTTAAAGTCGGCATCATATGGGAAAAACTTTTATTAATGACTTATTTTGAAATTCGAGTTGGACGTTAAGTTTTGCTTCAAAAAAGATGAAAAATGGCCTACTCAATCGGGGTCACGTGACTTTCGCTACATGTCAAAAGTGAGATTTTTTCAAATTAATCGCTGAAAGTATAGGCTTATTTGTTCGAACATCGAAAAAGTTTACTTGAAAAAGTAGTTTCTATTCGACTTTTACATAATTATGTGACTCGGATTTTATCGTTCTATTACATTTTTTAGATTTCGATATTTTTTAAAAATTTTCTGTAATATTAAAAAAATTGCAAATTCGATGAAGCTACTTCATACCAGTAGGTTCATCATGCTACTCACTTTCAATTACTAATTATCACTAATTATCGACAAAAATATGATTTTCTTCAGAAAATGATTATCTCCGCTTCAAAATTCTGTTATGTTTGATGCAAACATATCATCAAAATTCTGTAATGTTTGAGTCAAGCATTTAGAAACGAAATTCATTCAAATTTATTTTTTCAGTACTGAAAAAATCAGTTTAAATGAATTTCGTTTCTAAATGCTTGACGATATATCAACTTTGCATCAAACATAACAGAATTTGGAAGCGGGTATTATCATTTTCTGAAGAAAATCATATTTCTGTCCATAATCAGTGATAATAAGTAAATGGAAGTAAGTAGCATGAGAAAGCTACTGGTATGAAGTAGTTTCGTGGAATTAACAATTCTTCAAATATTACAGAAATTTCGAAAAATTAAAAAAAAAATCAAAATCTAAAAGTTGCAATAGATATCAATCAAATTCGAGAAGCATTTGTAAAATTGAAATAGAAACAACTTTTTCAAGTAAACTTTTTCGATATTCGAACAAATAAGCCTACTTTCAGCGATTAATTTGAAAAAATGTCACTTTTGACATGTAGCAAAAGTCACGTGACCCCGATTGAGTAGGCCATTTTTCATCTTTTTTGAAGCAGAACTTAATGTCCAACTCGAAATCCAAAATAAGTCATTAATAAAAGTTTTTCCCATTTGATGCCGACTTTATGAATGACACTGTATACTCACTGAGTTTATCATTTCAGATTGTCTGGAAGTTGCAACCTCGATTTATTCTTCCGTTTTTGTTCAGTTTTCAAGATGCCATATCTAGTTGATTAGTAGAATTAGGATGAATCTGATATTTCAGCACGCAAGGTTTCCCATCATTGATGGAAAATCGAAAATAACCATGACGTCATCACTGAGCCGATGATAGCATAATACATATGAAATGTATATACAACAACTCGAAATGTATATATTCATCAGAATTTATTAATTTACTGGTCGTATAGCATATTTAGAGACCACTCTGTAAATGCCGAGTGCTCATTGAATAGGTATAGGTATATATGAACAGATCATGCCTCGCGAGATATTATTGATAGGCCATAGTACAATACCCGAAGAGAGTAATTTGCAGTATATCAAGCATACGGATGGATATATATACGTGTTTGCAAATATAAAAATCGCGCTGTATATAAATCTAGAATCTGCATTCGCGCATTCTTTCGTCGAGTATCTTCGTGTTTTGTAGCTATAAAACGCGAGCAGTATTTATCAAAGTCCACTATTTTAATCATGCGCCGGTAATTCAGTTACACTAACTTATGGATGGGATGAATTATCGCTGATAACTCACTTGTTCGGTATGGTAAACAGTTAGAGGACCGTAAGCTGTGATTAATCGGAGGACTTATCACCGCAAATATCTCACCACGACTAACGGCATGTAGCCACCACCAATATTTATCCCTCCAATTCATAGCTTCAATTTTCATCGTTTGTTTACTTGGGCATACTGTCTGTATAGAAACGAGGCAAGAAAATCCCAAATGGATCAAGCAAAATCAAATAAGCATGACTTTTGGCATCATATTGACGCAAATGTTTTTTTCTACTCACATAACTAAAATGGCATTCAGCGTATGGATAATTATGTACCACGCTAAATGATCGATTAATCCCGGATTGAGGATCTGTGATTTATTCAAAAAATTAAACACGTTACCATGACAACACGATTTTTTAAACACATCACCATGGCAACACAGTTTATTAAACACAGCTTCAGTAATTTGAGACATGTCTGGCCTGTCAATTGTGTTAACGGTCAACTGTTATTTTCGAATTTAGTATCAAAATCCTTCAAAAAAATTTCGTTTGTATCAGAATTCTTCATCAAAAATATATGCGAAAAATGAAGCATCCATTTTTGAGAACAATTTATATATTCTGCGCTGAGCATGACAATAAACGTGAATGGTGAAACAAAGGTTAGTAAGCAATGGACTGCACATCTACTACCAATATCACTTATACTTACGTGTCTCGCTGGTTGCATGCAGTTGCATGTATTATGTTCTCAATTCCCATTCCTCCCGAATTATTTCGTAGGTTAGCAGAAATAGTAGGTATGTTAATGTAATTTTCGGAGTTCGTAGAAAAATCAGAGTAGGTATGTAACGCGTTTATAAACTCTTCTAGACACTCGATTATTAAACACTCGCTCCGCTCTGCTCTGCTCGTGCTTAAAATACTCGTTGCTAAAAGGACGTTCATAACACTTGTTACATAATATACTATTAAAAATTGAACATATAGGGCAACACATAGTTTCTTATAGACATTACCAAGGTCACCAGAGTTTTTTCAACACAATTTCAGTCGTTTGAGTCCTATCAATTGTAGGAACTGTCAATTGTCATTCTAGAATCTTCTTGCAATTGCTGGCAATCTAATTTATCAAAATACTTTTTGTTTTTATATATCAAACTTTCTCATTGAAAATGTGTGCACAGACGAAAGGAAAAGTGAAATCGTTAAGAATGTTTTACTTGCATATATATTTCCAAGAATTCCCCGTAAAAATGAAGCTCTCATCATCTTTGTGGGCAATTTATTCTATGCTAAAGAATGACAACAAACGTAAAACGTAAAAACACAATATTAATGTGAGCAAATATGCAAAGTTGTATGCTCTCCTGCAGACAACACATCAGAATAATATGGAGAAATCTAATACTTCGACAACTCAGCAAATCGAAGAGTTATCTTCTACTCCAGATGAAAACTTCTTATTCACAATTGTAAGTAAAAGCAAGCCATTTTTATAGAAATCCATGTATCCTTTCGAATTATTTTGTAGGTAATCAGCACTTTATCAAAACTCCTTCATCCATAGGACGGCTGGGCTCTGGAATTCATTGCCTGAGGAAGTATTCCCAACAACATATAATCAACAGAAGTTCAAAAAAAATTTTAATACCTACCTCCTATCCCTATCCTCCCTAGGAACGCACGATGTTCTTTGAACATTATAGGGATTCCCTCTCGTGCGCTCCAAGCGATAACAAAAAATTTAGGCTAATTTGTGGATTATGTGAGACAGTCGAAGAGTTCGTAAAAAATGTATATATAGTATGTAACGCGTTCATAAAGTCTTCCAGACACTCGATTACTATACAGGACGGAGACTTTAACTGGAATGAATTCGCTATACTGGGGGAGTGAATGATTTTCCTGAAAATTCGCAAGACACGTCAATGTTTAAATATATTTACCTGGACTTGGCAAGCAATATGGAGGGGTAACTGGAGTCAACCCCAACATGTTTTTTTTTCAAATGCAACCCTATATATGGCTTGTGACCCCTCATTGGAAAGCTGGTTTAAAGAGGAATCCATCAGCGTACTGATCTTATTTCGCATAAAATCAAAATATAATTTCAAAGTTTGATATACTTTCAACGTATTTTCTTCAAAATTTTGACTTTTAGTGACAGTTTGCAATAACACTTCGTTACGAACTGTGAATTCGGCAAAATAACGCAATATCTATTTGCGGCTTTATAAAAACACTGGAATATAATAGTAGATAGCAGTTGAGCGATTGTTACGTTGAAAAAGGATGAATTTAAAAATTACATTTCAATTTTATGCATCCTTTAAACGCATGAAGAACTAAAATTTAAATAATACGCTGGATTGCCATTTCCACCAGCTTTCCAATGAGGGGTCTCAAGCCATAGGGTTACATTTGAAAAAATTATGTTGAGGGTGGTTTCAGCTACCTACCCCTGGAGGGATATTTTCTCGATACTGCTTGCCGAAGGTAGGTAAATACATTAAATCGTTGATGTATGCCGGGAATTTTTTGAAAAAATTTTCACCTTACACTGAAAAAAAAAATTGAGTGAAATTTCACTCAAGGTCCACGCAATAATGAGTCAATTTCGGTCCACGCCCGATTGAGTTGAAATTGCATCCTACTCGACTGTGTAAAATGGTAATTCATGAACCGATTCAATCAAATTTTTTATAAACATTCTCATTGATATGAGAACTTGATGAAATATCTAGTTTGAGTTGAGAATTCACTCAAAAATGTCAATCAGTAAATTCACTCACAACCACATATGCATTCACTCAGAGGAATTTTCTACAGTGTACCGCTAAGGAATATATTCCAATAAAAGTCTCCACACTGTATAATTATTACTTCATTCGATTTTCAGACTGACTACCCACACTGAGAAAAACTGGTTAATTAAAACGTCTAGTTGGTATTTTTTTAGTACCGATAATTAAAAATATTTGGAATTTTATTAACAATGACAACGTATCCTTATTTCCTACAAATGACTTTTCTATTTTTCGTCAATTATTTGTCATCAATAAAAATACTATTTGTGACAGAATTATCACAGTGTTGTCTATTCAGTCAATTAAAATTTCATATTGGGGTTAAAAAACCTCATTCTGGGGTTACTAACAAGAGCTGACTATTTGCCACAACTGATGACACATTTATCGTAAAATGTTTATCATTATTCATAGCAGAAATTGTTTAGCCATAACTAATAATTTTAGTTGTACTGCGTCGTTCGGGACCACCTGGCGTCTCTTCGGGACCCACCGGCAAAAATTGCATCTTGCATCTGTTTGTCTTTCTGTTTAATCATTTGAACTTGTATCTTAATAGTGGGTAGATCGCACGGTCGTCGAGCTTAGACAAAATAAATAAAATAATTGTCTAGTGTAGCCGAGAGCGTCGTGTTCTTGCTGGTTCACTGCTCTGTGTGTTTTCAAATCACTGTTTTGTGTTTTTTTGCACTTTGCGCTGAGCCATTTGGCATTTGGTTGGCAAAATAATAATTCGCAGTTTACCATCGTTATCTGTGCGTCACTATAGTTATCAGGTTTAGGTACCTATTCACAATTCAGTTCAGTTTACGAAGGGCGACGGTGAGAAACGTCCATCCGACGTCACGTGTACACGGTGTATATTTATAATTCCCTCTCTTTTTGCTGAGCTGTGGCCTGTGGCACTTACGGTGTGTGGTGTATTCCTGTTCACGATTCCATTGGAAATTAGAAGGAAAATGGCATACAAACTGTTATTATTAGAATGGGGCCTTGATTTTATTTGATATAAAACTATTAAGTTGCCAGAATAACTAAATTATATTTCGAACGTTACTAAATCACTTTTAATAGTAACTAGATTCCATTTCAGTCACAATTGAATATTCAATTTGCAACAACACACTCACTATTGACGTCAGAAGAAATGAGTAATTGCCCCAACTGGGATAATTTGTTGTGATAACAAACATATATTGAAACAGTACTAACAATCTAATTGTCATAACTATGTATCTTGATTGTGGCAAATAAAACTTGGTATTATTCCTTAAAAAGGCTTATTAGTTACCACAACAACGTCGTAGATGACTCAACTAAACTTTTCATTTGAGGCAAATAGGCGCTTCCAGAAAAACATAATTAGTTATGGCAACAACTAATGCTTGCTGTCCCCTATCGTACTAAAATTTTTTTCTGTAGTTACTAATTTTTTAGTAACGGCTACAAATTTTTTCCCTCAGTGCACACCTGAATTATTTATCATCTATACTGATGACAATATTAAACTTGAAAATCGACTCACCCTGTAATGTGGTTCGTGATCTCGATTAAAGCACAGCATTCAGGTTTATTAAACCTAAATTGAGTTTGTTCACTCTAGAGGAAATGACGTGAATTTGCAGAATCAAAAAAAATCGCGTGTTATTTGCCCGTAACGATTTCTTCTCTCTGTATTTAACGTGTTATATTTTCTATAAATGAAGAAATTAATCATATACTCGTAACGGACTATACTTTATGAATAACAATGATTTACGGGGTACGTCGAACTATAAAAAAATATACGTTTAATTGTATAAACTTAAAGGATCAGCTCTGTGCAAATTAATTATTCATATTGTAATGTAAAGTAAAAGATATTCCCATTCATGATTTGCATGGGCAAAAACCATAACGGAATTTTATTATAATGGCCTTTCTTATTACTGTGTTCTTATAAGTATTTATGAATATTCACGTACAATTTAGCTCTATTCACAATTTTTTCATCAGACGTGAACAAATTATATGAAATTCCATCCTTGCTATTATTTAATTAATAATTAATATCTACACGAACAATTAATAATACGCTTAACATGTGCTAATGCACAATTCGATCATCTAGGTATTATAAAACTCAAAAATTCGAAGGAATATTCCCTAAAAATCTGCATCATGCAGTAGATAAGAATTTCTGCTCCATCTTCTATGTACCTATATTATTGAACTTCTGGCAACATTGTAGAAATCATTGTTACTTCTGGTGTATCTGACCTCACCGAAAGTAAAAGCTTGGGTTTGGTTGATAAATATATTTTTTTGGGACTTTTCACTCCTCAGGCCCAAAATGTCACTGAGGGCCTATTAAGAGAAAAATGCAACCAACATCTTATTTTGAAAAATCTCTGAAGAATATAATATACTCACATAGTCGAATGGTGAATGGGGGAAAACAATACGAGATGATCTATAATATCTGAAACATTTTTTTGGCCATCCATATAACGAAGACACAACAGGGTATATATTATGTGAAAAAATACACCTTGATAGTGTACCTTATACTCCTGGCTGAAGCTTCGGGATATGATCTTGGTCCCTTGGTATAATGATATTCTTTACTATCTTGGTGTATGAATAATTATTTTTAAGCCTCAACCACTCATACTCCATTTTGAAATCCAGTGAGTTTGACCACTATGAAAAAATTACAAATGCGCCTACACAATAATAGTAAGTTACGTAAAAAGCGGCGTTCACAACCAAACTTTTTACGTTTTGCTTTTTACGTTTCGTATTCTGATTGGTGAAGCAAAATCTGTAATTGAAATGACGCAGAAAGCTGAAAATATTCAGCTTTTTGCGTTGCAAGAAGCCATCGTCTGTGAAAATAGTAGAAATTGACAAATAATATTGTTTTAAAATGGAAAATACTACTGTATGGATGTCGAATAGAACAAAACATGTATGGAACATTCTATATGGAAGATATGATATAATGTTTTTGCGCATGATTTCTTCGTGAATCCACGGAATAGTAGATAGGTATCATGATACTAAAACCAAGAGGTATACTGTTCAATTTATTATTTTTTTCTTGAGGATTGATCTTTCCCTCCAAGTATTGAATCAATTTACGTCACCGCCAGTTCTATGAATATCATTAATTATCTAATCAATATTATTATGATTATCTCACTACATTTCAGTATGAAACACAATTGACAAAACCAAGAAAACTGAGAAAAGCCGAAAAAAGTCACGTTGTTTTTTTTGGTTGTGATTGACATTTGCATAAGTTTAATTCACGTCTAATTTCAGATTCTGCTTTACCAATCAGAATACGAAACGTAAAAAGCAAAACGTAAAAAGTTTGGTTGTGAATGAACGCCGCTTTTGGACGTTTAGCGTACAATATTTTTTCGGCAACCATGTAGAATAACAAATCAATGAGTCACGTTTCCATATTATATATCTTTGTAGAATACGATTTTTTTTCAATCATCATTTGTTATCAAATACTGAAATTTGAACAGAATACCTATCTACTAGGTATAACTGTTACATGGGAAATTTCGTATGGACATTTTCAAACTCACTATCGCAGCTGCTTTCGATAGTTTATTGCGATAATTGCAACCAAACTTTTAAAAATCAAAATGTCAACTAATTTCATGTCAAATAGCTGATGCCAGCTGAAATTCCGCTGCTATGCATGGTAATTATCATCTGCATTCATGAAAACCATATCTACCAAGATTTTCATATAGGAAGTACGTATACTTCTCGGTCTATATAGGCCAGAAAACTCTACTTCCTCAAAGAAAAATCGTCCGCGGAAAATGAGCACTTGCCGGACGGTTGCCGAAAAAATATATTACTGACTAACATAATTTGTTGTGCTTTCGATGTAGGAAGGAAACTTGAATCTCTTCACTCTGTATACGCCACTGTCGTCAGTTTCTTTCGTTCTATCTGGAATGGGGCTTCGCCAACAAGACAATTCAATTACCAGCTCTATTCTGCGGGTAGTTAGCGGCTCTGCCCAAAGGGTGGCCATTCCCCCTCCCCTCTTCCTACCCCCACAATCCGGGGCGCCCCCTATACTGCCAATTCCGAACTTATAATGGACGCGACGACTTAAATCAAGGTGCAATCGATGTCGTCGCAGTTTAGTGCTGCCACAATTCCAGAAATAAACAGTCTCCACCCAGATTGGCCTGGCTTGCCGCGATATATATGAGGATGAGGTGTTTGACGGATCCAAGTTGGCGTGGAAGGAATGGAATCCCGTGATTGAATCCACTAATAACGATGGAGAAGGAAAAAGAGAACAAATCTCCCATCATACCCTGTTATTTTCCTTCCTCATCATATATACCATATATAGTAGTTCGGAGGACACTATGAGCTGTAGGTCCCGTTCTTCTGTAGCGATATACACATTTTACAAAAAGAAATTATTGGTGAAGCATATTTTCTTCCTCCTGAATATACGATTTTGGAAAAACGTCAATGCAGCAAAGACTATCAATTATGTTTGCTTCAGTTGATACCTAACGAGATATTCTTCCTTGAACTGATGAAATTTAGAACATGGAGGTGATGAAAAGAACCAAGTAGTCTGACGGTTTGTTCACTTCATACTCGCGCCATTTGCTGTATACTATGTTTATTTGATACAAAAAAGAAGCATCTTGAGAAAAATGTTTATCTGGGGGTTCAAAAAACCAAAATTCAAAAATGTTTTTTTAAAATTATTTGGGGCCTAAAACCCTTACGAACTATGTCATCAATTTTATAGTTTCCTTTCTCCTCCTACCTAGCAAGCCTGATGATGACTCCTAGGAGTCGAAACATGTAGCACATATGATTTGATTAAAATTTACTTGGAGCGAGACTTTGAGTTTGTTCTCTTAATTATCATGAAGTATAAGATTTAATTGTAATCCAGATTTTTCAATTCTAATTCAGTTAGAGTAGTAACATGTACCTAATTCAGATTGTTATTCAAAATAGTCATTCAAAATTCTGCAGATATCGTCAATTATAGGTAATTAGGAAATCATCACTTGTAATTCAAAGAATATTAACTGTAATTTAAATATTATGAGAATGAGACACTAAACATAACTCGTATGTATATTTTCCTAGACCTAGAGTCTTTCCCCTCTGGGATTCATTTTTTTCAAAGATGAACTGAATTGCAAGACGATGATCAAAATGAAGTACCACCACCTACTTGGACAATTCAACTTGTTGAACTCAAAGCTTTACTTTCACGTGGAACTCCTTTTTGGAACATATCATTTCAATTTGGTTCAACGTCAGAGAGTATAAACCCCAACATGAAAGAAGGCGAATAATACATACCATCAGTGATTTTTAGTGTCTGAATACTCTGAATTACAGTTGATAGGTAGGTACTTCCTGAATTTCAATTAACTATTTTGAATAACAAGTTTCTGTTTCTGAATTTCATTTTTTCACGCTGAACTTTCTGGATTACGATCGAAAAAGCTGTAGTGTATAATTTGAAATCAACTTGCTGATGTTGATCAAATAATTATTGTTCTTTCTTAATCGATTAATCTATAACTGACAAATATGGAGAACAAAATAAGTGCCTCCACCAAAACTTTGAAGGACAGATCATATTTTTTTGATGATTATTACGACCTCAAACAAAATACTCTACCATACCTAGTAAGTCAAAAACTTCGAGGATTATTTGAATATGATAATACCTAAGGATATTTGAATTTCTGATTCACATGGCATGTAGTATGTTTCATTTCAAGTTCTTTCAAATTTTGGTGAAGGCACTTTTTTCTATTCCTCAATCAGTTGAATCGACTGTGAAACGGTTGAAACCTGAAAGTTACCGTTTTGGTATATGTTAATAGTATGCCTATAAGAAAATACCCTCTATATTGGGATCTCAATTCAATATGACTGTTCTTTCCTTCTGATGAAAATGAATTTTACCATTCGCAATTATATCAACATTTGTTTCTTGAGACTGATGTACCATGATATTATTCAATATTATTATTGTTTTTCATTGTTCATTTGCTTACGATACGTCACTGGCTCGATCAACCCCAGTTTTGTTACTTATGGAAGTCGGTAATTGAATTGTACCCTTGGATATATATTATCAACCCCTATATAAATTCCATTTCAATACTGTGCCATTTCCAATTACAGCTGCTAACTGCGATAGGAATTGAGAAAAAACAATTATTACCACGATGCATCATCATTTTCAACATCATTTTCTGAATTATGTGATTTTCCGGGACGTGATGTTTGTAAGGAAACCGATGTTTATTATAAGATCTATTACATGTCAATTAATTGGCACTTTGACTCGTTATTGTGTTTTTGATACACACCATCTTCATAACCTGTGACTTATAGATAGCATATATACAGAGTGTTTCATTACTAATACTTCTGCAGATATTTTAACTATAAAAACCTGATCTCAAAATATAAAGATCACCTGTATATTTTATACGGTTTGGGTAAAGGCTCATTCGCAACAATATGAAAATCTTGGGAATTTATAGGCATATTTCCTTCTGAGAAAAAAAGGATTGAAAGATAACCGGTCCCAAAAATATCCGACTTTCTTGTATATAGTATCTACGAAATCTACCTGGTCCTGATGATATTAATAATTTTCTAGTCAATTGACTACTTTCTCTCTAGAAATACTGGTTCCGTTCAAGACTATTATCCTATTGATAACCTTTATTAAATGCAATCCAATTATCGAAAAAATTAACCCCTGAATATCTCCAGAAATTAACCTGCCACTCTCCTTCGATGAATGAAAAGAATGCCAGAGAATAGCGTTATCGAAAACCATTAATATAATTCCATATTTTTCGTACGAATCTGGTCTAAACGGAACGCATTTCTATTCAAATGTCAATCACCGGAAATTTTTCAACTACCTGTTTTGGCGTTTTGGTCAGGCGGATATTCAGTTTTCTCTTTCTCGATGGGTTGTTTTCGTGTTTGAGAAGGTTTATCTGGGGATTATATCAGTGTCCAAAGTGAATACCATTAGGCAATCGTGTTGTTTAGTCGTGTATTATCAAAATAGTGTCACTTCTTATTTCCATATTTAAATGGAGCTCCAATCGCAGTCATTCTTAGACCGTTAAATCACTGTCTACCACAAATCATCTATAGTTCGAATTGTCATTCAAATATATCATCACATAATAGTTATTTATATATATATATATAACCAGTTGCATATGCTTTCGCACTATAAGATGTAAATATTGAAACACATACTTATCAACAACATCTCGAATAGTGAAATTCAACATCGACAATAGAAATTGTTATATACAGGGTGATTCGCTACTGTTTAATTTTGGTCATAAAATGCATCACCTACACTGAGCTAAAAACAACAGCTTTCAAGATATTCGACCCAAAATATATAATGTTTGCACTCGTTATAGTATTTTTCATCATTTTCAGTAGTATAAGATTACAATCCTGTTTGTTTTTTCTTTCTTCATATGGAATTACTATATTTCTGTTCAGCTACAGAATGAGATAAAAAAGTGGAAATGATGGAAAACGACTGTGCAAATTTCTGTTTCGTGTCAAATATCCCGAAAACTGTTCATCTAAGCTCAGTTGAAGGTGATGCATTTTTTTAACAAGAAATTGAGAATAATGTCATTACTATATGGCGTAGAAAATATGGGAGGAAAAGTTACCATAATTCCCTGTATATACCGCACCATGCACTGGATAAAATGTCTGAAATAACTTTCTGGTCAAAAACTGACCCCATTCAATGATGAAACCAATTACCAAATTCGAATGCAAAATATTCAATCATTCTTGAGTTATTTCTAAAAATCTATTTTTATTTCTCAACTTCAACACCCTGTATCTCAATAACCGAACATATGAAGACCGTAATATGTCTTTGTCTCAGTAATTTAGAAATCACGAGAACTATCACATGTCAAGCGTTGTCGGTCGAATTTTGAAACACCCTGTATTCCTATTCAATTTCAATATTATGATTATGAGCATTATACAAGATGTGAGTTTTTTGAACTTTCACTCGCAAGAAATTGATCTATCATAGAAAAAGTGCAAACCTTTTTGATTGACAAATATTTATATAGGATTTTTTCTCATGTTTGAGGAGTCTACGAAACACCCTATATGTCTGATGAACGATATTCATGATGTAATGGTTAACGACTTCTGAAACAATATCAAGAAAACATTCTCATATCTTGACAACAATAAGAGCATCAGGTTTTTCTATTCTGTCCTATATACTATAGTATATATGTATATGAAAAAACCGTTACAAGTATACATCCCTTATGATATACAATGCAACGTTTTTTTTTTTTGGAATAGTGACCGGCGGTTTTTTTGCAGCGTGTGTATCTGTATAGATGGTTCTAGAAATGTATTCTAAAGTGTCGTTATCGGTACATAATATACCTATGTGAAACGTCGGGAAGAATATATAGCACCTTTTGCGTTAAATTTGATGTATAGGTAGGTATAAAATCAACGGCTTTTTCTAACTGAAAATATATGTATATAGTGAATTTGTTTTTTATTGTAAATATTCTGAAAAAAGAACGTTATGAAGAGAAGAAAAGTGCACCCTTCTTGTTAATTTTGTAAACGAAGGGTAGATCCCTTCTTAGTAACGAACTTTTTTCTTTGAAGAATCTGTGTCATAACCTCCCTCATTGTTCCTCTCAAAAAAAGACGCATCATTTCACCTTTTTTCACCGTTTTTAGGTAAACCCTTGAGAAATTCCGTTGCAATCTGACCCAAAAGCTGTTTTTTATGAATCGAGATGAATCGAATCCCAATCTTTCCCCCAATGCGATACTTTTTTAAGGGTAAAGTGCAAAGTGCTCCTTTATTCAGAGCCAACGCGAGTTTTACCTACACAACACAAAATTATGTTGGGCTAAAAAATGGGGTGAGATGCGACTTTTTGTAAAGAGGGTATATTATGAATTCTGAAACGCATCATCTTCGGGATCGTGGGAAAGTATTTTCGCCATATTATTCTTTTTTTATGGATATACCTACATTATCATTTCCATCACGAGTCGATTATCTATAGTCTATTGATTTCACAATAGGAAAAATGAACATATAAAAAAATATATGCAATAGCTATTTTTATTTCTTCAGAATTTTTTAATGGTGTAGTCACTGTAGTCCCATCATGATCATTATGGAAATGTATTTACAAGGTATTTAGGCTTAACTAAGTGCGTATACTGCATTCGATTGGAATGTCCAATGCATATAAACTACTCAACACTAATTTCGTCGCACACCAAAATGTCGCCCCTGTTATAATGTGAATAACTTTTTTCAGTTCAGAACAATTTGAATTTGGTTCACACTGTTCGATAGTCCAGTCCTTCAGCTATAATCTCGTACTTCATTGAAACATAAGGGTATTCACATGAAATCTCTACATGGTGTTTTCCGACACTGTGCAAAATTTCGGAATATTCAAAAGGTTCTCGAATGGTAAAAACATTTTTTTTCTCAACTTCGACAGCAGGGGCATGAAGATGATCTCATTACCTCGAGATGTTTCGCGAATCAACTTCCTATCTCTCTTATTTACAGAGTGATCTCAAAAAATCAACTTCTTGGTTTTGCAGCCAGAACTTTTTTCCACGTCAACCGATTTTGAAAATGTTAGGCTCATTTTGAAGATAAAACTTCAGATGAAGAGATCTGAATATCCGAATTGACTCAAGATGGCTATCAGAGATCTAGAGTTTTCTTGAAAGTGACCCAAATCTGGAACGCCCTCAGAATCTCGGTTGGGAGGAGAATTGAATGAAAATCAACTTGTTCTCGGAAAAACAATTCATTCTGGATGCGTCTATATTTTTCTTGCTCTCGGTAGTCAAGAATTGTGCGTGAGAAAACACAATTGAAACATGTTCTTGCAAAAATATCAGACCGTTTCTCCTCTGTAATGCATGGCCCGTAACCAACGTTACGAGAATCACAATGGACTGACAAACCCGACTAGCTAAGGCTCATCATAAATGGTGTACCAACAACCCTATGCGGTCTCGCATTGTCATCAACGAGAGCAAAATTGTCACCCACATTCGCGTTAGATGCGGCATCGAAACTATCGAAATCTGTTTATGAATCGAAAACGACCTCTAACCTAACTTGTCAGTCACTTACTCTGATTCTTGTAACGTAGGTTACGGGCCATGCATTACAGAGGAGAAATGGTCTGATTTTTCTGCAAGAACATGTTTCAATTTTGTTTTCTCACGCATATTCTTGACTACTGAGAGCGAGGAAAATATGGACGCATCCAGAATGAATTGTTCTTCCGAGAACACGTTGATTTTCATTCAATTCTCCTCCCAACCGATATTCGGAGGGCGTTCCAGATTTGGGTCACTTTCAAGAAAACTCTAGATCTTTGATAGCCATCTTGAGTCAATTATGATATTCAGATCTCTTTATCTGAAGTTTTATCTTCAAAATGAGCCTAAGATTTCCAGAGTCGGTTGAAGTGAAAAGAAGTTATGACTGCAAAACCAAAAAGTTGATTTCTTGAGATCATTCTGTAAATAAGAGAGATAGGAAGTTAATTCGCGAAATATCTCGAGGTAATGAGATCATCTTCATGCCTCTGTTGTCGAAATTGAGGAAAAAAATGTTTTCACCATTTGAGAGCCTTTTGAATATTCCGAAATTTTGCACAGTGTCGGAAAACACCATGTAGATATTTTATGTGAATACCCTTATTTCTCAATGAAGTGCGAGATTATAGCTGAAGGACTGGGCTATCGAACAGTGTGAATCAAATTCAAATTGTTGTGAACTGAAAAAAGTTATTCACATTATAGCAGGGGCGACATTTTGGTGTGCGACGAAATTAGTGTTGAGTAGTTTATATACCTATGTATATACCAAATAATTATTATATTCTCATTTTTCTTTTACAAAAACTTGGAAGATTACCTTCGAGATAAGATTGATATTTTTGCTGAAACTGTGTCAAACATGATCATATATACAGGGTGATTCAGGTTTTAAGGCACACAAACTAAAATGGGATATGGATTTCATCATTTTAATAAAAAAACTTCATATAAACAATAGTCCGATCTCGTTCAGTAGCGGAGCTACAGGGGTTCAGAGTTCCAATTATTTTTTCAAATTCATTGAAATATCCCGTTTACTTTTCAAGATATTGTTTTGAACTTTGGTGTGGTCAATACTTCCTAGAAGATCATCGTTTCAAGCCATTTGAAGATTTTCCAAATCTACAGGGTGATACGTTTTTGCGGGTAGAGGCTTCTTTATCTTCCCCAAAATGTTTCGTAGTACGCCTCTGGCATCTCTCACAGTGATCAAATTGTGTGGATCGTTCAATTCAGAGGCTTTTTGTGATCTTCGATTTTTTTCGTATACGTTCTAAAACATGTTAATTTTGCCTATATGTTTCGCTTAAATTTAATTTAACTGAAAAATAAACTTGACTTTCTACATAGGCAAAATTAACATGTTTTAGAGCGTAACTATATATATGCTTATTTATCTCAAAAACGGTTCGTTTCTCGATAAAAATTGAAGAGCAAAAAAGCCTCTATATTGAACGATCCACACAATTTGATCACTGAAAGATGCCAGAGGCGTACTACGAAAAAGTTTGAGGAGGATAAAAAAGCCTCTACCCTGAAAAACGTATTACCCTATAGATTTTGAAAATCTCCGAATGACTTGAAATAATGATCTTCTAGAAAGTATTGACCACACCAGATTTCAAAACAATATCTTGAAAAGTAACCGGAATATATCAATTAATAGAAAGTCATAATTAATCTCTGACCCCCTGAAGCTCCGCTACTGAACGGGATCGGACTATTGTTTATATACATACTGACATCTATCTCCCATTTCAGTTTGTGTCTTATAAAACCTGAATCACCCTGTATAGATTATTTAGGATATATTCAAATATTTGCATTCATTATACAGGGTTTCTATAAAAAATGATCATAGCATCGTAGTGACCGTTGAAATATTGCCGCTCTCTCTTCATGTTGTTTACAGGCACTGAAACGACCCAATGTGTTATAGTTCGATCTCCATAAGTGGAAAGCGGCATATCAATAAAATATTTCTCCGGTCACTACAATACTACGACCATTTATTTGAGACCCTGTATGTATTTAGGTGGAAAAATCTCGATACAATGCTGAGCGTTTTCCTTCTAGAGTATAGTTTTTGATGGTATTGGTGTTCGGCAACACAATAAAGTTAACTATGTAAGAGAGAATTATGAGAGATAGTCAGAACAGAGTGCTATTTTGCTAGACTATTAATGTTATTGCTGAAACTATATTTTTGGAGTGCAGATCACCGTACCGCCACTGTGATGAAATAACAATAAAAGCGAGATATTTGCGAACGTTGTGAAAGATATCCTACCTTCTATGAATGCAGCCGTCTTGATGAATGTGGAAAATCTCGTTTTCTTCATAAATTAAAATACGTATGGACAGTTGTGGCCTCGTCAAACCGATTTAAATAGATTTATTTTATAATGCTTATAATGAATAAAGGTACATTTACCTACCTATGCCTACTTTAATTTGGAAACAATAAGGTATGTTACGTTAATGTAAATTCCTCAAGTACTTCTGAATTTCTCTTTCATACATTTGCAAGCACAATGTATAGCCATTACATATTATTGTCACTGATCCAAGTAGCACACATATATTGGTGCAATATAACGAAAAAATATTGGCAAAATATTGTGAACGAAATATTGGCGACAATCAAAATGTGAAAATTTATAAGTTTCAAAATATGGGTGCAATATTTGAAATCAGAATGTTGCAATGTCGTGTCGAAAACATTGTTGTAATATTTTCACACCAATATTGGTTGAATATTCGCAGAGTTAGTTTTATTGGTCATATATAATGAAAAAAATCAATATTGGCGAGGAATGAAAAGTGAACATTTGACAATATTGTTGCAATATTAGTTGAAAATATTGGTGGATCATTCAAAATCATTATGTTTCTATGTTCTCGTCTCGTGAAAATAATGGTAGAATATTTGTATACGAAAATATTGGCACGACATACACAAAATGTGTTTCAAATATTGACAATATTGTTAAAACAATATTCAACCAATGTGCCGTCGAACTCGGAATATACAATATCGCATAAACGATTCAGAATCGACATGAGGAGAATGTTCAAATTGCAATATTGGTTATAATTGTTGGAAACAATATTTATACGATGTTGTTGTACCGACATTTGTGAAACAATAATAAATAATATTTATATACATGTTTTGTATACGAACTTTCCATCCTAACCAATATCACCTCAATATTGTAGCTGTCAATTCACATCTTAGTGCGTTGGGTTGGTTCAAAAAAGTATAAGAATATTGCATTTCTGGCTACCAGCAGGAAATTTGGCATACATGATGAGAAATATATAGGAAACAAAAAACCATCGAGACACCAGCTGTGTCCGGAAAATTTCGTCCGCCATTTTCTAAAATGGCGGCCAAAAACTAGATTTTTGCTGATATCTCAAGAATGGTGCAAAATTTTGGAAGAGTTCAAATTTATGAAATAAAGAACATTACAAGGCGGACATTTTCTGCCGGAAACATTTTCTTGTGAGGCTGATATTAAGGTCAATAAATTGAATATATTCAGTAGATAATCCTCGTTTTCTCAAAAAAATATTTAAAATATCAACAATTACCCCGTTACCAAGTATCCCTACCTATTCATAATAATCCTCCTTACACACGTGTTCATCTAGAAATATAGAAGATCTTCAGCCTGTTTTTCAGCGGCAAGTCAAAGTGTAGGAGAAGATACAGCTCAAAACGAAGTTCCATGTTGTTCCGCTATAGTTATCGATGGTGCTGCACTGGTTCATTCTTTGGATACAAAAACATCGAAGACATTCTCTGAATATTGTACCAAAGTATTTCTATCTGCTATAGACTTTCGTCTCCGAAAATTTGAAAGGGTGGACATAGTTTTCGATAGATACTTGCCTGGTAGCCTTCAAAGCTGACACAAGATTGAAAAGAGGGTCTGGAAAAGAGATTGTTGTAAGACCAACCACACCTATGCCGAAAGTCTCCACTAAATTTTTGCAGTGTGATAACAATAAAAAACAACTATTGAAACTCCTTTCTACCAAAATAAAATCACTCGAGACTGATGGAAAATTAGTGATTTGCACTAATGAAGAATCAGTAACATTTGTTGGTCCGTTAGTTGATGGTGTTGATCTCGCACCATGCTCAGATGAAGAAGCAGATATTAGACTTCTCATTCACGTAAAAAGTGCAATATTGTCGGGCCATGAAAACATTTTGATAAGTACAGTGGATTCAGATGTCATTGTTATTGCTACTTCTAAATTCCACGAGTTGAAGCAAATGGGTATGCAAGACCTTTGGTTTGAATTTGGAGTTGGAAAAAACAGACGCTATTTCTCACTGTCAGTGATCCTGCGAGGACTCTCTGTTGAAAAATATGCTGCACTACCATTTTTTCATGCGTATACAGGATGTGATACGGTATCATCGTTTCATGGTATTGGTAAAACGAGAGCTTGGAATGTATGGGGAAAGATGCAAGGAATGACAGACGTATTCATCCGACTGTCATCAACAGATATAATAACTGAAGAAGATTTTGATAAGATTCAGCTTTTCACTGTAATGATGTATGATGTTACCAGCCAGACAGAAACAGTGAATGTGTGTAGAAGAGTACTGTACACTCAGAAGAGCATTGCGTCAACACCTGAGGAGAGCAATGCTTCAGTCGCGTATTTGGAATAAATGCCTGGAATTGCAACCATATATTCCAAATGCAACTAACTGGGGATGGAATGGAAGTCGTCAAATCTGGAATATCAAGATGAAACGATTGAACCACTTCGGACAGTTTTGCCACAAGCATCTGATGAATGTACAGAATTGATCAGCTGCAGATGCAAAACAATGTGTATTAAGAACTGCAAATGCAGTAGATTTAATTTGCAGTCTACTGGTCTATGCACGTGTGATGGACAGTGTACTCAATAAACATTATTTGTGATACTGTTGTATTAGTTAGTTCACCAAGATTCTTACTGATCTAATCGAACCTAATTAAACATCAAGCCTATAACATGATTGATATATGATTTTATTTAGATTAAAATAATTGACCGCCATTTTTTTACGCAATGGTACCTTCGGTTTGAATCCTCAAGAGCAAGTTCATCACACAGATGACTCATGATCATGATTTCTGTGGCTAATCTCAGCCTGAATGTTTACATTTTGATTTTTCTTGAGGAACCTTGAAAAATTGAATTTTAATATTGCGGTTATTGGATTTTTGATTCGTCTGACAAAAAAATGTTTCGAACAAAAAATGTTCGCCTCACTATAATCTATATTTCATCAATTTGACCTTTCCCGATATTTCCCACCGTTCTGGAGATATTAGCAAAAATCCAGCTTTCGGTCGCCATTTTGAAAAATGGCGGCTGAAATATTCCAGATACAGCGTGTGTCTCGATGGTTTTTCATTTTCTATATATTCTTCAACATGTGTACCGAATTTCATGCTGGTAGCCAGAATAGCAATATTCTTGTGCTAACATAACGCACTATCTAGCTCAGGTTGAACCAATATTATCATTCCAATATTGTATTTTCATTATATACACTCATACTGGACTAATATTATTTTTACATTAACAATATATCGGCCCAATATAAAATCAGGATTCAGCCAATTTGATGTGCTATACCTGAGCATGATTCTATTTTATTGTAATTCTCTTCAACTACTAGATTAATTTATTGAATTACATGTTCAGGAGTCAAAAATTTCTTGACTATAAGAAAACTGCCGTTACCATACCATACCAATATTTCAAATCCATTTGACAAAAATTTTGAATTATCTATTCAGTTCTTTAATCAAATCTTTCATTTCACAAATTAATGAGGGGTCCAATGCATGAATCAATCCAGTCCATTTTTTTGTTGGTGGAATGAGTGATGAAGAAAATATGTCATATGTATCACATATCGAGAATACCCCCAGAGTGTTCTACCAGAGAATGAAAAACACTTCTGCATCAGAAATCAGTGATGATGGATGAATTAAAATATATCAGGTTCCCATAAAATGTTGAATTGAACCATGTAGGTATATATTTCCATTCCATTCGGAAATTCGATGAAAAAATTTGTTTTGCACATACAATTTCCTATATAGTATAGTTTTTATTTCACTCAATAAAAATATCGAAAAACTTAGTATAAAGCAGTCAAGACCATTGATTTTTCTGAAATATATCGTTCATCTTTCTGCTGCACATCTTCACACAACGCTACAAATAACCTATCAATATAAGGTCACCTGCAAATGAAAAAATATCCAGGACACATCGTTATGTGTATAATTCAACCTCAAAATTGTTTATTTAATCTCTTCAACATTCAACTTTTCGTGACTTGACTGAATGGTTTATGCATATTAGAGTTCCTCAACTATATATAGGCCTTCATACCACCGCCATTTTCGAATTCAAATCACGTAATCGCTGCTATTTATCAAACAAAATATGCAAAACGGTCCTTCATTGGCCCGATACCTTCCAATGGGATCGAAAAAAAGAGTTTCACAATACGACCTCCACCGTATTTGACACGCGATACGAAAAAGGGTTCGAAATCCATTCAATTGGGGCCCGTGAAAAAAAAAGGAAACTGTTTAGCTGCACACACAAGGTCGGGCACACTTTTAACCATCATCGTATCGAAAGCAACATAAAAACATTTTCAATGGTGTATGTATTTTAAACAACCCCTTTTGTGTGCTGGTTGGATGCTAGAAGGCATAAACTGCCCCGTATATACATAACTTCTAACGAGTAACGGTTTTAATGGAATTAGATTTTTTAATGGGTGACAAGAAATGTGATTTATCGCTCGGATTTATCGACCAATTGTTTGATTTTAGAAATAGAAATAGAAATTGAAGCGAGATAATCAGAAAGTTATGTTTTCAATTGCCTCAACCAATTGGAAATCTGAAAGAATGTACTGGATGTTCTTGAGTAAAAAATAAGTATAACCTTCTGGAATTACTGAATCAACTGTAATGGGGGAGACCACTGATTTTTTGAAACGACATTATCGTGAACTCTATACTGAAAAACTACCAGTGAATTAATTTTGAATTTTTTCATTCATGCTAAGACGATGAAAATAATGAATTAGAATATGTCCATTTCTAAACACACAATTCCTGCGCCATTTGAAATTTTGTCAATTCATTGGTGAGACTGGTGCGACGTCTTAGTCCCAACACGCCTATTGTCCTTGAACTCACCAATCACACTGCAACACTGCAGAATGACGAGGTATTAGAGAGAGATAGCTACAGTGCGGGACTAATACGTCACAGCTCCACCATCATATTTGGCTTTTCGAAATAACGAATGAAATATGCTGATTTCAAAACGATATAGATTCGATTCCCTTCAACTTCAACTCATCTCATAATATTGATTGTAGATCAAACGTAAATCATGATTCGTCGATTGAAAGAGGTTTGCACGGATTTCTTCCCTCAGTGGTCTACCCCATTGGTTAAAAAATTTGGGCATCATGCTATCAACAATTTGTTGATGTCATTTAAATCTGAAAAAGCGTTATAATTCAGATATTGTTTAAAAAAATGTGTTTCAGAGACTTCCACTTTCTGTATTTCGGAAACGGAACCTGGCAAGTTCTTCTCATATTTGATTCAATAAATCTCAATATCATTTGACCATGCACTCTCATTTCAACAAGAATCATATATAGGGAAGCATCAGTATTCATTCATCAACAAGTTTCTCATCGATAAGAATGATGAGTTTCCCTCCTGTCTTCCATCATCAGAATATCAAATTCCGGATGAGTTAATATTGAAAAAAGTAACTTTTTATCCAAACGGCATATAGAAAGTGGCTTTTTTCTCCAAATGACATTAAAAGTGGCTTTTTAATGACACTTAACAGGCAGAAAAAGTGTACTTTTACTGCCTAGGCAGAAAAAGTTTGTTGCTATGTAACGTTCCAAGTAATTTGAATCAAATTGGTAATCAAAATTGACAGTGACTTTGGGTGAACAAAAAATGATGGATTATTCGGACTTTGCGTGAAATTGAAAAGAATTCGGAGAGAAAATTGATGTAATGCCTTGCATGGCTGGTTTCCTAGCCTCGTCTACGCCTAGGCTTTTCTGCCTAGTAAAACAAATAACTATTCTATGACACTTAACAGACAGTGAAAGTGTACTTTCTCTGCCTAGGCAGAAAAAGTTTGTTGCTATGCAATGTAGATACCAAGTAATAATTTGAATCAAATTGGTAATCAAAATTGACAATGACTTTGGGTGCAAAAAGTCTTGGATTAATTAGGCTCTGCGTGAAATTGGAACGAATTTGAGGATAAAAATGTATATTTCTCATGGCAGAAAAGCACAACATTTGATGCCGCGGCTGCCGTTTTATATAGCGAATAGCCGAGCCTATACTAAAGGAAACCAGCCAAGGCATTAGACTTGCGCTTTTCTGCCCAAAAAAACAAATGTATTGATGTATATATTGTGAATATATATCGAGGGACCATAATTTTGGACTATCGTATATGCCATGAAACTATGATTTCATACAAATCAAAAATCACACTTCCAAGGATCAAATTTGACGACAAGAATGAAGGAACCATTAGTGAGCCATCCATTCCTGAAAAAAACGTGCAACAATGGTTGAAATCCTAACAATGAAGAATCGCCAGGGAATAAGACGTCGATTTAGACGCTACCACATCCTTTTTTTAATCCCAATGTTACGGATTTGGTACCTTAAGACATTCTAAGAAATCATCATGACAATAAAAAATATTATTTCAGGTTCGTCAAAAGAAACTCCCGAAGAATAAAAAACTGATGCAGACGCAAATCTGAGCTTTCAGCGTTTTTCGAATGCTTGCTTTTATTTGTGCAGCACAGCTGATGTGCGAAATCGGTTGGTATAGAAGGGTGGGAGGGTTAGATTTGTAGGGTTTGGTTCGCTACCCCCAGGTATACGCGTCACAATGGCACCACATGCTCACAAAAGGATAAAAAATTGTAAATAACGCGCTTTCGGTATAGCGGCATGTGGCGAATTGGGCACGGGTTATTGTATCCTTTTTTTATCATCATTCCAATTTATAGGCCATCAAGGTTGCTGTGCATTGATTTCAACTTTTTGGTCGTCATTATTTGGTAATTTCTTATTTGAATCTCATTTCGATATACCATCAACAGGTTGTGAAGTACAATTTATGCGTATCACAAAAAGAATCTCATGATGTATTTTCTACACGTTCCCAGAGTTTTGATAGGGAATCCTGCTTCTATAGGGTGTTTCATAATTGAATGTCAATATTCAAGGAGGCGATTCTTGGGCCCATTCTAAGAAGAAAGCTTCATATGAACGTAGCTCTTTTTTTTTCTAAGCGAACTTTGCATCAAATTGAAAAAATTGTGGCAATCAAATTTGCTCAGAAATGATTGGGAATTTCAGGAATGATTTCAATCGGGTCGATTCTGTTTGCAAATAGCAATATGGTTGGTTGTAGAGAAGATATTGCTATCATAGCAAGATTCGAAACAGTGGAATTCTGATCATCGATTTTTGGCAATATGATCTGTGACTTCTGGTCAGCTTTCTTGCTATCTCGGCAACATCAATTTTGTGCTTGCTATATATTATAACAAGGTAGTGGATTCTTTGTTTTTGCACTACAAATTCTTCCAACTGTGTGAAAATTCAGAAAATAGTGGATTAAAAACATATGAGAGTTCAGTTGTGTCACAGACTACTCGAAAACCTTTTCTCAAAGTTTCAATTCGTAGAAGAATTATTGAAAAACTTAGAATGGTGATTACAAACATATAGGATAGGTTCACTACTGTGACCAACTACTTGAAAACCTTTTCTTGAAGTTTCAATTTGTAGAGGAAATATGAGACTACAATTTCGGCATATCAGAGAAATTTCAGTTGATGCCTGATGGATAGTTTATTAAGCTATTTTGCTAGAATATTTTTAAAAAATCACGATTATTTTCATCCGGCTATTAGTTGTTTTCAGCAAATACAAAATCTCTCGATTTGAACAATATAATTTTGTAAAATGTCAGCGCAGGACTGACTAATTTGAGAGGTTAGATAATCATGACCTCTTCTTCTTCATCAAGTAATGGCAAAATCGATACCTAACACTTGAACAATGAGTTGAAATTAGTGTTGTCAGCTCAAAAATTCTCAATTTTTCAACAATATTGCTATATCACTTGAACTTATAACCAGTCTTGCAGGTAGGTACTCTGCAAACAGAATACAGAACTTCATAGCAATATTGTTATATGTTATGATCATAACAATATTATTATCTAAGCAATGTTATAACAAGATCCGGACAGAATCGACCCGAATATCGAGATTATTCAGTGGCGTACCACTGCGGCCGAAATAGGTATGTGAAATTCGATACGAACGCCACTGGTGGTAACCAAAAAAAAATGTGGTACACTAACTGATGCCTCTTGATACATAATACATGTATGCCAAATGTCATTAGTATATCTGAAGTGGTATTACAGACATTAATAAAAAACTATTATTTTTTGAGAACTTCATCACCCTGTATCTCAAAAATTAGGACGTTTAGGTCATATGTTCATATTAAACTTTCTTCTTAGAATGGGCCCAAGAATCGCTTCCCCAAGTATTGACATCCAATTATGAAGCACCCTGTATAATAATAGTCTTTTTCCACTATTAACGTGAGAAAGCACCATTATTCAAACGATTTCCTCTAATGAGAAATAACACTTTTCAAACCTAGGTAAATAATGATGAATTGATAAGGAAACTTTACCTATAGGTAGGTAAAACTGTCAATAGTGTTAATGATATACGATATATACAGGGTGATTCACATAAGAACCGACATAGAGCAGGGGCATGTAGGGGGTCCCAAAATATGTCAATTTGACGCAACTTACCTCTATACCAAGTTGCTTCCCTAAGGGGATATAGGCTTTGAAAGTAAAGCTATAAATTTTGAAAAAAATCAATATCTTCGTTATTCTTGAACTTGAAGCAACCAAATTTGTTACACTTTGTGGATGTATTTAGGGCGTTACTTGACAGTAACTAGAGTTTGATTGAAATTTGTAAAGGGGGTATACCGGGTGGCGCACCATCAATATTCAACATAATTTTGTTATCCCTTGATGGATTTCGAAAATCTTTGCTTTGTTTTGTGGGCAATTCAATTCTGAAACTTTTCTTACTCTAGTAATTTTTCGAAGAACTTCATCATTTTGATCAAAAACTCGAATAACTGAAAACGCGCGCTCTATAGGTGTGTTATTTAAAATCATCGAAAATTCAAAAGTTGGCTATGAAAATAAACGTCAAACTTGACAATGAGGCAAGTGAGTTGTTCAATTAAGTAATTGTTGTTTGAGTGTTTTTAAAATGAACGGGAAGTTTTCTTTAAACGAGCAAGTTGACATGCTGTTAGTGCTATGCCTATAAGTCCTTATAGGGAAGTAACTTGGTATAGAGGTAAGTTGCGTTAAATTGCCATATTTTGGGACCCCCTACATGCCCCTGCCCTATGTCGGTTGTTATGTGAATCACCCTGTATACACATTATATATAGATATCGATTCGAATTCAACCCATAGGAATGAAACATGTTTTAAACCAAATAAAGTTATTCAAACATGTACAGCTGAAAACATTTTTTCGACGATATTCATATATAAGTTTTAAATATTTCAAAACATTTTAATGAATACTGTATTTTTTATATCTATATACTTGGTTACTTGCGACAGTTATGAGTATATCATGTCTATAACTTCATGCAGGAGGAGTACAAGCTTATTTCCTATCAAAATTATCCTCTCTCAAATTCTCACTCGAATTTTGTATTTATTCAATTATTCGATTTCAGCTGGGATTTATATACAGCGTTCATTTTCTGACAGTCTAGTGAATTTCCTTTTAGTTTGTTTGACAACTGAACTCCTAGGCTATTCTTGAAACATCAAAATTTCAGTAATATTGTGAACCCATGCCATGCTGAACAATTAATGCTTCGCTCCTCTGGATATAACAGTGCTTGCTATATAATAGCTATCTTCTCACCCTAGGTGTAAAATATACTATTTTCGCAAGCTCTCGTCAAACATTCTTCCACGTGTGGTCTTTTCAATACTGCAGCTTTCTTCGTCTTGTAAGGCAGTGGAGCTTATACGATATTTCCCATAATGTCTATTGACCTTTATAGCGGTCTTAAGAAATTTGATAGCTGGGACTTCCTCATTTATTGTGATTACCGCCTTTTTTTTCATTCATTAAATTCAGAAATAGTTATTTGTTTTATTATAGACAAAAAAGCACAAGATTTGATGCCGCAGCTGGCGTAGCCCAGGCAGGAATTCAGCCAAGGCATTGAATCTGTTTTTCTGTCGTGTGAAACAATATATTATGATGTTTTCTCCAAATTCGTTACAATTTCACGCAGTCCAAATAATCCATAACTTTGTGTTCACCCAAAGTCAATGTCAATTTTGATTACCAATTTGATTCATATTATTATTTACTTGAAACGTTGCATATAGCAACTTTTCTACCTGTTAAGTGTCATTAAAAAGTCACTTTCAATGTTATTTGGAGAAAAATACTATTTCATAATGTTACCTGATGGACTTGGCATTAACAATAATTGGAAGTTCAGGAACATAATAATTTTCGTGCATTTTTCACCAATTTCACAAACTTCCTCGATAAACAATCAAAAATGAATAGCTTCGCTATCGCGTTTAAACATGCTCGTACGATTTTATGAATGAAATGGTCAATAGCGGTTAAGATATTTTCCTCCTATATATAACGTGTTTTAGTAGTATTGCACATTTGTAGCATTTTCAGAGGTAAATATGTAAAAATACTACCCTCTACTCTTATGAGAATGCATGACAACACTGGGTTGAATGGGCAAGATTGATGGTACTTAACATTGTGATGAAAATGCAATAATAAGACCTAATATATCCCGCCTTGGCGATCGCATACAAAGAAGGGTTGTACATCCTCGCACAATATTCGCAAACATCCCTTTCTATTAACCCCTTACCCACCCTCCAGAAGCGTGCATGCTTGTGCGACACTCAAACCCGTCTCGAAATTACCCCCCTCTCCCCTTAATCCGAGCAAAATAATTGTCAACCTTTCTCGTACCGGAAATTCGACTAGGAAAAAAGGAGGACAAACAAAGGAAAAGCAAGCAGAGGGATCGAATTTCGAAAGAAAAAAACCAGGAAGACACCCGCTCTAGCACGCGCGTCGTTGCCATAGGCTACCTCTTTGAATAAGAGTTGAATGTAAGGGTTGAAATCTTATACTTTCTCCTGGCTAGACTATGGCGATAATAGTGAGAAAATAACAACATCCAAAGATGTAAGAGAACCTGGTGGGTAAAATTGTGGAAGTTTTCGGAAAAAACTGCCGAAAAGTTTTTAGAAAATGAATGTTTATCATGTTTCTCCAGATATCTTCCATCATCATATTATATATAGGTACAACAGTATTAACTACGTATTTGATATAATACACAATACAGCAAATATACCTTTTCAACTTCAATTTCGGAATCGGTAAGTTATATTTCGGAAAAAGTAATCTCGATTTCAGAATTGGTTAGTTCGATTTCAGAAATGGTAAACTCAATTTCAGAATCGGTGAGATGAATTTCAGAAAAAGTCCATTCAATTTCAGAAATGGTTAGTTGTATTTCAGAATTGGTAGGTTCAATATCATCATCACGTTCAAAAAAATCCTTATATTTGTTCGAAATGTTTCCAATTGCATGTGAGATTAACAAACCATATTCAAAAAAATTCAACTTTTCAAAAACAATTCAATCCACAGATGCCTTCCATCTGAATCGCTGGAAGATAGTGGCGTTGCACATGATTATAAGAATGCAAACACATTTGAGGTGTTATCATGTTCATTCAATGATCTGCACATTCTTCAAGACATCGCAATCTGTTTGGATCTCCAGCTATGACCCTTTGGCGATGCTCTTGCAAGAAGCTCTTCACTTCTGACTTGAAGGCACCCCATATAATGTTCAATCTGATTCAACATAGGGCTCTCAAACACCGTTCCATCCACTGTAAACAGTCTTCTCTTTTGCAATTAAAAACATTTCAAACATATAAAAGGATTTCATCTTCTGAAATTGAACCTACCAATAATAATTCTGAAATACAACTTACCATTTCTGAAATTGAATGGACTTTTTCTGAAATTCATCTCACTGATTCTGAAATCGAGATTACTTTTTCCGAAATATAACTCACCGATTCCGAAATTGAAGTTGAAAAGGTATAGTCAAAATTATTCAATAGTCGACCCGTGAGGAAATCAATCTTTTTTATCTGACATCAAAGCAACCTAACCAACCAGCCCTATTCTAAGGGTGGAAGGGATGTTCCCGAAGAAACCCATCCGCCATCGTTATTTTTTAGCGTATGCAGATGTAAAGGGGTTGTTTACATGGCGCAAGCGTCTATCACGCCCATATCTCTATCGATATTATGTAAAAGTAGAACGCGTGCGCGATCTCGCACATTTTACATCTACATTTTTATGATCATCCCTTTTGGTTCGCGCCCAGACCAAGCGAAATTCCATAAGATTCCAGCCCTAAGATGAGAAAGAAAGGGAGGTTCAACCTTATGTACACGGTGCGTCTCTTGAAAATCCCCTATTAACTGTTTTGTTGGATGAAATTTTGATTTCAAGATATTTCTTGGTATAGATCATTTTTCACAAATCGACATCCACTTATATGATTTTCAAATCTATATGTATGTATATTTTTTGATATGTCGATAGATAGACATTTTGACACTCTTATATCAACTTGGTATGTATGTTTGTGGCGCGGAATCAATAACTTCTAAACTTTTAACATTCATTGATGAAACAATTTTTGTATTGGTATAGGTAGTTGACGTAATGGTATGCTTTAAGGAAACCAACAGACGATAAGACACTTTTCACCAATATGTTAATACTATTCATCCAAACAAAAAATTCACAATGGAAATCCAAACAGAAAAGTCAATCAATTTCTTAGATTTGACAATAAGTTGAATCAATGATAAACATGACTTTTCAATTTTCCAACACACCCTCATCAACGTAATATAGCAGCATATAATAGTATGATACACAAGCTAGTGAATATCCCTCATTCGGAAGTAAATTTCAATAAAGTACTCAATATCATAAAACAGATTGCAGTCAACAACGGATACAACGTTAATTTGATAGACCAGTATGCATGCTTTCTAAAAAACTCCATAATAAAGCTATTCAAGAAGTTTATCCTATATACCATCAAAAATAATAATCAGAATTATAGAACTTTAACCTTTTTCGGATCATCAACTCAAAAATTAGCTTTATTTCTACATGAACAGGACATAAAAGTAGCATACTTATATATAGAAAAAATAACACGTTAGGAAGGTTATTTATCTTAAATAATAGAGACAAAATTTCTAAATTCGAAAAATCAGGGGTTTACAACTTCCGTAATAAGAATGAGAGTTTTACACTTCAAAGTTATCATCTATAATACTTTGTCTGACCAGTATAAGTCAATATTTTGACCGAAGATTTCGTTCAATCATCTTTCTTAGAGGCATCTATCGCATCACCATGATGCAACAATTATATCCCATCTAATTCAATTATTGAACGTAAAGACAACTCCTCGACAACTCCATCCAGAACACATCGATTTTTTCATGGGTTCGAACGAAAGTATCTCTATATACGCGCCTTTGATAAGAGTGTCAACACAAAAGCCTTTCCAGTCTTTAATCTTCGATTTCCCACTATAGTTACTGGTCAAGATTCAGTGGATTGATCCAGCAGGCGCAGGCGACAGATAAAATAGAGCAAAATAAAAGCGTGAGGGGCATCATTTTAGAGCCCGCTGGCATCTCTTTTGAAGATTGTCAATTTGATTCGGGGCCCTAAGTAAATTGCGGACTCTTTTTTGTTGCGTCCGATGCTCGCCACACACCCAAAAAGGGAAAAATCTGAGAAACAAGGACGCGGAGTCCTTCAGGAACACTGTTTACACTTTTCGCCTCGCTGCTCTCGAATGAACGACATACGTGCTAGGATTTAGTGCACTTGTTATGTCCTACGCTTCAACATATTCGAGAGGGCCAATCCATGAATGCAGAAAATGGAACATTTTCATTCGTGAAAATAAGAAAATATAATTATAAATTGATAAAGTTCTGGTAACTTTTGATAACGATAAAGATTCGTTTGTTTTGCTGAACTTGCTTAAGTTGATTTTTTTCCCATAGTTGTCTCTGTTGAATGTAAAAACTTCACAAACGATAAGATTTCCACAGAATTTATTAAACACACGACATGTTTCGCTAACACAGTAGCTTCGTCAGGTGATATACTGATGGTACAATGTACCAGTATATCACCTGACGAAGCTAACATGTCGTGTGTTTAATAAATTTTGTGGAAATCTTATCGTTTGTGAAGTTTTTACATTCATCATGGACTTCCATCAAGTAACGGCCGAGTCAATTAAAAAAAAAAAAAAAAAAGTTGTCACTGTTCTTGGTATGATGTAAACAGAGCAAGTCATAGAAAAAAAACAAGTTCAGCAGGTAGAGCATCAAGCACAAACGAACAAAATTACGAAAAATTTTGCGAATATACAGTGTGGGTCAGAATTTTGTAGCAGGGCTTTAACAGCTTGGAAAACACACATTTTCGAGATGGAAAGTTTATGTGAACATGATATATGCGTGAGAGATGTGTTTTCAATATACAGGGAGTCAAAGTTCGAGTTCTCTTCTATAAAGTTCAAAATAATGTATTTAAAATTGGTATACCTATTACTCTCATACAAATTTCAATATTTGGGGCCATGAGGCGATTTTAATTACCCACAAGGTCATACACTTTTGGGGGTTGTCCCAATTTAACCCTCTTGAACGTTTTCGCGTGCCTTCTCTGCTTTGAATTAAACATTTATTCAGATTATATGTTCTATTAGAATACTTTCTGCTCAAAAACTGATTCATTTTTCGAACAAACTCTATTTGATATTTTTCAATGATTGACTAGAAGTCATGGAATGATCGGAGCTGTCATCATGATGTGTTCATGGAACATGGCACAAAAACACAAAAAAATAAATAGAATTATTTGTCTAAAAAATGGCTCCAATACATATATATATATGTTTACTTAAGATTTCTATCTTTGAACAGTATTTTCTTTAGGCTGTTGAAGTCCTGCTACAAAAAATTGGCTCACTTTGTGTAAACACCAAATTCCAAAGTGATTGGAGATGAAGCCACAAATTATACTTTTTGGTCCCGAAGGTGGAGATATGATAGTGATATGACCTAAATTTCATAGATAAGTATTTGGCTGTTATTAAATCGTCTTTATTCGCATAACTTCCAAAAATGGGTGAGGCAAATTCTGATAAAATCATGTTTTTATTCTGTATCAGATCATAATACCTTCATCCCTCTGTCACATGATCATCCTCACTGACCTCGAAATATTCCTGAAAATAACTCCGTTTTGACAGTAAAGTCTGTATTTGTTTTACATACTGTATTACCTGTTTGTCTGCATTTTTTTTTGTTTGTGTTATTTTATTTGATATCTCATACAAATATACTTCATGAGTAACTCTAGATCAGTATTCGACTTTTTCAATGTGGAAAAATGTGTATTTGAAAGAATTCTCAAGGATAGATTTAAATTTAAATTTCAAGGTATTTCCTTATTCTTTCAGAAAATGTACCTATACCTCATTCGTGCCTATATTCACTTCCCTTCCCTTCCCTTCCCAAACTATGATATTTCAACTTTATGCAAATTTTCAATGAAATTTATTGCTATTCAACTCAAAATTTGTCATTTTCCAATACCAGTTTGTTTCTATTTAGAAACTAATTAAAATAGAAAAACTGACAGAGAGGAATGTTCAGCAACCGAAAGGCACGATGTGCTGAAATGATAGGAACTCAGAGCACTTCTTCAATAAATCCAGTCATGTCGAATATGATAAATCAAAAATGTAACATGTCGAAACTTTTTCTTGAAAAATTGGAAAAAAATATTCGAAAATATTATAACTGAAAACTTCCCATCTAAGATTATGACATAATAATATAATTTGAACTAAACATACTCGCGGTGAATGAGGTTCACCAGAGACAAATTCATCATCATTGAGAAGTGGACATTTTCAAAGTCGATTTTCTCAAAATGATGAATTTTGAATTATCACACTATTGTTCTCAACGTGCTATATGCACCTCATTGTTTTATGGAAAAAACTCAAGAAAGAGCAGTTTCATTTGTTCTATATCCGTGGAAAAAATTTATTCAAAATCGTATCTTGTTTTGTCTCGTGCAAAACTAAAATACGGAACTAATAGAAAAGGTTAGAGACCCTGCTGTTTTGGCGGTGGTGTTTCTGCTCCTGTGAATCGAGCTGCGTGATGCCGGCACGAAGGGATGCTGGTCGTAGTAGGGGGGGTAGCAGGGCGAGAGGGGGGATATTGATTAGTGGGACCCTAGTTAGCGCTCATCGCATTGCACGACCCCTCATTTCGTCGGCGGAAAACTGGCAAATGAAGGAAATACAGCGGCTAGATGGACGGGATGAAAACGAAAGATGAAAACGAAATCTAATGCGGAAATAGTTTATTATAGGAAATAGTTATGTCCCAAAATGTACAATTTTTGGGTATAAAACGGTGAATATCAACAGTGTCTTCAAGAAACTGAATATAGCGTTTTTTGCAATAAAGCAAATGGGAACGTGTATTGTCAAAGAGAGTCTATTAAGTATTTATTTTGCTATGGCATTCTCCCATATTCAACTTATGAATATATTACCTTTCAAGAACCTGGCACTGATGGTGATTTCATCACCTCCTTCGAGACTGGGTTCAACGCAAATCTGATGACCGGGCAAAAAGCACAATAATTCGGACAGTCAAGCACAATTCGAGCCGTCAGTCGTTGACATTCATATTGCGAACTTGCTTCCATATTTTATTTTTCAAAGTTTCATTAAAAAAACAATCATTTAGATAATGTCGAGTTTAGTTTAGACTGAAATCAGAAGTGGGATACCTCCTTTGAGCCCAAAATCGAAGGAGGAAGAACTACTAAAATCTTTCACATATATTATTAACATAATGGCATGGGGATGTGGAAGAGATTTCGACACAGTTTCTGTGGGGCAGATTATGTAACAAGTGCGTAAAGTGGTATTTTTTACCAGTAGGAAATGTTGGCAATCCCTATGAGTCAAAAAGCACTTTACGCACGTGTTACACACTATATGTTGCCTACAACTGTCAAGAAATAGGACAACCTCATTCAACTTATGCATGATATAAATGATTACTCAATTCATGTCACTTTATTGATAATACCTGGTTTCTAAAGACTAAATAGCCAGAGCCACCTTCGGCTGATTTGAATAAATTGCTCAAGCGATGCTGATCAAATCATTCATGAGATGCGGGCATTATATTATCTAATACGCGAGGATATCGTGGCGCCTGCTTCCCGCTCCCATCTCTATTTTACTTGCACTCCATACGAAGTACGAAGTCTGCCGCCTTGATTTGTTCGCTTGCTGCCTTGCTGAATCCCGTAAAGGAGCCAATAGACTGCGTTGTTGGTTGGCTGTTTTGTTCGTCGAACAAGTATTGTTCGAACAGAAATGACACAAAACAGAAGTGTGTGGTGTGTAGCTAGCGAAAACGACCATTTTGTAGCCACATACTCCAGTTTTGATATACATCGTCATACAGGGTGATTTCCGGGTTCACATGGATAATTTTCCTTCTGAACTAATCTGAAGTCGGAAATATTCCCTAAAATGTTGTTTGCTTTCATTTCTGAATACCCCTGTATAATGTATGCATCATCAAAAAATAAAGAATGGTGCATTGGTCCTCATATTAATTGCATTTGTTGGTTGAACGAATGAATGAGATGTTCTTCCACCTAATTCAAGGTTAACAATAATCACCTCGTTTTGAATATATTCTTTTTCAAGACGAGCGGCAAGGTAGGTAATTGTTTCAAGGAAATTTATTCAACACGGTAGCGCTACAGTTATTAGGTATCCGGAAGATTATAGGTTTCATGTATGAGGTTTTTTGTGTACATACTGCCTCTACTTAAATATGAATTATCATAGTGAATAAAAATATCATGATTATTTACAACATAGAATTCCGTTTCACGAATGTATATTCCCACGATATATTTATAACCTGCTGAAAAATTCAACTTTCAGAAAATTGCGTCATGAATATTATTCATATTATACAGGGTGTTTATTAACTACGATTCCTAACTGCAGGTGGTGATTCGTTAGGTCATTTTAGGAAGAAAAGTTCCTATTGATATATGTCCGGAGTTGCTTCGTTTCTGAGATACATCAGGGCGTTGAAATTGAAGAAGAATTTTTTTTTTAAATACCATGAATATCCTATAACCGATTTGGTTGAAATTTGGTACTTTTATTTGAACTAATAAGGCGCTTATTTAGCCCTATTTGGATTGAACTTATTGGGGCCAGTGGCGTCTCAATGGGCTCCATAGCCAACAATATTGTAAAAAACAAGTACGCCACTGACTTTTTTCGATAGATTTGAATTTTTTTCAGATTGAGCAACTCGAAATACAACTTTTTGGTCTATTGTATTTTCTTCATATCCAGCTTCGTTTTCGAGAAAAAGAATCAAAGCCACTGTATTATGCATATCATGAACAACTGCATTGGAGAAATGAGTTTTTCATTATTTCCGCCAAAAATATAATTATAATGATGAATAAAATGATAATGATGAAGATGGAAAGCCCTAACTTCATCATTACCTGTATCTTTTCGGTTCAGTAACCGACAAAAATTATATGACTTGACTCCTATAAAATATAATTGACAATCGTTATGCTGAAATTTTGAAAAATTCGACAAATAAAAGTACCAAATTTCAACCAAATCGGTTCCAGGATATTCATGATATTCAATAATACCGTTTTTTTTTCTTTAATTTCAACGCCCTGTATCTCAGAAACGAAGCAACTCCGGACATATATGTTCATAAAAACTTTTCTTCTAAAAATGACCTAACAAATCACCCCCTGCAGTTAGGAACCCTAGTTAGGAAACACCCTGTATATTAATAATACTAGAAAATGTATGTTTATATTCAGGGTAATTTATTTCACTGGACTGATCTTGCTATATGGAGTTCAATCGTGCATGTCATTCTGACGAGATTGACAGTTTCCATTTCAATGATACGAAAACATAGTATAGGGTGTCCCACTTATTTTTGCACAGATTAAAAGAATATCTTCGATCAAACAAATCCATTTTCTTACTTCGTTTCTTGAAATTTCTTGATATGAATTTGCTCAACCTAAACAATATATTTCTTCTATCAAGAAGACCGCGACTATAGAAATGACATAAATTCCAATTCATATTGGCTCAAGAAAATCTCTGCTTGTCTGAATGACTTGCAGTGACGTATATAAAGCGGTACGCCTGCGCCCATTCGACTTCTCAGTCGTTAGCCACCATTCGTCATTGCCGCTGTTGTTGCTTCTTAAGTCGGTGCCAGGTCGGTGCAAAGCGCCTTCGTTCATCAATTGTTCAAGAGACAACCTTGCTTCGTGAGTGGGAATGAAAGATTATCTGACCCAATAACGAAACAGCATGAAAGCTTGCATCACCATTTATTCGACGTATCGCCAAATAGTGACACATGACGGTACGTTTGAAATGAGCTTCAAAATTCAACAATTTCGGACAACGCACACACTCATTATTTGAATTTAAATTATTAAATCTCTGACGACTGTGCAATGAAAATTATCAAAATCTATGTCTAGAACACTAAATATATAAAATATACTTACATTTTATCGTGTTTTTTGTCATCGCTCTGATGCTATCACGCTGAACTTGGAGAATTATTTATAGTTTCTTCCTTTTCCAGGCAAAATGTGGTTAAACGAACCGGATATGACTTGGAGGCATCAGGAGATGCCTTTGCCGTCTAGCGAAGAATCTAAAATTGCCCTCCAAACCCGACTAGGTCTTTCTCCAAGTAAGTGAATGTGAAATTTAGTGTGAAATTTTCTGTGAAATTCGATGTGAAAATTCATACGTATACCAATTGCCTTTCATAGAATTCCAGGAATAACTATACGAACATTCAGTAAGGTATTTATTATATCCGCTTCTATGAAGTTGAACGTTTTCATGAGACATTAGATTTTTATAGGAATGGAATTGAAGTTATTCAACTTCTTTGTTCTAAGATTTGGTGTTTTGATCTTCTGCTGATTGTTCCAATCTGAATAAAATTCAAAGTGATCCTGATCGGTTTTCGCTTCGCTCTGCTGCGCTTGTGCTTAAAATACTCGTTACCAAAAACTCGTTTTTAACACTTGTTACATAATATACTAATATACCGGAAGCTGAATTGTCATTCCAAAATTGACATGGACCATCAATTACTTTTTGATAGGACGGGACCCAAATCTCGATGACAGATTATTAAAGACTGGCTCGTGATGCTGAGTCACCCCTTCGCAGTGTTGACAGATTCGTGCTGTATCATGGAAATATTATAACGGCAAGAATTATTATAAAATGTCGAATTTCTTTGCACTCAAAGACATGAGATCATTGACGGTCATTGGATATATATACCGGGTGGTCCAACGAAGTCGATCCACCCAAGTTTTCTCAGTTGTCTTGCTATGGATAAAAAACACCCTGACAGGTCGACTATAATAGACAGTTTTTTGTCCTTGGTACATAAATAACTAAGTATTGTGTGCAGCATGTGAAAAGCATATTTTTCTTGCACCAAGCATAATTGCAGCTCTCGAGATCGTCTCAAGCTGCAAACTCCATGTATCATGCAACAAAACATACACTTTCTGCACTAGAGGCACGAATAATTACTGTTGAAGAAAAATACGGAGACCACACTTCATCAGACGCAAAAAATTTGTATTTTCATTGTTGAAACCGGCGCCGCCGGTATTATTTCGAATCGCTCTTATCATTGTTTATGCAACAAGTAGTTTGAATAGGTGCCTACATACCTACCTGTTATCTCGCTTGATTTTACAGGTTGGTTCCTCTATATTTCCATCATTTGTCATCTGAATCTCGTAAACCGAAGAAAATATGTATAGGGTTGGAAAAGTTGTGCAATTATTTGTCGAAGATCTGACCTGTATGGGTTTGCAATTCAAATTTTTTTAACCTCTGGATATCCTGCAATGGCCTATCACAAATTTTGATTTGCAAAAATGTCGAAACGGTTTCTTTGTTTTCTTCAAATAGTCATAAACTAACTGTGGAATAATAATCGTTCTTTATTGAATTGAATACACATTTAATATCATCATTATCACTCAATTCTATATTGGCTATCGACCTAGGTCCTTCATCCTGTGTTTTTTTATGGTTACGTTTATACCGTATGGGTAGTTGGTATGCTCACCAAGGAGATCTAACTAAATTCAGACCAAAGGACATAGTTAATGCATGTTTACACCATGTATCTTCAGTTGACTAACGTTACCAACAGTGTTTTGATTTGATTATTTTTTTGAGGTTAGGTTGTGGAACGTGGAACTCCACTTGAATTCGTTAATTAAGAATAAAACCTTTGGGTAGGATACGGAATTAGCTGAAATTGAATGAAATATCATTATGAGAACTCATGAAATAACTACCACTTGCACTCAAGTCAAGTCAAAAGTATACAAAAGTTGACCAAAATGTTACACCGTCTTGATCATCATACTATTTTAGTCTGGTATACGCAACAAATTTCGGTACCAAACCAAGCTGGTACCAAGTTACCAAGTATACAGTTTATACCAAACTGACCAAGAGTATTCAGTCAGAATATAGTCATTAGTCAGCTTACCAAGACACGGTATAAACGTAGCCATTATCCCTAACTCATATGGAGCAGACATACGTGCTCACTGCTTCAAAGATGGGACAATAAATAATAATTGTTTTACCCAGATAACAAAATGAGTTTATCGTAAATTCATGCTGGCATAAAAGGAAAAATATCGGTGGAAATTTTTGTAAAAGCGTGTACGGCAGTCCAGTGAATTGGACCTTTCAACTCAAGTATAATTCGATTTAAATAAGAGAAAGTCTGCATCAGAGGGGTGCGGGAAGAGTGTCGGACACTTTCCCTCTAAATCGACGGCCGAGTGGATGCTAGAATTCGATAAAGATTGACTGTTTTAGTTTTACCACCCCACTTGTACGGTCCCTTAAAAGGATATTCCGAATCTTTGCAGACTCTTTCAAAGGTGGTTCACTTTTAATTTTCAGAGGAAAACACGAATTCTCAGATCAGACCAGTGGAAAAAGGAATAGGTACGGACCTAATTATATTATGATGTGAGCATTTTATTTCAAAACCATGCATGCCCATATTAACATTCAATAATTATGATACACCCTATATGCTGAACTCTATTTGTCTTTTGTCCTTCGTTCTCATTGAAATATAATGGGGTATTCCTTTTGATATCATGTATATGTAGCAGGAAATTTCTTGACTGATTTTTGGACTAATTGTCCCAATAAACACATATCCTATATAATTTCAAGAAACAGGGTATAAAAGTTGATAAATTTTGAAGATCTTTGAGATCTATCTTGACATCTCGTAGATCGAGTTTTCACAGTCATTCGACTCGAAAACAACTGAACTTTCAGCGTTTTTCGATGTTATGTTTCTCATCAATAAAATATTATATGAAAACAAATCATCAAAACACAGTCCACATCAGGACCATAAAGCCCTTACATTTTGTTTTCCATATAATAGCTTCGGAAATACCTATTTTGGGTATATTTTTCGAGCTTGAAACATCTGGCATCTACAACAAGAATCATTTATAGTAGGTATGAAAAATAGGTATATACAGGGTGTCCGGAAATTATGCGCAAATAATCAAGTGGGTGATTCTACATAATGAAATAAGAAATACATTTCATATGAACATAGGTCCGGAAATGCATAGTTTTCAACATACAGTGTGTTGAAACTTTTAAAAAAGATCGGTTTTTTATGAATATCTCAAATGTCTTTCCACCGATTTCCTTGAAATATGGAAATAATATTTTTTGTCATGACGGGCTGATATACCCATAATTCAATTGGAAACTTGGAATCCAGTGGCGTCCCGATGGGCAACCTACCGAATATTATTGTCAATAAAATGTGCGCCACTGTTTTTCTTGAATTTTGTATCTTCATAACCTATTGACCAACTAAAAATACAACATTTTGGTCTCTTGAATTTTTTTGCTATTTTGGTGCTTTTCGGTGGAAAAAAATGAATTCCAATTCATAGTATAAATTTGTGCAAAATATTGCTTCAAAAACAGGAGTGAAATTAAATGTGTGATCCATGTCCATAGACGTATAATAAGAATGAAGAATAATTATCTTCAAATATTTTATAATACATGTTTATCACACTCTACACTCAGTATATTGAGAACTATGTATTCTCGGTCCAGGAAGGCGTAGTTTTCGATAATTCAGAGTGTGTCAAACATGTATTATGAAATATTTGAAGAGAATGAATTTCCATTCTAATTATACGTCTATGGACATGGATCACACATTCAATTTCACCCCTGTTTTTTAAGCAATGTTTTGCACAAATTTATACAATGAATTGGTATTTATTTTTTTCCACCGAAACGTGGCAAAATAGCAAAACATTTCAAGGGATCAAAATATTGTATTTTTAGTTAATCATCAGGATATGAAGATGAAGAATTCAAAAAAATCAGTGGTACACATTTTATTGACGATAATATTTGGTAGGGTGCCCCAGGAACGCCACTGGATTTCACAATTCCAATTCAAATTATGGTTGAATCAGCCCCTCATGACGAAGAATATCATTGCCAAATTTCAAGGGAATCGGTGGAAACATAATAATATTTGAGATATTCATAAAATAACGATTCTTTCTAAAAAGTATAACACACTGTATCTTGAAAACTATGCATTTTCGGACCCAAGTATATATGAAATGAATTTCATGTTTTCACATGCAGAATCACCCCCTTGATTTTTTGCGCATAATTTCCGGACACCCTGTATATTTTTTGTATTATTGAAAAGAGCAAATAATATAATCGGAAAGGTAGACAATTACCAATTTTATAATAATCATATGTTATTTGCCCAAGTGGATGGCTCGAATGGAACTATATAATGTATTATGAATGAAACCATTATCTGAATAAACACACAAATTATTATAGAAATCTATTTTCTAGCTTTCAGCTCAGCCTTTCATTAGCGTATAATATGCATTCCCAGAAACTAACCGTGAATCATAGGATCATAGTATTCCAATACTCGTCGACTTTTCTAATTCAGAAAGTAAATTTTTTATTCAACACGCATCCGGAAAACGACAGTTGCATAGGGAGTGCCCTGTAGGGTTGGATCTTTTAATTATAGAAAAGGGGATGGCGCAATTTATGTACACGCATTCGCACAAAGACATTTATGATGGGTTATTTATCGAATTCAATAATGGTATCGACTGGTTTAATAAAATGTCGATAAACTATCGGAAAGTGAACGCAATACTTTTAATTGGATACGCCAGAAATAGGTAAATGATCATAATGATATCCTGTCTCTGTTCATGGCATGATGTAAACAGAGATAGTCATAGAAAAAATCAAGTTCTGCAGGTAGAGCAAGCAAAAATGAACAGGCCTCTACACTCGTGACTAGAGCAGAATATGTGGAAGCCAGGAATAACTGCAGCCAAACAACAGATGCATCTAAAGAAACATACGATGCCAAAATAAGATCGAAACTCATAGATTGTCCCAATGGCTCCCGTTCGTTTTGGTCCCTGGTCCAATCGGAAGGAATTTAAGTAATAGTTCATTCCTATACTATACTCTCCAAAGCCAACGGCACATTAGCAACAACTTCTCAAGAAGCTCAGTATTTTGCAGATATGTTCGTAGCCATTTCGTAGCGAACCCAACGTTGGATTATCAGGGAAGTGTGCCGCTAGATATTGCACCCGTTGAAAGTCGAATGCCCTATATTCTCAAAAAGTGTGCACCAGAATTGGGAACGATTATCTGCAAGTTATGTACTATCTCGTACGAGTGTAGTATTTTTCCACCTTGCTGGAAAATAGGTAGAGTCTAACCAATCCCCAAGAAAGAGAACAAAAACCTCCCCTATGGGCCTATTGCCTTGTTCATCAGCTATTTCCAAAGTGATGGAGAAATCCATCAAATATCTGGAAAGCTCAGGAATCATCTATGATAGACAATACAGCTTTCAGCATCGAAGATCAACTGGAGATCTACTTGCCTATGTCACCCATATATGATCAACATCATTAGAAAAACAAGGGGAATATCCAGGTGTGGCGTTAGATACCTATATCGAAATCATTCGACCGTGTTTGGCACCAAGAACTACTCCACAAACTATACCATCATACGGCTTACCACCCTTATTAGTTATGTTTTCTTTTATCGACTTTTTTTTTCTGGCAGATCGTTCCATGTGGTGGTGGACGGAGTATCGTCTGATACCATAGCTTCCCATTTCGGCGTTCCACAAGGATCAATTTTGGCACTAACAACTTCATATCAATGATCTTTTTGGAGTAACCACTTGCCCTATCTATACAGATTTGCAAATGATAGTACTCTCCATACTGCGTTCCCTTCTAGAGTTCCCATTTCTACCTAAGGAACTAAGAACTCATGAAGAACACAGGTCAACGCTGTCATTGAAGATCTTGCTGAAATTACAGCCTCGGGAGCTAGCAACATAGTTGAATTCAACGCCATCAAAACTCAAGCTTGATATCTTTTTTTCATCTCTTCGAACGCAAGAAAGAAAATTCCTATTTTGTTTGTGGAATATCGTACGTACATAGGGACAATTGTGAAAGGAGGTAGGTGTTGGAATTTTTATTTCAACTTCTAGAGGTTATAAGTTCTTGGGAATACTTTGCCATTGGCAAAGACATCCAAAGCTTCGCCATTCTATAGACGAACGAGTTTTGGTAGTTATTCGATATTCTTCAGGGTTAACGACGGAGGGATGTGCTGCCTGGACCTGATTAGTACGTCTGACTAGTATTGCTAGTGATGGAATTATAGCAGACATTGCTAAGGAACATTTCCCCTGAATATTTCCATAGAGAATGGAAGGTTGCCGATTTTTCTACGGTGATCTGATGGAGTCGAAGAGTTGGTGGCATCGCCCACCAGACGAATGGCTCTCCACTAGATGGAAACTAAGAGCATTTTATTTATTTATTTATAGAAAACTAACAGGTTCACACCTACTTACAAGTTTTCTAACCTAAACTAATCTAACCTAACTTCCACTTAGATCTAATAGCAATCAAAAATTGAGCTGATGGGTTAAGTTGTATGATGTAACTTAGAGCCTTAGAGAATACAGGTATTGATTTTAATTACAGTAAATCCTTCCGAAACTTGGCTAATTTGGTATCAAAAAAACAACTATTCATTCTTCAGAATATACTGTTCATTAAAGAGCCACTTGTTATCGAAACATGAAAGAGTATGGGTCTGGGACGAAGTGTTCTTAAGGGTACTAGAATATTTATTTGACCTAAAAGGTACTCGCTCTCTATCGATCCATTCAAAATTTTGTGTATAAACTCCATTTTAATAATAGTTCTTCTGTGCTCTAAATGTTGTATTTTAAACTCATCGCGTATTGGTTGGTAAGATTCGAACCTTGGATTCACTTTGTGTTGACAGTAGTACATCAGATATTTCAAGAATTTATTCTGCACAGATTCCAAATTTCTTTTCAAGACCTGAACGTGTGGATCCCAAATTATGGATGCAAATTCAAGACGGCTGCGAACTAAATAGTAATAAAGCAATTTGATCGATTCAATATTCCTGAATTCACATGTTGAACGTTCAAGAAACCCTATAGCATTCTGAAAGCTTCACTACTCACGATATTCATATGCTCGGTGAACTTCAGATTTTCAGTGAAGTGTACCCCTAAATCAGCGTATGTTGGGTGCTGAAATCCAAACATGAGAAGAGTATTCTAAAACTGACCATATCTGTGCTTTGTAGATCATGAGAAGCTGTTGAGGTGTAGAGTAGATTTTCGCATGGAACAAGAATCCGAGTTTTTATGAAGCAGCTCTTCCGATGGATCGAACATGATTTTCCAATAAGAGACTATTGCTGATGGTAATATCGAGCATAGATACTGAGTTCTGTTATTCTAGAGAAAATACAAGCTTGAGTTTGTTCTTCTAATGAAGCATGCCATATATGGGTGACGTAGGCGAGTAAATCTCCAGTTGATCTTCCTAGAAAGGAGGAACTCGGTATGCCTGGATAAAGCAATGGCTGTACCTCCATTACCACCAAATCCACTATATCTATGCTCAGCATTTCCATCAACAAAACTGTTTCATGGGGAATCAGATCCATCGCGAAGACTGCTTCACAAAGACTCGGATTTTTATTCCGTGCGAAAATCTACTTCAACAGATTATACAACTTTGGAAACCAACTGTTTATATTTGCATGGAAACTTCGTTTATAAAAAGTTGACCATCAGTTTATTTCTGCATTTTTCACATCATGAATATCAAGTAATGTTTGCCGAAATAAAACCACCCCTTATCACGCTCCTCTCACACTTTAACATATTCAAATTTCGCAGTTTTCCATCAAATTGGTACTCGAACAGCCCGTGAAACAAATTCATTCTGGCCACTTGTGTGTGAACACTCCACTATAAGTGAGGCAACATTTATCCTATCCCGAATAAAATCGTATAAATAGATCTTAGCACCCTCTCTGAAAAGGATGTAAATTAGGGTCTGAAAGAAAGAATTTAAAGTGTCTCCACTTGGGAATTCAAACACTCGACCTGTCCCTCAAGCGATTTAACCACGGTTGACACGCGACACGATAGAATATACAAGGTGCACTCATATTCTTTATTGTGGCGAGAACTATCTACAGAAATCTGTCATTTTGAAAATGAAAAAATATCTTGCTATGGTTTTTTTTTTCGAAAAACACGTGACGTATTTGAATGAAAAAGATTCTCCATGTCTACTGATTTTGTGGCATCCATTTCACCCCTATTTCACCCCGATAATTGCAAAAAAATCAGAAATCTGTCATTTTCATGAAGAAAAAATGTCTTGCTATGGATTTTTTTGTCTAAAAACACGTAACATAGTCGAAAGAAGAGATTCATCATGTCTACTGATTTTGTCGCATCCATTTCACCCCTATTTCACCCCGATAATGGCTGGAAAATCAGAAATCTGTCATTTTGATAATGAAAAAATGTCTTGTTATGGATTTTATCGTCGAAAAACACGTAAAGTAAACGAAAGAAGAGAATTATTATGTCTGCTGATTTTGTCGCACCCATTTCACCCCTATTTCACCCCAATAATGGCTAAAAATCAGAGAATTCTGTCATTGTTTGTCTTGCTTTGGATTTTTTTGTCAAAAAACCAGTAACATAGACGAAAGAAGATACTCATGATGTACACTGATTTTGTCGCATCCATTTCACCCTTATTTCACCCCGACAATGGCAAGAAACTTAAGTTTTTCATTCTGATGATGCCGCAGTATATATGGTAATCTCGGATCATGGCCATTCAGTTATTCTTCAGGTTAAAATTTCTTCATTTGGATAGAAGTATAATTCATTGGAACCCACACTGTACATGAAAACACAATTGGATATCATTTCCGGTTCTACCAGAAATAGATCTGAGTCGAGAATATTACAAGGATATATCTGTAGATATTTCAACGCCATTCCATGAAATTCCTTTTTCATTGACAAATCAGTAGATATTTGTTCTCAAAACGACAGCGAGAGAGACCTTTTTTCTAAATTGTAGGTCAATGTTTCCATTCACACCCGGCATATACAGAACACAGACACAATACTGTATGTATGTTCTTCGAGGAGGAAAAATGTTAATTTTTCGTGACTTCACTGACAAAAAAAGATGGTAGTTATTACCAAACGTTTAGTAAAATAGGCGCCAGTCACAACTTTCATCAAATGATACCACTACACCATTATATAATCATTTGATGAAAGTTGTGACTGGCCCCTATTTTACTAAACGTTTGGTAATAACTACCATCTTTTTTTTTTCAGTGTTTTTTGGGTTTTCTTTCCTCGTCTCTGAAAAATCGATATATTATTAGGAAAGAAGGTAAGTATTCAATACTCTCCAAGAATGTCACTGCGTATGAAATTCTAGTTTCAGGAACTCCTAAATGAGAAATTTATCGTTTTAAACACAAATTGGTTTGAAATTCTCTATGCAATATCTGTTTTGTTGACGTGTGATGTCGACTGACTATTCATAGTGACAATTCCAAAATGAATGCGACAAAATCAGTTGACATAATAAGTGGCAAAACATTGTCGGTATACAGGGTGTCCCAGAATAACGTTCGTATACTCTGAGAGGTATAGGCCCTTCAATGCAGATTTCTTCAATTATTATCTTTGTAACCATTGATCCTAGAATCACGAAATTCGGTTCATGAGGGTGATTCGATCTTACTAATTGTTTCGTGGTTCAGAAAAAATGATTCAATATACAGGAAGGTGCGAAATTCGTAACCGATGCTATGAAAATATCCCAAAATTTTTTGTTTCAAGAAGTATCTCATTTCTGCTAACAGACTATTCTTCATACACTTTTACATGAAAAAGTTATTCTTGTTAGAATGCCGTGAAATGATCCGTTTTCGAGAAAATGGTCATTTTTCATTTTGAAGTCCAAAAAAATTCACCTAGTGAAAAAAGTTTGTAAAATTCAGTCAGTTTCCATTGCGGATATTTTATCAACTGAATCAGCTAAGTGAATGTGAAGTTTTAATTGTCAGGTTCCAAATTTCTTTATCATAAGAGCACATGACACTCATCAAAATCATTATGAATTATTTCCGACATCAAATTAAAAAGGACACTTTTCTCGAAAACGGTTCATTCAACTACATTCTAACAGGAATACCTTTTTCATGTGAAAGCGTTTGAAAAATTATATCATGATAATAAAAATGAGATAAATCTCGAAACAAAAAAACGTGGGGTTTTTTATAGCATCGGGTACAAGTTTCGCACCTCCTTGTATATTGAATCATGTTTTCCGTACCACTAAACGATTTTTAAGATTGAATCACCCTTAGGTACTAAATTTCGTGATTCTAGGATCAATAATAACATAGATAATAGAAGAAAACAGCATTTATGGACCATAACCTCCCGGGTATCCTACTGACCAGTTCCTTTCACATACTGGCCCTATGTTATATCAGTTCGTGGCTTTCAGAAGAGGTAATGGAATTGATTGTTTTTTTTACCTTTTAGTGGTCATTCGATAAGCGACGTACAATATTTAACTATAGACCACTTCTAACCCTTTCAGTCACGACTTTTCATTTTTTCAGTAAAAAATTTTTCGTGAAAGTAGGGGTTGGAGTGATTTTTTATATGATTTTTGAGAATTTTTTGAAGTCCGTACGGCCTTGATTTTTCCAAAAAAAATTATGTTCGTTTCAACGAACATGGTGACTCTACGAGAAGGAAAGGAAATAAATAGCTACAACATTGTGGTTTATTTCATATATGGTAATCCTTGAAACAATTACGATCACGAGCAATACATAAATGTACACTACATTTCATACAATTAAAATGTGTTTTTTTGAGACAAGCTCCATTATTGTACCTTGCTAGATCCTTACTTCCATCAAATATTGGTAAATGGCCCACTTCATCGAGTCACCATGTTCGTTCTAACGTACATATGATTTTTCTCGAATTAGTGTATAAAAAATATGATATTTGATCATTTCGTTTTTTATATATTATAATAAACATATGAGGCATTGAAAAATAAATTTTGGAACTCAAAATCACTTACTATTTTATCAAAACAAACACGAGAAATGTGTCCATGAACAATAACAACTGACTCACTGTACATACAGAAGGTAAATAAGCGAAACTTGTATTATCCCGAGAGATAGTGCTACCTATATCAGTCATTGAATAAAAAGGTCCCTCGCGTCTGATGTGGTGTATAAATGGAATAATATGTGTCGCCTTAATTTACTATTGGCATGAAAAGTACATGTTCGTTTTAACGACCATGGTGACCGAAAGGGCTAATTTCAAATTTGTATTGAAAGCTGACAATATTATTCCCAAAGATATTTTTTCAGAAATTAGAAACTAGTTTGTTAATGAACATAATTCCTACATCAGTTCATCAAAAACTATGCAATTTTTAGCGTTTCTGAAGCAGGGTCACAAGAAAATCGAAATAATAAAAATGTTCAGTGTTTCCGCCAAATTTTGACATTGACATTTCGTGACATTACTAAAAAGCATCTAGTATATTCAAAAAGGTATACATGATTCATTTGTTTGATGCAAATCATTCGTTTTTTTGAAAATCAAATCTCTAAGATCTTCCAAAAGTGTTCCGAATTGTAATAATAAAATCACCAATTTCCAAAAACCTGAAATCTATAATATGGCGAAGGTATTTCAGTTAAGTGGAATATAGCCTAGTATCTGAAATCACCTATGTTCTCGAACTTTTTAAAGAGTATTGTAATTGAGCTCACCCTGATGTTCAATAAACATAAATTGATCTACAGGTAGCAACGGAGAGATCTCTATTCAAATTCACCCCTTTCTGAATATTGAAGAGATGTTTATCGAATCGGTCCGTGAACAGGTATGTATATAGGTAGGATGTAGGATTAATAGGGTATTCATATTACCCCTGATATGTTATGCAGCACTACACATTAACAAGTGTTTATTTAAAAAAGGGTGCTCCATTTATGTTAAGGGTTGTAAACGCCTTTTTTATCGCTCCCAAGGGATGAACAAGTGCATATCTATTATGAACTATAAGTATAAGATTACAAAGAGCAATAGTATGATACCCTTTGTATGTTCAATTAGGAATATTCAATACGAATTCAGTTGAAATCGACCTGTGATTGGTTGTGGATTTTCCGAAATATTTTTGCATTGCAAAATACACTTTAATTAGTCATTGTATTACAGATATCTCTGATTATTGGTGTTGTGTTGTTTTTGAATGAAAGATGTTCACGATTCAGGGTTAGGATCATTGGCGGATCCAGGGGGGGAGGTAAGGGGGGTAATCATTAATTTTTTTTCATTCATCACCCCCTAACCATTACCCTGAATCCGCCGAGCAATGGGAACTAGTGAAAAGTGTCAAAAAATCGAAACCAATCAATTATTCACCCTGATTTTCTCATAGAAGATATATAGGTTGAATTACGACAAAAAGATTACTTACCTACACATTGACTACTACAAATATACAAACTTTTGAAGGTAATTGGGAAAATATAATTCAAATAACCTTTTTTGTTATCTGTCTTTTGGGAAATATATTCATATTTGACTTTGCATATTCATAATCCCGCTTCACTAACTAATACCCTGGGTACTTCACTGTTTAGGATCATTTATTACTGAAATTCGTTTTCCTTCTGACCGAAAAAATCGTGAAAATATCATACACTGAGGAAATTTATGAGATACGAATTTCATCAATGTACCCAGTCCTTCGTGTTTGACATCCCAGTATTAGGAGGAATATTCGTTTAGTTCGGTGACCATCGATCGTAGTAAACAGGGGCGTACTTTATAGCATTTTTTTAAAGAGTCCACATTACAACATCCGTTTAGACACAACTACTATCTATATCCAGTCCTGTGGCTGTAGTCATATATATATCCCAGCATTCAAAAAAATTTAGTGTTACCATTTTTTCATTTCGTTATTGCTTTTGGAAAAATGAAGTCATTGAACAATTGTATCTCTTAATGAATCAGTATGTGAGGAAATTAATATAGGTAAGTCAATAATTCGATTCCTATCGGTACATCAAGTAACAAATGGAATCATTTGCATATTTGAAGGTTATGAGAAATTGCTGATTGAAGGCCATTGAAAGATAACTGGACCCTAACCTCACAAACGATTTGTTGAGAGCATTTTGTCTCAAAAATTAATATAATGTTCACTTGTTTTTAGATATTCTGCTCAACAATCGTAGGGTCACTAAATTAGACTCAACTAATTATTTCTACTCAAGAAGAAAAAAAATGGTATACTTGTGTCACTTATATGTCAACTTTGAAATTGTTGTTGATAATGATTGTTAGGACTCCTGGTTCCTTGATGAAGAGGAAATGTATAAATATACTCTTTTTTTTCAGCTCGAAACAAGAATGTTATTTATTAATAACTCTCACTGAAAATTGTTGTTTGAAATGTACTTTTTTGTTAGTTGAAAATCTATCTGTGTAGGTGTGAAGTTTAGAAAGATGGCAGAGATATCAACATTACAAAAGTAAATAAGTAGTTTATACCTTTTTATTCAGAGATCAACTGATGGTGACCTGCTCGCTTACGCCTCACATATTATATGGCAGCAATCTATTGAAAGATATGGTAAAACCTTAGCCGTGGCACTTGATATCACCACGGACTCCTCGCCAAGCTTCTTTATGGCTTGTCTATGCCAGCTATGTTCTCTGCCAAAAACTTGGTTTTCTGTTTCGGGCCAGGAGCTATTTCACTTCCATGCAGTCAGCTGCCTATGATCTATAAGGCACAGATCCGACCTGTTCTGGAATACTGTCCTACTGTACTACTCCCTAGGCAGTCCCCACGAGATTAACCCGTCAAGTTGAGGCTTCGCACCCCTTCGTGGTCACTTTGGAGACCTGCAGAACATCTATTTCATCCAACGAACAGCGAGTCTCTGGGACATATTGCCAAGGGAGGTGTTCCCCGAGGCATATAACCTCCATAAATTTAAGAACACCAATTCCTACCTTATTTCCCTTGGTTCTCACGATGTTCTCTGAACATTACAGGATATCCCTTTTCGTAGGACCCAGAACATAAAAGAAAAAGCTTGCGAGTGATCATTTCAATGAAGTGCAAATAGTAATATTCCATGACAGTACTGATGAGTTTCCAGTTTTTTCATCTCTTGGAGCACACGGATAGGAATCCCTATAATGTTTGAAGAATAAGGAGGATAGAGAGGGGAGTATCAATAATTTCATCAATTATTACTAATTAGTTTTAGGTGCTCTGTGTATATTCATACGACTACTACTATACTATACTAAATCGAGAAACTTTCTGTAAATCTACTAAAAACGCTGTTCTTTGATCCCCACCACTGGCACGATACCTCTAACCTCTAACAGCTAGCAGGGTCGGTCTTTGGTCTTGGGGATACCTACCCCTTGCCCTGCAACCTGCAACGACCGTCCGGACATCTGGATCAACGACACCTTGCCATAATAGCACCCCCCTTTGATATACGGCCCTTACAGGTTATGTATTCCATAAAACATACATCGAGTATTGATGAGACATGTGTTACTGAATATTACTCTGGAAATATACGGAGGGCAGTGTATAGGGACGTCTCACTCGCCGCCATAAATTTCGCTGGGACGTGGGTCAGCTTTGTCAAAATTGGGAATGTATGAAATGCATGTTATAGCGACAGGTCAACTTTACCGGTACCGGAGCCACGATTTTCGACGGATAATTTTCGGATTCTATAATATTTCGGATATTTTTCGGATATTTTGATGATAAGGCGTTTGACCAAATCGATCACTCTGTTTTGCTACAGAAACTTGCTGGTGTCGGAATAGATGGCAATCTGCTGAAATGGCTTCATTCTTATGTAACTGATCGTTGTCAAGCAGTAACAATCGGTAATCAAAAATCTGAATATCACCAAATCACCTCTGGAGTGCCTCAAGGATCTCATCTGGGGCCACTATTATTCAATATTTATATTAATGATATATCTCAATGTTTTCGATTCTCCAATTTTTTAATGTATGCGGATGATCTAAAAATATACCACTCAATTTCCGATGCTGACGACATCAAACTATTGCAGCAGGATGTCAATCGTTTTCATGATTACTGTGAGCTGAATAGTTCATACATTAACTTTGAGAAGTGTTACCACATTTCGTTCGGACGCGGGAAAAGCATTTTGAACCACTCTTATCAAATATCTTCTCGTCCCTTACAAACTGTTACAGAAATTAAGGATTTAGGAATAATATTCGATTCAAAAATGCTTTTCGATAAGCATATATTCTACATTGCTAAAAAAGGTTATAAAATGCTAGGTTTCATAATGAGAACTTGTCGTGAATTTGAAAACACACAGACACTCCGTACCCTTTATATGTCATATGTCAATAGTGTTCTGAGTTATGGTTCATTAATATGGAACCCTGGTTACGATATTTATATAAACAAACTTGAACGGATACAGAATATATTCATTGATTACGTCAATAAAAAATGCTTTTCATCCAACCCCAGCAACCGTAACTATGTTCGAAATGAGCTGAACTTATTATCACTAGCGCATAGAAGGAACATTTCAGACGTGAAATTTCTTTATAAAATCATAAATAATTTAGTTGATTCGCCTGCTATCCTCAGTAATATTTACCTTACAGCTCCTACTTATATTACAAGGAATCATCACATTTTTCGTTACGAACAATCTCAAACAAATTATTTTTTGAACTTTCCAATGCATAGATGCAAAATATTATACAACGCTCTGTCGAATTCTATCGATATTGATATTTTCTCTTACTCACTTTCCAAATTTTCTTACATTTTGAAAAAACATTTCCTGGCTTCACCTACTTGATTCTGATATATTTTAACGTTTTAATATGTACTGAATAAAATTATTTCACCCTTGTTTGTATCAACACACTACAATCACTACATGTTGTACCTATACTCAATCATTTATAATTACTCCAATTATTGATTTTCATCAACTTTGTAATTGATATTCGATTTGTTTAGTTTTAATATATATGTATGATGAGATATGACATATCTGTGAATACTGCTTTTGGGTTAGTCCCGTTTGTATTCCTATTCGTAAATAAATAAATAAATAATGATGTAAATTCCGGGTCTTTTCGGATATATTCATAATTTCTGAACTTCTTTAGCATATTGATTTATATTTCATCAGAATCAGATCACCATAGAAAATCAAATAAAAATAACATGTCGCTTCACCTGACTGCAATAACTAGAACACTTCTGAGCGGTTCATTTGATAAAAGCACAACCAAAAACCAAAATGTAACAGACCGCGTTAATAGCTTTCAAATACCCCGCCAGGTGGCGTTAGGTAGAAAACATGTTGCCTTGATAACCCTGATGTTGCTCAAACGAGAGCCTAAAGTTTTCGACTATTCCCATTCCTCATTGTCAGATTGGTCACATTGAATCACGTGGTACATTATGGACGCAGCGCATTCGCTCGAAAAACTGAGAAATATTAACGAGGGGGGTCTCGGGACGAAATCACTCCACAAATGATAACAGTGGGCTGACACCATACTGTTAGTGGACAGGAATAAAACTGCCTGACAGAACTCAGCCTCCACAATTTTATCGCAAACAACAATCATAAAAAAACACGAATCTCGACATATCATGTGAAATTGTTCGAAAGATTTAGGAATTTCTGTTGCTCAATTTCCGATGTTGCGATATGTTAGACACGATAGTGCACTCGGTGGTCTTCAATGTAAATCCATCCTTTATCAATTCCATATGATAAATGAAGACAAAACACAATTAGGGTAAATATATATCGAGGCGGATATTAATTCACAAAATCCGACTTTTTTCACATCACTGTGGCGGATATTTGGAATTGACACGTCCAATAACACTGACCGGGGCTATATCCGACGAAATTTGCGATCATATGCCTGCATTTTTTTTGTGATACGGGATTAAAGCTAACTTATATGCATTCTATAGCAAGAAGTTAACCTACTGAACATATTCACATAAAAAAACTTTCAAAATTCATTTCACTTGATTCTTCTCGTTTCTATAAAATAAAAGTATTCGTCAGGAAGAATCTGAAAATGCAATAAAATACAGGGTGATCTATTTGAAATAACGAAGTTGCTATGTGTTCCTGATAGAAGTGGCAACACTGTATCGATGAAAACATTTTAGACGAATAGAGAATGTTCAATTATCGAAGCATCCCAATTTTCAGAATGTTCTGTCTTTTCGTTCTCCAGATACTTCTAATAGGCCATCCACCGTGACTCACCCTGTACTAATGATATTTATAAACCAAGAAAGGACAATACTTGATATGATGCAGATCATATTCAATTTTTTATATACCTTTGTTATAATAGTTCGTTTTTTACTTTTGATTTTTTCATTTGTTTTGTAATTTTGTTGTTCATTTTTACTATTTGTTCCTGTTTTTTATGTACTCAAATCTTATAAGTACCTATGTAACTGTATATAATATACATACATCTTCATTGATAGGAAAACTTGATTGATTATCTAGTTCGAGTTGAGAATTCACTCAAAAATTTCAATCAGTATAAATTCACTAACGACCACATATGACGCAGTCACTCAAAGGAATTTTCCTCCGATTGGCAGCAAATATTAATTTTGCTGACACATATCAATCAGCAAAGTATTACTTTTCCTGCCTAGGCAGCAAAGTACCCACTTTGCTGCCTAGGCAGCAAAGTGGATACTTTGCTGATTGATATGTATCAGCAAAATTAAAAATCCATAAATCGTTTATAATTTCCTTCATATTTCATCCGAGACTTTCCCGGCAACAAATTCAACTCTATATTTTTTGCCACCTCCCTTATGAATGGAGGTGTAAGTATACTTCCAGGTCGCTATCACTGTCCATTATATAATAATTCAAATATACCGATATTTTTCCGCACAACTGTCAGAAATTTCATGAATTGTCAAACCAACAACTGCGATTTCCATCAAATTTTATTTTAATTGAACACTATACAGGAAGAATAAAGAGATTGTTGGAATTGTATTAATTCGCAAATACAATATTCTCCCATATCATTATGAACAATCGGAGAAAAAATTATATGTTCAACTCGGCAGCAAAGTAGATTGACTGCCGTGGCTGCATTCATAGCCGAGCGTAGTTAAACAAATAACTATTTCTACAGTGTATATATGTATGATGTTACATAAACCCAGGAATATATAAACTGCAAGTATATACCCAAATTATTTCGCAAGCTATTTCGTTTTTCGATTTTAATTTCTCTTTCCGGAGTATACAGGCAACGGATTTCGGGCCTTTGATAAAAAATACAATTGCGATTCGGGAACCTCTCATTCTTCAGTCTGCATTGTTTGTATAAACGCTTTTTATGCAGTCCCTCAGATCTTCGGAATTCAAAGCATTCGAGATGTTATTGGACTCTCGAAAATCACTCACAGATACCCGCACGAATCACTTTGAATAAAATGAGGAATGAGAATTGAGATGCTGCGGATCGAGAGAGTCTTCTGAGAGTTTACAGGGTGGGCCATGTTAGAGACGTTCAGAGGCCACTGTTGTTTCATATCTTCTTTCAAAATTTCATCTATGATTCATGGAATCTTCACTTTTATTTCCACCTCTATCGATGAGATCCTTTTCATTCCTCCTTGAGGGTAAATTAATGTTTTCCAAGCCGATGAGTCAAACAAAAGCAAGGCAAAGGACCAAATCCTGCTAAAGCTGTGGCCAGTATATTTTGCATGGTATTATAATAGATTATCCAAGAATTAGACGTGGAATGTTTGCAGAGGTATACATTCCGACTACTTGATTCGTACATTTTTCATTCCGATACTGAAAACAAATCGGGGGATTTCGGCTGGATTATATGTCTGTTCTTGTTAACAGCTAGAGTTGATCTTAACATGGGAAATTTTGATCACATTGTTAACTACTTCATAGTTTTCGATTGATATCCCAAAATACGCAAGTATGACGAGATCTGATACCTTGAATATTCCATTACATCGGCAGTAATATCATCAACTTTCTTCATTCTTCATCTATGATTATATAGGTTTACCTATAAAGCGATACTCTATTAATTAAATGAAGCCCCTTTTCTTCCATTCGACTTCGCGGTTACGTATATCACTAAACAACCACTAAATTTGAAATCAAATCACAGACTTAGACTGACAGAAGTGACATCAGATATTTGATTACTTCAAAAGAATGATAAAGATGCGTACAACGCAGGTATCCCTACTGTTAAAAACTTGAAATTTCACGTCGATAATTTTCAGATTTCAAAATAATATAATATCTTCTCAATATCGATTCGTCCTTCCTTCTGTCACAGGAAAAAATAACTATTTATGAAACATCAACAACTCCTATTTCTCTCAAATTCAGTTACCCAGATATCATTGTTATTAGGTTTTGTAAATAATGCCGATCCCAAAAATCTATCGCAACATAAATCTTTGGCACTTTATTGAGCAAACAGCAGGAGTGTCCTCGATTACACCAAAGTAGGTCCAGAAAATTGTATCTATTAATACTGCATCAGGCCTATAGGACTGTATGTATACCTTTCATTTGATCAATCAAAGAAAAATTTCACAAAACAAACATGCACGTTCAATAACAGCAGAAAATCTGCCAATTTTATTACGGCTTCGCAAATATTTGGCCGCCGAACAAAAATTGCATTGTTTCTCGAATCCCATGTTTCCTCAAATCGCATCTATTTCGGAAACATGGCGGAACAACGAGCGCCTTCGGCGAATTTTAATAATAAAGGCGGACTTCTCAAAAGGTACCGAGTAAATATGCTATTCATTGATGAAAACAAGTTTCGAGTTTGTAGAGTAGGTGGCAGGGCCGAATCTACTCAAAGGCTAAAAGTTTACAGAGGCTGATTAAATAAAATCGCCCCAAATCAAAAAAATTCAAGGGGTTGATTCCTTGTGATATTTTAGAAAATAAAGTTTATATAAATATGTGTCCTAACTTGCTTCGTTCTCGAGATACAGGGTATTAATATTTCCATGAAAAATCTTTCTTATATTCATTCCTCAAGTGTCTTTTCATCAATTTCAATAAAACGTTGTGGTTTTGTTAATAGTAATATGGAGCTTCTTCTATTATTTTGAATATGAAATATCAACTTTTTTATCCTCTGTGTGATTTTTGTATCCAGATTAGTGTTTGAGGAAATAATAAAAATTCGAGTTGACTCCAAATTTTAATGTAGGTGTTTTCAAGACTTATTCCATTGAGATTACTGAATAACCCCAATTAGAATTATTTTGAAATCTTGGGACATCCTCAGTCTCCAGCCATACTGAATTTTGGCACCATGGAAGCTTATACAGGGGGGCTATAAATAAAAACAATTAATATTTCCAACTTCTACACTGTTTATATGACTTATCAGATACTGTGAGTAGTCTCTGATCATTATCATTTCAAATTTCAACTCTAACGTCACCGACTGATGTCAACTTTTTTTGATGTGATATGATTATTTTGCGGAATACATCAGTGATGTACGCCAAGTTGACTTATGAACAAAAATAAATGACCCGCCTAATTTAATACGCTCATGTATCCATATAATTTAGATTTTTTCTTGTTTTTTTTATCTCTTGGAGCTCACGAAAGGAAATTCCTATACTATATTCGTGGAACATCGTGGGTACTAGAGATGATAGGAAGGGGAGGTAGGTGTTGAATTTTTTTAAACTTTTGGAGGTGGAAGTTCTTCGGAATACTTCCATTGGCAAATAATTCCAAAGCATCGCCGTTCTATAGACGTAAGAGTTTTGGTAGAATATTGTTCGACATTTTTCATGGTTAACGACGAGGGGATGTGCAGAATGAGTTCGTCTGACTGGTCTTGCTAGTCATTGAAATATATATAGCAGAGATTTCTGAGGAACATTTCCCGTTGAAGTATCTTTATATAGAAAAGCGATAGGTCGTCCACTTTTCTACGGTATTCTAATGGGGTCAAAGAGTTAGTGAGTGTGGCATCACCCTCCATGCGAATGTCTCTAAGAGCACCAGCGTATGTTTGGGTGCTGAACCAGATACATGAGAACAGTATTCTTAAACTGGCCGTATCTGTGCTTTGTAGATCATTAGAAGGTGCTGAGGTGTAAAGTAGATTTTTGCATCCGAGTTTTTGTGAAGCAGCCATGAGAGAGTATTGCTCATGGTAATATATCGAGCAAAGATATTGTGGACTTGGTGGGAATGGTGGTACCAGACATTGTTATATCAGGCATTGGTATTGGTTCTGGTAGGTTGGATGGTGACAGATGCGCAGCGACCTAATTAGATCTATTGTGCCCCATCTGCTTCTGTTATATCAAGGATTTCTTGTTCATAGCAGCCCCTCAAGATTCAATTCCTTCAATAATTTGAGGATTTTCAGGGGATCTAGTTGTGGTCAGCTGGTGTGTTCCCAGTATGTAATGTACAGCGTCACACTCCATCAGTATGTGATGGGGTGTTTCTGGTTCTTCTCCACAGAATCTGCAGGTGCCGTCCTCCTGTAAGCATAGCTTCCTCAGGTGTTCTTTGAGTCTGCAATGCCCCGTATGAAATCCCGTTATTGCTTTGAGACTTCCTTTGCAGAGGTTCATCAGTGTCTTAGATCTTTCTCGGTTGAAATATCCGAGGAGATCTCTAGCCTGCCGCAGTCTTGGAAGTCTTCTCCATTCGCTAGCTCTCAAGACTCCTTCCGCTTTTTCAAGTTCTCCTTGGAAATAGGAATTTTCAAGGCCGTAGAATGGCTCTGGTCCGATCAGTGGCGTTGAGGCCCTTTGTCGTGCCAGAGTGTCTGCTTGTTCATTCCCCTCCACTCCAATGCCCTCTGGCACCCAGAGGAGGATCACTTTATTGTTGCTGCCTAGCTCATTCAATTTGCTTAGGCATTCCCATACCATCTTCGAGTTGATGTTAGGAGAGCTCAACGCTTTATATCAGGCATACTGAGTTCCGCCTTTCTAGAGAAAATACAGGCTTGAGTTTTAATTGCGTTGAATTCAACTATAGGTTGTCGGTTCCGCAGACTGTGATTTCCGCAAGATCTTCATTGCCAGCGTTGGCCTACCATCGCAGTATGTTCTTAGTTTCCTGGAAAGAAATGGGAATTCTGGGAGAGAACGCAGTATGGAGAGTACTATCGTCTGCAAAGCTGTGGATAGGGCGTTGCTCTCAATAGATCGTTGATATGAAGTTGAATTGTTGTATCAGAAACAAAAAGTTCAGTCGATTTCAAGAATATCAATCGAAGAAGGAAGATGATTATATTGGTGAGGAAACATACAGTTAACGGAGGCATTTGTACCTCGCGTTCGAAAATCCAGGCTAACTCCTAATATCAATCGATTGTCCCATTTCGTACCATATGAGCACGCGGGCGGACGATTTTCAAATGTTGTATTGAAAAATAAGCGAAAACCAATTTTTTAAATGGTTCCTACTATAGGTATTTATCTTGACACTATATGAAAGAAAATTGACTCTGAGTGTGAGTTATACTTAAGCATTCCCACCTCATGTCTAAGTACATCGGATTATGAAAACAGTTTTTAATCCAACTGCAAATTGGAAATCTGTGTTATGGTGTTTTAAATGCATACACTGTTGCTGCTCATTGTGAGTATATTATCTCAGGCAGTGGAAACGTATCTTTCGACTCAACAAGAAAAAATACCGTCTTGTATACTACTGTGTACTATCAAAAGTAAAAAACTTATGGAGGTGATACTTTATAACATGTCACCTGGTACAAACAATTCAGATGTTCTTCTCCAAATAAAATTCATACCAGCTAATGAAGTCCTGTCCTGGTGGGTAGACCTCTTCCCTATATTTTGCAATTCTATCGAAGGGGCAGCCGTGGTCAGCTGTTTTCCCTTTCAAGGCCCTCTTTCGTATACTGTGTAAACAGAGTTAAATTGTAACCTCTCTGTTATACATGAACTCTGGATTTTATTCATTATGCGTTCCATCGGGAATTCAAATGTATTCCTATAGCCGAACAGAAAGCCCGAACAAGTTCTATGCTCTGTTAAATCTATATTTTTGTGCTGTACGTGCATCGTATATATAAGAGAGGGCATTCAATTTTGTAAACATGGAGAAAAAACTAAAATCCATCAGTATTATAATATATGTATTTACCAGATTACCTTTTAGGTCCAAATCTAGTCAGAAATGTGACATGAGATTGTTTCTTCATCATCAGGCACTATTGAGACACTGATGTGTGTAAAGAAAAATTGATTTTGTGAATATATCCACCTACCCACGAATCATTTACAGTTCACAAAAATGACAATATTGATCGAATCAATTGAATATTCAACAATTAAACGCATTTCCTCACCACGGGAATCGGGTTTTTGTTTACTCCTTACCATGACGATCGTTGCCATGGCAACAGTTTTTTCCATGACCTATTCCAGCTATACTAAACCCGATACAATTTGGCAACCACGGGTTTTTGTTTACTCGTTATGATGACGATCGTTGCCATAGCAACAGTTTTTTCATAACTGATTTCAGCTAAACGAAACTTGAGCCAAAAACATTTTGTTATTTTTCAGCTAAAAATTAATTTAATGTAATTCATTCATGATGTCAACAGCGATACTTGGTTGAATTAACAGAGGAAATCTGTTTTGATGCTCTAAGTTGATTAAACATCTGACATTTCATTCCAAGGGCCAAGATTTTCATGGTTTTAAGAAAGTGAGTATAATAATAAAATATTCCAAAAATTGAATTGAGAGCATATGATTGATTGAGCAAATAATGAAATGATAGTTGAATCAACAGAATATTATTCTATTTAGCAAATATTTCAAGTAAATTATTTTGTTTTTTTGAATAAGATGATTTTGGTTGGTGTAATAATAGTAGATTGTTTTATTAGGATCAAAAGTGACACTTTGTTTGACAAGCGAATTTTGCATTTGCGAGGCGGAGCGTTTAGCGAAGCCGAGCGAGAGCAAAATTTGCGAGTCGAACAAAGTCACTTTTGATCCGAATGAAACATACTATTTTTTCTGCAACCGAAACAATTAACTCAAATAAACATGTGAAGTAATCACCAATACCTTGCCATATGTATGCAATGTAACAAATATTGACAAATAATCCTTTCTACCTGCATTAACAGCAGGTTAGGTTTTTTAGGGTGTTCGAATTGTAGTTTCAATATAAATACAACCACAGAGTGACATATTTGTGTATATGGACCAGGTTCTCTAATGGCAAATACCGCGCCAGTGCCAGCTATAGGAACAAGACGTGGAAAATGTTAGGTTAGTGGGCATATCAACACAATGTAGCAAAAATGATAATAATGATAATTTTTTATTTATTCCTTTCCATACTACACTATGTTTTACTTGATAATCAAATGGAGGTAAACAATATCGTTGTTTGAGACAAAAAACTATTGCTTGCCGTGATTATTCAAAAACAAGTTATCCATCCCGAGAATAACGAATGAAATACAGATCAAGCAAGTATTTGAATCTTGAAGGCTTCCTTGATCAAAAAAAAAATACTTTTTATAATTCCAATACTAAACTATAATAATAAGGTGTATTTATATCTCCAGCATGAATATGAAATGCCAAATCTGCCGAAATCGGAAACAAATCAGGCATGCGTCTAAACCCAAATAACCAACCATCACAATGTTGTTTATTCTTGATGACGTCCAGTACATCCTTTTTAGTTCCTAGGAGCTAAAGTTCAATTTTAGCTCCTAGGAACTAAAATTCAACTTTAGCTCCTAGGAACTAAATATGTTGCCTAGCAACATACCCATTTTTGTGTCAGTAATAGAAACGTCAATTTAAGAGCTAATTTTGGTATCAAAATGGACGACTTTTGTGTCGGTTGCAGAAAAATTATTTTTTCCGTGTTCTGCCTATAAAGTTTTGATAGATCGTCCAATGTTGGTCCACAAATCAGCGTCCATTTCATATTTGTAATTTACTGATTTCCATTAGATCTGACGTCCAAATTGAAACAATATAACACTCTCCGTAGGAGATCAAAAAAAGGACGCAGAGGAGAATATAATCTAATATCGCCGCCGTAAATAACGAAGAGTTCAGTAAATGTCGAAAAGTTTCATAATTAAATTAATTAATGTTTCAAAGTTTCGCATTTGCGCCATTTATTGAAAGCCTTAATGCCTTTTTGATAAATTGACAGTTATTAATACTGATATCAGTTTCTTGGAGATAGATATCAAAGATAGAAGACAATGGGAAAATATAATGGATCCCATGAAATATTTCAGTACTCAGAGTAATAGAATAGAAATAAAATCGAATTATTGGTAGGTAATAAAAATCGAATTCCTCAGATATCATGTATAGGTATCTATATCCTGAAGAACATCATTGTTAACTCATTTCAAATCTATACGACTGCAGAATTTTTTATCGCTTCACAGTGAAAAATATTCGGGTGTAATTTCAATCGAATGAATCAACACTTGGATTAGCAATATTATATCAATATTATTAGAAATTTGATAAATCCGTGTACAGTGGTGTCAATTCACACCTTCATTACATATTCATTATTCATAATTACTTTCGATGTAGTATTAATCAAGTCAACGCAAAAAAATACACTTATTATATAAAATTATACCCTGACCAATCACGACCAATCAGTCATTATCACAATAATTCATAAAATGAACGAAAATGGTAGATAACGAGAGAAAAAACTATTTTCCTGGCTATATGGATTACATTCTCTGGAAATCTATGCAATAATTCGTATAGACGAATATAATCGCAAGTGTCTCCTTCCTAAACGCCGAGCTGCGCTTAAGTGGTTCAGGAACGCGTGACCTGCAGACCGGTTTCGATCTGTTGGCTCTCATCAGCATAGGGCTGTCCCATATAGCTTCTTGACCACTATCTGGTGCGAACCTGACCCAACGGCCACCGTAAACGCATCTCAGTATTTATACCTTACGAGGCGTTCAACGTCCGCGAAATGAAACGCGAACGCCACGCGGCAAGGAAAGAAACACTCCAAAACAAGTTCCCATTTCAAGTGAAATGGGAGTGGCTGGTTGCCCGACTGGCGTATTTCTAACTAGAAAAATGCCAAATACTAAAAGTGGAATGCAATGGTCACAAATAGAGAGAAACTCAAAGTCATTACCACAATAGTTCATTAAATTAACGAAAATGGTAGATAACGAGAGAGAAACAACTACTTTCCTGGCTATATGCCACGCAGAACTTTGGATTACATCCTCCTTTGAGTTTCTCTCTATTTGTGATCATTGCATTCCATACTTTGAGTATTTGGGTTTTTCCTAGTTGTTGTATGATGATCATGTATGGAAGGTGAAAACCAAAGGAAGCATCAACTATAGATATATTTTATGAAAATTGAAATCTCTCAATTTATTTTCAGTCATCATATGAATTGATTTCTCTTCATTCAACTTTTTATATATATCTATTAAATATAGTGTTTCACTATATATGCTTATTGGAACAATTAGTAATTCTGTAAAAACCTTTACGCATATTCCATGAAAATCTACGTTTGGGAATTATTAATAATATCGGAAAGATACCATCAATCAACAAATTTGTCAATATAATTCAAAAGATAAGATTAATTCAAATGGAGACGTTGTTCTATTATTACAAATATAGTAGTAAACAGGACGATACGTGAAACTACTATACATCCTCGAAATTAAAAAAAAAAAATAGGTCGAGTGGCCTTTTGAAACTTTTTTGTTCGAAGTATTTTGATCCTTACAATCAGCCAACTATGAGAGAATACAATGTAAGTATTTCTGTATACAGAGTATAGCCCACTCAATAGACAAGCCATCCTGAATACCTAACTCATTGCCAACAGATAATTTGAAGGAAAAAGAGTATACACATCAATCAAAACGCCTCCCCTCTATATCTCTATTAGTATAGTGCGATTTTTACCAGATTTAGACCGGTATGAATATGATCAGTTTTTCAGAGATGAACATCCTTTGCGACAGTGCCAAGCGATTTTATTGGAATAAAAAAGGGTCGATTTTTTATGAAATCATATACACTCAGTTCCAAAAGAAGTGACGCACTTGATATTTGACCTATCTTCTTAGGAAAAAAAAATAGTAGGCTGATTTTCATTTTGGGTAATGCATTTGTCTTTGGAAAAAGAATAAAGAGGTGAAATTTTTTTCAGAGCCTCCTTGATGGTGGTGGAATAACTCGAACCATGATTTATTCTTAATTTTTGACTCACCCTGTGTGTTAATTGAGTAATGGCATAGAAAGTGCTCACACCCTATACGAAAGAGGCTTCTTTTGCGAGCATTTTGTTTGTTATTCATTGATTTATGTCTAAAATATTCCGAATTACAGCTTTTTTTGCTGAATCCTTGCAGATTACCAACTTTCTGATTTTATCGAGAAACAATTTCCTAATGAAATAAACTGATACCAATAATTTTGGGAAACATTTTTATTAAACACAAAATTATAAATTGGGATTACTGCTTAATACCGTGTATTGCCACCTCTAGCAACTCTAAGAACTTCTAATCTACGAGGCATACTGGAAATTAAGTTGCTTATCGTTTCCATTGGTATACGATCCCATTCTTCCACTAATGCATCTGCCATTTCTGCGAGACTTCCCGGAGACCTCTCCTCGCGAGAACTTACCCTTCTCCCAAATTCATCCTACAAATGTTCTATAGGATTCATATCGGGGCTTCTCGCAGGCCATTGTAATGTGGTAATACCAGTAGCTTCTAAGAAGTTTCGCACTATTGCTGCGGTGTGTGGTCGGGCATTATCCTGCATCAATATAAAATTATTGCCCACTAACTCTGCATATGGTAAGACATACTGCTCTAAAATGTCAATGTAAGTTTGGGCATTCATCGACTGAAGGGGTGTCTTTCCATTCATTGAAATCCCTGCTCCCCACACCATAAAGGACCCACCATTAAAACTTTCGCATTCTGTAAAATTTTGATCAAACCGTTCACCAGTTCTTCAACACACTCTTTTTCTTCCATCCACCATGTTAAGGCAAAACCATGACTCATCCGTAAACAAGACATTCGACCATTCTAGAATATTCCACTGTCCATAATTTTCAACAAAATTTCTTCTAGCAGCACGATGTTCGGGCAATAATTTGGGATCTTCTGCAGGTCTCCTAGCTTTCAAGTTAACTTCTTTTAGACGTCTACATACCGTCTGCTTACTTACTGCAACATCACGAATATGGCGAAGATCTTACTGAACATTTACCGCAGTATTTGATCGATTCCGTAAAATCCGCAATCTCAAGAAGCGATCATCTCTTGGAGAAGTTTTTCGGGGTCGACCAGAACCGACCCTCCGAGCGGTGCTTCCTGTTTGTTCGTACTTGCGGATTGCTCTACGAGCAGTTGCTTCATAAACTCCCACTGCACGAGCGGCGTAACGTTTACTACCGCAACTCATCTTGCTACTTGTTCAGGATTTATTTGAGGCATTTTATGTAATTTTAGTCAATAAAACAAGACACTTATTTAATGACACAACGACAAATGGTCAAATATGGAGGCATACAACAAATTAGTTGCTATGGCAACGGCATTTGTTTTTTCAAAGACAATGTGATCCTACCAGAGTACAACCCAATCAATTTTGGGTACTCTGATCCTTCATTAAATTTAATTTGTGGGATAAGCTAAGGTATTAGCAAAAAAGCTGTAATTCGGACAATTTTAGAGATAATTCAATGAATAAAAAAACAAAATGCTCGCAAAAGAAGCCTCTTTCGTATAGGGTGTAAGCACTTTCAATGCCATTACTCAATTAACACACAGGATGAGTCAAAAATTAGGAATAAATCATGGTTCGAGTTATTCCACCACCAGGAGGCTTTGAAAAAATGTTCACCTCTTAATTTTTTTTAAAGACAAATGCATTACCTACCAACAAATGAAAAAATAAAAATCGTCCTACTATTTTTTTTTTAAGACGATAGGTCAAATATCAAGTGCGTCACTTTTTTTGGAACTGAGTGTATTTAATCTTCGCAAATCGAAACATTTCATTATGTTACTTTGAAATTATCGATATCTATATTATCGACAGTTTTAGCTCTGTGTGTACTGATTTTTTTATAGATCTACTTATAGGTATGCAAATCACCCTGTAACTGCATCCATCATCCATCTGTTCGTAATAATCATGATCATCATGATGAAATATAAATATTACTATCAATTTAGTACAAATTTATTTGCTTTCAATATTATAAACACCTGTTATCTCCTTTGAAATACCTACTTATTCAAATAGACATGTTCTTATTCCTATTGATATATTGATGATTCGTAAAATATGTATATACCTGATATAGCTATTGCGAAACCATTACCGCTATCTTGCTCTGGTATCAGAATAATTATTGAAAACAAATCACATACATCCGTCGTACCGTTCATATTATCTATCATGTGCCAAATTTTTTTGGAAACGTTCCTTTTTGACACAGATAATTGATTCAATGCGCTCTGAGGACACAAGCAGTACTATCGTTCTAGAATACTGTTCCCACATAATGGGGTTCAGCACCAAAACATACGCTGATGATCTTAGATTCCACCCAGAGAAAAGCCATTCGCCTGGTGGGTGACGCCACACTTACTCTTTGACATCATTGGAACACCGTATAGAAAGGTCGGCGACCTTTCACTTTTCTATCGATACTTCCACGGGAAATGTTCTTCGGAAATCTCTGCTATCATCCCTTCACTAGCAATACCAATCAGACGAACTAGACAAGCCCAGTCAGCACATCCTTTCGTTGTCAACCTCGAAAGATGTCGAACAGCACTTTATCAAGACTCCTCCATCCATAGAACGCCTAGGCTCTGGAATTCATTGCCTGTGGAAGTATTCCCATCAACATATAATCTCCAAAAGTTCAAAAAAAATGCCAATACCTACCTCCTGTTCCTGTCCTCCCTAGGAACGCACGATGTTCTTTGAACATTATAGGGATTCCCTTTCGTGCGCTCCAAGCGATATAAAAAAAAGCTAGAAAAGTACAAGATTTGATGCCGCGGCTGGCGTTTCATAGCCTAGGCGTAGCCGAGGCTGGGTAACGAGATATCTGGCAAAAGTTCAACTACTATGGAGAAAAGTTGAATGGCGAAGTTGTAGATAATAAGAAGATCTTTTACTCCTGTTTTCATTCTTTCTCCTCATATAATTATCACCAGGTATAATTTGGTTTTTCATTCTCAAAACATTCCTTGAGATACATCGACACTTGAGAGGAGTTGATTTCTATCAGGGATTCAGTCGCACGATGTTCTTTGAACATTATAGGGATTCCCTTTCGTGCGCTCCAAGCGATAAAAAAAACTGTTTCTATTTTTGTTGACAGTTACAGCTGTCTAATAGACAATTGTAACTGATATCTAAATAGACAGTTGGATCTGTCTAAATAGACAGTAGTTGTATCTTTTTTATCCCTTGGAGCGCACGAAAGGAAACTCCTATATTGTTCGTGGAACATCGCGCGTATCTATACGAAGACATGGAGAGGAGGTAGGTTTTGGAATTTTTTTTCCACTTTTGAGGTGATAAATTCTTGTAAATACTTCCATTGGCAAAGAATTTGAAAGCTTCACCGTTCTATATACGAACGAGTTTTGGTAGAGTCTAAATAGACAAGTTGTGACCGTCTGAATAGCCAGTTGTAACTGTCTATGCTCATTGATTGATTGATATGGGTACTTGTGAAATTTTCATTCACAATAAATAATATGCTCCATTTTATTGTCATTAATTTTATTATTATATGATCAAGAGATATACGTATTGTTGAAAATGATAATCAGTATAATTATGATCAAATCCAGATCTTGTTTTCACCCAGGTACCTACTCATATAACCAATATATCCATTATTCCATCTCATACTTCGATATTTTTTATATATTGAACAAGTTTAGCTTCCTTTGACAACTTCATTATAACGAATTCCTATTCCTAAATCAGATAAATGCCCTAAGCTATTGCTTGCACACTTGTCCTGCCTTGTGCAGTCTATGGATCTTGAGACGACAGGTACCAAAAGATCCGAAGAGTGGAAAATGCGGGGGTGTGAGGGTGCATGTCAGAAGCGTTAGTATTCTAATCGCGATGGCTTGACGGTCGTGGGTTCAAATCCAACCGACTGCAGATTTTTTTCTGATGGCCCAAGGAAGTGTTTGGGATCAAGTATCTTTGAGACTTCTGATTGTTGCCCATAAGGGGGCAACCGAATGATGGATATAACAATTCTAGAACAATTCAGTCGCTATAGTAGTGATATTGAATCTTGAAATGAAGCAATGCTGAACACGAGCGTTCGATAACTATTATATAGGTTTGCACACAAAAATCACTTTTTTGAACCGACTTTCGTTATATAGGGACTATACAGGGTGCGTGCCCGTTTTTCGAGCTCAATCATGGGGATCTCAGCAGTTATTATATAAGAGATACGAGGTCGGTTAAATTAGGCCAAAATGCGCATTTTCATGCTGAATATTTAACTGCAAGGAAATTCGTTATGTCATTTTCAGTTCTTTTATTATTTGAAGAAAACAAGAATTTGTAATTTTCGTTTTTAATTTTTCAAGCAAAAACCAACAGACCTAGACGTTTTTGACTAGGACATTATCAAAGCACTTTTCCACAAGGGATCTGAATCCGTCATCGTATTTTTTTTCATGACGTTCTGATGCTAAAATTACAACAGTCAACTTCTTATGGGCGCCATATTGGATTTTTGCATCTTTTAAAGGCCTTTTTTTCTCATTACAATGATGTATCACATGATATGATCGAATCTCTACTGTTTTGTTTTGCGAAGAATAAACTTCTAGCTCATTACGTAGTACTCAAATCAAAATCATAGTCTTTAAGTAGATGAGATCCCCAAGGTCACTCGAAAAACGGACACCCTGTATAATCCAAAAACCCACAAAAATCATATTCATCATGCACCGAACGTCCTTATTTTCTCATCATTCTCAGACCTCCCCACCATCATGAATATTCCTCCGACTCTACAAAACAATTTCCTTTCCCATTACCATTCGATCTTCCGTACATACGGCGCATTAAAAGATCCGAAGGGGGTGGAAAATGCGGGGGTGTGAGGGTGCATGTATTACGTTTTCCGCTTCCCACACGGGTTCTGACCAGCGGCCACTCTGTCAGTCAATTTCTCGCGATAGCACGAATAAGACGTATATTCAAGAAACGTCCAAAATAAATCTGAAAAAACGCCGCGTTCGGTACGAATTTTGATAATTTTTGGGAGCTCGTGAAACTGTAAGTTTTTTAAAAAGGAATATTCTCAGATATATTTATGAACACAAAAAAATGAATATATATACATACATATATAAAGAAATACATTGAGAATTCGCATTCTCCATGTGATGAAAATATTAATTCTTCCTCGGTTTATTCAACAAAAAACAACTACTTTCCTGGCTATATGCCACGACGAACATTGAATTATATCTATTGAACACACACGATCAGAATTTTAAAACAAAATCTTCTGAAGTTATATTTCTATATCATAATTAGAAGAATATTTTTGGGTTCCCATATAATTAGTCTTTGTTCAGCTATACACTGGGAGGATTTTTTTTATTGCTAAACGGCTGTAATAATGGAGTTTTATATGCCAGTGTCATCCATATAGCCCATAACATATTGGGAAATAGTTATAAGTAGGAGTAAATAATTTCATCATTACCCAGGGACCAAGATTATATCCGGAGGTTCTCGTGCATGGTAATAATATGAATTTCCTAACAAGTGCGGAAAGTGATGCTTTCCCGCACGCAACTGACGTTGACCTGAACGACGGCAAGCAGTCTAGTGCGGGAAAGGCACTTTCCGCATGAGTTAGGAACAATATTTTCACCAGTAGCAATATCTTTCAATCATTATAGTTCTGTGGAACTAAAAATATGGAGCTATTGTCACTATAAATACACTTCTTTTCAATTCTATATAAAATCTAGTAGCCATAACCATGGCACCATATTATATGAGTCGTTAATTCGTTATTGATTGATTGATTGATTCGAGTGTCATTCCTGCGAATCTCGGATCAAAACAGTGAATTCAGGTGTATTACTCAACAGAGGTGGATATGTATTTATTGATTATAGTGGTTCATGAAATGACGAACACTACCTTGGTAGAAACAAAATGTACGCCTTGAAACGGAGTAAATATTGGTAGATTCTATATGGTGGAAAATAGTTTGTTATCAGAGAATCGAACATTTGTTTTTTGGGGATCTTATATGCATATATGTCCGATAACCGAAAATTTAATGTTGATTGATGTCACGTGATCACTGGTATGGCGATAAATTGAAAAAAAGTGACTATATGAAGAAGCAAAAAGTAGGGTTAGTGTTAGATCCTGGTGTCGTCACATAAGTATACAGAGATTCAAGCAATTATACGGGAAAATTTAAAATAGCAATTTTTCATGGAATATTCTTCGAACTTCCAACCCCACTTTTTGCCTCTTCATTATTATTTTTTTCCTTTCACCACCAAACTTTTGCCCCATAATTATATATGGACCTTATCGATGAGACTTATTCAGATCATAATAATTGTGGGATAATTATCAAAACTTTTGCCCCATAATTATATATGGACCTTATCGATGAGACTTCAGATCATAATTATTGTGTAATGATTATCAAAATGTCAATAATGACTTCACTCAAATACCAATCACCCTGTATATCTGTGGTGTGGTTGCGCCTCCGTTTGAAAAAATGGACACACAATATAAATATATGCAGATCTACAAAAAAACTTACAGTCTTTTGAGCTTTCAAAGATCCACAAAATGGGCAGTGTACACAGTGAAAAAAAAAGTACACCAGTTCACACCAGCTTACACCCTTGGGTGTCCCCTGAGGTCCTGATCATTTTAGTGGGAATTAACTCTGATATTTTTGACACCATCATAGGGTGTCATTCGTTCTTACATACAGTCAAGAACTACACTAGAGTATCTAGAGCTAATTTGATCGATTCGTGTTATTCAACACCAGAGTGGTGACTGTACAATCATTTTTGTGATTATTTTGACACTGTATCTGTTGCGTTTTTGCTTTTATTAATGATATTATGATAATATGTGAATATTTGTCCGATATTCTTCTGTTGTGAAAACACTTATCGAGTGTTATCACGCTGAGAAGCAGTGTTTTCTTGTATGCATCTGAGTGTTGAATAACACGACTCTGATATATACTAACATTAGTATTCAGTGTCAAAACGATCCAATGTAGTGAGAATTGTGACTTACAAAACTTATCTGAGCTGATACTATTTGTAGGCTGTCGAGACACGTGCGTCGAAGGAGCGCTAGTGTCACCATCTATCAAGAAATTCACTAAATATTTTTCTGTGCACAAAATTTCTACTTTGATATTCAATTTTATGTTCAATCTGGTTCGATATAAGTACTCTATATCGCTTCGCAATATAAAAATCCTCATATATAATTTATGAATCAGCTTAAAATTTATTTAATGCATTATTTTCACGAAATCATCCGTTCTTATTGTCACCTATCAATCTGGATACCAGAATTCTTGGATGATGATATACCTACACAATGTTCATCCCTCGGTCCATCCATTCTTCAATTAGTTCAGGTTTTTCAGTGGGTAATTTCATAATCAGCAAACATTATTTATTCACATGGGAGAATGCAAGACGATGATGCCCCAAATCTCATAAATTCATACACGGTTCTGATTTGTTTGTGATTGGTGAGGGTGTAACTAGGTGATGATTTTATATAATAAGTGTATTTTTCGCGTTAACTTGGATGATACCACTATCGAAAGTAATTACTTTTCATCCTGTTGGTGTTTCTCTCGAATGGATATTTCAGAACCCCTCTAAATTACCACATCCGTGTAATTTTTCACTTTGACTGTGTGAATTGACACCACTGTACACGGTATATTATCAAATTTCTAATAATATTGGTATGAAATTGCTAATCAAGTGTTGATTCAATCGGAGTTATTACTGAAATCCACTCGGTTGAAATTACACCCGGAAATTTTTCACTGTGTATAACCAAAGTATAGGTACTTTATGAAGTCAAGAGCATTATCGGTAGGTGAACTGAAAATTCGAGTGGATCGACTGATAATATTCAAAATCGGGGATGCTTTTGAAAAAATCAGCATTTTTGTTCGTCCCTATCATCGTGGTAAGCGCGTTGGTATATTTTCTCATCGTGCATGGTTTGTTGCTAGTGATATGAACAAAATATAGATGGTACGTGTAATGTTTGAATAACTCTCCTTATCAATTTTGAAGAAAAGCTGTAATCATCTAGATCGTCGATACTTATAGTGAATATCGTGTTTTAAATATTCAGTGTGTGTTAATATTTCCGATATGACAACTATACTATCTAGAAATAATAATATGACACACCGAAATTATTACAACTACTTCAATTCTGATGTGTTCTCAAGTTTTTCATCAACCCGTAAGTACTTGAACATTATAATATTATTCAGCATTTTTTTTTTTCATTTATCCCTGGTGAATTTGCACCAATATTTCTATGCAACCCATTTTGCTTTCACTCTTTCTCTCATCATTATTGTAGATACATGTTTGATGATTTTGAATTTTTTAAACCCGCACATAATTACAATACTAAATCACTTCATATAAGGTCCAGGACAACAATTTGTTTCAAGCTGTTGCATTGTCATTATAATGTTTATCCCCTATTTTTTGCAATTCTTATCCTTCATAATGTGAACAAAATAAGACAAGTCCCGTGACTTAGTGCTTTTTCTGCAATAAAAATATTCTATTCAATCCAGTTATTTCCGTGATATATTTGTGATATTCTGATAACATTCGTGTGATTCAGATCACGTTTTTCTGGACATTGTGAGCATAAAAAACTATGCATAATCATGAAAAATAACTCATTCTCCATATAATTGGTGAGACGTCAGACTAAACTCCTCCTCAGTTGAATGTGAATTCGGAATTTATTGATTCTTCTGGAAAATTTCAAGCAAAGTCATCAACGCCTTCTGTATTCTTGGAATTCCTTTTCATCCTATTATGATTTTTTCAAACGTTCAATTTATTTCTATATAATTTTGAGATGTTCTCTTCACATTGCATTGAAATAGTATCAACAGGTTTTTCACTGTGCAGTAGTTTATTATAAATTATTTCATTCGTTTTTATGAAGACTCTGCTCGTGTTGAAATATTTGTGGTTGCCATATCATTCCATGAACTAAATCGCTATTTCATGTTATAATAATATGTATCGATAAACTAATTGTCATCATTTGATAATCTAATGTCATGCGTTTATGAAAAAAACCAAACAATATTGATGCAGAAAAACTAGAATTGATGAATATAACTGTTAAATTAATGATAAATGGAGCTCGACCAGAATAGCTGTGTTTTTTCTTCTGATAAATATGAAGTCATCAATTGGAGAATTATAGTATATAGGTTTCAAACCAAGACTTCCATTTATTAGGTGTTTTTTCTTCAAGTCCGATCATTAATTCCTTTGAATCATCAGAGAGTCTGATAGTTAATTATATTCCTTAAAGCTGTACTAGATTGAAAATTTAGAATCCTAATGAAATATTTCATTTTGTAGAATTCACAGATTTCTGAGGTCGAAGCTAGTAGAAATCAATGAAATAGTATATAGATTACAGATGTCAAAATAATTGATTCCCAGTTTATTGATGAATCGTATTGATGCTGGGCATTACAAGTCCAATTTATGTGTTCTCATTAATTGTAGTTCCTGTTGTTGATAGCAATGAAATTGGTGGAAAGAAGGCATTTAATATTATATATATTATATTGGCAGGCCAATTATCAAAATTATATTGCTGCTTTCTGGATCGTTAATTGTTTCTATTGGTTCGAGACGGCACTTAACAAATTAATAATCTTTCCCAGAGAACTACCATTAATCTTGAAAATTCACGGATTCCGGTTTTATATACAAGGTGGAAAACACCGGATGTGCGACGTAATAAACTGATAAGGATATTTTTGAACGGATACGACATGATTCATTTTTTAGCTTAGTCGACGGTCTTAGGACTGCTGGCTGGAGACTGCCCTGCACTGATGAGAGTCAAAGAGCTCGAAACCGGTCTGTAGGTGTAGGTAGGTGGCCTGGCTAAATCGAAGTACATTCAGGCATTCAGGAGAGAATCATTTGTATCAGTATTCGTTTATACGAGTCGATGCATAGATTTCGGGAAGATAAATAGGATAAATATTCTTTTTAAATAATTTTGAAAACTGCCTCATGTAGGTTCATTTCATTTCATTTTTTTCCATTGATGTGTGATTATTTTATAATCAATTTTCATTTAGATTTTTCTGAAACTCTTCATCAGTTCTTATGCAGAATTCAAAATCATTCATCTTGAGAAGTATAAGTGTCACATCTGGGTACAGGGTGATTGTTTATATTTCACTCAATAGCTATCTCAGTTAATATTGGTCTTACAGAAACGTTGATATAGGCAAAAACAAAGTATATTATGGGCATTCAGAATATATTACTAGAAAATACAAAAAAGCATCGTATACCTGAAAATTTTAAATGACCTGGTATTTTTTAAATGGAACACCCTGCATTTTATTTATCTAATCGATATAGCTCGTTCTTCTGATCTCGAATATATTTACTTTACTGAGGTTATCTTTTAAATCATGTAAAAACTACCAGTTCATGTACATTTTTTCTTTTTAGGTTGTTTTTTCACATCTTCTAGTGATGGATTCTGAAAGCACATCAAACTTTCATTCCTGCCCATTTGAACGTTTCTGGTAGACCAATATTAACTGAGGTATTTTTTTTTTTTATCGCTTGGAGCGCACAAAAGGGAATCCCTATAATGTTCAAAGAACATCGTGCGTTCCTTGGGAGGATAGGGACAGGAGGTAGGTATTGGAATTTTTTTTGAACTTTTGGAGATTATATGTTGTTGGGAATACTTCCACAGGCAATGAATTCCAGAGCCTAGCCGTTCTATGGATGAAGGAGTCTTGATAAAGTGCTGTTCGACATCTTTCGAGGTTGACAACGAAAGGATGTGCTGACTGGGCTTGTCTAGTTCGTCTGATTGGTATTGCTAGTGAAGGGATGATAGCTGAGATTTCCGAAGAACATTTCCCGTGGAAGTATCGATAGAAAAGTGAAAGGTCGCCGACCTTTCTACGATGTTCCAATGATGTCAAAGAGTGAGTGAGTGTGGCGTCACCCACCAGGCGAATGGCTCTTCTCTGGATGGAATCTAAGAGCATCAGTGTATGTTTTGGTGCTGAACCCCATATGTGGGAACAGTATTCTAGAACAGGCCGTATCTGCGCTTTGTAGATCATGAGAAGCTGTTGAGGTGTAAAGTAGCTTTTCGCACGGAACAAGAATCTGAGTTTTTGTGAAGCAGCTTTTGCGATGGATCTGACATGATTATCCCATGAAAGAGTGTTGCTGATGGAAATACCGAGCATAGATATGGTGGGCTTGGTGGGGATGGTGGAGCCAGACATTACAATATCGGGCATACTGAGTTCCGCCTTTCTAGAGAAAATGCAGGCTTGAGTTTTGGTGGCGTTGAATTCAACTAGGTTGTTTGTTCCCCAGGCTGTGATTTCAGCAAGATCTTCATTGACAGCATTGACCTGCCTGCGCCGTGAGTTCTTAGTTTCCTGGGAAGAAATGGGAATTCTAGAAGAGAACGCAGTATGGAGGGTACTATCATCTGCAAAGCTGTGGATGGGGCAAGTTGTTACTCCCAACAGATCATTGATATGAAGCAGGAATAATGTTGGTGCCAAAATTGATCCTTGTGGAACGCCGGAATTGATGCCAAAGGTATCAGACGATACACCGTCCACCACCACGTGAAGCGATCTGCCTGAAAGAAAACTCGATAAGAGATGGCATAGCTGAGGTGGTAAGCCGTATGATGGAAGTTTGTGGAGGAGTCCTTCGTGCCAAACACGGTCGAATGCTTTCGAAATGTCCAACGCGACAGCTAGAGATTCCCCGTGTTTTTCTATTGAAGATTGCCATAAATGGGTGACGTAGGCAAGTAGATCTCCAGTAGATCTTCGGTGGCGAAAGCCGTATTGTCTATCATTGATGATTCCTGAGCTCTCCAGATATTTGATAAGCTCAATATTGATGGCTTTCTCCATCACTTTGGAGATTACTGATAACAGGGCAATGGGCCTGTAGTTGTTGGGCAGGTTCTTGTTCCCTTTTTTGGGGATTGGTTGGACTCTAGCTGTCTTCCAGCATGATGGAAAAATACCCGACCTGTACGAGATGGTAAACAACTTGCAGAGAATCGGTGTTAATTCTGGTGCACATTTTTTGAGGATAATGGGTGGAATTCCATCAGGACCGTTTGCCTTATTTGTTTTGAGACCAAGCAAAATTCGTCTGATAGTGCGTTGACGGAAGACGATTTCGGGCATTCGACTCTCAACGGGTGGAATGTCTGGCGGCAGTTTTCCTTGGGAATCTAAAGTAGAGTTTGCTGCGAACATCTCTGCAAAAATATTTGCTTTCTCCTGCGATGTTGTTGCTAATGTGCCGTCGGATTTGGACAGTGGTGGAAATGAACTATTAGTGAAATTTCTTCCGACCGCTTTAGCAAGGGACCAAAACGAACGGGAGCCATTGGGGCAATCTATGAGTTTCGATCTTATCTTGGCATTGTATGTTTCTTGTTATATATTTCTAGGTATATAGGTATTGAGTAAAGTGAACAATCATCCGGTACATATTGTCTTTTCAGGTGAATTGTACGAGTGAAAAGCCTACCTTCTTGGAGGTGCCGTGTCTAATTTTCAAATTGCAACTAGATAACCGTACTTCAAAAATACCCGGATGAACATTTCAAAGTTAACGGGCTTAGAATACCCGAATTCCTTTTTGAAATCCGAATTTTTTGATCTCATGCAACCCAGATATACAGTGTGTCCCACTTACCATGCTCACCATGCGATGGGTATCTTTTTAACGGTTGTCAAATGTGGAGTTTGTCAAGGCCAACCATAATGTGAAAAAATATTCTGATAAAATCTATTCGTTTTTGTTTTATACGAAAAAAACAGATTTTGATCATTTTCATGTCTCCTCCGTAACTTCTCTATTTATGAAAATATTCAATTAGGAATTACACATTCTAATGGCAGTTTTCCAAAGTGATTTCGAAAAAAATATGAAATTCATATCAACTCTTCTAGAATTTGAGATATCAGCACCAACTTCAGTTTTTCAAATGAAGGTCATAGTTCACTATGAGTTAGTTACAAATAACTTCTTTTTCTCTTACAGATGATATGTCGCAGTAATAGTTTTGTGTTGATAACAACGGAGTTATCGTCATTTATACAAAAACAAAAAATTATTTGGAAGCCGCCATCTTGAATTTATGAATATTAACGAAAAAATCATGATCTCCGACATCAAAAACCCCCACTTACCAATTTTGAATGGAATCGGACCAAATCTTGTCCGCCATCTTGGAGCAGCCATTTTTTTAAATTTCAACAAAAATTCCATAATGTATTGTCACTGGATTTACGAACATTTTGGCGACAATACATTATGGAATTTTTTTTGACATTTAAAAAAATGGCTGCTCCAAGATGGCGGACAAGATTTGGTCCGATTCCATTCAAAATTGGTAAGTGGAGGTTTTTGAGGTCGGAGATCATGATTTTTTTGTTAAAATTTATAAATTCAAGATGGCGGCTTCCAAATAGTTTTTTGTTTTTGTATAAATGACGATAACTCTGTTGTTATCAACACAAAACTATTACTGCGACATATCATCTGTAAGAGAAAAAAAAGTTATTTGTAACTAAGACATAGTGAGCTATGACCTACATTTGAAAAACTAAAGTTGGTGCTGATATCTCAAATTCTAGAAGAGTTGATATAAATTTCATATTTTTTTCGGAATCACTCTGAAAAACTACCATGAGAATGTGAAATTCCTATTGGAATATTTTCATAAATAAAGAAGTTACGGAGGAGACATGAAAATGATCAAAATCTGTTCTTTGCGTATAAAACAAAAACGAATAGTTTTTATCCAAATATTTTTTCACATTATAGTTGACCTTGACAAACTCCACATTTGGTGTCATTTAACCGACCTCGTATCTCTCACCGTTAAAAAGATACCCATGGTGAGCATGGTAAGTGGAACACACTATTCTTAGATGAATAGGACGAAAAATGAATAACTCATCCGCCATCTTGAATCCCATTTTTTCATTCATCTGATTCAAGTTTCCGCCAGAATTAATAGAACTCCATAAGATTTGGTGTATATCAAGAGTCTCTCATACCTCATCTACTTCCCACTGACCGATCTAATCATCTGATAATAAACCCCCGACCTTCCCCTGAGCATTCCCATACATCCCTAAGGCCGTTAATACACATACCGGAGCCGCAAAGTGAAATTTACAGCATGGCCGAGAAAAAAGAGTCCCGTATAGCGGGATGTATGCAAAAGCCAGGCCATAGGGGGTGAAAAATAATAGCTTAGGGTCATCTGTCCCGAGGGACTCGTTCACAGCGAACCATCCAAGACGGCTCTGGACGAAAGGACGTTTCGGCCTCAAAAGCACTCCTTATGTCGCCGCATTTATAAATAAAACACATCCGAGGGCAGTATGTATAACGTCCACCTCTAATGCGACCGTATTATATTGCGATGGGTACTTAGGAAAATGGAGAGAGAGCTATTTTTCATCTAGTCGGAGATCGATTCCGCATCAGTATCTTCCAGCTGGAGTGGTAATATTTCCACGTCCCTAATGGACAGAGCGCTCGAAGATGGTGAGTGTCTCTCAGTGCATTCAACATCATCATGTCCACATGCATTTCTATTTCCATTCCTCAAAGTAACAAAATTTTCTTTCATTCCACTCAGCTTCGAAAGCATCATCACCAAAAAAACACTCGCAAGGAATTATCCCACATAAAATTACCACGCAAGGAGGTAGATATACCTTGCAAACTATCATCACGCAGAAAATTACCACTCAAGAAATGTTTCTACTGTCCGACTATTCGTTATAGGACATCGAAAGCCTTGAAAGTCATAATCGCTCAAATAAATCACCACAGAAGAAATTAACATGCAAGATATATTGTTTGGACCTTTTGCAAGAACTCACCTTGCAAAATACAAGAATTTATCACGCAAAGAATCATCACACAATAATTTACCATGCAAGCTACCGTACGAACTTTCATCACGCAGAAAATTACCACTGAAGAAGCTACGACGCAAGCAATGTTTCTACTGTTCGACTATGAGTTAGGGGAAATCAAACGTCTTGAAATACATCATCACTCGAAAATTCACCACGAGAGAAATCACCATGCAAGAATTATTTTCATTGTTCAGTCCTTTTCACAAGAAATCACTCTGCAAAACATCATCGCGCAGGCATTTACCACGTAAGAAGTCATCACATAAGAACTTACCACGCAACGAATTTCCTTGCGAACCATTATCACGCAGAAAATTACCACCCAAGAGGAGCTGCAAGAAATAATATTTTCATTGTTCGACTCTTTTGCAAGAAATCACCTCGCAAGACATCATAGCGCAAGGATTTACCACGCAAAAAATTATCACACAAGAAATTACCACGCAACGAGTTTCCTTGCGAACTATGATCACGCAGAAAATTCATACTCAAGAAGATAACACGCAAGAAATATTTTTACTGATCGACTATGCGATGGAAGAAATCGAACGTCTTGAAAAACATAATCATTCCAAAATTCACCACGGAAGAAATTAACATGCAAGAAATAGTCTCATTGTTCGGCCCTTTGGCAAGAAATCACCTTGCGAATTATCATTGCACAAGAATTTATCTTGCAGAGAATCATCATCAAAAGAATACCACGCAATCATTTTTTTTACTGTTAGAGTATAGTTGCGAGACATCAAACCCCCTCAAAAAATATTATCAGCACTCAGAAATAACCTTGCAAGAAATTTCTTCATCAATGAGTATCTACGAAGAACAATTTTTTTTTTAATTTCAACGCCGATAAAATAAGTGGTGATGGAAAACTAAATTTCATAATAAAATATGAAATAACTTTCAATAGAAGAGTTAAAATGAAAGACCAGATATAAATGTTGATAATTTATATCCGATATTTTATTCGAGTGTGAAACATTATCGAATGTAAATTATGGAAAGAAAAACCACCTTCTCCATTCGTTTGTTCTCAAGACGGTGAACACGTGCATATAGTGTAATTGGATTTTGAATATCTGAATAATCTGCGGTATTGAATGCATCCATTGATGATGACTTTTTTAAATATTCATGGTGCGTTGATATTCATATATTCGCCCCGGAACACGCGATATTTCATAAAATATAAATTTACGGAAATGTATCTGGTCTCATGCAAATATCACTCGGTAGTCCGTGGCTATCCCGACTTCGTTTATAATGCATAGCCCACAAATGTGTTCAGTTTCGATTTGAGTTCCATTAGGGTTTGTAGCTACGATGCTGATGTGCATATCTTTTTCGAGAAGACCATCACTGAGTGATCAATAACCACACCAAGGGACATGTTCATCCATGCCTGAATACTAAACTTTGATTAGGCTTAATGGAAAGTATACAATGCTTCCCGTTATTGCTGAGACTGACAGGTTTTTTTGATTGTTATTGAAGACAGAACCCTGCGATATTCACGTTTCTCTCAGGTTAGGTTTTGCACAACTTTATACTGTATCGGTTCGAAGTTTCCTAATTCCCTAATCTCCTATAAAAAAAAATCACAAATGAAAATTCTTTAATTGAGTCTTCTTTCATATGGAAAATTTACGGCCCACTAGCAAATATTCATCACAATATAATGTTTCAATGAATTTTAAGGATTCCTGAAAACATTTCAAAAAAATTGAAAACATACACAGTATATCATTAAAAAAGTATAAGTTTGTGTCTTATCTCCAAAACCATATTCCGAAAAAAAAATTGGTACGCCACTGGAATTTGCACGAAATTCTCTGTCAGACATTTATATAGTTCTCAGCGCAACATTGATAACGAAACCTTCATAGACATAGAATGTGCCCAAAAAGTATATATTTGTGTCCAAGAAGTACAAATTTTATGTTCAAGAGAAACCTGGCAGGCTCAAGGGGATGCACTGTACGACCCCATTACATTTTTTTTAATCTTCATTTTCTCATGAAATAATTTTGTTTCAGTTGAACCACGACCCAACACGAGGTTGGACAAAACACCTTCAACTCCCACATCACATGATGGTAAGTATAACTTTTCAAGCACATATCACCAATAATGAAGGCAGAAACCACAAATTTTTTTTCTCCCCACATATTTACTCGCCATCCCATGCGTCCAAAAACACTTAAGATAGGTTAAGAAGAGAAAGCGAATCTTTACACCACGAAGAATGTTGCGCAGATGTCGATCATCACCGTTTATCTAATGATACCAACCCTTATTCTTCTTTTGATATAGTTATAGAATGCGGAAGAATCTATACTTCCTCACCATCAATCGTGCTGTATTATTGAACAAGCGTCGACACGTGGCTTAAACCCCTGCCACGTGACACTATTCTTTATTAAAAAGGGTTATCCGCTACTTAGGGTTTTTTATAAGCATAATATTTCCTTAGGGGTCCCTCTGTTCAACGACAAATGCTCTTCTTCCTCTTTCAATGAAATGGCGATGGCTCAAACGATTTTGTATGGGAGATTTACGCATTATAGATTATAGGTTATTGGAAGGGCAGAAAATGTATTTATTTATTGTCTATAATGCAGTCTAATGAGGACTTTTTTCACATCTTCACACCTAATATTTTTCGATGGTATACCTATGTACCATTTGATATTAATTTTTGATAGTATATTGCTGTCAGGGTTTCAATTCAATTCAATTGAGGGAATATTTTTTTTCTGCAACCGACACAAAAGTAGTCCATTTTGATACCAAAATTAGCTCTTAAATTGACGTTTCTACTACTGACACAAAAATAGGTAGTTTGCTGGGCAACATATTTAGTTCCTAGGAGCTAAAGTTGAATTTTAGTTCCTATGAGCTAAAGTATTGTGACGGTTGGTTATTTGGGTTGAGACGCATACCTGATTTGTTACCGATTTCAGCAGATTTGGAATTTCATACCCTTGCAGCATGCTGGAGATATAAATACACCTTATTATAGTTTAGTATTGGAATTATAAACATCTCAGCTAAGTATTTTTGTTTGATCAGGGAAGCCTTCAAGATTCAAATACTTGGTTGACCTGTATTTCATTCGTTATTCTCGGGAAGGATAACTTGTTTTTGAATAATCACGGCAAGCAATAGTTTTTTGTCTCAAACAACGATATTGTTTAGCTTCATTTGATTATTAAGCGAAAAACATTGTATTATAGAGAGGAGTAAATAATCGCCATTATCATTGTTGATATGCTCATTAACCTAACATTTTCTACGTCTCGCAAATTTTGGTTTTGCTCGGCTTCGCTAAACGCTCCGCCTCGCAAATGCAAAATTCGCTTGTCAAACAAAGTGTCACTTTTGATCCTAATAAAACAATATACTATTATATGATGCTCTTACAGAATAATTCTTCAGTAGCATCATTATTTTCATCAGCCAGATCAACTCTGTTGGTCGCTTTATGTATAATTCTTGAATTATCATAATTATAAAGGCAAAAACAAGTTTGTCATTCTTCTGGTTGCTCAAAACAACTTGTTTGTCTGGACCAATTCAAAATCGTCTAGAACCGGTGAGGACAATGTTTTATGAGCGCGAGAAAATACTTAATTAAAAAGCAGGCGACTGCAATGGCCGACTAGCTATATGCTTTTATTCCAACCTGATGTGTAATTTCGTATTTTCACTAACAACGGTAGCACTTAGAGTAACAAAACAGTTTCATGTCGATTGCTCTTCGGTTTTTGAGAAGAATGACTCAGCGTTAATTCATTCACACGGATTATTTAAGGACCACGTTGATTTTGGGAAAATATTCTTTCACAGTAGGGTAAAATACGGATAGATGCCGCACTTTTTGTAAAAAAAATATAAAAACTCGAGTAACAAAAAATATGTATTTCAAAAAACATACGATCATTCTTTCATCTATTTTTTATTGAAATATTGGTCCTAAAACAACATGAAAAAAACTCTACTACTAAAAAAAATAACGAAAAAAGAAGTGTTTTCTGGCAACTCTCCCCCCCAGGTACGGAGAGATGCCTACAGCCATGCGGAGAGATGCCCAATGTTGATTCCCATAAGGGAGAGATGCCGCAATTTTTTGTTGTAGTTATGCACGTTTGCATGGGTTGCAAAAGTGTTCAAGTACATGGTAAATGTCACATGCAACCGCAGTTGTTGCATCTTATGCAGAATATCCAATCTACTGTCTTGGAGGTTTTACTGAGATCCTCAAAACATTCCACGCAAAAAAATTTCTCGTCAGTATCTTGCTTGGCTGATTCAGGATTTTGGTTTTCCTTCAATTCGGATAAGGGAAACTCATCTTCGCTGTCGAATGTGAAGTTATTCGATGTTTTATGATCGGTAAAATATAAAATTATGCTATTTCATTGTTGAAACTTTTGTGGCATCTATGCATCTATCCGTATAAAAAGGTCTCCTTTTTGATACGGATAGATGCCTCACCAGACTACGCCTGCACCTTATGACAATGTAGCCGAGAATACAAAACAAAATCTCCCTATATAACGCTATAAAAGTCAAATTATCCCATTTTGTTATTTTAAACTCACTTCCCCAATACTATTAACAACATACAAATAAATATTAAGCAATAAAAGTACATCTCAGTAACTTTATTCCCACAATTCAAGTTAAACACTTGCTCAATCGAAGCACCCATCGCATGCAAAACAATAATGGCCGAATAGCTCTTCCATCTCGCCGAGAGTTGTCAGGAGTACATAGTTTTCGCGTCACGTGGTCTGCGGCATCTATCCCCCCGCGGCATCTATCCGTACTTTACCCTACTGTTAATATATTCAGCACATCAGTTTAACGAATATTGCCATGACAACAGATTTTTCACAATCCTTCTAATTAACGGGAAATTACTTGTAAATAGAATGAAAATCGGATAAAATCGAGTACGCCACAATTCAAATGATTGCAGAACTTTTGATGAAAATGCAGGAGTCTCACCCTAAATTTGATTTTGATCCTTTTCGCCGAAATTTCTTAGGGTTTGAAACATTATTTGTATTTATTTCAATGTCACCCTGTCTCTAATCTTCCACGGTGTTCGGCGAACATTATAGGAATATCCTTTCGTGCGCTCCAAGAGATATGATAGCTTGCTAGTGGGGATTTCAACAAAGTAACGGTGAACTCATTACAGTTTCTCTGAGCTTTCGGAAATGTATACTTCCAATTTCCATGTTCAGGGAAAACGATTTGAAGATGATTAACATGACAGTATGTCACGAAACATTTAAAATTCTTGTAAAAGACGAAAGACGGATATTACATAATTTCTTACATTTATCAAAAATAATGTTATCACAAATTAAGAAATTGAAAGTCTTGTTAACGTATTTTGTGAGGCTGTTTTGTTTTGTCGAAAAGTGGCAACAACTATTACTATTGTATATTACAATGAATGATGATTCATGGTTCATCTCTATCGAGTTTCAAAGAACAGCTGCTTGTTACTTGTAATTCTAGGGACTGAAAAATACTGTCATCAGAGGGTATCATTTAGTTAATAAATGATTAACTGTTTCGAGTTAACATAAGATTGAGCGACAGTATCAAACAGCGGTGGATTTGACTGTCCGTGTTCAGAAGGCACGCACTGAGAATGAGCGACACAATCTAATAGCCGTGGATATGGGTCCGGCGTGTCGCGAAGGCACTGTGAATGAACGACTGACTGGGATAGCGCTGGATTTGGATGCCCGTGTCGCCTCGACTCTGTGAATGAGCGACCGACTAAGCTAGGTCACATGAGCCTGTGAACCTTAGAAAATATTAGCTGACAGCTAAGTTGATTATCTGCTCTGTATTGCCACGTTATTTTGTACGTTGATTTAGTATTTTTAGCCTCTAATGCCTAATTTTTTTTTTCTTTTTTTTTTGTCTAGTTTAACATTTACGACAGCAATTTGAAATGGTACTTTTCGGGGTTGCATGGAAGAGCAACGATGTTGAATGTCGCCCCATTTAAAATATGTAGTTGTATTAATGATTTAGATGAAAATAAAGACCCATTATTATTATTATTATTATTATTAAAATAGTTGTGGATTATAGTGCCCGTGCCGCGAAGACACTGTGATTGAGCGACCAACTCAGATACTGTGAATGGGCGACTAAAACTATAAAAAAAACCAATTTCATTTCTTTCATCCCAAGAAACATCAATAATGATTTCTGCTCTTTAATAAGGATCAATGGACAATTGGATCAATTGAACAGGTTACGGCAACCAAATTCTTAGGGGTCACTCTTGATCACAAAATGAGCTGGGAGAACCATATCAACATATTGAATAATAAAATGAGTAGAAACTGTTTTGTAATACGGCAACTAAAAAACACAGTATCTCTTGATATATTACTGTTGGTCTACTATGGTCTGGTGCAGTCGAATATATCCTATGGTTTGATTTTTTGGGGGAACTCAAGTCATATTGACAAAATATTTATGATGCAAAAAAAATCATCAGGTGTATCAAAGGTGTCAATCAGAGAACATGAAGCAAACAAATTTTTATTGATTCATCTATTTTAACAGTACCATCATTGTATATATTTCTCACAATTTTAAATGTTAAAAACCAACTGGGAGCATTTGTTCGAAACAGTTCTCAGCGTAATTACAATACTCGAGGAGCAAACAACTTGTATCAACCATTCTCAAGACTTACCATTGGTCAAAATTCTCATTTGTATAAAGGTATTTCACTTTATAACCATTTTGAAAACAAGTTCGGTAATGAACAACATTTTAATAATTTTAAATACTTCAAATCTCTCTTGCACAGGTTTTTGGTAAGACATGCATTTTATTCTGTAGAAGAATTTTTTCAGTGTTAAACGGTTTTATCTATTATACATGGATTTTAATTCGGTGTTCAATGTAATCTAAATGTAACAATAACAGTTTTCTATTTTTTAAGTCTTTATTATAGTTATAGAACCATTTCTCATGACTAGTCTAATAAAGTAGGTACCTGTATGAACATATATTTGTTTAACATGTTTTTGTACCACTTTTAAAGATGCTTAAATATATTTTTCTACAAACGTCAAAAAATGACAAGGTTCGCGCATTGACAACAAATTGCGAAGTGACACTTTTTTTCAGTTTCCTACGTTACAATGATACCTTGCACAAGACAATGCGCGAAGTAAAACAGTGCGTGAAGTACCTACTTCGCGCACTGTTATGTAAAATATATGAGATATTTATATTTCAACTTAATGGTCCACAATCGAGCAAACATCCACGAAATCATTTATTACTGAATGTTCAATAAATAACTTCGTTTCATCTCTTGGAGCGCACGAAAGGAAATTCCTATTATGTTCGTGGAACTTCGTGCGTACCTAGGGAGGATCGGGGGAGGTCATTAAAGCCTGTTCAACACTATTTTTCATATCAAGCTGAGCATATATCCACTTTAGAACAATATTTTTTGAGGTTTGTAGAAAAAATGTTGTTTGCAACTCGAGCGCTAAATACTTTGGTCATCTCGACTATTTTTTTAACTCGGCTACGCCTCGTTAAAAAAATCAGATCTCGATCACCCAAGTAGCATTTCGCGCTCTAGATACAAAAATAACTATTCTATTCTATTCTATTCTAATCAAATAGTGGTGGATTTGAATGTGACGATGGAGAGAGTTGGAAAAGGGCCAAACCTTGTTGTTGTGTGTCTTCCGAATTCCTATAGATAATTTGAGCGTATCTGAATAAGGTAATTCAGAAGGAATTGTGAATTTCCCAAATGATCATTCTCTTAGTCCTCTATGGAAGACAGAGTGACTCAAATCCCTAGCAAGATTTGAGATATTGTAATGAGATAATTGTGCTAATCTGATACTGGATGACCATCGCGGAAACTCGATAGAAAATATTCAAATGTCCTCCAAGATACATGAATGAATAATGAAATCAATCTAAACACTGAAATTTGAGAATTTGCTCTCCTTTTGTTCCAGTTTGGTTGGACTAAAGGAGTAACTTTAGAACCAGAAGTGCTAAAAATAGTATGTTCTATATTTTGATGATTAGGGGTTGCTCTATTCGACTTATTATACGCATAAATCGTTCATTATACGTATATGTCAGGTTCTCTGACGTAATTCTCTATTATGGTGTCCGTTTTGACTCTATCTCCCTGATTAATTCGGCCAACGAATTCGAAAAAAGCGGTTCTCAGCTGCTACAAAGACTTTCAACTTTAAAAAGCCCTAATCCGTTCAAAAAATGGCGTGTGCCAACGCAGGGGTGTCGATTTTCAAAGGGTTGATTCACTGTTTTCATTGGCGGACGGCTCGGCATAACAAAGCGGTTACCTTTTCAACGGATTAGGGTTTTATACAGGACTCGACAACAATGTCTGACATGGGGTTATTCAAAGGAGATCATCAATCTCGAGATGACGCGGCGGTTTGCTGTTGTTAGGGCCGTGGACCTAGGATGGTGGTGTTATGCGCGTTTACAGATTTTATTAACATCGAATTAAGGAAAAATTGAGATGGATTAAGTGCCAAAATTGGAATCAATTTTCAGCAAAATGAACAATAGAGAGAACAGAACAACTATGGTGTCAATGAAAGTTTGGACAATGAATAAAATAAGGTAGGTATTCTATGAGACATAATGACACGATAATTAAAAAAAATGTTTCGAAAAGTTTTCAAAAATGTGCGCTGTCACCATACCACATTGTTCAACTATATTATTGAACGTCTGGCAACATTGCAAGTCATTGATAATCTAGGTGCTTGTGATCTCGACGAAAGCAAACGAAAATTTTACAAAACTTTGAAACTCAATATTTTCCAAAATATTTTTTTCTCGACAAAAATGTATTCCTTCATTATGTTTTATTGTTTCGTCTTCCATCAGCCATTTCATTAATTGGCTCGATTTCGGAAACATCTTGCATACAGGGTGTTTCAACATTCAGTATCGAAATTTCAGGGGCTAATTGTTCAGGTCAAAATTAGACTTTGTTTCTAAATATGAAAATCGTGTCTGCAAACGCTTCGTTACCGATCTAAAAAGCGTTAAAGTTTCAAGATATCAATTTTTTTTTCCTCATATCGCTTTCAGTTTTCGAGATATTCAGGTCGAATCTCAAATTCAAATTCTTCAAAGGTTATTTTTTTGAGTTTACATTACACAAAATGCCGAGTGATTGACGTAATCTATACAGGGAGACATACATATCAATGATCACATAAATAGTATTTGCAATAAGGCCTTGAGAATGATTGGATTTGTGAAAAGACATACTCAAAATATATCCCATATTGAATCGATAAAATCACTATATCTATCGTTGGTACGTAGTGTTCTGGAATACAATAGTATATAATCTGGTCGCCACTTTATCTTGCTCACAGGGAAAGACTTGAATGAGTCCAGAATCGCTTTACAAAATTCATAATCTACAATATGATAATGTCTTTTCATGGATTCGATGCTACTACAAGGCTCACAATAGTGAACATTCAAACTCTCGATGACAGACGCAAACTTGCTCTAATCTTGTTTATGCACAAAATTTTTAATAGCTCCATTAATTGCTCTGACGTACTGAAAAAATTGTTCATCAATGTTGATCCTAGGGATACTAGAAATAGACAGTTTTTCTACTTGCAAAATCACCGAACTAATAACCGCAGCACTATGCATTCACATCCAAACTTCAGAAGAATTACAATGAGCATATTTCTTCCCTTGATATTTTCAATATTTCACTGAGTCGTCTTAAATCACAAGCAACTTTGAAGCTGCGGTCTGAATCTGTACATAGATAGTTTTATGCAAGGTTTTATGTGTATTTTGTACCTTGTGTGAAAGTACCTAACCGTTATAATTACTAATGTTCGTTTACTATATTTCATGATTTTAACATGTTTAATGTTTTTTTGTTTTTTGTTACTTTATATACTTTATACTTTATGTACCATTTGAAATTTCATTATATTCTGTGGTGTACTTTGAATTGAATCGATGAATATCGACATAAGCATACATCGATGTCGATATCCAGTTTTCGAGTTTTCAATATCGTACAGCCCTAATGTATACCTCAAAACGTAATTTATGTTTCAAAATTGATCTGAATATCTCAAAAACTGAATGAGCTGTAAAGAAAAAATTAGTGCTTATTTCTCGTTGTTATAATTAATGAATACTTTCTCAAAGTCTCAATGTGTACTATTATTTTTATCAACTCATTTGTTTTCGATTTCTTCTATGTTTTTCACGGAAAATAGAATCCGTTAAACCGACTATATGTATAGCAATTTTCCGATAGACATGCCGATGTTAAGTCCTGCATACAATGCGATAAGTTAAATAACGCGGGCGATAGGGAAGAAATTTCACACCCCGTGAATTTTTATATTTGGGGATGCGGGGACCACTATGGGTGAGTTCAAGGACCGTGAAAATAGCTTCAAACTCGAGGGCGAAATTTTCCATGGACAAGAAGTCCACTGGAAATCATTGCCGATGTGCCAAACTCGAATAGCTCAGTATCACGCCTCTATGCAATCAACATCGATCAAAGATCTTACAGGGTATCTCAGAACAACGTACATTAAATTCAACAGGGTGAACTAGAGTTCGAAATAAGTCGATTGGGACCAACTTACCTCTGTACGAAAATGCACCGTTGGGCCTTGAGAGGGCGATGAATGGAATTTTTTTTTTGCAGATTTTATTCAATATTTCAAAATTCTTGAGAGGTAATGCTCTGAAATTTGGAAGGCAGTCAACTATGAGAAGTGTGCATAGATAACAGGTCTCATCAGTGCAATCTATATACAGGGAGATCCAAGTTTAGCATTCTGATTGGAGAAAATACATAGAACTTTTTTTGAGTACGCCACTGACCATATTTCAATATCTACTTGAATAACAAAATCAATTATCTATCTTTTTTCTCACCACATTTCTTTTTAAGTTTTGCTTGGTTTACGAGATATCTGAAAAAATTCTTTCCGAGTCCCTCCATAGTCTCCATAGTCCAAGATATCAGAGTTATTGTGTTCTGCAGGTTTCTTCCTCCTTCATGTTGATATTTTGGTCACGTATTCATTTTAATTATTCAATAACCTTTTCATCATACAGGATGACCCATTTTCAACTCGACAGGGAGATTTTGGGTGATAATAGCGTAGATACGAAAAAATGCTCAGATCGGTCGATTTTAGTTTGCACCTCATGCTAACAATCAAAGTCGTTTGCAGTTTTTTTTTTCGTTCTGTTGAGAGTTCGGGGCACAGATATCATATCATATCAACTACTTTTCCTGCTCAATCATTGCTTAGTAAGAAACCCATCAAGCGATTCGTACAAAAAATATACGAAAACGAAGAATATCAATTGTCTGGTTTCATTATTATCATTATTTTCATCTCATATGTCACTGTCAGCTTAATCATTTTAGTTGATGATGTTTTCTGAAAAATGCGACCTAATTTGAAAAATATTAATAACAAAAAGGCTGTTTTGAATAACTCCATATGTTATACCATTTCGGAACCTGTATTAAAGGGGAAACTTTTTCTTATGATTGGTTATCTTTGTGGGGTAGTTTTTAAATCTGCCAGTGGCATTTAATAATCGAGTCAAATATTGCTTTCGATGACTAAACTCAAGGGAAAAAAACATTCTTCTCAGGTAATTGATAAGAAGTAATACATGTCATGAAATTATTTCTGGGGAGAGGTGCATCCATGTGGATGAAATCTGATGTAAAGGAAAAAACCACAAATGTGACATAGTGTTATTGTAATTAATTTTTTTCATAAAATAAAAAAAATTACTTTTGAACCATCAACAATTGGAAAACCACATAATATACGGTTAGTTTGATTGGAAATGACCCCCTACCCCCTCCTACCACCCCACTTCTTTTGATGCATGATTTATGGGACACCCTGTATAGAACATCTTATAAAATGGTGATTGAATAAAAATAATGAACCACGTTTATGAACGGAATAAAAATTAGATTATGTAGAAATTAATTGTGAATTTTCAATAGCAATGACGATACCTGTAAGATTCGAAACCAGAAAAGTAGGGCGCATCCAGCAAATGGTATACAGGTGTTTCACAGGTTAACGGAAATATTTCAATGGTCTATTTTCCTCAAATTTGGAGCTTATACTTGGGACGTTGAATTCATTCACCTATCGGGCGGAGTGGAAATCCAGGTTCGGCTTCAGGAAAAATTTACATTTATTCGACATATAAAAATAACAGACTGTATTTAATAATCAACAACGTTTTGATATACTTTCAGCGATTATTCAAATAGAAGATATCAAATAATAATCAAATCCGGTTTCATAATTTTGATACTCTTCAAATTGACATACGGCAGGAAAACAAAAAGCATCAAATCCAATTCATTTTTTCCTCCTCTACCCTATTCTTTTGATGAACTTTGTCAATCATTACATACAGTTTTATATTTCGAATAACTGTAATTTTTTTCTGAAGCCGAACCTCGATTACCACTCCGCCCGATGGAGCAAATTTGAGGAAAATATACTGGGCAGTTTGATATTTATGAACGAATGAATAATTATTCGAAATCGATCAATCGTTTTGTAACTCCGGTATAAAGACTGTAAGACCCATCTTGGTGACTCCAATCTACTACTCCAATCTACTACTGAAATATTTCCCTTTATATCCCTATACAGAGTGGGCCTTTGAAAACGAAACAGAGGCTCTGTAGGTCGCCAAAACCGGATTATGAAAAGAATCTGAAACACGTCATCTACATTTTCGAGGGGGACATCGTCCTACAATATTTTCAGCCCTGCGGCGTTGCCGCTGCTAACGAAAAGAAGCAACAACTTTGTTATTTCAAATGGAACACCTTGTATTTTATTGCATTTTTAGATTCTCCCCGAAAATCTGATTTCATCAATGCATCACACTTGGGGTCTAGCTGTAATGGTGTCAGGGATATAAAGTGTTCAAAATCGAGATTTTTCAACTTTAACATTTTTTTGTGTCGAAACTAATCATTATTGGTTAAAACGACTCCCATGTCCCTATCTCAACTTGTGATTCACTATCTACTAACATTTAATTGGAACAGATACAGGGTGATCAGAATTCTGAATCTTGAACCACCCTGTATTTGTTTCAAATAAATGTCAGTAGATAGTAAATCACAAGTTGAGATAGGGACATGAGAGCCGTTTTGACCAATAATGAATAGTTTCGACACAAAAAAAATTTAAAGTTGAAAAATCTCGATTTTGAACACTTTATATCCCTGAAACCATTACAGCTAGAGCCCAAGTGTGATGCATTAATGAATTCAGCTCTTCGGAGAGAATCTAAGAATGCAATAAAATACAAGGTGTTCCATTTGAAATAACAAAGTTGTTGCTTCTTTTCTTTAGAAGCGGCAACGCCGCAGGGCTGAAAATGTTTTAGAAAGATGTCCCCCTCGAAAATGTAGTTGACCTGTTTCAGTTTTTTTTGATAATCTGGTTTTGGCGAACTACAGAGCCTCTGTTTCGTTTTCAAAGGCCCACTCTGTATATAGTTGCTATGAGAAATTCACCTATATTCTCTTCTTGTCAGTCCGTTTCAAACACTTGGTATATAGTGATATCTTTTATTCTTATATATTATTTTCTGCTTTTTCGTCTTGTGTGTGTATTTGTAATTTGTGAAATTTTCCAATCATGGAAAATCTTGTGTTATCAAACACTAATCAGGTTTCCTCGACCACAAAATCTTGAAATTCACGGGTGAATCAGATAATAAAAAGCGACAAAATTGTCCGATATCTCAGATTTCAACATGTTTCACTTGAATTTCGTATTCAAAAATCCTCCGAAGAAAATCCTAAATCTGCCACACTGGAATCACACACACATAATCACATTGAATCCTGAAAATCCAGTGCTTTCGACAGTTCTTCATGGAATACAGTGAGGACATCCATATAATGTTCCTGTAATGTCCCTTGTTGTATTTTATAGTGATCCCTGTTTTGAATTATTCAAAGTGAGTATTCGGAGGGAATCTGAATATTTTGTCGATTTTTATACGCGGTTTATTCAGATTTACCGGAACTGTATCCATATTAGATCATCCAAAAGTTTCGTCGAATATCCTTGAAGCATACAGGGTGTGTTACAATATCAATATACAGTGCGTCTATAAATAAGTAAGGCATAAATTCATTATTGGCTAACGAAACAATAAAATTAGAAATTTCCGATTTTTTATTTCAATTTACGTAAACAACCTTCGTGTAATGAAGTCATCACTATTTTTTTTTAAATGAAACTCCCCTTTTTTATCAACATGCATTTTTGCTCATGCAGCAAGGGCAATCCGGAAAATATAAATAAGGAAAGGTTCCATGCATTTAGAAAAAATGGTGGAGACGTCAATACACGAAGGTGGTTCACCCTGTATATTGGATTATGATTTGAAAGAAGTGAATTGGAAACAAAAATTATAATGTTTCGGAAATTTATAATTTTATTGTTTTTCAGCCAATAATGAATTTATGCGTTACTTCATGAACGCACTGTACAATCATAAATGACGGCGTATTCCTGTGACAATTTCAAGAAAAACAGTCTATAAGTATCAACTTGTGTCAGGAACTGATTTGTTTCGAAGATTCTGTTCGGGAAACGTCGTTTTTCTAATTTTGACATGTAATGTGACACTTTTCAAAACTGACGGAAGTTTTGAAACGTCTTACTTTACGTAACCAGTTGCGTAAAGTAAAATTTTACATGACTGGTGATGTAATGTTCATTTCATTCATTCATTTCACACAACAAGAGTCGGCAGAACTCATGTAAAACTGGTCATTATTTTTGTTCATGCGAAATGTTTCGTCAAAATTAGAAAAAATATTGTACGTGACACGTTAGGAAACGCCATTTTGTGTAACGATGGGATTTTGCATGAGCAAAAATGCATATTGATAAAAAAGGGGAGTTTCATTTAAAAAAAAATAGTGATGACTTCATTACACGAAGGTTGTTTACGTAAATATCTATTAAATATGTTTGTGACATGACAACCTGACGAGTATGCACTGATGATATGGCTTTATAGACGAAAGCGCTGTGCTTTGAGATTTTGAATAAACTATTTTACAAGAAATAGAAGATTTGTACAATTATTTGTATATACACCTGCACACAGCTATAAGCAACCCTCATTTTTATTAGTGGAAGATGTCTGCTTCAAGTTCAGATTTACAGAGTGATGTCGAGGAGAGTTTTCAAAAGTGTCGAATTACATGTCAAAACTAGAACAAAAATTGTGACGCCACTGAGGACAACTCCTCTGAAACGACTATGCAAGGGACGTACAAAAAACGAGATCACAGCGCCGCGGCCATAATGAAACATTCAAATGCAAAATGTATTTATGAATTTCTGTTTGGGCCGGCATCGGCATACAATAACAGACAATTATTTCTGAAAAAACTGGAAGATATATTAAGAGCGTCCTCTGCTGCGGTCGTGCATTCGACATTTCTCAGTTTTTGCGCGATTCGACTCGCCAAAGGACGCTTATCGAATACCAAACGAGAATAATATTCAGATGGGCCCCGGACACAGGACCGGCGTTGCCAACTTCTCGATAATCACCTGCTATACAGGGTGTTTCAGATTTAAATACAGGGTGAGACACCAGTAACTCCTCGGTCTCTAGAAGGCTTACCACTTATCTTCTTGGAATTCTTCCTCTCTAGGAAGTTGCATGTCAACATAGGCTACCCTTTGAAATTATTTCAAAACATACAGGATGTCCCCAAAAACCGCAAAACACTAAAGTTATACTTTTTTAAATTTCATTTTGAGATTCTCCCTGAAGAGTTGATTTCAACGACCCATCATACTTGGGATCTAGCAGTGATAATTACTGAGATATAGGGTGTGAAAAGTCGAGATTTTCCAAGTTCAAGAATTTTTTGTGTCGAAACTATCTCAACTTTTTATCCACCATCAATTGATATTCGATTGAAACAAATGCTGGGTGGTTCAAAATCAAGATTTTCGACCACCCTGTATATATTTCAATTAAATACCTATCGATAGTTGATAAAAAATTTAGATAGGGATATGAATAGTTTCGACTCAAACAATTCCTGAACTTGGAAATCTCGATTTTTCACACCCTATATCTCAGTAATTATTACTGCTGGGTCTAGCAGTCAAGTACGATCGGTCGTTGAAATCAGCTATTCAGGAAGAATCTCTAAATGAAATAATATATAGGGTGTTCCATTGAAAAAAGTATAACTCCAGTGGTTTTTTTTTGGGGGACACCCTGTATGTTGCGAAATAATTTCAAATTGTAGCCTATGTTGACATGCAACGTCCTAAAGAGGAAGAATTTCAACGAGATGCGTGGTTAGCCTTCTAGAGACTGAGGCGTTACTGGTGGCCCACCCTGTAAACATACACAATACCTGTAGATAGAGGATACTTTCATGATCCCAAATCACCCCCCCCCCCCCTCCCCCCCATTGATGTGTCTATTGTATTCTATAATTTGAGATACAGGACGTTATCTTGAATTTGGCAAAATCTTCTTCTGGTCATAATTTTTGAAACACCATGTATAGTCTATCCATACCTGGTAGTAATATTCGACTTATATTACCCATCAAAACTAAGTAAGAATCGGGATCAGAATCCAGGTCCGTCTTGAGGAAAAACAGACAACTTGTTCTATTTCAAAAACAACACTCTGTATGGCAAAATTTTGTAGATCTGTTTCGATATTTGAGTAGAGCGGAAAAAAATGAAGAGAATGACCTACTTTTAACGAGCGCGCATCCGATTTGACAGATGTTTTATTGTTATTTTCTGAAATGCTGAGCTCCATTTTCAGGCATTTTTATTGAACTCATGATTCAAAGTCCAACTTCAATACAAAAAAATTAAAGTCTTCACAGTTCAACATTATTAGAATCAAATTAGGTGAACTATTGATAGATTTGTTCGTTTGACAGATTAACTTGTCTATGATTGTAGAAATTTTTTAGGGTCCATTTTGTTCTTCAATATTGATTCATGACCTTTAGGTAATACACCTGTTGATGTATTACATTAGATGAGTAAACGTCTCTGGCTTGTTATTGGTCAGTTTATATGTGATGAGTGAAATAGTTCACACAACCATGTCTTATTTTTGCATTTCTTTTAAGGTGTTGCCAAGTTAATCTCGATAAATCATAATACACAGATGTTGATTCCAATATTCCTGCTGATTTGATTTGTCTATCGATCATAATATATATCATATACACTGTGAGTCAAATATTTCCATTAAATATACTTTCATCAATTCAATTTCAATCGATTCTATATAGATGATGGATAACTATATCTATCAATATGATAATTAACTACTTATATAGGAATATTTTTCCAGAATTAGAAATATTATTCTGTCAACCTCCTTCCTTCTACAGACCAACTCATTCAAAATTTTCAAATTGTACCAGGATCCAAGTTACACCTTATTATAGAGTTTTTCTAAATTTCTATACAACGGTCTATTTTTTTCAATTCAGTTCACACATATCCTCAAGAGATGAACCTAAAAATTTCACATTTATTCGAATGTTTGTCGAAATTATGATCGTATTATTTAATTCTTGAAGAAACCTTCACCGCCTCAATTCGATATTCATTTTTGTGCTGAGCACTATGGACTTCTCTAGGTTTTTTCTTCGAATTCTTCAACTTTGGCAACACGGTAGGGTCCAGCCAGCCCTTGCAGCATTTAAATGGTGTTGGATAAAGAATTTCTGGTCGCGGTATATTTTTATGTAAAATAGGGTTTGATTTTTAACTCGGGATTACGTGCCAGGACTGCAAATCGACACTGGCGAGGAAATAATTTCCAAGGATAAACTTCCTATACCCTACGTCTTTTCAAGGTCTTTTCATTTCCAATAGTCCCTCTTATTCTTATTCTCCTTATCAAGCTTCCATTTGAATACTACTGAAAGGGGAAAAAACTATATAACATAATAATATGATCCCATGTGAATATTATTGGCAAATGTTAAAAATATTTGAGCAGTTTATATTCGACTATAGATCTTGTGCACGATGACCGACCCTGGAAGTGAAACATTGAATCAAAGGATTGAAATAGTTTTTCATAATTAATATTTTGGCATACGAATCGTGTTTTTTGGGCTATTCATTAATTCAAGCATGCCTTCCCATTGTGCTGTTGTACAATGCACAAAAAAAGGAGCGAGAGACGAAGGAATATGATTTTTCAGGTAAATAGTGATCCCACATAGTTTTTATTATGAAATTTGGTCATTTCTCATTAGGAAATGTATAATAAATACAATTCCGCAAGCAACTAAAAACACGAAATCGTCGATTTGGAAACAATTCATGGAGTTTTGTGAAGCCAGAAATTACAAATTGGGAGAAAAAACACCGGTGTCCCAAAAAGCAGACATTTTGAAGAATTGGGCGTATAACATGAAGAAGCGAAATGGAGATGATTACAAGGAATATGCTTTGAAAACAATCTGGAATTCGACTGCGAAGATGATTCAAGAAAAATATTTCAGTGAGTACAATATCAAAGTTGATCCTTTTGCCGATATAACTTTCAAAGAAGCTCGCAAGAAATAGTAAACGGAAAGAATTACAAGCTATTCCAGATAAAAGAAAGTTAGGTTCTGTTGCAATAGATAAGAAAGATAACATTAAAATGGCCAAACTATGGAATGTAAATGAACCAGATGGGTTGAAGAAAAGATTTTTCCATATAGCTTCTTATGAATTAGCTTGGAGGGGAGGAGAATCTGTGAACTGTAAAATATACTATTTCAAAGAAGAGAAAAATCAAGATGGACCTACTACAGGTAGAATAGAATATAATATAATATTTTCTAAGACGGCACAAGGTGGGTCAAGAAGATTGGCAGACAGCAAATGGATAACAAAAAATCAAATCGATGAAACTATTTGTCCAGTGAGGTTATTAAAATTACTTTTAGAAAGAAGAAACGAAAACATAACATCTGAACGCCCTTTTTTAACTCCAAACCCTTTTTGGAGGCACAAAAATTCTAAAGGTTGGTTTAAAAATGTTTCACTGGGAATTAACATGATATCTTCTTGGACCAAAATTTCAGGAACAAGAATTGGCCTTGACACCACAACTAATGAAATTACCAATCATTCAAACCGTGCTAGTACAGTTACACAGTTAGCCATGCAAAGCAGGAATAAGTGACCAGCAGCTCATAAAAATTACTGGACATTCTTCTTCAGCATCGATCAAACCCTATTTACAAATTGACCCTGAACATCACGAAAATCTAGTTAGTAACTTACGATCATCGAATATTATGAAGTGTACGAACGAATATTCGACGTGTCGAAACCACCAGAGAAGAAAATATAGAAATTTCGACACCAAACCATAATATTTTCAAAAATTGTAGTTTTAATAACTGCTCCTTCAGATAGTTTTTTTCAATAAAGTTAAATATTGTTGTTATTTATTTATACATTGTCGTTGATTTATCATGCCAAAAAACACTCGAACTTTTTTTTAATGGATAAATTTCTTTCCTAACTCAAACATTTTCCATCAGTAATTTCGCTCGAAAAATTACTGATTGGCAAATGTTTTCGTTAGGAAGAGAAATTTATCCGATTAAAAAAAGCTCTTGTGTTTTTACTGTTGACTATTCCACTCTTGATCTCGAGAACCAATCAGAATCGACCATTTTCACGGTTTCTTCTGTATTCTAGCGATATTTTTTGTTTATTAATTTTTATAGGACTTGCTCTACCAATACAGAAGCCGAATTGACCCACACGTGACCAACAAACCTCGTTTATCAGCGATAAAATTTTGACATCGTGTCTGGTCAAGATTGCTTTGTATTCAAATCTGACACAAGAGACAATACCCTAAGTACCTACTTCATTTTATTTACTTATAATTCGCGTTAGTGAGACATTTTGTACGAAAGGCGAGACAATTTCATTCTGGCTGGACGTTTCATGTGTAATTTAATAAGTTTGCATATTTGTTGACGGTCTGACAACAATACTAGAATTAAAATTCCCATTTGAAGTAATCTTCTTCAGTCACTCAAGTTATTGTAACTAATAAAATCCAGCTGATGTGGCTCAACTGATAGGGTTGTTGCGCGGTGATACGAAGGTCGGTGGTTCAAGCCCGTCGACGACAATAATTTTTTTTTAATTATTCCATGTCACATAAATTCAATTTATTTTGTTCGAATTGTATAGCAAATGTATACACTCTTTTGAGAGCAACCATCTCCAAGATAATAAACATAATACTGTTCATCATCAAAATTGTACATTCCACTTTGTGAAAATCTATAAGTAGGTAGTTAATTTCTAAAAAATTGAATTCTGTATTTCATTACTATCATTATGTTCTTCTTCGCAGTTTGAGTTGGAATATACTTAAATTATGTTTCCTATTTCTTATATATATTGTCTCATTCAATCACGAAATAGTCATACGAATACAACTCGTGATACTATTTTTCCTGGAAATATTCGTCGATTGACATACTCCAGCTTGCTGCTCTAATTTCGCTCATGACATTGATCCAAAACTACGAGCCGTAGGCGAGATAACAATGTCATTCACGAAATTACTAGGCAACAAGCTGTCGTAATAATCACCGAATATTTCCGGCAAAATATTATCACTTGTGGTATTATATATGATAAAATTTTTGACATTTATATAAGTTATGTTGGAAGCCAGAATGAGAAAAGTGACATTTCATAAGCTGTCAACAGAGATGAATTGTCGAACTTTTTTCCCGTCACAGAAAAAATTTGATACTTTCGACGTGAGTATTGGAAAAAACCGTTATATTATATTAAGACACCAAATTCTCACACATTATTAACCAGGCAGCAAGTCCGTTTATTTGCACCGAATATATCATCACCCTTCACATATTTTCCTTGTTGAAATATGATAATGTCCCAAAATTATTTCTCTCTTTTAAAAGAGGGTGTCCACTAAAGAATAATAAATCGAGAATATTTTTATTGGCATAGGCGCGAATCCCGTTGAATCGTAATCATAACTCGCATATGGAGCGGGGACAATCGATTATGGGGCATTTCACGGATTAGCAACGTTATTTTTTAGGTCTTTCTTCAGTCGATACCCTTTCGCCTGTCGCCTCCCCCATACACCCCTAAACGTTTTTTGAACGCCGAAACAGAATCATTATGATTGATGGATGATCTGACGATCATCGTCTAGCTCTGTTCTATCATTCGTGAACCGTTCGAATTACTTTTTGATGGGGCGCCATTTTAGCTGGTTATATATAGTTGATACAGGGTGTCTCCGAAAGCTTGCGCCATGGCTTAACGATAGGCTCTTGGGGTTGAGAATAATATGATGTATACCAACTTACCTATATTTCAGCAATGATATCGTTCTGATACTTCAAACTATTTACAAATAATTTTCTCACAAAAGTGATAGAACATCCTATGAGTTTTTGACAATTTTCAAGTAGGTACATTTTTTTAATCACCTACTGATTTCAATTTTGCTGCTTCTTCTCTTGACATGATCCAGTTGGTCGAAATGTATCGAATGTTTTCAGTTATTACACACCAAGTCACCAAGTGTTCAAAAATGTTTCGGAAGCATAAACAAATTCTGGGTTTTATTTTTTTTTGCAATTTGTTCTTTTTCTCAAATCTCCGAGTCATTATCTCGAAATGCTTTCGAAATGCTTTCGAAATTTCTCAACTTTAATAATTTGATAAACATGATTAGAAACATAGATATTTTTTTCAATTCCATAGCTTTTCTACTACATATCGGCAAACAAGAAGAAGTTGAAGTTTTTTTAAAATATGGCGAATGCTCAGTTATTACACACCAAGTCAACAGACAGTATTTAAGTCAACAAGTGTTCAAAAATGTTTCGAAAGCAACTTCAATACTTTGATGAACAATATTAGAAACATAGATATTCTTTTCAATTTCATAGCTTTTTTACTGCCTACATATCGGGAAACATGAAGAAGTTGAAGTTTTTTTAAAATATGGCGAATGCTCAGTTATTACACACCAAGTCAACAAGTGTTCAAAAATGTTTCGAAAGCAACTTTAATACTTTGATGAACAATATTAGAAACATAGATATTCTTTTCAATTTCATAGCTTTTTTACTACCTACATATCGGCAAACATGAAGAAGTTGAAGTTTTTTTAAAATATGGCGAATTCCACTTTCCATCCGTCCACCAAAATTCAAATTTACACACTACTTACTGATTCCCAAATTCAGACAACACAACATACACACGATATCTATACTGAATCTAATCTTTTTTTCTTGTTATCTTGAATATTGTTACTCTATCGAGGAATAACTGAATTCAAATTTCTGTTTCCAATTCCAATTCTTTCAGCTGAAATATAAAATATAGATACTCATTATTTGTGGCAATTCCTCAGCATATTTGTTAATTTGCTATTCTTGTGCTCTTTTGATATCCAATTTCATAATAATTACTATATATGTAGGTTTTCTGATATTTTTCATTAGTTTTAATGATTATGAACTAATGTACCTTTACGTTATGTTGACAAATAACCATCTATCTATTCATCTATACACCCATGCAAGTGTTGACAATTAGGTATATATATTGCTAGATTATCATCAATCACTGTCCATTATACAGAGTGTAGATACTGTCCGTATCTTCATGGTGTAATTCATAGTATATCGAGGAAATAAGCTCAGAAACATTTCCCAGAACTAGGACAGCTCTCATTACAATATGCAGGGTGTTGGAAATTTGCTAGGATTGAAAATGTTGCCTAAATAACAAATCCACTCTTGCTCAGTACGATGATTTGAGCAGAAAAAATTATCGTATTCCAATGTAAAACATTTATTTTTTGTTTTTCAGGAGAGGCGAATGGCGACCTTAGTGGAGACGACCAAAGTATCGCAAGTGACCCCCGATTGGAACACGACGAAAATTCTATGGATTCGGACCGGGGAGGAGCTTTAAATTTGGTGAGTTGAGTCTCCAAATTAGAAGCAACTCATGCAAATCTTTCTTTTCCAAGAAAAATTTCGAATAATATTTATGACTTCAGTAGTCATTTCGTATTGAGTTTGACAGTTCCTACACTATACAATGTTTACACTGTTTTCTGGGAATAAGGGAGTCGGAAACGTCATTCAATGTAAACTTTCATGCTGTTCGACTTTAAATAGGTCGCGTGCACGAAGACCGACCCTGGAGGCAAAATATTGAAACACAACCTCATTCTTCTGTGAATTATTGAAACACAACCTCACTTTTTTATTTGGTTACAGAGGAATCAAAAGGTTGAAATAGTTTTTCACAATATTTTGGCATACGAATCGTGTTTCTTGCGTTATTCATTAATTCAAGCATGCCTTCGCATTGTGCTATTGTACAATGCACAAAAAATGCAGCAAGAGACTAGGGAATATGATTTTTCAGGTAAATAATAATCTCACATAGTTAGCATTATGAAATGTTGTCATTCCTTATTAAAATTCCTTCTGCCTTCTGCCACTTCTGCAATTTTTTTTTTTTTTTTATACAAGCTAATGCTGCTAATACATTGAAAATGTCTACAACACACACGATCGTCAGCATGTCAGACCAGTCCTACCGATTGATTGCATGAATCCAATCTTCTTGCATTATTCTAGACATTTCAGGTATATTTCTATTAGCTGATCCTATTGCAGAAGGAATTCCGATGAGAAATCAGAGAAATAACCCAATTTCAAAAATGAAAACTATGTGAGTGACTATAGTAGGTACTTACTTTTGAATCATAATGTACCATCCGGATTTCTTCATCTTCCGCTGCAGTTTTTGTGCATCATTTTACAACAGCACAATGTGATGGCATTAGCGAATTGATGAATAGCGGAAAAATACGATTCATATGCCAAAATAATTGTGGAAAACTTCGATCACTTGTAAACAAATATGTTTTGCCTCCAGGGTCGGTCATCTGACAGTTCTTGCACGCGACCTATACTGTGACATATTTTCCGTACGTTGAGTCGTTTGCAAATTATGAGCGGAAAACTGAGAGAACTCCGAAAATTTTGAGGTTTTTGCATTTTTTGACCTGTAAACTTCAGATTCGGTTCAGCACCCCAAAAAATACACACTCATGTTTTCACAAGTTTTGATCACATAGAGGGAAAGCAATTGTTTCATTTCGAAACGAATAAGTTATCTATACGCGTAGACTTGTATCAAAAATTCCAAAAATATCGCCGACATATCTCGAGTTTGGATTAGATATGTCCAATCCCTACTCTAGGAAAGTACTCGAATTTTCCTTTTGCGTTCGCTTCTATATTCGATTTATGAACAGTGCAGCCAAAAAAAGTGATACACAATTTCCCATGCTGGCTGTACCTTGGTTAAACTGAAAAATATCTTGGCTCATGGAGAGGTTTGTGCTGAGGACGCTGAGGTTGACTAAATCTTCAATAATATCACAATTAAGATTGTTATATTCGACTAATTGAAAGCATGGTGAATATTTGTTATATATGAATTTCAGGTGGAATACTGATAGTACAATAAACTGTTGAGAATTTTGTAGGAATCTCATCGTTTGTAAAGTTTTTACGTTTTAATTTTAATGAAACCTTCTCCTTCGCCATTTTATGTGCACCCGTTGTTCGGAAATAAATAACTGATGGAGTCGTGATTCCTTACGAAGGAAATTTAATTTGAAACACGCCGTAGGGAGCGATTCTCCCCGAAGAATTAAAAACATTTAAACTTTCAGAAGAGGGGTGCAAGTCTGGCAGACTATCTCGTAGTCCGATTAGGGAATCAAACTTCAGATTTATCATAGGAAACACTGATTTTGAACGCTAGCAAGCTCTTCGGGGACTGACGATTGTCAGTTTGATGTATTGAGAGTTAGGCTAACGTATAGCCCAATATACAAAGAATGTCCCGAGTTGGAATAGAAATAACATCAAGAATTTGAAATGTCTAACTCGAACGTTGAGAATTAGTGTGATAACTCAAAATTCTTAGTTTTGGGAAATTCGACTTTGAACATTTTCAATTTTTAAAGGTGGTAAGTTTTTCTGAGGAGAAACTCTACTGCTAGTTCAGTTATATAGTTATTATATCTTTCTAGGATTCCTCATGAAAAAGTTTGTTGTTACTATTGCAATATAATGTTTTATTTCTCTTCATTTTCTTCAGTAATACATTCCATTTCATGGTTAGATTAATTGAAAATGGTCAGTTTGCCCTAAATTACTGCGTCCTTTGGTGGCTGAGCATTACTCTTCTGGCAGCTTTTCTATTTTCCTCATTTCCCGAAACAATAAGTTTTCAGCTGGATATAGCAATACGTTTTTTCGAAAATTCGCCTAAAATTAAAATTACATACTTTGAGGCGCTAGTTGACTAGCACTAGCTAGGCACGACGGTATAAGTGAGTTTGCTGAATGTAGGATGTGCCTACTGTATGGAATCGAAAAATAAATCTATTCTTCAACATGTTTTTAAAAAAGAAACCTTCATAATATATGCAATCCGAAGAATGGAATTTAAACATAAGTATAAGCATTGAGTATTCACAAGGGTATAGGTCCCAAGTTGAAGCATAATAATATCTCATGCACCAAGTTATTATTCAAATCACATACATTCGAAATTTTCACTGTTGTAAATTCATCAGTATTGTATTTCTCCAGCGTTCAAGGGTTCTCTCCTTCTCTGTTGATGCTATTTTTTTAATTTTTTTGCAAGCAGAAAATCTCCAAAGACTCGTTTTGCCTACTCCATTTTATTAACTACAACGAATGCAATAATGTGACAAATTAAAATATTTCATATTCTTCACAATTCAAAAAACCATTGCACCTGATCAATTATTTCATCTATTGACACAGAAGCAATGCTCACTCAAAAAATGTCGAATTGTTCAGTTGAAAAATCGTATTTCCATGTTTCATTCCCACATTTTGTTGATATCTCAATGATATATCTTTTGGGACGTATTAAAATTGGTTCTATAATTCAACGTCCTATCCACTTAGTGTCTAATCTGTGGTCATCTTGATATATATTTTCGTTATTATCCACCAGTTTCCACTGATCAATCAAATTGTTCGTGATTGGACCAGATTGGTTGAAAACGATCGTTACCACTTGGTAGATTTCAATGCAAACAAAATAGAAGCATGCCTTTTCTCTCATGCCGATCTCACTATGTGCCCAACATAAGCATGTCAGGAGTAATCATACCTTTGAAGACATCCATTTCGATGCTTGGGATTACTATCAGCAATAACCTTTCTTGGGAAAATCACGTGAGATCAATTGCTAAAAGTGCATCCCAAAAACTGCTTATCATCTATAAGGCACAGATCCGACCTGTCCTGTTCCCATATTTGGAGTGCAGCCGTTGTGCAGCACCCAACCATACCCTGAAACTATTGGATTCTGTCCAAAAAAGGGCAATTCGTCTCGTGGGTGATGCTTCGCTCACAAACTCACTCACTTCTCTGGAACACCGATGAAAAGTTGGCGATCTGGCTCTATTTTATAGGTATTTTCATGCACGCTGCCCTTCTGAAATATCAACAATTGTTCCTCCCTTGGCAGTCCCCGCGAGATTAACCCGTCGAGTTGAGACTTCGCACCGCTTCGTGGTTACTTTGGAGACCTGCAGAACATCTCTTTCCAAAGACTCGTTCATGCAACGAACAGCGACGCTCTGGAACTCATTGCCAAGGGAGGTTTTCCCCGAGGCATATTACCTCCAGAAATTCAGGAAGAACACCAATTCCTACCTTATTTCCCTTGGTTCTCACGATGTTCTCTGAACATTACAGGATATCCCTTCTCGTGGGAATCAGAACATAAAAAAAACGTGTTACAAGAAAAATTGAAAGAGTGTGAATAGTCTGAAATTACCCATTATCTACCTACTAAAGCTTTGTAAACTGTCATGAGGCAAAACAATATCACTTGATCTATATCAAGACCAAACCAATTTATACAAATTCTAATATCAGTGGAGTTGAATAACCATAAATGAGTAATGTATAGAGTGAAGACAATGATGAAGATAACTAAATTTGTCTGGTTAATTACGAACTTTCGATACGTCAATTATCCAGCTCGAATAATTGAGATGCAAAGTGTCGAGTGTGAAATCGGTAAAATTAAGAAGGAAGATGAATGGTACATAAATTTTGCTTTGAAGTTAATCGATGATGAAGCAAGCACTGTTTCGTATTTAAACGGGTCGCCTGGAGCTACCAGCAATTACCGTGGTTAATTCACAGCTGATTACGGCCACTTTGAATAAACACCCTGTGGAAATGAGGAAGGCGCTACTCGAAGAAGATTTATGAGCGTTGGACCTGTTTGAGACACTGAATGGATTATTTTAAGTCAAACATGATGATTAGAAAAGACCAGTGGAAAAAGTAATCGGAATCATTCATCGTTCTCATCTGTTTCTCAAAACTTTATAATATAATAACCTCATTTTGTCAAATATCTGAAAAATGTTTGTTTTAAATAGTTGTTTTCTGATTCAGTGACTCTAGTTTTCTGTAGGTAAGTACCCAGAATGCGAAACGGTTGGCTGAACAAATCTTCTTACAACCTATGACTTTCAAAATTATTAAACAGCATGTGTTTTTTTCTGTTGAAATAACACTATGTATAAACTGAATTCTGAAAATTGTTAATATTTTGTAAGATTAGTGATCCTAATGATTTTTTGTCAATTTCTCTACAGATGAGATACTACATTGAAATTTAGGCATATACAAATTCATTTAGGATGTGTCTCACTTCAAACGGCCCCTCTCTACAGGGTGTTTCATAGGTAAAGGGAAATATTTCAATGGTACATAGGGGTCACCAAGGTGGTTCTGAAAATACCATATTTGATAAGTCTTAGAGTCTTCATAACGGAGATACAGGGACCTACCCAGTATATTTTTCTCAAATTTGGTGAGGAGGTTATACTTGGGACGTTAAATTTATTCACCTATCGGGCGGAGTGAAAATCCAGGTTCGGCTTCAGAAAAAATTTTCATTTATTCGTAATATTAAAATAACACACTGTATTCAATAATTAACACAGTACATAAAAAGAATCGTGAAGAGGAGGAAAAACTGAATTGTGTATGATGCTCTTTGTTTTCCCGCCACCAATTCTCGTCGTAACAATCATAAACAGGAAGTTGAAAATATTCCAATTTGAAGAGTATTGGAATTATGAAACCAGTGTCAATTATGATTATTTGATATTTCAGTCAAAAAAATCGCTCGAAAGAACTCACTAAGTCTCACAGTCTTCATAAGTCTTAAACTACCCAGTAACATTTTCTCAAATTTGGTAGGTATGTAGCTTCACTTGGGACGATGGATTCATTAACCTATCAGGCGAAATGGAAATATTACCAAATAATTATAATTCGATAATTCACCCTGTATCTCTGTTATAAAGACTATGAGACTTTTCCTGAAGCTGAACCTGTATTGCCATTCTGCCTGATAGGTCAATGAATCCATCGTCCCAAGTAAGCTCAATACCAAATTTGAGAAAATATTACTGCGATGGGTAGTCTAATACTTATATGGACGAGTGAATAATTATTCGAAACCGACAATTCACCCTGAATCTCTGTTATAAAGACTGTGAGACTGAGTAAGTTCTTTCGAACGATCATTCAACAAGAATATATCAAAAAATAATCATAATTGAAAGTGGTTTCATAATTTCAATATACTCTTCAAATTGACATACTTTTAGCTTTCTGTTTATGATTGTTACGATGAGAATTGGTGGCGGGAAAACAAAAAGCATCAATTCCAGTTAAGTTTTTCCTCCTCTCCACGATTCCCTCGATGAACTTTGTCAATTATTACATACAGTGTGTTATTTTAATATTTCGAATAAATGTAAATTTTTCCTGAAGCCGAACCTGGATTTTCACTTCACCCGATAGGTGAATGAATTCAACGTCCCAAGTATAAGCTCCATGCCAAATTTTAGAAAAATATACTGGGTAGTTCAATACTTATAGACGAATGAATATTTATTCGAAATCGATAAATCGCCCTGTATCTCCGATATGAAGACTCTTAGACCTATCAAATATGGTATTTTCAGAACCACCTTGGTGACCCCTATCTACCATTGAAATATTTCCCTTTACCTATGAAACACCCTGTACATATTCATTGTTTTATTCATGATTTATCTGAAAATATTCCTTTTCTATATACTGAAGCTATTGAACGTTCTTCAGCTAGATATACGTCAATATAAGAAAATATTGTGAATTGAAGATCTCAGAGAAATATTTTACGTCTCCAAAAATGGCCATTATCTGTTCGATTATTGTTGTACAAATAAGCAAAAAAAAAATATAGAATATCTACCAAATATTATCTGTTACTGTATGTATGATTGTCTATAGGTATAGGCGCCTACTTTATTTTCCTTATGTCGATGTCGATACTTGTTGAAAAGTAGTATACTATCTCTTATCTTATCGAAAGAAGACTGAATCGTAGAATATATAATATTGTTTTTTTCCATATTTTCATTTTCATATCTTTCACACCTACCTGTTTCCTAATTTGGTCTACACAACTTGTTTGAAATTAATTGATTTACATTTTATTCCAAACAAACTGTATCAAGTGTTTCCAGAGAGTGAGTATATACTTAATCATCATCTTATTTGAATATACAGTGTCATTCATAGAGTTGGCATCATGTGGGAAAAACTTTTAAAAATAATTTATTTTGAAATTTGACTAGGGCATTGAGTTTTGAAGGTTACAAAGAAAAGCTGTTCCTATTCTAGTTTTTCACGTGTTTCTCGAACTTGAACGTTCTATTGAAACTTTTACAAAATTGTTCTAAACTTTGGTTAGAAACTTAAAATAGTTCAATGATATTTTGATAGATTGTCGGTGTTTTATTTTTCTTTCAAATATTACAGATATCTGACATTTCGTAGGAATTGAAAAAATATGAAAAATTAAAAGTTGATTCAACGTTCAAATTCGGGATGAATCTGTGAAATTGGAATGTAAACTTCTTTGAAATTCACACAAATGAGCCTTTTTTCAGCGATTGAATTGGAAAAAACGAAAGTTGTTGGAATTACTTCCTTTAGCAAAGAATTCCAATGCTTTGCCGTTTTAACGACACACCAGTTCTGGTAAAGAGTTGTTCGACATACTTCGAAGTTGTCGATTCCTTGAAATTTCGGGAAATATATGGACAAATTTCAAATTCCTGCTGCAATTATAAAAAAATATATATTTAAGTGTGCATGGTATAATGATGAGAAGAAAAACTGGTACCTAATATTTCAAATAGTATACGATCACTCGTGTTATAGTAGGTTTCAGTAAACTTCTGTTTCCAAATTGAATAAAAAGTTCAAATTCAATGATGATGCATGATAAAATATCAGTCATCAGATATTCGAAACTTGATTGAAGTTTCAAGTACGTATAAAAATTGATTGATTAAATCAGATATCTGAGATAATACTCATGTAGGACATGTGTATACCAAATAAAAAAACTTATATACTATAGGTTGATTGTTAGCAAAAAATCCAGAAGCAATATTAAAAAATCAGAACGGTATAACAGTCTATCAGTCCGACTCACTGTGTATAATTTGGTATTCATACCCTGTATATAGTCATCAAAATTTGATGGAATATAGTTTGTCAAATTAACTATTAACAAGGCTTTTTTTCAGCAACAATTTTTATTGTTTTAATAAAATCCGGCAATTGAATTTCCAGGTGACTGCGAGCAATGACCAACCTCGTATATCCACGCCCACCTCGCAGTCGCAAGTGACGAGCTCGAGTCCGGGCGTGGGCGCGGCATTGGCGGCATTGGGCGGCCTGGGCGGTATCTTTGGCAACCACCTTCAGATGCTGGGCAGCCTACCAGCCTTCCAGGGGCCGCAGAGCCTGCAGCAGCTGCAGCAGCTCGCGATGCTGCAGCAGGCCGGCGGCAACCAGATGAACTCGCAGGCGCAGTTCTTTCTGCAGAATCAGGTGAGTCGTTGTGACGTCACGCCTCGAGCGAAAACGTGATCCTGCGTGAAGTGAAAGCGTCACGCCGCCCGAAAACACTAGGTCTGCGTGAAGTGGCAGCGTCATGCCTAGGTTGCGTGAAATAATATGTCTCGCTTGCGTGAAGTGGCAGTCAAGCCCGGGCGGCGTGAAAGAAAATGGCTCGTTTGCATCTAGTGAAAGCTTCACTCCGCGTGAAAACATTAGGCCGGCTTGAACTGGATAACATCAAATCTAGGCGGCGTGAAATGAAGTTTCTCGCCTGCGTGAAGTGAAAACATTAGGTCTGCGTGAAGTGGCAGCGTCATGCCTAGGTGGCGTGAAATAAAATGTCTCGCATGCGTGAAGTGACAGAGTCAATCCCGGGCGGCGTGAAAGAAAATGTCTCACTTGCATGTAGTGAAAGCTTCACTCCGCGTGAAAACATTAGGCCGGCTTAAAGTGAATAACGTCAAATCTAGGCGGCGTGAAATAAAGTTTCTCGCTTGCGAGAAGTGAAAGCATCGCGTCTGCGTGAAATGAATACCAACATCACGCAAAGATACAGTAGGATTGTTCTTGCGTGATGTGAGAGTAATACTCTTCTTCAAGAAACATTCACAATTGTCTCAATTACTTGAACGATGGAAACTTGTTATTTTTATAGACCTTCAATCGCAGATTCGTGATTGGGTTTTTCTCAATTCAGAATTTCTTTCCACGCCCTGTATGATAAATGTCAGTTTGTCATACATCTAAAACAATGTCTCAATTACATTCACAAAGAGAGAAACTCAAAGTCTTTGGCTTTTTCCCTAGTTCAATCACATTCGTTGAATTGTTTTGCCAAATAATATCAATTGAAATAGCACGCTTGCGAAGTGCGAGGCTCATTTGCTTGAATAAAGATAATATAATTTGAAGTGAAAACATCACGCATGTTTGCAGTGAAAATATGGTTTTAGTATGAAGTGAACGAGAGAACCTCAATTATTTCCTGAAAGAATCATTCATAATTGCCTCAATTTCAATCGTTGATCTATGGTGTAATTCCAATTGTATTATCACGCCTTGGAGGAATGAAAACATCCCTATTGCGTGAAATATAAACAGGACAATAATTATGGAAGTGGAAACCTTGCGTCAGCGTGAAGAAAACAAATTCACAAGTGAATTAATTACAATCGCCAGATCGATATTTCGAATTTAAATATTTGTTGCGTGAAGTGGAAACATTACGCTTGCGTGTTGTGGAAGCATGACGCAGATCTGAAGTCATTCCTACGTGAAGTGAAAACATTGCTCGTGCGTGAAGATAAAACATTTATGAAAATCATTCACCTAAATCAAAATTACATTCGAGCTTCTTTATCAGTTGTTGTCGAGTTATCTATATTTTCATCAATTACTATGAAATGATTTTGGGTTTTTCAGGATATACCTATTTCTATTGATGTTCTGAACAGTTACACCTTGAGAATATCTTATCCTTGCATACTAAAATCACGTGATCTCATCAAGATTATGACTGAAATGTAAGATATCGTCTATCAAGGTTATTCATATCAATTTGTGTGGTCCAGATAAATCATGTGTATCCATAAAAGACGTTTCTTTCAACTTTCATCTGTTTCATATTATATTTCCATATTGGCATATGTATTTAATATCTATATCTACACTCACTGGCGAAAAAAAAACGGCCAGCAAAAAAATTAGCCTATAACTTTTCTAATTATACTCTGATGATCAATGTCTCTGAGTGTTAGCCTGAATTTCAAGTCTTGAAAAAAAAATTATTATTACACAGGGAAAAACAAATATTTCACAATTAACTTCTTAATGCTCTGTGGCAAAGGTGAGAATTTGAAACCAGCGTTATTATACCTAGGATTGAAGTGCAATTCCTTCTCAACACAATGGTTTTTGATTCACGTTTTTATCTTCTTTCGAAGGGAAGATACACATATTTTAAGAAAGAATGGCATTTTTCAATTTTCACTAACCATTAATCAGAACCATTCTGTAACCTTCTGTTTCATTATGTTTTGGATTGAAGTGTTATCCCTTTTCGCCCCTTCTTAACAAAATGGTTCTTGATTCACGTTGAAATCTTCTTTTCAAGAGAATATACAAGAGTTTCAAAGATGTATGGATTTTTCAAATATTTGCCAACAACAGTTCAGAACCTATTGATCATCTTTGGGATGCTGACCGGTTTTTTTGCCGGTGACTGTATATTTCTGTATAGGATATTTCATGGTTATTTACTTGCAAATTGATGAATAGATATTTGTTTCTTATTGTGTCTATTAATTCTCCTACTAAGATTGTGGTAATTTGTTTAAGGGTTTTCTACAAGGATTCCCTAGATCAAATATATCAACTAGATCTCCACATTCGATACAGGTGTGTTAATTTGGAATTGAATCAATGTTTTTTTGCCTGTTTCGTCTGCATTCCACAGGTACACCAACATTTATCTGCATGATATATGGAACACAAACCATTATCATAAACTTAGACGCTATTTTGGTTCTGAAACACTTTATAATGAATGTTATTCAATCTTATTACGTTTTTGTAGTTTTCTTCGAAGAAGTTATCTGCATGTATTACATAAATAAAGTTTGCTACATCAGGTAGGTACACTTGAACACACGCCATCAAACATATCAAAACATGCCTCCTCTTAAATTCATTGATATTAATGATTTGAGAATGTTTTTTTCATAACTCCACAACTTTTCTCAAATAGCAGTTCCCCAAGGATATTCAACTGCATTTGTATAAGTACAGCTCAATCCCTATACTGCAATATAAACACCTAGAAGACAACGTCAGCTGAAGAATCAACGCGCTGACGTCAAAGATCATCCATAAATTCAGCGGATTGAGCAGTTACAGACAGATACATTTGAATATCTCTACTAAAGCCACACATTCTTATATATAGCGTTTTCCACTCGTCGCACTAGTGGCTAGCTGGAACTTTTTCGGCAGTGAGAGAATTTCAAGAGCGTACTTTTGTCAGGAAATGATTTCCACTGGCTTTGAAACCTGCTCGATTCTTGCTGAATGTTCGAGTTCAAATATTCGAGAGGGAAAATATTTGAAATTGGAATTATTATTTATGAATGTCTCATTAGAGTCTATTGCAATCATTTCCGAAGTGATGATAGAGGTATAAAAGAACTTCCCCACGAAACAGCGTTTACCGAAAATTCAAAACTACCTAAAAGTTAGAGAGAGCTATTCAGATGTGCAGGTATTAAAAACATTCAATTGTTGATTCAGTAATTTTTATTTTTTTTTATTTATCGCTTGAAGCGCACGAAAGGTAATCCCTATAATGTTCAAAGAACACCGTGCGTTCCTAGGGAGGATAGGGACAGGAGGTAGGTATAGGAATTTTTTTCGAACTTTTGGAGATTATATGTTGTTGGGAATACTAGGTAACTTCGTAAAAAATGCTAAAGCACTATTATCGACATTCAATTGCACATCATTGACAACGAAGAAAACATATTTTTAATAAGAATGTTGCCGGCAGTGATCATAGAGAAACCACAGCAGGCGGATGAATCCATTTTACTTAGACCAGCGGACCCAAATGCGTAGTATCAATCTGCTATAAATAATTTAACTTTTGATTGACATTTCTGATGACAAAGAAAATATCGTCTACCAAGTCTCGATTTCTATTCTACTGTTCTGTGCTGAAACCGCACTATACAGAAGAACCGAGCCCAGTGCCACTGTGCTAGTGCGCTATGTAAATCGGCGAGTGGAAAACGCTATTTTAATGTCTTACCACCCTCAAAAAACAAGCCAAAATACCCTCAAACTCAACGTCCCCCTGCTTCCTTGCAGGTGCAGCACCTAGCGCAAGCTGCCCAGCAGCTGCAGCAGCTGCAGAAAGCGCAGCAGCAAACCACCGCCCATCAACACCAACACCAACACCAGCACAACACCAGCATCCCCCAAAACACGCCCATTCCCCACCAGACGCAGACCACGCCCCCCAACAACGCCCACGCCATTCCCGCTAGTTTGCTCACGCCCAGCACGCCCGGGTCGGGCGGGATGACGCCGCAGCACCTCAAGACGCCCTCGAGAATAATGGAGCCGTCGCCCGAAGAGACGACGGACCTGGAGGAACTCGAGCAGTTCGCCAAGACGTTCAAGCAGAGGAGGATAAAGCTAGGTGAGACTAGAGTGACTTATAGACATCATACGACAATAGTGGAACACTTTTTGATTGGTAGGACCTTTAATATGGAGGTGCATCCACCTGTTAAGTTTTCTACATTCAGTTCTACTCATTCTATGTCAATTGTTGTTGTTTTGTTTGTTCCATTCTGGTAACGGTGGTGGGAACAGAATGACAATAGAATGACGACAAATAAAACGACAAACTTCATTTCCTTGCTAGATGGCTCCGAATAATTTCAAAATCATAATTCCACAGTAAAAAATCAAGAAAATGAATCAATGCATATTCGGAGCAGTGTTTGCGGTGATTGCAGGAAGTTCTCTGAGATCGAGAAAATTCATTTTATCTGGAAATGAAGATATAGAACCTGTCTTACCCGTCCTACCAAGTTGAAGGAATCATAAGCTTTTGACACTTTGCTGCTCATTATTTCTAGCATTTTATCGAAATTTCAATTTGTATTCTTCAGATTGTAATCCGAAAGTATAAACTTCACGACTTCACAACTGTCAACAGACATTCCATCTCCTGTTTGAAAATGGGCCTTAAATATAGTTTCATTCTAATCAGATGCTGTTATAAGAAGTGAATTTCAATGAGTCGGTACCTCACAAATTTCGCTCGCGTCTTCAAATCTATTTTCCACCGAGGCCGTTCCATATCTTCCTTCCATAAGCGAATGGTTGATATTTGTTTGGAAAATTGAATAAATGATATCCATTTTTTTCAGAATTGGCACAATTTATTACACAGCAAGTGATTTCCACAACTGCTTTTTTTCCGAAAGTATAATTATGAAATTTTAATTTTGAATGAAAAAGCGCGGGACGACTATGGTGATCTTGTCACAATGCAAGGTGTGTAACTTAATAAATCTAAACATTAAAAAAACCTAACCGTTGTCATTTCTGTGACCGAACCATATACGTATTAATAAACAAGACGGATCATAACGGGTGCCAGGATGAAGCCAAAAATATGAAACAAATGAATATCCATAAGGATTTGGTGGCATGATACGCATGCGCCATGCGCTATTATAGTAGTCATCAAAGACATGCGTTTCGGTGGACAATGACGTTTACTAGCCTTTCAATCAAAGCAGTATGTGTCTGATCGTTTCAAAACTTTTCCTTATGGATAGTCATTTGTCTTCAAAAATCGGCTTCATGTTTCGCTATGGAAACAGATAGAGATTATCCGTATTGATTATTAATACGTATATGGACCGAACTCTTATCAAACCAATACCATCCAGTGGCGGAAACGGATAAAAAAAACGCAACTTTTGTCTCTGTTTTTTGCTCTTTGGATACAAAACATCCAACAATCAGACATGAAACGTCGATACCTTGCATATTAATGGTTAGAATCCGTATTTTCGGACTCGTAAGTCTCAGATTATTTAGATGATGAAATGAAAATATCAAATATCTAAACCTAACATCAGGTGGCTACTTCGAAGGCGCAAATTCATTACTGCATGGCAGATACCTTCCATTAAAATTTTTAGTTATTCAATATTTAATCTACTCTAGGTGAGACCTCACACTTATTCTTGTTGAAGACTAGCTTCCTCGTTCTGGGATTCCTTGGTCATTTCACATGGGAAACCATGGAAGCTTTCCTCAGATGGAGATGGCAGAATAGATTTGGTTATCTACCATTGTCGTTTTATTAATGACCGAATTGTCATGCATCTCTTTGAAAATATTCCAAATCTCCACAATGTCTGTCACCCTGACCAATATTTTGTTTTGTTCCAGGTTTCACCCAAGGCGATGTTGGCCTAGCGATGGGCAAGCTGTACGGCAACGATTTCTCCCAAACCACCATATCGCGATTCGAAGCCTTGAACCTTAGCTTCAAGAACATGTGCAAGCTGAAACCCCTCCTCCAAAAGTGGCTGGAAGACGCCGATAGCACCTTAAGCAACCCCGGAGCGCTCAGCAACCCCCTGACAACCCCCGAAACAATTGGCAGGCGGAGAAAGAAGCGCACCTCGATAGAAACCAGCGTCAGGATAGCTCTGGAAAAAGCTTTCCTGCAGAACCCGAAACCCACTTCGGAGGAGATTACGATGCTGGCCGACGGTCTCTGCATGGAAAAAGAAGTAGTGCGGGTTTGGTTCTGCAACAGGCGGCAGAAAGAGAAGAGGATTAATCCGCCGGCCGCTGCTATGGGGTCACCCTGCTCTGTGGGCAACAACAATGGAGCTATGTACCACATGGCCAACAGTCTGGCTACTAGTCCGTTATCGCTGGTTACTTCCAGCGGCCATAATAGTTACAATCCCAATGTGATGGTCAAGCAAGAATGACCCCACGTCAATTTTTTCGCGGACCACTATCTGGAATAGCTGGTCGTACCTGTGCAATGATATTGAATAATTTCGAACCCCTGACCCGGTGTACTAAACTATTTTAATCGATGACTGTATTAGAGGTATAATATGGACGTTTGTATAAAGTAGAGGAAGAGTCAAAGCGCCAAAAAAAATTTTTATGGAACACTTTTCTCTTCAGCGAGTACCTATACTTTTGTTTCGGTTGTATTCATCATTTTTTCATAATGGTTGGATCTCAGAAATATTATTTGAAACTATCAGCTGAGTCATTTAGACAGTTTGGGGTAAAACATGTGTAGCTAAAATGAGACGTAGTAATTTATCAAAATAATATGGAGAATGAATAAGTTAATATGACAAAGTAATGAAGAGAATAATAAAAAAGTATGTCATAATGTTGAAAACCTGTAGTATTATTTATTACAATAAATTATATTAAATAAAGTGAAGAAATAGTATTTTTATCATAGGTCAGTATGATATTATAAAAAGGCACCTATTCCAAATGATTCTTGTAAGATTATTGTGAAGAACTCAAAATATAACTTATACAACACTTCATTATTTTGATTGTTATTCAACAAAAATTTTTTAGGTGTCAAAAATTTTTATAGTAATAATGAGAGTAATTCTTGAGACACCTTGTATGTCCGAGAGATTTCGTGAATCGATCGTCAGCTAATGCAAGGCATACCGTTTCGGCTTACAAAGCATCATCAGTTGCACTAGGCCATCTGACAATATGGTACAAAGCAAAGCACAAATAGGGAGACGGACAATCCAGCATTCGGAGCCATCTAGTGGCAAAAGTCCAAAGTGCAAAGGTGAATAAGTAAACTGCTCAGCACTCAAAAAGTAAAAATCGAAAATTTTTGATCAATATTGATTCATCATAATTTTCGACTTACTCAAGCGATTTTCAATTGCTTTTCAGTTTCTGAATGTACGTTTCATTGACTATCGGCCTATGGAAATGATTATTGCATCTCTTCAGAATGAGATTCCACCTGATTCAAACGAAGGTAATCAAAGTTGTGCAATTTTTCAAAAATTTCAAAGGCCTCCTGTTTGGAAGAAATGTTTTTCAATTTTTTTATGAGGTTGAAAACATACCGCACCACCTGTTTTCTTGAAACAATCTTGGAATTTTCAAAAATTGTCACATTCATTGCTCTGAAATATGAATATTTTTTATAAAAGATTGATGCTCTACTTTGTATTGACTTGACTGTGTATTCTTGTCATTCTGGATTTTGGATCAAACAGTGGTCGAAATTTTTGAAATGATGCATTTGTTAAGGAATAAATAGTATCCATTCGGATATTCCCGAAATAAAGTCGAATTATATTCGAGTCTAAACAGGGTGTATGATGATATTTATGAGTTTGCTTTGAAGTCAGAATTACCTACGTCCAATAATTGGCAATTTCATAACTACCTGCACTATCTTGATGACTTGGTTGATTATGTTTCAAGCAACTTATGTACCTATACCTATACTCACCTACTTCTTCATGATTCGGCATGTTTAATGTTTTCATCTCGGTTTTCATGGAAATTCATATTTGTTTTATCTAATTCGCTGCGATGTCTCTTTTTTGAATGTCATCAATATTCCAGTAATGTAAAATATGAAAATTATTCAATGATTATTGACTGTTATTATTTATGCCAAATATACTTATTGTCTTGATATGAGGGTCAACCAATTTCGAAAGATCTCGGGAAATCGGAAAGCTGAAAATTATTTATATACAGGGTTCTGATACTTGAGTCAGCACTATTGCTAACTTGGTTATGATTGGAGCTTTAAAATCTGTTAAATGGACAAACTAGTAGTATTTTTTTGCTGATTACGATGACGAACGAAAATCTAACATCGCGTTAACATCAAAAAGAACAATTTCTTTAAAAGGGACACCCAGTATACAATATTCTCAATCGATAGGAAATTCGATTCTGAACAAGAATTGACCTATGAACGTGTATCCTGAATTCAAAAATGACGAAGCTATCGAAGATTTCTTTTTATATTAGTAAGACAAAAAAGATCGCTTTGAAAAATCATTGATACCTCAGTCGATTTTGAATTTAGTCTGAAAGATTATGGGACAGTTTCTGTTCGTATTTCCTATGGATTATGAATATTGTATACTGGGTGTCCTATTTCAAAAAAATTGAACTTTTTCACGTCCTCTTAACTGACATTGTAGCTCCAATAACAACCAAAATAGCAATAGTGCCGACTTAAGTTTGGAAACCTTGTATACAATCCGAAATAAGTATCTACCTTTTGGTTTCCGAGATTTATTCAGATTGCCGGCGAGTAAATTTAGAAGTAGTTATAATTATTTTGTTACATAGTACTTTTATTTCAATTGATAAATATATTTATAAATACCATTGTTCAGTGTAAATATGGAATATGATATTTTTCTTCTCACAATTCTTATATTTTCGCTTGTGAGAAGGAAAATTCAAATTGGAATATATTAGCAGATGACACTCACTCGTCAAGCAGGGTCATATTATTATCTATTTGAATGACTGTCACTTGCTAGTAGTGTAAAATCTGTAGATAGATATGTGATACGTGAATATATACAGTATGCATCAATTAATTTTCGAACCAGATATAGAAAATAATATTGGTAAATAGTATGTCACTTGTAGAATTGCACATACTTTAGTACCTTTTAGTACCTATACCTACATAGTGTATATTATATTATCAAACCTCCATGTCAGTGTATATATCGAATTTAGTGGTTCTTTTTTGAGAGGACCAATTTAGAGATGTTAAAGTTCCTACTTGAAAATAATACTTATATTGTTGATATTATTATTGAAAAACTGTTTGTAGTTCGACACAAATTCGACTCATTATTCGTTGAAACTTGAAAATGACAGTTTTCATTGCAATAGACTGACCGCATTTTTTCGGTTCTGAGACCTACAAATGTTGAGAAGAATAGGGTCTGTATTTTTTTTAGTTTTACACACATATTTACCTACCTACTTTTAGAGTATACCTCAATGTGAAATTCAGAACCATTATGTACTTGAGCTTCATCATTTAGCATAACTCAGGTGGATATTTTCATCTAAATGGTGCGGTTTGAATACTTAAATTCCTTTAAATACATTCATTCCACAAAAAAATGAGTGTATCTAAATGACATGTACATAAAAGTACCTACCTATACTTATCTATAATTGTGAATATAAATGTTTGAAGAAATGTTCTAAGGTAGATTTTTTATTCTTTTAGAGAATTCACATATCGTATCAATATAAATATAGGTGTACAGAATTTCAACTTCTATATTTACCTATGGACATTTCCCAAAATCCCATCATATCAATGTGAATTAGTGTTACTTTAATACGAGCAGATCATGATTTTTAGGAAGAGGAGTAATACGGCATTTTAAAACTTTCGAAAATTTCATAGAATTTTAGTCTCGTAGGTATATGTGTGTAGTCTAAGTGTTAGAAAAAGGATATGGCACAGCAGATAGACCGGCTGTATTCGGCAACAAATTGAAATTTTTGTACAAGTGATTGGTGAAAAATTAATTTTTAGATTCTCATAATCATTGTAAGTACCAGTGAAAAATTATTTGGAAATGTGAAAGACCCTATTCAGATGTGTAATATATCAATAAACTTGTGGTCTAGGCAATAACATGTATATTATTTTCATTAAAGAAGTTGATTCGTATACAGTGTGTGTAATTAATTAATAATTCCCATCAATTAACTAGTTATTTTTATTTCGAATCGTTGTTTATGTTGATGCTGATATTTCCTTCAGGGTGCGTTTTTCCCACCTAATAAATAATGTGGGATTGAAGAAAAAATTTACAAAAATGGAAATATAAATATACAGGGTGTTCCGAAACTATTGTGCCAAAATGTAAGGGTGGGTAGATCTCGCCAAAACAAACGTTTTTTACTTATCAACCCATAGGCGCATGCACCTTATTTCGGTACCAATTGTGTTTTAATGCTAAGCAATATGCCATCTGACGGCATATATCACGTGATCATCAAGTGTGATTATTTGGTAGTAGAATCGAAGGTTATAACAATTCTTCATTCAATTTTGTGACTGATTATCATATGATTATTCGTTTTACAACCGAATGTGGTAGAAACATATCTTCCGAGTCGTTCTGGCAAAATTAATATTTTGACACATCACACTTGGCGTCAAAAACATATCATTTTTGACAGAATGACAGCGCGGAATGATGAAGGTTAAAATCCCAATAGGCGTATCACAAGAAAAAAGTTTAACATATGTGCATACTCAAATAATATCGATATTGAGTGCCCAGCTCTACCGATTTTGACGTATGTACATACATAAATAAATAATATCGATATTGAGTGCTCAGCTCTACCGATTTTGAGAATCGAGACCAATCGCTGCGCTCCGGACACTCGTATTGCGTAGGCTTCTCATTAATTATTGCGTCGTGGCAATGTGTAAAACCTAACTCAATCTAAATTGTGGTGTTTTTTTTAATAAACTCTCCCAAATATTGCTTGTGATTCAATGTTATTTACTAACACGGTTTCCGGTACAAACACGTTTCCCCGTGTCCGAGGGGATACCACTGCGCGGACCTTAATGCGCTATTATCACTGAACGCATGCGCATGCGCCTATGGGTTAATAAGTGAAAAACGTTTGTTTTGGCGAGATCTACCAACCCTTGAATTTTGGCACAATAGTTTCGGAACACCCTGTATAAATCCGTTTTTTATAACGCCCTTCAGAATCGACTTAATGACGTATACACATCATCGGCTAGCGACTAGCTCGCCATCATACTCTCTTTTTTCATTTCGCGATTCGCATTTGTTTGTTCAATGGGTGCAAAAAGATTGTACAGATGAAACCCTACAACTTTATTATTTGAAGTTTTCTACACTTCGTATAGTTGAAGATGTATAGGTAGGGATCGAAATATAAAGAGCGACATCGCCGACATCCTGTACAGGTGAGACCCCCGACTTTAAAGTCGGTATCCCGAGAATAAAGTAGGGGGTCCGACTTTAAATTCGGTATCCCGAGATTAAAGTTGGGATCCCGAGATTAAAGTCGGGATCCCGAGATTAAAGTCAGGGGTCCGTCGTTAAAGTCGGGATTCCGAGATTGAAGTCGGGGGTCCGACTTTAAAGCAGAGGCGGACTAGACCTTTGAATCGGCCCGGGCGAATTGAATCCTACCGGCCCATCTCCGGAGAAAATTTCAAAGCCAATATAGCTATTCAAATAATTTCATTACATATTTGAGTGACATAGACGAAAACGCAAAAAAAAATATTACAAATAATTTTGATTCTATCAAAATTAAGCGAACATTTTTTAAATATGCTGAAGAAAAATGAAATGAGTAACATAAATAACATTCTATAAATGAAAAATTAAAATAAATTGAATAAAGGATATTTCTATTGTATAGAGGAACACAAGGCATTTTGTAAATAATATTAAAGCTACAAAAATACCAGGAAGAGTATTTATCCAAAATAAAACATAAGCCGCATTAAGAATTGAAATTGAAAAACGAGTGATCCATGGATCCACATTTTTCAACAAAATCGAAAATGATATCGTCGTTTCCTAATATCGTTTTTTCGCAGCTCATCATCATGAAAGCCCCCAAATGTTCTTGGCTCAGATAATTTCTTGGCCTAATCAAGATAAATTTTTATTTTGAGAAAGATCTTTCACTTGAAACCTGCGATACTGAAAGGGTGAGAATCCTCGACACATAAATTGTATTTGTTCAAAACATGGTAGCAACAAAGTGAAAGTGTTTTGATGAAATCAATTCCTCTTCTACATCGAAGACATAAGTTCCACCATCAATCATATCTTCTGATAAAGTACTCAACAGTCTTTCTCACTGCGGGGTAAAATCTATCAAGACCTATTTCATTAGCAGGATGATAATTTCTGATATTTTCATAAATCATTCTTATTGAGTTTTCAGTTGATATTATTTGATCATCAGTGAATCTTGACGGATCAAATAGTTCAAAATCGTGAAACAATTCTTTAGGTTTCTTGAATCTGGATTCGAGTGCGGTGATAATATTATCAATGGTCACATCAAAAGTCTCAATTTTGAACTTCTTGATGGGAGTTCAAGGTGCTTCATGATCACCTTTCTCATCAAAGAAGCTTTCTTTATTTCGTGTTCTTTGAAAATAAATAGTTCATCTGCTTTATCAATGAATTTATGTGTATCATTTAAAATTACATCATATTTTCGCGATATTTTTTCAAGGATTTCATGGTTTTTCCGACCATTTGGTATGCATCTAAAATATCCATTGGTACCTGATATTTGTAGTTAGATCGAAAGAGTAGTGGTGAAATTGAAAATTTTCCTAAACAAAATTGCAGTTATAATGGTCTCATACTTCAGAAAGCTGTCGAGAAGACATATATTTCTTCATTCATTCACTATTTCTCTCGGCCCCAAAGGGCCCCAGCCCATCGGGCGATCGCCCGACCGCCCGGCCCCCCAGTCCGCCTCTGCTTTAAAGTCGGGATCCCGAGAATAAAGTCGGGATTCGAGAAAAGAAGTATAGGTGGCCCTTCAGCACATTCGTACAGTTGCAACTGTAAATTAGGCAAATATTCGTGAAAAAAAAAAGTTTTTTTTAGGATGGCACTGTTGGCAGTTCAGACGCGTCGTACGTCGAACGTCTGGAATGTCTGGAAATGTCTGGAATAAGCAAGGTTGGTAGAACTGATCACAATTATCATCAGCTACCAACCTTGGGAATAAGTGATCCTATCGCCATCTCTGGAATTATGTTGGAACTTTATACTTTAATGTCGCAGATATACCGAGTATAGATGAGATCTACTAATCTTGCGGCTGGCTACCTAAAGGCCACGGGTGCTTCACCCATTTTTCACCAGGTTCCACCAGCGATTCACTGATGACGAGTTATAGCAAGGTACCGAGCTGACGATTATTTTGTACTATACAAATTGTCATGAGCTCTACCAACTTTGATGATCTAAGGTCTGCGCGTAGTGCCACAGAATGTGGTAGTGCGACGAAGTGCGATACCCATCTCTATCTCTGACATATCATGGCAGGCGTAATGTCATTATTGCCACTGTCAATGTCGTGTTAACTTGTCATGTCCACTGAACTGTCATGTCTTGCTTTTATTTTTATTCTGTCAGACTGTGATGTTGTGAAGTGTTGTGGATTGTTCTGGTAGTAGTGGTAGTTAAATAAAAATATAATAGGTAACATTTTCTCCAAGAAAACGTAGTCCGGTATTAGTTCAATTAATATATCATTGAAATAGAATATTTGAATTCATAAAGCAGCAGCATACTTCCTTCCTTATCAACTGCGTCTTTGTATATTATATTTTTAGCTCCATTTCACCATGGATGAAAATATGTCTGATGATGATAATAGAGAAGATCCTTCAGATGGTCGTGAAAATCCCAAAAGAATGAAAACCGAAGGTGGATCTCTAGAAGAATCATCAAGTTCTTCGAATAGTACAGAGCAAGAAAGCAGCAGAGTACTTGATAACATATTGAATGTGAATAGCACTAGTTCAGCAAGCAATGGTACTAGTGGTACTGATAGTGGGTTTCCTAGGACAAGAATGTCTGCCAATCGAAATTACAGGCACAGATCTAGCTCAGACCCAGTACTGGATAATGCAAGGTATTTATTTATTTTGTGGGATTTGATGAAAATGCAATGGAAAATGTTGAAACAAGGAATAGTTTCTTTATGATGATATTGTTCCCAGTTATCTTGATTTTTTCAGTTTCATAGGTAAATATCCTCTTATTTCATTTTCCAGCAGTAGTGAAGTAGTAGCAGCAGAAAACCCTGTGGAAGAAACAGAAGATGAGGATGAAAGACTAGCAAATTTTTTCAATTACTCTAGCCCTGGTAGTTCAGATTCCACAGTTATACATGATACAGACACAGAATCAGATGAAGAAGATCACCCAGTAATGAAAAAAGAAAAACCCAAACACAACTGGTTTGTTGTACCAGAAATAGTAAACAGGCAAATAGGTACTGTACCTAGTACTAGAAAAAAAGTGTATGTAATGTTTTGAAGGGAAAAAAAGTTACTTATTCACTGGTAATTAGTGATCTGGGGTTCTGCCAACTGTTTCATGGGAAACTCCATTAGTACAAAAACTCACACCTTTGATGGATGGTTTTTCCAATACCATTTTGTAATTTTGAAAGCATACAACTCCTACATTGTTAACATTGTCTCAATGAGAGAAAGAGAGGAATGTCTTGACAATAAGTTAGTTTTCTCAAAGTTGCTAAATCAAACTTAATATTATTATCTCTACCTGAATCAATATCTTTGCAAGAGATGATCTTGGCAAGTATGTGCTTGAATTGATCTATACCTCCTTCCTGTATTTTCCTGATTTCAGAAACACATCTTCTGGAGGTTATTGCCAGAACTAATAATGCACTTACACTAATTCCAAAATATCCTGATGATACCACTTATTTATTAGCAGTTCCTAGCTATTTTCAGTCAAATTTTTCTTTGGTAACATAAGCAATGATGAGAATTATCAATGTTCCCTTTCATCATAGAATCTCTGCAAATCATCATTTGACACTGTATAAAATAAATTATTCTCAATGGGCATCCATCCAGGAAAAACAAATAGTGATTTGTTCAACAACAATAGGATTGATATAAATGGTACTTGTAGCTTCCCAATGAATATTACATTTGATTCTTTCATGACCAAAGAAATTGATTTCATGATAAAATTGTATGAATGAGAGATAATTTTCATTTTAGGTGATATAGTGAAATGGTATGTGAACATTTATTTATTTATTAATTTATTCATCAAACATATAACTTCCAGACAGAATAGGATCAGGTATGAGGAAGAACATAATAATTATATATCTGAATATCTGTAGGTAAACATTTCATAATTCCAAATACATCAACAACAATAAATTGGCAAAAGTAGGAACAATATTTGTAGAGAAAGCATATTATAAAAACCTCACTAAAAATTGTATCCAATTCATTCAGAAACAATTAGTTTGTTCACTTCATTTTTGAATTCACCTATATTTCTGCAGTTTTTGATATGGTCAGGTACAATATTGAATTCAACTAAGGCTGCATGAGTGAATCTTGTTAGTCCCAATATGGAGCTAGCAGTGTCAATGTGGAACAAGTTATATTTTTTATTTTTTATCTCTTGGAGCACACAAAAGGAAATTCCTAGGGAGTACAGGGAGAGGATGTAGGTATTGGAATTTTTTTGATCTTTTTGAGGTTATGAGTTCTTGGGAATTGACCATTCTAGAACACAATACAATATACAATAACAAATTCACCAAACAAAATCATGGAATTCATTTGGGTTCCAACTCTAATTCTAAGGAAAACGATCCCACTAATTCTGGTTTCATATGACGTAATTCTTCAATGATTAATACTTTTATTTCTGACAGTGACATTATAAGCTTATATCGTCATAGTTATGATATCTATAATGAGGGTCATAACTCCCTTGGGATGTTATAGATGCTATAATTCCCTCTAGCTAAAATTAAATAAGAAATGCATAGCAACAACCACGCAATAACGTAGCAATAAGGAATCTCCTATTCGCGGTAGTCAAGATCATCATCTGACGTTCTGATGACATTGAAACTATACGGAAAAACATGTCTAACTTCCAATCGGGAAGGTATCTAATGAATGAAATCAGTCAGAAATAAAATTATCTATGTATCACGGGAATTATAGAGCCTTAATAACCTCTGGCAATTGCTGTCCCTCGGGCCAGAGGCCCTCGGGACGCAAACTTTGCCATCGGTAATTAAGGCCCTCATAATTCCCTTAATACATAAATAACTTTTATTGGCAAAGAATTCCAAAGCTTCGCCATTCTATAGACTTACGAGTTTTGGTAGAGTGTTGTTCGACATTTTTCAAGGTTAACGACGCAGGAATGTGCTGACTGAGCCTGTCAAGTTCGTCTAACTGGTATTGCTAGTGATGGAATTATATGAGAAATTATAGTAGAAATTTTAGAGCAACATTTCCCTTGGAAGTATCTATAAAAAAGTGAAAGGTCATATTATAATTTGTCTAATGTTTACATGAAAGATTGACTGAAAAGTCAAAAATTAGAAATTATTTCCCACCTTTGTGGGATTCGGATTCGGAATCAGGACTCCCAATTAGATATTGTTCTTGAAAATAATTTCAGTTCTCACTTTTCACGGACACCCCCGTATCTTACGTAATTATCCAGTAAGGATCAATAAATTTCCAGGAGCAAGATATATTTCAAAGAAACAGTCAATGACCAATTGAAATTACCATCAGTGATATACACTGCTCGCTAGCAGCCATGGAACCACCTACATGTTCGGAAAATCATATGAGCAGAAGAGATAGGTTGAGATGCACTCCGGATTCGAGAACAGAAAACGGAACGTTTAATTCACTAACTACTCATATTCCTTCTGGAAAATTTTCAGTTCTGAAATAATAAACTGTCTCACTTTTCATGGAAGCACCCCAGTATCTTATGTAATTATTGATGTAGGAGTCTGAAATTCTATTCATCACTCCTAATATCATTTTCCGGAAATTGGGGTGGTTCCATGGCTGTTGGCGAGCAGTTTATATCACTCAAGATGGCCCCACTTGGTCATAAAGTACATTTTTGGTATATCTCTCGCTCCAGCTAATTTCAGGACTCTTACCCAACGAATACGTAAGATACAGAGAAAAGTAGGTACTTTTTATTGAATCAAGAGAATTCACATTCCATACCGATTCCTCTTATTATATTGGGTGTTTCTCAAAAGTGGCTAACCCTTATAACTTTTTTGTTACAACAGATAAACAAATGAAATTCGGGGTGTAAGTGTAATACATAAATATGCATTATTTGACATATTCAATTGTTTTCTGTCACTGCCGGTTTGATGTGTTTTGATGATAATTTCGAATTTCTACACGTAGAAAATAATGGACTGAAACTCAATCATTTTGAATCATTAGAAATCAACAAACTCGAAAATTTTGACATTTTACTTAACGATCAATTAGACCTCAATAGTTCACCACTGTTGAATTTGTTTTCTTAGTAAGTAATAATATGTATTTGCTATCAACTCTTTCAAGTTAATCCGGCATACCGTATTTTAATATAGATATTGTGCCTAATTTCCGAAAATGGAGGTCTATCGTACCTGTCCACAGGTAACTAATCCTTCAGGTTGGGAAAGTAGGATATATAAAAGTCAAGCAAGCCAACGTTAGTTTAGTTCATTGTACCAGGTTTTATAAAACGCTCAACTCTTAACTTCAGCTCTGTTGAATCTATTATATATCTCTATAATGCTCTGGTTAGAAGCAAACTCGAATTCGGATGTTTGATTTGGAATAACTATCTCAACAAAGGAAATGTCAAACAAATAGACACTTCAAAATAAATTTCTCAAGTATATATATTACAAAAAATACAAGGCCAGCCCTGGATTTATTTCATATCATCCGTTAAGGCTTGAACTGAAAATCACAAAATTAGAGTACAGGAGAATCCACCGCGGTCTTCTTTTTCTCTATAAATTGATGAATAATCTTGTAGACTCACCTGAACTCCTACATCAGATAAATTTATATGTACCCAATTATCGGACGAGTCCCAGACTCCTTACATTTCTGATCAACACCACAAATGCTCAAGATTCCATTTGCCGATTATACAATCAATACATTCTCGAATATGATCTGGATCTATTCATGTCAAGTTTTCGATCATTCAGAAGAGCCGTTATTGAAATTAAAACCGAACAATAATATTGTCTTTGTACCAAACCCCTCTCAATCCATTAGTACCTAATAGTGTTATGTTGTATTCTGATTCAAATATGTAAGAAGCAGAAACATGTAATTAGGGTAACCTGTATGTTTCTGATAAATAAATAAATAAATAAATAAATAAATAAATAAATATCACCTGACGAAGCTACTGTGTTAGCGAAACATGTCGTGTGTTTGAGAATTTTGTGGAAATCTTATCGTTTGTGAAGTTTTTACATTATTTCCCTTGGTTCTCACGATGTTCTCTGAACATTACAGAATATCCCTTTTCGTGAGAACCAGAACATAAAAAAAATTAGATACACCCTGTACAGGATGAGTTTTTTCATAGGTTTCAGCTCGAAATTGAAGAGCAACGACCTATTCCAAAGACGTTGCTACGGCTCCCTGCACTGCGTGCAAAGATTAGAGCTGATGTACAAGTTGGAGGAGCACGAGGGCTGCGTGAACAGTTTGGATTTCCATCCGAACGGCGATCTGTTGGCGAGCGGCTCGGACGATTGCAAAGTGGTCGTGTGGGACTGGAAGATAGGCAAGTGCCTGCTCAAGTACGACTCCAAGCACAGGGTGAACGTCTTCCAGAGCAAGTTCCTCAATCTGAGCGGGGATCTGCATATAGCGACTTGTGCCAAAGACGGTCATGTAAGTAATAGACTGTTGGCCCGCGGCACAGGGTTTGTCGATGTTCTAAGTCGTTATGCCATTTAAGGAACCCACTCACTTAGTCCAAGTTAACAGGAAGGAGTGCCTCGGAGAGCAGCAACCCAGTCCTTGCCCCGGCCCTGACCTCACCTTTCGGATGGAAAAAAGTTCAAAATTTTGTTAAAGAAGAAGCTCGGCAATGAAGTGCTATGATCTTATCTCACGAAAATTGGGGCTCTTGCCGGTTTGCATACGCTTAGGTCACTCCCCAAGGGCGGCATACGAACCGGAAGTAGCAATTTTTCAGTGTTATAGTCGATGATCTAAAAATGTATGCCCTTTGGCGAAACAATGAATTGGGACCCATTAATCAATTTCCCGACATTTGCAGACGATCCCGGAGAGAGGAGCTCGACTTATTTGAACATCATATGACTGGATATCCTTCAGATAATCGATAATCGAAGAAATGTTCAAATTTTGACCACGGTTAGTGGACCACACAGTATATATGAGATGATGGTTTGCATACAATTTGCACATTCCGTACAGGGTGGTTCACCATAAATATCTCCCATTGTAACTTAGTCGTTTCTGAAACGATTTTGAAATTTCAAAAACCAATTAAAATGATTTTCCTAAAAGATTTTTCATTGTTATTAAAAAATTCACAGGCTGTTCATAACAAATGAACTATGGAGTAGTTGTCGATTTTTTTTACTGGAACACTATATTTTATTTCACTATCAAGTTGAGATAATCATGACAAATACAGCTCTACAGCATCTAGCGATATCATTTACACGCAGCACTCTTATAGCGATCATGCGCCAAATTGTCATATTTTGCCAGAAATATGAATCCCGGATTTGAAGTATTTTCTTTTTTTTTACTGAAACAATTTTCATATCTGAACAATCTTCAGACAGCGAGAGCAAAGATGACTCTGAAGATAATGATAGAGCAAATGTTAAAAACAAAAATGTAGATTAAAGTTCAGGAGACAGACCCTACACTATACCCAAAACATTCAACAAATTGAATGTACATTCTTTATATATTTTTTAGACGCCAGTATTATGATAAGTAGTCCCATAAGCCCCAGGAAAGAATCTCAATTCGATTTCATGTGAAGTGAGATTATGAGACTTCCAGTTTATCTAGTTTGCTTTCGGTGCACCTCTGGCCTGCAGATTATTACAACGTCTGTCCACATTGAATTCGTATGCAAATAGCATCCAGTTATACAGAGTATCCTAGTTTATCGGTCCAGAAATGTGCATACGAACTTAAATCCTCGATTATTTGAAAGATGTCTAGTCAATTGAATAATTCGAATAAGTCGAGCTCCCCTCTCCGAAATCGTATGCAAATGTCGGGAAACTGATTGATGGGTCCGAATTCATTGTTTCGCCAAAGGGCATACATTCTTAGATCATCGACTATAACACTGAAAAATTGCCACTTCCAGTTAGTATGCCGCCCTTGGGGAGTGACCTAAGCGTATGCAAACCGGTAAGCGCCCCAATTTTCGTGAGATAAGATCATAGCACTTCATTGCCGAGCTTCTTCTCAAACAAAATTTTGAACTTGAACACAATCCTGATGGTATCTCCAAAAATCGTCTAAAAATCCACTGGAAATAAACACCTTAGAACTGTCGAATAATTTGTTCAATCAAATGACAGGTTTTTGAGTATGCTGGTCTCGTTGCTGGTTTTCAAATTGTTAAGTTTAAGTGTTGTAAAGTGTGTTTAATTAAACTGAACATTTCTGATTCCTTGACGCCCTGTATCTTGAAAACGGAAGCCCGGAGAAAAATTTTGAAGAGGAAAGAGATGTTTCTTTAATATGAGGAATCTACAGTTTTCCTTTGTGACACTTATTTGTTAACACCCTATATAAGTATTGCTGTTGTTCTCATTGTTCTTATTGTTCCTATTCATCATTCGGTTGCCCCCTTACGAGCTACCGTCAAAAGTTTTCAAGAAACTTGAGCGAGCAAGGAATGACGGGGGTCTTACCTTTTAACGTGTGATCCCCAAACACTTTCTTAGGCCATCAGAAAAATGTCTGCGGTCGTAGGGGGAATCGAACCCAACTACCGGCAATCAAAAGTGAATGCAAACTCAAACTCCTACCACGAGGCTACGCTGGTATAAAATGTCACTTTTCATAAATTACTAACACAACCTGGAGCTAAAATCTACTACTTTTCTCTTGTATAATAAATAACTATTTCAGTTTAATATTCTACTATTGTTATTTTATTTTCTACTTCTTTTTATTTTGGCTATCTATAAAACCATGTTTATTTAGTTTTTTGAACAACAATGTATTTTATACTCCTTTTTAGTTCCCTTGAATTTCCCAATTCCGACGAAAGAATCATAACCTCCGACTCCTGAAACCCCAGACGAAAATTTTTAATAGAATCGGATCAAAATTACAAAACTCGATACCTGCCATATTGAATTTCCTAATTTTGATGAAGGAATCATAATTTCCGATCCTGAAAACTTCAACTCACTAATTTTTAATGGAATTATAATTACAAACCTCGTCCGCCACATTGAATCCACCATCTTGAATTTCCTAATTTTGACGAAGGAATCATAATCCCCGATAATGAAAACCCCTAGGTCCCAATTTTGTATTGAATCGGATTATAATTACAAAACTCGTTCGCCATTGGTTCCGCCACCTTGAACTTTTTCACAATTTTAATAAATCAGTATAACTCTTCTCAGAGAACTAGAACGAGACGTAATAATGACCACGATTATTGCCAGTTTTTTTTATTATGAACGATATCCGTTTTATTTCTCTTTTAGGTAAGAGTGGCCCAAGTGTCTCCCGACGATGGGGTGAGAGACAATAGAAAACTAGGATCTCATAAGGGCCCCTGTCACAAATTAGCCGTGCTCGCCGAGCAACCTCACGTCATCCTCAGTGCAGGGGAAGACGGTCTAGTCCTTAGTCACGACGTACGAAAAAATAAACCTGAAAGGTCAGTTGACGATCGAAAACTCCACTAACGTCAAGGTTTCTTATCATAAGTAATACCACAAGTGATACTAAATATTTTGCCGGAAGTATTCGGCGATTGTTACGACAGCTTGTTATACGACGCTATACATAGTGGAGTATACTACGGCCTTGCCAAAAATGCTATCTCGGAAACTAAGCGAGATAGAGGTATAGTTACTTTGGAGAAAATGATCCCCATCGAATTTTGAGCAACTTTGGTTTTTGTGTGTGGTCTGTCTGTCTGTCTGTCTCCGGAACCCTTTGACATATCGACTTGAAATTTTGCCATTTTATTGTACTCAAAACAATATTATGTCATTAAAATATGAAGGAAATCGGAAAACTCTAAGGTGGTTTTTCCGGGTTTTTTCGATTTTTCACCGGAAGTTACTTGCGACCACTCTACAAATCGCAAAAGTGGTCCGATCGATTTCATTTTTTGTGAAAAATAACTCTATCAGGAAGAGACGAAGCCTATTGAAATTGAGCAGGGTCGGGAAATTCCAAGTGGGTTTTTCAAGGAGATTTTCCGAAAAACACGGTTCGCTTTAAAACGACATATCTCCTGAACCAATAGACTAAATCCAAATTTGAAAAATGCACCGTATGCCTCTTTGATGACGCAACACATTTTTATTCAACCATTTTTTCGTGCATCCATCGGAAAATGGAAAAACAAATGGAAACCAAACATCAAAATTTGAAATCCTTTCAATTCAATATATATCGAAAACAAATGGAAAAATCGAAAATTATCAGAAGTGCAAAGTTATCCACTGGAACATTTCCTACAAATTATTTTCCATAATTTTTTCTGTAAACCCAATAGTACAGGAAATAAAGTGAAAAATATGAAAAAAAAAATTTAACGACCCATAGGGTACCATGAAGATATATTGAAAAACAAAAGATTATCGATAGATGAAGATCATCCACTTCCACTGAACCATGAAATATTTTTTCATTTTGTTGATTGGAAGATGGAACAAAAGTGTTGAAAATGTTATTCTCAGATTATTCCAAATATCTCGAAAACAACTGAAAATATCTGAAAATGTTATAGAACCAAAATTATTCCTTTTGATAGAATATACAAAAAATCCTTATAACATTTTTCTCTGAATTCAATAGTTCGGGAGATACGATGAAAAAACTAAAAAATCTGCAAGTTCCTAGATAATCATTTGCCAATAGTAAACGAAACAAAAAAAAAAAAAGAAAGTAGAAAAAGCACACTCGACTGTCTTGATTTTTTTCCCATAAACAACTCACCTAGCTCACTCGCCTGTCTTTATTTTTCGCCAATAAACTAGGTACCTAGCTCACTCGACTGTCTTAATTTTTTGCCCATAAACTATTCCCCACAAAGAAGAAGTATGTTGGCAAAGTTTTAACTTCCTTTTGTTTTTGTTTTTTCAGTCCCTATTGGCAGTCGAGTGGGCTAGGTACGTAGTTTGTGTGGAAAAACCAAGACAGTCGAGTGGGCTAAGTACGTAGTTTGTGGGAAAAATCTCCAGTTCTCTGAACTTTCATAGCGTCGTATACACATCTTTGGTGCCCAATGATAGTTTCAATATAAAAATATGCTCATGATATGGGGCCATGGCCTCTACTTCCATCTTACATGAGCAATGATAAAATTAATATCATCTGCTTTTATAGCGTCGTATAAATTATCTGACCTCTATTCTAATCTGATACCTTTCAAAAACTACGTACCTCACTTGTTGCCTAATGATTTCGCCGTATGACAATGAAGTTTTGGAACAATGTCATGAGCGAAATTTAGAACTGGAAAATAATCAGTTTATAACCTCTATAATTGTATGCTATCAATGGTTGATTTCAATGGAAACATCTTAAATTTTCAGGATAGTCACTCTAGATAATGATCAAGAAATTGCCCTGTATAGTATACATGCGAATCCATTGAAGACGATGGAATTTTGCGTTAGCGGTAGAGATAGCTTAGTAAGAGTATACGACCAAAGAAAAAGTGGTCGACCTCTAGCAACCTATCATCCATTTGAAAATGGGGTAAGTAGAAATCTTGAATTTATTCTACTTCATCCACAGTAAATAAATACCTAATGCTCACAATGGAATAGTTTCATAGAATTCAATACTGAATGCATTGAAAAATATACATGATGTAAGAAGATTCAAAGTCAATCTCAAACAATACCTTTTTTATAACAATAAACACACAACACTGACAAACGATTGGATTTTTTTTAGGCGTTATGTTACAAGTATGAGTATATGTAAAAACTTCACAAACGATAAGATTTCCACAAAATTCTCAAACACACAAAATGTTTCGCTAACACTGTAGCTTCGTCGGGTGATATACCGGTACAATGAACTAAACTAACCTTGGCTTGCTTAACTTTTATATGTATATCCTACTTTCCCAACCTGAAGGATTTAATGCATTATCCCAAGGAGTTTCATCACACTTCCGTTTGAATTCAGAAAATTTTTTTTTGCTATATATTCTGCCAAATTCGAAGTTTTTATTGAAAATATTGAAATGCAAAGGAAAGTTCAGTATGATAGCCTCATGGTCTGATAGACCCGCTGGGATAATATCACAAGCCAACTTGTCTTCATCCAGGTCAGTGCAAATGTAGTCAATAGTAGAGGCACTAAATTGTGAAATACGAGTTGGTCCATTTACCAACATTTTTAGAAGTCGTTTTTTCCATATAATTTATATTGAAGTCACCCGCTAAAACGATTTGAGAGTTGACTGGAATTCTAGACGAAAGTGTCTCCAAACTATTTAAAAATGATGTAACGTCACTTGATGGGGCTCTATAGATGCAAATGAAATATATATTATTTTTGGTTTCATGAATTACACAAAATTCAAATTCTCTTTCTACTATGAGTGATTGGAATTTGTCAATATTTTTAATTGTCAGTTCTTTGCATAAGCTTTCCTTGACTAATATCATTGTACCCCCATGAGTTGTTTGTGTTCTGCAATACTTTGAAGCTATATTATAATTTGGACATATTAATGGTTCAACTGTCGAACCCGCTTCCTTACGTCTTTTAAATAGTCGTCTATATTTTCGGAAACGTGACAGTAAGGAAATCAGGTCGATAGTCCAGGTTCGTTGAAGTCAATGTCACGCCTGTGTTTATGTTCAACTACTATGAAAAAAAGTTCGTTCAAATTTTGGAATTAATAAACAAAGACGTGACCGTTCAATGACTTCGAACCTTCTATGAATTTGAATGAAATTAAGGAAAATAACCCTATTCGTGACAATATTTTTTATTTAAAATATGAATATGAATTTTCAATTTTTTCCAGGAGCCGAAGAACAGTTTTTCCGGCCCCCACATCACCTGCGCCGTCTATAATCACGACGGAACGGAAATACTCGCCTCCTACAACGATGCCGACGTCTATTTGTTCGACGTGACGGGGCGGCCGGGCGAGTTCAAGCACCGGTACCAGGTATTTGTACTCTGATGTTTAATATCTCGTGTTTTATACAGCGCCCTGAAAACTCAACGAACCACCAAAAAGTATCTAAAAGTTTGAGATAACATTTTCGTTAAAACTACTAAGAATGTTTTTTTCTTTCTAATGACATGTTACCTTCTTTTGAACATTGGCGTCAAGCTGTTTTCGCAAAAAAAAAACCTTCATGAAAACCAGTGTGACAAAATATCCATTCAGTATCATCTATTGTAATGTATTGAATCGGTACCAGGGCCACCGCAACAGCGCCACCATCAAGGGCGTCAACTTCTTCGGGCCCAAGTCGGAGTACATTGTGAGCGGCTCGGATTGTGGCAACGTGTACTTTTGGGACAAGAACACCGAGGCAATCGTGCAGTGGATGCTGGCCGACGATAACGGGGTGGTGAGAAAAATCTTAGAAAAGTAATAATGTTAATTTTCCGAATTGTCGGTATTTTTATTTTTAGCAACTTCAAATAATAATTTGGGAATGAAATTTCCTGATATTGTCAAAGAAAATTGAAAATTCCGTCATTTTTTATTCTTGAACACTTGAAGAAATAATTTGGACACGCTTCCCACAATAGGCGAGTTTATTTCTCAAATTAGTCCAATAAATAAAGGGAAAAAGTTAACATTAATTACGCACTATTTTCATCTTCCGGTTTGAAGTAGCTTTTGGTACCTCATTGAACATGAGACAAAGTTTGACTGGAAAACGCGTGCGATGGCGGAGAAAATGGCCCCAAAAGACCAGAAAAATAGGTTTTCAGCCAATATCTCCTAAAATATGGCAGTTAGAGATTTTCGGTTCAGATAAAAATTGAAGTTCAGTTAATTTTCTACAAAAATGGTCCTTATCATTTTTCTCGAAAATTTGCCCGGTTTCGAGAAAAACGGCACGAAGCGCACCTCGAATAATGAGCTTCTGTTGTATGCCGGAGAGAACAGTCCGTGTATTTACACATCGGCGGGGGGACAAATTATTCAATAACTTTGTTAAAAATGCATATTTTCTCATGATTCAAAGTTCATGTGGAAGAGGAATTCTGCTGCTATCATACCCTGTGAATTGAGTCACGCTTGACTCTTTTGACCATATCGGAACATGGGTTCCTATTTTTTTCGTATTGCACTAATTTACTCAAAATTTTCTTGATTATGGGTCCTCATAAGGTCCTCTGTCATCCCTGAAATTTGTATACCCTAATTTTTTTAAATTTTCATTCAATCTTTGTTCATTGAATCCCAATTTTTTGCTGTTTTTGGAGCGCGGGGAAATTTTGTGAACAACCATCAATTAAAAATTTATACATGATCCGATTGGTTTTTATGATACATCATTTGAAAGCTAAGAAGGTCTACTTTTCGATTGTGCAATTACTTTTTTAGACGAAGTCGTCCATTTTTCAATAAAATTAGAAAAAGCGGGGTCAAGGAAAAAACGCATTTTTTTTCGGTGGTTTTTTTTCTCCGTGCTCTTTATTTTTAACATTTTAACACCTTAACTAGTGTAACGGGGGAATTCCCACCTCTCCATCGATGTAAATAAGTCATACATTTGATATCCCGGGAAAAAACCAGTATATCCAAAGTACACGCTATAATTTATTACTTTCGTTCCTCCGTCGTTCGCCGCGTGTGTGCTCTACGTGGCGCTCGGGTTGTCTGCTACAAACCATGCGGCCACGCAGGTATGATAGCAGCAGAATTCTTCTTTCACATGAACTTCGAATCATGAGAAAATATGCATTTTTAACAAAGTTATTGAATAATTTGTCCCCCCGCCGATGTGTAAATACACGGACTGTGCTCTCCGGCATACAAAACAAGCTCATTATTCGAGGTGCGTTTCGTGCCGTTTTTCTCGAAACCGGGAACATTTTCGAGAAAAATGATAAGGACCATTTTTGTCGAAAATTAACTGAACTTCAATTTTTATCTGAACCGAAAATCTCTAATTGCCATATTTTAGGAGATATTGGCTGAAAACCTATTGTCCTGGTCTTTTGGGGCCATTTTCTCCGCCATCGCACGCGTTTTCCAGTCAAACTTTGTTTCATGTTTAATGAGGTACCAAAAGCTACTTCCAACCGGAAGATGAAAATAGTGCGTAATTAACGTTAACTTTGCCTTTTTTCCTCCTTCATTCATAGGAGTAAATAGAATCATCACTCAAATACCTACCTTTCAATTTCATATTTTTGAAGAATTGTTCGGTCGATGTTTAGGTGCTTAAATCATCAATAATCGTTATTTTCAAACGGCTAGAAATTTTGCCGCCAATAAAAACTGACGACACGATTTCTCAAGTAGGGGCAGCCCATAGAACAGTTGCCATGTTTTGAAATATGAATGGGAACTTCAGAAATATTAGTTATACAATAATTCATAAATTCTCAATTGATTATTAGTAATATTCCTAATAAGCAATACAAATTGAATTGTCTCAAAATGTTCCCTTATGATTTGTGGCTTATTGCTTATAATAAATTTGGGTAAATAATAATTATATTAATTCACACAAGAGCACATTTGAATCGGTGAACGTGACAACCCCGCGTACGACTTGTGGGCGTGGTCTTGTCAGTTCTCAGCATTCAGCATAATGTTGCCAAGTATCCAACATTCACATGATATCTTGGTATCGAGAATAAGAAATATTTGGACATGCTGGTTGCTGGAAAAAGTCAAGAATGGACAATATATTATTCAATCTTTATTTCAATCTTTGCTATAAACATTACGGTTCGTTTGAAATAAGTTCTGAGATTCAACGATTTTGATCAACGCATAGACTGATTATTAGACCTCCTAGACGAGTACGCCCTTGAAAGTAATACATTTTATTTCACTTCTGCTAATATTGAAGAAATTTCAAACAGTTTTCATTCGTGACCCCCTCGAAAAGTGATAAGGAGACGCCTCTGATATCACAATTGTTTTTTTTTCTGATGGTATTGAAGAAATTGCGGAATTCCTGCTTTTCCGTTTTTGGTCCCTCGAAACTAATTGGGGACGCCTTTGATGCCACAATTTCAATTTCTTCCTGAGAAATTCCGAAATGCCGACATTTTTCGGTCCAAATTGGCATCATTGTCATGTCCATTGTGCATTTGAATTCGCTTGTTCATTTTGACTTTCTCAATAATTTTTTATACGACGAATTGATGGAAAAAAATCTCGAAAAATATTTTGAGGTATTCCAGAGCCAAATATTTCGAGATATATTTTCTCTGAAAATGACTGGATAGGCTCATTTTCCCGACAGCATTTTATGCTGGGAATAATGTTCAGTTACCAAATAATATTTGACTATTTTATTTTTATTTATTTATTGAACAAATAACTTCCAGACAGGATAGGCTCTGGTATAAGGAAGTACATAATTATATATACCTATAGGTAAACATTTCATCATTCAAGATATATCAACAACTATAAATTGGCAAACAAAGAATACTATTTGTAGAAAAAACATAGTTACTTCTTTTTTGTATGTACGTATATTTCTGCAATTTTTGATATTGCCAGGTAGTTTTTTGAATTCAGTTAAGGCTGAATGAGTGAATCTTTTTTGTCCGACTATATAAAGTTGATATTTTATTGAAATTATTTCTTGAACAAGATCCCCAAACATTTATTAAATAGTTGATACGACTCAGTGTATGAGAGTAGGGAATCATGTTTGCAATTTTAATATCAAGTTTGGGACATCTTCTCAATGCACCAATAGTTGGAGATATTTTCTTTGTCAAAACATCAATATGTTTATCCCACTTAAACCTGTCATCAAACCATATACCAAGCTATTTCATTTGGTCAGTTCGTTTTAAAAGTTAATTTTTTATTTTAAGGTTGAGGTAAATTTTTTGTCTATTTTTTTGGTGAAAAATCATATATTCCATTTCATTAGTATTTATCGATGAAAGGTTAGAGTGGAGCCATTTTTCAAATATTTTCAAGCCTTATCATATTTTCAAAACCCATCCAACCCAAACCGTTTCGCCCCTACAGGTGAACGTCCTCGAGCCCCACCCCCAGCTGCCGTTCATCTGCACGAGCGGCCTCGACTGGGACGTGAAGGTGTGGGTGCCTTCGTGCGAGAGCGAGCCCGAGATGCTGGGGCTCTCCGACACCGTCAGGAACAACGCCAAGGACATGACCAACCTGATGGGCACCGCTGACATCAACGAGAGCCAGATGCTGTGGATGCTGTGGAGGCACATGAGGTCGACGAACAGGGCAAGGGTAAGGACCTCAGACATTCATAAATCATTGAAAAGTATTCGCCGACAATCCTAATCGCTTCAAACACGGATAAAGGAATGATATCGCGAATGGTGGGGATAATAACAGACACTTGTACATTAGCGGGTGAGTTCTCAGACTGAATAACAATAGACACCGCGATTCATACATACATCATTGAAAGTATATGCCACCAATCCTAGACGCCACACACGGATGAATGAATGAAATCGTGAATGGTGGGGAAAATAAAAGACACTTGTACATTTGCGGGTGAGTGCTCGGACTGAATAACAATAGATAGACATCGCGATTCATTAATATATCATTGAAAAGTATACGCTTCCCATCCTAAACGACAAACACGCGTGAGTGAATGAAATCGCGAATGGTGGGGATAATTCTGCCGAATTATTGCCAGAGAATCAACCAGAGTCAGATTGTATGGATGATATCGATGCTGTGTATGCTGTGGAGGCATATGAGTTCGACCAACAGGGCAAGGGTAAGGACCTCAGACATTTATAAATCATTGAAAAGTATACGTCAACAATTGTAAATGCCAAACACGGATGAATGAATGAAATCGTGAATGGTGGGGAAAATAAAAGACACTTGTTCATTTGCCGGTGAGTTCTCGGACTGAATAACAATAGATCGACACCGCGATTCATTAATATATCATTGAAAAGTATACGCCACCAATCCTAGACGCCAAACACGGATTAATGGATGATATCGCGCATGGTGGGGATAACTGTGTGGAATCATTGCCAGATAATCAACGAGAGCCAGATGCTATGTATGATGTGGATGCTGTGGAGGCATAATGAGGTCAACTAACAGGGCAATGGCAGGGCAGCATCCATAAATTATTGAAAAGTATACGCTGACAATCCTAAACGTCAAACACGGATAAAGGAATGAAATCGCGAATGGTTGGTATAATAACGGACACTTGTACATACGCAAGTGAGTGCTGAGATTGAATGACAATAGAATAGACACCGCGATTCGTTCATAAATCATTGAAAAAGAATACGCCAACAAACAGGGATGAATGAATGAAATTGCGAATGGTGGGGATAACTCTGCGGAATCATTGCCAGAAAATCAACGAGAGCCAGAATTTAAACTAGAAGTAATTTTCATACTACATTCAACGACACAGCTTCATCACAAAATAATGCACTGTTGCGTGAAGGTTTTTGCGTTTGTTCCCTAAAGTGAACAAGTCGCAACTAGACATAGTTTTGTGTTCGCGGTACGACTCTGGTAGCGTGTCTTCAACAATAGAGTTAACGCGCCATCTGTTGGACATTTTTGTAGATGAGCCTGTCTTCGTGGTTCACGCATCGAATTTTTGATAAATACTGTCTGTAGGATATTTATCGATAGAAAAAAGTCAATTTTGAGAGACATTGTTGTGGTTCACGCATCGAATTTTTGATAAATACTGTCTGTAGGATATTTATCGATAGAAAAAAGTCAATTTTGAGAGACATTGTTCTGGGTGTGCGAAGTGTTTTCATGGACTATAAAATTTTTACCATAAAATTTCAAGGATTCACCCCTTTTCTGTTCCATAATGTATTTTTTTTCCTTTGCTGTTTTGTAAGTGAATTCTTTGGTGTCAAATTCAACTCTGTTTCAGCGAGATGTTACTGCTGATGACGACAACATCTTGTTCCACATCAACACAATGTCTGGCAGTTCGACCAGTTCGATGAGCAGCCCCTCGGACAGCCAGTCCAACTCTGACGATAACGATATCGACGGACCTACAGGGTGCTCGACGTCTTAGTGCCGGCCGAGCGATTTGTATATAAAATAAAAGTTTGCGATAGTGAATCGATGAGCTTGAGGAAAGCGTCCTAAAGAAAGAGGCTACAGATACTTTTTTTTAAATTGGATATTTCGAATTGATCAAATCGACCTGGAAAGGCGAAAATAAATGTTTCTTTTTGTCATATACAAATTGTCATCATAGTTGAGAGGTAAAGTTCGAGAATCTTGTTTTCTATTGAAAATACTTTTTATAAAGTGATGACCAATGGATTGAAATGAGATTCAATTTTATCTGGAATCAAGTTTTGTTGGCTACAATTCCAGGAACTTCGAAATTAAAAAAAAAAAAAACTAATAATTCTGAACCAACTAATGAACTAGCCACATCTTAGACATCAAATTGTGGTTCCAGAAGGCAAAATTGCATTTTTTCTGAGTTTCTGAGTTATGAATATCTGAGATATGCCAAATCCTTGTTATTTGATTAATGTTTCACAGCCTTTTTCTTTTGAACAGCCAAACACCACATTCAAAATCAAAATCCCTTCATCTTCTACCCTTGCATAATGAGACTCTGATGAGACAGTTTTGTGACAAGTTTGTGATATTTTCATTCAGAGATGAAACATTTTGGAGGAATTTTGTACTGGTTTTTGTTCAAATTACTGTATCTTGCTGAAGATCTTCATAGATTAATATTCTAACCATTGCGCAAACGCGTCTTCTTTTCCGATTTTATTATATATTGTTAATGTTTACAAAAAGAAAAAAAACTAGTATAAATTATGAATTGTGATTATTTCATTCACCATAACTATTTATTATAGTTAATAGAATAGTGTTTTTTTAATGAAAAAAGTCGGTTGTTTATTATTTCCACAACTGCTCAAGTGATGAGAATTGTTTGAAGTAAATGAATACATACAGGGTGTTTCAAAATTAAGTATCAAGATTTCGAGGGCTTATTTTTCAGATCAAATCAAGCCTTTTTTTCTATGAACATGTGTCCGTCCGCAAAGGCTTCGTCAACAATCCACAGAGCGTTAAAATTTCAAGATTTTTCTTCTTATTTCTCTAGTTTTTTTTGTTGTTTTCGAGATATTCAGCTCAAAAGACCCCGCAGCGCAACGGGGGAAATTGGCTTTCGGTGAATTTGCTCGAATTTTTGATACATTGTAGAAGTCGTGGTGCTACTGAAATGTTCCAATTTTCAACGCTCTGAACTCAATAGTTTGGATTGTACAGGATGCTGACGTTAAATTTTTAAAATGTTCCTTTGTTTCCTTTTCGAATAACGAAACCAAATCGTTTTGTTTGTTCATGTGGCCGGTTAAAATCCACTATAGAGTTCAATGATACCTGCACCAGAGATCAGTCACCCACTCAGTAAGTCTAGTCTGGTGCCTAACCAAAATCAAAGGCATCAATGTGACAAGGGAATACATTTTGCGATTTAGCGGCGTCAAGGTTGGTAGAACTAATGTTGATCATATGTTTCAAGGTTGGTAATAAATTATGGGAATCACGCCATCTAACATTCAATATATGAAACCCACGTCATCATCAAGAACCAGTCTTAGCAAACAAGGACCAAACAAATGAGGAGTGAGTACACCAGAAGTTTATTTCTGGATGTAACCATGGATAGGGAAGCAAAGTCTGTCAGCTTGGCATATTAAATAAGTATGGCTTTACTTGTCAGTATGAATCACTCATTTATAATACATGCTTTTAATGTTTCCTGAACGTATCTAGCAAAAAGTCTAGCAAAATACCAAGCTGTTCTGAATATCTTCTCATAATTCAGTCCCTGAAATCTATATACTGAATTTTGATTCAGATAAAATGTTGCCTAGTGTTAAAACATTGACTCTCATCTCATCAGTTTCAACTTCATAAGTGATTTTCACTAATAAAACTGGTGTTGTTGGTTCACTTATATTGATTATTGCTAATATTTTTCTATTACAACTATTTAGAACTCTATTTTTTGGTCTGGACATCTGAAAAATTGAATTCACTAAATGATTAAATAAGAGAATGTTGTAAATAAATGCTGCTACTCAAATAATCCACAAAAATAATCTAATGAAACTTGATAATTTAGAAAATTCCTATAACTTGAGCTAGCCCAGCATATATCATAAGGGTGAAAAACCCATAAACCATTGTAACAAAGGCCTTGATGAACAGTCCAAACCAGGCACTGGCCCCCATGCCAGTCAACAGCAAATCCAGCAGCAAGGACTTGTAGGAGGTGAGTACTAGCAACAAAGTAACAGCAGTGCGAATGTTGCTTTTCAAATCATGCCTGGACCACAGCCAAATCAAAGTAGCTGTGACAATATGTTGGATAAGGAAGATATTTGACTCTAGGCATTTCTGAATGTATATCCAGTCAAATTCGGCGCCTCTTGCCCCTACCCATAGGAGAAGTGCTCTGGAAAGGATTACTTCTGCTGTTGCCCATCCTATGCCTGCAGTTAGTACTTTGCTGTGACCCTTTCCTGGGATACTTGCTAAGACTATGTATAATCCTACTAAATCTGCTAGATCTACCGTCGACTTGAGAAATTCCTGGAAAATTTAAGTAGGTACTTATGACTAAAAAAAACAGTTCTGTTTGAATAGTTGAAATATCTACCCCAATCAAATCACTACCGAGGTCGGACACATTATCTGGGAAGAACGTTGCCAATATCAACATTTTCGCCAGTTGAGTGAACATATAACAAAATCCAGCTTGTATGCATTTCCAGAAAGCTCCATATTCTGGCCTGAAATCAAAAGGGATGTTAATGGGTCAGCTATCCGATATAGAAATATTTACAATCCAGAATTTTTATATGCAAGATAATAGGGCACATAAATTAACGCAATACAATTTCCGAAGTGATAAAGAGTCATTTCGTGATGACAAAAATTGATTATTTTATTTTTATTTTTGAACTTTTCAAGTTATATTTTTTAGGTTAAAGTCGCAAGACGGTGTTTTTTCCTTTCCATTTCTTCTTATTTCTTCTCACCTACAGTTAAGGGCCACCTTACCTACAGCACAGAAAACCCAAGCTAGTGTGTTCTGTGCCTACAGTCCAATGATTTCATAGGCGTATCAGCGTATCATAATGATGGTGAGAAGGATTGAAAATATTTTCAAATAAACATAATCCATCCCATGTGGAGATGAAATAATATTAGGATTGCTTTATTACTTTATTATAATGATAATAAGAAAATCATAATCAAAATTCTTATTAGTTGATCTTTGAAGAAAGATATGAAATACCTATAGTACATAATATTATATCGTGCATGCGGTTTAATATCTATTTATTTTGAACCTATAAGTAATAAGAACGGATACGCAGTGTGTGCGATTTCAACTAGTAACACCCTTCCAATATTAACCTATTGAAACCCGTTGACCAATTTCACAAAACAAAATTTCCATATAATATTGTTACTCAAGGTGCGTCGTATTCATGAAAAACGGGACACATGCACACTGTATATATATAGGTACCTAAATCAACTCTCTCTCTCTTTCTCTATCTCTTCGAAAATTCGGACATCTGAAATATCCATATTCTCAAGACCTATATATAGGTATAAAAGGTATACCTACTTTTACTATTATTATTTTTTGAAGGGGCCAAAATTTTCAAAAACGACTATAAACAGCCATAGTCAATTTTGAACCTCCACTGCGATGTCCAAAAAACATTATTGTCATGCCAATATTTTCGAAAAATACCAAAACTTCCCAGCGATACTACCTCGCATGCAGTAGACAAACAAATATATAAATGCTACAGAAGAACAAAACCAATACTTCCAATTTCTTTTATATACTTCTTTGGGAATGCATGCATATCACGTCTCAAAAAACATCCTGACGCCTAAATTTTTAAAACATCCTAGAAAACATCCCAGGGATACCTGTCAGTAGGAACACAGAGAAAATGCCACAGAAGAATAACAAAAACAATTAATACTTCAATATCCTTCGAATACCTATTCAGGAAGTGCATTCATTACGTCCCAAAAAAAACATCTTCATGCCAACATTCTCAAAACTTCCCAGGGATGTTTTTACTCGCTGGGAACTAAAATATAAATGTACTGAATTATACAGGAATGCTTGTTACGAGTTACCTATACGGCGGCCGGTAAAATAGTCCGCGGGCCGAGCCGCGGGCGGTAAAGTGACCCTTTACGCCCGCAAAACCGGGCGGTAAAGTGCTATACTTACGCCCGGTCGTGCATAAAAATAATTATCCGACCTGTATAATTATATTCTCTGAAATGTGATGAAATATGGATGAATTTTAGGTACGATTAAACATTAAACGACACTTTCATCTCATCCTGTCATTACAAAACGACAAGCGCAGGATCTAAGAATATGTTCTACGAACATAATATAGGGACATCTCCCTTCCGTGCGCGCCATGCGCGCGAAGAAAAAGAATAGAATTAAATAAGGTACCAATTTTGAAACACGTAGAATATACTTTACTGAAAATCCAAGCGAGAAACCCAAAAATTTAAAGGACATGTATAAGGGCATGCGCCAAAAGCGGACTCGTACTTCAGTATAAGGCGTTTTCGGAAACTTACTCTGGGTTGATAACTCGATCCAGATAGGTCACGTGACAAAAAACTCGGATCATATACTCGTGTTCAACGTTTACGAACGTGTCAGGTTAGGAACACTGAATATTATATTTTTCCTGTGGTTTTATGAATTTGACAGACGAAAATGGTCACATTATATTCAAGTAATTATTTGATCTGATTACAAATATTTATATTCACCTGTGGATTGGTGTACTTGTCTCATATGTGTTGTTGCACATAACCACAAACTTCACCCCTACCCAAATTCTCTTCTCAATGAATTACATTAATCAAATTGTGAAGATTGAAAAGAACATGTATATCACCGGTCGTGATTTTTCCCAACATGCAAATTATTCTATTATTATTGTTATCGTCGAATGTAGACTCCCGCGTTTTTTGATTGACTCAAATTCCGTAATGCGCATGCGGTGTCCTTCGCAACTCTGGCGACCCTGCTTTTGAGTTGGGTCACGAAAAATCAACCCGAGTCAGTGATCGAGTCAGCATCATTCAAGTCTCCGAACAGAGGTAGGTAACTCGGTTTGGGTAACCGAACGTTCAGGTTAGGGATCCGAACAACCCGAGTAAGTTTCCGAAAACGCCTATTATGACAGCATGATGCAGGATGCAGAATTGGTGAACAGACAAGAAATGCCCTTTCAGCAGCTTAGCGCGACGTTGCCAAGTATAGCTGTCTCCGTCTCCTGGAATCCTTAGCTCAATAGCCAGAGTAGGAATCCAAACAGACGAGTTGTTGAGTTATCAACAGCATGAAAGTGCACATAATTGATATTTTTCCTATCATAGTTATATACGTCACAACGGATGAGGTCGAATATTGTAATCCGAGGATTAAAACAACTGCATCCGTTATTTGCGTATAGGCCGTGTGTCGTTCAAGACATCGTAATCCCACTGAAAGATTATACATTTTGATTCCGAGGAAAGAACAAAGAATGTACCCCGTAATTCTACAGAAAAATCCCAACATCGTGTTGTTATTGAACAGTTAACGGCCGCCGGCCGTTAAACAATCTTAACGGACGGAGGCTGTTGACATAACCTTTTCAATTGTCATCTGAATACCGATAAATCAAAATAACAGTATGTGATTACGAAAATAAACTATCATTCTCCTGTCAGTCCTATCTTGACAATTTGGATACAAAAAATCTATTTTTCTATGTGACGGGAAAAAAGTTTGACATTTTATCTCTGTTGACAGGTTATAAAATATCACTTTCCATAAATTACTTCTTTCCCGGATATACCTAAGCATTTTCAATTCTCCCTATTAAGTTCAGAGATATGCCGAGGTATGGTATGTCCGTTTATCTCGAAAACGAAGCAAGATACGATAAAAAAGCAGGAGACAGAAACTTTCTCTTTTTAGTAGGTTCATCTGAATATTTGAGAAGAACCCGAAAAAAAAACAACAGAATATTTTTTTTCTGCAAAAAAAGCCGACTTGCTCGATGGGTACGCCCCTGGAAATTTTTGATCAAATCTAATTTGTCCAATGAATGTTGATTATTATCTACATGAATCATGGAAATTTCATCCAAATAAAAAAGGTAAAAATAATAAGACACTATAGCTAGCAACTACATCAGACCGATCACACTGCGATGTGTTATTTCAAAGATCATGGAGAAAGCTATCAACATCGATCTCATGAAATACCTGGAACATTCAGGAATTATATCAACCATAGGCAATATGGCTGTCGTCATCAGAGATCAAACTGATGGTGACCTGCTCGCTTACGTCTCACATATGGCAGCAATCTATTGAAAATATGGTGAAACCTCAGCCGTGACACTTGATATCTCCAAGGCATTCGATCGAGTCTGGCACCACACGGACTCCACGCCAAGCTTCCATCTTATGGCTTGCCTCCCCAGTTATGTTCTCTGCTAGCTAGTTTTCTCTCAAACAGGTCTCTTTATGTAGTGGTCGACGGAGTTTCATCTGACTCTCTTATCATAAATGCTGGTGTTCCGCAAGGATCAATTCTAGCACGAACACTATTTCTACTCCATATCAACGATTTGTTGGAAGCAACTTCATGTCCAGTACTCAGCTTCGCGGATGATAGTACCAGTACCCTCCATACCGCCTTCTCTTCCAAGGCTCCAATACCAGCCAGGCAAATCAGAAACAAACGAGGGAGAAATGTTGACAACATAAATATGGACTTGGCAACAGTTCTCGAATTTTTTTCACATTCAATGAGGAAGGTTTTGTCTTTGTTGACTAGACACTCTAGACAGCCTACAGTGGGATGGTGGAAGCCCACAAAATCAATTATTCGAGAAACTCCCGACACAACGCCAGAATCGGCAACGGCGTAACGGCGCCACAATCAACAGCCCAGTCGGTATCTCTTCGCGGAACAGCACGGTCGCAGCTTCAAGATGGTGACGGCTGATCCGCAAAACAAATCCGAATCGCTCAGCACGATTGACCACCAAAACTGTCATTGACTTTGCCGATCTTGCACAACAATGCGAATAATGCATAGCACCATTAGCACCCTTTATCAGTCGAGATTCTCGTCTCAGTAAATCTCGGTGGAAGTTGGCCGATCGTAAAGATGTGCCTCGATTAGTGACTGTTACGACGATGTCCGTGTCCGTAGGAGGAAGGGGCTACCCTTCGAATGCGGTGTCCGTGAAGCCCATTGAGGTGCCCCAGGCCCTGCAGAATGGGGAGAAATTCATTAAGTGGGACGAGGTAGGCTTTGTTTTCCACCCCTTTATCGTCATTCCGGTATAGTCGGGTCTATTCCGGGGAAACTAGGGAAATTGGATCGTCTTCTATCGACGATTCATTAACTTCCACATTCAACCACCTGAGGACCTGAACTTGATCTTTCTGTGTAATTTCTTCATTCATAATGACATGGTAGCGAAATGGTAGGTTGGTAGGGAGGGTGAAAATAACAAGAAATTTTCACGAATTTGTCTCTAATTTTTTCTGTGTATTTCTAATGTTATAAACCAGCAAACTAGCAGTATTTTAAACACTTCTTGTTATAAGATGGAGGAATAAAATAAAAATAGAGCTCGCGTTTTCGACTTTTGACGAAAAATACAATAATTCTTTCAATATTTTTTTTGTATTGAAACTTCGAGTTTTAAATAAATATTTATTGTTACCAATCTGCGAATATTTCATTTGGACAACCAGAGAAACAACCCCTGTACTTAAATGTATAAGTACCTCTATACCTCTATTAATTATTACGAGCTCTATAATACACAGGGTATCCGGAAATTATGCGTAAAAAAATCAAGGGGGTGATTCTACATGATAAATTAAGAAATTCACTTTATATGTACATACGTGGGTCCGGAAATGCATAGTTTTCAACATACAGTGTGTTGAACTTTAAAAAAATCAGTTTTTTATGAATATCTCAAATGTTCTTCCACCGATTATCTTGAAATTTGGCAATGATATTCTTTGTCATGAGGAGCTGATCGAGGAGCTGATATAGCTCGTGATATAGCCATAATTCAATTGGAATTATAAAATCCAGTGGCGTCCCGAGAAGCAACCTACCGAATATTATTGTCAATAAAATGTGCGCCACTAATTTTTTGGAATTCTGTATCTTCTGTATTGTTTTCATATTTTGCTTCATTTCCATGGAAAAATAAACACCAATTTATTGCATAAGTGTGTCAAACATGTATTATGAAATATTTGAAGAAAATGAATCTTCGTTTTTATTCTATATCTATGTACATGGATCACACATTTATTTTCACCCCAGTTTTTGAAGGAATGTTTTGCACAAATTTATACAATAAATTGTTTTTTTTTCACGAAAACGAGGAAAAATTTCAAATCAATTCAGGAGCCAAAAATGCCACAATTATAATTCAATTATGGCTGAATCAGCCTCGAAATCAGCCCCTCACGACAAAGAATATCATTGCCAAATTTCAAGAGAATCAGTGGAAGGATATTCAAGATATTAATAAAAAAACAATTTTTTTTTAGTTCAACACAGTGTATCTTGAAAACTATGCATTTCCAGACCCACGTATATATATGAAATAAATCTCATGATTTCTCATGCAGAATCACCTCCTCGATTTTTGCGCATAATTTTCGGACACCCTGTATATTCAGCACATCGATATGATATAATATATACAAAAAACGAGAAAAAAATCAAGTAGGTACGCCACTTTGAAACAATTTCTTTGATTGAATTCCGCCCCGTGTGATTTTGCCTTCCGCACGGGGACAGAGGTCACGTCAGAATTGATCTTGATCATCTTGATCATTACATATTTTTATTGGTCCCCGAATTGGTCCCATTCTATAGAGTATACGTCGAACTTTCTCAGGGTTTGAAATTTTTGCACTAATTCCAATGCCACCCCATATATCGGGTGTCCCAGTATACCTGTTCCAATGGATTATCTCAATCATTTCGAAAGTAACAAATTTGAAAATTTCATGATCTCCAATTCGTTCAAGGAACCTTCAACTGAGGAAAACGAAAATTGAAAGTCACTTCCGGTCTCACCGGAAGTGACTCTGACTTCTTCATTTCAAAAAGCACCCTGTATATTTTTTGCAATTCTTGCTTTCTACTCAAAATTACCTATCCAACGATGTATCACACTTTGTATTTTACAATTGATTTGATAGAGAAAACGAAAATTGAAATTTGAAATCGAAAGAATTGCAGTAGACTACGATATTTTGTGTACATAATGATTTGTTCCTCAATAATTGATGATTCATGAACAATTTTGTAGTGTGCCATGGAAACATTTGAATACATTTGTTGTATCTTCGACAGTTAATAATTCTCAATGGTTGTGTGCGACATTCAAGAATGAATAACCGTGAAAATGATATGATATAACTGCACAATTCAAGAGAAATTGGATATGATACTGATTTCAATTCCAAATTTCAATTTGTCGTTTTCTTTATCATATCAAATGTAAAATACAAAGTGTGATACATCGTTGGAAAGGCAATTTTGAGTAGAAAACAAACATTGCAAAAAATATACAGGGTGCTATTTGAAATACAGAAGTTAGGGTCACTTCCGGTCAAACCGGAAGTGACTTTCAATTTTCGTTTTTTTCAGTTGAAGGTTCCTTGAACGAATTGGGGATCATGAAATTTTCAAATTTGTTACTTTCGAAATGACTGAGATAATCCATTGGAACAGGTATACTGGGACACCCGGTATATACACCAATATTAATGTACACCTAAGTATACCAAAAATTACAGAATTAAACTAGGTAAGTATTTCATGGACAAGAATAGCTGGTGAACAATGGCCGAATCTTTTTGGGTCGCTGATGAATTTCCCTTAAATTCCCTAATAAAGTCCTTTCCTTCAATATGAATTTGAGTTTAAATTCCTTGAATATCTGCCGTGTCATTATAGTTATAGCTATTACTTATTTTATCATGCCTCAATCATAAACCTGCTTACAATAATAATATTATGGTCTATAGTATAGTCTATGCGAGTCTGTTTAAAAATTAAAAAGGAATATTCTCAGATAAATCATGAACATGAGAAAATGGATACACTTATATACAAAGAAAAGCATTGAGAATTCGCATTCTCTATGTGATAAAAATATCAATTCTTTCTCGGAGTTTGGCAACAAACACCGTGACTGGGACAGGAAAATTTTATACAGGGTGTATCTAAATAACACCGAAAAAATTCATGGGGTGTTTCCTCGTGATATTCTAGCAAATAAAGTTCATATAAAAACATGTGTCATGACTTGCTCCGTTTTTGAGATACTGGATGTTGAAGTTGGAAGTATTAATTGTTTTTATTTATAACCCCCCTGTATAAGCTTCCATGGTGCCAAAATTCAGTATGGGTGGAGACTCAGAAAGCCCCAATAAAATTTCAAAATGATTCGACTTAATTGGGGTTATTGAGTAATCTCAATGGAAGACTTGAAAACATCTACATTATTATATTATTATTTGGGGTCAAATCGAATTTTTATTGTTTCGTCAAATACTAAGCTAAATACATAAATCACACAGAGGATAAAAAAGTTGTTACTTCAATAGTTCAATCTAATAAAAATATGAAACTCGAAGAAAAACCGGTGGCGTACAATGACATTCACCATGAATATCGATAAATTTACCCAGTGTGACGCCACTGGAAATATTATGTCGAATCTAATTGCACTAGAAGAAGCTCGATATTACTATTAACGTTTCATTGAAATCGATGAAAAGACAATTAATGAGAAATGAATCGAAAATTGAATTTTATGGAAATATAAATACCCTGTATCTCGAAAACGAAGCAAGTTAGGAGACATCATGTTTATACTCGTGTTTATATGAACTTTATTTTCCGAGTTATTTCCTAAATTATCACAAGGAATCACCCCTTGAATTTTTTCGGTGTTATTTAAATACACCCTGTATATTAGATATTAGATATATGTAATATACCTATACCGATGCCTATACCATAAGTTGATGTTCGATGTCTTCACCAAGGAGTCGCCAAGAAGTTACAATGAACCAGGACGTAGAGCTCATGTTAGTACGATCGAGATATTGAAAATAGTTATTTGTTTAACTAGGCAGCAAAGTAGTAGATTGACTGCCGTGGCTGAATTCATAGCCGAGCGTAGCGAGGCTAGGAATCCAGCAAAGGCAGTCAATCTACTGTGCTGCCGAGTTGAACATATGATTTTTTCTCCGATTGTTCATAATGATATGGGAGAATATTGTGTTTGCGAATTAATACAATTCCCACAATTTCTGTATTCTTCCTGTATAGTGTTCAATTAAAATAAAATTTGATAGAAATCGTAGTTGTTGGTTTGACAATTCATGAAATTTCTGACAGTTGTGCGAAACAATATCGGTATACTTAAATTATTATATAATGGACAGTGATAGCGACCTGGAAGTATACTTTTACACCTCCATTAATAGGGGAGGTGGCAAAAAATATAGAGTTGAATTTGTTGCCGGAGAAGTCTCGGATGAAATATGAAGGAAATCATAAACGATTTATGGATTTTTAATTTTGCTGATACATATCAATCAGCAAAGTACCCACTTTGCTGCCTAGGCAGGAAAAGTAATACTTTGCTGATTGATATGTGTCAGCAAAATTAATATTTGCTGCCAATCGGAGGAAAAAAAAATTTACTCGTTTTACAAAAATACTTGGAATTACCTACTTATAAATATAGGTATTTACGAGTGCATTTCAGGGTATCATTTTATGTAGGTATCACTATCATATGGTGTGCCAAAATAACAGGTTACGATGAATAATAATTGATATGAAAATACAGATAAAAATATACCTACAGATTAACAATAATCCAGATGACCTTCGTCTTCTACATAAAATATCGAGTAAATTATGATTATACCTAGATAGTCGATGACTATAATAATATTTTGTGCTTTCTTATTGTAAATAAGTTGCCTATGTGCGGTAGGTATATATTATACAGGGTGTCCCGAAATTACATAGAAATACAAGCACAGATTCTAGGAACAAAAATAGTAAAAAAAGTTCATGTAAACATGATCCCAGAAATTACCCCTTGTAAGTTTTAGTCATCTGAAATATTAATTATAATATTTTCGAAACCCTCTGTGATAAGCGAGGTGATAAGATAACAGAAATTTTGTAGATGTATATTACCGAGTATATTACTTTTCATTCCCGATTTGGAAATGTTAAGAATTATCCGAATTTTTTTTTCTATGCAACTTTCGACACTAACTATGAAAATATCATCATTTTTACGTAAAAATGATAATCTTGTTCAGTTTCGATAGCACCTCGGATAGCATTCACCGTTTTCGAGATCTGCTGCGTAACAAAAATAGTGCTTTTTCCTAGGCTTTTTCGAGGCTTTTTCCCTATTATAGGGTACAAAAATTTCCCAAAAATTATGTTTTGATGAAAAATACCCTTTTTTCAACATCCACTTGCGATGTTTGATTCAAAATTTGGGAGGAACCTCGGGAGTAACAATTAAAAGAATAAATCGAAAAACATTATGATAGGTACCCTATTGAGAAAAAGTACTATTTTTTGGTGAGTGCTATCGAAACTAAACAAGAGTGTCCTGGAAAGTGTAATTTTTACGTAAAATTCATGATATTTTCATATTTCCTGGTCAAACTGCCGAAAATAGCATAGAAAAATAAGTTGGGGGAAGAAATGTCCCAAGGCCCACCTATTTCCCACGCCAGTGATAGAAATTTTGGAAAATTCTTAACATTTCCGAATCGGGCATGAAAATAATATACATGTACAAAATTTTGTTATATCATCGCAGAAGATTTCGGAAATATTTACAAAAAACCATCTCAGATAGCTACCCCAGCGAGCCATTTCTGGTCTCATTTTTATATGAACTTTTTTTATTATTTTTGTTCCTATAGACTCTGTGGTTGAGATATTTCTATGTAATTTCGGAACACCCTGTATGTAATGGAACAACAAGTAAAATAACATGTTTGAGATTTGCCCAGCCTAATCAGTAATCGTTGAATATAATATGTATAATGTAATGAGCTATCATTAAGTAAATCACACTAATTGTCTAGAATATTTCCTATGCTTAAGAATCAGTTATTTTTGTTTAATTAAAAAGGTCGTTTGGTTTTTTTCTCCCTACTTTCGACTTTTCACTTCTCAATACCTCTCGCTAACCAATACATACAGTGTGACCCACTTCTAATGGAAACACCCTTGTATCTTACGTTATGGTTAGTGAATTGGGGGCCCTGCCGAATCCGAAGTGATTTTCAACCTATTTTGACTCCTAATATCATTTTCCACAAATTTGGGGTGGTTCCATGGCTGTTGGCGAGCAGTGTATATCACTGAAGATGACCCCCCTTGGTCATAGAGTGCATTTTTGGTATATCTCTCGCTCCAGCAAATTTCAGTATCCATACCCAACGATTACGTAAGATACAGGGGTGTTTCCATTAGAAGTGGGTCACACTGTATATAAAAGATACCTCGACCTATAAGAGATACTTAATTTTCACATTGAGTGACTCCATAAAAACTTTTAGCAGCTAAGATTCAACATTTAATAGTATATTATGTAACAAGTGTTATAAACGTCCTTTTAGTAACGAGTATTTTAAGCACGAGCGGAGCAGAGCGGAGCGAGTGTTTAATAAACGAGTGTCTAGAAGAGTTTATAAACGCGTTACATACTATGATTTTTCTACGAACTCCGAAAATTACATTAACATACCTGCTATTCCTGCTAACCTACAAAATAATTCGTAAGGAATGGGAATTGAGAACATAATACATGCAACTGCATGCAACCAGCGAGACACGTATAAGTGATATTGGTTGTAGATGTGTCCAGTCCATTGCTTACTAACCTTTGTTTCACGTTCATTGTCATGCTTAGCGCAGATTAAATGAATTGTTATCAAAGATGATGCTTCATTTTTATACTTCTTGGAGATATGCAAGTACCAGAACATTCTCTTCGATTTCACTTTCGTCTACATTTCGCATATATTTTTATTGAAGAATTCTGATACAAACGAATATTGTTTGAATAATTCTGATACAAAATTTGGAAATAACAGTTGACAGTTAATACAATTGACAGGCCAGACATGTCTCAAATCACTGAAGCTGTGTTTAATGAACTGCGTTGTCATGGTAATGTGTTTAAGAAATCGTGTTGCCATGGTAACGTGTTTAATATTTTGAATAAATCACAGATCGACAATCCGTGATTAATCGATCATTTAGCGTGGTACATATCCGTACGCTAAATGCCATTTTAGTTATGTGAGTAGAAAAACATTTTTAAGACTCAAGGGTCTTGAATGGATTCAGTTATAAAAAAATAAGATTCTTGGGCGATACGTGACTTCTGTCATTACTGACATCTAGTTTCTGATACAGAACCAGTTGTTTAAAGTTTAATAAGTTAGAAGCTGGTTGGAAATCAAAATTTCATGTTCTGATATCGCATTCTATCAATTTATATCCCTAAAAACCCACATCGAGTATATCTCCACATTATGTTGAAAGTAATCAGCTCGGTAATCAGTGTGATCACTATTCCGTGCCTAACAGAAACTGGCTCTCCCCTTGGATCTTTTGCCAAATATGGAGGCAACATTCTAGTGTATTTTGTGAAGAACGGTTCTGTATCCATATTTTCTATTAGAATAAAAACAAATATTCAGGAATAACAACCCAAGATATTTTGAATAATTTTTGAATGGCGGGAAATTGAGATGTCTCTTTTGGATTATTCCATTTATGATCATTTATCAGCACTTCTTAAGATGGAAGTTGGTCATCTTCGTAAATCTCAAATTATTTCCATGTTCCATCTGTCATAAGGGATAAATCTTAAATGTTACAGTGGCGGATCCAAGGGGGGGCAATGGGGGCAATGGGGGACAACTTCACAGTTTCCGGTCAATAGTTCGCAGCTCATTCTAAACTTTCCTGGGGCCCTATTTTCAAATATCTACTACCATTTGTCTCCAAAGGCGATATGAACATATTTTATGCACTGATATTTTGTGCAGTAGCAGTATTAACTCAAAAGCTATTTTTAAAAGTGAAGTTTTTTTTTGGAAAGCAAAATTATCTCGAGAGTACAAGAAAATCAAAATGCAATATTAAACATTTATAAATTATGCGATAAAGACATATTTTCAAATTGTAACATACTATTACAAATACTACTGTCCATTGTTAGTGTTGCTTTATCTGAACGCTCATTTTCTGCCTTCAAACGTCTCAAGACTTGGCTCAGAAATAGAATGTGCCAAGAAAGACTGTTAGGGTTAGCCTTGATTCATGTTCATGTGCATATTATAAATCGTTTCGCAAAATCTAGACATAGGACTCGCATAGGATGGAATTTTCAGTGTATATATAGGGTTGTCCAAAAAAAAACCGGAATTTTGTTTATGTCTGATAACTTTTTCATTTATTGGCTGATTTGATTGATTTTGGTCTTGTTCGAGAGAGAATTGATCAAGGCAGTCCGCTGATAGCAAATTTTTCATATTCGTTCAAAAAACAAAATGGCGGAGTCACCTAAACTTGGTAGAATTTGAAAACTTGCTGGAACTTTTTTAAGTCGCACTGTATATCGTTTCGTGTAAGAATCTGGAAGTTTGGACATTTCTGAATAGAACAAGATGTCGAACATGATAATCCGTCGAAAAATACCTGATATATGACAGGATATAGACATGTATGTTTTGGAACTTTTATGCCCATTTTCATTCGTTACTTCCAAGATCCACCTCATTTATGATTTTCAAAGTCTTCAAAATCATGATAATTTTGAGCCAAGTGGTATAAAGAGCATAAATTACGATTCCTTCATGGAATTCAACTCAATACAATCATTCTCAAACAAAAGGAAAAACGATATTGAACAAGAAACAAGAGTAAGCGAGAAAATTATGTTCTAATGTGGTCCCCATCAGCTTCAACCACTAATTCCACACGTCGTCGCCAACTGTCAATTGATTTCCTAATATTAACTTGGCTGGTTTCCTCCCAACACTAAAGAATCCTCTCTTGTAGTTGTTCAACATTTTCGAATATTGTTCCATTTTTATGAACTCTAGCCTCCAAATCACCCCACAGAAAATAGTCACAAGGATTCAAATCTGGACTATTTGGAGGCCATTCTTGTGGTTCTAAAAAATTGGCAACGTTCTCTCTTAAGTAATTAATGGTGTGTGCACTGGTGTGACATCTCGCGCCATCCTAAAATCAAATTTTCAATGGAAATAGTCAAAAAATAATAAATGATATAAGAAAAACTCGAGGAAAATGATGAGAAGATACAAACATACCTGCATGAAAATAAAGTCAGGAGTTGAATCCTCTATTTCTGGAAGCATTTGTGCTAAAACAGTGTCACAATAACTCTGTGAATTTAGCCTGACCCTCGGCCTGACCCCTTGCCTAATGAAAATCAAATTTGCTTTATGTTCTCTAGAAATTCCTGCAGAAACCATGACGTACTTAGTGAATTTATCTCTTTCACTCAGAAGACGTTCCAACGGCGTTTCCCGTTTTCGTTGGTGGTGAGGTAAACAAAATCTATCATTTTGCGATCAAGGGGTTGATTGTAAATATTTTTTCGTCGGTGAACCAAATTTTTTTAATATCTCTTCTAGATCTGAATTTGTTCAAAAGATTTCTACATCTCAACAATCTTCTGGCTTTGATTTCAGGAGTGAGTTTGAATGAATACATTCGCTTAAAAAAATTAAGCCCCAAATCAATCTTTATTATCCTGTTCACAGAGCTACGCGAAATTCCAGATCTTCTGGAAATTTGCGGAACGCTAAAGCTGGTCCTAGGCGCCCTTTCGGGACTCACAGCCAAATTCAAGACTTGGGCAATATTTTCCTGAAATGAGTTTTGGTAGATCATAAGACATACAATGATAGCACCTAGCTTACCAACCTGTGTTCTGACACTCCTTGGCCGCCCACTTCCTTCGCGTCTTGCAATGGAGTGTGTTAAGTTAAATGTCTTTACGAAATCGTAAATTGTACTTTTTTTATACCGCTCGACAGCAAAATGTTGTAAAATATCACTCACTCTGTATCCTCTCAAAATTAAAGTTTTGATAAAAATTTTATCGTCATTGGAAAGCGCCATTATATACACTTTAGAAAGCAAAAATGAAGTGATTTTCATCTCAAAAAGTCAATTCAAGAGCTGTCAATAATTACAAATAACAAGAATCAACAACACAAAAAGCGATGATTGACATACGCCGCCTCGATTTCAATGAAAAATTAAAAGATCAATTGACTTACCTGTTAAGGAAAATTGATCATAATTATATGAACATTTTCGTCGAAGAATTATAAAAATAACCACTTGTAGTCGTTCCTTTCGACTCTACTAGGTACGAAGTTCAAAGACAAATTTTCAACATCCACCCTGATACCTAACATTCCTGTGCTCAACCGTTACCCGCCTAGCAGCCGATAGTCATTTCTTGAAATTATTGCTGGATCGTCAGGGAGGGATCGAATAGGGCGGGAATTTATAATTCTTCGACGAAAATGTTCATATAATTATGATCAATTTTCCTTAACAGGTAAGTCAATTGATCTTTTAATTATATTTCACATTTTCGTCTCGAATTATAAAAATAACCACTTGTAGTTGTTCAAAGAGGTCAGACGATCCAGCCTATGAACGTCTGAGACCTGTGCCTCACAATCTATTGAAATAACTATCAAGTATTTCATGTAAATATGCGAATTCACAAAATATGGAGTTATAGTGATTCGAAACAGAGTCTGTAGAGAATATCAAAGGTCTGCTCAATAAAATATTGCAATTAACCATACCTAATACTCGCTTGCTTCAATATTCCTTAAAAAAGAAAAACAATTCAAGGACAATAATATCAGTCTTTTAACCTCGACTAATATATAACCCAAAACTTAATCATCGTTAACTACTGAGCCAGAAAGTAACTCGCAAGGCAAGTGCTTGGGTTATATGTCGAGTTATATGTCTTATCGTAATCGTATAGTAGTGGTGGCGAGACAATATTCAGGTTTCTCTTTCAAAAAAGGGCAATGATAACACTGGCTGATTTCTTGACCAGTCAGTAGTCTTGTCCACTCTATCATTTACCTGTATAATTCCTCTCAGTTTCAAGTTACAGATACAATTTTTATAATCAAATCTGAAAAATTTCTAGAGGATTAAGTCTCCAAAGGTTGATCAGTTATTTTGGTTGTGGAGGCCTTCTATTGCAACTTCCCTTGAAGAGGCTTTCAAGGAGCAGGCTATCGCTTTCGTTCAATCGAAGAAGTAGAGATGAAGTCGACTTATATGAATTTTATCAGCGAGAATGATTCATCTTGTTTATACTGCTGATTTAAGAATTCTAAAATGTTATTGCGAACCGGATCATAAACATTCTACTTGTTATCTTGACAATATCTGCATAAAATACTCCTCTGCCACCAGGGTAGTTCTTTTCCACAAGGAATTAGTTGATCTGAAAGGGGACAGAATAAGGTCACTTTTCGGCTTGTAAACCAAGGGTGGACCTTCCAATAATTCAATGAAAGTTGAATACCAAGGTTGTGACGACCATTTTGGAGCTACCACTATTCCTCTTGCTCTCTTTCTGATTTTGATTGTTTCGCTCAACCTATAAGGTATAATCGCAAATGGAGGAAAAACCTAGAAGAAAAAGTGTTTCCTATTGTTGGTGAATATGCATCCACCTTCCAAGAATTAGGGTCTGGCTTCCATAACATAAACTCTCTACATTTTGTATTGACTGATGAATCGGTTGAGTATATTTCTGGAGAGACTAGTTGTTTTAAAATAACATCAAAATATTTGTTATAATGTTTTGACGAGAGTTTTAGTGTTTCATTAACATTTCTGGAAACCCTATGTATGAACACTATTATACATAATTTTGAAAAGAACAAATTAGAGAATTCAAAAAAATAATAAAATACAGGTTGTTTCACTGAAAAATATAAAAGTTTGTGTCGTATCTCCAAAACAGAACCTCGAAAAAAATGTTGAGTACGCAAATGGATTCTGTGTGAAATTCTCTATTAGACATAAGTAGCTTTTAACGCAACAGTATTCCATATATAACTACGTAGATATAGAAGGGGTCCAAAAAGTATAAATTTTCAAAATCGTCCTGTATCTCATAAACGGAAACAGTTATGCAAAATCTGATTAGGCTTTCTTGAGATTTACAAAAAATTAGGAAAGGAACGTGAAAACCACAATGCTCTATCTTCAATAACAACCGAGATACCTGGCTGTCTACCAAAATTTGATGCACTGTACAGGCTGTCCCATTTTCGATGTCCTTACTTATTTTTGAAGATAGAGATTTGCGGTTTTTGCGAACGTTGGCTATTTTTATGTGAAACTCACGATACCGCAAACAAAATTTTCATAGCCTGCTTCGTTATTGAGATACAGGACCAAATTGAAAATGTTGCATTTTGGGACCTTTCCTGTATCTCAGCTATCCTTCAACTTATAGGAAAAGTAAAAACTGTCACTTATATAGCTTTTCACGTGGAATCCAGTGACGTAGTCAGATTTTCAAAATAAGTTATTATTCTGATCTAACCCGAAGTTTTGTTTTTTAAATGGAACTCCCTGTATATTTTTCCATATTCGAATTATAGATGCTTTAAGCTTTCCAAAAATGGATAACACTTATACGATATTTTGAATATTAGCGTCGAATTTTGATAATTTATAATTTTTCACTATATTCTTATTGATCCGCCTTGAAAATGTGTAGCAATATTTTTAATATCTTGAATTTTCATGTTAATTCTGTTGCTGACAGAGTGTTGCGTCACAGACTAGTTCAAATTTTACAAACATTCATTATTTACCAAGGTATTTACCGAGGTATTTACCATTATTCAGCACTATTTATGACTATAAAAGCTGTGGACCTAATTAGTAGGTAGCTATGAAATTGAAAAGCGAGTGCAGATTAAAACAATCTAATTATTATTCTTGTCACCTGTTTGGTCAGGTGACAACAATAATTATAAAACATTTTCATTCCCATCTACTTATTAGGTCCATAGCTTTTATAGTCAATAAATAGTACTGAATATTGGTAAATAATTAATGTTGGTGAAATTCAAACTATTGTGTGACGAAACACTCTGTCAGCAACAGGGTAAATTTGAAAATTCATGATATTAAAATACTAATAATATTGCCACACCTTTTCAGTTCTGAAAAATAGTTTAGCAAACAAAGGTCGGGAAGCACAATATTTTTTTGTATGTTCTGATTCCCACGAAAAGGGATATCCTGTAATATTCAGAGAACATCGTGAGAACCAAGGGAAATAAATTAGGAATTGGTGTTCTTCTTGAATTTCTGGAGGTTATATGCCTCCATGAGAACGAGTCTTTGAAAAGAGATGTTCTGCAGGTCCCCAAAGTGACCACGAAGGGGTGCGAAGCCTCAACTCGACGGGTTAATCTCGCGGGGACTGCCAAGGGAGGAACAATTGTTGATATTTCAGAAGAGCATCGTTCATGAAAATATCTATAAAATAGAGCCAGATCGCCAACTTTTCTACGGTGTTCCAGCTCTGCGGCTCGTGCTAAACGTCCACTCGCGCGAAATATGTCACTTTCCACACTAGTTATGTAATATACTATTACACACAGCTATTCAAATCCCCTCTGCCGAATTTGCATTTGCAGTTTCACTTTTCCTGTTATGATCGAAGGGCGGGAAGTTTGAATCACCCTGTACATACATCGTGTTTTCGTTAACCTTCCTTCATACAAGAATCTGCTATGGGGAACACTTTAAGTGTAGAATGGCACCGTATAAGTACGTACCTAGTCTTAGCAAGGACTCTTCGAAGGACTCTTAAGGATGCCTCGGAGGAACATACACATGCGAATGCTCATTTCGTAATAGCTGTTCCAGCAGGTTGTCGTTATGAAGGCAGCGAAATGAGCTCGGAAATGAGGCAGAAAACTAGGAATAACTGGGATAACCACAGAAATGACCTGAAATGACTGTAGCATAGCTGGAAATATCGAGGGAAATGCGCATTCTGCAAATTGATCCGAGGGGTATCAACCGAGGTATACCTAAACTATTATGAACGAGGTTGAATGAGACTGAGGGCATAATACATTTAGTTTAATATTTTGCAATGATATTTCCAGACGTTGCTATATTTACTAGATTTCATGCAGAGGCGTAACTTCATATTTTGCCCCCCCCCCCCCGCCAAAATCATTCAGGGCCCCCTCGAAACAAACCTTTCCAGTCATAAGTCCCTTCTTTCCATGAACTATTAGTTGTATTGAATAACCCCAACTAGCTTCAGATGCGCTTTATTTTTTTTTGGGTGAATAACAGAACCATTTTCTTGGAATAATTTGCCCAGCCTGACTTTTCTGTGAATAATAAAAATTAGAGGAACTTTAAACTTAAAATCATTTACTTCTTCCATCAACAGCTGATTAACTCGGAATTTTTTTTATTGTTTCAATGGCAAAATAATATTATAATTTTCTACCTCTTTTAAAGTAATTCGAAGTTGATATAAAATGGAAGAATATACAGCGTCACTTTAAACGCCCCCCCATTTCCTCCCCCTATATATCTCAGCCGATCTCAGCTATTAGTCCAGCGATTCGTACCAAATTTTGACCAATATGAATAAACGATCAGTTTTTCAGAGACGAACATCCTTTTGGTCAGTGCCGTGTTTTCTGATTGAAATAAAATTTTATGAATCATATTAGGAATTTCATTTTATTCTTCCTCATGCTTTCGAACCTCTATATGCAAAAAATTAGCTCATTCCGGATTAACTGGATCGGCTTCATTTTTTTTCATTTCCAGATGGCTCTGCAGGTAGGTGAAAATAATGATTTGCAAGAAAAAACAAGATTTACTATTTTATGTTGAACTCACCGTTTCCGAGTAAATAATTATTACGTTCGCAAAAATGCAGTTGTTCCTTATTTTTCAAATTTTTTATAAGAATCATATGAAAATGGACGTATGGTGGTTCGAAACCACGAAGAACAACATTATGAGCTCAGTTTTACTGTAAAACAATCCCTAATATGATTTCATAAAAAAATTACTCCTTTGCACTACACTGTCTAAAATGATGTTCATTCCTGAAAAACTGATCATATTTATGGTTATTCATACCGGTCCAAATTTGGTAAAGATTGCACTACTAATAGCTGAGCTATAGCGGAGGGGCCGTTGGAAATGAGACACGCTGTATATGTTCTGAACTGATATTTTCATGCAACTACAATAAGTGGAAAACAAGAATTTGTAAGCATTAGTCTCGGTATTTGTGCCGAAACTGCGACGCTAATTTTTGTTCATGTACCTATATGAAAATCATGAATAAATGAATTATTATAAAATTATCTCTATTTTCGAACACAATCTGGTGTGAAATTTTATCACCGAAGACCGACCGAAACAGTAAATTATTTTCCGGAAATTTTTTTGCTCTTGAATATTTTGTAAATTGTCCCTTGTCAGCGAGTCGGAATAATTCTCACAATATTCATGAGCTCTAAAAAATGTCCGGAAATAATTTAACCTATAATGGTACAAAACTGCCGAGTTCATAGTTGGAATTCAGCGAAGCTCCCAGTTTATATTCGGAATGTGAGAAAATTACGGAAAATTTCTAATTCGAAGTCAAAATTGTCTGCAATCCTCGTAGGAAAACCGTTCAGAAATCATTATTGGTACACTTATAATAGAAATAAAGAAAGATGTTTCGTGTTCTACAGTCACATTGGTTTTCGGTTTTCTCGAAGTTTATATCGATTGGGGTTTCTATCTTAATTGACTATCGTTCTCCTCTAACCGCAACCACAATACCTTTTACTGTTTCGATAAAAGAAATGGGTAACAGAAGACGATTAAAAGTAAGTAAATTCTTGCCAAAAAAATTGGATGTTCGATACAAATTGTCACTGACAAGCTAGTGAAGTGACATTTTGGGCAAATCATCTGATTTGTCCTTACTACACGTATATTGAAATAATAGTCATATTTTTATTTTATAGAAACGTTGAGAGAAAATCCCAAGTAATGAACATTTGAAAGATTTTATATCTCATGCAACAAACATATTTAAATTATTGCTCCAATTTCAGAAACACTTGGTAGGTATATATACCGGGTGAGTGAGATTCGGGAAGCTACAGAGAGGGTTAAATGGAGCCAAAGTTGTGTATTATGGAGCTCATTACTATGATGTTGAAATCTGAGCTACCCCTTTAACTTTCAGAGATATACAGGAAAAAACGAAAAATTTCATTTTTGTTTTTCACTTGTATCTGCTTTAATACAATAGATTTCCAGAAAATGTTTGAACGTCGTCATTGCAACTTTCAATGGGCTGTAAAAATTTGTAAACCAAAGTGTTCAACAGGGTGTTGTTCTCCTAGGGTCACACCTAACTATGAAATTTTAAATACGGACGTGGACTTTTTCATAGTTAGGGGTGGCCCAAGATAAACAACACCTTGTAGAACACTTTCGTTTACATATTTTCACAGCATAGTTGCAATGACAAAGTGCAACCATTTTCAGGAAATCTTTTGTATTAAAGCCTCGATTAAAGCAGATATAAGTGAAATACCTCGTGAAAACAAAAATCAAATTTCTCGTTTTTTCCTGTATATCTCTGAAAGTGAGAGGGGTAGCTCAGATTTCTCCACATAATAGTAATGAGCTCCATAACACGCAACTTTGCCTCCATTTAACCCTCTCTGTAGCTCTTACTATATAGATTATGCTCTTACTATTACGTGTCCGTAGTCGAATTTCACTCACCCGGTATGAGATTCTCGTTATATTGAAAGAGGCGAGAAAAAAGTGTATTGAAAGTTTACAAAAGTCGGAACTTTTTCTTAGGACGACTGATATTTGAAATGATTATCAACAAGTTATCTCTAAAAAAAGTTTGATGACAGATAATAATTTATCATCATCTGATATTAATAAATTATATAATATACCGAGCAAGCACTCGCTCAAACAACTTGATGAAATGAATTATGTACTTCACATCAAAATGTTTATTGATCCTTATATCGGAAATTGCCTAATTTATTTTCAATAGGTCATTAAAAATAACATTTACGCTCAAAGCTCGTTAAAATTTATTTTCACATCCAAACATTCTGATTCGTGTTTCAATTCGTTATATAAGAGATAACCAATTGTATTTTTTTCAAAAAGGTTACGACACCTGAGTAAGTGCTTGTAGAATGATCTTTAATTTTCGCATATCGAAATATCAAATTCTGTTTCGTTTTATATTTAGCTCCGTGAACACATGGTTACAAGATAAATTATGTCTCGCGAAGCTTTTGTTGCTGACTCAGTCTCAAAATATTACTTTTCGAATAGAAACATTGAGAAATTTATGCACGCTACGTTTTGAACCTTGCATCTGGAGTCTGTGTGTTGAAATTTCCAACGAAAAACAATCATCTGTTGAGAAGAGATATATTTTCCTATATACAGCCTATACAGGGTGTTTCAAAAAAACCTAACCCCCTTGCTAGGGTAGGTAGAATATTGCAAAATAAACTGGGTTTGCTCAGTGAAAAAATGTCGTAACGACATCCGTTTTCATGATACAAGGTGTTGAAAAAATTATTTTTTTCACACATTTTTCACGATTATTCCGAAACTACTGGCAACATTGTAATGAAATTTTGTGTGGATGTTTCTTGAAATCTGACACATCGCATGAATTTGTTTTTATATCTGACTCTCATAGAGGGCGCTAGTTACACGATTCGTACCGAGTAGTTTTGAACATAACTTTTTTGAGGTTAGATTTTTCAATCCAAATATGATATGAACTTGAACATCATTCAATTTTACACCGAAAAGGTACATCTGGTGAAACTCGATACTATGTTCCGTTTTCGGAATATTTCGATTTGAAAATAATGGAGTACCTAGTAATGATGCTGGTATAAAATGAATTTTATTGAGTTCAATTACCTATTTATTCAGATTCAAAAACAATGAAATTATTCTTGTGCTGAAGTTATTGTTGGAACAAAGAATCATAAGTAGAAAATTGAGAGATATTTGACTAGAAACATGAAATATTGAATCAGTTAGAGTAAGTGTTCAAAATGTCCTACGTTTCGAGGAATACACGATTCTATATTATTTTTCAAGAATGAATTATTCTTCTGAACAGTTGGGGATCAGCTGTGTGGTCACAGTATAGATCTCTATACTGTGGTTAGGTCATTTAAGTGATGTTCAATTATGTCTCACAACTCTTGACGTGAATTTACCTTTGAGCATAGACTTTCTGCTCAAGATACAACAAAACTGTGTAATCCATGTTCTTAGTCAAATCTGTTTCGATGTTATTCTTGTGATTCATAGTTAAATCATGTTAAATCAATGAGTTTTGCATCAGAAATGTATTGTTGTTTTCGGTTTTCAATAAATAGGTGATAATTTTCCATAATACTCACTCTAATACATAACTTTATACCAGCAACAGTTACCACTTCATCATTTTCAAATCGAAATATTCCGAAAACGGAACACAGTATCGAGTTTCACCAAGAGTACCTTTTTGATGTGAAATTGAATGTTGTTCAAGTTCACATCAAATTTGGATTGAAAAATCTAACCTCAAAAAAGTTATGTTCAAAACTACTCGGTACGAACCGTGTAACTAGCGCCCTCTATGAGAGTCAGATATAAAAACGAATGCATGCGATGTGTCAGATTCCAAGAAACATTCATACAAAATTTCATCACAATGGTGCCAGTAGTTTCAACATAATCGTAAAAAATGTGTAAAAAAAAATATTGTTTCAACACCTTGTATCTTGAAAACGGATGGCGTTACCACATTTTTTTACTGAGCAAACCCAACTTATTTTGCCATGTTCTACCTACCCTAGCAAGGGGGTTAGGTTTTTTTGAAACACCCTGTATAAGATTCTAAATGGAGGCATCGTAGATAGACACAATTTCAACACATTTTCATCCACTCAGGACGGCTTGTACAAAGATGACCGTTTATAAAAAAACAACATCGACAAATGATTCGTTCTGATGCTACGATGCTAATGACTAAACCTGCTTCAATCTTCGATCACACGATGATTACGATTATTACGAATACCGATGAATCGTCGAGGGTCGAGGCCGCTTGTGATAAGGCATTCCCTAGGCGTGCTTCTCATTTACGGGTGATTTGAACATCGTTGCTAACACTATATATTTTTACAATCACCTAGTAGATTAGTGGAATAGATAGGTACCTTACAAGAGAACATCCAGGACTCCAGGCGCCTGTCTTCTTTTCTTATGCCTTCAAATTGGAAGTCAGATTCTCAGCAGGATTTTTGTATCCTTTCCAAGTGATAGAAATTAGTCTACAACAATATACAGGATGTCTCTAAAAGATTTTTACAATAACATAGGCTCTGACGTCTGAAGTTACAATTTTCAAATCGTTCAAAATAAGTGGAAAATCTGAAAGCTCCTTCAATTTCACATGAAAAATGTTCTCTCTATCAAATTTTCTAACTTCAACGGTTTTTGTGTTATTATTTTGATCATCAATGAATTGACATAGAAGATATGATGTAAATTATCGAAGTAACAGAGTGCCACTAGTGCCCTCTATGAGCAATCACAAAATAAGTTGCAAATTCATATTCCTCATGTCAGAAAACCTAGAAATACAAGATTTCATGTTCATGCTGTTGTTATTTGGAAATTTTGAGAAAAAATCTCCCCCTAGAACACCCTGTATCTCCTAAACCAGCAACATTCTAATCAGGCCTTTTGGGCTAAATGACATTCAAATCAAATCAAAGTATGCTTTATTGTCCAAGAAAATAAATCTTATCGACAAAGCCACATGAGAAAAATACAGTTATAAAATCGAAATCAATAAAACAAAAAATGTATAAATACAGTTGAAGTTGAATCGTACATGATACACGTCATTATTGAAATAAATATACAAAAAAAACATATATTTATATACACAAACACAAAATATATAAAACAGAAAAGGTGCAGATGAAAAAATGTCATAGTTGATCACAGTAAAATTCGTTTACATTATAGTATGCCTTATCGAGAAGCAAATTTTTAACAGACTTCCTAAATCTTTTTTCGTTTTGCATCTTCTTTAGGAAATTTGGTAGATGATTGTAAATCTTCAAGCTTTCATAAATGAGCGAATTCTTTGTTAGCGTCGATTTTGGTATTGGAAGTTGAATATTATGACAGTTCCTGGTATTATAACAATTGGAGAACAAATGATTCTTGTGCAACAAACTAACCGTTTCTAGAATAAAGAGACATGTAATTGTCAATATTCGTTGACTAATGAATAGTGGTTTGCAGTGAGTATGTCTAATCTAACTCCACAAATATATCTCACAGCCCTTTTTCGGAGGACAAATACAGAATTCATCATTTGTAAATTACAAAAACCTCAAAATGCGATGCCATATCTCATATTCGACTCCATCAAAGCAAAATATACCATTCGAGCTTGAGACCTACCCAGCTCGCGTGCCACTACACTAACAGCAAAGCAGCCGGATGCAAGTTTTCTATTCAAGTTCAGGATATGCGGTTCAAATTTCAACTTATTATCCATTATGATACCAAGGAATTTGCCGTACTCGTTATTAGAAATTGTTATATTGTCTAGCATTAGGTTTGGAAATCTGAATTTGAACGTTAAAATATTGGTTTTGCTTATATTGAAACACAAGCTGTTTGAATCACACCATCGTTTAATTCCTTCAATGTCGGTACTTATATTTTGTTCCAGTATTTCTGTATCATTCCCGCTCCAAAGAATTGTAGTATCATCTGCGAAAATTGTAAAGTGACCATGAATATTGATGGAAGGTAGATCATTAATGTAGAGAAGAAAGAGGACAGGTCCCAATACGGATCCCTGGGGAACTCCATAAGAGATACTTCCCACTTCAGAATACCCGGAGCTAGTACGCACAGTCTGCACTCGATCCCGTAAATAAGACTGAAACCATTATTTTTGTGTTTACTATCTGTAGTTCAGAGATTTCCCATTCTTAATGAATCACCATGTATAAAACTTCTACCAAATCAAAGAGTGGGGTGTGAGGAAACTCGCGATTACAGCACTCATGGTTTCGACAAGTTTGAATTTCAGTAATTTCGAGTAATTTGGAGCCGTTTAGAGCATGAGTAAACATTCAATACGATTGACAGATATTTCTGTTTCTGTTTTAGAATGTTCACCCTGTTTAGAGCAGTTCGACATATTCCACACTCAGTTTCAAGCTTCCTCTGTAATCTAGAAAAATGTGGATGGATATGAATGTTATTTTAATTGAATTCTCGCATCATCCCACTCATCATCAGCTATTAAGCTTTTAATATCGATCAAAGTGGAACACTCGCCATTGTCAGATTTGATTACACCATAACTTCTCCAATTACTCGCAATTGTCCAATCGATATTACATTTCACCTGCCAAACACGATTAAATCTTTCATTGGTCCGTTATCAAATTGCTATTAGATCTTTATTTTTCAGGTCATACTAAAAAAAAACTCAATGTAACTAACGTCATTTTTGGAAAAACCGACGAGTATCAAATCTGTAGACTATAGTAGATACAGGGTTTTTCAATATAGAGAACCAAATATTCTTTAGAATTTGCCGAGACTTATGGAGGGAGCATTTTTACCAAAAGCCAATTTGATATGTTCATCCATACCCACCAAGGGCATCATCTGGTATACAGATGGCTCCAGGATGGAAGAATGCGCAGGTGCTGGGGTCTATGGGCAGTCTCCAAGGGCAAATCACTGCTATACCCTTGGGAAACATGCCACGATTTTTCAGGCTGAAGTATTTGGAATACTTGCATGTGTTCGAGAGAATATCGAGAGGGGCTATCACAGCCAGCAAATCACTATATGCACTGACAGCCAGGCGGCGATCAAGGCGCTCACCTCGTATAGGGTGACCTCCGCCTTGGTGTCAGAGTGCATAGATAGCCTACAAAGGCTGTCAGCAACGAATAAGGTATGTCTTTTGTGGGTCCCTGGGCACTCAGGGGTACCAGGTAACGAAATGGCCGATGGTCTGGCCAGAAAGGGGGCGAAAGGTTCAGTGATTGGCCCAGAGCCAATCTTAGGGGTCACTCGATCCTGGAGCAACTCCAAGATGAAGGAAATCCTGACGGAAAAGGTTCAGGACAACTGGAGAAAGGCTCCTCGAATGAGGCAGTCCAAACTCCATATAGGAAACCCGTCACGAAGACAGACCAATGCCCTCTTGGCTTTGAACAGGAAGGAGCTGAAACTGGTGGTGGGCCTGCTGACAGGGCACTGCCACCTGAACAAACATCTCAGCATGATCGGGATTGTGGAGGATCCAGAATGCAGATGGTGCCTAGAGGATGAAGAGACTTCTACTCACATCCTCACTGAATGCCCGGCAATAGTGGCAGCAAGGGATATCCATTTTGGGAGCAGTATCCTGGACCCAGAGGATGTTAAGAAGTTGGTCTCTTTTGCTCGCGAGATCGGCCTTCTCCATGGCTGACTTGCGATCCCAGGAATGTGGGTGCACAATGGGCCCGAAAAGGGAGGCCTAAGTGCGTCAGGTCCCGGACCGCCCACACACATACATACATACATACATAATATGTTCATCCTCTTGAGCCCTAGTAACTCCAACATTGAAATTCCGATTGGAACTACTTTATTTTTTGTCAAAATGACTCACGTCACGTTTTCTGTGGAGGCGTTGATTTATCACATAATGATTATTATTATGTAAAAACTTCACGAACGATAAGATTTCCACAAAATTCTCAAAAACACAACATGTTTCGCCACAGATTAACAAACCTTAAACACAGTAGCTTCGTCAGGTGATATACTGGTACAATGAACTAAACCAACCTTGGCTTGCTTAACATTTATATATCCTACTTTTCCAACTAGAAGGACAGGTTCGATAAACCTTCATTTTCGGAAATTAGGCACAATATCTACATTAAAATACGTTGAAATAGTTGAAAGGGTTGATAGCAAATACATATTATTACCTACTAAGATAACCTAACCCAACCTAACCTAACCCTAGTTATTATGCATATTTGAAAATTGACATAAATGACGTCCATGTTCTGATCCATCATTTTGAAGCAAGCTTCTTTTCCTCCAGGATTCAGGAGTGGGGACCCCCGTGACGCTGAGAGTAGACCCCAATGGCTTCTATCTCTATTGGATCGATCAGAATCACGAAATGGACCTTTTGGACATCGCCATCATTCGAGACACCAGGACCGGCAGATATGCGAAAATTCCGAAGGTAACAGCCCATTTATTAGTCAATTGAGGAAATTGAGCTATACCGAATTTCACCCCGTATTCTCCATGTGAATCTTCATCAGAAAATTTCAGGTCAAAAATACAAAAAATGATCGTCGGCCTCCAATTCGAAGCCTAAGCATCGATCAACTGCAAACTGAGTGCCATTTTTTAGGCTTTACAATGCCTTGACGTTTTGCTGCCAATTTTTGATGCTTTCACCATTGTCTTTCTAGATGACAACCTGATTGATTGATTGATTAATAGCAGAATGATCAGTCAGGGTTCGAAGCCCAAAACACTGCAGCCTTTGGGCCTATTGTATTCCTGATCATGCTGTTGACTTAGGTGAACAGGTTCGCTACCTTGATAAGGTTTAGCAGCCTCTTCACCAAATCATTCTTTGGAAAGGCCTCTTGAGAGTTTACTGCTCCCAGAAGATTGTATCTCCAACGCGCTAGTGCTTCGCACTCCAATATTACATGGGTGGCAGTTTCCTCCTCCTCATTGCATAGTCTGCATATGGGTTCGTCTCGTCTGTATAGATGCTCATTTGATGCATATGTTTCCTCAAGCGGCAGTTACCAGTTATTAGTCCCGTCACTTGTCTGATCTGACTTCTGTTTAGGCTCAGAATGTCAGCGTGGTGCCCGCGAGAGTCTCGTTTTCGAGAGTCTCGCATGGTCTCGTCTCGTTTTCGAGACAAGACTCGAGACAAGACTCGGACAAGGCGAGACGAGACTTTCGTTGGTCTCGTCTCGAGTCTCGTGCAAGACTTCTCGTGTCTCGTGCGAGAGTCTCGCAGGTAAATATTTCTGCGTGCCGACTGCAAACTTGAGAATTTCATTCATATATAATAAAACATATTTAGGAAGAATGCTAGAAGAAAACATCGGAATCACCTTAATAATGAATCTGCACGATGTTTGTTATGTCTTAACGACTGGGTGAAAAACAAAAACATTTGCGATTGTGAAGACTGATCTGCCTGATAAAGGTTTTTTTCTCCAAGCGGCAGGAATAGTGGCCGGCAGGAATAGTGGCTTTTTCCTGCCGCTTAACAGGCAGAAAAGGTGTACTTTTTCTGCCTAGGCAGAAAAAGTTTGTTGATATGCAACGTTCCAAGAAATTCTAATGAAATTTGTAATCAAAATTGACACTGACATATGGTGAACACAAAATGATGGAGTTTTCAATAAAAAAATCACACAAAATTGGTTTTATATCATTTGGAGGAGAAATTCTATGTTTCACACGGCAGAAAATGTAGATTGACTACTTTTCTGCCTAGTAAAACAAATAACTATTTTCTTAAATACCTATTTTATCAAATAAGTAAAATAATGTTAGATTAAAGTTTTTGTTTTGTTTATTTGTTTAGAATATACGTGTTACTTTTTATTTCATTTTCATAACTTTCGAAAAAATAATGCTATGTTTTTTTTTCCTGTTCAGATGTCTGATGTAAGTATGTACCTATTAGATAATTACTTTTCCATAAACCATGTTATTTTTGTTGTAATTTTCTCTTTCTTCTTCTTCATCATACCTAGAAAGTAGGCAAAGGTAAATATCCCGTACTAGACTGAAACAGGATTATGCATGACGAATTTGCGATACTTTTGCGAGACTCTCGTACGAGACGCGAGACAAGACGAGACTCGGGGCTGCGAGACGAGACTCGAGACAAGACTTCATATTCCATCGGCGAGACGAGACGAGACTTTATGAAAGTCTCGTCTCGTTGGTCTCGTGTGAATCACTATAAATAGTCACTGTTTTGGACAGTGTTCCAACCATCAGTTTACTGTGTCTTTGTCCTGGGACATTGTTCCAGTATGCCTGATGTCTTTCTTGCATCCACCTTGCCAGCCAGCCGCGAGATGACAACCTAGTTAGGTTGTTAGTAGACAAGAGTATTGTACCTCTTCGCGTACTAGGTCGCCACTAGAGTCTAGCCATAGCACCATAGCGTTGATAAGCGTAATATATCAATCAACGACCATAGCGAGGTAATATTGCGCCTCGCTCGCTACTCGCTGGGCGTGAGAAACTGAAAATTTCGGGTCGATCCTGAGAAGAAACATAATTGAAATAGCGAATCACTATCGGCCTAACCAATAAATGCCTCCATAGTATTTTTTCGATTAATTACTTCGAAAAAAAAAAATTAAAAAAAGATTAGCTGGGGTAGGGATCGAACCCCGGTCTTTTCGCTCGGAGGAAGGAATACTACCTACTCTAATGACCACCACGCTTCTGGCAAACAAACTACAAAACAATTTTTCTTCTTCTTGACTTGCCACCGCGGCAATATTTATCGTATGGTGGTGCTATGGCTAGGCTCTACTAGGTTTTCATTTTGATCGACAATGCTTTCACAAACCCGTGACAACCCGTGTCGTTTTTGTCTCGATTTTTGTGCCGCTTTTGTGACGTTCAAAACATGGCCAAAAACGCCACGGGTTTGTTCTGTTTTTTGTTCTAGACATCACTGCATCCCTACAAAATACAAATACAAGTCGAATCGTAGTTACTCCTCAACCGAGTCCTCAACGATTTGTTAGGCGTTGTTTTTTGTTCAAGGAATTTCTACTTTCATCAACAAATGTATAAATAGTTATTTGTTTTACTAAGCAGAAAAGTAGTAGATTGACTGCCTCGACTGATTGTTCATAAGAATGTGTCAGAATGTCTGCTTGTGGGGTTGTCAAAACATCAAAAATGGCACAAAAACGTAACTCATTTGTTCTGTATTATTTCCACATCACAAGTAGAATCGCAGTTACTCCTCAACGGCTGGTTAGGCGTTATTTTTTGTTCGACGAATTTGTATTTTTATCAACAAATGTCGTACAAAACAATTTTGATGTCGTCATTGGATGTGAGCCAGATCTTCCGAAGGGTTATTTCACAGAACTGAAATCGTTATTCTGAATGTCCTATGATATTGTTCTACTCATTTTTGCGATTTTTTTGTGTACAAAAATGTGTTGCGTAATGGTATGTGGATGTGCTAACAAAACTTCACAATGTTCCTCAAAGAATTTGTTCAATACAACGATTCAACGAGTTTGTTTTATCCTTCAAGTTATATTTCTCGACATTACTGCATCACTAACTACAAAATACAAATACAAGTCGAATCGTAGTTACTCCTAAACGGCTGGTTAGGCGTGGTTTTTTGTTCGACGAATTTGTATTTTTATCAACAAATGTCGTACAAAACAATTTTGATGTCGTCATTGGATGTGAGCCAGATCTTCCGAAGGGTTATTTCACAGAACTAAAATCGTTATTCTGAATGTCCTATGATATTGTTCTACTCATTTTTGCGATTTTTTTGTGTACAAAAATTTTTTGCGTAATGGTATGTGGATGTGCTAACAAAACTTCACAATGTTCCTCAAAGAATTTGTTCAATACAACGATTCAACGAGTTTGTTTTATCCTTCAAGTTATATTTCTCGACATTACTGCATCACTAACTACAAAATACAAATACAAGTCGAATCGTAGTTTCTCCTCAACGGTTTTTTATAGGCGTTGTTTCTTGTTCAACGAATTTGTACTTTTACCAACAAATGTCATATTATACAGGCTGATTCACGGTGGATGGCACATTAGACGTTTTTGGAGATCGCAACGTAGGATTATACTGAAAATTTGGTTTCTTGAATAATTAGTTGTGTTCTATCGACCTAAAATATTCTCAACACTGCGACGTTGCCGCTTATATTGAAAAGTAGCAACATCTTTGATTTTTTGAATGGGACACAAAAAATAAGGGACCTAGGATTGACCCCTGGGGTACTCCTAGCCTGGACTCTCTTGGTTGGGATTTGATGATATTAAACATTGATATTTGTGTTCGATTGGATAGATATGATTCAGCCCAATCGAGTGGAATTCCACGGATACCTATGACCTCTAATTTTTGCAATAGTAAATTTCTATCTATTGTATCGAAGGCATGGCTCAAATCATAGAAAAGGCACAGCGAGTTTTCTTTATTATTGAGAGATTCGTATAGATATTCCAATGTATCTTGAATAGCATCAACATTGTTGAATGTGAGACGTAGAGTAAAAGTCTTCTAGGTATTTTCCGATGTATTTTCTCTTGGCGTTGAGTTATTTCTAGGGCACCACCTTAATGGTAGGGGGAGGGGGTGTCCTCGTGGCCCTTTTAGGTGCCCTTGAACGATTCCGCACGAACAAATCCACAAATAAACGCGAACTCGACGGTAATGTGCATCTGATTGTTCGGAAGGGTGGAAAAATCGTGTACAAGTGATATCGAAGTGAAAAGCGGAAATTTTCCGTGATACGCAAACACGGGAAATTAGATAGCGACTCTCAGTCGATATCTTGGCTATTTTTGGATCAGAAGCGGTTATTGTACGTGAGTGCATGTCAGGTCTTGTTTTGTTATACAGTACTTCCTAGAAGTAATGTCTAAATAAATTCATCTCAAATTCAGGGGATAATTTTCTGGAAAAACGAACGAGCCTGTCGAATTTCATTTTTTAATGAGGGCACATCGAGTGGCACATTCATGTGTATACAAGCTAGCTAAAAATAAGTTATGACCGTTAACTAAATTTTTTCAAATAGAAACACGTATTTCACTTGGGAAAAATAATAAAGGTTCTCCAAGACATACGGAAGTAGGTATAAATCGAGGTCTAAATGGACTTCAGAGCTCGACTCGACTTGTGGGTTCGGCTCTTTCTCTCAATACGCGATCCTATTCTTCAACATCAAATCTTCCGTTCTGAAGTGTACCTGATAAAAATGCGTTGGAAAATGTTCTATATCCTACCAAGAAATTTGAATACCTCGCAAATTTTGTGGCCTGAACCTATATATTCCATGTCGGCTGCATGATATTCTGTTTCCATTTTTGTAGAATTACGTTATCCGATGGAAATTCGAATAGAGTGAATTAATTTCCCGTGTTCTCACAGTTGGAAACTGCACAAACTTGCATCTTCCTCCTAATTCTCTCAATTTGTCAAACCTTTGAAATTTATGTCATGTACGTCCGTGTACTGTCAGTTCCTACTTTTTCCATCAATTTATTTGTGGTTATGTTTGATGGGTTGCGTGCAAGAACTGTCAGATGACCGAGGCTGGAGGCAAAACATTGAAACACAACGTCACTTTTCTTATTTGTTTACAAGTGATCGAAATAGTTTTCCACAATTATTTTGGCATATGAATCGTATTTTTCCGCTATTCATCAATTCGCTCATGCCATCACATTGTGCTGTTGTAAAATGCACAAAAACTGCAGCGGAAGATGAAGGAATCCGGATGGTATATTATGATTTAAAAGTAAGTACCTACTACTCACTCACATATAGTTTTCATTTTTGAAATTTGGTTATTTCTCTGATTTCTCAACGGAATTCCTTCTGCAATAAGAGCTAATAGAAATATACCTGAAATTTCTAGAATAATGCAAGAAGATTGAATTCATGCAATCAATCGGGAGGACTGGTCTGACATGCTGACGATCGTGTGTGTTGTAGACATTTTCAATCTATTAGCAGTATTAGCTTGTATTGCAGAAGTGGCAGAAGGCAGAAGGAATTTTAATAAGGAATGACAACATTTCATAATGATAACTATGTGAGATTACTATTTACCTGAAAAATCATATTCCCTAGTCTCTTGCTGCATTTTTTGTGCATTGTACAACAGCACAATGCGAAGGCATGCTTGAATTAATGAATAACGCAAGAAACACGATTCGTATGCCAAAATATTGTGAAAAACTATTTCAACCTTTTGATTCCTCTGTAAACAAATGAAAAAGTGAGGTTGTGTTTCAATAATTCACAGAAGAGTGAGGTTGTGTTTCAATATTTTGCCTCCAGGGTCGGTCATCGTGCACGCGACTGATTGTCAGTGCTTGTCATAGTGTACAAAAAAAAGTCAAAACAGCAGTGTCAAGTACAGGCTGAACAACTAAGAACGGCTGTCATATCTATCATTCTTCCAACTTTGATAGTTAATATCTTCCGTTGGCGAAAAGCTATCATGTTGCGCTTTTTGTTGATCTGTTGAGATTTAGTTTCTCTATTACATCGTTTAATGATATGCATACCATTAGATTTATTCTATCTCAAACTTGTATCATTATTCGTTGCTGAGATATGGCCGACAGCCGTTCTTAGTTGTTCACCCTGTACATTTAGGAACTCTAGTGGGGGGCAGCTGCCCCACCCTGCCCCTCTCTGGCGACGCCCTTGTACAAAGTTGAATACTCAGAAAGCAGCAGAAACAGCAACTTCGACTCGACTGTAACAAGGGGAATGTAAGAACAAAACGCAAAATACAGATTTCTATTAAGCGAATATGCATCTACCCATATCCTTTATCTGGTGGCTTCCAAACGTCATTGTCACCGTACATAATACCGGAGTTGTATTCCGGCGCCTGCCTGGATGAATGTCAAACTCGAAACAATCGCGATAGGCGGAAAACTAAACATAAACTAGAGTGCTAGAACTGCTAGATAGATAAACGGATATGAGAGGCGTGCTAGGCACCAACTAGAACTAGGCCATAAGATATGACGAAAATTTCATAAATTTATTTTGAACCAATTAGAAGGCTCCTTTTTGATTACGTTGCTTATAGCAACGGGTGACTATCGTGAACATTTTGTTCGGTCCTTTTAACTTGATGAAATTTTAGTCATGGACCTTAGTTAGTAACAAGTAAAATTAACTTCTATTGTGAAAATATAGTGCGTCATATTTAACTAAACCCATCAGAAATATGTTTTTTTGAGTTTACAGTATTACAAGTATTATAGGGTTATTACCTCGAATATTACTCAAAAATTGATATCTCGAAACGAAACATAAAAAATTGAAAAACTTTTTGCACATGATAGTCTACATATTCAAAATAGTGTGTGTAATATGAGATCCAAATTAACGGAACTGTTTTCGAGATATTCAATTGAAACATGTTGAATAATCTTCAACAAAATCTAACACACCCTGTATCTAAATGGAAGGCAATATTGAATAACTGAATTCGCTAGTGAGTTTCCTCAGCTTTCATTCAATCAACAGTATCAATCAATCTCTTTCTTTGTGATCAAAATGAAGCTATCAATTGTTTTCAAAAGGGGTATAACACAAAATTCAAAGAATTCATATTTCGAACAGAGATAGTTATCAAGAATCAAAGTACGTTTCCGAAGCCTACAATATACTAAAACTATAATGTCTCACCAAAATATAACTTGTTGGTTTTGGAATAGTACTCGAATTTGTTTTCCAAAAAATGAATTTTTTGACCGTGCCTCGTATACACCCTGATTTACTATAATTCATGTAATCATAACTAGACATGTATTTGAGTTCCGATCAATACATTTTCTAGCTATTTCTATTTTGTCTTATTTATACTAAACATAAAGTTTTTTTCTTCGTCAATCCTACCCCGATACGACGTTTTTACGAACTTTGTGGGCTTATATCTCAGAAACTAAACATACAAAACATTTCAAACTTACATATTTTTCTAATGAGCCATCCCACAATAACATAGTTAAATTTCAGCCAATTCGATCGAGAGCCAATTCACCGTGTTTTCGTGCGGGGTCCAATATTTTATTTTTTTTCGACAAAAATTTACTTTCATTTTGTTCTGTTTTTGTCTTCTATTACCCTCCTATCGCTCCGATTTCTGAAACACCCTCTATATAATATGATATATCTAACCTACAGTTATTCCCTCCGTTATTTCTATAAAAGTATAGGTAGAGAATCATATAGTAATGCTCATCACGTATTAGGCGTGACATTATGACGAATTCGTTTTTGAAGTGATTTTACTCACGTACGTTTGTACCTCGGTTTGTACACCTACGTATAGAAAACTACGTACCTACCGACCCGGGAAACTACTGGAAAATAAAATTGCTTTGTCAATCATTTATTTTAACGCCAACTCCAAAGTTTAGTGATTTCAATTTATTGTGAAAAATGATGCGGTGTTCTGTAATCGAGTCTGAAATACACTCTGGTGTACCACAAGGGTCAATTCTAGAACCACTCCTCTGCATAATATATACCAGCGATATGTTGACATTCTTGATCATTCGAGCATATGATGCATAATTATACAGTATGATGCAAACGTATGGAATAAATTCATTAAAAATAAACGACTTGAAAAAAAATTAGAAACTAGAGTTTAGAACTCTTTCAATTCGCGTGTTTCTTCAACTATATGCCCATTCGATGTTCAATTCGCAGTAGCAGAACCATCAACATGTAAATTTTCTTTACCGAATACCACTTTAGCTTCAATTGCAATCCGGGAATTTTGTCATTTCACGAATATTTGGAAAATTGGTATAGACGTAACATTAATAAGTGGAAATTTTATGGCACATGACAGCTATAATATAATTAGACAAAATTGAAATAATTTTGCCAATATTTTTTATCTTACAGAAACCTAGTAAGAAAATTATATGGAATCAATTATTTTCAAACAATAATGTACCTGATACCATAAATATTATTTTATTAGGGTACATGAAGAGTAAATATTCACTTGATGTTTTCTTTTTGAATATAATTCCGGTATAAAATGTTCTTACCAAATCCCCCACGTACATGAATTGATTGCTGGGAATTCGTCTCGTACATGCATTTTTAAAGAAAATTCATGTACTCAAATAATTTCCGGCAATAATTCATTCACCAGGGGGATTATAAGTGTAAATATTCGATGACAATTAATTAGTTTTTTAGCCATTCACGAGTATTCAGTTCAACACTGTATAAAAGTGCAAGCAGCCAAACTTCAACAGAACCATTAACTTAATTACGAATAATCAATCGTAAATCACAGTATATCATGTATATCGCGTTGAAATTGCTCCAATTTGTGTCAACAGGAAGGCCCAATTAAATCTGCCTAATTATTGTTTATGCGTAAACACATTTTCTCTGACATTTTATGCTGCTGCTGACGTCGTATCAACAGAAAAACATTGGGCATCACGTTATTATACCGATTTTCCGAAAATAGATTGCTGAAAAAATTAATATACGAGAGAATATCGCCACATTTTTTTCACTTATTCATGTCCAATTTTCAAACGTGTTGAGTTGGAAAAAATACTAGTTTAAAAAACTAAAGAAACAACATTCTATAGATAGCCAAACTAGAAAGAAGTAGAAAATAAAATAATAAAAGTGTGATGATAAATACATAACATATAGAGATGCCTCTGCCTCTAGTTGTGCATTTATCAGCACACTTTTATTATTTTATTCTTTACTTCTATTTAGTTTTGTTATCTGCAAAAGGGTGTTTCTTTAGTTTGTCAAACTACAATTTATTTTTTCATTTTTTAGTTCGGCTAAACACAGAAGCGTTGTTTCAGTGTTCTTATTTTTTTTGTAAGTTCCCAATTTCGACGGAGGAATATAATCTCCTACCCCGACAATCCCCAGATACTAATTTAATCGGATCATGATTACAAAACTTGTCCGCCATATTGTATCCGCCATATTGTATCCGCCATATTGAATTTTCCAATATTGACAAAAGCATCATAATCTCCGACTTCGTACGAGTACATGTTGCAAGACATTACCGTCTCTCTGGATGTAACTATATTTTGTATTTTGTTCATATCATAAGAGTATACTTGCTGCAAGATACTGCCGTGTCTCTGGATATAAAAATCGATCATCCTGGAGATCCTAATCAGAATAATTGAACAAATCTATATTTTTAACCTCTTAACCTGTCCTACAGTATTTTTTACGAGTGTGAATGTTGTAGAAATTGTTTGTGAAGATTATTCTATTGAAAATTCAGTGTTTGTAATGACATAAAACTCCAGAGAATTGTATGTGCTCCGCTCCAAATATTTTTCATTTCCCGGCACGGGTTGGGGTTTGGTGGAAATCTGGAGCATTTGGATCGAGAGGTTTCCATTTCATTTGTATCTCACAATTTCTGTTCCGCTGTATCCGCATCGAAGCCACGGATTTCTAGTTTCTATAAATAGAGCTTCCCTTGCTGCAGAATTAATAACGACCCTGTCTAAAAGTACGCCAGCGTGAATTGTGTTTCTGCAACAACAAAGACATATTTCACGTTTTTGTCGCTATAATGCAAGTGGACTGCGGTATTTTTTTGTATGTATGAAACTATACTAGTGGATGTGGTCATCTTTTTAGTACTCAAGATATCATTATGTAAATTCACAAAAATCGGACCATCTGTCGCTAGTTTGTTTGATCTTTTATGTTGAACGACTTCTGATCAAATCGGTTTTATCGGTCCCTGCTCGAGCGCCAAATTTTCTCCAGTGATCCTTACTAGGCGCTTCGGTCATATTTAATCTTGGAAGCTACCCGTTTTATGGTGGTAGGTTCACTTGAACTGTAAAATGGATTTTTCTCTGAACCTAAATCTGACCATCGGTTTGGGGAAAATCTTGAACATTTTCTAGAGGTTTCCATTTCATTTATATCTCACAATTTCTGTTCCGGTGTATCCCCATCGAAACCACGGATTTCCAGTGTCTATAAATAGAAGAATTAATAACTACCCTGTCTAGATGTGAATTGTATTTCTGCAATAACAAAGACGTATTTCACGTTTCTGCTATAATGCAAGTGTACTGCGGTTGACTGGTGATCGACCCTTCTCCACTCTTTGACCTTTCATTCCTATTTTTTTATGTATGAAACTTCAGAGGTGGATGTGTTTATCTTTTTTATACGATCGTGTAAAATTACTACTTTAAGCGCTAGTTTTTTGCGCTATAAATTTGATCTGAAATATAACACATGTCTTTTTGTAATGTCTTGTGTTCCGCTATCTAAGATCAACTGAGGGTTAACTTGCCTTACTATCTCTGCTATGTCTTCTTTTAAAGAGGTCCAAAAAATACATATAATTAGGTATACTAAACTACTCAACACTAATTTCGTCGCACACCAAAATGTCGCCCCTGTTATAATGTGAATAACTTTTTTCAGTTTAGAACAATTTGAATTTGGTTCACACTGTTCGATAGTCCAGTCCTTCAGCTATAATCTCGTACTTCATTGAAACATAAGGGTATTCACATGAAATCTCTACATGGTGTTTTCCGACACTGTGCCAAATTTCGGAATATTCAAAAGGTTCTCGAATGGTGAAAACATTTTTTTTCTCAACTTCGACAACAGAGGCATGAAGATGATCTCATTACCTCGAGATGTTTCGCGAATCAACTTCCTATCTCTCTTATTTACAGAGTGATTTCAAAAAATCAACTTTTTGGTTTTGCAGCCATAACTTTTTTCCACGTCAACCGATTTTAAAAATCTTAAGCTCATTTTGAAGATAAAACTTCAGATGAAGAGATCTGAATATCAGAATTGTCTCAAGATGGCTATCAGAGATCTAGAGTTTTCTTGAAAGTGACCCAAATCTGGAACACCCTCAGAATCTCGGTTGGGAGGAGAATTGAATGAAAATCAACTTGTTCTCGAAAAAACAATTCATTCTGGATGCGTCCATATTTTCCTCGCTCTCAGTAGTCAAGAATTGTGCGTGAGAAAACACAATTGAAACATGTTCTTGCAAAAATATCAGACCGTTTCTCCTCTGTAATGCATGGCCCGTAACCAACGTTACAAGAATCACAATGGACTGACAAACCCGACTAGCTAATGCTCATCATAAATGGTGTACCAACAACCCTATGCGGTCTCGCATTGTCATCAACAAGAACAAAGTTGTCACCCACATTCGCGTTAGATGCGGCATCGAAAGTATCGAAATCTGTTTATGATTCGAAAACGACCTCTAACCTGACTTGTCAGTCACTTACTCTGATTCTTGTAACGTAGGTTACGGGCCATGCATTACAGAGGAGAAATGGTCTGATGTTTCTGCAAGAACATGTTTCAATTGTGTTTTCTCACGCACATTCTTGACTACTGAGAGCGAGGAAAATATGGACGCATCCAGAATGAATTGTTCTTCCGAGAACACGTTGATTTTCATTCAATTCTCCTCCCAACCGAGATTCGGAGGGCGTTCCAGATTTGGGTCAGTTTCAAGAAAACTCTAGATCTTTGATAGCCATCTTGATTCAATTATGATATTCAGATCTCTTCATCTGAAGTTTTATCTTCAAAATGAGCCTAAGATTTCCAGAATCGGTTGAAGTGAAAAAAAGTTATGGCTGCAAAACCAAAAAGTTGATTTTTTGAGATCACTCTGTAAATAAGAGAGATAGGAAGTTAATTCGCGAAATATCTCGAGGTAATGAGATCATCTTCATGCCCCTGTTGTCGAAGTTGAGGAAAAAAATGTTTTCACCATTTGAGCGCCTTTTGAATATTCCGAAATTTTGCACAGTGTCGGAAAACACCATGTAGATATTTTATGTGAATACCCTTATGTCTCAATGAAGTACGATATTATAGCTGAAGGACTGGGCTATCGAACAGTGTGAACCAAATTCAAATTGTTGTGAACTGAAAAAAGTTATTCACATTATAACAGGGGCGACATTTTGGTGTGCGACGAAATTAGTGTTGAGTAGTTTATATCGAATGGCAGCATCGAAAAATATCAAATTGAAATTAGGGGCAATGTTCTTTTTTTCCACCCATTTTCAAAATTGGTTCATATGAAATAGAAGACTGTAATTACTTCATCGTGAAGCGTTTCGGTAATACATAGTAATTTATACACTCCAGAGACTAAAACATTTTTGGATTTCTGAGACAATAATTATTATGGATCAGAATGTTACATTTTCATAAGTTTTAACGCGAGTTTCAACGCCTTTTTCATTTCCGAGGTCATTTCTTTACAGTCAGTTTTATTATTGCATAAAATTAAGAGACGTTTACTGTTTTCTCATGAAGCTTATGTCACTATCATTACATAAGTGAGTCTTCTTTCCAAAGGAGACTCGATGAGCATAACTGCAAAATATTATGTATCGTGGCTTTCCATGGGACAGTTGACAAAAGTAAATCAATTACTGTCCAGTATTTTCTTTATAGTCATATTCAATCCAAGTTCTTATTTTAAATTCAATCGCAATTAATAACTCAGGTATTTTCGTTATATTCGTCGAAGTGTGCATATTAAAAATTTCTAGCTATTTGAAAAATGATAGTTAGACACGAAATTATAATTTTGCCAACTCGCCATATTCCTATCCAATGACAGCTGAATATCTAGACTGTCCTACGGATTATAGTTATTTACCCGTCCTTAGATTAGTTTACGGCCGAACATAACCACCTAGATGTACGTAATATTGAAAGTTTAAAAGTTTAAAAAAATGAAGAAGGCGTAAAAGCTTCTAACAATATCACATTTTGATTCAGAATAGTATCATAAATCCAAGAATGTTACAATATTCAGGATGTTCCATTCAAAAATTCAAAACTGGAGCAATTTCCATTGAAACCGGAAGTGATCGGAAATCGAAATATATGCGAAAACTCTTCTCTTCACATACCATTCATCCATACCAAGTCTCATTTTGATACACCAGATACTTCAGAAGTTATGAGTTCTAATAGATTCGTTGATACCTACAAACTATACAGGACTAAAGTCCTGTTTAATTCCTCATCGAGTTGAACTTTTCGCATCGAGATTAAAAATGCCACTTGAATCCCTTGGTTCATAATCTACTCTACTAACTCTTATTTCAGGATTCCAAGCTGCGGCAGATAGTGACGATGGGCTCCCAAGATACTCTGGAAGAAAAAACTGTGACTGTTTGCTGTGCCAACGACTTTGTAAATATCACCTTCATCAACTTTTGTTGCACCAAGAGGGAAATTGCCAGGCTGTGGACGGATTCGCTATTATCTTTGGCTTACAACTTGAATCAAATCAACGGTACGACCAAAATGTACCTGTTGAAGGCTTTCACCAAACTATCTCTGATCAAGGACAAGTCTGGAAATATTCCTGTGAAAAAGTGAGTACTTTATTCATCATAATTGGAAAAAAAAACGGAAAATTGTGTGGCTGTCTAGTATGTTCTGAATTCATTAAGGACCTTCCAACTTGTAACTGGGTGATCATAACAATTTAAGAATAAATGAAATACATTTATTTCCTACCATTCAAATCTAGTATTCAAAATAAAAACGAAGAGTGGACCATCAGTCGATAGGAACAGGGGTAAATTTCTTGATTTTATGACTTGGGTTCAGATCGATCCCTGCACGGGCGCCAAATGTTCTTCAATGATTCTTCACTAGGCGCTTCGATGCCTTCGATCAACTGATCTCAAATTTAAACTTGGTCCTTACCCGTTTCATATTGGTAGCTTATTCTGCATTCTCCTTCAGATAAAAATATGTACCTATGTACCGGGTGACACGTTATAAAGTAGCACCCCGTATAACTTTATTATTTTTGACAGTAGAAACAAATTGAAAATATTGTCTTACAGGGGATTTTTTTTCCTCATCGAATCAACTGATATATTTTTAGTATCTCAGAAGATATACATAAGGGAGCAAGAAGGAGTGCAAAAATTTTAAATGGAACGCCCTATATATTTTCGCGCCATTAGATAGACCCTTCAAAGGGCTTTCCGAAAATACCCCACTAAATACACTTATCTTCAGTATTTCTCATAATATAGACGTTCGAACCTGAAATTCGTTTTTATTGATTTCTGAATGAATAACAACACTATTCTATGATTGTAGATAGTATGCCATGAGTAACTGGAAAAATAATGAGGGTTTGTTATGACATTTTATTGTCATTTCCAGTGAAGATAAATTCCTTCGTCATCTCTTGTTGATTTCCTCCATAATCAATTCTTGAATCATGGTTTATTCATATGAAAAAAAGCAAAAAATAGTAACTTTATTCATAGAAAATAATCAAAACGCATCCGCTGCAAGACGTGGCTATGAATTTCGTTTTCCGAATGGTAATATTCCATCAAGGCGAACCATCATCAAAGTTTTGAAAAAATATAAATTTAGACCTTATAAATTCCATACGGTACAAAAATTGACAGAGATTCATAGAAATAAAAGACTGAATTTTTGCAACTTGATGTTGAATAGATTGAATAATGATAGAAAATGTTAATTTCCGGAAATTAAATCAATATTACAATTCTGACTTTGTGCGATTAATTACTGTCAATGAGTATTGAATATCATAACGATATATTAATTACCTAGATTCATTGTCACAGCATACTCTCAAAAATCATTTGAGGATCGATAAACACTTTTTTTTAGGTTAGACTGTCCATATTATGAGAAATACTGAAGATAAATGTATCGAGTGGGGTATTTTCGGAAAGCTCTTCGAAAGATCTATCTAATGGAGCAAAAATATATAGGGCGTTCCATTTAAAAATTTGAAAAAACAAAAAAAAATCTCACTTATCGCATATTGTTATCGTCGTTTTTTGACGTTTGTAAAAGAAATTTCTCTTCGGAGTGAATTATCTTCTTTTAAAATGATGGCTAAGCCTGACTAAGCGCTATTCATGAAAATATTCAAATAATGAAGGATGTCCGGAAGGTATAATTCAGAAAAGTTAGCGCGTGGCGCCCCCCCCCCCCAAATATCACATGGATCCGCCTCTGTCAACCTGAATGTGCCACTAGCCATCATAAAGACAATTCTCGTAAATTTCCAACATGATGTTTATTATGACGAAGAATCTGAGTATCCTATTCCATTGTTTATTTCTCGAAAAACGGCTGTTCGAATTTTACGTGGGAATATCTCGGAAATTATTATGTTTGTCATAAACAGTAAACACTGACAATATTTTTCGAGCCCAGGCCTCAGGGTAATGGGTTGTTCAGCTATTTCAGTCGGTTTGGAAACAAATCAGTTCCAGAAGGAATTGCCATGCGTTAATTGAAAACTCAAAAGTAATCATTCGGAAATAATTAGGTCCCTTGTAAAATATAATTAACGGAAATCAGAAATCTTATCTCTGACATTGGCGGATAAATATATTGAGTAACAATAGGAAATGTGGAACAACAAGAATTATATATTTCCGTTTGGGTTGAGTTTTCGTCTACAGGGTGAATCTAAATAGCACCGAAAAAATTCAAGGGGTGATTTCTTGTGATATTTCAAGAACTAAAGTTTATATAAACATGTGTCCTAACTTGCTTCGTTTTCTAGATACAGATTTGATATAAAACATCCTCTAGGTACTTTTGGAGTGTGTTTTGTTTGATGATGAATGTGAGCAACATGGTTGTGTTGCCATCTATCGGCTAATTTAGTAACAGATAAATTTATCAATAATCATGATTCAGACGAGAACGAGAGGCTGTCTCAATGCCATAATAGTTATTTATGTATTAAGGGAATTATGAGGGCCTTAATTACCGATGGCAAAGTTTGCGTCCCGAGGGCCTCTGGCCCGAGGGACAGCAATTGCCTGAGGTTATTGAGGCTCAGTAATTCCCGTGATACATAGATAATTTTATTTCTGACTGATTTCATTCATTAGATACCTTCCCGATTGGAAGTTAGACATGTTTTTCCGTATAGTTTCAATGTCATCAGAACGTCAGATGATGATCTTGACTACCGCGAATAGGAGATTCCGTATTGCTACGTTACTGCGTGGTTGTTGCTATGCATTTCTTATTTGATTTTAGTTAGAGGGAATTATAGCATCTATAACATCCCAAGGGAGTTATGACCCTCATAATAGATATCGTAACTATGACGATATAAGCTTATAATGTCACTGTCAGAAATAAATATATTTTTAATGTAGTTGTTTAAGTAATTGAGTATATATATGGTGATCTTTATTTCTCTTAATTTTATATTTTTCAGTATACCTTTCTAATTCGTATTCAAACATTTTTGAACAATTTGTCGATATCGATAAATATATTCAATATATATCGAAGACTGGAACCTTTGGCACGATAATACACTACACTGTTTTACCACTTACCAAACCGATTTTTTAAACGCCTCGACACGTGTTTCGCTAACTATGTTAGCATCTTCAGGAGAATATTAAAACTGTTTTAATCGGTTTGGTTAGTGGTAAAACAGTGTAGTGTATATTCAATATAATTATTCTGATTTGTTATTGATATTACTAATAAATAAGTATGCGAAAATATATGCTATACACATATCTATATGGAACATCTTAGTGGAAACATTTTTGTAGGAACTTAGACGAAATCGGTTTGGAAAATTGAACAAAAAACAAAATTTTCAGAAATTCACTTTATTTTTTCCTGTAAAACACAAAGATTTATACATCAATGGAAAGATTTTGAATAGAATGAGGGAGACCACTCTATACTGAAAAACTACCAGTGAATTAATTTTGAATTTTTTCATTCATGCTAAGACGATGAAAAAAATAAATTAGAATATGTCCATTTCTAAACACACAATTCCTGCGCCATTTGAAAATTTGTCAATTCATTGGTGAGACTGGTGCGACGTCTTAGTCCCAACACGCCTATTGTCCTTGAACTCACCAATCACACTGCAACACTGCAGAATGACGAGGTATCAGAGAGAGATAGCTACAGTGCGGGACTAATACGTCATAGCTCCACCATCATATTTGGCTTTTCGAAATAACGAATGAAATATGCTGATTTCAAAACGATATAGATTCGATTCCCTTCAACTTCAACTCATAATATTGATTGTAGATCAAACGTAAATCATGATTCGTCGATTGAAAGAGGTTTGCACGGATTTCTTCCCTCAGTGGTCTTCCCCATTCAAAAACTGAAAAAAACTAGGAAAAAACATAAAGGATGCTATTTGAAATTCGAAAATCAGACTCGATTAAACCGGTAAGCTTGCCTATTTTTATTTCGCTCTAATAAAATGTCCTATACATATCAAATGGTGAAAACTTCATTTTTTAGCTCAATTAATTGATTAAATTGATGATATATTCCATTAATCAATCACTGGTGGTGGTTGACAAAATTGAGAATATTGATTTACAAAAAATGATCAACATTTCGTTGCGTCAATGTGAAAAAATTTAGTGAGTCACTTCACTTGATTTTTTTTTGTTTCGAGCATTTCATTTGCCAACAAATCTAATTATAGTTCGGTTAATTATTATTTTAATGTTCTGTGGACATAGATTACCTACACAGAAATATGCAAGATGCAAATATCCTCTATACTCATGGCAATTCTGAATGTTCACAAGGTGATCTAGGAGTTCAGGCCAATAATTCAAAGGTTTCATCGGAATTTAGGGCTGAAATAAAATTTTCTACTCCATTCAGATTCAATAATATTAATTGCCAGTTCAACAAAAAATAAACAACTCGATTTTTCAATTGAAACCTTATAAAATATTCACCAACTTGGTATGAGCGTGTATCCGGGTTAAGAAGCTACGACTTCTCACTTTTTTATAGATACTTCCACAAAAATGGTATAGGTACTCCAAAAATCTCGTTCAAAACTCCTTCCTTCATCTATACAGGGTGGTCCAGGTTGAACGTCTTTAAATTTGATAGGCGATAGAAAAACGGGAAAGAAGTAGACTTTAAGGAGAAAACTTTGGTTGAAAATGCTTCCTAACAGAGATACAGGGTGTCAGAGTTTGGAATTATCAAAATCATCACTGTAATGTGTACTCCATGAAGATTATTGGAAGCCATACTAGTCACAGCCTGTACAGAACCTCAAATATTTAGGCTTCTTGCAACCCTTCAAATCCGAATAAGTATCTTGAAAACGAAGCCATAAATCAAAAATTTGCAAAGGTTTTCTCATTCATTAAATCAAACAAGAAAACTAAAAATCGAATCTTAGTGTGAAATATCCAGTGAAACTGAAGATTAGGAGAGGGAGAAGAAGATGTCGACCCCCATTATCTACGCCACTGAAGAATTTCTTCAAATGATACACTAGTCTGTGTGCCAGATTTGATCGAAATCGGTCGGGTGGTTTAGATTTAGAATTAGATTTAGAATGGGGCCTTCGGGCTATCTGCCTCCACACCGCGACCTTTTCAGATCTATTGTGTCTGCCCTCAAAATCGATTAGAGTTCTTCGGCTAGCCCCGTCTTCTCTATGAGACTCCATAGGCTAGCTTTCAGATCCCCTGTCTGGGCTTCTGGTTTTTCCTCACCCAGCGTAAGGAACCTTAGTCTTGACAAGCCCTCACAGTGGCAAAGTATGTGTACTGCTGTTTCCTCCTCTTCCTGACAGAACCTGCACAGCAGTTCTTCAGTCAGACCTATCGTACTCATGTGTTTGTTGAGCCTACAATGCCCTGTGAGAAGTCCCACTAGTATTCTAGTTGAACTTCGTTTCTGGCTTAGTAGATATTCTGTGAATCTTGGCGATGGTTTTTTAATAAACTCTTTTGCCTGTCTCATTCCTGGCGATTTGTTCCACCATTCTTGAGATTTGGTTTGCATCCATGATTTGATACTAGTCTTTTGTATAGCTTTCGCAATACCACAGAAGGGTTCTGGGCCATTCAGAGCTTTGTTTGCTCCTGCTCGGGCAAGTGAGTCTGCCTCTTCATTGCCCTCGTACCCTGTATGTGCTGGTACCCATGCTAGAGTCAGTCTGTTCTGACTGCCCAGTGCATTTAGGGTTTCTAAGCAGTCCCATACTAGTTTTGAGTTAACTTGCATAGAGTTGACTGCTTTGATTGCCGCCTGGCTATCTGAATAGATTGCAATGGTTTTGCCTTTAAACTCTTGCCTTATCAATTCTTTCACGCAATGATGTATTGCAATAATTTCTGCCTGAAACACCGTCGCGTATTTACCTAAGCTCAGTGAGATTCTTGTCTTTGGCTTGGGTCGGGTGGTTTGGAAGTTATGATGAGAAATCCAATGTTTGTCCAAAACTTTGAGACCCTGTATCTTTGTTAGGAAGCATTTTTTACAAAAGTTTTTTCATGAAAGTCTACTTCTTTTCCGTTTTTCTATCGCCCATCAAAATTATTGACGTTTATCCTGGACCACCCTGTATAACGGCACCTAGGGGAGTATTCCCTTTACTATTTTGATATCACCTATCGTCCTCAGTTAGTGTAACACCCTATATTGCAATCGAGTAAAAATGTCGCAATAACAAAACTGTTTTCACAAATTTTCACTGTAGATCGGAATTCTGCATTTGTTTGTATGTTCTACAGTATTATTTCTGGATTTGAATTCACATTTTGTTTTTTAAGTAATTACATGTATAAATCATGTGGTGCCAAAATTGTTTGAAAGCGAAGCAAATATAAACATTTTGAAATGTCATCATCGCATTCTCACTATTTATATTACATCTGTTGATTTATTGATCATAGACTGACAATGTTAGGTCACCATGTGCATTGATAGCTTTCCAAATTCATTGGAACTTGAATTTGTGACGAAATATTCTAAATCAGATTACTTTGTAATTTGTAATTCTCCTGATTTCATTGAAATGAGGCTAAGTATGGCAACTATTAAAATAATAACAGACTGTCAGTCAAAACCTCAGTATTTCTAACAATCAATTAACTGCGGATGCTGATGATTTACTGGCATGTCACTATGCTTATATAATAGAGTGCTAGCTCTTATAGGAGAGGAGATGATCAAAGTTTGGATGCAGGCATTGAAAATGAAAATTGAACGTTTATGAAAATGAAGTCAGTACGTCACTGTCTCAGAAATCATATATTTTATCAAACTCTGCGAGAGAATTGCGATTCGAAAAGATTTCTGAAGAAAATATTATACAGGGTGTTTTTGGAGCTCAACAGTCACCACCGAAAGTACATAATAAATACGATATCACCATTCGAAGTTTCGACAATCAGTTTCAATTTTCACTATCAGTTTTGGACCAGGCAAAAATTTGTAATTTTTTGATCACAGATTGTTGCCAAGGCACTCCTATAGAAATTGAGTTGTTGTTGGGAGCTGAAATCTTCGGTAGATTACTCACTGGTTGTACCGAAAATATAGACAATAGTTTAGTTGCAATAGAAACACTTTTTTTATCGCTTGGAGCGCACGAAAGGGAATCCCTATAATGTTCAAAGAACATCGTGCGTTCCTAGGGAGGATAGGGACAGGAGGTGAACTTTTGGAGATTATATGTTGTTGGGAATATTTCCACAGGCAATGAATTCCAGAGCCTAGCCGTTCTATGGATGAAGGAGTCTTGATAAAGTGCTGTTCGACATCTTTCGAGGTTTACAACGAAAGGATGTGCTGACTGGGCTTGTCTAGTTCGCCTGATTGGTATTGCTAGTGAAGGGATGATAGCAGAGGTTTCCGAAGAACATTGCCCGTGGAAGTATCGATAGAAAAGTGAAAGGTCGCCGACCTTTCTACGGTGTTCTAATGATGTCAAAGAGTGAGTGAGTGTGGCGTCACCCACCAGGCGAATGGCTCTTCTCTGGATGGAATCTAAGAGCATCAGCGTATGTTTTGGTGCTGAACCCCATATGTGGGAACAGTATTCTAGAACAGGCCGTATCTGCGCTTTGTAGATCATGAGAAGCTGTTGAGGTGTAAAGTAGCTTTTCGCACGGAACAAGAATCCGAGTTTTTGTGTAGCAGCTTTTGCGATGGATCTGACATGATTATCCCATGAAAGAGTGTTGCTGATGGAAATACCGAGCATAGATATGGTGGGCTTGGTGGGGATGGTGGAGCCAGACATCACAATATCGGGCATACTGAGTTCCGCCTTTCTAGAGAGAATACAGGCTTGAGTTTTGGTGGCGTTGAATTCAACTAGGTTGTTGGTTCCCCAGGCTGTGATTTCAGCAAAATCTTCATTGACAGCATCGACCTGCCTGCGCCGTGAGTTCTTAGTTTCCTGGGAAGAAATGGGAATTCTGGAAGAGAACGCAGTATGGAGGGTACTATCATCTGCAAAGCTGTGGATGGGGCAAGTTGTTACTCCCAACAAATCATTGATATGAAGAAGGAATAATTTTGGTGCCAAAATCGATCCTTGTGGAACGCCGGAATTGATGCCAATGGTATCAGGCGATACACCGTCCACCACCACGTGAAGCGATCTGCCTGAAAGAAAACTCGATAAGAGATGGCATAGCTAACACATCTAGGTTGGACAATAATGAGAAAGTGTCAGAAAAATAACAATTTTCACATATTCTCTGGATTCACTGATTTTTCCATTCCTGATTTGTGGGATCTTGACAAAATAGGTATCAAGGAACCAGCTGATCAGAGTGAGAAGAGATCATGAGTCAGAAGTTAGATACGCTCGGAGATAGTACGATGAAGTTTTTTAAAGATACTATTTTTTTCAATGGGGCAAATAGATATGAAGTCAATTTTCCATGGACTGGGTCACCCCCATATTGATAATAATTTTAGTATTGCACACAAACATGTCAGATAGAAAAATAAATTTGTCAAACAAAAAGTCATTATTTGCAATTATTATTATATAATTCCGATAGGTTTCTTGAACCTTACATACTGTAATGATATTTCCCTTAGAGGGGCTTTAGAAACATCATCAGTAAGACAGGAGTACAACGATCATCCTGTATCACGCATCCCAGATTGTTCTCCAACCTCCCAATGATTCCTACATACACCAGCATATTTCCGAACACTCAATATATGCTGCAGTGACAAATAACGTCACAGAAGATTCTGGAATGTTCTGGAAACAATCGATGGAACAATTAGAGAGAGAGGTTTTGTTCTAAGAAGCTTCTAGAACAAAAAGAATGAGACGAAAGATCATTCGAGAACGTTCTCGAACCAAAGCCTGCCAAGTGATCTCATATATAAACGGCCGAACAACTGCTTTCAGTCAGTCGAGCAGCGAGTGTCAGAGAGACAGTTATATACCGCCTGATATAAATAAATATACATAAATAGTTCGATATAAATTAGTGTTTCTTTAGTTTAAATAAATCAGTTCGAAAATAAATAGTGTCGTGTTCGCTTCTGCACCCGAATAACGTAACAATACATTAGTATATTCTACAACAAACTGTCTCCCGTTTTCATCTTGGCGTTTAAAGGAATCAAGATACTGTAGGTGCTTGAAAAGTGAGAATTTTCAATTTCGCCCTGTATATCAGAAGCAAGGATAGCTGTGGAAATTGTGGACGTTTCTTTTTCATGAAAACAATTTTTTTAGCTTAAATAAAGTATAGTTTTGGTGGAGTTGACTGTAAGATTTTCTTCCTGCCCTGAAAAACATTGTCCTGCCTTGTTGTTCCAACAATTATTTCGATTTTTCTTTGTGTTTTTTAATACTATATAATCTCTTCATTCGATTTTCAGCGTATTGAAGCTGTTCGCACAAAATAAAGAGGACAAGAAACGGGTGGAATCGATCCTGCATTCTCTGGGGTTCTCTACTGGAAAAACGGATGCGATAAATTCGGACAGTTTCGACTTCGAAACGTTTTTTAACTTCTATGTCCAGCTCACCAAACGGACAGAAGTCGAGAAAGTTTTCAACGAGATGTAAGTATACGAATTATGTGGAAAAATTCATAAAAATACCTCTAAATACATACTGTCCCATACATAACACAAACATTTTCTTAGGTTAGTGATGAGATCATATCACAAATATCTTGATAATTACATCGCAATAACCCATTGAAGATCAATCCTAATGACTGCATCATAAAATGTTTTAATTTTTTTCGATAAGATCGTGCAAAATTTACTACTGTTTGCACTGTTCAATGCACTACTGAAATTGTCAACAAACAAATTTCATTCACCCCAAGCGAAATAGAAAAAAAGAAACAAAAAACTATGATTTTATTCCTTTCAGAAATCTTGTAGAATAACATCATAATATAACATGTCATTTTTTCAAAACAAAATTAAAAGTGATGATAGAATACAAAATAATAGATACATATAGATCCAGTATCATCCATAAAGTTCGTAACACATGGAGAAAAAGTTTATTAGTAGAATATCGAAACATTTTTTCTCGGGGATCTAATATATGCATGTCTGACTACTTAAAAGTCGATTTTGACACATGTCACTTGATCACTGGTATGGCGGTAAATACAAAAAATTACGAAGGCAAAAAGTGGGGTTAGATGGGAAGATGAAGTTATTTAAAAAAATAAAAATAGCAATTTTCAGTTTTCTCAAACAATGGCTGGAAACTCCATATGTGAGCATAAAATTGAATTCTATTCAACTTGTACATCATCAACATCACTACTGTCAGAAAAAAAAGAGAATTGTAACAAAATTGAAAAATATTCGAAAAAATATAGCTATTTCCAATTCTCTTCCATAAATTGCTCGAAACTGAGTGTGGAATAGCAACTTAATAAGAAATGTTTATGGATATTTTGTTATCTAACCCCACTTTTCGTCGCTTTATAGTATTATTTTTATTTATCACCATACCAGTGATCACGTGACATGTGTCAAAATCGATTTTCAAGTTATCGGATATTCATAATGGATCGCCGAGAAAAAAAATTCGATGCTGTGATAATAAAGCTGTTCTCATATGTTATGGACTTTATGGATGATACTTGATACTGTATATATCTGTAAGTAAAAATCTTTGTCATGCTTGAAATAACAAAGTCTTGCCAAAATACGATCGAATTTTTCAGTTTAAACAAGTTAAAATCGAAGGTAATTGTGCTATTTGTCTCATTTTTAAAAATTTTAATGAATTCATGACTTTTTCGAAAAAAGTCAGTGGAATTAATTCACGAATCAAATCAATGATTTAATTCATATCAATTAATTCATGCCAACCCTGCAGAAAAGTATTCAAAGTCAAACGTGAAACACCGACTGAAATACGCTATAAATAAATTGTTCATTCCATTTTGGGACACCTTGTACTTACGCTCAATGTTTGAAGTAGAACACTCCAGAAAATAGAGCGGACATCAAATACGTTCTGTAAAATGCTTCAAGATGAATCGAATCGACTCTTTGACAACGGATTATAGGAAAATTCTGCTGCATTGTGTCATTGAACTGAAATACCCTTTGAAACAGACTCATGGTACACTCACCTATTCTCTCCTGTAGCTATATTTCTGAGATTTGGAAGCTTGAATATACTCACTAAATGGCAATTTCTGACATATTTGGAAAATAAATCAACTGCCGGTCTTTTACGGAAATGATATCAACTTTCGATTCTCAAATAGGACATTTTACATTTTACAAATAGGACATTTTACATTTTTGAAAAATTTCACTCCACTTTGAGCAATATGGACTTCGACCAAAGATGATTGATTATTGTGCTGCTAGATCTCATAACTAAGAGATCCAGGATGAACAGAATTGCCCCAATTGTCAGCAGGAGCGAGACAGTACTGTTTCGACCCACCAGGTCTCATCAGCCGCTCTCGGTCTGCTGACAACTGGGACAACTCTACGCTTCGGGTATATCACCCATTTCGAAGACGCAGGGTATAACATGAAGTTATAGTCATGTTGTAGCCATCTAGTGGCGAAGCTCTAAGGTAGAAACCAGAGATCGCGACACACTGTATGGCGCTGCCATCTATAGTCACACGTACAGACCCTTACGTCTACACGCTACAGAGTGGTACTGCAAGTAAATCACTCTGCTTACAGATGGCACTACCTGACATACTTGAGTGGATTTTTCCACCACCTATTCAACTGCTAGATCTCATAACTAAGAGATCCAGGATCCAGGTGGTGGAAAAATCCACTCAAGTATGTCAGGTACTGTCATCTGTCAGCAGAGTGGTTTACTTGTAGTACCACTCTGTATCGTGTAGACGTAAGGGTCTGTACGTGTGACTATAGATGGCAGCGCCATACAGTGTGTGTCGCGATCTCTGGATCCTACCTTAGAGCTTTGCCACTAGATGGCTACAACATGACTATAACTTCATGTTATACCCTGAGTGATTGATTATTGTTATTGTTCAGCGTTGGTGCTAAGAAAGTGATGACCTCCCACCAATTCGTGGAGTTCCTGAACAAGACCCAGCGCGACCCCAGGCTGAACGAGATCCTCCACCCGTACGCAGATACAGCGAAGGCCAAAGATGTGATAGCTCTCTACGAACCGAACAAATACAACGCACAAAAAGGACAGCTCTCTTTCGAGGGTTTTCTCAGGTACTATGGTCAATAAACTCTCCATCCTTGATTATTTACACTAGGTTCCCTTAATGCAAACTGACGTATTTGTCATCTAACAGGGTACGGACAGATCACAGCTCCTTTCTCTTTTAATCATCTAGTAACTTTTGTTTCGTGTATTGGTGTCCCTGACATGACATTGCTGTCACGTCACATTCATAGGCGTTAAAACAGAGCTTACAAAATTTTCATTTCATTCTTGATCTTAATACGACAATATTCTATTCTGTTTTGGAAGGATGTTAGGCTGTATCAATCAGTTGGATGGCAAATTTGAATTTGTCAGCTTTCCATCAAATGCAAATAAATTTAGAACATGGAAAGTGAAGTGAAGTGACCAAATGGGAAAAATTGGTAAATACACACACTGGCACAATTAGGGGAACGGGTAAAATTTACACTAAGTTTGACATCAATTTTCTCTCGAACCGATCACTCGATTCAAATTTGTTTTTCACTAATTTTAGCTTCATTCTTCACGAATGCATCTGAGAAATAACCACCTCCAAACGATTCGTCTTTATATCATATACAGGGGTGTAAAGAAGTACGGATTTTTCGGTATTCCTTAAGACATCCTGTGGAGTGAACCACTGATAATTGAACCGATTTTCCAACACCAAATTATAGCCCAATCTATCCCGAATATTTTCGTTTTTTATTCGTCTTGATATCCCAATTATCCAAGAAAATATAGAGTTTCAAAGAAGAGGTGGATATTGGTATTAATTTTACCACCTCGAAACTCGAACTGGGGAGAACGTGTCGTTTTTCAACTTGTTTCTGTGAGGATTTTTACTCCAAGACACATATACGAATACTCTCATGAATATGCAGGGGTGATAAAAGTTGCTCCAATGTTCTTTTGGTGAAATGCTATTTTTGTTGATCAACGTTGGCTCTTTTGTTAATGTCATTAATTATTGTCAAAGTCAAGCGATTCACAATTCATAAATTTGATTAATGAAAATTCAACGTGAGAGATTTGACTCCTACTGATGTGGCGAGGGCTGTAGCATTAATTGAAAATGACCAGTGGACCAATGTTCTTTTAACATATGAGAGCCGCATCTGCACCAATTCAATAGATGGCAGGGAAAGACTATATCGCCGAGGTGAACAAAATGAACAATTTGATTTCATTGCTTCTGTCTCCTATGGTAGAGGTTTAGTCATGGTTAGGTTAGGTTAGTAAAGAAACGACACATTTTCAGATCCAATTTGAGTTTTGAGGTGTAAAATTGATACCAATATCCACCTTTCCTTTGAAACTCTGTATTTTCTTGAATAATTGAGATATCAAGATGAATAAAAAACGAAAATATTCGGAATAGATTGGGCTCCAATTTGGTGTTGAGAAATCGTTGCAATTATCAGTGGTTCAGTCCACAGGATGTCTAAAAAAATACCGAAAAAAACGTACTTTCTTCACACCCCTGTATATGATGGAAAGACTCATCTTTTGAAGGTGATTATTTCTCAGATGTATTCGTGAAGATTGAAGCTACATTTCGTGAAGAAAAAAAATTGAATCGAGTAATCGGTTCGAAAGAAAATTGATGTCAAACTTGGTGTAAATTTTGCCCGTTCCCCTAATTGTGCCAGTGTGTGTACATCAGCAAAATATTCGAGGTAAAACTAATACGAAATCACATATCATACTTTCTCATTGTGCCTATAATTATCCACTCCACAAGTTTTTGAATGCATTTTAGTAGAAACAGTTCAGACTAAAACGGAGGATTAAAAGAAGAGGCATATGCCCTACCGTTTAAAAAATTATACCTTCGTGAAAAACTGCAAAAATGATTCCCAACATGATATATGAGCACATTAGTTTAAATACCTATATAAAAATTTTCACCATTTCTCAACTATAAGGCTTAGTCTGAAATCAAAATTTATTTATTGATAGGTACTGCCTAAGAACAATCTTATTTGTTAAAACGTATTAAACTTTCAGAAAAATTTGCTCACTGCCTCACAAAGATTATGCTGGAGTTGAAAAATCAAAAACTCGGAAATAATTATCATCATTATTTGAATATAATATGTAGAGTTGTCAGTGGCAGAGTGTCAATATTTCCGAGAATATTTTGCTCTCTATGGATAATATCCGACGGACCTGTGTAAAACTCAACATCAGGATGAACAGAAGATGGTGTAGAAACTCCTATCAAATCCTATCTACTGTTTTTTGGTCAAAGTTCTTGACCTACGGCCTAATTAACAGAAGGATTCTTTTCAATATCGCGGAATATAGGTCGCATTCTACCCGTTAGATGGCGGAATTACAATTTTGTTCTTTCAAATGTAATCTCATTTGATTATGTTATGAATGATTATTATTTCTGGTGCAAGCGGTATGTAAGCTTCGTTTTCTGTTTTCTGTCATAAAAAAAACTTTAAAAAGTGTCGCAATCTCGCCAACTGAGAACCAATATGCCATTATTGCGGAATCTGCGGTCAAGCGTTTTGGGAAAAACAAAACACTGTCTGTGATTACACCATATTCTATCCACCCTGCTCAACATGTGGATTAAAATACTCGTAGTACATGAGTTTTACACTGGTCCATCGGATATTATCTTCCGACGACAGAGGTGGAATATTCTCTGAATTATTGGCGCTCTGCCACTAACTTAGATCTCGCGGAAACATATAACATTTCGTTATCAGATGACGGTCGTGCAGCCGACTCTCTTACTAAAATCAATCAATAAAAATAAAAAACCATTCCGAGGAATAACATCAAACTCCATGATATAATATGAGAAAACCAGATGAACTTTTCTTGGATGAAATGAGATCATTCCAAATGCGATGCCCTGTGGAATATTTATTCTCTCATTTTTTAGTTTTCAGAATTCATGACTCTGAAGACAATAAAATGAGCTTCTGAAATCTGAAAACCGAATTGAAATCGGTTGATTCTTTTGGAAGTTATGATCTTACGAATCTGAGTAAAGATTTCAGGTGTTTCAGTCATCTCAATTAACTCACGAATTAAATCACTGATTTGATTCATATGGATTAATTTGGCGTTTCAGGTATCTGTTGTCGGAGGACAACAACATAATGGCCGCCACCAAATTCGACCTGAGCAACGACATGGACCAGCCGCTGGCGCACTACTTCATCAACTCCTCGCACAACACATACTTGACGGGTCACCAGCTGACGGGGAAGTCGAGCACCGAAATGTACAGGCAGTGCCTGCTGGCAGGCTGCAGGTGAGTACATTTTTCGAAATTCTTTAGATTCCGGGAATATACGACATTATTCCGGAGGGGTTGTGGCGAAACATATGTAGGACAAACTAGATAACCGATCAAAATAGACTCAAGGAACATTTTGGTACACTTACCGAGGTATTCAAACAGGCAGTCAGGAGACACTTGAAAAACATATGTAGGACAAACTAAATAACTGATCCAAGTTGATTCAAGGAACATTTGAAAGTAATATAACGTCTTATATAATCATACCATCTCGTATAACACTATAATCAAATACAGGGAAGTCGAGCACCGAGATATACAGGCAGTGCCTGCTGGCAGGCTATAGGTCGGTACATGTAGGTGAGACATTTTTTTCGAAATTCGTTAGAATTCGGAAATTCAAGAAATGATTCTGAAGAGGTTGTGGCGAAAGATATGTAGGACAAACTAGATAACTGATCCAAATAGATTCAAAGAACATTTTGGTACATTTACCGAGGTATGCAAATAGGCAGGCTGTAGGTGGGTAGATGTGGACGAAAAGAAATGTTCGAAGTTCTATGGGAAACACTCAAAGAACGTATGTAGGACCAACTAAATAACTGTTCCAAGTTGATTCAAGGAACATTTGAAAGTAATATAATGTCTTATATAAATATACCATCTCGTATAGCATTATAATCAAATACAGGGAAGTCGAGCACCGAGATGTACAGGCAGTGCCTGCTGGCAGGCTGCAGATGGGTAGCTGTAGACAAAAAATGTTCGAAATTCTGTAGAATACTCGGGAATCTTGAATTCACTGAATTAGTCTCGGAGGTTGTGTTGTGACGAAACATAGATAGGGCATACTAGGTAACGAAATTCTTCAGAATTCGGAAATTTACAAAATTATTCTGGAGCGGTTGTGGCGAAACATGTGTAGGACAAACTAGATAACTGATCCAAATAGATTCAAGGAACATTTTAGTACATTTACCGAGTTATACAAACAGTGCCTGCTGGCAGGCACACTCGAAAAACATATGTAAATAACTTATCCAAATCGATTCAAGGAACATTTGAAAGTAACGTCTTTATAAATATGGAAGTCGAACACCGAAATGAACAGGTAGTGCCTGCTGGCAGGCTGCAGGTGGGTACATGTGGACGAGACAAATTTTTCGAAATTCTCAAGTATTCGGAAATTCACGAAATTATTCTGGAGGGGTTGTGGCGAAACATATGTAGGACAAACTAGATAACTGATCCAAATAGATTCAAGGAACATTTTGGTACATTTACCGAGGTATACAAACAGTGCCTGCTGGCAGGCACACTCGAAAAACATATGTAGGACCAACTAAATAACTGATCCAAATCGATTCAAGGAACATTTGAAAGTAACGTCTAATATAAATATGCCATTATAATCAAATACATGGAAGTTGAGCACCGAGATGTACAGGCAGTGCCTGTTGGCAGGCTGCAGGTGGGTAGCAGTGGACAAAAAAATGTTCGAGATTTTGTAGAATACTCAGAAAATCGGGAATTTACTAAATTATTCTCGAAGGTTGTGTTGTGGCGCAACACAGGTAGGGCAAACTAGGTAACTAATCCAAAAAGATTCAAGGAACACATACTTGATGGGGCACCAGCTGACGGGGAAGTTGAGCACCGAGATGTACAGGCAGTGCAGTACATGTGGACAAGACAAATTTTTCGAAATTCATTAGAATTCGGAAATTCACGAAATTATTCTGGATGGGTTGTTGCGAAACATATGTAGGACACACTAGATAATTGATCCAAATAGATCCAAGGAACATTTTGGTACATTTACCGAGGTATACAAACAGTGCCTGCTGGCAGACACACTCGAAAAACATATGTAGGACCAACTAAATAACTGATGAATGAAATTCTGTAGAATACTCGGGAAATCGGGAATTTACTAACAACTAGGTAACTGGTCCGAATAGATTCACGGAATACCTACTTGACGGGTCACCAGCTGACGGGTAAGTCGAGCACCGAGATGTGCAGGGTGCAGGTGTGTACTTGTGGACGAACAAAAAAAAATTCAAATTCTGTAGAATACTCGAGAAATCGGAAATTTACTAAATCAGTCTCGAGGGTTGTGTTGTGGCGAAATATATGTAGGACAAACCTTATAACTGATCCAAATAGATTCAAGGAACAATCTAAATCGAGGAATTAGAGATATACACTTTTTCTATACTTCAACAATTTGATTCACTCATAATAGTTTCTACAACGATCTGATGAATAAGTGTCCGCATTCTGATGACGAATCCGATGAATCGCCAGCTAGTGAAATGGCATTCCTAGGCGTTCAATCTGTTCGCTTGAACTGCTTGTTGCTACCTGTGAAAGCTCAAGCTGCTTGGCATCCATTGTTTGTCCAGGTAGTCTTGATTGCTACTCTGTATCCTTTTTGGATAGAACTTGGCAATCTTGAAGGTTTGATTTGAGCAGTTCCGGCGCGAAGGACCAATATGTTCGATGCTAGATAGAAAGTGGACTGTATTCGTATGGATATGATAATGAAATAAAGATTGATATAAGAATTACAATCCGTCTATATGTTTATCGATTTTATTGATGAATCTTATTTTTTTCAACACGTCATCATGTTAACAACTGAACATCTCCTATACTATATAGGGTAATGCAAGTACCAAACTATTATACATACAGGATCATACAAGTACTAAACACGATTCATTTACGGGATCTCGTGATGGTGTGTACAAGATTTTGTTTCTCACGGAAAATGTGTTCTATTTCAATGAAAAATCGATTTGTTTCGGTTTGAAGGTGCGTGGAGCTCGACTTCTGGAACGGCAGGACCGATGAGCCCATCATCGTGCACGGCTACACGTTCGTACCTGAAATCTCCGCTAGGGAGGTGCTCGAGGCCATCGCCGAGACCGCCTTCAAGACCTCGGACTACCCTGTGGTGCTATCCTTCGAGAACCACTGCAACCCGCGGCAGCAGGCGAAGATTGCTAATTACTGCAAGGAGATCTTCGGAGACATGCTGCTGGAAACGCCGTTAGAGAATTATAAATTGGAACCGGGTAAGACGAGAAAAGCTCATGAGGCGGTTAGATGCTGAAAATGTTGCCAATAATACAGGCAAATGGTAGTTTAACGATGCAAAAAATCCAGTAGTCAGTTTCTTCATCATTTCCCATATTTCTCGGGGTGCTGAATCCGAATTCAACAAAATTTTCTGACGCGTTTTGAGATGTTCGCAAAAAACAGTGAAATTTTCCCACTTCGATAATTAAAATGTTAATATTTTAAGACTTTACGTTACTCTAGACGTCGAGATTGCCGTGTGTTGTCGTGGTAACTTTATTATATACATAAAAAACAAGAATAAAGGTATTTTATACTAGTAACATTTGTTCATCTACAGGTAATCCTCTACCTCCCCCGGCTGTACTGAGAAGAAAAATCATAATAAAGAATAAGAAAAAACACCATCACCACCACCACCACCATCATCATAAAAGAGTCGTCACCCCTTCTCCAGAAGTCCAAAGCGCAGAAAATTTGAGTAACGGAGATGTTGCTCACGTGCCTCTATCACAGACAAGACAGGTAAAATTGATAATATTTCATAAATGTGAGCTATTCTTGAAATAAATGAGAATAATGCGAAGAAAAACTATCTTTTTCTATTTTGCGTCTTTAATGAAGTAATTATGACACCCAAATCCGTATCGAAACAGCTTCTATTAGGACACGCTGAATTTCTTGTTTCAAAGTTGGTAATGATAGCGTCAACGTCAAACTGTCAGACAAACTAGCGTCTAGAGACAGAACGCAACAAATAACTATAACATTACAGGTATCTTGAGCATTTATTACCTACCAAATTGGCTGATAAGTTTTGTTGGGCTGCTGTTGAGACAAAATTATGCTCATTAGTCGGATTATTTAAGTTAATGTTTGTGCAATGCGACTGTGAGGTAGAGGCATCAGAAACTGTTGTAGAAGTTGAAGGCTGAGAAAAAAACATTATCTCCACAGAAGCTTATAATATGTAACGTTCAGCAACTGCTGAAGATCTCACCGCCTCTATTTGCTAAATGGGACACACTAGAACGCCGAAAAAACTGTAAAAATCTCAGGATCTGGTAATTCAAGATATTCTGCAATGATTGTTGGCATTTTTCAATTGTGTTAATTTTATTTATGCAGTAACCATTACGGTATATAGGTCAACAAGAAACGTTTACATTTACATATTGTGGTGGTATAGAGGTCGCCAGTTTGACACCATACTTGGGAATTGTGGAATTCTTTTTCATAAGCTGGACGAGGTTTCTTGGGCAACAAATCATTTATAGTTGTTTGGGCAAACTCTCACAGTTCAGGAGGGGTCAACTTATGTTTGCGTCTTCCAGTTATTCTCAAAATAGGAAATTCAGAATTTTGATAAACCAACAATTTCAAATTATATCGCTGGAATAATGATGTTACCTAATTTGAATAGTTTTTCTACCATTTGTCAAATTTGGGAATGAACATTCAAATGTTTTTTTCATTGTTACCAACTATACTTACTTCATGTCTTTCTAATATTTGATGTTTTCATTGATTCTTCTTCTCTGCACAGGTGGGCGGGTGCGTAGACCCCTGCACTCAGGCCTCTTCAGTCGGGCCCATTGTGCGCCCACTTGTCCTGTGAATCAGCTGGGCATGCCGATTTCTTTGACGAAATTCAGCAGCTTCCTCAGCTGAGTCACTTTCACATCCTTTGGGTGCAGTACAATGCTCCCAAAGGCAGCTTTTCTCTGATGCACCAGCGCGGGGCATTCAGTTAGTATGTGTGATGATGTTTCATCATCCTCCAAGCACCATCTGCAGATGGGATCATCCTTGATCCCTATGAGTTCTAGGTGCCTGTTGAGGTGGTTGTGCCCAGTTAAGAGCCCAACTACCATCTTGAGATCCCTTCTATTGCTTTGAGCTTTGATTGTCTCATTCCTGGTGTGTCGCACCATGTTTCAAGGAACTGCCTCTGTAGCATTTCCTTCATGAAGGACATAGCCGTACTATTGGGTATTCCCAATATCGGTTCTGGTCCAATGGGTGTCGTTCCTGAACCGATCTTGGCTAGTCTGTCTGCCTCCTCGTTCCCCGGGATACCAGAGTGTCCTGGAACCCACATAAGGCTGACTTTCCTAGTTTTTGCCATATTTTCTAAGGCACTTTTACACTCGGACACCAATTTAGTTGTGATCCTATTGGATCTCAATGCCATAATAGCAGCTTTGCTGTCCGAGCATATGGTGACTGGTCCACGTCCACTTCTGCCGAAATTTTCTTGGACACACGTCAGAATTGCAAACACTTCGGCCTGGAACACTGAAGCGTATTTGCCAAGAGGTACTGAGATTCCTTTCCCTGTTCCTCCTTCATATACTCCTGCACCAGACCTGCCACCAAACCTAGAGCCATCCGTGAACCAGGTTGATTCGTTGGAAGGAAGCAAGCCTGGTGTATTGCCAGTCCATTCCTCTCTTGTAGGAAAAATGACATGCGGAGCTTTATTGAAATTCAGAACTGGCAGAGTGCTGTCCCTTACCATCAGCAGACTGGGACAGCTTTCTTCGGCCTTGTTCCATATTAGGGAGTGTCCATAGTCTGCCTTTTCGATCCATTGGTTTGCACCTTTGAGTCTGTAGGCAGTGCGCATGGCTTCATGCTCTACAATCAGATGTAAAGGGGGCAGACCTAGTAGGACCTCAAGGGCCCTAGGTTTTTCATTGATTATTTTTTCAAATAAAAGAGTACAAATGAATGCAAAATAGAAAAATATTATATTGAACACGTTCTATAAGACATTATTGTCGTACTAGTTCATTTGGAGCACTCCTCGCTTCGCTCATTGTACTCCAAACAACGCGTGGGACAAATAGTGTCTCATAAAACTTGTATAATAATATACTATTTTCTGATTTTGACATGTAAGTGGAGGGAATTTTGAAACGTCTTACTTTACGTAATCAGTTGCGTGAAGTATAATAATATGACATACTGGTGGTGAAATGTTCATTACAATACCAGTTATATGTAATAAAAATATGGAAGGACGAAAAGGATAATGCATTTTATGCTGCTTCCTCGATATCACTTGGGAAATGTGAACTTGAATCAGCCATTTTCCACTAATGAAAATATCAAATGAGTCTATCAATTGATTATTTGTTTAGGGTTCTAAAGAATCTACTGCAACAGAGGATGAAGATTCTTCTAGTGATGATGAAGTGGAAACTATCGAAACGACGGAAGCACAAATCGAGAATAATACCGAGGAAGGGGGCGAAGCCAAACCCGCCCCAGCCAATGAAACTGAAGCCGGTGCCGAAATTTCAGCACTTGTTAATTATGTACAACCAGTTCATTTCTCAAGTTTTGAAAATGCCGAAAGTAAGTTCTGATTTCCATAAAATAACTATTTTATACAAGAAAAAGGTAAGGATAGGTAGGACACTACAAAATAGACTGGGTTTGCTCAGTGAGAAATGATCGTAATAGCATCCGTATTCACCGAGGGGGAAACAACTGCTCAAAATGTGTACACCATATTCAAAGAGTATTAAAGTATTTAAAGCGATATTTTGAATACTTGGTACTAGTACTTGAAGTACTCGAGAGCATATGGAAGCTGACTTAATGTAGGTATTGATAATGGTATTTAATTACTTGAAATTTCAAGGTGTACACCTATTTAAAGAGTTGTTTCCCTCTTGGTATTCATGATATTATTCTAAGTTGTTGAAAAAATAAATAAAGATGAACTACCCTTCAACAATGATTGAGTGCCACAACGTTACAATTTTCGATGCGGTGTCTCTTTTCCACCCACGTTAAAGAGATATGAATGTGTTCTTGGATACATAGTAACCTGTCACGTGGTTTTCAATTATTGTTGAAGAGCAGTTACTTTCTGTTGAGTACCGAAGGGCAGAGATCGGTAATGCAGAATAATTCCGAAGTGTATTTTTAGATGTTTTTATGCATGAAAGAATGTCTTATCAGGGCCGCATTTAAATATTTTTATTCAAAAGCCTTCAGGATATCAAAGTTAGTGGTTTTCCTGCTTCAGGCAGAAGAATATTTCTAGATAGTTCAGAAACTTGCAGATAGATGGACTCGCGCAGATTCCGAGAGTATAGACAAATAGGCCAGATATTGCTTTTTCGCTAGAGCCTTGTAGGAAAGGCAAGCTTTGGCTTGAATATTTTACATAGAGATTGATCCTTAGTGTAAATAATCGAAAATTTTATTCATATTTTATTATGTCGTAACTATAGTGGCAACATTGAAATGACATTTCGTATGAGTATGTTTCGGGAGTTGAATTGTTTGAAAATGATAAAGGAATAAACTGAATGCATTTTAAAGTGAGTATTTAAAAAAACAATTACCTGAATGAGTATTCGTATAGGTCGCGTGCACGATGGCCGACCCTGGAGGCAAAATATTGAAACACAACCTCACTCTTCTGTGAATTATTGAAACACAACCTCACTTTTTTCATTTGGTTACAGAGGAATCAAAGAATTGAAATAGTTTTTCTCAATATTATGGCAAACGAATCATGTTTTTTGCGCTATTCATTAATTCCAGCGAGAGACGAAGGAATATGATTTTTCAGGTAAATAGTAATCTCACATAGTTATCATTATGAAATGTTGTCATTCCTTATTAAAATTCCTTCTGCCATTTCTGCAATACAAGCTAATACTGCTAATAGATTGAAATTGTCTACAACACACACGATAATATTTTGTCAGCATTCAGCATGTCAGACCTGTCCTCCCGTTTGATTGCATGAATCCAATATTCTTGCATTATTTTAGAAATTTCATGTGTATTTCTATTAGCTCCTATTGCAGAAGGAATTCCGATGAGAAATAAGAGAAATTACCAAATTTCAAAAATGAAAACTATATGTGAGTGACTATAGTAGGTACTTACTTTTGAAACATAATATAATGTACCAACAGGATTCCTTATAGTCTTCTGCTGCAGTTTTTGTGCATTGTACAACAGCACAATGTGATGGCATAAGCGAATTAATGAATACCAGAAAAATACGATTCATATGCCAAAATAATTGTGAAAAACTATTTCAATCACTTGCAAACAAATAAGAAAAGTGAGGTTGTGTTTCAATGTTGAGCCTCCAGGGCATATACGTATTAATAAACAATACGGATCATAAAGGGTGCCAGGATGAATCCAAAAATATGAAACAAATGAATATCCATAAGTATTTGGTGGCATGATACTCATGCGCCATGCGCTATTATAGTAGTCATTAAAGACATTCGTTTCGGTGGACAATGACGTTTACTAGCCTTTCAATCAAAGCAGTATATGTGTCTGATCGTTTCAAAACTTTTCCTTATGGATAGTCATTTGTCTTCAAAAATCGGCTTCATGTTTCGCTATGGAAACAGATAGAGATTATCCGTATTGATTATTAATACGTATATGCTCCAGGGTCGGTCATCTGACAGTTCTTGCACGCAACCCATTCTTATACATATAGATTACCTTTGAACGAATTCAATTGTGTAACTTGAAAAAAATATATATTGAACTTCACGAATGAATATCTTTGGTTTTTTTCCTGCAGAAAAAAATCGCAGCTACGAAATGTCGTCGTTTGACGAAAAACAAGCCACCGCCCTCCTCAAAGAGTACCCCATCCAATTCGTCAACTACAACAAGCACCAGCTGAGCAGGGTCTATCCGGCGGGTACTCGCTTCGACTCGTCAAACTTCATGCCGCAGGTAATAATGAATTTTCATACATTTTTGGTTGAGACTGCTAGGTTTCTCGGTTGTTCTTAAGGTAGAACCTTGTGGTTTTCACGTTCCTGTCCTACTTTTTTTCTTACGAGATACTTTGAAAATTTAAACTCTGAGTCCCTTGTATATCTACGAAGTTTATCTGAAATAATGTTGCCATAAGAACTTTGCGCAGAATCCAGAAACGTACTTAGTTTTTTTTTTTCGTTGTATGATTTTGGAGACACGGCACTAAGCTATATACTTTTCATGCTGTCATATTTACCATAAAAAACTAGATATTCATCTCCTATTCGAATCCTCCAAATTGCTTTGTGATATACTAGGTAGTTCAAAAATCAGTAGGGGAAAACGGATTTTGACGGGCATTGTATTTAAAATCGTCGAAACAATAGTGTCAAGCACTTCAAGTAACTCTAATTATACCAAGTCAGAATTTGTTTACTAACTATTATTTTTTTCATGATTTCAATGATATTTTTTGTTCATGTATCCTTATTTTGATCGGATCCTACTAAACATATTTCTGTATCAGAAACGTTTCAGAAATGTCTTAAGGGCGCCGTACATTATGCTATTTACCAGCAAGTTCTATGATATTTCAAGGCAAGTTTCATGCAAGTTTCCTAATAGAACCAGTCCTATCTTTCCTGCAATTTCAAGGCAAGTTTAGTGAAATTTTTAGTTATATTCATCGTAGCATCTTGATAAAATATAAATTTTCTCCATAACGTGGCCTGAAACACCAAATAACTTCGAAAAGTACATTGTAGGATCAGAAAACCTGAAAATAGTGAATATGAACGAGAAAATATGACAGAAATATCTAAATGTACGGCGACTTGCAATAAATTGAGAAAATTGCGAAGAAATTGCATTGCCTCAAACTTGCCGAGAAATAGCATAATGTACGGCGCCCTTATTACAGATATCTGAAACCTTTCCACTTGAGTCTCATTCCAACAATACTGTCTTGGATGCGTTTCAAAAAAACTGTCCTGGACACGTTTCATAATGGTTTCCAATTTCGTATAGTTTTATCAACTCTTCAAAGAAAGTCGATATGGTGTTGAAATAAAGATACATTGACTACTACTTATTCTCATTTCACAAACACAAATAGTCTAATCAAGTTCACACTAGCCCAACATATCCTACTGAACACTTTCAACTAATATCTCCGAAACATAATATACTCTCCCCGAAACGGCGAAAGAATGTTGAGCCAACAAATATAATTCGATTGCCAAAAGGATATGGATCCTACCTTTCATGTTAACAGCTTCTCATGATGGTAAACCGTGCCGTACACCAATGTCATCCACATTTCCATCGGATGTGGAATCATTCTTGATAAAATACTTTGTGAATCCTGATGACCCTTTTTGGCTCCTCGAAACTATGCAATTGGATGACTAGGTATTTCGCAAACTCGAAATAGGACTGTAGTTGGCGATTTGGTGAGCTCAGGCTCATCTCATGCTGTCTAAGCTATCATCGACTCTCGTCTCGTTTCAGTCGTCTCCCTCTGACCTTATACTGTCTTGTCCCGATACCGATTTATTCCCTTTCCCCATTCACAACCCCGTCTCCAATCCATCACAACTTTCCTTAGCAACAAGAAATTCGAAATACGAAATACATATCACTCGCTCTCATCTACTTTTTGAGGCGGGATACCAAAGTGTAGGCATAAACAATATTGAAAATTGAATAAGCGTTGAAGTAAAATATAACTTTCCTTAGCAACAAGAAATTCAACATACCAAATACATATCACTCGCTATCATCTACTATTTGAGGCGGGATACCAAAGTGTGGGCATAAACAATAATGAAAATTGAATAAGCGTTGAACTAGAATATAATTATAAGTATACAGTTTAACATCGATGGCGTGGTATAGTAGCATCTGTTTTTTGATTTTGGATTTTCTATAGTGATAGGTACCTATTTATTATGATGTAGAATAGGTGTAGGCAACACAACAAAAAACAGAAAACATAAGCAGAAGCAGCATTAGAACATGGATTCTCAATGGTTGCATTCTTTTTAAACGTTTCATTTTGTGATCGTTCAAACGTTCTTGCAACTAAAAAATATTCGGGAAACCTGGACAAAACGTCTGGGTCTGATTCGAACAATTCACAATAGGGTAGAATTGAAATATTTCTGGAAGGTTTAATGTTTAGTGGGATATATTTTTTGGTATAATAAAGAAGACAATTAATCATTCAATTTTGGGTATATTTTTGTATTTGATTCATCTTTAGGTGTTCTGGAACGCTGGTTGTCAACTGGTCGCCCTCAACTACCAAACATTGGATTTGGCTATGCAGCTCAACCTCGGCATATTCGAGTACAATTTCAGGTGCGGGTATCTGCTCAAGCCTGAGTTCATGCGGCGGACGAATAAAAGGTTTGTGCCAATTTGATTTCCTGATCGCATTTCATTCTCATTTTACCTCACCATTGTTGTTCTAGATGATAACCTAGTTGGGTAGTTAGTAGGCAAGAGCGCGTACTAGGTCGCCTACTAGGTTTTCATGTAGATCGACAATGACCTCACATTTATCTTAAGTAGATTCACCTATCTAGCTGTGATTTAGAATTATGCATACATTTCTATGAACTCAACATGATGACATCACGTCACGAATTACCGCCTCTCCGCACAGCGTTTTCTAATCGAGGTATTCCTTTACAAATAATCATCAGTTTTACCAAATATGGAAATTCACCATAGGGTACGGCACCTATAACTTATAAACATCTCACATCTAATCTAATAGGTATAAGAACCCCAACGTTTGATTTCAAATTATTAATTTGTTCATATCGAGTTACTAGCGTTTTCCACTCGCCGATTGGTAGTTTTGCATTTATCATGCGATGTTTTTTTTTTACACTGACATACTATTATCTAGAGTAGAGTGAGTAGATTAAATAGAGTGACGACAATGGACCTCTAAATGGCTGGTGTTTCCGGAATGTCATTCGTGGCAAGTCATGGAATAGAAAAAAATCTGAAGGGTCTCTCACATGCAGCAATGAATTTGCGCCTTCGAGGTGCCCACCTGATTTTAGATTTAGAAATTTGATATTTTCATTTCCTCATCTAAATAAACTGAGACTCACGAGTCCTAAAAGACGAAAAGAAAGAAGAGATTCTAATAGTCAATATTCAAGGTACTGACGTATAGAGTTTCATGTCTGATTGTTGAATGATTTGTCTCCAAAGAGCAAAAAACAGAGACAACGCATCGACAAAGTGAAATAGAATGCGTACTGAATGGAGAAAACAAGACAGGTGGATGCACCTCCATATTAAAGGTCTGACCAATTCAAAAGTATCACTATTGTCGTCACTCTATTTATAAAGTCACTCTAATCTAGACCTAGAGTATACTTAATACTTATTTATATCGGTGGCCTAAATAGGCATCATTCACGTTTAGGACCTGTCATGGGTATATCTTTCTCACTCTTACTCATGTTTCCGAACACCAGAAACATGACTCGATGTCATGAACGACAGTTTGGGAGTTCCTGCCCATTGAGCAGAACCCTTTTCAGGCGAACAATATTAATGATATATATATATATATATATGATATATTATCCACGAACGCATGCATATTTGAGAGCATCGTTTTTAAAATTGTACTTCGAGCGGTCTATCTCTCGAATCTCGATCCAAATTTACAGTTATAGACACTCTATTTGGACGAAAATCAATTTGTCACATTAAATTTTTTTATTGTGTAATAAACATTTCATTTGAAGTCTTGATTGAGTAAGTTTGGAATATTATGAGGAAGTGTCTGAGATTATTGGAGTTCAAAAATTGAATTATTATTTGTTTTATAGTAGTGATGCAGACAATTCATCTTACCTCCCACGTGAGGTTATATTTTTTTTCCTCCCGTGGGAGTAAATTGACAGGGTTGTGTCCTCAAATGAGGGAGCAAACCATATATTATGTACTATTTCTATATATGGCCCATCGCATATCCCATATCTCAACAAAAATGGGACCAAAATGAGAGGTACTTTTTGAATCTATAAGGACGGAAAGTGAAGGATGAAAATAGCCATATTGGTTTGACAAGTTTCGTATTATTTTTTCCCTACGTCGGCATCAACGCCTATTGGTAGATTTCGTTACCTATAGAGACAGAAGTTGGTATCGCTTTGAGGACAGCTATACCTCATATATTAGTAGCAGATATATGGAGCAAACGCATACTTTCGATGCAGTGAGTAGATGAAAACAAGTGAGGTACGTAGTTTTTGAAAGGTATCAGATTAGTATAGATGTAGTTTTCATTAGGTATTAGATTAGTATAGGGGTCAGATAATTTATAAGACGCTATAAAAGCAGATGATATTTTATCATTGCTCATGTAAGATGGAAGTAGAGGCCATGGCACCATATCATGAGCATATTTTTATATTGAAACTATCATTGGGCACCAAAGATGTGTATACGACGCTATGAAAGTTCAGAGAACTGGAGATTTTTTCCACAAACTACGTACTTAGCCCACTCGACTGTCTTGGTTTTTCCACACAAACTGCGTACCTAGCCCACTCGACTGCCAATGGGGACTGAAAAAACAAAAACAAAAGAAAGTTAAAACTTGCGAACATATTTCTTCTGTGTGGGAAATCAAGACAGTCGAGTGAGCTAGGTACGTAGTTTATGGGCAAAAAATTAAGACAGTCGAGTGAGCTAGGTACCTAGTTTATTGGCGAAAAATAAAGACAGTCGAGTGAGTTTTTTTTACTTTCTTTTGTTTTTTGTTTCGTTTTCTATTGGCAAGTGATATCTATGAACTTGTAAATTTTTCAGTTTTTTCATCGTATCTCCCGAACTATTGAATTCAGAGAAAAATGTTATAAGGATTTTTGTAGATTCTATCAAAAGGAATAATTTTGGTTCTATAACATTTTCAGATATTTCCAGTTGTTTTCGAGATATTTGGAATCATCTGAGAATAAAATTTTCAACACTTTTGTTCCATCTTCCAATCAACAAAAGGAAAAAATATTCCATGGTTCAGTGGAAGTCGATGATCTTCATCTATCGATAATCTTTTGTTTTTCAATATATCTTCATGGTACCCTATGGGTCGTTCAAATTTTTTTTTCATATTTTTCACTTTATTTCCTGTACTATTGGGTTTACAGAAAAAATTTTGGGTAATAATTTGTAGGAAATGTTCCAGTGGATAACTTTGCACTCCTGATAATTTCCGATTTTTCCATTTGTTTTCGATATATATTGAATTGAAAGGATTTCAAATTTTGATGTTTTGATTTTCATTTGTTTTTCCATTTTCCGATGGATGCACGAAAAAATGGTGAAATAATAATTTGTTGCGTCATCAAAGAGGCATACGGTGCATTTTTCAAATTTGGATTTAGTCTCGGATTTAGTCTATTGGTTCAGGAGATATGTCGTTTTAAAGCGAACCGTGTGTTTCGGAAAATCTTGAAAAACCCACTTGGAATTTCCCGACCCTGCTCAATTTCAATAGGCTTCGTCTCTGATAGAGTTTTTTTTCACAAAAAATGAAATCGATTGGACCACTTTTGCGATTTGTAGAGTGGTCACAAGAAACTTCCGGTGAAAAATCGAAAAAACCCGGAAAAACCACCTTAGAGTTTTCCGATTTCCTTCATATTCCAATGACATAATACTGTATTGAGTACAATAAGATGGCAAAATTTCAAATCGATATGTCAAAGGGTTCCGGAGATATATCGATTTATGATTACCACAGAGTACAGACAGACAGACCGCACACAAAAACCAAAGTTGCTCAAAATTCGATGGGGATCATTTTCTCCAAAGTAACTATACCTCTATCTCGCTTAGTTTCCGAGATAGCATTTTTGGCAAGGCCGTAGTATACTCCACTATGTATAGCGTCGTATAACAATAATAATATGTGTTTTGTTCAGCTTGAATCCCTTTGCCGAGAACACGGTGGACGGCATCATAGCGGGCGCCGTCCGCATCACGGTCATCTCTGGCCAGTTCCTCACCGACAAAAGGGCCGGCACCTATGTCGAGGTGGAGATGTACGGCCTGCCCGCCGACACTGTCAGGAAGCGGTTCCGCACGAAGGTGGTGCCCAACAACGGGATCAATCCGGTCTACGAGGAGGAGCCGTTCGTGTTCAAAAAGGTGAGGACGACAGTAGACAAATTATTATTTTTTATTCATTTCCATTTATTGTCGAAGCGAAAGTATTAGATATTCGACAAATATATTATTTGCACGTCAATATGAGACAATACCTGAACAGAAGTAGATTACAACGTCGTACACATGTCTATGAAACCAGGAATAAACAAGAGTACTGGCACTGGTACTGGTACTGGTGGGGGACGTTTCCACGTCAGCAACTAGTCCCCAATGGGACCTTTTTGCAAACCCCAAGTGTTTTCAATGACTGATGTGGTTCGCTCAAGAAAGCTGGCTAACATCCTTTTCAGGCACCGCCCATCAGCTCTCTTTTCAGAGTTTTTCAGCTGTATTTTGTAGGCTAGTAATGTACTCACTACCATATGCGCAGGGGCAGGCCTGCTAACTATCATCGTTAACCCCCGAGACCGAGGTCTACTTAAGCAGCTGGCCCGCTCTCACGCTCAGCTGGTAGTTTTCCACACCCACCTACATACACCGTCCTACTTCTTCTCTGATGCTCACAACCACATCATCATATCTTCCTGCGTGTTCTGTGTAGGCTTTGTTACTACCTAACTCCATGCGCCACTTTAGGAGCAGCACTGTTAATTGGAACGCAACAGCGAATCGTGCAGGACTATCCCCAGCCGATGCTCCGAAACAAGAGTATGTTACACCCATTATGAACAAATACATCGGACAGATAAGTTACCTGTACTTAGGGACTAAATTATATAACACCTTGCCGGAAATATAAAAAATGAAAAAACGCTCAAAAGACTGAAGTTAAAAGTTATGTAATGAATAGATCAAGAAGAAAGATACATGAATCAATTAACAATGTTTGAATGAAAAATAACTGATTTCATGTTTTGATTTGATTGTGATGAAAGGTGGATATATGTATGGTGAAATAGCCCCCTCTTACAAAACCCTGGAAATTTTGTAGACCTCTGGCCTACTTGATTATGTCGAATTCTACCACCGTAGTAAGGCCGCGCAAAACTAACGCTAGATGGCGCTGTTCCCGAAGTGATCTTGCTACACAATGGTTGTTTTGTTTTGTTGTTTACATTTACATATATCAATTCGTAATTCAAAAACATTGAGAAAAAGTGATTGATTTAATGAAAAAGACGTGAAATTTTCATTATATCTGTGAAGTATATTTGGCACGATGTTCCCTACGCCATCTACAGTCAATCCGGCGGCCTTGCTACGGTGTTTCGCGGTCTACACGTTTTGGAAAGAAACAATTGACAAGTGGTTACACCAGTCTATTTTCATCATGTTGTGATGCCATAGTTATGCATTGATGATTCTTAGATTCTGTCACGTGAAATAACTTCTCATCTTTTCATTTTCTTTTTTGTTAATAGATATTTGCTAAATTATTCAAGTACTGAATTCTATCTATACATATATATTTTTTCTATTACTATTTATTTTTTATTGCCTCACAACGTAGAAACTATCGCCCAGATAGTTTCTGTGGTTTTATATGTGTTTATTGAAGTGTTCTGAATGTTTAATTGTATATATATTTATAACGTAAAATATCTAAAGGTAGAAAAAATATCACAATATTTCTTCGTGTTGGGGAAGCAGTCAAAATTTTGGCCTTAAATGAGAACTCTTCGTTATATAGCCGAGCTTTCGGAAATGTTTATTTCCTTTATCAAGACATCTGTAAAAAATGGTGATGGAAACACTGCCGTCGTAACGAAGAGGGCCGTATCTGCATATTTCATGATTTTGGGGTTAGATGTCAGCCCAATAGAATCGAGGACAAGAAATCTATTTATGTAGCTTAAAATGCCGTGTCTGTATCAGAAATGCCTGAAAATTTCCTAAAATTACGTCATGAGGAGGTAGTTGTATATTAGATTACCGTAACAGACATTTTGTAGGTGAAAAAACAGTATATGGTTATTTACCACGTTATAAGCTAATCATACGAGTTGATAATCAGATCCCTTTTTAGCTTAAAGAACCGTATCACAAATTCCTTACTTATAACACCGTATCTACTAGTTTGACATATCGATATTATAAATTTACCGGTGTCCGAGTCAGCAACAGACCTTACTACAATTTTCCAGTGAGAAAAAATACTTTGTTTATAGCGAGGTTTATAGTATCTTTCTTCCATAATTATTCTAGATGTTCTGATTCTCTTAATTTAGCTTATATAAGCGTAAGTGCATTTTGGATGCTTTTAAACTATATTTTTTGCATTTATCCGATCTCGATTCATTCATCATCATCAAAAAACTTGATACATACCAAAATCACAGAATGTGCTGTGCATTTTTGAGAAAAATAGAGTTTCAAAGTTATGCGCAGAACGGCAAATTTTGCTTTCGCTCGGCTTCGCTAAACGCTCCGCCTCGCAAATGCAAAATTCGCTTGTCAAACAAAGTGTCACTTTTGATCCTAATGAAACAATTTACTATTAGATATGTCTATGAGTTTTTTCACATTTTATGCAACAAACGTTTTTGAGGCATTATTGTAGCTAAAAATTACAGTGGCGCCACAAAAAATTCACATACGTTCATTTGAGCGCCGCGAATTCAGATCTGATGGAGATTTGTATGCTTCGTCGATCGATTTCGCATGACACGGCTCGAACTGAATATAAGTCACCGTCGGTCACATATGACTGACAAAGCTTGTAATGGAGAGAGAAAAACAGGGTCTCGGCAGCCAGAGTGTTGAAGAAAAATTGAATTTCGGACCGGTATAAGTACTTGCATTCATTAGCGCTACTAAAAAATCAAGCCCCTTCCACCGGTAACTTGATATCAAATCCTCTTCCAGGTCGTCCTGCCCGAGCTGGCCTACATCCGCATCGTGGCATACGAGGAATCGGGCAAGTTCATCGGCCACCGCATCCTGCCTGTGATCGGCCTCTGTCCCGGCTACCGGCACGTCAATCTGCGCACCGAGCTCGGTCAGCCGCTGCCCCTCGCCGCGCTCTTCCTCAAGGTTCGTAAGCTTAGGGACGTTCTTTCAGGCCCGTATTTATAGTCGATCGTTAGGCGACCTCGTCCCTTAAGGCATCCTCAAGGACCAGTTTCCAATTTATAGTCGTTATATGAGCTCAACGGAAGCCTCAAGAAAATGTCAATTCCAAGGAAGGTAAAGGCATCCTCAAGGACCAGTTTCCAATTTATAGTCGTTATATGAGCTCAACGGAAGCCTCAAGAAAATGTCAATTCCAAGGAAGGTAAAGAGGTGCCTTGAGCATTCCTTGATTCCATTTCTAGTTTTATTTCAGGTTTAGATAATTAAATAATATATTATTGGACTCCATGAATGGACTGATGAAATCGAATGAAGTAATCATGAACGTATAAACTTATACGTCCATGGTGGTAATCAAATGAATATTCAAATCTTGAAATTTGTACAGAGAATCTGATTCGAGTCGTATATCGATTTTCAGTAGAAGCTGGTTCAAGTCCAGTTGAAAAGTGAATCTTTTTTTATTTCGAATAATATAGGTATATATTACAGATAATGGAAACATTATATGTAGGTATCATCTTGATTATTTGGTCATGACATTGAAATACATAAATTTTCAATGAACAACCACACAAAGTCACAGATTCATTCGAAGTATTCAATCAAATTTATTTATTTATTTATTTATTTATCCTCATATGAATACATTTACAAAGACATACATATTCTAATATTATAAAAATTCTAAATTTTATCTACTTCACATAGGTTATTGACCTGTGTGTGAATTAGATAATTATTATAAACTTTTTGTAAAAAATTTTCAAGTTCTTAAAAATATTTAGATTAAATATTGATTATAAATTCAATATATACAAAGCACACAAACAAAAAAAATTATTTGAAGAGATTATCAATTTCTTTTGCATTATCCAAAAACCAAATTTTAATTTTTTTTTTGAATGTTACAATATTCAAACGTCTCAATTTTGTTGGAACTCTGTTAAAAATTTTTGACCCAATAAAACTACTATGGTTTTGCATGATTTTGAGATTATGTTTTTCAAGTTGAACATTATCATTTCTTGTACAATAATTGTGACTAATTTTATTACTAAATGCAGTGTTTTTTTTCAAGAAATTCAATGATGCTTTATAAAATAATTGTTTGACATTCAGTATATGATTATCTACAAATAATGAGGATGATGGATAATCCAAAGGTTTGCGAAAAATTATTTTCAAAACATATTTTTGAATACTTAATAATGGTTTGAGATGAGTCTCATACATACCACCCCATCCAATGATTCCATATGACAGAATAGATTGAAAAAGTACATGATATAACATTATGATTAAATTTCTATTAACAATATTTCGTAAAAATCTGAATTTTGGAAGAGTACTTCTGAGCTTCTTAGTAAGTTCTGAAACGTGATGATTCCACTTTAAATGTTGATCAATATAAATTCCAAGATATTTAATAAAAGCAACTTTATTTATTTTGTGGGTACATGAACAATTCATTTTTGATTCTTTGGATATATTTTTGAAACAGTTTATATCATGAATTGTCAACTCTGTTATATTGTTTGGTTGTGAGTCTTCATAACAGGAGAAAGTCATGAATTTTGTTTTATTCAAATTTAAAGTTAATAAGTCAAAATCTAGATTATTTTTAACTATTGCTATAGCTTTTTCAGCATTCATGATTGATTCTGACATATTATTCCATTGTAGCTTCAAAGAATCCGTTTTTGATAGAGTTTGATTTTTGTATTGTAATTTTCCAACATCGTCATCGATAAACTCTTCAACCCCTTCTCTATTTTGTGGAACCCTGGATATATTTTGTCTGTGATCGAAGAAATATGTTGTTATTCCTAATTTGAACCAACCTTTGAAGATAATCACTGGATTATTAGAATCTTTCGACACAGAATACCCAACAATTTCCGATGTCCACAGTAAAAATAAAGTATTTTTGTCAAATTTGACATTTTACATGTTTTACGTCAAGTGCTGGGAAGTCCTCAAGGAATCCTCAGATGAGGATGACTTGAGGAGTTCTTGAGGAAACGACTATAAATACGGGCCAATATTCACTGGTGGCTCCATCAATTTAGAGTGACTTTATAAATAGAGTGACGACAATAATTGTACATTTTTTGATTGGTCAGACCTTAAATATGGAGGTGCATCCACCAATACGTAAATCAAGATTATTTAGATGATGAAATGGAAATATCAAATATCTAAACCTAACATCAGGTGGGCACTTCGAAGGCGCAAATTCATTAATGCATGGAAGATACCCTTCAGATTTTTAGCTATTCAGTGACTTGACATTCGGAAATGGCAGCCATTTGGATGGCCAAACTTCATTCTGAACGAAATGTGCCCGTTTAAACCAGAGACTTGACTCAGCCTAGGTTTCTCTCATAACAACGATTTATATTACCGAGTTCCTTAATGTACTTGACACTTAACAATCACTGACTCAGACATAATCACAAATTATTTTTGAAGCAGATCATTTGTTTTGCCAAACTATAAGGGCATGAATTTGTTTGAAAAACTTTTGAGATTGTTGTTATTTATTGTCAGTTCCCGCATTTTTCATCTAATCAGTCTATGGTTATGTCTGTCTGTCACTGCTTGTCAGAGTGTCTGTATTCAGAATATATAATAAATACGTCAAGTACATTAGGGAACTCTAGATTAGATAACCTCTGGTAGTGTGGGCACTTTAATCATGGCTTGTTATCTAATAACTTGATTTACTTCTACTGCCATATTCACCGCGTGGATGAATATCGCTAAGTTCAGTTTTAATTACAGGCAACAATGCAAACCATAAATATTTGGTTCCAACCAGTAGATATTCACGTAACCAGTTAGGAAACGCTTTGTTATGTGTAACGATCATGTAACGATAAACTTTGCGGGACTAGCGAAGCAAAATCACATAAAATCGCAGTTACACAAAATTATGATTCTTATAACGTGTTACGTACAATATTTCTTCAAATTTTGGCGAGAAAAATGTTCCCCAAATTGTTCACATTAATAATTTTAATGAATTGTGCTGAACATTTTGTGGGTACAATATTTCGTTTGTCAGTTTGAAGTTTCCTCCATACGACAAAACCAGTTATGGAACATTTTACTTAACGCCACTGGTTACAAAAATGGGATTTGAGGCTATGTCCTAGGCGCATGTTTGATGATGATAATTTGTTGAGAGAATCTTTGCTAGGAGTCCATAGTTTCTCAAAGCGGAATTACGACGGTTTTGAGATATGTAGCTGCAGGCAGTAGCAGTGAACTGTATACGAAATAGTGCTTCATGAACGTTTTCGATTTCGTCAAGGTATTCGTGAAGGACTACGTGCCCGACGGACTGTCGGACTTTGCCGAGGCGCTGGCCAATCCGATCAAGTACCAGAGCGACATGGAGAAGCGCGCGCACCAGCTGGCCGTCTACACGGACGATCTGGAGCCGGTGGAGGGGAGCGAAGAGCAAAAGAAAGGTGGGTGGGTCTGCAAATGTTAATCATTTTATGAACCTTTGTCGAAATGACTTTGAGCTTTGCATCTATTTATTATACAGGGTGGGCCACGGTGGAGGGCCTATTAGAAGTATCTGGAGAACGAAAAGACAGAACATTCTGGGAATTGGGATGCTTTGATAATTGAACATTCTCTATCCGTCTAAAATATTTTCATCGATACAGTGTTGCCACTTCTATCAGAAAAAATTAGCAACTATGTTATCCTGTATTTTATTGCGTTTCAAGATTCTTCCTGAAGAGCTGATTTTATCAATGCATCACACTTGGGTTCTAGCAGGAATGATTACAGAGATATAGGGTGTTTAAAATCGAGATTTTTCAATTTAACTACTGACCCGTAAAGGATTATCTTCGCCATCGGTTTGGAGAAAATCTAATAACCACCAATTGTCTCGATGGTGATAGCAACTGGCCAGCTCGGTCGCCAGACCTCACCCCACTTGATTTTTATTTGTGGGGCTACTTGAAACAACAGGTTTATGAGTCGCCAATTGTGAATATGGAAGAAATGAAAACGAAAATCACGAATTTATGCGCACAAATTGATCGCATAGGGTCACAATGAACGTTATCAAAAGAGCTAGGAAATATTTGCAGCAGAATGGACGACATATTGAGCAGTTGAGGATTTTCTTTTCATTCGATTTCAATCGTGTTATATTAATGAAATCTAATCATATGAATTTTTTATTGAATCATTTTATTTTTTGCCATATCTTCGTAGTCGTTTGAAAAAATTCCATCAAACCTGGTATTGTTGAATTTGTTATAATGAACTCTACTTGAATATGGAATAATATACTGGGTATCCCTATTCAAATTGGAAAGTTTGGGTGCACTTCGGAGTGACCCTGTGTGCATATTTCGAGTGAGCATCCTCAAATAAACTGAGTGACCAAATTTCAAGTCATTCGATCGCGCGGTTGATTTTTTACAGGGGGGGACATTTTAGCTGGGACACGGTGTATACTTCGCATTTTTTTCCCTTTTTTTATGTTCTGGTTCCCACGAAAAGGGATATCCTGTAATGTTCAAAGAACATCGTGATAACCAAGGGAAATGAGGTAGAAATTGGTGTTCTTCTTGAATTTCTGGAGGTTGTATGCCTCGGGGAACACCTCCCTTGGCGATGTGTTCCAGAGCCTCGCTGTTCGTTGGATGAACGAGTCTTTGGAAAGAGATGTTCTGCAGGTCCCCAAAGTGACCACGTAGGGGTGCGAAGCCTCAACTCGACGGGTTAATTTCGCGGGGACTACCAAGGGAGGTACAATTCTTGATATTTCAGAAGAGCATCGTTCATGAAAATCGGGTCGATTCTGTTTGCAAATAGCAATATGGTTGTAGAGAAAATATTGCTATCATAGCAAGATTCGAAAAAGTGGAATTCTAATCATCGATTTTTCGCAATATGATGTGTCAATTTCAATGACATCTGGTCAGCTTCCTTGCTATCTCGGCAACATCAATTTCGTGCTTGCTATCTTATAACAAGGTATAGTGGATTTTTTGTTTTTGCACTACAAATTCTTCCAACTGTATGAAAATTCAGAAAATAGTGGATTGAAAAAATTTTAGAGTTCAGTTGTGTCACTGACTACTCGAAAACCTTTCCTCAAAGTTTAGATTCATAGAAGAATTATTGAAAAACTTAGAATGGTGATTACATACATATAGGATAGGTTCATTACCGTGACCAACTACTTGAAAACCTTTTCTTGAAGTTCCAATTTGTAGAGGAAATTTGAGACTACAATTTCGGCATATCAGAGAAATTTCAGTTGCCTGATGGATAGTTTATCAAGCTATTTTGCTAGAATATTAAAAAAAAATCACGATTATTTTCATCCGGCTTTTAGTTGTTTTCTCATTCCGGGGACATGATTGATTACTTGCACCAGTCGCACAACGGCGACCAGATTCAGCAAATACAAAATCTCTCGATTTGAACAATATAATTTTATAAAATGTCAGTGCATGACTGACTAATTTGAGAGGTTAGATAATCATGAACTCTTCTTCTTCATGAAATAATGGCAACATCGATACCTAACACTGAAACAATGAGTTGAAAACAGTGTTGTCAGCTCAAAAATTCTCAATTTTTCAACAATATTGCTATCACTTGAACTTATAACCAGTCTTGCAGTTACTCTGCAAACAGAATACAGAACTTCATAGCAAGATTGTTATATGTTATGATCATAACAATATTATTATTTTAGCAATGTTATAACAAGATCCGAACAGAATCGACCCGATATCTATAAAATAGAGCCATATCGCCAACTTTTCTACGGTGTTCCAGAGAAGTGAGTGAGTTTGTGAGTGAGGCATCACCCACGAGACGAATTGCCCTTTTTTGGACAGAATCCAACAGTTTCAGGGTATGCACTCCTGTACTATTATGGTTCCTTCTTCATTTCAGGTACTCTGACGAGACCGGGCAAAGAACCTGCGACGAACGGCAACAGCCCGGCGCAGAAGCAGTCGCTGGGTGGCGGCTGTGCATCCGTCGAGTCGGCGGGGGACGGCGACGTCCCGACGCCCCCTTGCGCCCCTCTGGAGGGCAACTCGTTGAGCAAGATGGCGGAGGGCAGGGACGAGAAGACGGAGGAGCTCGTGGCCGAGCCAGTCGACAAGATTCTCGATAACAAGGTGAAGGAAGAAACTCATCTTTCGCATCTGTGCAACTGATAATGGTCCTGTTCGAGAAAAAATAGTTATTTATTGTGCAAGGGAAAAAAGTAGTAGATTTTAGCTCCAGGTTGTGTTGTCTCTCGACGCGTAACGGAGGGAGATAAAAAACCGTGAGCTAAAATCTAATATTTTCCCGTGTATAATACACAATTTTTTCTGTGACAGAAGAGAGGACGAATCAATATTGAGAAGATATTACATTATTTTGAAATCTGAAAATTATCGACGTGAAATTTTAAGTTTTTAACAGTAGGGACACCTGCGTTGTAGGCATCTTTATCATTCTTTTGAAGTAATCAAATATCTGATGTCACCTCTGTCAGTCTAATTCTGTGATTTGATTTCAAAAAATTGCGAATTCAGTGGTTGTTTAGTAATATACGTAACCGCGAAGTCGAATGGAAGATAAAAGGCGGCCATAAAAATGGAAATTCTGATATTTGCAATATTTGTCTATTCCCATGAATATAACCTTGTCATGATGAAATGCAATACCCTGTATGTGATATTAATATCAATTCGAATAGAGGGATTAATGAGGTAGAAATCAGACGTGGAGAGTTTATTTCTACCTAAGATGTTCCCTCAACCGACAGGGTCCCGTTAGGACTCCTGTTAGTATACTAAGTTTATCTTTGCCCATGGGTACATAATAACTACTGCACTAGTATACTATCCTAGATCTTGAAGATATTCTTCGATATCTAATCTCTGTTGAGCTTCTTCTTTCCTCATTTCTTCTGATAGTACTGCTGCTGCAGAAGGGTTCTGGCCCAACGAAGGGTATTTTCTAGCGAGTTTGTCCGCTACTTCATTTTCATCTACTCCATCAGAACTCTTCCCATAGAATGGTGACTATATTTTTGTTGGCTGACCGTTCACTTTTTCCCAGCATTCTCAAACCGTTTTAGAGCTGATAACCATATAACTCAATGGCTGCTTGACTATCAAACATGATTTTTTCTAGATTGAATTTTATAGCGTGAACTTACGCTTGGGATTTCGTTAAGGCTTTCAAAGTACTTCATCATTTTGAAAAACAATCATGTACGATACGACTCAATTACCCATTTTCTTTACCTGTCAGCTAAATGCAAGATTATTTTCGATCATCATTTACTATTTGAACCGATTGGCAATGACTTCTCGACACAATCTATGTAACCTATACTTTTCCATCTTTATGATGATCTCTTTCGCTTTTTTGAAGAGAAAAAACATGCTCATCATGTTAATGAAAATGTATGTGATTCAAACAACATGATTGTTTGATTCTTGTATGGCAATTATCAGACATAGATAGTATATGAATACGGATGCAGGTACGTTTCGTACCGATTCACAAAACTTAACAATGAAAATTCGCCTGGAAATCTTCTTCTGACCGTTCCTAATGGCAACAAATGAATAAAACAGTGGTTGAATAATGATGGAAGTAAGATATGGTGTAATCACTGATGCGCTTTTGTTTCAGAAATTTTACTCGACCTCTCGAGAACAGTGAGAGCAATGGTTCCGTCGATCTTCCTGTAGATGGCGACATTGCACAATTATGACATCTGTCAGTTTTGAAATTGTCGCAGATTTTTCGAATTCAGAGTTGAATAATTCCACTGTTACATATGTTCCGCGTACCTGAAATGCTATTTGCCATTTTATTTCCACTCGTCACAGCAGCAATAGTAGCGGGAAAATGTAGAATCAACGTCTCGCTCGTTGTGACGTAGAGAAATCATAGTAGGCGGTCGAGTGATTTTTCTGAAATTTTTAATACGTAATAATGGCCGAATGCGCGCACCATATCTTACTTCCATCATTGGTTGAATGCAGTGAATCTGAAATTCACCTCACAAATACATGACCTGTATTAGTGTAGGGTAATTATTGACAGCTTTAGAGACGAAAACTTGACATGTTCCAAACACCCTGTAGGTGGTGAAAGAAAAGAGGCTGGAGCTGGAGAAGAAACTGGAGAACTTGCGGAAGAAGCACGAGAAGAAGAAGATGGCGTTGACGTCTCAGAAGTCGGGAGACTTCTCGGAAAAGAGATCGAGGCTGGTCAATATGAAGCTAGTGAAGAGGCTGTCGAGCAAAAGCATGTAAGTAGCTATTGTCGATTTTAGGAGTGCCTAGACCTATACATTTCAATAACAGGCAGGTTAGGACCTACCAAATTATTGAAAGGTGCGCAAGTTGGGTTGGTGGTCATGATAGTTGTCAATATTTGTTTATGACATTTTGTTCGCTGAATTACTGTTATTACAAATCTTTCAAAAATGGCGAATAGATTCCTCAGCGAAAACAAATTCTTATTTTTTATTCAGTCAACACATAGTGGAAGAAGAAGATGGTGTGCTCAACAGAAAGCTCAAACTCGTCTTGTTCTGCGCATGACGTCAGCTGGGATATAACTGTCATTGATATTATTATTTGTTTTCGTGATTGATGTCTCGACCTCCAGATATTATATGTATAAGTACTAAAATTGAATGAAATAATTTCGAAATGCCTACTTGTTTCGTTTCTGGTTATGGAAATTCCAACTAACATACAAAAGGCACAGATATTGAATTTTTCTGCTTTTCCAAGAATGGAGACCTAATGAAACGATGGGAGCTTGCTGCCGACAGAATATAAACTCAAATAATGGTACCTACCTTATATTACTTATATCCTTATTCCAAATTATTCACCTATCATATTATCATCACAGCACATATTTCTTCAAAACATTTCCATGCAAAATGTTTCCAAACAGGTGCGAAAGTACGGTTCTTGAATTACACACCTCCAAAAAATCACAAATATTCGAAACAAGATGCCATTGTTACTGAACATCTTCCGAATATCAAGTCAGGAATAATTGAAAATGAATTCAAAACTCTCAATTTTTCACAAAATATAAATTGCAGCAAAGATTTGAATAACTAAATGGCAAAAATTGATACTCCTGTTGTCGATGTAGGAGCAGAAGCAACGTCAACGTCGTTAACTGCTGAATTTAAATCTGTCAGAATCGACACAGTAGTGGATCATTCAGATGGGATTGGCAATGCATGATAATTCGAATGTATTTGCTATTTGCGATTGCGAATTACCTCAAGATCACAATTTCCAGAATCAATGAAATAGTAAAATCGAAGGAATAGGAACCTGTTTATATAAATTGAATTATTTCTAAACAGATCGAGAAACTTATAGAAATTCCAATAAATATGATTGAATTCATTCATACCATTCATACCATACCATGGCAACGGTATCTGTCTGTGACTAGCAGCTGATATTGGTATCCCAGATGACGTCACATAATATGCGCGTAAGCACACCATCTTCTCCTTCTCCTTCCACTATGAGTCAACAGTATCAACTGTTGTTTGACACTGCAACTATGACCATATTTTTTAAAGTAACCTCAAACATCAGAAAACCCTAGAACTGCTTGATGGACAACATCGCCTTTCATTGGTCTGTCATAACCTGCCTGTGTATTTAGACTTACACAGGCTTAGTACCTAAGCAACTGCATCTTCCATTTCACTAGAGCATCATGTTTCACAATAGTTTGAACTCAAATATCCTTCACTTTTTCCATCACTGAACCAACTAAATTAGTCGACAATAAAAGGAAATTCGCATACACTGATATTTTTCTTGAATTGAAAAATTATTTATGTTGTTGAACCCAGCGAGCACAAAAACATCTCAGAGATGTTAAAAGTACGAGATTTCGAGACATTGAACCTCCACTGCGATGTTCTGTTCACACATGAATAGAACTATTATAGAACAGCCCATGTCCGCCGCAGGCGGCAATTATCGAGATGTCCTTGATATGTCACAAAACTACCTTCTCCCTAGTTCTTTTTAAAGCCTTTTCATGGACACAACAGAACATTTTCAACGCGTCTTGCGCACATAAAATCGCTGTAAAAAAAACATTTTTGCGGTACTTTTCTGAAGCCTTTTGTCAAAATGAACTTTTGCATTAGGATTCCATTTCCCTTGAATGAAAATATGCATTAAAAATAGATTGAACATAAAAATATTTTCTTGATATGAAATTACCTTCTTAATCGGTTTCTGAGTAGTGCTTACTACACACAGACATATAATTGGAAATAGGTTTCCCAATTTTTGAAATGTTCTCCACAATGCATAATTTTGCGACTGCGGAGAAGCTGTGTATTGATGAATTCGTACTTTTATATATTGATTACACTGAGGCACCGATCAACACATCTTGCACCTGATAGTCATTATTACAAACTGAATAAGTCTTCTAACACAATAAACTTCACTAAATTCCTTTCTGTTCGTTAGCAGCATGATGTAAGCGTGACACGCTGCAAACGCGAATGCCAATTGCGAACAAGAAGAACAAAATCGAAAACAAATCAGAATTCATCGTATTGTGACGTAAGCATGAGACGTTGTGGTGGGGCAAACAAAGGAAGGGCACAAAAGAACAAAAACAATACTTTCAATATCCTTCCAAGACCTCTTTGGGAAGTGCATATTACGCCTCAAAAAAACATCCTCATGCCTACAATTCTAAAACATCCCAAAACATCCCAGGGTCACCTCTCAGTAGGCAACCAAAGAAATGCCACAGAAGAACAAAAACAATACTTCAATATCCTTCAAAGACCTCTGTGGTCAGTGCATATTACGTCTCAAAATAACATATTCATGCCAACATTTTCAAAACATCCCAAAACATCCCAGGGATGTTTGTGCTCGCTGGGAATCAACCATATTCCATTCTTTAAAAAAAAAACAGTGCTTATGTTCCTCAAAAACATTATTAGCATATTAATCTTTTGTATTTTCTTCACTACGTCAATTAATCTGTTCAATTTTAACCTCAATAATACAATATATCTATATTTATGTAACATTTTGAAGATCGCTGAATGAAAATACTAATTCTCACCAACATGCTGGTGTATGGAGACTTTGCCCCAAATGGTGAGTTCTTTGTAGTTTGCCTACACTTCTGAACAATAATTGTTACGCACTTTCAAATTATAAAATTGTGCACTCTTCTTCATTCGTTGTAATTGTAATTGGAAATGTATCATCTCTACCTTCTACTATTTTCTATTGACTAAAATATTTGCATGGTCTGGATTCAAAGTTACAGTTGATCCCCTTCCCGTTTGTGAGTTACAATTTATTTGAACATTTCCATGGCATGTACACCAACTCCAAGTATTTCTACACAAGGAAGTTATTTTATTTTCTTACATCGTATGTTGTTAAATCACTGTGATAGAGTTGGTATATTTTAGATTGATGCAACCTTGCTACTATACCTACCTCCAGTTCAATTTACCTTATATTCAGTTTAACTGTGAGTTTGCAATGACTGTCACCCTTAACTCATAGAATTAATCAAATTAGGGAAAATTAATAATGATTAATTACGACATTTGACAAGTTTTAAATGCGCATCCTTCATGGGAGCCAGTTCAAGCTCGTGAATAGATGGTCTTAGTCTTATGTTATTAGCGGTTTTGTCAGTGAACATTCTATCGAGGTCTACATCAAAATTGAAGAGTGGTATGGTATGGTCTACCACAACAATAGGGGAAATGTGTGGATTCTGAATAGGCAAGAACACAATTTCAATTTCATTGTGCACAAAATTCAAATATAGTATAACATGAGCGGGTGACCTTCGAATTCACGGAATGAGTATCTAGATCTAGGTACAAATCTACTTTCCGTTACATGAGCTCTAATATGATTTTCTGCAATGCAACGTGTACATTTCCGTAGAATCTGGGGAAACATAACTTTGAATTTTGAAAAATGCGGCCGAACTCTTGCAGTACCTTTACTCGAAAGTTATGATTGTCTGAACTGTACCGTTCTGCTTAAAATCAAATATGCTTTATTAGTCCTAAGAAGGGTAATCTCATTGACAATGCACCAAATATCCCGTAAATCTAGGTCATTAAAGAAATGATATGTAATATAAAAATATAACCGTAAATATACCTAGGTAATTAGTATAAATATAAAACTTGTGAATAGTGAGTCAAAAGTAAAATGAACAACAAAACAGAGTGGTACCACAAAGAAGTAATTAATGTTATAATGGGCTAGTAGAATGCAGCTGTTTTACAGCGCTTCGGAACTTTTTGTCACACTGGATTGGTCTTGTATTTATCTTTTTTTTTTTTTTTTTTATCGATTGGAGCGCACGAAAGGGAATCCCTATAATGTTCAATGAACATCGTGCGTTCCTAGGGAGGATAGGGACAGGAGGTAGGTATTGGAATTTTTTTTGAATTTTTGGAGATTATATGTTGTTGGAAATACTTCCACAGGCAATGAATTCCAGAGCCTAGCCGTGGGTGGTTATGTATTTTGAGACCTTCAAAATTCAATGATTTCTGCGTAAACCAGATCTTGTTATTTGGAGAGGCAAATCATACTTATTGCGTATCAGTGCCGGATTAAGCCAGCGCGGGGCCTGTAGCAAATTCTATCAAGGGGCCCTTGGTTTGCTTTAGGTTATCAAGTTCAGAGTATTGAATGAAATAAAACGAAACTATCACGAATAGACTTCTCTGGATATACCTATATGGGCAAATTTAGAGATAACACTTTCAATATCGATTTCTTCAAGTAAATCATGCTCTATATTTATCAAAGTGAGATGATTGAGACGTTCTTGGCCCATCGTGTTCCCTAACTCATCTTTAATACGTTTTAATACTAAAAAAAAAAACGTTCGTCACTACAGTTCATGAGATACACGTAAATTCGCAAGGCAATTTCTATCTTCGGGAAACATGATTCTGAAGAATTATTCAATGAGAGTTAATAAAATTGTAGTTCCAGAGGCTCCTGTTTGGTGCTCTGAATGACAGTACCCACATTCGTTTTGAGCAGCTCAACGATCTACACTAATTCGTCGCCTAGGCTGGTTTCCAAATCATCTGTGTGAGCACTGACCATTATTGAGGATTTTTCCAAAATCTCTTTCGCTGTCGAAATACTCCAAAAACATTAGTAATTTCATGAAATGCTTTCAAACGTTTAGTTGAAGCATACAGTACGTCATCAATAATGGAAATAAATACCTGAACTTCAAAACGTTGTCCAGGTCTTTGATTTTCAACAAAGTCGTTGAGTGTAGTAGAGAGCCGCTGAAATTATTATTTATAATTAGGTGAGTTGTTTATGAACAGATAATTAAACATGGTATTCAGATTTAGGACACAGTGTGAATGAATTCGAGTTAACATCTAACTGCGAACGAATAGACGAAATCAATCGACTTCGAGATGTTTTATTCCTTATCCTTTTGACTTATAATAAAGGAACCTGAGAGGATAACTGAGTTCATCACATGGCGATCCTGCCAGTCCTCCTACTATGCACGATATATTAGCATGTAGAGGCTGGAGAACTTGAAATTAGTGCAGTGTAACATCATCTAAAATGGGATCTACGCAATCCAAAGAAGAAGTCATCGTAAACCAAGCAGGAAACAGTGGTGGCGTGTCAGCTGATGGTAAAAGTAATGGATTCTCGGCCGGAGTTCATCTCAGTGCGTACTTATTATATCGCTTGATTCGTCCCTATGTTAATAGCTGATAGTATCCTTCACAGTCGTACAGATCTGATGATTTTTTTCACAGTCAGACAAGCCGGACAGGCATTGGAGCGCAGGGTCCCCCAATTCGCGGGGCCTCTTGCTACGTGGCTAATCCGGCACTGTTGCGTATGGCATATTCAGTAGGTCACGTTTCTGACACTTGAAGTGTTTGCAATATAATAACTGCACTCAAGGATGTTGTAGTACAATAGCCCCAGAATACTAGAGTCTCGAGATCATACCCGTGTGTTCACCGAACACGCCCGATCGTTCCCTAAGCGGTAGGGAAACGTAAACGGGCAGCAGTAACTACGTTATGAATATTGGCGCGTGCCTGAATTATTTTGGAGTCAAATTTGTCAATTTAATGTACTTCGAAACGGAACACTAGTAGTTGTGCCTTCTTGTTTTACATATATTATAATATTATTATTATTATAATAATATATTAAAATTGAACAGTTACGTTAGATATACGGGTTGATATTCCATTATAGAAGTGACATGCACACTGTTTATATTTTTAAATACATCCAGTGGGATTGAATTTTATTTTATGATGAATATTAGAGTGTGTTTTTTTATGTGATATATTTGTTTTGTTTATTTCAAATATATATATTTTTTTAGTTGGCATACTAGTATAGGATAGGGACACATGTAAGCCATTTCGACAAATCAATATAGGTATTGTATAGTTTCGATACAAAAAAAATCTCGATTTTTCACATTCTCAATTAGAAGAATCGAAAAATGTAATAAAATATAAGGTGTTCCATTTTGAATAACAAAGCTGCTACTACTATACTACTAAGTACTACATAACTACTAATAATAATTTCTAGTGAAGCAGATGAACATTATCTAAAATAATTTGAATAAAACGAGCGTCCTCGCCAACAAAACATAAGCATATAATATGTACATATAGTTTCATGATTTTCGATGAGTGGTTCGCTATTTACATGTAGAACTCGTCGTGACATAGCGAATTATTGCAAATCAAATCATCGCTATCATTATCTGATAGGTCGCAGTAGATCACTTGATGCCTATCAAATGTTTCTTATTTATTCGAAAAAAAAAATGTTGAAATGTGATCAAGAAAACTGTTGGTGGCCCACCCCGTACTACAAAAACAAAGACAGCATGAGAGAAGCTGCCTGCCCACTCATTGTATCATGACTGCCTGCTTACGTCTCGGTCTCCCCACCGCTTAGGTAACGATCGAGCGTGTTCGGTGAACACACGGGTATGATCTCGAGACTCTTGTCCCCAGAATGCCACTCTGTAGCAAAGATGTGATTCGATCAAAGAAAAATATTCAGTCCAGACAATTTGATGTTCTGGCTGTCAAGTCATCCGTCTGACCACAGTGGTGATACCAGAATGGTCAATGGCTGACTTGACTCCCATCCAAGAGTTGACGTGGTAACTGTGTGGGCTGTGTGGGCAGGTTTGAAAACCGATATTCCCAAACACCTGGTTGATGGTCAGACTTCATACTTGACACAGCCTCTAATTTCTTTGATAATAACACTCTGACAACAAATCTTTCCCTGAAATAAAATAGTAATTTTCCTAACAAGTGCGGAAAGTGATTCGTTCCCGCACGTGACTGCCGTTGACACGAACGACGCGAAGCGGAGTTCGGGCAAGCAGTCGAGTGCGGGAAAGAAACTTTCCGCATGAGTTAGGAACAATATTTTTTCTACAAGCGTAGGGAATTGATTGAATCGTTCATCTAATTATTCGAGCAAATAGGAACAACTAACAAGAGATATATATTCTCTATCTATTAATTATTAGTAATAGCTATTGTGAACTTACAGTTTGACGCATTATGTTGGTTCATTGCGGAAGCCAGCAGGCCCATTAGGAGTTTGGTCTCTAGGTTCCAGGCACTTCTATGAAATGAGCCAAAAATACCTATTCTTCATTCGGTTTTTTCATTTCTTTCTTGTTGCACCATTAAATAAAACGCGTGTATAGCTTCTCATACCTTTCTTAAGACTTCGTTGGTGATAACGCATCTGTATCAAATCCCTATAGCTAGAAGTTTTTGATCACATTGTGGCATTTCCACTGAATCGAAAATGACAGTAACGCTGTGTCTGTCACTTCGACAATATCAAACTTATTTGAGGTTTGATTGGCATGACAAATTGACGTTTCCCGTCAGATCAATCCAAATCTATAGGGGGATTTTTTTAATAATCAATTTTTATTTCTCAATATTTCTTAATTTTTACAATAAATAGTGCAATTTGATGGATGGTTCTGAACATACATACTTAATAATGCAACAAACAAACTTAAACTTTTATATTCCATCACCAACCATTTATATTACTAGCGATTTTATCATATCTTCGTTTTCCCGTGTGGGAAAATTTTCCCTCACTGTTGCGAGAAAATGACACTTCCCAAACTAAATTGCGTGCGGGTATAGGGTGAATCACGCACGCTTGTAGAAAATAGTAATTTTCCTAACAAGTGCGGAAAGTGATTCTTTCCCGCACGTGACTGCCGTTGACACGAACGACGCGAAGCGGAGTTCGGGCAAGCAGTCGAGTGCGGGAAAGAAACTTTCCGCATGAGTTAGGAACAATATTTTTTCTACAAGCGTAGGAAATTGATTGAATCGTTCAATTAATTATTCAAGCAAATAGGAACAACTAACAAGAGATATATATTCTCTATCTATTAATTATTAGTAATAGCTATTGTGAACTTACAGTTTGACGCATTATGTTGGTTCATTGCGGGAGCCAGCAGGCCCATTAGGAGTTTGGTCTCTAGGTTCCAGACACTTCTATGAAATGAGCCAAAAATACCTATTCTTCATTCGGTTTTTTCATTTCTTTATTGTTGCACCATTCAATAAAACGCGTGTATAGCTTCTCATACCTTTCTCAAGATTTCGTTGGTGATAACGCATCTGTATCAAATCCCTATAGCTAGAAGTTTTTGATCACATTGTGGCATTTCCACTGAATCGAAAATGACAGTAACGCTGTGTCTGTCACTTCGACAATTTCAAACTTATTTGAGGTTTAATTGGCATGACAAATTGACGTTTCCCGTCAGATCAATCCAAATCTATAGGGGGATTTTTATAATAATCAATTTTTATTTCTCAATATTTCTTAATTTTTAAAATAAATAGTGCAATTCGATGGATGATTCTGAACATACATACTTAATACTGCAACAAACAAACTCAAAATTTTATATTCCATCACCAACCACTTATATTAATAGCGATTATATCATATCTTTGTTTTCCCGCACTAGTGCGGAAAAAAATTTCCCGCACTAGTGTGGGAAAATTTTCCCGTACTGTTGCGGGAAAATGACACTTCCCAAACTAAATTGCGTGCGGGTATAGGGTGAATCACGCACGCTTGTAGAAAAAATCATTTTCATAACTGAGTAATAACTACCAAATAATAGTCATCTCCACGACATAACTGTACTTCGTCTTCGAGTTTTGTTAAGAAGTTATTACCACTTCAATCCACTTTGAGAAACTGTGGACTTCCACCAAAGATTTAACTGAGAATTATGTTCAATGAGTTTCGATGTTTCTCTGCTTCCAGCGTGACGGCCGTCTTCTACAACGAGTCGCCCAGCGCCGAGCCGCTAACCAGCGTGGCGGACGCCCCCGAGCCGGGCGGCAGTGCGGAGGGCGATCGGCCGCCCTTGGCCGCTCTGCCGCGCAGCCACTCGGAGCGGCTGCTGGCCGTCGACAGGGAGTTCGTGGCGCAGGAGCGGGAGCTGCGCGAGAAGTACCACGACGCGGTTTACGGGCAGGCGGAGAAGGTCATGCGGGCATCGCAGAGCGGCCAGATCAAGGCGCTGAAGGTGAGGGCACAGTATTTTTTTTTTCGTCGGTCCCAGCCCCATAAGCCGAAACTTGTGCACAAAAATCCTTTGTTTGTTTCGGGGATAACGATATAACACACCTTCGACACGTTCACTGCAAGTTGTTTCATTTCCTGTTTCTTCTACTTTCTTCTGTTGAAAACTAGTCCCCTTTCAGGAACAATTCTACAATACTATGTTGAAGCTGATGCGCAAGCTGCAGGCAACTTGTCCATGTATGTATGTATGTTCCAGTCAAGTTAATAATATTCCTGACAAAGATGCTTTACATTTCTATGACAATAATATTAAATACGGCTCTGATACTTTTTTCTTTCGAATGGTCGAACCTGAAATCGTTTCAATACTAAACCCAATGCGAGTGGTGCAGATGAAATCAATTTGAAGATGATATTATTATTATGCTGTCCTAACATAATAATTTATCTCACACATATCATCAATTTCTGCATAGAAAAATCAAGATAGTTGGAAAGTAGCTCATGTTATCCCACTTCCTAAAATTAATAATCCAAAAGATTGGAAAGATTTGAGACCGATTAGTATTTTACCTGTACTCTCGAAGCTGCTTGAGAAAATTTTGAATTGCCAAATGAGAGAATATCTCAATAATTACAAACTTCTTCCAGAAAATCAATCTGGTTTTCGTCCTCAACATAGTTGTGCGTCCGCACTACTGCATGTCACTGATGATCTCTTATGTGCACTTGATAAAGGTGATTTAGCAGTGCATGTTCTATGCTAAAAAATTACCTAGAGAATCGTATCCAGATTGTTAAATATGATGGGAAGCTCTCTGAGCCAGTAAACATTACTGACGGAGTTCCTCAAGGTTCAATATTGGGTCCATTACTATTTACCATTTATACTACACATATTTATCATCATTCTTATCCAACTGTAAAGCACATTATTATGCAGATGATACTCAAATATATTACCCTTTCAATAGTGCACAGTCTCTTGAAGCATGTGAAATCATTAATTATGAACTCAATTTACTAGCACAAGCATCTGTTGAACATTGCCTAACCATAAATCCCTCAAAATCTAAAATGCTACTGTTTGGTAACAAAAGCAAAGATTATTTATCCATCTCAATCCAATCGAAGTCGATAGAATCTGTTGAATCGGCTAGAAACTTGGGACTAACTATGGATTCAGATTTGAGATTTACTGATCATGTAACAACGTGTGTTAGGAGAGCTTATGGCAATCTAAGATTACTCTATAGCTTTTCTAGAATTCTTGATAGAAAGACGAAGAAAATATTGTGCGATTCCTTAGTTTTGAGCCATTTCAACTTTTCCTTCATGGTATATTACCCTTGCTTGACTGTGCGTGATCGAAACCGAATACTTGTGCTAGGTATATATATGGAATCCGTAGACGTGATTCTATTTCACACAAAATCACCGAATCTAATTGGCTGACTATGCGTCAAAGATGGCTCTTACTATTTCCATGAGGTGATCCTACAAAAAATCCCAAATTATTTGCATGAAAAAATCACATTTCGTGAAGATGTTCACTCAAGAGAAACAAGATATCGACATCACATTTCAGCTCCAAAACATAAGACTGCTATATTCCAAAGATCCTTTTCATATAACATAGCTAAAATATACAATGCTCTCCCAGATTCGCCGAAGATTTTGAATGTCGGCAGATTCAAGTCTACATTGAGAAAAAATATACTTGAAGGTTCAATTTTGATTTAACTCCATTAATATAAATATGATATTTCACTCCACGCTCAGTCCAATATAATAGATTTCTTCAGCTCCGTCGTCATCCAATTTTTCACTCGTTCCACCCAGTGGGTATTTGCATTAAGATATTTCACTATTTTTTTTTATCTCATATCATCATTCAGTTAATTTATCATTGATATTATTGATAATCTCAGAAACTTAATATTTATGCTATAGATACATATGTAGAAAAATTTACATTTTTTTAATTTGAATGGAGCATATTTTTTTATTTATCTTTGTGTAGGGTTGAATGGAAGAGCAGCCTCCTGCATTCTTCGAATGTGTGCGACTGAATTACGCCCTTTTGTACCGTGGTATAAATAAATACTTATTATTATTATTATTATTATTATTATTCATTTAAGTCCATGAAATTCCAGTCACGACCCTGCGGCCTCCGACGTCACGCAGAGTCGTGCTGGATAAAATCCAGTGACTACTCCTCACAGCCTGTGAGGTGAGTAATCACTGGGACCAAGTACCGTGTGCCCTGAGTAGACGCAATGATCCAAGTATGACGGCCTTCTGCATACCACCAGCCAGGATGTGTGCCTTATCACGGCACGCTGGGATTTTCTGGATCTCCGAGAGTAGCGTGTGTCGTGTGCCTCCAAGGGAGCCGATAATCAGGATGACCAATTCCACAGAATGGTCTGGATAGAGCCGGCGGAGTTCGTAGAGAAGATCTCGATATTTAGTCCGTTTCTCCTCCTCCTTCAAAACGATGTTCGGTTCGGCTGGCGCCGAAAACTCGATCACGAACATCGCTTTGGTTTGATGGTCGAGGAGGACTACATCAGGCTTGTTAGCTTGTATCTGCCTGAGGGTGGGGAATGAGAAGTTCCAATAAATTCGGCACCTTTCATTCTCCACAACGGACTCAATATCCCCCGGAGCATAGGGCAGCACTGGGGTCTCGTCTATTCCGTACGAGTGCCTCAAGTGATAATAGAGCACTCGCAATGCCGCATTGTGTCTATGGATATAGGCCGAGACTGCATACACCGTGCAAGAGGACAGCAGGTGCATAATTGTCTCGGGCGCCCTGCGGCAGGCCCTGCAATTTGTGTCAGGGACCTCTATACCCATGACACGGCTACGGTAGACGAGAGTGTTGAAAACCCCATCCTGGCATGCCATGATGAACCCCTCTGTTTCCGATTTGAGCCCGCCTGACTTAAGAAAAGCGAAAGTCAGTTCTCTTATTATTATTATTATTATTATTATTATTATTATTATTATTATTATTATTATTATTATTATTCTGTGACTTGGCCACTAGACGAAGTGGTTTAATGCAAGTTTTCTAGGTTATGAAGGTGCTGCTATTGCATAATGTTGCCAACATGAATTCATTAAAGTGACTAAAACATTGTCACTGCAAGTTATCGAATTCCCAGAGTTTTTAAGAGCAATTCGACAAGACAGTTCCATCCTTGGGGAATTCTAAAAAACATAAACTTTCAAACCATTTTTATAATTCCCTCGGCACTTACCGCGACTGAGTCTAAGTAACCGCGTCCCGTATGAACAATCCTACGACCTACCATCATAGGTGACGTGATAAGTCTAAAACTCACCAGGGATACTTTGCATACAAGTTATCTTATTTCCGATGTCCTCGGTTATCTTTTTTGATAACGAGTCCCCTTTCCTTTCAGGAGCAATTCGACAAGACCACCTCAGAACTAATGAGGAAGCTTCAATCCGACCATCGCGAGGAGGTGAAAGCCCTGGCGAAGAAGCACCGGAACAGGGAGCAGTTCACTAGGGTGAAGCACGAGGCAGTGACGGCGGTGGTGGGCAGGGGGGTGTCGGAAAGGGAGAAGCTGGGGCAGGTGTTCGAGAAGCGCAAAGAGGAGCTGGCGCGGCAGCACGAGGCAGTCAGAGAGATGCTGGCCGAGCACAGGGAGAAGGTGAGCAGACACTGTGAAAACATAATAATAATAATAATATCATTTATTCAAGGAAAGATGATTATACAGTTGACAAAAAAAATTATAATAAATGATCGATACTCAATAAGTAAAAGGTTACTTGTTTCGAGAAGAAAAAAATATATAACTACTAGCTGACCCGGCAAACATTGTTTTGTCATAAACATTATTTCTAGAAAAAAATTTTTAGATAAATATTCATCAGAAAACTTTCATTATTTTATTTCTACTTCTTTTCAGTTTATTGTCAATCAATAAAATCGGGATTCTTTAGTTTTTCAAACTACTCTATTTATTTTCTACTTCTTTTTAGTTCGGTACTCTATACCTCTTCATTTTTTCAAACTACTCTTTATTTTCTACTCACTTCTTTTTAGTTTGGCTTTCTATAAAAAGGTGTTTCCTTAGTTTTCCAAACTAATATTTATTACAATAGCTAATACCCGGCAAACGTTATTTTGCTATATAGGTATACAATTATTTCTAGAAAATATTTTTTAGTTGAATATTTATCAACATACTTCTATCATTTTGTTTTCTAATTCTTCTCCGACCCCGCAAACACGCAGATACAAATTTTGAATAGAATCGGATCATAATTACAAAACTCAGTTGCCATATTGGATCCTCCATCTTTGATTTCCTAATTTTGATGAAGAATCATAATCTCCGATCCCAAAATCCCCCAGATACCAATTTTGAATGGAATCTGACCATGATTACAAAACTCGTCCGTCATATTGGATCCGCCATCTTGAATTTTCGATTTAAAAAATAGATTACGACCGATTCTCATACCTACCGCACGCACAAAAAATTTCATTCGAATCGGTCGAGCCGTTTCGGAGGAGTTTGACCACTAACACCGTGACCGGGACAGGAGAATTTCATAAGTCTGTCAACTGTCAGATGACCGACCCTGGAAGAACAACATTGAAACACAACCTCACTTTTCTTATTTGTTTGCAATTGATTGAAATAGTTTTTCACATTTAGTTCGGCATAGAAATCGTATTTTTCGGTTATTTATTAATTCGGTCATGACATCAAATTGTGCTGTTATACAATGCACAAAAACTGCAGTGGAAGACGAAGGAATCCGGTTTGTGCATTATAATTTAAAAGTAAGTACCTACTATAGTCACTCACATACTTATATTTTTCATTTTTGAAAATTGGTTATTTCTCTGATTTCCCATCGGAATTCCTTCTGCAATAGGACCTAATAGAAATACTCGTGAAATTTTTAAAATAATGCAAGAAGATTGGATTCATGCAATCAAACGGGAGGACTGGTCTGACATGCTGACGAAATATGATCGTGTGTGACATTTTCAATCTATTAGCAGTATTAGCTTGTATTGCAGAAGTGGCAGAAGGAATTTCAATAAGGAATGGCAACATTTCATAATGATAACTATATGAGATTACTATTCACCTGAAAAATCATATTCCTTCGTCTCTCGCTGCATTTTTTGTGCATTGTACAACAGCACAATGCGAAGGCATGCTTGAATTAATGAATAGAGCAAAAAACACGATTTGTATGCCAAAATATTGTGTAAAACTATTTCAATCCTTTGATTCCTCTGTAACCAAATAAAAAAAGTGAGGTTGTGTTTCAATAACTCACAGAAGAGTGAGGTTGTGTTTCAATATTTTGCCTCCAGGGTCGGTCATCGTGCACGCGACCTATATGAGTCTTATTTTACTGTCTTCTTTATTTTATTTTGTCAAATATATTTATGTATTCACTATGTTCCCTGCTATAAACAAATGTTGTTTCTTGGGAATAATAAAGTTGATTGATTGATTCAGGCGAAAGCGGCCCTCAACAAGGAATTCGAGATGCGTTTGTCGAGAGTGGAAGGAGAATCGAGCGGAATACAGTAGACGCATGCGTACGACCTTTCAGTACGTCCCTTCCGAATCGATAGATAGTATCGAGCGTTGAAAGATCGAAGCTTTCCGGATCTTTCAGGATGTGTCAGGTAACGGTGGAGAAACGAAGAGAATCCCGAGCTGCAATACTCATACCGAACTACTTAGATTTATGTGTTTGATAAATGAAAAGTACCCTCTTTGATAATGTTGACAATCAAATAACGACCCATTCGTTTGGTATTTTTTAGTCCTCTTAAGACTTATTGCTAGGTTAGACAGTACCGAAGTGAAGCTGAGTTTTCATGCATACGGATTATCCTTGACGAAAACTTTGGTGAACCTTCCAGTATAATGAAATGAAAGTTGAAAATAATTCAACTTCAGCACGATGAACTTTTGGAGTTCTTGGAAAATTATGAATTTGTTGTTGAAGTTTTGACAGATTCCATATTCGAATAGCAGAGAATCCGTATGCATTAAAACTTTGGGTAAAACAGCATTTATCATGCGATGCGTTTTTCATTCGGAACATTTTTTTGGTACTTTTTGCCTAAAAAACACGAATTTGATAATGAAAATGTGAACAAACCATTATTTATTTAGATATTTCACTATAAATTTACAAATTTCACCTTCTTTTCCGTCTGTCTTCTGGATTGCCCTTCTTTTTTCATCATTGGATAAATTATACAGGGTGTTTCACAGGTAAAGGGAAATATTTCAATGGTAGATAGGGGTCACCAAGGTGGTTCTGAAAATACCATATTTGATAGGTCTTAGAGTCTTCATAACGGAGATACAGGGCTATTTATCGATTTCGAATAATTATTCATTCGTCTATATGTATTGACCTACCCAGTATAGTTTTCTCAAATTTGGTGAGGATCTTATACTTGGGACGTTAAATCCATTCACCTATCGAGGGGAGTGAAAATCCAGGTTTGGCTTCAGGAAAAATTTACATTTATTCGAAATATTAAAGTACACACTGTATTCGATAATTAACACAGTACATCAAAAGAATTGTGAAGAGGGGGAAAAACTGAATTGGGTTTGATGCTTTTTGTTTTCCCGCCACCAATTCTCATCGTAACAATCATAAACAGAAAGTTGAAAGTTTGTCAATTTGAAGAGTATTGAAATTGTGAAACCAGTGTTCATTATGATTATTCGATATTTTAGTCAAAAAATCGCTCGAAAGAACTTACAAAGTCTCACAGTCTTTATAACGGAGATACAGGGTGAATTATCGGTTTTGAATAATTATTCACTCGTCCATAAGTATTAAACTACCCAGTAACATTTTCTCAAGTTTGGTATGTAGCTTACTTGGTTCGATGGATTCATTAACCTATCAGGCGGAATGGAAATAATACCAAATAATTATGATTCGATAATTCACCCTGTCTCTCTGTTATAAAGACTATGAGACTTTTCCTGATGCTGAACCTGTATTTCCAGTCTGCTACATAGGTCAATGAATCCATCGTACCAAGTAAGCTCAATACCAAATTTGAGAAAATATTACTGCGATGGGTAGTTTTATACTTATGGACGAGTGAATAATTATTCGAAACCGATACTTCACCCTGTATCTCCGTTATAAAGACTGTGAGACTTAGTAAGTTCTTTCGAACGATCATTTAACAAGAATATATCAAATAATCATAATTGAAAGTGGTTTCATAAATTTAATACTCTTCAAATTGAAATACTTTTAGCTTTCTGCTTATGATTGTTACGATGAGAATTGGTGGCGGGAAAACAATCAGCATCAAATCCAGTTCAGTTTTTCCTCCTCTTCATGATTCCTTTGATGAACTCTGTCAATTATTACATACAGTGTGTTATTTTGATATTTCGAATAAATGTCAATTTTTCATGAAGCCGAACCTGGATTTTCACTTCGACCGATAGGTGAATGAATTCAACGTCTCAAGTATAAGCTCCATACCAAATTTTAGAAAAATATACTGGGTAGTTCAATACTTATAGACGAATGAATAATTATTCGAAACCGATAAATCGCCTTGTATCTCCGTTATGAAGACTCTAAGACCTATCAAATATGGTATTTTCAGAACCACCTTGGTGACCATTATGTACCATTGGAATATTTCCCTTTATCTATGAAACACCCTGTATATATCACAATATACGACACATTTTTTCTATTATATGAGTCAACTAGAAATATGATTTCAATGTGATTCATCCATATTTAGTGGAAATAAGGAAGAATATCATTTGAAATAATGGCGTGTGTAACATTTGTTGACATTTGACATCTCGTATTTGGATTGACTACTGATTAAATGGCCGTCATCTGGTATGCTTGTTCACTTAATATGGAAAACTCGCCCTAAAAATCATATTTCCTGTTGAATTTTCTATATAAAAATGTGTCATTGAAGTACATCATAATTATTTAAAGTGTCCAATGACAAAATAAGAAGAGCAAGTAGCTGTAAATGCATCCAATACAGGGGGAAAAAGAAAGGTGAATTTCGAACTTTTTCTTGAAATATCTCGGTTAATAGTGGTTTGTTCACATTTTCATTATCGAATTCGTGTTTTTCGGACAAAAATACGTAGGTACCAGAGAAAATATTCAAAAAAACCCATCGCATGATGAATGCAGTTTTACCAAACTTTGTTTAACATAAGGTGAGGTGAATTTGACAGAATGAAATGGTGTATAATACGAGAATACATTTCAAAAGTAGCAAAATGTCAATAGTTTTGAAATCTTCACATGTTCTTAGCTTGAAGAAAGAATACTCTTTGAAAAATCATGGGAACGTCGAGATATTTTATTTTTATGAGTCGAATGCTTTATGTCTTTGTATTTTCTTATTTTTTTAATCACCTTGAGGAGGCAACTGACACAATAAAATTTCAAGAAGATAGGGTGAAAAATCAATGTTTCTGGTGCCTATTTAATAGGGAGGAATAATATTCAAATTGGGCACTACAAATTTTAATCCGGTTTTCTTCTTTTTTCGATGACTGCACCATGATGAATTTTCTGAATTTTTATGAATTTCTTGAACTGAGGTTTCATTCTGATCACTGATATTGTCTAATTATTGAATGAATTTAAAATTGAACTTGAATTTGTCAATATTATATTCTACATAATCTGATTACAACAAAAAACCTGTAAATTTCATTGACAATCAACATTTCTACTTTATTTCTGGTCGCTTCCCTTCACCATATCTCATATTTATATGGCCCATTATAGCCCATTGATTTTTCTGTCATATTCATTCGGTTTCTCTAAATTACATTGATGTTTGTTGTTGATTGTGATAGTAGCATTTAGTTGATGAATTTAGCAGAAGTGATACTTAATATTATATGAGACGCTTGAGATGAAATAGTCGCCCTGTCACGTGGCAATTGGACTTGGTTTTACGCTTGAAATATTGGTGTTAATTTGACAGGGCAAGTTATTGTTTATGGTTTGGAGATTGAGGTCTGTCAGAGATTGTTTTTTGTTGAGCATTTTCCAATACTATTCATGAAGTCATAGTTATGCCTTCATTAATGATATATATTAAAAAAGAAAAATTGATATGCTCACAACTAACTCTATATTTTGTGCAGTAGTCACAGTTTTGAATCATAGGCTGTTCACATTTTTTATTTGCTCAAATTATATACTCATGCTATTTCAAAAATTTGAGGAAATCAAATTACAATATTCCTTCGCCACTTCTGAATTTTCAATTCTTTGTTGGTTTGTACTAGAGTTCCTAAATGTCAGTTAGAGATAACCACAAATGAATAAATAAAAAAGGCAGGAATTGACAGTACTTGAACGAGAACAAATTGGGGAGAATTAATAAGCTTGTGCAGTTTCAGACTGTGAAAATACTAGCAAACGATTTACTTTAGGCATTCAAATGTCCATCAAATAGATCCTTAGGACAGGACGATATTCTTACAGTGTACTCTACTAAAACTTTACTTTATTGCATTGTCTGCTAGAAAAAATCTAGTGAGATGGAGTATCTGGTCTGCTCAAATAAGGGAAAATATTCTGAAAATATCGTCTAAGTGATGATCTTTGGATTTCTGAGCCTATCAAGCATCGAAATGTCATTCAATGTACAGGGTGCCATTAACAATCAAACAGGTGGTTGAAGAAAATTGTCATTGGGTTCAAGGAAAGCGCCATCATCGATTATATAACCCTTGTGAATTTAAAAGTTTTATCTCTTCAATTAAAAAAACTACAGGTTGTTACATATGTCACTTGTATCACCCGGTATATCATATTTGTGGTTTTGTCTGACAAAAACGTCAAATCCATTAGGGAACTCTAGTTTGTACTCGATGCTTGGAAAATTGCTAGCTGAAAATATCGGTTGGTTATGCAGAATTTTATTTATATTTTAGAGTTTTTGTTGAGACTGTTGAGATACTTTTATTGTACATAGAGGCACCGCTACTTTGGGTACCTTGAACCTGTGCTGGCAGAAATTTCAATGTTGCTTGGTAAATGATTCTTATTCGCAAACTTGGACTTGGAGGATAACTGTACAAGATGTGACAAATTCGTTCCTCATCATTGGGATCTTGTAAGTTGTGAGAGGTATGAAGTTCCGTTCCATCCAAATCCTCAAATTCGATCTCAATGGTGAGATGCAAATAGTTGTTGCACCATGTTAAATCTCCAAAAGACATAGAAGGAATGAGATTGAGAGAGCCAACTTAGGCGCAATGCACACTGAACGGACGTCAGGCGAGGCGTTACCACCGATACAACAAGGCCAGCAGACTCTGACGTAAACAGCTCGTGACGTCGCCAAGTGAGGCCAGTGTTTTATTTTATCGCTTGTCGACTAACGCGTCTATTCGTGTTAATTCATCGGTGATTCACGTATGTTTTTGAAACGGTCCCGAATTCTTTTGTTGTTTATTCATCTAAATAATTGGCGGAAAAATTACTGTTTTGTGAAATATTTTGTGTTGTGATCGGCGAAATAACAATGCCTTTCAAGTGCTGTGTTCCCTTTTGTCGGGGGAATTATGTGGGTGGTTCAAAAGTTCATGCTTTTAGTTTCCCGTTGGACGAGGAGCTATGCAATACACCGCGAGGATTTTACTCCATCTAAGTATCTAAGTTCAGTAGTAAACAGAGCTTGATTTATAATGATCAAATAATAATAGAAGACAATTACTCTCTCATAAAAAGTATAAGTAGAGGAAAAATAGAAAAGCTTTGATTGTGCAGTTAGTTTTGTATTCGTATATTATAGTCAACAAAATCATCTCTGAATTCGAGGAAATTTTCTTAAATGTTCATAATAAACGGGCATTTTTAATTCTCATTCCCAATTTTCTTTCTGAAAACGGTCATTTGCCTCGTGGCAATGAATGCAGCATTCATTCCAATGATCACATTGCAACTATCATATATTAACATGAACTACAAACACTCTACTCAAAAAAGGTAAAACTGCATTTATCATGATATTTATCATGAAGATATTTGACTGAAAAGTTCCAAATTCCACCTTCTCTTTCACCTGTCTTCTGGATGGCATTTAGAACAAATTTCCCTTCTTTTTTCATCATATTGGACAATTTATATATAATTCAACTATAAATATGATTTTCTTGAGATTAATCCATATTTAGGGAAAAGAAGGAAGAATATCATTCAAAATAATGGCGTGTGTAATGTCATTCGAAAGCAATCTATTGACATTTGACATCTCGTCATCTGGAATGCTTGTTCACTAAATATATGAAAAACTCGCCATAAAAATTATATTTCCTGTTGAATTTTCTATATAAAAATGTGCCATAGAAGTACATCATGAGTATATAAAGTGTCCAATGACAAAATAAGAGCAAGTAGCTTCAAATGCCCCCAACACAAGGGGAGAAAGAAGGCGAAATTTCGAACTTTTTCTTGAAATATCTCAATAAATGGTTTGTTCACATTTTCATTATAAAATTCGGTTAAACAGACAAAAAATACGTGAGTACCGAAAAAATTTTCGCAAAAAAAACCATCGCATGATAAATGCAGTTTTACCCTTAAAAATTACGGTTTCAAGTGTAACGATCCACTTGGGTGAAAAATCCAACAACAGAAAATTGAAAACACTCACTGGTTATTTCTTCAGGTAATAGGAATTCTCCAAGATAAATATAGGAAATTGTAACAAACGTCATGTCAATCAAAATAAAATACATTTTCCACAATTTTCTTTCGATCAATCTCACGATAAGTTAATGTTCTGCGGGCCCTGTATAATTAGGTGTGAAGTTTACCTTCACCACAATTTTTGACAATATATTTAATTCGGACAAATGGTGGATATTTGTGTTTTATCCTGGTTTTTGCTTTAAAACTTCGTTTTTCCATAATAAAATCGAATGGGGTGCGAAGAAGGGCTCAGTTGATGACTGGCATCCATTTTTAACCGGAAGCCCTTCAAAAAACAGCAAAATCGGCTCAATGATGATCTTAAACTAAAATCGAAATACGCGGTCGCCTTATAGCGCTATAAGCGCTTGTCGTTTCGAGCCGCTGGTTAGGCCTGACTAAGTGACGTCACCCACGGAGCATGCAGGCCTTGTTGTATCGGTGGTAACGGGCGAGGACGTGGCAAGGACGGTGCACGGACGTGGCGGAGACGTGACGTGTGCTAATCCACACACAAGGGGCGGGGAAGTGACGAGAAATTTCGGTCAGTAGCAGAAACGGCAAGGTGAAGTTAGTTTTAGCTACAAATTTGTGGTTACCAACTAGATTAAAACATGGATTTTTCAAGTTCTTATGAAGATGGTCGATGGTCCGTCTGCGATGGAAGAATCCCTTGCCAAAGTATCCATTGAGGAATCCCTTGATAAAGTAATCATGGAGGAGCCTATTGAACCTGATGCATTGCGAACAAGCGGGTGATACAGTATTTCATCTGCTAACGCCAATATTTCCCTTTTAAAGCGCATCTTTTGCCTATCACCCATTGCCTTCGTGGTGCCACGTCCTCGCCTGACGTCCGTTCAGTGTGCATTGCGCCTTACAAAGAAAGAGTTTCAAACAATCTAGTATGTTACTATGCATCTAATGTTTGTTGATTGTATGATATTTTTCGTTTACCTTATATTTTCTGGGGTCTCATCTCAAAGTTCTTAGAACGAAAAATATTCGCCAAATGATCACGGGTATAATAGAGTCACCAAATATGTATGTATATAGGATGGCCTCTGATGTACGTTTATATACGGATTTACTACATTTTCCTACGTTATTTCAGACAGATATGAAGATTTTATGAAAACTAGGATCAACATTTCGGCTATCAATTGCTGAACTTCTCCTTATTGATTCTCCAAATATATAAGGTATTTTTCTTTCGTTATGCCAATTGCCCCTGTTTTAGGGACGATCGGTCGTGACCAAAGCACAAAACTCGAAAAATGTATTGGATTTAGTGATATTAGGTATGCCAAATATGTTCTTGCATTTAGTGACAAAATACTGTTATCCTGTATATTGCATACGCATCAAGATAGTACATTTATAATGGTCGAATTATTTTTGAGATTAGTAATGCTTAAGAGGAATAGTAACGGTTCAAAAATGTACTAAGAAAATGATCAGTAATAGACTGTTGGCCCGCGACACAGGGTTTATCGATGTTCTAAGTTGGTATGCCATTTAAGGGACCCTCTCACTTAGTCCAAGTTAAGAGGAAGGAGTGCCTCGGAGAGTCGCAACCTAGTCCTTGCCCCGGCCCTGATCTCACCTTCCGGTTAGAAAAAAGTTCAAAATTTTGCTTAAGAAGAAGCTCGGCAACGAAGTGCAATGATCTGAACCTGAAGTGGCAATTTTTCAGTGTTATAGTCGATGATCTAAGAATGTATGCCCTTTGGCGAAACAATGACGGCGTAACACACCAAACAAAACAGAGTCAAGTCCCAACCAGAGACTATTTTCCAGAAGAACAAGATCAGATATTCCAGCTGCCAAGTTTTTATACAAACCATCAGTAATACAGCATGTACCAGAGAAATTGGAAGAACTGATATCGAAGACAAAAAAATATTATGACAATACCAGTAGAAAATTGGCAGAGCTGAAAGAAAATGATCTAGTTTATTTCAAGAAGAATGTCAATTCAGAAATTTGGCTTCCTGGTAAAATCTTGAAACGATATGATTCCCGATCTTATATAATTTTATATAATGAGAAAGAATACAGGAGAAGCCGTGTACACATAAAATATGTTAATGACTATACGGCATCACACATAAATACCATAGTAAATACAGAGCGTAACAGTGTTGAAGGAACATTTCCACCGAAAGTTCAAGAGATGGATGAGAACGGAAAGGACACGAGCGAAACCAACATGTGTTCACCAAAAGAAATGAATGATGACGATGAATCTAAAATTGAAAATGAATCTGAAGCAGATAATCAAGAGGATACATCTTCAAACAATAGACCCAGCCGCTCAAGAAGAATACTTGAACGATTTAAAGACTTTGTTTTATAAAAAGAAGAGGATGTTATATTATTGTTAATTGTTATTTATCTATATTTGTTAATGTTTGAAAACATCTTGTAAAATGAGGAACACAAGGAAAAACATGTCATGTCAGTGAGACATTGTCAGATAGAGAATATAGAGACTGAAATCACCGAAGTGTTTCAATAACTAGTTCATCTATTGAACATATTAAAACAATAACACTGAAAAATTGCCACTTCCGGTTCGTTTGCCGCCCTTGGGGAGTGACCTAGGCGTATGCAAACCGGCAAGCGCCCCAATTTTCGTGAGATAAGATCATTGCCGAGCTTCTTCTTAAACAAAATTTTGAACTTTTTTCTAACCGAAAGGTGAGGTCAGGGCCGGGGCAAGGACTGGGTTAAATGGCATACCGACTTATTAGAACATCGATAAACCCTGTGTCGCGGGCCAACAGTCTATAAGGAATATGTTTATTTTTATGACTTCTCTATTTAAATGTGGAATGGAGAACATGATGAAACGTATCAATCAAATTTCCACAGAGTGATTTTATGAACAGATTACATTTTTCAGCCTCAAGGGATATCATCTAGTGAATAGTATAGATTGTTTCTTTTTACATTCTTCACTAGAGGATCCTGAAAATGGCTAGATGATCATGTAAAAATTTGAAAAAACCTGATTTTCTATCTTACTATTCAAGCTACCATTTTGAAAGTTGGCATTCTACTATTTTCAAATATTATTTTTTCCTTGGTGTCAGTACTGGAAATCAAAAGTTGAGACACCCTTCGTATTGAAAATTCGTAACATTGACAATCACTCTTCTGCTGATGGTGATTCCAGAAAATACCCAAATGAACAAATAAGTTTGCTAAATGTGGAAATCTGATAGCTTGTTGTGAAACAGAACTGGTTTAATTTGGGTAAAATATATTCTCATCATATAACTACAGTCAATTACGAAAATAATTTGTGTTGCTTGTAGTGAACCCAACTGATTTCCTCTATTTCTTCTACAATCCAAGATGGGACGGTTTGTCAAATGATCTGGCATTTGTAGGGTAGTATATGTTGCTGATATTATTTATAATGAAATAAACTGATTGTTATGTAGTATAGAATGTTGATTAGTGAAAGCTGAAAGTGTGTAGATAGTTGAAAAAATTAGGATTCTTAGAAAAATTCAGGTGAGCCCACGATAAGACAAAAAATAAGTACAGAATGATCCACCGATCCTCCATTGAAAAAAAATCCCATCCGTTCAAAAATTAACTACGACAACCGTGAAATCCAAAAAATCTAATGATATAAATATATTATGACTTCATCAGATTTTTCACCGTAGAAAAGTCTTTTTCGGTAGGTCACACTCTGTATTTACGACGTGGACAAACTTAAATTATGTCTTGCGTGAAAGTTTTCTACTATTGAATACTCAAGAAAGTACGGCCTATCTACTTTTAAGATAGTTTTCTCATGATTGACTAGACTCATTGAAGAGTACTGCCTAACATATAGTTGAAGAAACGCTTTCTGACTGGGACGACGGGGAATATTAATTTCACATGCGACAAAAATGTGACATGGGAAAACAAACTTGAATAACCATAACTTCATTAGTTTAATCTTGTTTTTTTAATCTTTGTTCATCAAAATTGAAACTTGAAGAAATATATTCATATTGTTTTCCAGAACCTTATAATATTTTGGTGGTTACCTACCTACCTATTTTAATATGAATCTACTAATTAATTATTCTGTACAAAAAACAATAAGTGCCGAAAATACTATATTGGAATCTTGAATGTGATAATCCAATGATATGCGTTGAACAGTTTTGTTATGTACCTACTTATTTTATTGGATTTTTGATACCAGCCGGTGTCCCACGACAATCGAGACACTAATACAGGGAATATCTCGGAACTTGAGAAAGTAAAGACGTTTTAGACCACAAGTGTGATAGTTTGTTGGAATCGTTCCATCGGAAAGAACATAGAAATGCCAAAATATACAGTTGGTCCCATTAGTCATTTCGAATCTGATGTCACGTAACCGAAAACAAAAAGCTCATTGGGTAACAAAATATCGAAAAAAGCTGCCCTAATTGCTTTAATTTAAACTCCAAAATAACAAGTTTCTACTACTCTCAAGTTCCGAGATATTCCCTGTCTTAATCGTCGTGGGACAACCGGTATATAAACAAATTGTCAGGGAAATAAAATATTATCAGTTTCTTCTCTGCATGTTGTTTGAAAGTCAGTTGTGGAATAATGATTCATATTATTATCACTCTGGACTTGTTGGATGAAATTACATGAAGTCGATTTATTTAACTTAATTGTTGTATTTTGCCGGTACTACAGCTTTTTGAAATTGAAGCTGAGGTATGATTTACAAATAATAATAATTTGAGTTGATTCTTCAGTTTGGAAGGTGCCTGAAAACTCAAATATAAAATTAATTCAGATTTCACCTTCGCAATATAATATAAGTAGGTATTCTATCGAAATTGTAATGTTCAATGGACTAAAGATATATCAGTAAAGAAAAATTGTATAAAATAACGTATACCTAGATGGAACTGCACAATACAGTATAATTACACATTAATTACACATTGGTCACCAAACTGCAATTTGTGTGTAGGTAATCTTCTCTCTTTTGAAATCAGCTCCAGCAAATGCTGTATACAATATTTTTACAGATTCCCATTGTAAATAACATAGGTTTTATTTTACTGACATGTTTTTAGTGTATCGGCACCACAGTTATCGAAACCATATATAAATATATATAGTGTGTGTTGTATACATAATGCATATTAATTGATCATGCATAGGTACCCTCTGTATGAGCCTTTCAAATGTTGGACGATTCATTTATTATTGGACTCAAACATTTTGTGTTGTGCTTCAGTGAGTATTCAGAAATCAACTAGAAACAATTATCTCCTCTACATGAATCTGACTTTGTTAATACATACATATATACAGTGAGGACGTAAAAAGTCTTCCCTCCCCCCTTTAACCTTTGAACGGAACAAGCTAGCGAGGTCGCTGGGCCGTGGATTTGACACAAATAGGTTTTTGAGAACTACTATTCACTCGACGCTTTGCGACTCGGTTAACTAACTAATCTCACGACAGGAATGAATCACTTACCGCCTCGGTGTGTAATATACTAATATTTACAACCATATATCCCAGGCAACCAGATGACGAATGATCACGTCACTGTGACGTCCCTAATTGGTGATTTTTCGTCAGAGACGTCACACACCAATTTATGACGTCACTATGACGTACTTTCTATGACGTGATGATCACGTCATCGTTTCGACGTCGAGTGAACGTCACTTAGAAGGGTAAAAGAAGACGTCAGTTTCATGACGTTGCAAAGACGTCCTGTCGACGTCAATTTTTCCCAGACCATCTCTAAACCATGGATATATTATCATATGAAACAAAAGTATAACTCATGAAAGCAAATCAACATGCAAGTTTCATTCTAATTATCAATATACCCGAAATGTAGTAGGAAAACTTTTAAATAAAAAACTTTGATACACTGTATATCTCGGAAACCAACATAAAAATGATTGTTTAGGTATACCTATATTGGAACCGTTACTCTTATGACGTTGTAGTGACGTATCTATGACGTCTAAAAATCACGTCGATGCGACGTACCAATTTGGTGAGCTTCGTCATTTAGTAAATTTTTCAATAATTTGCTATTAGGATTTTTGTTGGGTGACAAAGAAAATGCATCAATATACATTATTCAACAAAGTGAAGCCAAATTCGCCAACATCCTTTCCATTGCTATCAAACTATTCTTTGTTTGCTTACATCTCGCCGACACAAACTACATAATTTTTTATACAAATACGAGTAACTGATTGCATTCTGATGGAGATGCGTACTCGAGTGCGTACTGAAGGATGGAACTGCATTGAATGAACATGACACAGGAGGGACCCACCAAGCAGACTCAACAATGCATAATCAATATTATATCATGTCATCAGAGGCTAGTGGTGTTTATCACTCCATGTCAAAAGGAATCTTTTTTACGTATCATCGCCATATTCAATCGTCATTTTGACGTCATTATGACGTCAGTCGGACGTCACAGTTTGGTGAGCGAACGACGTGAGTAATATGACGTCATTGAGCTGTGACTTATTCACGTCATTATCACGTCAATGCGACGTCAACTACTGACGTCACCTTGGTCATTCGAGTGACGTAAAAAAGACGCCACTGGAACGTCATCTGGTTGCCTGGGATGTAATGTTGTCATTACTAACATCATTGAAGGTTGGTGCATTTCGTTATCAGATGACGGTCGAAGCTTGCAGAGCCTGCTCTTGGACTATAATGGTTGAGACGAAAAAATTCATCAAGTTGTATTTCAATGATGAATTTTGCCTCTTCGATATTGTCGACTCCACATTTTAATCAATTAAAAAATTTAATAACCTTTTCTGGAAAATGAATTCTGGTTTTGATTTCTGAGTATTCACAATATTCTAATATGTACCTACTTATCATGTGACATTCAACAATCTTTTCTTGAATTAGGTAGGTACCTTACTACCGTATACAGGGTGTCTCGGAATTACATGGAGATTTCGACCACAGATTATTCTAGGAACAAAAATAGTAAAAAAGTTTATATAAACCCCCAGGGGGGCACTTCTGGACCCATGTTTATATGAACTTTTTTCACTTTTTTTTTGTTCCTAGAATGTGTGGTTGAAATCTTTCTATGTAATTTCGGGAGACCCTGTATATTTTTCTTTCAAAATCGTGTGCTGATTATTTTTCTCATTATATATTTTACTCTTGTATTTTCTAGTCATCTCTTCTGACAGAGAAAACCCCCTTTTTTGTCAACAATGAGGATGGAACTCTATTTTTGTTGTTATCATTTTTGTTGATTAATATTAGAGTATATATAGAAATTCTAAGTATATATATAGTAGATCTGCAGTAATTATAGAAGCAGGTGCAGTGTGTTACATTCCATTTTCGAAACTATAGGTACTGTTTTTTCCAAATATGCTAGTCATGATTTGGGGCATATGAAATTTGAGTTAGAGAGCTATTTGTAGAAGTGTGTTATAATTAATCTCGATTTTTATATTTTTCCAACTTGTGCCTTCAACCAATAATTTAACTCGTACACTGTTCTTATTCGTCGAATCATGTATTAAATGTGTTAGTTACTATAAAAATGTTCATGTCTGAAATAGATTTAATGTGCCACATGAGTTGTCTATTCATTTATTCACATTCACACCCGGGAAGGTGTCCAAAGAATAGGTACTTCCCAGTCAACACATCTGCGACATGACATCTCTGAGATGTCTCGTTTAAGTAACACTGTGATATCACAAACGTTCCATCGCTGCGATGTTCATAGGCAATCACATCGGCGACATTATATCTCTGAGATGTAGGCAACATACACTGCGATATCACGAATGTTACATCGCTGCGATATAAAAACTGTGCGCATTTAAAGTTTGTAGTTCGCGGTCAGATACTACATGGAAAGTGCTCGAAAAACTCATCCTTCTTGATACAGATTTACAAGCGCATATACGTTGGTGGCTGAGCGCTCCCATCATTTTATAAACTATTTCTATATATGGCCCATCGCCTATAACGATATCCCAACAAAAATGGGACCAAAATGAGAGGTACTTTTTGAATCTATAAGGACGGAAAGTGAAGGATGGAAACAGCCATATTGGTTTGACAAGTTTCGTATTATTAGATCCTGTATGATCTAGTATTACCTTTGAGTATTCACACACAGGGTATTACTGCGAGCTGGCGGCCGCCTGGACGCCAGGAAAGTACATGAACTGCCGGAAGAGGTCGTGTGGTGTGTATAATCTCTGGTGATGTTATCTGCGTTCAGATGTTATTTATATATTTACTGAAAAAATCATGTTCTACGCCCATGGAATGATATCCATCATGCCCATGCCCAATAAAGCTATGCCAGCATACAAAATTTGAGTAAGATCTCATGAGCCGTTTCAGAGTTATGAAGTAAAAACAATTAGAAAATTGTACAGAGACTGCATTTAACACAGTGACGACAATGGCATGTCATCTTTTCTATTGGTCGATAGAAATCCGCCATGTTTAGGCAAAACCCGCGGCAAATTTGAATGACTAGAACTTTGTGTTGACAGGTTGAAAATAGTAGTGTTTTTCTGTGGTTTTCCTGTTTTTTTCTCATGCAGTATTATTTTCCATTTGATCAAATATTTACAAAGAACATAATATTGGCAAATTCAAGAATATTTTTAATGATCATAATAACAATGATTTATGTAATAATTAAAAAATCCGCTGTCCGCCATGTTTAGGCAAATTCCCAAGCGCTGATTGTGTCAGAAATATGTCTGTGTATTTCTGTGGTTTTGTTGTTTACCTCATGCAGTAGGTATTTTATTTTCTATTCGATCAAGATCAAATATTTCTGCAGAACATAATATTGGTAAGTTTGGAAATATTTTCAATAATCATGGTTTAACCTCATTTATTTATTTTTTTAGATTTTCTACCTCCAGTTTTATAAGTTGCATATTTATTTTGAATGAGGCTGGAAATTGTATTACAGTATGCAGGTTTGCATTAGTTTGCAATAACTTATTGAATTGGACAGCTTGGGTGATCCAATAAGTTATGTGAAAGCTCCTAGAAGCCTCTTATGAAGACTTTGCATGCAGGATGGATTCCTGATGATGAAATATGATATGTTGTCCATAGCTCCACTCTCCAGCTACCCCATGTGATTGAGAAGCTATAGAATACCAAACATATAAAGAAATAATCAAGCAGTGACTTGAAACAGCATGAAATTATAATTACTTGAAGTATGTGCATTGAAAATGTAGAATTATCAGTGTATGTGTATTAAATTAAGTGAAGTTCATGGAAGACAATGTAGAATATTGGTGGACAATGACAATGTGATGAAAATAGTAAAAAACTAGTCATTAATACAAAAAGACATTAATTTGCACAAACTAGTATGATGTTTTGTTCTTATAAAAATGTCAGTGATTTCACTATGCTGTATTTTGACTATTATTTTGACAATATTAATTATTAATAACAGGTAATTTTTATGGAAAAAGTTCATTTTATTTCTCACATATCTCACAAATATACTGCCAGACACATAGGTGATTGACATTAATCAACACTGATGATTAGTATAGGTATATTGTTTTACATCTATGTAATGTAACCATTATTATAGTTATCAATTTACTGATATTTGATTATTTCTCCTGAACATAACAAATTGGGTATGATTTAACAAAATGATCATCATTATAAATACAAAATTAAACTGGAAACTACAAAATTTCACAAATCTCTTGCCCTAGTGGATAAAGGTACCTACTTACTAGAAAGTGGATTTAAAATGATATTTTCACACAATATAATATCTCATCTGATATGTGTCCTAGAAAGTACATAAAATATTGATTGATTTCCAGCAAGTAAACATCTAGTCCATTCACATTTTCCCTTTCCTTTAACAAATCTTATGGACACACAACACCTACACATTTAGTAAGACTGGCAAGCTGTATAGTCTTTAGTCTATTCATAGAATCAAAATGGTCAGTTCTTGGATTACCAATTATTATCATTGGAAGTACATATGAGATCTGTTTTAATTTCTGTGGATTACCATTGGTTTACTTGAGAGAGGAGTTATATTCCAGATTGCCATGTCACCTTCTCTGATGTTCTGATCAATACACCATTTTTGTCAGATATGTTGTCTTTACTGTGTTTTTTCATCCAAAAAATCCTGTATGCAGAATTCTATTTCATTGTAGTTTGGAAGTAGACAAAGTATAGGTACATTTTTACCTTAGAAGCTTTACATATTTTCTTCTTCCTTCAAGTTGAAATCATCACTCCTGGAAAAAGTAAGTACTTATTGGAAGTAGTCATTCCTGATTCTCCCAGAGATCTAATTAGACTGTTTTCAATAACTCAAACTTTTACCTACTGATAGAAAACTTGTTATTCCTTTGAGTTTAGTAAAGTCCGTGTACCTATCTGTGGGTTTGAGTACCAGCTTCCGAGTCTTTATTGGCTGCTTTTCAATTCTTCTTCTGAAACTAAGTCATCTACATAGCCTAACCTGATCTATATTCATTACATTGTTTGAATAAAGTGAAATATAATTATTTAATTCTAAATAACAACAAAATGCTTATCAAAATATCCCAAACAAAAAACATAACCAAATAATTAGACAAAGACAGAGTATTTGACATTAGCCTAAACATGGCGGATGCCAGCCCGTTGTCGTCACTGTGTTAAATGCAGTCACTGTAGAAAATTGTAACTTCAGAGCCGTCTAGCGTCCAAACTGAGCAACTTTCTACTGAGATAAGTTTGCATGTATCGTCCACTGAACTATAACCCTATCTGACGAATATGTGCGGTAGGTTTTTGCAAAGACCTTTCACTATAACTTTGTAGGTATGGGTATTGCAACGCAACTGAATCGCAACCATTGTCGTTCTAGATGACAACCTAGTTAGGTAGTTAGTAGGGAAGAGCTATAATAACCTCCTCGCATTAGGTCGCCTACTAGGTTTTCATTTAGATCGACAATGCTCAAACCACCTAACAGGATATTTCGCGAAGAATCTAGGTACGGAAACACCCTTCGATGGGAAGTGGAAGTGAGTATATTATAATAAGTGCGGTCCACGTAATCCAACCATTGTCAGTTTCATAAATTTAATATCATTTGGAAATGATTTGGAAAAGAGAGTTGGGTCAGGGCATGGTGGAAATATAATACTAATAATAATTAAAATACTAATTCCACCATTGGTCAGGGCGTCAGCCCTTGTCATTGTCAGTATTGTCACTTTTAAGGACCGGAATCCGGAAGATGACCGGAAGTGAACCGGAAACTGGGAATATCCCGTTATTTAACAGAAACAGCCGATTTCTATGAAAATCATGTCAAATGTCAGTTATGGATAAAGTCAACTGTCAACACTGTCAATTCGAAATGACATTTCGTTCTTCTTCAATGTCAATTGTCATTTCGCAGAGGAAAATGATGGAAACTTGACTGAATTGTGTTACAGCGCCTCGCCCTCTAGATCACTAGGTTTACTATGTAGTACCGCTCTTTGTCGCCAGTTGGAGCCACAAATTTTAAAGGATTGACGTGTCAATCAAGAAAGGAAAATGTTTTATGCCCGTGTTCCGTGTCGCATCTCTCGTGTTCTGTGCTTCTGTCGTCATTACGCTTTTTTGTGCGCTAAGTAATGGACGCTATTACTAGTTTTTTCCTGAAAAAACTGTGAAATATCTGTGTTAAATATGCCCAAATCATCGAAAAGAAGCCGCGAACGTTCTCCGCTCAACAGCAGAGAAGTAAAACGATCGCGCCGTGAATTATTACTCGACCTAGAACGAGAAATTGCCGATATGAAGAAGAAGATGGAACAGGAGAGTCGCCGCCATTTGCAACGCTCAAGTCCAAGTTATGATCATGTCGATCATGAAGATGAAAGGTACCGAAGTGACACAAACCATGAGAGACCCCCATCCAAAAGATATTCGGAAAAATCATATGGACAGTCTCGTACCAGTTCTCCAGGCGACTCTCGAGGTGACCGTAAAAAGAAGTCATATACTTCTCCAAGGTCAGGTGTCCACAGTGGGTCACGTGCCCAGGACATGTCCCCAAGGTCTGACGTCCCAAACGGGTTACGAGCCCAGGACTATGTTACGAAGGACCGAACACATTGTCAACAGATCTCCAATACAAAAAGGCTACATGCCCAGGAGTCTGATTCACCGTCCCAACACAGAAGACCAAGTGTTGATTCAGATTCACAGATACTAGATGTTTCAGATGAGGATAATGAACCCTTGTTGAACAATGAACATCTTGGATTGGGTTCTCCTCTCTCACAACCTGGCGATCAGGAAAGTCAGGTTGATGATGATGAAATTCTAGAATTGCTAGGAGAGAAAAAAGATACCCTAAAAACCTTTGAATTACATCCAATTATATGTAATAGGTGGAAAACTATAATTAGTAAGGGGTTAGGAAAAGATGAGAGATCAAAACTCATAGAAAAATATGGACCTCCCTCTAACTTACCAACACTCATAGCACCCAAAGTTAACGAAGAAATTGTAACTGCTATTCCAGAGATGATTATCAAAAAGGATAGTTTTCACATCAACAGACAAAACCAATTAGGACGAGGAATTGCTGCACTGGGTATGACCCTTAACTTGATATTGAAAACACAAAATCAAACTAATAATTCTGAATCTCAGAAACAGGCCATAAGAGAACTAAGTGAGGCAGGAAAAATCCTTGCTGATTTGCATTATAGAATGTCTCTTACGAGGAGAGCTATAATAATTCCACATCTAAATAAAACTGTTAAAGCACTCACTAGTGCATCAGCTGTTGGTGAACACCTATTTGACTCTGACCTGGGAGAAAAAATTAAAGCAGCCAGAGCAGTAGAAAAGTCCAGTAGAGATTTCAAGAAGCCATATACAGTAAATAATATGCCTACAAATGTAGGACCTAAAAGTAAAGTAATCACACATTCTTTAAACTTCCGAGGCCCGTCGAGGTTCAGGAGGGATCATCGACAGGAGGGCCAGAGACCTCTGCAGAGAAGGAGTCAACAGCAGAGCAGGTTTCGATCCTAAAGGTAGAAAAAATTGCAGGTGGACTCAGGAAACATTTTGGGATGTGGAAGGATATAGGTGCTACGAGCACAGTCCTGAATTATATTAAAGGTTATAAAATTCCCTTCTTGAAAAAACCTAAATCTACATGCTACATGCCAAAAGACAAGAAGAAAGACAAATCTTTAATTCTGGCAATAACTGATTTAGTTAGCTTAGGAGCAGTAAAAAAGTGTATTGGAATGAAAGATCAATTTTTGTCTCACTATTTCTTGGTAAATAAGCCAAATGGTAAAAAACGTTTCATTCTTAACCTCAAAAAATTGAATAAATTTATTAATCCCCCACATTTTAAAATGGAGGACACCAGAACTGTTATGAAACTTATTCAAAACGAATCATACATGGCAACTATAGATCTTAAGGATGCCTATTTTTCAATTCCAATTGATAGGGACTATAGAAAATATTTAAGATTCAAGTTTAACCATACCCTTTATGAATTCACAGCCTTACCATTTGGCCTCTCCTCAGCACCATATGTTTTTACTAAAGTGATGAGGCCAGTCTTAGCTAAACTTAGACAGAAAGACATTTCCTGTGTGTCATATTTGGATGATATTTGGATAACTTCAGAAACCTCAGAAAAATGCAAGGAAGCAGTTCACTGTACGGTTATGCTTTTGAGTTCTTTAGGCTTTACTATCAATGAAGACAAGAGTCAACTCAATCCAGCACAAAGATGTACATTTCTGGGTTTCATATTTGATTCAGTAGAAATGACTTTGGAACTTACACAAGAAAAAAGAACAAAAATTTATAACTCAATTCTTAGAATTCAGTCAAAGAAATATGTAAAAATTAGGGAATTTGCACAATTCATAGGATTAATTGTATCAGCTTGCCCTGCTGTACAATATGGTAAAGTTTATACAAAAACTTTAGAAAGAGAGAAGTATTTGGCCTTGAAACAATCTAACCAGAATTATAACTGTGCTATGAAAATAACCGAGTCTATCAAAGGTGACTTAGAATGGTGGAAAAAATCAGTTTTGATTTCCAAAAATAAAATAATTAAAGACCATTTTGATATTGAAATATTTTCAGATGCTTCAAAAACAGGGTGGGGGGTATATTGTCAAGGACAAAACACCTATGGTTGGTGGAAATTATCTGAAATCACTCACCATATAAACTACTTAGAGCTAAAAGCTATATTTTATGCTTTGAAATGTTATGCCAAAGATCTGAGATCCTGCAATATACTGTTGAGAGTAGATAATACTACAGCTTTGAGTTACATTAATAAAATGGGTAGTGTTCAAAACGTAAAACTCAATAGCCTCTCCAAAAAGATTTGGCAGTGGTGTGAGGATCGAGATCTATGGCTCCATGCTTCATATGTTCAGTCAAAAGAAAACAAAGCTGATGAGAGTTCTAGAAAAATATCTACTGAGACTGAATGGGAACTATCAGAGGATGCCTATAGTAATATTATTGTTCATCTTGGTAAACCTGATATTGATTTATTTGCCTCAAAAGTCAATGCAAAATGCAAAAAATACTTATCATGGCATCCAGACCCTGATTCTTGGGCGGTTGACGCCTTCACTGTCTCCTGGAAAAAATTTAATTTTTATGCATTTCCACCCTTCTCCTTGGTTTTGCGTACACTCAACAAAATTATTTCAGACAAGGTTGACGGTATTGTGGTTGTACCTTACTGGCCTACACAACCATGGTACCCTTTATTTAAGAAACTTTTAATATCAGAATTGGTTTATTTGGGACCAAAAATTGACTTATTATCTTCTCCTTTCAGTTCATCACACCCAATGAGTCACTCCCTTATCCTGGTTGCCGGCAAATTGTCAGGGAGGCTTTCTTAAGCAAAGGATACCCAGAAGAAACAGTCGAAACATCATTAGAATCTCTATCAGCAGCTACCATGAAGCAGTACAACACGACCTTCAACTTATGGTGGCTATTTTGTTGCAGAAACAAAATTAGTCCTTATAATGCAGGAGTTTCAGATGTGTTGATTTTCTTACAAGAACAATTAGATTCAAAAAACTACTCCTATGGTATGTTTAACCAACACCGGTCTGCTCTTGCACTCATCTTACCTGGTGAAATTGGACAAAATATTCAGATAAGACGTTTCTTAAGAGGAGTACGAAGGTCACGTCCACCTAAACCCAAATACCACATCACTTGGGATCCTCAAATAGTTTTAAGGTATATAGATTCCATGGGTCCTAACCAAAGTTTGGACATATTGAATCTATCGAAAAAACTTGCTACTTTGATAGCACTGGCATCTGGTCAGAGAATTCAAACAATCCATTTAATGAACATTCAAAACATAATTTTTGATAGAGAGGGGTCTCATGTGTTTATTGATGACCCAATTAAGACAACACCAACCAGTGCATTTCAACCTTACATGGAATTTCCCTATTTCCACCAAACACCAAATTTGTGTGTAACATCTACACTACTTAATTACATAGAAAGAACTGCAAACAGTAGATCAGAGCATGATAAATATCTCTTTATAACTTCAAAGGCACCTTTCGTTCAAGCAACTAGAGCAACTATTGGACGCTGGATAGTTCAGGTATTAAAGTCAGCTGGAGTAAATACGGAAATATTTTCTGCACACTCTACTAGACATGCCGCTACTTCGGCTGCCTACCGTAAAGGTGTCTCCTATGATGTTATTAGGAAAGCTGCAGGATGGTCTGAACATTCAACGACCTTTGCAAGGTTTTACAAAAGACCTCTGGAACCTCAGTATAATTTCAATAAGATTGTATTCCAAAACTGAACTTGAATGACTAATTTATTATTCGATTGGAACATAATGTGTTACTAGAATAATAAAATGTTTACTATCCTTGCAATATTTGTATCTTTAAAAGTCTACATAGTAAACCTAGTGATCTAGAGGGCGAGGCGCTGTAACACAATTGAACGATCAAACGAACTTGTGAAGTTCGATCGTAATTGTGTAAAGCGCCTCGCCCGAATAGATCACGTCCCATACCCTCGACAATTGAAATTTTTATTTGAAATTTCTTTCCCTCCCTTCAAATATTGACAAGGATAGATCTACAAAAAAGCATAATAACGACAGAAGCACAGAACACGAGAGATGCGACACGGAACACGGGCATAAAACATTTTCCTTTCTTGATTGACACGTCAATCCTTTAAAATTTGTGGCTCCAACTGGCGACAAAGAGCGGTACTACATAGTAAACCTAGTGATCTATTCGGGCGAGGCGCTTTACACAATTACGATCGAACTTCACAAGTTCGTTTGATCGTTCAATTCTTGAATTTTCTAGAAGTTTGCTGGTTGCTGGAAATTAGTGGAAACGAAAAGTACTAAAGTAGCACTGGGCCAACGTGCATACCTACAAAATCCTTATTATTATTCCAGAATCCAGTCGACTTGAAAAGTTTTTCCCTCCAGCCAATTTCTCACCTTATCTTGGTAGGTACCTATATAGAGCAGAAAAGTCACATTTCCCACGTGTTTCAATTCAATTTTAGTACCCACTTAGTACCACCTGTATACTGATTACTCAGATTACTGTTACTGATGGTATTCCATCGCATATTTCCAGCTGACCCGGCGGTAGGTTTGTGCTAGCAAAAAATGGCTAAATGGGGAGAAGGTGATCCAAGGTGGATAGTGGAAGATAGGCCTGATGCCACAAATGTCAACAACTGGCACTGGACCGAGAAAAACGCGGGGCCCTGGTCACAAGACCGTATCAAAGAGCTTTTCAAAGATGTTGAAGTGAAGGCTGATAATGCTGAAATTAGAATATCTGAAGTTGAAAAACTTGTAGGGGAAGCTTCTGCAAATAACAGAAAAGGGAAATTGATATTTTTCTATGAGTGGGATATTGTTTTGAAGTGGAATGGCAAGTTGAAAGATGGAACAGATAGATCCTTTTCTGGGAAAATAAAAATTCCAAACTTGTCAGAAGAAAATGATGTTTCTGAATTAGATGTGAGTAAATTATGATTTGATCATTAAATAATAGTCTTGCAGCATTTGTCAATTCTGAATATTCTTCAGCTTCAGTTAGTTCATTGATGATGAAAATGTATCTCTTCTAGATCCAAATTTCTGTAAAAGATGAAGATGAAGAGGGTCTACAACTCAAAAAAATAATGTTCTCTTCAGGCAAAGACCTAGTACGTTCCCAGCTGTCAAAATACATCTCTAGCCTCAAAGAGGAATTCTCCAAAGGCATGATTCTTCCCAAAAAAGATGAGGTCAAACCTGACAGTGTAAAAACTCTAACCAGTGGCTTCAACAGAAAAATCAATATGGAACCCATTGTCTCTCATGATGTCAAACAAACAGGGCTGAAGCTTGACACTAGCACAATAAAACAAACCCACAAATTTCAGTGTACTGCTCAGGAGTTTTATGATGCTCTTACTAGGATTGAAATGGTGACAGCTTTCACACGTAGTCATGTGAAGTTGGACCCTGTAAAAGGGGGTGTGTTTGAACTATTTGGGGGCAATATTATAGGAAAGTTTGAAGAGTTGGTACCTGCCAAGAAAATAGTCAAACAGTGGAGGTACAAGCAGTGGCCCCAAGGACATTATTCCAATGTTACTATATCTATTGATCAAAAGGTAAGACTTGCAGAAATATTTTTTGCCTAGCTTTATTATTTTTTATCAACTATCATTATTATCTGTATAAAAAATATAAATTGAAAAATTGAATTTACCATGTCATAGTACCAGGGTTGGCATGAATTGAGTCAGTGATTTAATTCCTGAATTAATTTCAATGACTTTTTAAAAACAAATTGATTCAAATGTTCTCCAATGGGAACCAATCACATTATTACCTTCAATTTGAACTAGTTTAAACTGAAAAATCCAATGCCATTATGGCTACATCTGAGTGCTAACAGGCAGAAAACTAACTTTTTTAAGAGCTGCTTCACAGTTTTCAATTTTTTTCTGCAATAATAATTTGCAGGCTATTTAACACTGAATTAGAATGACCTGCTTGCAATGTCTTATTTTCAAAAAAATATGATTTACTGTTTTTATTTTTCCCCTTCTTGTTCACTATAATATGACTGTTATTTTGAGATATCTTAATGATATGTAAGTTTTGTTCACTATTTGTAATTTCAATTATACAACAGTCAATAATACTTCATGAATGATCTTATACCAGGAGTTACTGTCTGATCTTTCATGTCATTCCTACTAGAAAATTAATTATACTTTATATATTATTTGTATGAAATGTATCAATGAAGAAGAGAATGTTATGAAATAACTTGAATAAATACTTCTTATTGTGTTGAAAGAAACCATGAGAACAGTAACATTCAATTTGCATCTAATGATTTATAAATAATGTATGAAATATCCATTTTTGGTCCAGGAATAGCAAGCAATCAACTTTTTTTCATGAACTGTAATTATTACAGGAGAGCTGTTTTTGTATAATGAGAATTTTGATGTCTGTCACTTGAATGAAAAAAAAATGCTGTCCAAATTGATACTAGTGCATAGGCGTGCAATGAAAATTGCCGCAATTTTTTAAAAAATTGCAAACTTCAAAGTAGCTCAAATGAAGATTCTGAATAAGTTATAGTTGCATATACAGGGTGAGTCATTAGGCAAAGTGAGATAACTGCTTTACTATTTGAGATAGATGAATAAAAATTTCAGAGATGATCTAGGATCATGAGCAGCACATATCCAAATTATCTCGCTTTATACAGGGTAACTCAGAAATGCGTGGCATATTAAAGTTATACTTTTTCTTATGGGACACCCTGTATTTCATTGTATTTTCGCATTCTTTTTTGTGAGCTGATTTCATCATTGCATCACACTTGGGGTCTAGCGAGAATGATTACAGAGATATAGGGTGTTCAAAATCGAGATATTTCAACTTTAGGATTTTTTTGCATGGAAACTATTCATTATTGGTCAAAATGGCTTTCATGTCCCTATCCCAACTCTTGATTTATTATCTACTGATATTTAATTGGAACAGATACAAGAGTGATCAGAATGTTGAATCTTGAACCACCCTGTATTTGTTCCAATTGAATGTCAGTAGATAGTAAATCAAAAGTTGGGCTAGGGACATGAAAGCTGTTTTGACCAATAATGAATAGTTTCGACGCAAAAAAAAAATCCTAAAGTTGAAAAATCTCGATTTTGAACACCCTATATCTCTGTAATCATTCTCGCTAGACCCCAAGTGTGATGCATTGATGAAATCAGCTCACAAAGGATAATGCGAAAATGCAATGAAATACAGGGTATCCCATAAGAAAAAGTATAACTTTGATACGCCACGCATTTCTGGGTCACCCTGTATAAAGCGAAATAATTTGAAAATGTGCTGCTCATGATCCTAGATCATCTCTGGAACTTTTGTCTATCTATCTCAAACTGTAAGGCCGTTATCTCACTTTGCCACACTAATGGCTCACCCTGTATGTATTTATTAATTTTTTTCAATCAATACTTGTTCCAACCCTGCATAGTACCAGTGGTTTGTTATTGTTATTTCAATATTTTTGAAATTATGTGATGGCATATGAACACTGCACTGGAAAAAATTACTACTGAATATCATTTCTCTTACAGAGTGACCACACTGAAGTTTCACTGGTACAAACTGGAGTACCATCTGGAGAGACAGATGTTACTAAAAACAATTGGCAAAGATATTATTGGGATGCTATGAAACAAGCTTTTGGGTTTGGAGCATTCTTTCCATAGGTAATTGAATTTTTGTGCACATTGCTGAACTAAGACAGATGTCTGGATGATGAATTAAATTCAATTTTGAAAGGAGCTGTTTATTATAAATCTCGAAAAATAAACATATTTATTTGGAAATAGGTGTTAGTTTGAATTAATTTATTCCTAGGAATTCATTGTACATTTTTTTTTTTAGTTTACATTTCATTCAAAATTTTGTTGAGTTCATCTGAAGACATGACTAATTTTATAAAATTTGTAGTACTGCAAAGTAGGATAATTCAATTTCATCAGCATCAGAATATTATTAGCTGCAAGCAATCTATTATTGAAAATGTGATTTTTTACTCTGCTACTTATTATCAAGTTGATGATTTTACAGTGTATGGCTTTTTTATTCAAACATTGTTATTTCCCAGTGATGTAATTTACTTGTTTTGATTGTGTAATTTTGAATAAAACATTGAAACCTTATTTTTTGGAGAAGAAACACTAGTATTTTCTGTTAGTCAAGTTTATTATTTCAAAATACGACAATTATTGTTATAAATAATGGGAAATGTGAACCAAAATAATCACAAAACAAAAATAAACAACATGCTTTCACATTGACCTAATACTATGTGAGATTGGGTAGGTGAATAAAAAATAAATTTTCTCTCACATTACAAAGTAGATTATACATACAGTAAAATAGCTACAACCTGCAAATTTAAGAAAGTTTGCATTAGAGATTTTCCAAGGAAACAAAATACAAAAATAAATATATCAGACTTCTTTCTTCAGATTATAGGTCCAAATATGATGGAGTTATGCAACATTTGAATAGTCCTAATCTGTATTCTTAGTCATAATTTCAAGCATAACTATAAGTTGAAACAAGGTACTTGCTTGAGGCCGTTTACACACCAATTTTCTTCTTAAAACCCATTTACGCCTACCGTCCTTTTAAAAGGACTTCAAAACGAAACCTGTATTTTTCTGATTCAGCTGACGGTTTGAAGATGTCGCCAGTGTCACATTATATCTATAAGTTGAAACAAGGTACTTGCTTGAGGCCGTTTACACACCAATTTTCTTCTTAACCCATTTACGCCCACCGTCCTTTTAAAAGGACTTCAAAACGAAACCTGTATTTTTCTGATTCAGCTGACGGTTTGAAGATGTCACGATGTCACATTATATTTTGTTTGCATCTTTTTTGTTTTGTTAAGTTATCGTGACGCTTTTTCAATCATGACCCAGAATCACAGCCTTGATGAGGCTATGATACCGTATTTTTGGCCCATCATACTAATTAGTTTCTGAAAGTTTTAAGTATTTTGCTGAGCATTTTATATGATATAATATAAACATACTATTAAATATTTGATTAGTTTTCTAATAGTAGCCCTTTATCCTACCGCCCTTTCAAAGGGACAGCTGTTTTTTCCAAAACTGGAGATCGAAATTTTTTTTATAATTTTTTCTCGACTTATTGGACCTTCTATCAACCGCTTTTGAGAAAAAAATATACAAAATCGGAAAAAGTAGTTTCAGGGCCAAATGGGTTAAGCATAAGCACAGCTAAGAAACGACCTTGAAAGTTTATTAATTTGAACTTTTATGCGTATGCTTATGTTATGTGGTTTCAGTGCATGCTCCTTTGATAGAATTGTTGATTTGTTGTTCACATGTTCCGAAAATAATATTATTAGAAAGTTCAGATGTTGATGAGTTGGATAGATAATATTCCTCATCTCTGATACAAAAAGAACCACAAATTCTCACATGACTCTAATGCTTAAATCAAGTTTCAATGTTTCTGGATGAATACCTCAAATCTTTAAGACAAAAATTAATAATTAAGACAATGCTTAGAACTAAGAATAGTACTATGTGAATGTTGCATAAATCCGCCATAACTTATACAAGTTTTGAAAATACAGATCAAAGAAGATTCTTTCAAAAAATAAATGAACACAATCATCTACACACAAAACAGTTACAATACAGCAACCTTAAATAAATTAATTACTGAAATTTTAAGTTAGATGACAGATAAAATATGTCCTATCTTCATAAAACCTGAAATGTCCTAGAATCATTGTGTTAGTATCAAGACCAAAAAAATTCTATGGATATTTGAAAATGACATATCATAAAATCTGTCACTCATTCTTCAGTGTCTTCGTTTTTTATGTTATCAACACAATTTACAACTGCCTGGAAAATTCAGGACTAAGAATTGGAGGCATATCAAGGCAGTTGAATGGGCAGATGATTTATTACCAAAACAGATTATAAACTAGAAAATTCTGCTGCAAATAAGAAACTGGGAACAAAATTCTCATTTATTGCACATACTAAACAAGTAAAACTAGCAATACTTAGTATTCTGAAATGAAGTGGTGAAATATGTCCTACATTCCTAGATCCTATTTTGATTCTTATCATAACCAGCCAATTGAGAAACTCAAAAAACCTGTTGGCACAATCAGAATCCTCAATGTTCCTTCTTTTTTGGTTTCTTTGGGTTCCGAGATCTGGATTTGGCCTTGCACAGTGGGCAAATCGGCGCATTACGATGTATCTGCTGATGGCAACTGAGGCAAGACTTCATTGGTGGAGGTTGTTGCCTAAAGAATCAATTATAAGAATAATTCAGTATAGGTATTCTATATGTTCAATATCTATTCATACAAAATTTTAAACAGTACTAAATTGTACTTGTAGGCAATGATTGAATGAAAAACAATACATTTTTATTTATAAATTACTTCTGTCTGGAATTATAATCAATTGATTTAATATTTCCAATATTAAAACGTTGGTACATGCATTCTTTTCATTTATATAACAGTTGTTCTGCTAGAGTATATCACTATAAATTGAAGTGGGTGTTTGTGCCCTATTTCCATTGTCCATCTACGACTATGATTGATTTGACAGAAAATATAACCTCTAAAATCGTATCTGACAATCAGGCGCTACTAGGGGAATAGGTCGCGTGCAAGAACTGTCAGATGACCGACCCTGGAGGCAAAACATATTTGTTTACAAGTGATCGAAATAGTTTTCCACAATTATTTTGGCATATGAATCGTATTTTTCCGCTATTCATCAATTCGCTAATGCCATCACATTGTGCTGTTGTAAAATGCACAAAAACTGCAGCGGAAGATGAAGAAATCCGGATGGTACATTATGATTCAAAAGTAAGTACCTACTATAGTCACTCACATAGTTTTCATTTTTGAAATTTGGTTATTTCTCTGATTTCTCATCGGAATTCCTTCTGCGATAGGAGCTAATAGAAATATACCTGAAATATTCTAGAATAATGCAAGAAGATTGGATTCATGCAATCAATCGGGAGGATACTGGTCTGACATGCTGACGATCGTGTGTGTTGTAGACATTTTCAATCTATTAGCAGCATTAGCTTGTATTGCAGAAGTGGCAGAAGGCAGAAGGAATTTTAATAAGGAATGACATTTCATAATGCTAACTATGTGAGATTACTATTTACCTGAAAAATCATATTCCCTAGTCTCTTGCTGCATTTTTTGTGCATTGTACAACAGCACAATGCGAAGGCATGCTTGAATTAATGAATAACGCAAGAAACACGATTCGTATGCCAAAATATTGTGAAAAACTATTTCAACCTTTTGATTCCTCTGTAACCAAATAAAAAAGTGAGGTTGTGTTTCAATAATTCACAGAAGAATGAGGTTGTGTTTCAATATTTTGCCTCCAGGGTCGGTCTTCGTGCACGCGACCTATTGAAAAGACAAAGAGTAGAATATATGTCTTATTCTTTTATTCACTTAAACCATTGTATTATAGAAAATAGAAAAGGACAAAAGTTCAGCTGTATCAAACTAATACCATCCAGTGATTCTAGGTTACAGTGATGTGCGAGCGTTTTTTCAATATTTCCGCTCATGAGCGCAAATGCTGTCAAAGAATGACATTTCTGGAAAAACGTCAACTTTGTGTTGGAATTTGGAAGCGTCAAAGGCTACTTTGTTAAGCGTTTGTAGAAAATAGTAGATTGTTTTATTAGGATCAAAAGTGACACTTTGTTTGACAAGCGAATTTGCGAGGCGAAGTCACTTTTGATCCGAATGAAACATGCTATTTTTTCTGCAACCAAAACAATTAACTCAAATAAACATGTGAAGTAACCACCAATGCCGTGCCATATGTATGCAATGCAACAAATATTGACAAATAATCCTTGTGGTGAGGATATTCTACCTGCATTAACAGCAGGTTAGGTTTTCTAGGATGTTCGAATTATTGTAGTTTCAATATAAATACAACCACAGAGTGACATATCTGTGTATGGACCAGGTGCTCTAATGGCAAATACCGCGCCAGTGCCAGCTATAGGAACAAGACGTGGAAAATGTTAGGTTAGTGAGCATATCAACAATGATAATAGTGATTATTTATTCCTTTCCATACTACACTGTGTTTGACTTGATAATCAAATGAAGCTAAACAATATCGTTGTTTGAGACAAAAAAACTATTGCTTGCCGTGATTATACAAAAACAAGTTCTCCATCCCGAGAATAACGAATGAAATACAGATCAAGCAAGTATTTGAATCTTGAAGGCTTCCCTGATCAAAACAAAAATACTTAACTGAGATGTTTATAATTCCAATACTAAGCAATAATAAGGTGTATTTATATCTCCAGCATGGGTATGAAATGCCAAATCTGCTGAAATCGGAAAGAAATCAGGTATGCCTCTCAGCCCAAATAACCAACCATCACAATGTTGTTTATTCTTGATGACGCCCAGTACATCCTTTTTAATTCCTAGGAGCTAAAGTTCAACTTTAGCTCCTAGGAACTAAAATTCAACTAGCTCCTAGGAACTAAATATGTTGCCTAGCAACATACCTATTTTTGTGTCAGTAATAGAAACGTCAATTTAAGAGCTAATTTCGGTATCAAAATGGATGACTTTTGTGTCGGTTGCAGAAAAAAAATATTATAATTTACCGTCGCATCAAAATAACAGTATAGGATTACAAAAATTCAATAACAGTTCAGTAGCCTATTACCAGAGACACAGTTTCGACAACTCACCTGAATGTTGGCGTGGGAGGCCCATGGGGGGACTGAGACATGCCGGTCGGTCTGCCGCCGTCCGGCTTGTTGGTCACCAGCCGCAGCGGATTGGGGGGCGGCAGAAATGTGGGCGGCAAGGGCGGCGCCAGCGAGTTCATCGAGTTGTCATTGGAGATGATGGGGCGGTTCCAATCGGCGGTCTTCGCGAATGCCGACGGCTGGTTTTTCGTCGAGTTATACAGCTGTGTGAATTTCCTGAATAGTGCATGAATATACGTTTTAAAGGAGGATACACATCATCCTACATTATCATTTTCTTGTAAAATTTACAATACAGGGTGTTTCAGACTTAAATGTACATACGATACCTGAAGATAGAGGACACTTCAGTGGTTCCAAATCACCCCCCATCGATATAATAATAATAATAATAATAATAATAATAATACATTTTATTATTCACCAAATGATACAATACAGTAAACATTAATTTTAACATTAGATTAATATTCAGTGAATAATAGGAAAACTGTTAGGCTGTAAAGCCAATTCTTCCACAGCTCCCTTGAGTGAAGAAATAAACAAACGATTGGGAGTATATAAGGATATTATAACAAAGAGTCATGAATTTAATTGGAAATCGATATAAAAGGAAAAAATAAAACAAAAACAAAAAACATCAAAAAATCATTGTCGACCAAACAAGTATCGTTTGTACCAAATCCTGAATCCCTGTAAGTTTAAAGAAAAATTTGGTACATCCAGAACATCGCCAAATAGTGCAATATTATAAGAAAAAGACCTCTTGAAGATTTCTTTTCTATGTTTTGGTATAGTTATCATGTTTTTCCGACGCAAGTTCAGATTGTGTACATCTGTTCTGAAGGTAATTCTCCTGAATAAGTACTCCGGTGTTTTATACAGTAGTATTTTATAAAAAAAGCAAACCATATGATGTTTTCTGCGATTAAACATACTTAGCCATCCAGCCTCTTTTAATTTATGCGTCTTTTGGATCCGTTTGACGTTGACAGTGTCAATACAGGGGCCATAAACGATATCGCAGTGATTAAAATGAGAGAGTACAAGACTATCGCACAACTGTATTTTCAATTTCGCATTCAAAAAGTGTCTCTGACTATAAATGAACTTCAGCGAAGTATATGCATTTCTCAACTTCCAAGTTATATGATCTTTGAATCGTAATTTGGAATCCATAATCAGTCCAAGGTTTTTGCAGGTATTGTTGATTTCAATTCTATCATTTCCAATTCGAATATTCAATATTTCGATGGCCTCAGTTCTTTGATTATCAGATCCAAACAATATCGCAACAGATTTATTCGAGTTGATTTTCAATAAGTGCACATTAGTGACGTCAAGAAGTTTATTCAAATCAGAGTTAATAAGTTCATTAGCTTCACGTATATCAGAAAAATTGAATGAATAATACAGCTGTGTGTCGTCTGCGTAGAAGTGATATTTACAATGATCAATGTGTGAAGAGAAGTTGCTAGTATAAATAGTATACAATAGAGGACCTAAGATACTTCCCTGTGGTACCCCTTGAAATATTTCCAATGGGATAGAAATAGAGTCATCTATCTTTACTTGTTGAGACCTGTCAGATAGATAGGACCTCATGAAAGCGCATGCAAAAGGATCAAAGCCAATAAAATGTAACATAGAAATCAGGATATCGTGATTCAATGTATCAAAAGCTCTTGAATAATCAATCAAGATTAGAGCACATATTTCATTGTTATCTAGTGATTTGATAATATCATCAGAAATCGCAGAGAGAGCTGACGAGCAACTGTAACCAGCTCTGAACCCAGATTGATGCATTGGAAGTATAACATTCGTATGAAGATGTATTCGTATTTGTAATTCAAGTATTTTCTCTAGAACCTTTGACAGAGTAGGTAGTATGCTGATACTTCGTAAGTGACTGAATTCTGTTGGTTGTTTAATTTTGGCTAATGGGAGAACCAGTGCGTGCTTCCAGGCTCTAGGGAAGTACGATTGGTCCAAGCATTCATTCATTATATGAGTTATATGAGTAATTATATATGGGCAGCAGAGCAATAATAAATGTATGTTGATGCGATCAGAACCAAAAGCCTTTGTTTTTATATTTTTTATTATAGCCAAAACGTCAGCATCTGTTACATGAGAAAAATGCAATAGATTATTAATGCTTTCTTTCTTCCTGCTAGAGTAGAAATCTATTATTTCAGGTTCGGGGAGTCGGTCATTTTTTGATGCATTAATAAAAAAATTGTTAAGAGTATCTACGTTTTTTAGGTTATCGGGCAGCTGTATCTGGCTAGTTTTCAAGATATCAAGTTTCCTAAATGTTTGCCACTGTTGCCTGCTATCCGAATTTCGGAATGTAAATTCTAAGTATGCTTTTTTTTCTCTCTTGATGGAAGATGAAGTGAAGTTTCTGAGTTGTTTATAATATTCAAAGTGTACGGGTTGTCGAGTTCTTCTGTATCGTCTCAAGGCATTGTCGCGTATTTTTTGCATGTATTTTATGTTATCGGTTATCCAAGGAGTGTACTTTTTCTTATCATTATTAAATCGTGACGTCTTCAGCGGAGCGTGTGCATCAGCCAAAGATATTATATTACTATTCAAGAATGCAATTTTATCATCTATTGATTCGATGGAATAAATTTCGTCCCAAGGTAAAGTCACTAGATCTGTTTGAAAAAGATTGTAGTTAATCTGACTAAAATTTCTATAGGAAAATCGTTTCGATGTAGGAATTTTGTGAACGAATTGAAACGAAGAAGAAATGACGAAATGATCAGCTATATTTGCGTCATAAACATCAGTACTGGCTATGTCGAAGTTGGTGAAAAGTAAGTCGATTAGAGTTATGTTAGTATCTGAAACACGAGTGGGATTTTTTATTCTCTGAATTAATCTGAAAGTTTCTGCTATGGCAAGTAAGTCACTTGACAAATTCGAGTTAATATCTAATAAATTAATATTGAAATCACCCATACAAATGATTTTATCATAATCAGAAAATACGCTGATCAAGGTATCTTCGAATTGGTTCAGGAAAGCTCCACTATCAGAGTTTTCAATCCATAGTTGTTCTAGATACTCGAATGTGCCATTCTGAATAACCTTGTACACCAAGTTATTTTTTATATATACACCAGTTCCACCACCTCTCCTCACTAGACGGTCAGATCTTATGAACCTATAGCCCTCAATATCTAATGCTCTATCTGGGATTTCTGGATGTAACCATGTCTCAGTGAGACCTATTACATCATACTTTTTCTCCTTGATAACCAGATGTAAATCATTCAAATGAGGGACTAAAGATCGAACATTGACATATGTCTACCGTCTTTGATAACTGAGATACAGGACGTTATCTTGATATTGGCAAAATCTTCATCTGGTTATAACTTCTGAACCACTTTGTATAATCCATCCATACTTGGTAGAAATATTTCACTTATATTACCCATCAAAACCAAATGAAAATCCGGATTAAAATCCAGGTCCGTCTTGAGGAAAAACAGAAAACTTCTTTTATCTCAAAAACAACACTCTGTATGACAAAATTTTATTGATCGGTTTTGATATTTGGAAAGAGCGGAAAAAAATGAATGAAGTGACCTACTTTTTACGAGTGCGCATCCAATTTGAAAGATGGTTTATTATCATGTTTTGAAATATTCAGCTCCATTTCGAGGCATTTTTATTGAACTCAATTCAAAACCCAATTTTTATACAGAAAAATAACAGTCTCCACAGTTCAACATCATTAGAGTCAAATTAGGTGAACTATCGATAAATTTGTTTGTTTGACAGAATAATTTGTCGATGATTTTAAAAACTTTCGAGGACTAATTTTATACTTTACTATAGCACCAGAAATAATTATCTCAACATTACCAATAATATCACACTAGTGATTATGACCTGTCAGAATATCAGATTTTTTTGCACAGCCTACTTAACCGCAGCTCGTGAATTAATAGTGGAGAATAAAATGAGCCCTCAAAAATGTATGATACCATAGACAAGTGATTCTGTCACAACAAATCTATCGATAGTTCACCTAATTTGACTCTAATGATGTTGAACTTTGAAGACTGTTATTTTTTTGTATTAAAATTGAATTTTGAATTATAAGTTCAATAAAAATGCCTCGAAATGGAGCTGAATATTTCAAAACTTGATAATAAACCATCTGTCAAATAAGATGCGCACTCGTAAAAAGTAGGTCACTAATTTCATTTTTTCCCGCTCTTTCCAAATATCAGGACAGACCTACAAAATTTTGCCATACAAGGTGTTGTTTTTGAGATAAAAGAAGTTTTCTGTTTTTCCTCAAGACGGACCTGGATTTTGATCCGGATTTTTATATGGTGTTGATGGGTAATATAAGTGGAATATTTCTACCAAGTATCTATAGATAATAAAAAGTGTTTCAAGAATTATAACCAGATGAAGATTTTGCCAAAATCAAGACAACGCCCTGTATCTCAGTTATAAAAGACGGTAGACATATCGATGAGGGGTGATTTGGAACCACCGAAGTGTCCTCTATCTACAGGTATCGTATGTACATTTAAATCTGAAACACCCTGTATAGAAAATGATATACCTTCAAATGTTAAAAAATTCTGGAATCTCGTTAAAATCAACAAATCAACCCAAATTCCTTCCGAAATGAAGTTGGGAAACACAATTGTCTCGGATGGACAAAGCATTAGCAATCTATTCGGATCCTACTTTGCAAGCGTTTTTGTACCAAAACTAGATATCATACAAAAACAAAATTTTTGCTCTAACCTACATTTACGCGAAGTGCAGCTCACAGAGAGTGACGTAATAAACGGTTTACGCGATTTAGACCCGAATAAAGGAGCGGGATCAGATAAAATACCCTCTGTTTTTGTTAAGAACTGCCGCTTTGGACTAGTAACACCATTAACATTACTGTATAATCAATCACTGGCCACTGGAATATTCCCAGATTATTGGAAGTCAGCTTGTATTATTCCAATCTACAAATCCGGGCAAAAAAACTTGATAAACAATTATAGACCCATTAGTAAGCTGTGCATCTTTGCCAAATTGTTTGAAACGTTTGTTTACAAATCACTTCACCAGTTAGTGTTGCGTCAGATAATGCCAGAGCAGCATGGTTTTTTCAAAAATAGATCCATTGAATCCAATCTTACATGTTATTCAGAATATATATTGAATGCTATGGACAATCAAATCCAAGTAGACGCCATCTACACCGATTTCAGCAAGGCATTCGACAAAATAGACCACGGTATCTTGGTCGATAGGCTTGCTGGGGTGGGTGTGGATGGTGTTCTTTTAACTTGGATTATGTCATATCTATCCGGGAGAACCCAGTATGTTTCACTCCACGGCTGCACTTCCGATGTCACAAACATAACATCAGGGGTACCACAAGGATCACACCTGGGGCCCCTCATGTTTTTAATCTACATCAATAACATATCCGATTGCTTCAAGCACTGCAAATATCTAGCTTATGCTGATGACTCCAAAATTTTCCCAGAAGTGAGGAACACATCCGATTGCGACAAATTACAAAGGGATCTGCATAGATTTGAAACCTACTGTAGTAAGAATAATTTATTTGTCAACCCTGACAAATGTCACTGTATAACGTTCACGAGAAACAAGAACGTATCTGTTGGTCATTATACTCTGAATGGAGTTGGACTGAAACGATGTAGCCAAGTCAGAGATTCAGGAGTCACATATGACAGTAAACTCTTATTTGACCGTCATATAAATGATGTAAACAATTCTCTCAAGATGTTAGGATTTATCATGAGACAAACTAAATTTATATCTAACCCTCAGGCGATATTAGTACTTTATTATGCTTATGTTTTCAGCAAACTCAACTTTGCCTCTTCTATCTGGAACCCTCAGTACAATGTTTATGTTGAGAGACTCGAAAATGTTCAGAATAAATTCCTGAGATATTTGTCATACAAAACACACACCCCCGTCGCTTCTATTTGTGATGATTACAAAATATTATCTTTAGAAAACCGAAGAATAATGAACGATGTGCTCAATTTGCATAAAATATCAAACGAAAAAATTGATAGTCCTGCTATTTTGAACAGAATAAACATGAATGTACTTTCAAGATCACTGAGAAATCACAATTTGTTTGATATTCCGTTCAAAAACACGAACTCTGCTAATAACTCACCAATCTGCAGAATGACTAAATCTTTCAATAAATACTTTCATGAATATGACATATTCAACACATCGTTCACTACATTCAAAAAATGTATTCAACGCCTTTTTTTAAATTTAAATAATCCCAATTCCAATGTATTATAAAAATCTGTATCCCATGGATGTCGGTAGATACATTAAGTAATTAAGTAATTATTTATGTGAATTATTCATGTGAACTAGACATTTATTTATATGGACTGTTAACTTACCTATGTTAATTGTAGCTGTAAACTTATGTGTTAGTGAATCAACTTTAATATTACCACAATTGAGTCCCATTGAGTCATTACTATGTAAAATGCTCTAAGTTGAAATCATTTGTTATGCCGATTGACTTTTTGAATAACTGTTAAGTGGATACTGTCCTGGGCTTCTGCCTGTTGTATCCCAAATATATAAATAAATAAATAAATATATCTGAATATACAGCGTGTCTCGGTTTAAACGGCCCCCCTCTATATCTCAGTTATTAGTCATACAATTCCAACCAAAGGACCCCGGACTTTCCTTAGGGAAAATGGCTTTCGGTTAAATTCCCTGAATTTTTGGTATGATGTAGATTTTGACTCTCTAAGCAAAAGTGTCCATGAGCACAAAGAAATCGGCTGACTAGTTTTCGAGATACAGGGTGTCAAAGATGAAAAGTGAAGCTTTCTGCTCAAATTTCAACAACTCCGAGAATTCACAAAACGCCCATTTATTCATGGAATAACATGCCTGAATGATGGTACAATCTTATCTGGATCTCGTATCCATTATAATGTTAAGTTTTGGGCTCTGCAACAGGGTGAACAAAGAAAAATCCAATTCGATTAATTTTAAACCATGAGACCTTATGAGAATTAAAGATCCAAGTGAGCCTGAACGAACTTCCTCATTCTCGATCGAAGTTTACTGATTTTTTTTATATACAGGATGGTTCGAAAATAGGGGTACGCCAATCCCTAGTTTTTTTAATCGGAAAGGGGAGAGCATGTCATATATATCAGACATTCTTTAATGTTGAGAACGTCGCATACTCATACTCATATTTACACATGGGGGTTTCAAACCATGAAGAATAATAATATGAGGTTAGATTTCCTGTACAAAAAATGCCTAATATGATTTTATGAAAAATCCCCTTTTTATTTCAATAAAAACGCACGGCACTGTCCAAAATAATGTTCATCTCTGTAAAACTGATCATATTGATGGTAATCCATACCACACCAAAGGACCCCGCACATTTAGTACGTAAAATGGCTTTCGGCTAAATTTCCTGAAAATTTGATATGTTTAAGATATTATCGTCCTTATTACACAGTCCAATTTACAGATCGATCCTATGACCAGTTTTCGAGCTATACAGGGTGTCAAACATTAGATTTTGGCTGTTTAGAATATTTTGCATCAATTTGAATTATGTGCTCTGAGTCGTGATTGATCTTCAGTAGAAATGAACTCTTCACGTCTAATATCTACCTCATGAATCCCTCTATTCGGTTAGATGATAATATTACATACAGAGTATTGCATTCCATCATGACAAGGTAATATTCTTGGGAAAAGACAAATATTGAAAACATCAGAATTTTGACTTTTACTCAGTCACCGAGAACTCGAAAACAAACGGCTAGAATCGGCCAATTATTTGACACAGTATAAGTCTTGATCATCAACATGAGGATTCATATGATTACCTCTGATACCATGTCCAATTGACCATATATAGGGTGATGACAATTTGAAAGCTTATAGAATTGATTTAACTCATGTTCAAAATGAGATACATATCACGAATGGTTCCTATAATATATGAAATGGAAAATGAAATGTCTCATGAAATAACCCACCCTCACTAGCCCCTGAGTCACAACCACCCCAACGCATATCATCTCAATGGTAGCCCCAACTTGTGATACCTCATTGAATAGCTTGGTGAAAATACATTCCAGTGGTATTATTATTGATATCTCGAACTGGGTGAACTAACAAAAAATATGTATTACCTATATCATTCTGCTGGGGTGACGTATTAATTTTATAACTTTTGAAAAATAAATCTTTAATATCGAGCACTCTAGAGACATATTGCTGAAATAGTTATATTCAGATGATTTGAAACAAGTATTTGTGTACAGTAGATCGGTGTAGCGAGAGAACACGGCGATGAACAGAATGTTTAGTCCAGGTAAGTATAGTTAATCCAAAAACAATTGCAGAATCTCGTGCTCTGCACCTGCAGTCACTTCAAAGGAAACTTCAAACACGCCGACGCCGCACAGTGCGGGATATTCTGCAATTGATATTGGATATACTTTACCTAAATGATTATGTTTTCATAAGATCAAAATTATGTTGAACAATTTGACTGGATTGAATGGAGCTGTGTCCTTACCGTCTGACCAGCTCAGGTTTGGTTAGGTTAGGTTAGGTTACTAGAACATTCTGTAGATTTTAGTTTTCTCTCGCTTCACTAGCCAACTGTTCACATAAGCAATTTCACTTTTATGGTTATTTATATAATGCTCGATAATAACGATTTTTTCCCATACTACAAAAAGTTACGGAATTAATACGTCACCCCAGCAGAATGATATAGGTGATGAATATTTTTTATTAGTTCACCCAGTTCGAGATATGAATAATACCACTGAAATGAATTTTCACCAAGCTATTCAATGAGGTATCACAATATAGGGGCTACTTTTGAGATGATATGCGTTGGGGTGGTTGTGACTCATCAGGGGCTTGGTGGGGGTGGGTTATTTCATGAGACATTTCATTTTCCACTTCATATATTATATATAGAAATGTATCTCATTTTGTACCTGAGTTACATCAATTCTATAAGCTTTCAAATTGTCATCACCCTATATATGGCCAACCGGACATGGTATCAGAGGTAATCATATGAATCCTCATGTTCATAATCAAGACTCATACTGTGTCACATAATTGGCCGATTCTAGCCGTTTGTTTCCAAGTTTTCAGTGATTGAGTAAAAATCAAAATTCTGATGTTTTCAATATTTGTCTTTTCCCAAGAATATTACCTTGTCATGATGGAATGCAATACTCTGTATGTGATATTATCCTCTAACCGAATAGAGGGATTCATGAGGTAGATATTAGACGTGAAGAGTTCATTCCTACTGAAGAATAATCACGACTTAGAGCACATAATTCAAATTGATGCAAAATATTCTAAACAGCCAAAATCTAATGTTTGACACCCTGTAGCTCGAAAACTGGTCATTGGATCGATCTGTAAATTGGACTGTGTGATAAGGACGATAATGTCTTAAACATATCGAATTTTCAGAAAATTTAGCCGAAAGCCATTTTACGTACTAAATGTGCGGGGTCCTTTGGTTGGAATCGCATGACTAATAACTGAGATATAGAGGGGGGGGCGTTTAAAGTGAGACAGGCTGTATAAAAATGGATGGACCGATTTCACTGATTCTTATATGTTGGGTTTGTTGAGCATTCAGGAACTGAAAAAGAATTGGAAATCGGTTAAATCAATCAAAAGTAATGATGATTCAAATTTGATCGAAAAAATGCGATTTTACGTTTCATGTGTTGAGCAGTTTATATAAAAATGAATCTAGTTTTTTTCATCTCTTGGTCACACCATCAAGCGTGAAGGGCTAGACCGATTTCACTAATTCTTATTATGTTGTGTTTTTTGAGCATTCAGAAACTGAAAGAGAATTTGAAATCGGTTAGTTAAGGCAATAAAAAGTATATTGATTGATCGAAAAAATGCGATTTTACGTTTCATGTGTTGGGCAGTTTATATAAAAATAAATCTAGTTTTTTTCATATCTTGGTCACACCACCAAGCGTGAACGGCTGGACCGATTTCACTAATTCTTATTATGTTGTGTTTGTTATTGTCAGGAGAAGGTTCTTAGACTTCTTAAGAAAGAAATATCAAGAAAACCGCGCGGAAAATTAAAAAAATTAAGAATACCTAATCTCTCATATTAAAAATTCTCATGTCATGGTGTTCCCAAACTCCTCTGAAACAGCTTGACCTATTCATTGAAAATTCAAGATGGCGGATCCAATACGGCGGAGTTTTGTAATTAGAAAAACAAACTCAAAGTCAAATAGTTTGTTTCTTTTCTCCTTTTGAAAAATACTGGACCACTTTGAGAATGAATGGTTTCCATGACTTAATTATGATCAGATTCTATTCATCTGGAGGTTTTCGGGGTCGGAGATTTCGTCAAAATTTGGAAATTCAAGACGAGGAATCCATTAAAAGGCAGACGAGTTTTGTAATTATGGACCGATTCGCATCAAAATTGATACCTGGGGGTTTTCGGGGTCGGGGATTATTATTCTTTCATCAAAATTTGAAAACTCAAGATTGGAGATCCGATATGGCGGACGAGTTTTGGAATTATGATCCGATATGGCGGACGAGTTTTGATGCTATTCAAAATGATTCTTTCATCAAAATTTGGAAATTCAAAATGGCAGATTCAAGATGGCAGATCCAATATGGCGAACGAGTTTTGTAATTATGATATCCGATTCTATTCAAAATTGGTGTTTAGGGGTTTTCGCCAGTTTTGGGGGTCGGAGATTATCGAGTTATGATTCCTTCGACAAAATTAAGAAATTCAAGATGGCGGATCCAATATGGCGGACGAGTTTTGTAATTATGAACCGATTCTATTCAAAATTGGTATCTGGGTGTTTTTGTGTTTGAAAATACTGTTTCTTTCATAAAAATTAGGAAATTCAAGATGACGGATCCAATATGGCGTACGAGTTTTGTAATTATGATCCGATTCAATTCAAAATTGGCATCTGGTGGTTTTCAGTAGGAAATTTTTTTGTCAAAAATTGGGAATCCAATATGGCAAACTATGACCATTGTAATAAATAGTAGAAAAACTAAAGAAACATGCTTTTATAGATAGCCAAATTATAAGGAAGTAGAAAATGAATAGAAGAGTACAGATTTGAAGAGGTAGATTGCAGAACTAAAAAGAAGTAGAAAATAAAATAATAAAAGTGTGTTGATGAATATTCAACTAAGTATATATTTCCTATAAATAATGTATATAGCAATATATAATGTTTACTGGGTCAGCTAGTAATGAAAATAAAATTCTGTGAGCTTTGGGACTAGACTTACTCAGGAGTGATACTGGTTCCATCTTCTTCATGCAGCTCAGGAAGTCTTTCTAATCCCAAGCATTCCCTCCTGAGCCTGTCAATCTCACTTTTGAGGGGCACATATTCTTCATGGAGGCGAACTGCAGAAGACATAGACCTGGTTCTGCTTTCATCTGCCTGTTTTATGACACCTTCCATCTAAAATAATAACTCTTTATGAACATGACTAATTAAGTCTGAAGTGATACAGCAAAAACTTTTCAAAGAAAAAAGTATACATAGTAGAATACTTACTGCATTGATGTCTGCATGAATTTGTCGCAGTTCTTCCACATGAGACATTTTCTCTTGCAGAAGCAAATCCATTTCTTGCTTGTACTCTGACAAGCATTTTTCTTCTTGATCTTGAGCTTCTACTTCATAAATTAATCGGGCTTTGAGCTTCTCCAACTGAATTGTTTTTGCTCTAGAATATTGATTTTTTCCATTCAGGTGGATATGTTTCAGATTTTCACATGAAGAATGGTACTAACCTTATCTCTTTGAGGGCTTCTAGTTTGGCGAACACGGCTTGCTCGTCTATCGATGTCATATTTTGTAACTATATAGATAGCAGAACAAATAAATATCAAATATTATAATGAAATTTATTATAAAAAGTAGAACAAGGGAGAACGCACCACCAAAGTCAACGAACCCCTCACCGACAAACCCCAAAATTTTGTATGGGATTAATATGGATACTGTTGGATACTGTTCGGAGGGATATACTCAAGTCTAAACGACTCAACAGTCAACACTCAATTATCAAATAACTCAATTCAACAATTCACTCTCAAGAGTCTCAAGATGTCTCAACACTCAAGTACTGAGTACTCAAGTCTTGACTCTAATAATAATAATAAATAAACAGTGACAGCTGTGAATGCTTTTTGGACCAATCAAAAAGATTTAAGCTATGGCGGCAAATTCGAATCTGTATCCTTTTCTACGTTGCACAAAATGGCAACCAACATAATATAGATATTGTTATTGAATATCATATTGTATATATTTTTGGGTGCAAATCACCATGTATTTTCGTTAGACAGTTGTCAATAATAAAATAAAAGTCAAATAAAGTGTATTGTCTTGTCGCTGGAAATACTTATAAAAAAGGGTAATAAAACCACCTTCAAACGGAAGTCAACTACAGACAAATACATAAGTGGTCCTTCGAGTTATCTACATAAAAATCAGTCCGTGGAAGATGTCCAGGTCTCTACCATTAAGAAGGAGTGAAAGGACAACAAAGGGAAAAATACCAGCTAGGTATATGACGGAAAGTGAAGTTGCCATAGAGAATGTGACAGAAAAAAATCCTTTATGTAAAAAACAGGATGAAAAACTTACGAAAAAGTTAACTGAAACAGATTCGAAAATGGGTCAATCTGAACGAAATACGCATTCCATATCAACAAACAAGTCTAAAAAGAGTACTATTAGGCGAAAACAGTTGGAACTAGAGGTAGAAAAAGCAAAGAAAATAGCTGAGATCGACAAAAACATAATTGAAAAGGAAATTGCATTGAAAAAGGCAGAGTTAGAAGAACAATACCAATCCAGCAAGGGTTCTTCTATCGACGATAAGGAAACTGAAGAAGATATCGAAACCGTTACTTCCAAGTCTTCTTACATACAACAGTGGGTGAACTCAGTACATCCTGAGGCGAATGTTTCATCTGCAGTGGATATAAAAAATATTGATCCTGTGTTGAATCGTGATATAAATACACTCTCAGAGTTGAAAATAAATCAATTTATGGCTAGGCAATCTTTCAACAAAGATCTTCCAGTGTTTAATGGAGAGTCTGGAGAGTGGATGACCTTCATCACGCAATTCAAGGAGTCAACGAAAATTTGTGGTTTTTCTAATACAGAAAATATTATCCGCCTGCAGAAAAGCTTGAAAGGTAAAGCCAAAGAGTCAGTGAATGCCCTACTAAGCTTCACCCAAGAAGTTGACAAAATAATTGAGACATTGGAAAAAAGATTCGGTAGATCGGAGACGATCATTCAAGATTTGATTGACGCGGCTCTAAAGATTCCCAGCTTAAAAGAAGATAAAATAGAAAACATTCTAGATTTCTCAAATAAAGTACAAAATGTAGCAGTCACCATCAACAGTTTGAAAGGTGAAGAATATCTTTGTAATCCTCAACTTCTAAATGATCTAACCAAGAAGCTGACTACAACATTGAAAATAGAATGGGGTAAAAGAATCGTTGAAAGAAAAAGATGCAATAAGAAAGAAAATCCAGTCAATATTCTAGAATTCTCGCAATGGTTAGAAGAAATCAGTGAAGCTGCTATGTACGCCTATATCCCTGACCAAGAACAAGAACGAAAGAAGAAATATGTATGCACTACATCTCTGCAAAATGAAAAAATAGTATACAAATGTAAATTCTGCAAAAAAGATGGCCATAAAGTAGAAAAATGCAATGACTTTAAAAAACTGGATATTGAAAACCGTTGGGATTGGGTTAGACAAAACAAAGTTTGTTTCAGCTGTTTAACTTCTTCACATCAAACAAAGCTATGTCGTCAAAAGGGAAATTGTGGAATCAATGGTTGTATTTTCAAACATAACCCTTTGTTACACAAAGAAAATACCAGCAATGAAGCAGAACAAACAAATCACTGTGTCAACGGCTGTGAAATAAATGAGGTTCTATTGAGAATTGCACCAGTTGAAGTGAGTGGTCCAAATGGAAAATTGAAAACTTATGCCCTATTCGATGAAGCCTCCACAGTCACCATGATGGATGCCACGTTGGCTGAAAAAATCGGAGCGGTGGGACCTACTGAACCACTCAGAATTCGTTGGACGAATTCAATGACCTGTCAAGAAGAAGATTCCAGAAAAGTTTCCATTAAAATACGAGGCGAGAATGAAAATGAAGAATATGTCATGAACAATGTGAGAACAGTTGAAAATTTGTCTCTTCCTGTACAGTCAGTTGATGTTAAAAGTTTAAAGAAGAAATGGGATCATTTGAAACAAATCAACCTGCCATCATTTAATGCTGCTAAACCATCGATTCTAATTGGCCAAGATCATATAAATTTGATTATACCCAGAGAAGTTTTCGAAGGCGGTAAAAATGCACCTGTATTATCAAAATCGAAATTAGGCTGGGTAATACATGGTAGCATCTGTACAAATTATAATGGGCGTTCTGATGAAGAGTTTTCTCTATTTGTGAAACACGAACGTGATGATTTGGATGAACTCGTCAGAAATTCTTTCAAAATCGAAAATCTAGGTGTGAAACATTATGAAAATTTACAAAATTCAGAAGATCGCCAAGCGCTCGAAATTTTGGACCGTACAACAAGAAGAATCAATCCAAAAAGATGGGAATCTGGTTTATTGTGGAAAAACGAAGATTTGTGCTTAACTGACAGCAAAACAACGGCCATGAAGAGGCTCAAGTCAATCGAGAAGAAAATGGATATGAATCCTCAGTTTGCTGAAGAGTATGAAAAGAAAATATCGGAATATTTGACTAAGGGATACGCCAAAAAATTGGCCAAAGACGAGATTTGTACAAAAAAAGAAAAAATATGGTATTTGCCACATTTTGCTGTATCGAATCCTAATAAGCCGGGAAAAATACGGTTTGTTTTCGACGCAGCAGCTAAAACCTGTGGAAAAAGCTTGAATGATTATCTCTTGAAAGGTCCAGACTTATTGAACTCTTTACTGGGTGTTATCTTCAAATTCAGACAGAGACGTATAGCCTTCACTGCAGACATCATGGAAATGTTCCATCAAATCCATATCAGACCCCAAGACAGACCAGCTCAGCGATTCTTGTGGAGGGGTAGAGAGAGATGCAGCGAGCCGCAAGAATTTGAAATGGTTGCCATGATATTCGGTGCCTCTTCATCGCCATGCACTGCAACCTTTGTGATGAGGAGAAACGCAGCTGAATTTATAGATACTTTCCCAGGGGCAGAGAGAGCTATAAGAGAACATCACTACGTTGACGACTACCTTGACAGCGTAGACACTATAGAAGAAGCCAAACTGTTAGTCTCGTCAGTCATCGAAGTTCATGGAAAAGGAGGCTTCACAATTCGAAACTGGTCCAGCAACAGCAAAGAAGTACTGCGTAGTATCCCTGAAGAATATAGAAATCTTGGCGCAAAAGAGATGGATTTCGGAAAAGATTCATGTTTACCCATAGAAAAAGTATTGGGATTATTTTGGAACCCTAATGATGACAATTTTTCTTTTGCTATTAAATGGAGTGAACATGATCTACGACATTTTTCTGGAAAAAGTCATGTAACAAAACGAGAAGTGCTCAGAATTGTAATGACTATTTTTGATCCTTTTGGATTTTTAAACAATTTCACTGTGAAAGCAAGGATTCTGCTTCAGACCATATGGCGTTCTAAGATCGGTTGGGATGATGAACTCAATGAAGAAATGATGAAAAAGTGGAGGAAATGGGTTAGACAAATTGAAAATATTTCTAATCTATCGATTCCTCGCTGTTATCTCGCAAATATTTTTGAAATCAAAAGTATACAATTGCACGTGTTTTGTGATGCAAGTTCTCAAGCGTATGCGGCTGTAGCTTACTTGAGAATTGAGACCGAAAAATCAGTGCGCATATGTTTTGTCATGTCAAAATCGAGAGTAGCCCCATTGAAGCCAGTATCAATTCCACGACTTGAACTTCAGGCAGCAGTTCTCGGATGCAGACTATCTACGACCATCAGAGAAAATCACAGCATCAAGATAGATGAGAGTTACTTTTGGAGTGATTCTAAAACGGTCATCAATTGGATAGGACGGGATCCTGCAGTATTTCAACCATTTGTTGCTCACAGGGTGGCAGAAATACAGGAAAAATCTGATACAAAATTCTGGAAATGGGTGTCTACAAAAGAAAACGTCGCTGATGAAGCTACTCGAGATGATACTATAAATGAATGGCACTCAAGTAGTAGGTGGTTGAGTGGACCTGATTTCTTGATGTTCAGTAAAGATAAATGGCCAGAATCTGTGATTGTTGAACTCGATGAATCATCAGAAATGAAAAAGAAATTTGTTGGATTCACGATGGAAAATGCTTCAAATTTGGGAGAGTCATTACCAGATGCTTTTAGATTTTCATCTTGGCTGAGGTTACTCCGTTCAACCGCCTGGGCTTTAAGATTCATTGATATTATGCAAAGAAGAATTCAACATTCTGGGGAACTTCTACCTGTTGAGATGAGTGAAGCTGAGAAACTGTGGACGAAATATGTTCAATGGCAAAATTTCTCAGAGGACATACAAAATATTCAAAATAATGTAAGAGTTGAATCAACAAGTAGAATTTTCAAACTATCACCGATTTTGGACAATGATGGCATTCTTCGTGTTAAAAGTAGGATTATCAATTCAAATGATCTGGCTGAAGATACTAAGTTCCCGATAATTTTAGACCCGAAAAACTACTACACGAAATTGTTGATATTTTACCATCATCTCAAAGCTCAGCATAACGGACAAGAATATGTGACAAATGAACTCAGACAGCGCTACTGGATTTTGAATGTAAGATCTGCTGTGAGGAGCTCATGGAACAATTGCCAGTGGTGCAAGAACAAGAGAGCAACTTATCAAATACCGGAAATGGGTCCATTACCTGCTTGTCGTTTAACATCATATGTAAGACCTTTCACTATAGTCGGAATGGATTATTTTGGCCCCATGAATGTTTCAATAGGACGCAGGAGAGAAAAAAGATACGGTGTTTTATTCACCTGTATGAGTGTCCGTGCTGTCCATCTAGAAATCGCTCACTCACTGAGTACAGATTCGGCAATTATGGCGATCCGAAGATTCATTGGCCGTAGGGGGTACCCCAAGAAAATCTATTCCGATAATGGAACGAATCTTCGAGGTGCACAAAAAGAACTCAAAGATGCTTTAAGCAAACTTGATCAAAGTCAGATTGTTTCGACATTAACTACAAAGGAAATTGAATGGCATTTCATACCACCATCAGCCCCTCACATGGGAGGGAGCTGGGAACGATTGATCCGCTCTATCAAAACTTCACTGAATGTAATTCTGAAAGAAAAAGCACCACGAGAAGAGATTCTACAAACTCTATTCATAGAGGCGGAATACACAGTGAACTGTCGTCCTTTAGTTCATGTATCATTGGATCATGCTGATGATGAAGCATTAACACCCAACCACTTTTTGTTGGGTACTTCGAGTGGAGTACAGATTCCTGGAAGATTCGAGGAACATGACATGGTCTCACGAAAACACTGGCGAATTTCTCAACTGCTGGCCGATCATTTTTGGCGCAGATGGATTCGTGAATACTTACCAGTCCTGAGCAAGAGAACCAAATGGTTCAACCCTTCTATTAGAAAAATAAAGCTTGGTGACGTGGTTGTAGTTGTGGATTCAGAATTTTGCAGAAATGTTTGGCCCAAAGGAGTTGTCACTGCTGTATACCCGGGCACCGATGGCCAAGTTCGAGTTGTGGATGTTAAAACGAACATGGGAATTTTCAAACGACCGGTGGCGAAACTCTGTATCCTAGATATTCAGAAAGAAAATTAAGTAATGAATCTATGAGTTCATTACTGGGGGGAGTGTTATTGAATATCATATTGTATATATTTTTGGGTGCAAATCACCATGTATTTTCGTTAGACAGTTGTCAATAATAAAATAAAAGTCAAATAAAGTGTATTGTCTTGTCGCTGGAAATACTTATAAAAAAGGGTAATAAAACCACCTTCAAACGGAAGTCAACTACAGACAAATACAGATATTGATCCTCGAGTGAGAATATTATATGACCCTATATGTGAAAAAAGGGGCCAATAATAATAAAAATAAGGTATCAATAGTTAAATCACATTTCCTCAAAGAATGTGTGTAGGGTAGACCGGGGCCAATTGTAACAGGGGTCAATTGAAACATAGCTAATAGTTTCTAAACCGCCGCACCTGTGTGCACGTCGCTTCGATACGTGGTGCATCTAGTCCCTCCCGCCACGCATTGTGTACAGTTCGATCATCCGAACGAGATAACGGTCATTGTGACGAGTGTTCTGTTTTCATATACACAAAGTAAGTTTTCATTTTCTCGGTAGATCTTCGATAGTTATTTCCCTATGTATGTCATGACTCTCATTTATGGTATAAGTGTTTTGGGTGGTCTTTCAGATCATCGTGTGTATGTTTCCCACGTCTACTTTATTTACAAATATTTCATTTTTGCCCTTCAAGGTCTGAACACGCATTGGGGTCAATTGTAACATTCTCATTGGGGTCGATTGTAACGTTACAAATGACCCCGTTCAATTTCTGTACATGCGTTTTAATCCATGTTCTCCTCATTATAGATGCCACGAACACGAATTCAAAAAACAGAGCGGAATTTGAAAAGTACTTCTACCTATGAACGAGCATACGAACAAGTTCTTGGTGGTCAATCTGTGCGGGGAGCTGCTAAAGAATTTGGACTATGTCATGTCTCATTAATGCGATATAAGAGGAAGAGAGAAGCAAACGCAGACGCAGAAAATGCTGATCAAGTTATTTCCATGGGGTACAACTCTCACACAAGAGTTTTTTCTGCAAACCAAGAGGTTGAGATGTCAAAATACATCACGAAAGCAGCAGATATTTACTTTGGCCTCTCCCCGAAAGAAATACGAAGATTGGCCTATGAACTGGCTGAGAAGTATCATCTAAAAGCGCCTACATCTTGGGCTACTAACAAAATTGCTGGAGAGGATTGGTTTTCTGGATTCATGAAACGACACAAGGATTTATCCATAAGGTGTGCTCAAGCTACAAGTCTCTCGAGAGCTACAAGCTTCAACAAAACAAATGTGAAGGCCTTCTTCGATAATCTGAGTAGAGTGATGGATCGCGAAAAGTTTGCAGCGAAAGATATCTACAATATTGATGAGACGGGTGTCACTACTGTCCAGAAACCTAATAGGGTAGTAGCCAAAAAAGGAATTCGGCAAGTAGGTGCACTTACATCTGGTGAGCGTGGAACTCTTGTGACAGTTACTATAGCTGTGAGTGCCATAGGAAATTATGTCCCGCCAATGTTCGTTTTTCCACGCATAAGGTATCAACATCATTTCATAAGAGATGGCCCAATTGGGTGCATTGGCACAGGGAATTCTTCGGGGTGGATGCAAGAAACCGAGTTTGTGATGTTCCTTAAACACTTCCAGAATCACATAAACTCATCAGTTGATAAAAAAGTACTACTCCTATTGGACAACCATTCCTCACATATCACGATAGAGGCGCTAGATTTCTGTAAGGCTAATGGTATAGTAATGCTATCATTTCCACCCCACTGCTCCCATAAGCTCCAGCCATTAGATAGATCCGTTTTCGGACCATTCAAAAAAGCGGTGAACAGTGCTAGCGATTGCTGGATGAGAAACAATCCTGGTAAACCCATGTCAATCTACGACATACCAAGCATCGTATCTAATGCTTTACCCTTAACATTAACTCAAACCAATATACAAGCTGGCTTCAAGTGTACAGGAATATACCCATTTAACGCAGACATATTCACTGACATCGATTTCGCACCCTCTTATGTTACGGACAGACCGATCCCCATGTCAAAGCTCCAAGATACACCTTCACACCAAACGGAAAGTGCAAATATATCTCAAGCTATTCTGCCTCAGCCAGAATTTGAAACCACAGCTATTTCAGTGCTTGATAATTCGCCTTCCGATGGGGAAGTACCAGAAATTTCGAATCCAATTGAGAATGAGATGAATGTTGACACTCCATCAACATCGAAAGATACTGGCGCCACGAAGAATCCAACTGAATTTTCTCCGGAATTCGTTAGACCATTTCCGAAAGCAGAACCCAGAAAAAACACGAATAGAGGAAGAACAAAGAGGAAGTCTGCTGTGTATACCGACACTCCAGAGAAAGATCTTATTAGATTAGAATCTGAAGCAAGAGAAAATAAGAAAAGAGCTCATGTGGTGAAAAGGAATATAACTGATGTGAAAGGGAAAGGGAAGGCGAAATATATATCAAAGAAAACAAAAAAAATATCTAGAAACGATTCTCCAGAAACGAGTGAAGATGAAGAATATTATTGTTTAGTTTGCATGGAGTCCTACAGCAGTAGCAAGCCAGGGGAACAGTGGCTGCAGTGCTCTGATTGCAAACTCTGGGCACATGAGGAATGTACTCCAAGTTCTTATCCTTATGTTTGTCATAATTGTGATTCAGAATGACTTTTTATCTTTATTTTTCATTATCTAACCTCAAGTATAATAACTATTTAATAAAAGTTCAATAATAAACAATTTCAAGAAAAAACAGTGGTGTGTTACTATTGACCCCGTTAACTGTTACAACTGAGCCGGGGTCGGGGACGGTTGTAACATCGTTCAACTTTTTGAAAAATGAATTTGTGATGCTATGCTAAACATCCCAGAGACATTTGAACACATTAACTTTGTGAACAAGTGAGTTACCAATTATTAGGCGAAATCAATTTGTCCTACAATTATTAACCTAAAAACAGCAAGTGTTGAAAGTCAAAATGTTACAATTGCCCCCGGTCTACCCTACTGGTACTGGTGTACAGTTATTCCACGAGAATATTTTCACCATTATCGATCTGAATGGAGATATACATTCGCAGTTCGCCTACTAATTGTAGGTTTTCCACTTAGATTAACAATGTCCTCTGAGACCTCTGAGACCTATCACAATGATATTTTTCCTTAGCATTGGCTTTGTTAATATTATTTAATCCACGACTGTGGTATGAAATATAATATGCATGTACTTCCTCAAGCAAAACGGTAGCAATTTTTCATATTAGCTGTGATATAACCATTATTCACTGGTCTAGAGATTCCTAGGGTACGCAAACTTTAGACTATAGTGAATAATGGTTATTCACCGCTAATATTCACTGGTGTGAAAAATGGCTATAGCTTTGCATCAGGAAATACCACAGTCTTGGACAAATAATTTTAATGAAACAGGTATCTTCAATTTTTAGTTTTCTTAATGTCTAATAAGTTATGATTAAACAGTTGTTAAAGATAAAATCAAATATCAAAAACAATAGTAGTCGTGGACAAAGTATAGTATTCTACTCGCACATAATGAGCTATAATTCACTCAGGTTAATTATGCCACTCGCTACGCTTGTGACATAAACTTAACCTTCGTGAATAATTGCCCTCATTATAATATGCTTGTTGAATTCGCGATAGTAAATAAGCGTACGCCACCTATCGGAGTTCTCGAAAGCTGCCAAAGCGGCATGTTTACTCTGTTTTCATTGGTTCACATTTGTATTTTGATGGCGCTTATTGGACATATCATCAAAAAAAAACGCCCAGAAGTGAAGTTGGTGCCGTCAGATAAGGCGACGTGTTATAGGCATCTTAGATACAGACTACAGAGATTTGAATTGACCTGTGAATTTACAGCATTTAGATGAATCTGTGAGATTTGTAAAAATATGTCCATGCCGAAAGTCATGGTTATTTGAAATCTTGTTACAATGAGCACAGTAATCAAATCACAGTGTGACAAGTGAAAACGACGTCACGTTGTCGTTGTGTTACTTGTTGTTGTGTTGTTTGTTGTTTTGTTTAGCTTGATGTTGTTGGTTGATAGCTCGTTGAAAGAAAACATCAAAAAAATCAATTTGAAAATTCGATCCATCCCACTTCAAGTTCCACAATCCACATTGCCACATTCCTCCATCGGAATCTAACGGATTACTCTACGGCAGCACTTTTCTGACTTTTCCGTGCACTAGTATAAAATCAGTGATTGCATTGAGATTCATTTTTTATTCAAACTCGTCATCTTGATCTGTTTGCAATTGTACATTCTTGTAATCAGAATGAAATATCTATTAATTAGTCTGTCTGTTATAATCGGCGTTGGTTCTATCAAACTAGGTAGGTTGTTCTTGTTATGTATGTATAGTGTCTTAATAATGTTAAGATGTTTTTTTCTCAGATGGACCGAAACATGAGGTAACTATTGATATAAATAACACAACTGTCACAGATGCTCCAATAACGGATATTGTCCCTGTGGATTCAACAACTGGTAAGTTTCTGTTGAAATTCATGTATCATTTATTATCATTCTTTCACTTTTATTTCAGAAGTTCCTTCAACAACTACAGCTCAAAGTACTACATCTCATACCACCTCCACTGTAACACCCTCTACTACTAAATCCACAAGTATAGCACCAAATGTCACAACTTTAGCACCAAATGTCACTACAGTACCCCCAATACCACCTACCAATTCTACTGTGACAACCATTAGACCTTCTAATGGGACTACACCTATTTCTACTTCTACAGTCAAACCATCAGTTCCTACCACTCCACCAGTACCAGAACATCACAGGAGGTAAGTAATAAAACTGTTTTATGTTTTTGCCAATTTGTAGTACATTGTAAATATTTGTACAGCTGGTCTTTGGTCTTGACAAGAATAATAACACAACTTATCTGACTGACTTTACTATACTTTTTTTACAGATTTGATGGACCTAGTTTTGTTGGTGGAATAGTTCTAGCTTTAGGGTTAGTTGCTATTGGATTTGTTGCATTCAAATTTTACAAGGCTCGTACAGAGTTGAACTATCATACATTGTAACCCCCTGAGTCACTTCTATTTAGTATTTAAGTTCAAATCCTTTGCAGTAGTGCTGAATATGAGCAAAATTCTGATATTATTAATGTCACATTATTGAAATGAAGCCTCTTAAACATATTACTTATTTAGATTTTTGGAAATAGAAAGTATCTTGGATTAATGGGAAAATCATTTTTTCCAAAGTTGAGTTCACAGGAATTTACCAATATTTCATGAAATAAACAATATTCTGGGTCAGAGGTAATAGGTAGAATAGTTATTATTCTCATTTGAATATATTTGAAATGTGTCCCTATACTTCAAAAACACCCAAAATTCAATGTCAGTGGTGCAATGAAGTTTTACTTCAAAAATAAATTCAAAGATGTGAATTTCAGTGCAAAATGATTCAAAATCCCAGAAAAAAAAGTTCAGATACCTGACATTCCACTATTTCTACACTGTGAAATTGCCTATGATACCCTAAATTATTAGATATTTATGCAAACAGATTTATATTCTCATTCCAAAACAATTTGAAGAATTTTGCTATTTCAGGAAACATGTTCTCAATTTTTTTTGTACTATGTATGTTGAATTTACTTATTTTATCTTATTTGCTGTAGCACTGTTTGTATCCACTTGGTGAAAGTAAGATTGTTGTTTGGAAATGGGAAAGCTGCATAATATTATGTCAGTATATACAGGGTATCTCAGTGAGAGAGGGGAACATACAAATTCCCCAGGTCACCCAGGTGTATGAATTCTCTAAATTTACTCAATTTCTCTCAATTCTTCTGATTCTATTTTGTTACCCAGAATTGAACTAAAAAATGTCATCATATCTAGGTTATATAGGGTGAAATAGACATGTAGGATATTTGGAATCACCTCATTATACTCATCAACAATCATGAACATAAATGTCTCCCTTTCTCATTGAAACTCCTTGTACAATATTTCTATGAAGAGCAGAGTATGTTAAAAAAATAGGAAGAATATTCACAGTCCCAAATTGTCTACCATTATTTCTTAAACCCTCTGGTTTTATAGAAATGCAGTAAAAATACCTTATCTGAAATCAATATATTTTCAAGGCAGTCAGTAATATATATCATATAATGCAGAAAATCTGATATTCATGACCCCCTTTAAAATGAGCATATTTGTCTTATTTATTTCCAAAGAGAAGAATTACTTTGTTCTTGGATGTACCAGCCAAAGAAATATCGGGAGATAGTTTTGGACCACCCTGTCTATACATAGATTATTTGAAGCCAAAGGTCGAAGGCTAGATAATTATCAGCAACATTCATGTACAAGTTATTTCCCATATTCCTAGCACTGTAATACTGCATATTTTGAATATATCACTATGACTTATAATATGCAAATATTTACCCACATTTTGTTTCCATTTTCGTTGGGTTATTTCACTACAGGGTTGGAATAAGTCATGAGTTTTATAAAAAAGTCAAAAAAGCCTGACTGTTTGAATTAATTCATTAGAGAACAAATCAAAATCTATTCACTTGAACAAAATACAAGAACATCGCAAAAACTAAGTTTTTATTTCCGTTGAAAATCTCAAAGCATGACAATAAATACTCAAAATATGGCATTTTTGATGTTTATGCAACTTGGATTACTCATTCACAATCTTCATTATAGAGTCGCTTTACAGTTATTTTTGGTCTCACCTTGGAAAACAATTTTTCGATGTATTGCAAGAAATGAGTCCGGACATATTTATTTAAATTGTGGTAATTTGTATTACTGGTGCAATTCTAGTGGTGACATGTTAGATTTTCGGAATTTCACGCATCATTAGATACACATTGGATCTTACTTTTCTTGTCTTTCTCATGGTTTCTTCTACCCAACTCTTGACCCAACTCAAAACTCGGTGAGAAGTAATACACAGAATCTATGACCAAAAAGACATTGCAAGCCGGTAATTCCGATACAGTGTTGAGAAGCCTACATATTATTTTTGCCGGAAATATGAATTGGAGCAATCAATTGCATGCAATGAAATATTATAGACTGTAAAGCGGCTCTTAGAAAATGTTGTTTTCCGCGTGTGGTGCTTCACGGTTGTCAGTTGTCAGATGCCATGGACTATTTCATTTTAAACTACACACACTGGCACAATTAGGGGAACGGGTAAAATTTACACTAACTGTGACATCAATTTTCTCTCGAACCGATCACTCGATTCAAATTTGTTTTTCACGAATTGTAGCTCCATTCTCCACGAATACATCTGAGAAATAACCACCTCCAAACGATTCATCTTTATATCATATACAGGGGGGTGTATAGAAAGAACGTATTTTTCGGTATTCTTTAAGACATCCTGTGGAGTGAACCACTGATAATTGAAACGATTTCCCAACACCAAATTATAGCCCAATCTATCCCGAATATTTTCGTTTTCTATCCATCTTGATATCCCAATTATCCAAGAAAATACAGAGTTTCAAAGAAGAGCTGGATATTGGTATTAATTTTACCACCTCGAAACTCGAACTGGGGAGAACGTGTCGTTTATCAACTTGTTTCTGTGAGGATTTTTACTTCAAGATGAGAATTGTTCACAGTTTTACCTATCGGTTTACTGTTTAAAGACACATATACGAATACTCTCATGTATATGCAGGGGTGATAAAAGTTGCTCCAATGTTCTTCTGGTGAAATGCTATTTTAGTTAATCAACGTTGGCTATTTTGTTTATGTCATTGATAATTGTCAAAGTCAAGCGATTCACATGAATTTGATTGATGAAAATTCAACATGAGAGATTTGACTCCTACTGATGTGGCGAGGGCTGTAGCATTAATTGAGAATGACCAGTGGCCCAATGTCTTTTAACATATGAGAGCCGCATCTGCATCAATTCGATAGATGGCAGGGACAGACTATATCGCCGAGGTGAACAAAATGAACAATTTGTTTGTTTAGTCATGGTTAGGTTAGGTTAGTCAAGAAACGACACATTTTCAGATCCAATTTGAGTTTCGAGGTGGTAAAATTGATACCAATATCCTACTTTCCTTTGAAACTCTGTATTTTCTTGAATGATTGAGATATCAAGATGAATAAAAAACGAAAATATTCGGAATAGATTGGGCTCCAATTTGAAGTTGAGAAATCGTTCCAATAATCAGTGGTTTAGTCCACAGGATGTATTCATGAAGATAAAAGCTACAATTCGTGGAGAAAAAAATTTGAATCGAGCGATCGGTTCGAAAGAAACTTGATGTCAAACTTAGTGTAAATTTTGCCCGTTCTCCCCTAATTGTGCCAGTGTGTGTAGTTTAAATTGAAGGTAATAATGCGATTTGTTCCCATTTGATGAATTTTGAATTAATTCACGACTTATTTGAAAAAAGTCATTTGAATTAATTCACGATTTAAATCACTGACTTAATTCATATGAATTAATTCGTGCCAACCCTGTTTCACTATCATCATGGATGATATATATAAAAATACAGTTAGATCATTCACATTATTAAAAAATAAGGATCCCTTGAAATCAACTCATGATCATAGATATTGAGGCACGAAGTTATTTGAACTTGATTTACTTATATATAGAATTTACTTTAAAATTTAGAAAGTAGGAGGAAGGAATCATTATTTTATCTAGAATTGCCCTTTCCTGTGAATTTGATCCCCACATTTTACCAAATGAATCTGTTCCATGTGGAAGTGGTTGTGGTTGATTGACAGAAATGTCAATGCTGCTTACTTTGTGATATAATCTTAGTCCTATTCATTCTTAGTTCTCTTGTTGGGGGTTAATCTCACAGTATACCAAATATTCATTGTAAGATTATTTTTTTATTCATGGTACAGGACAGAATTATTTTTCAGTTGAGAGTTTGTCATGACTTTTTTTTAAGGAATATTGTAGCCTCTAGTATCACCTAAATGAAAGAATCGAATATTGTATAGCTTGCACCAATTCAATGAAGTTTCTTGATATGAAAATTGTTTTAAATGATTTAATGATTGATATAAATAATGCTCTTGAATTTTAAGGCCTAGCTAAGCTATTGGTTTAAATTCTGTTACAACTCAATAATATTCTGTCCATTGAAAGTGCTCTTAAACAGTAGAGAAGAACATAAAAGAGATGGTGGTTGCAGCCTAGTATAGTTTGTAGTTTTTTTCAAAATTTGGCAAACACTATACAGGGTCGCTGTTGCATAAGTATGGAACCGGTTTCCTTTACCATAATGACGAAAGATGTGATCTTAAATATCAATATTTTCTTTGAAAAAATTGATATTTTCAATTATTCATTGTTTTCTGTTTTTATGGAATTTGAGAGTCAAACAATCATTTTGATAATGGTGTATGAGTATTTGATGAATATGTTGAAATGCCCATTTGAATATCTTTTCATTTTGCTGTTACAACAATTGATAGTTATCCTGTATAGCACTATGAAGAAAATCGTTCATTATTAACTTAACTTTGTGTGTTGACAGTTTGAATTTAATAGGTATAGATAGTTATTGCTAGTGATATTATTGTAGAACATGTGCAAAAATAAATGTATCTAGTTTATCCATTTTTGTCTATGGTTGAAATAAATACATTAAAAAAGCGACTTTTTTATTGTGATTTCCAGTATTTCCCGCCTAAAAACAAGCGAAAGTGCAGCGAGTTACCATGAAGTAGAGTTCCTAAATGTACTTAACACTGCTGTTTTGACGTTTTTTGTATACAGTGTGACCCACTTCTAATGGAAACACCCCTGTATCTTACGTAATCGTTGGGTAAGGATCCTGAAATTTGCTGGAGCGAGAGATATACCAAAAATGCACTCTATGACCAAGTGGGGTCATCTTCAGTGATATACACTGCTCGCCAACAGCCATGACCCCAATTTCCGGAAAATGATATTAGGAGTCAAAATAGGTCGAAAATCACTTCAGATTCGGAATCAGGACGCCCAATTCACTGACTATTCATATTTTTCCTAGAAAATTTTCAGTTCTGAAAAATTAAATTTTGTCGCACTTTTTACGGAAGCACCCCGGAATCCTACGTAATTGACTTCATCTTTGGACTTTCCCTCCCTCCTGCAAATTTCAGAACCCTACCTCAATAATTACGTGAGATACGGGAGTGCTTCCATGAGAAATGAGACAAAATTTAATTTTGCTGAACTGAAAATGTTTCAGGAAAACTATTGAGTTTGCGGGAATTCGGTCGAAATGTTTAAATTGTCGACGTTTCGAAACTTTATTGTTTCATCTTCAGGATACTGAAGTAAAAACAAGAACATAACATATTGAAATGATATTTCAAAATGAGGGGTGTTGATAAAAGCAAAATAAGTTATGTAAAATAACAATCGTTGAAAATAAAACACTTCTCACACTTTACAGAAAACAACATTGATAGGTACTTACATTTAGGGTGGCTTTCCGGGTTTGAAAATAGTGAAATAAATAAAATCGACATAAAGTATAAATACGTACACACAGGATCATGAAAGACCTTAACACAGACACGAACATGAAGGAATGAAACAAAGAAACGATTCAACGACAGTTCAGTTTGTTCAAGGGTTATAGACTTTTGAGCAGTCTTTTATTTATTATTACAATGTGGAACTCTAGGCGCAATTTTCACATCGACAGAGATGAAGAGGCCAAGCGCCCAAGCGCCATTTTGAACGGTAGGTACATATTTTTTATAGGAATCAACATATCTAGCATTTCAAAAAATATTGGTACAAACAATATTAGAGAAAAAAAATACCAGTCTTTCAAAGGCCATCAGTGGGATTAAAAGCACAGAAATACATTGACATCGGATTTGGTTATAATATAGAATAGTGTACTACAACCTGTATGCATGTATGTACAGTGTGTTTTATTTAGTAACGATGTTCACAAGAATTCAAAAGTAAAAAATATTGTAATTAAATATGGTAAACAAATAATGTAGTATTCTCATAATATATTGTTCCTCTGACTTCAATATACATAGATAAATAACATCACAGAATCGGAAGGTAAATACTAAATTCCAAATAAGAAAATAGTAGGTGCTGTCTGAATGAATGTTTACACCGACGATATGAGTATATGGCGCCTAATTCGAAATCATGGCCTTTCTAATGATCAAACTCTACTTTGAGTTCGTGCTTATTCTCAGGATTCATTGTAACATAAAAAACAAAATGAATGAATGAAATGCGTGATGATATGACCATCTTTCCATGAACATTTTAATATTAGGCAGGTGTAATATTACCTCCAATATCAACCAATCAAAGCAAAAGTCAACACTTCCTTATGGTTTCCAGTCTTCTAAGTTGGAATGGACTATAGTCTTTCAACTGCTATTATACATGTTGTCTCTTCTTCTTAGTCTTAGTTCAATAAAACTCATGTCATATTATACAAAAATATAAAAACCCCAGTCGGAATTGCGTCAGTTTGACAACTCGCGTACACAAATTTCAATAACCAGCATCCCATCAGCTCATCTCGGTCACATCACCCACAACCCCCTCCTCACTCCTCTTGACATTATACCTCTCCGCCTCCTCGATAGTGTCCGGCAGCTTGCAGTCCAGCGTCTCGGGCAGCTTGAGACACAACACCGCCCCCACCAGCGGCACCGCCCCGAACACCAGGGGCGGGATCCACGGCTCGGTCGCCCCGAGGGCGGCCACAAAGGGCGCCACCATCGAGCCGATGCGCGCGCACATCGAGGACGCGCCCACTCCGATGTTCCTCAGCACGGTGGGGAAGAGCTCGCCCGAGTAGATGTAGACGGTGGGGAAGGAGAGCGCCAGGCCGAACATGCCGATGGAGGAGAGGAGGGTTTTCGCCCAGGGGGTGTGCGCTGGTACGGCGGCTGGAAATGGAGGAACGAACGAATGTCACAGAATTATATAATGATAAAGATGGAAAGCCCTAATTTCGAGTGACAATGGAATATGAAAAATCTCCACCACCCCGTGTGAGAGTCGAACTCACAACCTCTAGGTTTGCATGCCCAACGCTCTGCCAATTGAGCTAACGGGTCATCCGTCGATCAATCGGCAGGGAGGTCGAGTTCTCATGACACACCAGGCGGCAGAATCCTTCCCGATGAATTATACACTCACCGAGAAAGCCAAAAAATACATACGGATGCGCGAAAACAAAATTACACACTACGTGCACTTTTAAGTTTCCCAGCGAGCACAAACATCCCTGGGATGTTTTGGGATGTTTTGAAAATGTTGGCATGAAGATGTTATTTGAAGACGTAATATGCACTGACCAAAGAGGTCTTTGAAGGATATTGAAGTATTGTTTTTGTTCTTCTGTGGCATTTCTTTGTTTGCCTACTGAGAGGTATCTCTGGGATGTTTTTGGATGTTTTAGAAATGTAGGCATGAGGATGTTTTTTTGAGGCGTAATATGCACTTCCCAAAGAAGGATATTGAAAGTATTGTTTTTGTTCTTTTGTGCCCTTTCTTTGTTTGCCCCACCACAACGTCTCATGCTTACGTCACAAGACGATGAATTCTGATTTGTTTTCGATTTTGTTCTTCTTGTTCGCAATTGGCATTCGCGTTTGCAGCGTGTCACGCTTACATCACGCTGCTAACGAACAGAATGGAATTTGGTGAAGTTTATTGTGTTAGAAGACTTATTTAGTTTGTAATAATGACCATCAGATGCAAGATGTGTTGTTCGGTGCCTCAGTGTAATCAATACATGAAAGTACGAATTTATCAATACACAGCCTTCTCCGCAGTTGCAAAATTATGCATTGTGGAGAACATTTCAAAAATTGGGAAACCTATTTCCAATTATATGTCTGTGTGTAGTAAGCACTACTCAGAAACCGATTAAGAAGGTAATTTCATATCAAGAAAATATTTTTATGTTCAATCTATTTTTAATGCATTTTTTCATTCAATAGAAATGGAATCCTAATGCAAAAGTTCATTTTGACAAAAGGCTTCAGAAAAGTACCTCGAAAATGGTTTTTTTACAGCGATTTAATGTGCGCAAGACGCGTTGAAAATGTTTTGTTGTGTCCATGAAAAGGCTTTAAAAAGAACATCGCAGTGGAGGTTCAATGTCTCGAAATCTCGTAGTTTTAACATCTCTGAGATGTGTTTGCTCCCTCTTTTAAGGAAACAAAGTTGTCAAATTACTGTAACCTTTCCTCCCTTGATATATAAATAGCTATCAAGTCATCATCGAGGGGTGTATTATGGAGAATATTTTTTTCATATGATCCTGAACCAATCAGAACGTTCAATTGAGTTGAGCTACCTTGTATAATTTCGAATATATACGTGGATATACATATAGAGTAGGTTATACTCCTCCAATCAGAAATTTAGAATAAGTAACTTCCATAGTAACCAATTCATATTGTAACTTATACAAACAAAGCGCATCATAAAATGTTGGCATTCGTTCAGAACTACTCAAAAAATAATCGCATCGGATACAATTCGAACTTCAAACTATTTAGTATAGTAATCTATGAGTACCTCAAAATATTCGGGTTATACATCGATAACTTGTTGCATGATTACAAAGAGTGTCAGTTTGACAGTTAAAATAATAAATAGATATTCTGTTGAACTGGCACGATTTGTAATTATGCAGGAAGTTTGATCTAAGAGAAAAACATATATACTATTGTCCTTGTCTGGCAAAACATATGATCTGCATCAAAATCGTCAGTGGTTATCATTTCCCACTGTCAGATATACAAAAACGTCGAAACATGAGTGTCAAATAAGTACATCAAGACACTCTGGGCCGTATCATCGTACCCTAAATCTATGAGAATGTCTCTTACCGATCAACAAAATGGCCACTCCGGACATAACATCAGCGACGATGAGAGTCTTCTTCCTCCCCCAAGCCTTGGTGGCGTAACAAGCGAAGATCGTGCTGGGCACCTGGATCACCGCGGAAATGGCGACGTTGACGAAAATGTTGCCTCCCAGTTGGCCGATGTACTGCGAGACCCCGAAGAAACACAAGCCACACACCAGCCAGTTGAAGCCGATGGCGATGGTATACATCCTGATGGTGGGCGTTCGAACCAGGTCCAGGATGTTGCCTTTGGCTTGGGGCGAGGCTTTGCTCTCCTTGTGTTCCAGATAGAGGGTTATGTCTTGCTCGATTTTATCTGGAAATACAGCAAATCCATTGCATCTTACAATTCCACAGGTGATATTGCGAAAAAAATACTGTGGAAGCTTTTACTGTCGAGGCCGATTCAGGCTATATTCAAAATTCTCATTAAAACATTAAGTTCACTTCGACAAAAAAAGCTCTCGTGTATTTGATTGACTGATTTATGGCAGAATGACCAGTCAGGGTTATATGTGGCAGGTATTTTTTTTATCTAACCAGAGCTTTCGATAGCATCAAAAGAGAATTGGTGAAGGATAAACTTTATGTTTATGGTATAAGAGGATCTATGTTGGACATATTGGACTCATATTTATCTGAAAGAAGTTACTATGTGCAAATTACAAACGAAAGGTCTGATATGTATAATATATATATGGGTGTTCCGCAGGGATCTGTGTTGGGGCCGCTTTTATTTCTCTTATTCGTCAATGATTTGCCAGAACATATCCATGATCAGATAATAATGTATGCGGATGACTCCTCTGTAGTGGTCACGTCACATACTTCTGGGGGGCTTCATGAAAGAATATCATATGTAGTCGATACTTTTCATAAGTGGTGTAATGGAAATCATATAAAACTGAACCTTGGTAAAACAGTTTACATGCATTTCAGATGCAAAAAAGGTGAGCCCGCGGTGTGCATACCTGATATAGCATGTGTGTCAGAGGTGAGGTTTCTAGGTGTTATTGTGGACCAATTTATATGTTGGGACCCCCACATAGAACACTTGAGTAAGAAACTCAACTCTGCAAATTATGCTATAGTGCAACTTGAAAAAACGTTAAATTTGGGCACGATTATTGAGATATACTACTCGTTAGTTTACAGTCAACTTACCTACCATGTTTGTTTATGGGGAAACTCTGTAAACGCCAAAAAAATATTTAGTAAACAAAAGCGTATAATGAGACTAATATTCAATATTCCATTCGGTAGTACTTGCAGGCAGGTGTTTGTGGACAACTGCATCCTACCATTACCATCTATATACATATTAAAGACTCTATTGCACGTCAAGCACAACCTGAATAGGCTATCTAAGAATTCTGACTGCCATGATCATTTCACGAGAAATGCCAATAACCTCATGATATCAAAACATAGATTGTCCAAGTTTGAAAAATCTGCGAACTATACTGGGATCAAGTTGTATAACCACCTGCCTCAAGTAATCAGAGAGATGCCAACAGGTAAATTTAAAAATGTCCTGAAACGATTGCTTGGTAAAGGGGCATATTATAGCATCGATGAGTACTATGCATCGAACTTAGTATATGAACTGTGATGATTTTCATTAATTGTCCTTGTTAACAAATGTTATTAACTAGTGCTATTGTTTTGTAAATTTTAATTTTCTGTACTGAGATGTATTGTATTTTAGACTTGTACCTATACTTTGACGTATATATCCACCTATGGTGGTAGCTGTGGCGATATGAATAAGTTCTATTCTATTCTATTCTGAAGCCCAAAACACTGCAGCCTTTGGGCCTATTGCATTCCTGATCATGCTGTTGACTCAGGTGAACAGGTTCGCTACCTTGATGAGGTTTAACAGCATCTTCACCAAATCTTTCGTTTGAAAAACCTCATGTGGGTTTAGTGCTCCCAGAAGGTTGTATCTCCGACGCGCCAGTTCCTCGCACTCCAATATTACAAGGGTGGCCGTTTCCTCCTCCTCATTGCATAGTCTGCGTATGGGTTCGTCTGTATAGATGCACATTTGATGTATACTTTTATCTTTGTTCTGGTTCCCACGAAAAGGGATATCCTGTGAGAACCAAGGGGAATAAGATAGGAATTGGTGTTCTTCTTAAATTTCTGGAGGTTGTATTCCTCAGGGAACACCTCCCTTGGCAATTTATTCCAGAGCCTCGCTGTTCGTTGGATGAACGAGTCTTTGGAAAGAGATGTTCTGCAGGTCTCCAAAGTGACCACAAAGGGGTGCGAAGCCTCAACTCGACGGGTTAATCTCGCGGAGACTGCCAAGGGAGGAACAATTGTTGATATTTCAGAAGAGTATCGTCCATGAAAATATCTATAAAATAAAGCCAGATCGCCAACTTTTTTACGGTGTTCCAGAGAAGTGAGTGAGTTTGTGAGCGAGGCATCACCCACGAGACGAATTGCCCTTTTTTGGACAGAATCCAACAGTTTCAGGGTATGTTTGGGTGCTGCACTCCAAATATGGGAACCTTATTCCAGGACAGGTCGGATCTGTGCCTTATAGATCATAAGCAGCTGACTGAAAGTGAAATAGCTCCTGGCCCAAAACAGAAAACCAAGTTTTTGGGATGCACTTTTAGCAATTGATCTCACGTGATTTTCCCAAGAAAGGTTATTGCTGATAGTAATACCCAAGCATCAAAATGGATGTCTTCAAAGGTATGGTTACTCCTGACATGCTTATGTTTGGCACAGTGAGATCGGCTTTTCTAGAGAAAAGGCATGCTTGTGTTCTGTTTGCATTGAAATTTACCCAGATATTGGATCCCCATTAGAGAATTGTTGCCAAGTCCATATTTATATTGTCAACATTTCTTCCTCGTTTGTTTCTGATTTGCCTGGCTGGTATTGGAGCCCTGGAAGAGAAGGCGGTATGGAGGGTACTATCATCCGCGAAGCTGTGTACTGGACATAAAGTTGCTTCCAACAAATCGTTGATATGGAGTAGAAATAGTGTTGTTGCTAGAATTGATCCTTGCGGAACACCAGCATTTATGATAAGAGAGTCAGATGAAACTCCGTCGACCACTACATGGAGAGACCTGTTTGAGAGAAAACTAGCTATCAGAGAACATAGCTGGGGAGGCAAGCCATAAGATGGAAGCTTGGCGAGGAATCCGTGGTCGTGTCAGTCTCGATCGAATGCCTTGGAGATATCATAATCTCTGGCAAGTGCCACGGCTAAGGTTTCACCATATTTTTCAATAGATTGCTACCATATTGCCTATCGTTGATAATACCTGAATGTTCCAGGTATTTCATGAGCTAGATGTTGATAGCTTTCTCCATGATCTTTGAAATAATAGATAGCAGTGCGATCGGTCTGTAGCTGCTAGGTAGCTACAGACCGATCGGAACTGGTTGTACTCTTGTAATTTTCCAGTTGGACGTTGTTAGAAAAGTATTCAATCTGTGGAAATGTCGTGATTTAGAGACTTTGAGTGGAGAAATGAAAAAAAAAACATCAACAATAGGAAATGTGATTTTAGTATTCATTAAATTGTTTTACCGAATTACACTAAAGCTTTTTTTGTGTGGAAGTAAACTGAACTTTTATAGTTCAAGTTTTTTTGCCTTAAGTGAATTTAACAAAATTATGATTAAAATGTCAAGTTTGCTTACGACAAAAAAAGCTCTCCTGTAATTATAAATGAAAAATCATCAACAAAAAACACACTCACCTATAGGCAACTGGTTAGCTTTAGCTGCCCGCCTCATAGTGGCGATAGCCCCCTCTTTGTTTCCTGTCGCCAACTGCCATCTGGGGGACTCCGGGAGGATCCAGTAGTAGACGATCAGGGCCAAAGATGGGGCCGAGATGATCGCTTGGAAGTACCTCCAATCTCGAACGTAATAACCGATCAAGGGCAGGAGAAGATGGCCCAGATTGAAGGGGATTTGGTACAGGACGCCTATCACTGTCCTCCATTCGGTACCTGGAATAATCCAATGGATTTTATGTCAGTTGACTACATTTTTACGGGTTAGACCTTTCACATCGTGAAGTTGGCTAAAAAGGTGTAAAATACTAAAGATGTTTCTTTCCATCGTTAAGTTTGTGGGTAATGAACAATTTATTATTTTAATTTGCTTCCATCAGTTGAGCAAGTATTTAAATCGAATGGAATCATGCATGTTTTGTATATTCATTCAGCTGTGAAGAATTTGAGTTAAGACGTGAGGTGCCAAACCCGCTAATCTATTTTAGACGATTTTGGATTAAAAGTTTCCCTTTATAAATAATGATTCTAGAATTCCTATAAGAATAAAAGAAATGAATGGTTTCAGGCAATTAGGTGACCATTGGACCTTAGCCACTCAGAAACAATAATTGTTATGTTCAGACCATTTTAAGCCAGATAGCTTTCTGATGTTTCCAGGCAAATGACATGCAAATTCGCAGTTTTTTTCAAATAAAGTTCTCAAATCTGAGTATTTGGAAGCCATTACGGCATATTTCATTCGTTTCTCACTACATTATGTATGGTTTATCAACCTTCCATAGTAGACCCCTATCAACCTTCCATAGTAGACCCCTATCAACCTTTTTCCTTTTATGTCGATCGATGAAATCCAAGTCGTTTTTGTATTCAAAATAAAGCATTCCTTCATTAGTAATCAACTTCATCCAGCGAATTAGAGATTTATGAAAATTATTCATAATACTCGACGAAGAAGGAAGTTGACCTACTCACCTAAGGAATAGGCATCAGGGAGAGCTACGCTCTTGGAAAGTCTCTGCCATTCTGGCAGTAGCGGAGAGGCAAGAGGTGAAAGAGGGACCAGAGCAGAAGATTTACATCTGCTCGGATAGTCAGGCGGCTCTCAGGGCTGTCTGCCATCCTAAACCAAGCTCAGCTTTGGTGCAGGAATGTGGCGATGCTCTTGAGAAACTAGCTGAACAGAAGGAAGTCGAACTAGTATGGGTTCCGGGGCACAGGGGGGTGCCCGGAAACGAGGTGGCCGACGAGCTGGCCTGAATCGGATCCGCGACACCGTTCTGGGGGCCGGAGCCTGCACTGGGCATAACAAGAAGCCAAACTTCGTCTGCCCTTAACAAATGGGCGGACGAGGCTCTAGAAGTATATTGGAGACGTATAGGCGGCTGCAGGCAATCGAGAGACCTGGTGGCCGGTCCAAGCAAGCCAAAGACGGCTTGGTTACTGGGCAGGGATCGCCAAGTCCTGCGCCTTCTTATAGGGATACTGACAGGGCACAACAGGTTACGCAGGCACCTATCACTAATAGGTGTGGAAGATAGTCCCACTTGCGGCGAATGCGGAGAAGATGAGAAGACATCACTTCACTTCCTCGGAGAGTGTAAGGCGTATGGAAGGATGAAATTCGAAATCTTTAAAGTAGATAAACTACAACAGGAAGATTTGGTCGAATTAGAGTGGACGGACATCCTGACCTTCATCAGAAGGACGGGACGGTTCGAAAAGGACAAATAAAAGAGGGATGTGTAGATATGTGGAGAGCAGGGGTTGGCAAAAAGGGCCCATTGGGGCCTACTTGCCTGGCTACAGCCTCCCCACAGTACTACTTCTACTACTACTCACCTAATATTTCCATGATGAGTACGAAACTAGTGACCATGGTACCACCGGTTGCCAGGGCTGCCAGGAACCTCATGACCAAGAACAGGGAAAACCATGGTGAGAGAGCTGCAGCTAGTCCAGATGCTGCTTGAATAACCACTGCCAATACCAGAGGGTTTCTTCTACCAAATCTGGAGTCACATGTGACGTATTAAAATCATGTCTGATGAAATAGTATGGTCCAGTATTAGCTTTATACCAAACCAATATTCATCATTAGTAAATTTTTAGTTACTATTGAATTGGCGTATTATACAACTATTACTAGAAAAAGGGAAACCATGCCTGACTTTTTGTGATGTTTTTTACATTTACTATTAATTTTCATCAAGTAACGGCCGAGTCAGTTCAAAACATACAGGGTGATCCACGGTGGATGGCCTATTAGAAGTATCTGGAGAACGAGAAAACAGAACATTCTGAAAATTGGGATGCTTTGATAATTCAACATTCTCTATCCGCCTGAAATATTTTCATCGATACAGTGTTGCCACTTCTATCAGAAACAACTAGCAACTTCGTTATTTTAAATGGAACACCCTGTACATTATTGCATTTTTAGATCCTTCCTGAAGAGCTGATTTCATCAATGCATCACACTTGAAGTCTAGCAGGAATAATTATAGAGATATAGGGTGTTCAAAATCGAGATTTTTCAATTTTAGGATTTTTTTGTGTCGAAACTATTCATAATCGATCAAAACGGCTAATATGTCCCTATCTTAACTTTCGATTCACTATCTACTGACATTTAATTGGAACAGATACAGGGTGATCAGAATTCTCAATCTTGAAGCACCGTCGTGTATTTTTTCCAATTAAATTCCAGTAGATTGTGAATCAAAAGTAAAGATAGGGACATGTAAGCCGTTTTGATCGATAATTGATAGTTTCTAGAATCTAAAAATGCGATGAAATACAGGGTGTTCCATTTGAAATAACAAAGTTGCTAGTTGTTTCTGATAGAAATGGCAACACTGTATCGATGAAAATATTTTAGACGGATAGAGAATAGTCAATTATCATTCCAATTTTCAAAATGTTCTATCTTTTCCATACACCGTGGATCACCCTGTATAATTAGTTCTATCGAACGATTCCACAATTTATTTCATGTTTTTAGTAATTCGTCACATAGGAACATTTGAAACATTAATAGAGTTCAATTTCAGTCATATGTTTTATTGTTAAAAACTAGTCAACTTACCTATCTGAGAGGTATCCAAAAACCATATTTCCGCAGAGAATTCCTAGCATAGTGACTGTTTGAGCAAAGTTTACTAAATACGTTTTATCACAAACAAGATCCCATTCTGTGGCTATTGTACTCTTGAATACAGACCTGTAAATAATGAAATATAAATCAAATAGTTACTATAGGCAGTGAAATAAACACATGCACATGGTTATAATTGCTGGTTGTGACTTGGTTACATAATGGTCGTAAGTTTAACACAAAAAATTGTTTTTTCCAGCAACTAGCTCTCATTCATGACTCTGTGGATACCTCTTGATTCTTATATCAACATTTCAGCTTTGGTAATCTTGAAATTTGGGAGATTTTTTTTTCTAGCATATTTTGAGTTATACAGGGTGTTTCAAAAAAACCTGATCCCCTTGATAGGGTAGGTAGAACACTGCAAAATAAGTTGGGTTTGTTCAGTAAAGAAATGTCGTAACGGCATCCGTTTCTAAGATACAAGTTGTTGAAAAAATGATTTTTTTACAAATTTTTCACGATTACGTCGAAACTACTGGCAACATTGTGATGAAATTTTGTATGGATGTTTTTTGGATAGAAAAACAAAATCATGCCATGTGTCAGATTCCAAAAAACATCCATACAAAATTTCATCACAATTTTGCCAGTGGTTTCGACATAATCGTAAAAAATGTGTAAAAAAATCATTTTTTCAACACCTTTTTTCCTGAAAACGGATGCCGTTTCGACATTTTTTTACAGAGCAAATCCAACTTATTTTGCAGTGTTCTACCTACCCTAGCAAGGGAGTCAGGTTTTTTTCAAACACCCTGTATATATTCATCTTTATAACCAATCCATAAAAAAAATTGGGAGAACATTTTTTGGAGTCGTCAGATAGTTTCGATGATATAAAGGTAACATTTTAATTTTATTGGCGTTTCCGCGTTTCCGTCCTGAATCGAATGACAGATGGCCTTTGAGCAACGGATGAACCTTGTGAAGCCGAAACAGTGGACAAACGATTCACGAAATTTTACTAGAATCTCTAAATCTTGAGATTCTAGGTCTCTCATTTGAATTTCTGTTCACAAACACTTCAATATGAAAAGATCATCATGTATTGAGTAGATAAACGAACAATCCAAACTTTCATTATCCATTATTAGCATTATTATGTCATTTTATTTTTATAATCATTTCCGCATCAGAGATAAATTTTCGAAATATTCCAATTGAATTCAGTAATTTTCTGGGTAATTTTCAAAGGTACGTAATGTTCAATAATTTTCGTTAAACATACCTTCCATTAATTCTACAATAACTCTACTTCACATTATGTCGGTATGTCGCGTGATCTTTGCTGATTATATTATTAAATCTTTATTTCAAGCAAATAAGAAATATCCAATGAAACAGGAATTTTTGATAATCGCACCACAATCTGCATCTATAATTCCTATGGAAATTCCAATCAACGTCAATGAATTGATCTCTCTCAATAAGAAGAGGTCATGCAAAATAGATTGTATTTTTCCTCTCACTATCTGGGATGTTCAGGGCCAAGAGGGTGATGACCAATGCATGAACAATCTGAATCTATACTGCCTTTTTATTACATACTTTATTATGTGCAGATGAATTTTTATCACGGAAATTGAAGTCAAAGTCAAAAACAATTCAACAGCAGATTTTTTTATAAATCATATTAAAAGTAGGTACATAGAACAATCACATTATACAGGGTGTTTCATAATTGAATGCTGATCCTAAAGGGCGATGATCCTTGGATGATTTTAAGGAGAAAAGTTCACATTAACATATGTCCTGAACCTCTTAGTTTTTGAGCTACAGGGTGTTGAGATCAGAAGCGTACAGCGTTTATTTAAACTAAACATTCAATATCAGGTCTACGAGGACATCACTGGTAAAAGTAAAAGTTTGATTTTCGTCCCAAAACAAAATGTGTTTCCACTTATAGTGGGTGTCTACTGAATTACCAAAAACAATATCCAAGAACTGAAGGAACAAAATTCTTTGGTTTTTATTTTTTTACGCGAAAACGGTTCGTTGTATGAAAGTAAGTCTAGGAACCAAAAAAATCTGGTTCTCAGAGAAATCAGTGGCGTACTATTTTTTTCTTCAAAAATTGTCAGTTCAAACCCCGTACGGACGCCACTGGGGAGAATTTTTAAATATCTTTCACGTAAAAAAATGCTCCTTAATAATGAAAAGGTGTATACAAAATATCATAACAATATCTAAGAGTGATAAAAAATTATGATGAAAAACTCATTTTTTCCTTGAAAATTTCATTACCCTGTAGCTCAATAATAACTAAGAGGTTTAGGACATATGTTGATATGAACTTTTCTCTTTGAAATCATCCAAGGATTATCGCCCTCAAGGATCAGCATTCAATTATGAAACACCCTGTATATTTCATTTTTCTCATTTGTTCTTAATCTTTAATTTAACCTTGTAATGGTTCATTGTGTTTATTTCAAAATGTTAGGTATGTGTAGATAACAAAGACTATTTTTGGATTTACATTAGTTGAATAATTAATGTTTTCCTAGAAGAATCTCCAGCATATTATGTTATTGAATGTAATCAGTCATCAAAAATAGTTGTATATTATATTATATGAAACACGATTCCAGTTTAACGGAGCCATTGTTAAAAAACCCTGGCGTATTTTAAAACACTAAAATGTCATTTAGCAACAGGAGAATAGTATATTATGTAACAAGTGTTATAAACGTCCTTCTAGTAACAAGTATTCGAGACGAGTGTCTAGAAGAGTTTTCTACGAACTCCAAAAATCACATTAATTAACATACCTGCTATTCCTGCTAACCTACAAAATAATTCGAAAGGAATGGGAATTGAAAACATACATACAACTGCATGCAACCAGCGAGACACGTATAAGTGATATTGGTTGTAGATCTGTCCAGTCCATTGCTTACTATCCTTTGTTTCACGTTTATTGTCATGCCACAGATTAACAAAGTTTGTTAATCTGTGGTCATGCTTAGCGCAGAATGAATAAATTGTTCTCAAAGATGGATGCTTCATTTTTACACTTCTTGGAGGTATGTTAGTACCTAAACATTCTCTTCGATTCCACTCTCGTCTACTTTTCGCATATATTTTTAATGAAGAATTCCGATACAAACGAATATTGTTTGAATAATTCTGATACAAAATATGAAAATAAGAGTTGACAGTTAATACAATTGACAGGCCAGACATGTCTCGAATTACTGAAGCTGTGTTTAATGAACTGCGTTGCCATGGTGATGTGTTTAAGAAATCGTGTTGCCATGGTAACGTGTTTAATATTTTGAATAAATCACAGATCGACAATCCGTGATTAATCGATCATTTAGCGTGGTACATATCCGTACGATAAATGCCATTTTAGTTATGTGAGTAGAAAAACAAATAAATTCATTTCTTATTTTTTCGTCATGTTGGATTTTTGTGAATAGTAGTTTTAAAGACACACTTTTCGTCAATATAAAAAAAATGGAGAGGGGTTATTTTATCTCCTTTCAGATGAAGGGAACTGATATAGGTACTGAACTCGTAGTCCGTAAAAGCTTACTAACTAAACTAAACCAAACTCAACGAATTTCTAATTAACGGTTGTTTTTATATAGTATTGACGAATATTTCAATCGATGATATGCATTCATATAATATCTCCATTTAATTCGTGATAGGAGATACTGTGAAAGGTTATAGAATAGAATGTTGTTCAACGAGTACAGAATATTGAAAGTGATTATCCAAGAGAATGAAGATTGCAATCATTCCGTTTGAGTTACATACTATAATTTTTCTACGGCTGTAACAGATAACAGCGGCATTTTTGATTTCTTCGTCTTGTAGCCATCTTATTTTCTGCTCATCTATTAAAGAGAGCTGTGATTGCTTGAAATTCGAAATTCCATGAGCGATAAGAATTTTTCGAAATAATAACACAATGGAGTCATTATTGTGATATCAGATACAGAAATAAAATTGATGACATACAAAGTACCTCATTGATGTATCGAACACAGTAAAACAAGAGCAATTTTGTGTTAGAGCCGTAGAAAAATTTTATAATTTTTATTATTATTATATACCATGCAACTATCAGAAATCTACGCTTACAAACTAAAATCTTGAGATGATTGATAGCAAAATTTTAGAATAATGCCTGATTAATTGGATTTTATATTGTATTATTAAGTGTAGTCAATAAAATAAATATCCCTGATTGGCCCCCATGCTATCCTAAGCGACTTTACTATACTATTACGATTGAATAAAACAAAATGAAAGTAGAGTAGGTATTGGCGATTCAAATTATCAACATTTGAATAATTGGCTCTATCTATATTACATAATGTTTACTTAATTACTTTTAGATAGGTATTTTGTCATATTGTAATCACCATTATATACTTTTCGACGGATATCGGAAGTGTATTGTGATGGTGGACACCATTGCGTAATATATTTCTAAGCGATTCATCAAACCACGATATAATGTAATGAAACTTTGTTCAACTTCAACTTTTTGTGATTACAGTGATATCGATTTCATTGTATGATTCTTTAGGTAAATTGTTTCCACACTGTTTTAATATATAATAATAATAATTATAAAACTTCCAGAGTTAACGTTAGCCAGAATTAGGTGGTGAAAACTTTTTTTATGCACGAATATATTTCAGCGGAATATTTCACACAAAACGCGACATTTCTGTCACTTTTTGATCTGCAATCTTCGCGCTGCAGTGCAATTACCGCTGTAAGTTTCCGATAATTGCATTGCTCTAATGGCACATTTTATATGTGAGGGAAATATTCGCTGTAATTTGCTAGTAACAAATTATCAGTATGATACCAAATGATTGGCTAGAATTAAGCATTGATTTTCGCTTCATTATGAAATATGTCAATTAAATGCTTCAAAAGGTCAAAATGAAAAAATAGTCATGAACTTGGAGTTTGGGTACTTACATATCGTAAACGTAATTTGTACAGTTCGAAGAGCATTTTTCTGTCGAATTATTCACACAGTAAAAATCCACTGGAGCTGCTACGAATACTATGCTCAGCTGGTGCCAAGCTACCGGGAATTTGACTAGAAAAATGATCAGGCACACAAAAATGTGCCAACGTCCAAAAACTCCTATGGTCTTTTGGACAATGTCCACATCCACTTCCTGAGTTGGGGAGGATACCTTTTCTTTGCCATTCAGTTGCACTGAAAAAAATAAGAAACGAATATAAACCTATAAACCTATTTAATTGAAATAGGTACAGGGTGGTTCAGAATTAAGATGAATTAGGATTTTCAACCACCCTGTATCTGCTATTCTTGCTAGACCCAAGTGTGATGAATCGATGAAATCAGCTTCTCAGGGAGAATCTGTGAATTCAAGAAAATACAGGGTGTTCTATTTAAAATAAGGAAGTTGATGATAATTCCGGAATAACTGAAAAAGTGGCAACATCGACGATAGCATTTTCAAATCACCCTGTACATATATCCAAAAAAATCTAACAAACGGTTACCGAGACTTTCACCTGGTTCCATACTTTTGCCCAACCCTGTATATTCTTGTTTGGTAAATAATATTCTCATTTCTCATTACAGAAAAAAAAAGTAACTTTGTTGTTTTACTCAAAGGTAGATTTTCTTTTTGTGTAGACATCATTATACCTACTTGATAATATGAAAACGAATCCAGGAACCTATTGAATATAGTGTAGAGTCATTTGCAAGATATTTAACATAGAAGCAGTAATATATTTCATGTTTCCAAGTTTATTGCGGTTTCTGGTGTCATGCGGTAGATATCTAGTTGTTACAAAGTTTGTGATTTCCTATCAATTTCCTGAATGAAATAGTGAAAGGCATAAAGGCGATGACATGAAATTTCCAGACATTATATGACGATATGTGGGTATTGTGGGTATATGACCACCAGGTGCATAATAATACTTTTTTTCCACCATTATCCTGAGAAATCACTATTATTCGAGGATTTTCTCTTATGAGAAGTAAACACTTTTTGAACCTAGGTAAATTAATAATGATGAATTGATAAAGAAATTTTACCTAGGTGTCCTAGGCTATACTTGATATAACCAAATTTTAGCAATATGCTGAACAATGCTGAATATACGGGGTGAATGGCATTGTTCGCTCAATTGAAATTAGAATATGAATTGATGAAAGATTTCGATTTTTCAGTGTTATTAGTGAAAAAAATATTATATATACCTCGGGTGAGAATGACAGGTATAAAATGTCACTTTTCATAAATCACGTTTTTCCCACGGAAAAAAGTGAGTACTTTTTTCCCGGATATATATCACATATATATACAATGTTGAGGGCTTTTGTTATGCTAGTTCCGAAAAATGAGTCATTAATACCGTCTCCTAGAAAGAACTGCGAGTCCTTTTATACTCCATTCGACTTCGCGGTTACGTAAATTACTAAATAACCACTAAATTCGCAATTTTTGAAAATCAAATCACAGAATTAGACTGACAGATATTTGATTACTTCAAAAGAATGACAAAGATGCCTGCAACGTAGGTGTAATTCCTGTTAAAAACTTCAAATTTCACGTCGATAATTTCCTGATTGCAATATAATCTTCTCAATATTGAATCGGCCTGTCACAGAGAAAAATAGTGTATTATACACGAGAAAAATATTAAATTTCAGCTTACGGTTTTTTGTCTCCCTCCGCTACGCTAAAATCTACTACTTTTTCATTCCCTTGTATAATTGATAACTATTAGTCTTGGGCACAGCTTAGGAAATGTTATTGGATGAATAAGATTCCCTAAACTGTGTCTTGGAGAGGGTGTTTTGAGTTGCTGTCAAATTTTTAAAATGATAAATGGGAAATTTGTGCTGCAATAGTTATGTTTGTATCTAGTATGCTACTTTTGTGATCGAGAACTGATTTTTATAACGAGGCGCAGCCGAGTTTGAAAATCTCATATAGTTTATACATGCAAAACGCGAGAAAGTATGTAATTCGCGCACTGCTTCGCACAATCATTGTGTCGTTGGTAACGTAGGAAATCGGCTGAAGCCTCGGAATATAATCTTGGTCCCTGGGTAATATATTCTTTTCTAATTTGGTGTATAAATAACAATTTCACGATGAAAGATAAAATACATGCATATATCTGTTAGCAAAGATTACTGAATTCTATATAATTTATCATATATACCTAGTCTTTGATATCAATTATTGTGAGACCGTGAGATAATTTTTATTTGTTGAAGATCATCATCAATACCAATATGTCATATAGTATATAATAAACTCTAAATCAGGATATAGTTTCCCCTTTATGAAGTAATCGGTATTCAATAATCAAGTAGGTAGGAATGTGAGAAGCACTCTTCGCAAAAATGTTTTTTTCTCAATTTTGATCAACAGGAAAGATTCGATCATATATCGTGTGACACATCATTTTAATAAAAAAAATACTTTTCAAAAATATGAAAATTCAATATGGCGCCTGTAGGAAAAAACAAAGTTGTGTGTTGTAACTTTGGCATCAAGAACGTCATGGAAAATACAATGACAGATTCAGATTTCTTATAAAAAAGTGCCTCAGGAAAAGACACCGGGAGAAATCAAGAGGCGATTTTTCAAAATTCATATTCAGTATATTATTAAATATACAGATCATGATCAAAGAAATCAAATGCCCCTCCCCCAATCCCCTCATATTGTTGTTAGGAACGGAGGATAAGGATCTATCTGTGTTCATTCAACTTATTGGTGATAATCAACAGTAACACTAATTAACAATCAGCACACCCAATCATCCAATTAAACGATGATCATGATAGGAAATGGCTTTGTCTGTCGTGTTTTTTATTTAAAATGTTATATTCGAGGAAACGTTGAAAATCGTTCGTTAAAGATCGACATTTTATTGGTATTTGAGTATTTGCGAGTTGAAAGAAATCGAATTCGAATAAGTAGCAGCAATAATGATCTCAGTTCGAGACTCGAGTTTTAAATGATGGAAACATTCATTATTTCAAATAATTAGTGAGATTTCGTTTTCCAGTGGCGTAGATAAGTGTTTGCAGGTTCGGTTTCATAAATATAATAGGAATACTTTTCCATTGCGGTATATATGTTCTTTCTTAATTTATAAATCCCAAGAAACATTGTAGTTTATACAGGGATATGATATAACATAAAATTAAATATTTAACATGATAGGATAGGTATAAGATAGAGATAGATATAATATATGTATGTATATACCTATGTGTTATTATGAATATAAATTCTGAAATAACATTAATGATAACAAAACAATACCATTAAAAATATGCATAATAATCATCTAACATTTACAAAAAATGAAGTTTTAGCCGTCTTTTGAAATTGTATATATTATTCAACTTTTTCAGCGAATCAGGAAGAGAATTAAATATAATTATTCCATCATAAAATATTGATTTGTTTCCATAACTGACGTCACAAATCAAATAATAGCGAAAACGGAATCCCATTCTTCACATATTTCAAGAGATCAAATCTGCACTGAGAAAAACTGGTTAATTAAAACGTCTAGTTGATATTTTTTTAGTACCGATAATTGAAAATATTTGGAATTTTATTAACAATGACAACGTATCCTTATTTCCTACAAATGACTTTTCTATTTTTCGTCAATTATTTGTCATCAATAAAAATACTATTTGTGACAGAATTATCACAGTGTTGTCTATTCAGTAAATTAAAATTTCAAATTGGGGTTAAAAAACCTCATTCTGGGGTTACTAACAACAGCTGACTATTTTCCACAACTGATGACACATTTATCGTAAAAGGTTTATTATTATGCATAGCAGAAATTGTTTAGCCATAACTAATAATTTTAGTTGTACTGCGTCGTTCGGGACCGCCTCGCGTCTCTTCGGGACCCACCGGCAAAAATTGCATCTTGCATCTGTTTGTCTTTCTGTTTCATCATTTGAACTTGTATCTTGATAGTGGATAGATCGCACGGTCGTCGATGGGTCGTCGAGCTTAGACAAAATAAATAAAATAATTGTCTAGTGTAGCCGGGAGCGTCGTGTTCTTGCTGGTTCACTGCTCTGTGTGTTTTCAAATCACTGTTTTGTGTTTTTTTGCACTTCGCGCTGAGGCATTTGGCATTTGGTTAGCAAAATAATAATTCGCAGTTTATCATCGTTATCTGTGCGTCACTAGTTATCAGGTTTAGGAACCTATTCACAATTCAGTTCACTTTATGACGGGCGACGTTGAGAAACGTCCAACCGACGTCACGTGTACACGGTGTATATTTATAATTCCCTCTCTTTTTGCTGAGCTGTGGCCTGTGGCACTTACGGTGTGTGGTGTATTCCTGTTCACTATTTCATTGGAAATTGGAAGGAAAATGGCATACAAACTGTTATTATTAGAATGGGGCCTTGATATTAATTGATATAAAACTATTAAGTTGCCAGAATAACTAAATTATATTTCAAACGTTACTAAATCACTTTCAATAGTAACTAGATTCCATTGCAGTCACAATTGAATATTTGATTTGCAACAACACACTCACTGTTAACGTCAGAAGAAATGAGTAATTGCCCCAACTGGGAGAATTTGTTGTGATAACAAACATATGTACAATATGATGCAAATGTATGGAATAAATTCATTATTTCAGAAATGGGCGACATTTGAAGAAATTCCAAAAACACGTGAGTTTTAATTTTTGAAACCTCATCTCATGACATTCATATGAGAGATGTTACGTCACCGGTGTTGGAGTGATGACATAATGAACAGTTTTTTTAAATACAAACAGGGGTCATGTGACACCTCGTTTGAAAGGTCTACTGATCGTCTATCCAATAGTCAACATTTTGCAAAAGAAGATTGAAATTGAAATGGATTATCATTTGGTTAACTGAATCTTGCAGAGATCTTCTACTGAGAATTGAACATCGAAGGGTCGTCTAGTTGAAAAAATACATCGATAAAAAAGTTCTGAACTCTACTTTTTGGATTGTTTTCGGAAGTCGTCTTGTTTTGAAATGAATTCATTCCGTACATTTGCATCATACTGTATATTGAAACAGTACTAACAATCTAATTGTCATAACTATGTATCTTGATTGTGACAAATGAAACTTGGTATTATTCCTTAAAAAGGCTTATTATTTACCACAACAACATCGTAGATGACTCAACTAAACTTTTCATTAGAGGCAAATAGGCGTTTCCAGAAAAACAGAATTAGTTATGGCAACAACTAATGCTTGCTGTCCCCTATCGTACTAAACAATTTTTCTGTAGTTACTAATTTTTTAGTAACGGCTACAAATTTTTTCCCTCAGTGTGGTATTTGAAAAATTATGTGACAAGAATTTCTAAAAAAGGAAGAAATAACAAATAATAATACAACTACGCCACTGGCAGACATCTTCAGTCGAAAAAAACAAAGTATACCAAATGCCATAAAAATGACTCAAACGATATCGGGAATATACTAAAACCACACGACATTACTTTACCTAAATTCGTTCGTCTATAGAACGGTAAAGCTTTGGCATTATTTGCCAATAGAAGTATTCCCGATAAATTATAACCTCTATAAGTTCAACAAGAAAATCCAACACCTACCTCCTTTCCCTATCCTCCCTAGACGCAGGAATTTCCTTTCGTGCGTCCAAGAGATAAATGAAAATGTAGCTCAAAATCAATGCGTTTCAGGGCATATGCTGTATTCCGAATAATTGATAAACAAAAGAGAATGTAGTAAAAAGTAGATCATCACGTATAGTAATAAAAATCCATCCGACAATAAAATTAGACACAGAAATAAAAATGTTTCAACCCATACTCTAAAACTTCGCTATTATAATTTTCTGACATTCTGATATTTCTGATATTGAAACTTACTAAGAAAACTAAGTAGGCGTAAAAACTTTAGAGAGCGTCATATTCTGATCCAGAAGTGTATCAGAAATTGAAACATGCTATGATATACGAGGTGTTCCATTTAAACATTCTAAATCGGAGCCTTTTGCGGTGAGACTGGAAGTGACCAAGAAGTTACGGCTTGTTTATAATAGATTCGTTGACACCCGGTTTAGTCTTTCATATGGATGTTTTTGATTGTTTTTGTAAAATATATATATTCTGGTGAATTTTTGATGTGCCCGTTTGCTAACATATGACTTTTTATTCAAAGACATTTGACTTGGCACAAAAAGAAGTTTACCTGCGGCGCATTTTTTATTTGCAAGTAACCTACAAAACATAAAAAATTGCATACGCCACTGTGTAATATCGCAACCCCACCTGGAAATTCCAGAGGCATATAGATACCGGCGCTAAATTATTTTTCTCAAGCTACCTACTTATTCCTGTTTATATTTTTATTCAGTAAAACTGCATGACAAATAAGTAAGAACAATAAAAAATTGCTAGAAATAAAATAAACTTACTTGTGTATCGCTATCACTGCTAACGAAAGTAACTCGAAGGCAGATATAGGTTTAGGAAGGAACTATGAAAATCTAGATGACAATCAGGGTATATACGTATTTCTCATCGATGCTATTATATTAACAACTTTCTACAACACTTGACCACTTGTTTGATGTCGAATCACTAAGTAACCCAACAGTGGTCGAACGTCGACTATTGACTAAGTCACTGGACCGCGCTGGTATAGGCTGTGATAATGCTGTTATATACAGGGTGACTCAAAACTCAGTGACAAGATTTCAAGTGCTTATTTTTCAGATCAAAATATCACATTTTTTCTATGAACATTTGTCTGCAAACGCTTCGTTACCGATCTACAGAGCGTTGAAATCTTATGATTTTCATCATTTTTTCTTTATAGCTCTTTTGGTATTCAAGATATCCAGATAGAAACATAGGTTACCAATCGTGTTTTTCGGCTATTCATTAATTCAAGCATGCCATAACATTGTGCTGTTGTACATTGCACGAAAAAATGCAGCGAGAGACGAAGGAATCCAATTTTTCAGGTATGTACATAATAAAGTCACTCATTTTAAATATAGTTTTTATTTTGGAATTTCTCATTGGAATTCCTTTTGTAATAGGAGCTACAGAAATGCTCGTGAAGTTTCTAAAAGAAGGTAAGAAGATTGATGGATTCATGCATTTTCAACTCTATTAGCAGTAGCTTCGATTGCAGAAGTGGCAGAAAGAATTCTAAATTCTAAGGTCTGTTCGTTCGTGTTGCTAAAAACTGCTAAAATAGATTTTGTTTTCATAGTTGTATCTGATATCATAAGATGATGTGAACAGAGAAAGTCATATGAAACACAAATGAACAGGCCTCAAATGAGAAATGATAAAATTTTATAATGAAAACTATGTGAGATCACTATTTACCTGAAAAATCATATTCCTTCGTCTCTCGCTGCATTTATTGTGCATTGTGCAACAGCACAATGTGATGGCATGCTTCAATTGATAAATAGCCGAAAAAACACGATTCGTATGCCAAAATATTGTGAAAAACTATTTCAATCATTTGATTCCTTTGTAAACAAATAAGAACAGTGAGGTTATGTTTCAATGTGTTACCTCCATGGTCGGTCATCGTGCACACGACCTATACAGTATATATCAAGTAAGAATCTACAACGATATTTTTTCAGGGGTCCATACCTTTTTCGTTTCATCAACTTTCTTGTGGCGCGCCACTGGTAGATATTAAAACGAAATAAGATATTGTTTGTGACATTTTTTGTCTCTTGTAGTTTTAACGCATCTGCGACCGTAGATTTTATTAAATATTTTCGAAAAAGGGGAGGAACGAACTTATTATAACTATTGAAACAAAAAACGCTACATCTTCGGTTTGTGATCTTGATCACAAGTTTCTAGAGGAAATCTGAAGAATAAGAAGCAAACCTCGACTTTTTATGAAAGGTGTTGGTAAATAAGAAAGTATTTGAACTTCACCGCTGTATATCGGTAACGAAGCGTTTGCGGACATATAGGTACTTATAGTAAAAAAAGTCCTATTTTGATCTGGAAAATGAGTCCCTGAATTCTTGATACTGAGTTTTGGAACACCCTGTATAATAGAATTGCCAACAAATACACGCCAACTTAGCCGTTTATACTTCCTCTTCGACGATATTCTTGTTTCGCTTATTTCTCTGAATTTCCCAGATGAAATGTGAAATACCTACTGCTGATGTGCGCACGAAGAGATAGGTACTCGAGATTCTTGAGCTGGCTGTAAACTCGTTTCTTGAAGTACAGGGTCATTCCGTATATTTAAACAACTTCTACAGGGTTCATCATTGAAGATAGAGAAAAACTTCGAATGCAAAAGTTGTAGGGTTTGTTTTGAACCTCCAGAAAATTATACTAGATGAAACAAATGAATATATTTTCAATGGAACACTCTATATATATGTTTTTTTAAATTAAAGATTTTTTCCTCCTGATTCCAGAAATATATTGGTCATTGATATTTGGTTCAGCCGTTTTCGAGATATTCGAGGTGGATCATTTTAAATTTTACTAAATCGCAACTCCGTCGGGCGTTTGGTATTTTCTTTTAACTATGGCGAGATGAGTTTTCTACGTCATAAGAGGGTCCGTTTTCCGAAGGTGCTAATATTTATGTCTAAAAATGAAACATTCCAGTTAATTTTTCGATCGAATTATGTCGTCAATCATTATTTATGTATAAAAGGATCATTATAAACATGGTTTGAGTTAAAAGTTCTACTGAGGTGTACACGCCCATTTAGTGTGAGTCGTTTCAAGTTTCCATGAGTGTAGTTGGCTCGGATAAATAGATCATGAACAAAAAAAAAGCGAGGCGATAACCTACAAACAGTACGAACGCACATCAAATACTTGGGGTCAGAGCTCTACCAGAGAGAGCACAGAGCTAGGGGACAAAAAATTATTTCCTGAATGATGCAATTGTAAATAATAGTTGCCATTATTATAACCACAGAAATGTTTTATGTTTATATGTTTTGGTAACAGTGTCAGAAAAAAGAACCAATATAGCTAAACTGCTCCGCATATGTACAGTGTGTCCCAGCTAAAACTTGTCTTCGTCGCTCGGACAGAGGTCGATTTTAATTTGGCGGGGAACATATTTTTCTGTAACTATATCATATCCCAAAATTGAAACCTTGAAGCGGAACGGGTATCAACTCTCGATTTTCAAATGGGACACCCTGTATTTCATTCCATAATCGGTTAGAGATCAAGATTACAAATCCAACAGTACCAGATTTTGATGGGGTTTCCGCAAACGACTACGGAGATAGCTGATTGATTTTTCAACAACAACTGGTAACTCCGCCAACAGAAAAAAGGACCCCGCACATTTAGTACGGAAAATGGCTTCGAGCTAATTTTTCTGAAAATTTGATATGCTTCAGATATGAGCGTCCTTATTACACAGTCCAATTTACAGATCGATCCTATGACCAGTTTTCGAGCTACAGGGTGTCAATCATTTGATTTTGGGTGTTTAGAATATTTCGCATCGATTTGAATTATGTGCTCTAAGCATATACGTATTAATAATCAATACGGATAATCTCTATCTGTTTCCATACCGAAACATGAAGCCGATTTTTGAAGACAAATGACTATCCATAAGGAAAAGTTTTGAAACGATCAGACACATACTGCTTTAGTGCTTTGATTGAAAGGCTAGTAAACGTCATTGTCCACCGAAACGCATGTCTTTGATGACTACTATAATAGCGCATGGCGCATGCGTATCATGCCACCAAATCCTTATGGATATTCATTTGTTTCATATTTTTGGCTTCATCCTGGCACCCGTTATGATCCGTATTGTTTATTAATACGTATATGGCTCCTGTCCTGATAAATCTTCAGTAGCAATAAACGCTCCACGTCTAATTTCTACCTCATAAATCCCTCTAGTCGAATAGATAATAATATCACATACAGGGTATTGCATTCCATCCTGACAAGGTAATATTCATGGGAATAGACAAATATTGAAAATATCAAAATTTCGATTTTTATTCAATCACTGAAAACTTGAAAACAAACGACTTGAATCGGCCAATTATTTCCTCTGATACAATGTCCGGTTTGCCATATATACTATATAGGGTGATGACAATTTGAAAGCTTAGAATTGATGTAACTCATGTACAAAATGAGATACATATCAAGAATGGTTCATAAATGTTTATATAATATTTAATTGAATGACAGGAATTCTCCTCTAGATTCTACAAAAAACGAGATGATACACCAAAATTCGTATTTTATTGTATCAACAATAACTTCTTACTCATCACTGGAATGTTGTTGTGTAGAATACTCGGTGGAATATATGAGGTGAGACACAATAATAACCTGATGCATTTTCCTGTGTTTAGAAATTATGAAGGTTACTTGACAACAATAATACATGTCAAGTCATTATGTGTAGGTATTCATATTTTCATCGATGGATCCCTTCATGTGTTCAGCAGTTTACCTATATTCATTACATTTTATATGGAATGACCTGATAACGAAAAATAGATTTATAAGTATAACTATCATTAATATTTTTACTGGATAATTTGAGGGAACTGTGTAGCAAGAGCAAGATCGAAACAATTACACAAAGAAAACAGTGAATTATAATCAAAATGTATAAGTGTGATAAAATCACCCCTCTAAGTTCCAAAATACATGTCTTTTGTGGAAAAACATATTGACTTTTTGACGCAAATGAAAATTAAAAATTTTCGCTATCTCGAATCTCTTGTAGATAAATTTATTTATCTAATTGATGCCCATGAGTTGATGCAATTGATATAAATTTCATGCTTGTGAAACGATAAATGAACAATAGGAGGTAGGTACTAGATTGGTACTGCTTGGAAGTATAAAAAAAATCAATCATTTCTTGAAAAAATGCATGACGTACATTTTCAGGAAGAGCACATACACTTTTCATTTTATATGAATTCTGAAATCATTTCTATCAATAATTCATCTGAATGCTAACAGTTTACTTAGAAACATAAACATTCATTTCAAGTGGATGAATATTGTACTTATTGTGAGAAACAAGGTTGTGCCTTTTATTCAATATAATCCTCAAATTTTACACAGTAGATTTTAGTTTTTGTTGAAAAAAGTCAGGTTTTACAGAAGACGTTTCCTATGCAATAAGAAAATATAATCGGAGGGTGAAAAAAAAATAGATTGTGCCGCCGCTTCTAAATGGTCACACTGTATATTGTTTTCTATTATTAACTAGACTAGAAATTATCATAGTTGTTCATTATGTAGTCAAATTCATTCATGGATATTATAAAAATAAACTGAATTTCTAGCAGAATTATGTCATAATCAGGGCCGATCCTAGCGGGTGTGCAGCGCGTGCCCCGCACGCGGGCGGCCAAAACAAGGGGCGGCCGCAGGCCGCATATTGTCCTATCAAACAAAATTATTTGAAACTCATAAGTCGAATGAATATGCTGCATTTTGAATAAATAAAATGATAGTAAATAGTGTGTTGGTCCATTGTCAATTAATGTCTACTTTTTATACACATTCTTATCTTCCCAAATTTTAAATTTCTATTTGAAACAATGACCAAGGGGCATATTTTTCAGACGCCTAAGGATGTTTTGTTCCATCACTGTGGGGTAGCTTATTTATGCATTTCTACTACGTACTAAGAGACTATGAGAGAAGATCCCAAAAAATCTGGAGAACATCCACTTGGTTAAAGTACAGACACCATTTGAAATACTTTTCACTTGCTCTTCTTATTGTTCTTATTTTCAGATTCCAGATCATTTTATATCAATTACAATAAACTGTAATATAGTAATGTGCCATAGGAAAAGTTTCTTGGCCGCTCCCGGTATGCACTGAAATGGAGTTATTACCTGAAAGCATTTGACCTTGAACTCAGAAAAAATTCGCCTGCGGCGCATGAAGATTTTGTCTACATTTTTTTTCTGTGTTTTACTTCTTATCCTTGTACAAGTAGTTGAAGTTATGAAGTCATCAGGTATTATAGTTAAAAAATATGAAAAATTCTCTAGAGGGGCGGCACATTAGGTTTATGCACACGGGCGGCCCACACCCTAGGATCGGCCCTGGTCATAATATGGGCATTGATAGTGAAAAAATCAAAGGCAGATTCCTTACAAAAAATCATATGAACACCCCTTACCTGTTGGAGATTCAATTTGATAATTTTTTGTCTCGTTTTTTGTATACATTTTAAAACACTTTCTTACCTTTAGAACATTTTGGTACCAACAGATATGCTTCTCCTGCTCTTTCATCGTCAGAATTCACCATATTATCACCAATATTTTTCACTCAAATGATAAAATTTCGAATTTTGGTCTTGGCACACTTCTGTGTGATAAGGAAACTATGTATGTCTAGACTGAGCACAAGATTATTTATATCACAAGTCATATAATATAAATTATTTTTTGTATTTAATCTATGTAAAGTCATATAAAATAAATTATTTTTTGTATTTAATCTATGTAGGTTTTGAAGGTTCCTATTTCTTACAAATCAAAAAAATGAAAACAAGGAGCCCAGAGATAACTGAAATGCACAGAAATATCACAGAGAATCATGTCATATTATCTCCACATTATTACAGCCTCCAAAAGGAAAATAAATAGTAATGATAAGAATGCTCAACAATAAATATCAAGTGGACTTTGTGCCTTTGTTTGCTAGTATATTTCCAGATCAAGGAGGTATATTCCTCTGTAAAAAAATCTCGATTTTCCTGTACAGAGTGGACCAATATGAAGATGGAAAGATTGAATATAATGAATGATAAAATTGTTTCAGAAATAAATGCCGATTATTGATTCAATGAAACAAGGTATTTGCATCATAATCATCTGGAATATAATTCAATTCCTTTTATGTTCTTGTCTATTATGTATTGAACAACATAGGGCATATGAATGTGTACAAAATTTTATTTCACAATTCTCATTTTGTCTTTGTTTTGTCCACAAAACAATTTGGCATGTTCCTCCTAAAAACATAATCTATGCCACTTCTGCTGCTTCTACATAATTTTGAATTTACCTATTATGAGAGGAAAAAGTGATAAGTTGAGGTCTTAGTTGAAATTATTGAAAATACTCAAAACTAGTACCACTAATCCTCTATACCTACATGCAAAATAAGGGTATCAATTTTAGTCAATATGTCAGTTTCCAAGTCATTAAAAGTTTTAGAAATGGAGGATAAACTTACTTTTATTGACAAACATAAATAATTCAACAAAAATATTGTCTTCTCATCAGGAAGATACATCTCAATTCAGCACAAACTAATTTCAGCTCTTGGTAATTTCTTTGTACCTACATTTCAGGTTGTAGAACATAATTTCAAATGGGAAACCAGTACAAATGGCATCTAGTTCTTGAGATATTTTAAATAATACATTGTACATTCAAACTTAATTATCCACATCAGTTGAATGATGTTACTTTAACTCATTACTTAGATATCAACAAAATAATATATCCTGATGGAAAACATGCTCATTTTACATCATTATTAGAATTACATACCAGTTTTATGATATTCCACCTCAAGAAAAATCTCTTAAATGACCTTGGAAATTTGAATAGCAGCCTTGCATCCTATCTTGATGACATTTGAGATTGTTTCATAAAATGGAGTCTGTTCAGCCCCATGGTCAATACCAGTATCATGGTGTTCCTGTTCTTCATCCCTGAATTTAGTAATTGTTTCCAATAGCTCTTTGTTGCATTCCGGATCCTCCAAGAGCATCCTCAATTGGTCATTGTAGTGCTCAACTATCACTGTTTCAACTGCAACTGTGCAAGCCATAGCAGCTTTGTCTCCAAGTAGAGCTGTCCCAGCACCTGCCAAGAATGCCATCATGGTTTTGATTACTTATACTATAGGTAATAGTAAAATTACCTAATAGGAATCCAGCTACATTCCAAATGGGGGTCATGACCGTTGGACGAACTCTATGCTTCTGAATGAGGTTTTCAAAGGTTGCCCTGTGGTGTTTTTCTTGTTCCCACATGTGCCTCACCAAGGGGCCTTTGGAAGTGTGTCCCAGTATTGCCATTTGTCCTGCATATATACGATCAGCCCCTAATTCACCAGCATGGTCTACCCTGATTATTTGTTCTAAAGTAGCGCGATTCATTACAGATCTGACATTTTTGGGGTGAAGGAAATGGGGCCTTTTAGGTATTGTGAACATTTTCTGTAGAATTATATATTTTTTTCATATATTTGTGATCGTAGCTACCTATACTCCGAAATTATTAAATACTCTATACCCTATGGATCAGCAACGAATGAACTTTTCACAATTTTCCATTTTTCAAAAGAAAAATAATAGAAATATAAACAACAGTGTGGTAAAAGCATAAAACATAATTTAAAAATCACAGACACAGAACCACGGTGCGGTCGATGCGGTGACCAGAATCACAGGATTACAGCACAAAACGAGATGTTTGATTTAATGATCTAAGGAAATCTGGTTATCAGATATGGTTATCAGTGGTTGTGCGCATATTTGGTGTAGTGGTTATATTTGGTGTTGTGGTTGTGATGTCAAATGTCCATTCTCACTTGTCAATGTCAAAATTGTCAAAGTCAAAAGTAAATAGTGGCGGTGGCAGCGTGAGGTTATTTTCTTGTCTACACGTGTTACAATTATTTATAAATAATATATAGGAGCTTATTAAAGAAATGTCTGTTCTCCAGCGTGTGGCGTATGTTATAAAATAATACACCACCTGCAACTTCATAACTTATAATTTTCCGATTTTTAGCAAACCGAAAACTCGGAGGGGCAAAAGGGTGCTATTGAAGAAAGAACCGCAAGTGATTGAAGGACCCAAGCGGGCTATATTTTTCAAAGGAAGAAAGAGTTCGGATAAATTAAGAAGTCTACTCAAGGATTTCTATGATTTTAAGAAACCTGATGGTGTTAATTTGTCCAGAAAAAATGATATAACCATTTTTGAGAATGTCAAACCTGTGGAGGATTTCTGTAGAAAACATGATGCAGCTTTGTTCATGATGGGCTCCCACAGTAAAAAGCGCCCTGACAACCTAGTAGTAGGTAGAATGTTCAATGATACACTACTTGATATGGTGGAACTATATGTAGAATCTTACCAAGGTCTCAAGGAGTTTGCTACTTCTAAGATCACACTGGGTATCAAACCATGCCTTTTGTTCAATGGGGCTCTTTGGGAGCAATCACCTGACTTGCAGCAGTTGAAATCCATGTTTATAGATTTTTTTCATAGAGAATATGTAGAAAATGTTAGGCTTCAAGGTATAGAACACACTATCAGCTTCAATGCTACCCCAGATGGTAAAATTCTGGTTAGGTCCTATAAGGTATTACTCAAGAAGTCTGGTATGAGAACCCCTAGAGTGGAACTGGAAGAAATAGGTATGAAATTTTGTTTTATTCATTGAAAAAGTATTGAGTATAGCATAATTTGTTTATATTTAAGGTCCCAGGGTAGATTTCTCACTCAGACGTACCAAACTGGCAGATGAAGACTTGATGAAGGAAGCCTGCAAGAAACCAAAAGAACTCAAAGTCACCAAGAAGAAGAACATCAGCACAGACAAACTTGGCACAACTCATGGTCGCATACATCTTGGCAAGCAGGATGTCATGAAATTACAGACTAGGAAGATGAAGGGGCTCAAAAAGACTTCTGCAGAAAGGAAAGCAGAAAAGACCAAGCTCAAGAAGGTGTTTGCTGTGAATAATGAGATCAATCAGGTAGTGTGATGATCCTTGGATGCTGTTAGAGGTTGGAAGTAGTATTTTGTTGTTCCCTTACAGATCACCATTTTAGTGGATGCAAATGAATCAAGGTGATGGCATTTTTCAGCTGTTCTGCACTATGACATGAAATTCAGCCATCTAAGTCCAGGTTTGAACAAAGCAGTGCATTTATTTTTAAATTGGGATGTAAGGAATTCCATGAAAAATTGTAGTGCTTTGATTCAATATCCTGGGTAAACAGTTGATTGTAAACTCATCAGTTGTAATTTTTTACTATTAAGTCATCCATATCTTTATGGACTTTTTCTTGGGTCATCTAAATTGGATGATTATTTGACCAGCAGGTTTTTGGTATCTGAAATATATACATGCCATTTTTTTAATTATTTCTGAGCATGATGGAATCAGAATTCATTGAATAGTGTTCAATGGTTGATTTTAGTTGTGAATTGTTCATTGAATTGCTTCATATTCTAGTCAAGAATAGGACCAACAGCATCTTTTCTCTACTTTCAACAAGGTTGATATGTCAAAAAATCATTTCAAAACTCCTATGAGGTTTTGAATTCACACTTCTGCAATTATTGTTGTTTTTTTATTGACATATGAGTCCAGTTTTAAATTGGGAACAGACTGAGATAAATTTTCATCTGCTCAAACGGTTTTCCAAGGTCAGTATATTTTTCATTGTCTTCATTTTGGATAATTATTTTCCAGAAAATAGGGACATAACTAGTAATTAGTTATTTTTTGGTCCTCCAATTTACAAATAACACTCTTTTGTAATTTTTAGTAGGTGGTATATGAATTGAGTTTGGTATATCATGTCCTCCTGTGATCAAATGGTTTCCTACAATTTTAGGTTTTTTTCTTCAGGAATATGATTCAAAATTGACACCAATGTGTTCAAATTTTATCAGCCATTTCTACCTGCTAACTTCTCAAAAAGAGTCCTATAAACTTTTTATTAGAATTGTACTTATATTAATTTTGAAATAGGGGTACTCATATGAAGTTGGCGCCGTTCTATTATTTTTAAACTCAATTTCTTTTGGAGTTCCATGAAAATTGGATGGCGTTCTAGAGTTCCTAACTGATATTTTGAATAGTTCCAACAAATCATAGATGTAGGTGGCAGTGGCAGCTCGTGACTTTCATGACAGAGGAGGCTGAATGATATGAGATTTATTGTGAAAAACAACTCTACTCACCCAAATCAATACCTTTAATGACATTCTGTTTACCAGTTAATCTGAACTTGATACTTTAAGAGATGTGTTATGTGATTTCCAGTGTCTATCCAATCCACAAGGCAAGTTTTTCAAATCATTATATCCTAATTGCCCCCAACATGATGACTTATCGGTTGAAAATAATATGCAGTACCAACAAAATAGCTCATTCCTCACGTCAGATCCCATCAACCAGATATATTTTTTATAATTATCAGAATTGAAGGAACAATTTTGTTTGTTACCTGTTACAATCAGATTCTTTAATTCGGGTGTCAGAAGTTTGTTTTTCACAATCAATTTATCTTCATGAGACAAAGCAATGAATGGGTTCACCAAAAAGTATTCCACTAAATTGCAATCGTTTAAAACACTCATTTTTCAGAAATTTATAGAGCCCCTAACCATTAACCTAACATAAACATAAACAATGCACTCACGCTGGATTGTCCGCAATTCGCGACGCGACAAACACGTGCTATTCGGGCGTATTCGGGCATTTGCATTGCGCGCGTGGGTTGCGCTTTGTGAAGGAGTCTAGCCTCCTATAGATGTTGCCAAGTTGAATATTTTACGCGTGATTTGCAGACTTCAACGTGTGATGCGTGGGCAAGCACTGTTGCCAATTCAAAAATATTTACCTAAAAACAGGAAATAAAATCAAAATCCATGTATTTTGGTGTCCTTTTAATGAGAAAGTATAGATAATATCAGTTTAAGGAGAATCTCTGAGAAGGCTCAGCCTCCGTTGCCTCCTCTGAGGAGCCGCCACTGGTAGGTGGAAAATTATAATTTGAGCACTAACTTCACACAGCACTGTTTTTTTCCAGAAAATGAGTTCTGATATATTTTTTTGTTGTATTATAAATAGTTCTGGAGTTCTAAACCTATTTCATCAATAGTTCTGGTGAACTAAGCAAATTATTAAATAATTCCAGAAAATAAAATACAATATTGTGTTTCTATAGGTGGACATGACTTGGTAAAATACTATCTCTTCCATATTGAAGAAGAAGCTTTCCACAAAAAGGCGGAAAATCATTAGAAAATATAAAAACTGAAAAAATCATAGTATTCCACCAAGAAATGCTGCCTATAGAAACACATTTTCCTATTTTATTTCCTTGAATTATTCAATAATTTGCTCAGTTCATCAGAACTATTGATGAAATAGATTTAGAATTCAAGAACTCTTTAAAAGATGAAAAAATATAGTTAGGGCTCAAAATTAATTCTTCCTTTTACATCTATGATTTCCTGGAAATATTCACAGTCAGGAACTCTAGAAATCCATCAAATCTAATCAGAACTAAAAAAAAATAAGCTGAAAAAATTCTTTAAAAAAAAAGAGATGAACATAAGTAGTGAAGGAAGTGTGAATCAAATAATCATTTTTCTATTTGTCAGTAATTTTGGACTCAACATCCTTGAGTTCAGAAACATTTTCCTGTGTGTTTTGCTTGGTGGTAATCTGTTGGAATGACAAAATCCATACTTTGACATTCACAAATTTTTATTATTTTGACGTGAAATTTATTTTTAGGTTTAATTATTGTTATTCCTATATTAAGATAGTGATGTAAATAATATTTTTACTTATTTAAATATTTTGAAAACTGCAAAACCCGATTTTTATTCACCCTATATGAGGACTCCTAAGTATATACAGAATGTAGTGTTTTCAAAAATTTAATAGAAACAAAATACAAATAAATTAAATAATTATTTACATATATATATATATAATTTCATTCTATATACAGTGTGTATAGTGACAATGGTGCACAATTATAAACTTTCCAAACAAATAACCCATGGTTCTCAATATCACAATCATTGAATTTGTAATTCTGCAAGGTGGTCTATGTCAGGATGCGAAAAAAAGTGTAGTTTTTCCATCTAAGAAAATGCCTGCAAAGTTTCCGAGCAATCCAAGTGAATTTATGACATTTATTCAAACTAAAACCTTGATGGAACGCCACTGAACATTCGGGGAATTCCCTTGCAGTTCGAGATGGCCACATGCAACTGTCATGAGCAAGGTCTAGTTTGCAATGATAGTGTGTTGAAGGCGTTTGACTGTCTTAACTATGTTCTATTTATCGAGAATCGAGTTTAATATTCACGAAGTGGCCGACATCTAGGTTACATAATACGAACTTCAAACTGAGGGGAAACAAACTGTTGTCTATGGATGAAGTGCATAGACTACATTGCATTCAGCTTGCTGTAGCTGTAGTCAAACTTGTCAATGACATAAAGTGTTGGCACTGTTGGTAGTGATGATGGTTGAGTTGGTTAATTTTTTTACATTATTACATCTTTATTAGTTTAGTGAATAGTGAACTGGTGAAGAATTAGATATAGTTCGAACAATTCAAACTAATTATAACGAGCAAATCAGTTGACATATAAAAGAGCAGCTACAACATGTTTACAATACCTAGATTGTCCTGCTTTGCGCATGAACAAATACAAATCCATTGTTCTACAGGAGTTCCTCTGGACCCCAACTTCAATTTTCCTTCATGTGGGGAAGATTTCATCAACGAAGTTTGTAGACAAAGTGCAAAAATGTGCCTTTTGGTGAAGTCTTCTGCCTCAAACAAAATCACATGATTAGCACGGAGAACTGCTTGTCTTGCTCTTATCAGTACCACAGTTCAGTACACAGTACACAAGCTAATGGCACTAATGGGATTGAGTTTGTTTTTCCCCAGTTTTGACGTGGCTTTGACATGGAACGATGAAAACCGAGCGCCACCTAGTGACAATGATTCCCTCGAATAGTGTCGATATGGCAGTACGTTTTCGTAATTTGTTATTCGTGGGAATCAATGCTACCAGGTGGCGCTCGGTTTTCATCGTTCCATGTCAAAGCCACGTCAAAACTAGGGGAAAACAAACTCAATCCCATTAGTGCCACAGCTTGTGTACTGTGTAATGATAAGAGTGATAAGTTTTTAAATTTCTTGACATGAATTGTCAATATTCGATCGAAAACGCTAATAATGCCTGTTGTAGATGTTCTTTTGGCAGATATTTTGCTCTATTTAGATGGAAAAAGCCGACAAGTAGTGAAAGGAGAAGCAGTTCTCCGTGCTAATCACGTGATTTTGTGTGAGGCAGAAGACTTCAACAAAAGGCACATTTTTGCACTTTGTCTCTACAAACTTCGGCGATGAAATCTTCCCCACATGAAGTAAAATTGAAGTTGGGGTCCAGAGGAACTCCTGTAGAACAATGGAATTGTATTTGTTCCTGCAAAGCAGGACAATCTGGGTATTGTAAACATGTTGTAGCTGTTCTTTTATATGTCAATTGATTTGCTCGTCATAATTAGTTTGAATTGTTCGAACTATCTCCAATTCTTCACCCGTTCACTGTTCACTAAACTAATAAAAATGTAATAATGTAAAAAAATTAACCAACTCAACCATCATCACTACCAACAGTGCCAACACTTTATGTCATCGACAAGTTTGACTACTGCTACAGCAAGCTGAATGCAATGTATGCCCTTTATCCATAGACAACAATTTGTTTTCCCCCAGTTTGAAGTTCGTATTATGTAACCTAGATATCGCCCACTTCGTGAATCTCGCGAATACATTTTTTTACAGGCGCCGAACGAATTGGTGGAGCAACTCATTAATTTTTCGCATTCTTATATAGATCACCCCTAGTGTGATATTCTACAGGCTGATTCATGAAAACCGTTGATTAATCGAATTGGAAGATTGTCAAAGTGGGTATTGCCGAAAACATGGAAAGCTCTTCAACTAAAATATTTGTAAACTCCCGCATATATCAGAAGTCGACTACAACTTCGTTATTTCAAACGGTAGTAGTAGTATTTTCACAACTTAATCGAAATCAACGGTTAATGTTGAGCCCGTTCCACGACAAGGTAAGAATGATCGGACCTCTCTATATGTCAATATGGCTACGTTGGTAGCACAGAAGAAAAATATATGGCTAACCAACGGTTTTCATGAATCAGCTTGCATAAATTCAAAATACGAAGTAGATTATTGTAATAGAGTAGTTCAGCTAACGTTGGTAGAGAAAAAAATGTCTTCCCCATCTCTCCTTGTCTTCAATGTTCCAACATGAAATGATGAACATTTTATGTTGGCAACACTGGAAATGAGAACAAATGGAGAAGAAGTCCATTTTAACTTTTTTTACCAACATTAACATTATTTTACGTTGGAACACTGAAGGCAAGGACAGATGGGGAAGACATTTTCTTTCTCTCTCAGCGCTAGCTGAACTGCTCTATAGACTATTTTATTGAATTAACCATAGTTTTTAACCAGTTATTATCATTCAAGCTGGCCATTTCTCCTATATTTTCAGAGGATCGCAATTATTTTCAGTTTTATAGTGCACAATCATCAATAGACAGCCTAAGCAAACAGTGCAGTCTTACATTTATTACACTAAGGTAATTTGATTTTTTCACTGCTGAAATTGAAAAAAAATACTATGAGTTACCTTCATGGTACTATAGTGAATTTATTTTCATTCTCAGGTACGAAAAAAAATCCAGATGATACAACTACTAATATCCCTGCCATTCATGACTGAATTGTATCCAATTGATTAGGAGAAGAAATCAATTTCACGTTTCTTCAGTTGGAAGTCTCTAATAGTCTGGAATTCGGGTCGATCTTTCAAAGCCATTTCGATTTCTTGTTTGGTAATATCACAATTATTTTCACTGAAAAATAATAGTATAGATAAAATATCACTCTAAATGATAACATACAATTCATTGTAATAATTAATGTACAGGGTCATTCCGTATATTTGAACAGCTTCTACAGGGTTCATCATTGAAGACAGAAAAAAACATCAAATGATTCAAAAGTTGAAGGGTTTATTTTTGGACATTTCATAGTATACTAATATCAACATCGATTCATGATGATTGCATTTTTTGAATCAGACTACAAAATGTACACAAGATGTTCAAGTTTCCATGAAACCGCACCCGTCCTGATATTCATATCCATCGAGTGATTGGAATCCCGTAAAACTTGGTGAGGAAGTTGATAATTCATGATGACAATATTTTATGCAGATACCTGAATTATACAGGGTGGTTGAGAAAGTAGAAGTGGAGTTTTCTTGGAGTTGACGTACCCCAGAGCAATTGAGAAACAAGACAGAAATCCTGAGTACGTCAACTCCAAGAAAACTCCACTACTACTTTCTCAACCACCCTGTATAATTCAGGTATCGCATAAAATATTGTCATCACGAATCATCAACTTCCTCACCAAGTTTTACAGGATTCCAATCATTCGATGGATATGGATATCAGGATGGGTGCGGTTTCATGGAAACTTGAACATCTTGTGTATAATATATAATCTGATACAAGAAATGCAAATATCATGAATCGATGTTGATATTAGTATACAACGAAATGTTCAAAAATGAATTGATTTCAACCGCTCACTTTTTCGGAAATAATTGGAACATTTGCTATTTTTGGACCAACTCTGTGTATCGTGAGTACGTGCAGATATCATTGAACTCTATAGTGGATTTTCACCGGCCACATGGACGAACAGAACGTAATCGATTTGATTTTGGTATTCAAAAAGGAAACTTCACAATGGCCATTCGAAATTTTGAAAAAGCCAACTTCAGCACCCTGTATAATACAAACTATTGAATTTAGAGCGTTGATAATTTGGACATCTGATCAACATAACGAGTTCAATAATATATCCAAAATTCGAGATAATTCACCGCAAGCCATTTTTCCCCCTATTGCGGTGCGGGGTCCTTTGTGATTTTCTCTTTCATTCCTTCCATATTCACAATTGGCGACTCATCAAACCTGTTGTTTCAAGTAGCCCCACAAATAAAAATCAAGTGGGGTGAGGTCTGGCGACCGAGCTGGCCTGTTGCTATCACCATCGAGACAATTGGTGGTTATAAGATTTTCTCCAAATCACGGGTCTGTAGTTATGTATCGTTTTATTTTTTGTCATATCTTCATAGTCGTTTGAAAAAATCCCATCAAACCCAGCATTTTTGACTTTGTAATAATGAACTTTACTTGGATATGGAATAATATACTGGGTTTCCCTATTCAAATAAGAAAGTTGAGGTGCACTTCGGTGTGACCCTAAAGCTTTAATTAATATCCGGGAATTTTTTCTCGAACACGAATCTTTAGAAAATTTCCGGATATAATTGAAGCTCTCGTGATATTTCGAGTGAAAATACTCAGGTTCAAGTGTAGGATCATTTCGGGGGTAAAAAAATTTCAATTGGAAAGCGGCTCTTAGGTTTTCATTTCGAACATCAACGGTTGAAGTGAGAACTCACCTAGATTCCTTTGCCGCACACACAGCATGGTGGTTCGCCCTCCTGACCAAACTCTCCGCGAAGCACTTGACCGCTTCCAGGATCATCCTCTCGGCTCCATTGACCACGACGCCCTCTACTAATTCTTCAGGTTTCAGAACGATGCCGCAGTCCAGCGCCGATTCCTTGACGAACGTGCAGTGGTGTTTCAGGGCGGGGTCAGACATGTCTACTCGCGGGTACTGTTGGGCAGTGATCTTCTCTAAGAGACAAAAAAAATGAATGGAAGAAGTCCATGGTGACTCAAGATTGTAGAGATTGTAGATTGTAGATGGGTCGTGTAGGCTGGGAGACCTCTCGATCACTGCGACCTAGAAGATCTATTGTGATTACCCCTATCTAGTTTTGGTCCTCTAACCCTAGACTTCTGATGAAGCCTACGATTTTCCTGACGGTTGACTTTTCCACTTCAGCAGGGGTGAGATAGACCTGTTCTAGGTGGTTCAGCCTTTGGCGGACTAATACTTCACATGAGCAAAGTATGTGTTCCGCGGTCTCGGTCGCATTGTTACAAAAGCGGCAAGTGTCAGTCTCCGCCAGACCTATCTTTTTGAGGTGGTACCTCAGAGGCCCGTGTCCTGTGAGAAAGCCTGTGATAAGCTTTAGCTCTGGTTTGCTGAGGCTGAGTAGCTCTTTGGCTCGGTTCTGCGAATGGTTGATGAACCTTTTCGCTTGTCGTTGACCTGGAGTTGCTCTCCAGTAGGAGGACTTTTCAATTTCTTCCCATTTCCCGAGTTCTCCCTTTAGGTGACATTTGCTTATCCCACAAAAACGCTCAGGACCAAAAAGTGCAGATGCTGCACCTTTTTTTCAAGGCGATCAGCTGCCTCATTTCCTTTGATTCCTTCATGCCCTGGAACCCACATAAGTGTGACTTTGTTGCCCTTTCCCAGTTGCATGAGTGTTTCGAAGCAGTTCCATGTAATCTTTGGTGTGAAAACGAATGATTTTAGGGCTTTCAGTGCAGCTTGGCTGTCTGAGCAGATATATATGTTGGCACCCCTCAGACATTTGCTCAGGCACCTTTGGGCGCAAAGGTTGATGGCATGTATTTCAGCTCGGAAGATAGTGGGGGAGTGATGGTGACTCAAAGTGGAGTGGTGTGGTGTATTTCATAGATGAAGAAACCCAAGGTCATCTCCACAACATTTATTTGACGATCAGAGTTCGATCACATAAAGGTAAAACAGATAACATAGGCATCAAACTATACCGGGTGGCTAAGGAAGTATTGCCTACGGAATATCTCAGTTATTGTATGAAGTAGGTTTGTGAAATTTGGAGCGTCGATATAATGACATAAGAGCTAGAATTTGAGCATATTGACATGTCGAAGTTAACTTCCGGTCTGACCGGAAGTAACATCAACTTTCTTATTTTAAATGGAAACCCTATTTTTTCTTTTCGCTTTATGCAGCATTCAATTCCCTTTCTAATGACATATCACAAGTTGGTATCTAACCAAAAACTAGATCAGAAAAAATGTATTATTGAAATTCACCGAGTAGGCCGTGGAAGCAAAATGAAAGCCAAAAATTGAAAAGTTGGCTATGGAAACCATACGTCACTTGATAACAGTTGCTACTACTGTGATATTTTATTTTCATTCGTCGGCGTTATAAAAAGCCGCCAAAAAAAATATTGGAAAAGTTGGGAAAAAAACAATACTGTACCTGTACTATTCAGCATAACCATTCCTGGTGGACAAACATCGTTGTCAGCTATTTTATATGTATATCAAACAGTAAACAGTAAAGTTTTGAGAAATAATTAATGGTATATACCTTAAGTTACCATGTTCATATGTAAATTCAAATAAAAAAAAGTTTTCTTCAGATTAAACTCCTAATCGATACAGAATCGAAGTCTTTTTAGAGCCCACTATCATTGAAAAAGTATATTTTTATGGAAAAATCTCACAATTTCCAATTTGTATACTGAAATTTCAAAAACAATGTCATTAATATTTTTGAATTCACAGTAAAAAGTTAGGTAAGCAAACAATAGAATATCAGTTACTGTAATTTTACCTTCCTCTGACATAATGTCAACGTTGACATTGACATCAACTTTATCTTGTCTCTCAGCACGAATCCCATCCTTCTGCGAATTTGCCACAAAACACGTATTGATAAGCCTCAACTCTGCCGAATCTTTTCGGAAAAAGTTTCCTAAATTCCTCAGAGAGAAGTGGTACCCGTGAGACCTGGCATACATCAGACAAGCTTTCGTGCTCCACTTTTTCAAAGTGGGAAAAGTTTCGTGTAACAGTTTCTTTAATTCTCTCGCTCGATTCCACTACAAATAAAAAACATTCCAATAAGATCGATTTGAATAATGATTTATACATTTTGTCCATATAATAACACTTTCTCCCTAGTTAACTTTTGAACGGCTTGGAGTTTTTTTTTAATAATAATAGTACTTTATTGAACCAAAATATAATCCAAAGGGTTATTGACCAAGGACTTTCTACCTTCCATAGATAATCATTTTATATGCATTTCATGAATATGACTAGTATGCAAAAAATGTGGCGTCAATTCGACTAATGAGTAACTGAATCACCTTGTATACTATTCAACAACTTATTCAAATTTGTTAGTTACTTATTGTCGAGGGGAAAACAACTCCTTAAATAGGGGTACACCATGGAATTTTAAGTACTTTAAGTATCATTTTTAATACATCAAGTACAATTTAATAAGCTTTTGAGTCTCGTTTTAAGTAGAGTCACTGGATGTTATAAACTAATACCATCCAGTGACTCTAGTTTTGAGTACTTCAGTATTTAAGTACTTGTTAACAGTACCTTAAGTACCAGTTTTAGGTATTTTAAGTACTCTTTAATTACCAGATATTTAAATATGGTATACACATTTTGGGTAGTTGTTTCCCCCTCGATAATTGTGGAAAAAGTGAGAACTCTAGTGAGAAATGGAAAAAAAGGATAGGAAATTGTTTGCAACCTCTGAATTAAGACGTTTTCCAATATTCCAGCTGTCAAATTCTTGTCTAGATGTTGCCATAAAAGGATAGATCATCTTGAATTCCTCAAGTTGGGCCGATTCGTGCCACAAAGGAAGCCTTCTCAACAAATAGGGCATCGCCTCTCCCACACATTTGAACTTATTCTCTGGTAACATAACCTTGTATTTGCTATTTCTGACTAGTAATTTTGTGTCAGTTTCCAAGTGAGATTCTGGTTCTGAGTGTCCGTTCGTTGTAGGTTTATTTTCGTGGTTATTTTTGTCATTAGAGCCATTAGAGGTCTGCAAAGAGAGAAAAATTTAACATCAGGACTATTAGTCTAAGATCCGAACCTAAATCGACCTTCACCGAGCTGATAATAGAACGAAATATATTTTATCATGGATTTAGTATATTAGAAAACATATTAAAAATGGGTTGGCTAAAAAAATCCTGGGCAGACTATTTTTAATTATTTTTCGAAAAATTATTTTTAATTAAATGTTGCAACATCAGGATAATAAAAAAATTGTGTCCTGACTGAAAGTATAAAACGTATAGAATGTGCAGCCGTTGGGTTGTCTACTATTTACCTGGGCGAACTACTGGGTTGTCAGGTAAACACAGGTATATCGATGCCAGTTACTTTCACTGGATTGGATAATTAAAAAAAAATTATATCATCATAAGCGCTGTTTAATTGCGAACACGTTGATATAGGGTTGTCTGCGAAAATTCCGGTCCTATTAGGGGTTTGCGAATTTTAAAGATTTTAATTTCAACTCGCGTGGAAGTGTGTGACAGAGAGATCCGAGGTAAGTATACTGTGTAATAATAAAGGACCCAACATCGCAGTCGCTTGTGATGGGACCCTGACTAGTAGAAAGTGTGCGAAGTGTGCGAAGTCAAATCCTGAAAACTATGGTTGGCATTTTGATGATTTCTTAAAACCAACAGGTTTTATCGGAGATCAAACTCCTTTGAAAATCCAGGACATTGTCGAAATGGAAGCAAATGAGGAAGAATCTAATGAATCAGACGAATTCGAGAGTCAAAATGATACTTCTGATGAATCAGATATTGAATAGAAAATATTTATTAGAATTTATTTTTCATTAATATTATTTTTGTATTTATACTGTTTTTTAATAAAATTTTAAATCGTAATACAAGATGTCTAGTCTATCTTTTTTGTTATTTCTTAATTTAAATTTTTGGAGGTCCACTTTGTTTCTATTTCCAGAAAGAGCAAAAAAATTTCAAAGTAAGTAATTGATATTTTTATTGTCTATTATAGATTATAGATATATCATTATGGTTATAACGCAATATATTGATATTATATTGTTTTTATATATTAGTATTATATCAAATATATTTAATTATTATGTAATTATTAATAAAGGGTAGTAGAGGTACCTCTACCCTCCATAGTTTACACACCGAGCATGCGCACTTTCTACTATTCAGGGTCCCATCACAAGCGACTGCGATGTTGGGTCCTTTATTATTACACAGTATACTTACCTCGGATCTCTCTGTCACACACTTCCACGCGCGTTGAAATCAAAATCTTTAAAATTCGCAAACCCCTAATAGGACCGGAATTTTCGCAGACAACCCTATATCAACGTGTTCGCAATTAAACAGCGCTTATGATGATATAATTTTTTTTTAATTATCCAATCCAGTGAAAGTAACTGGCATCGATATACCTGTGTTTACCTGACAACCCAGTAGTTCGCCCAGGTAAATAGTAGACAACCCAACGGCTGCACATTCTATACGTTTTATACTTTCAGTCAGGACACAATTTTTTTATTATCCTGATGTTGCAACATTTAATTAAAAATAATTTTTCGAAAAATAATTAAAAATAGTCTGCCCAGAATTTTTTTAGCCAACCCATTTTTAATATGTTTTCTAATATACTAAATTCATGATAAAATATATTTCGTTCTATTATCAGCTCGGTGAAGGTCGATTTAGGTTCGGATCTTCTACTATATGTTTAAGAATATACAACTGATAGAAAATATTGACACAATGGATATTTCCAGTTACAAAACAAAAATACTATACAGAGTTAAGCCATTTTCGTCCAAATAAAACAAAACATTTCATCAACAGATTCCTACTTCAAAAAATTGTATGTATGATAAAGTGTTTTGAAAAATAGTTATTCGGAAAATTCTCGACTATTTTTTATTTGAGCTCAACAAAATGGACCACCCTGTTTGATATGTAACCCCCGTATCGGCGTCTATGGATTCCTATAACTATTTTTCACTCGTACTGTAGACACGGGTTCTCACACAAAAAGGAAGTTTGCCGAATTAGTAAATCCTTAGATAAGAAATGGCATATAATATCTGGTAAAATTGACTGATATGTGATTGCACGATTTTTATCCTGTCAATAAAAGTTAGATTTCCATTGGTTACTTGAATATCCTCATGAGGGCGTATCGTTTATTTTGAATCGCCTATAAAACAACTCACCATAGTTTCATTGGAGACAGGATCTTTGAGGTTGAAAATACAGTCCCCACTCATCCCATCAGCTTTAAAATGCTTATCACTGGAGCTCTCCCAGTCACCTGGCAAGCTGTAGGAATGCTCAAAGTGTAAATAATCCAAAAACCCATCATCCTGCACTTCAATTCCATTATCGACGAATATCTCTTCAATAATGTCATTGTCCTGGCAATAGTCGTGCTCATAGCTCACAGAAGCAGTGTCTGAGTGGCCGAAAGCTGAATCGGACAAGGTTGTGACGAAATCTGAATTCGTCGGGGTGGAATCAGACCTGGCTATTCCAGAGTCCGAGAAGGAATTCAGGTCTGGCGATTCAGCCGGTTGGTCATAGTTGAAGATCAATAAATCTGCTTCGATTTTCGTATCAGACAATGCAGTTTTTTCCAGGATATTATTTGTCGCCTGCAAGACGGGTGGTGGTACGTAGTAATCGTTTCTTTCAGTTTCTTCTGGTTCACTGATTGGTAGGGGATTCGATGGAGATTCTGGAGGTCTTGAAATTGTGTGCGGTTTGAGTGGCGAGTTGTCATGAAGGTATACGTCCACAATCGTTTCATTACCTAAATTAATATTTCATTCAAATGAACAACAAGATATCTACCACATATTATATCACTACAAATAGAAATGAGAATGGGAGTAAAAGTTGCGGTTAAACATATGGTAGATTGATGCTGAGACACTTTACACTCTGTATGACAAATCACCAAATAAGCTGAACGCTGACTATTAAAATTCTCATAATTTACAGTTGCAGCAATACATTAGCACATATACATGGTGTTCCCGAAATTGAAGCGATAAATGAAGTGGATAATTGAAGACAAAAAGAAGAAAGGGGCTGCTAGTAGTCATATCGCAGCAACCAGAAAATGTAGGGTCAGTTGCTCGCCTGAAAACGCTTCTGCTCAATACGCAGGAATCCCCAAGCTGTCGTTCATGACTTTGACGTGGTATCGAAATCAACCTAGCATCCAATCATCCATTTTGTTCATAGGCGGTGGCAACGTGATGGCGTCAGCTTAATTATTTTATTCATGTCTCGTTTTATTTTCGCCAATCCTAGGAAATAAGAAGTGCTTTGTGCTTTGACAAGAGAATTCCACGATTGATAATACTGAAGATGTTTCTTTTCATCTGTGAGTTTAATGCATACTTCATTTTTTTCTGTGGCGGGAAAAAAGTTTGACATTTAATCTCTTCTGACAGGTTAAAAAATGTCAATTTTCAAAAATTACATTTTTCCCACGGGAAAAAAGTGAGTGCTTTTGTCCCTGATATTGGATTCGTGCCTATAGTATTTGATAATGCATGTCAACACAAAGTCATCGTCCACCAAATATTCTAATGTAAAGTAGTCTGAGGTCTCACTTTTATCTACTTATCTATATTAAAATAATAATAATAATAATATAAACTTTATTCCGATCTATGAAAATGGCGTGAGGAAGTATATGCACTGAAAATTGAGTTAAAAAATCGATAATAAGTGCAGAAGCACTTGTTTTGATTATGAATGACACTAACAATAACCATAATAAATACATAATAATAAATAATGATTAAAATATGAAAGTATATATAATTTTTAATGATCTATAATATGTGTAATATAAGAAGTGAGATAATAAAAAATTATACGAATGTTAGAAGGGAAATCGTTGATGTGATCAGTTATTAATTATTTATTAAATATTCTCAGTTATATTAATGGAAAAAATTCTATGTCTATTCAGAATAAATTTTTTCAGTTGATATTTGAATGATATATATTTTTTTATTTTATGTCATCTGGGATGGTATTAATTTTTGGTGCGATATGCGAATATGATTTTTGAGAAATTGATTTTCTTTTTTAATTGACTCGGCCGTTATTTGATGGAAATCCATGGCAAATGTAAAAACTTCACAAACGATAAGATTTCCATAAAATATTTCTTTCGCTCGGCTTCGCTGGACGCTCCGCCTCGCAAATGCAAAATTCGCTTGTCAAACAAAGTGTCACTTTTGATCGTAATGAAACAATCTACTATTACCATTAGAAGCCGACATTATCCCTGATAAATATAGTTACGTTGTACAGTGGGAAAATACATCATTCCTACGGGGAAACGGGTAATAGGAAAACAGGTACATTTGCCTAATATGCAGTTGCAACTGTGAATTAGAACAAGAGAACTTTTTTTTACCACACATCTCCTAATTTACAGTTGAATATAGAATAGGAATAGGAGATATTTGAACAAACAATTTCTTCTGTCTAATTTACAGGTGCAACTGTAAATTAGGCAGAGAACACTTTTTTCAACTGTTTTTTTTTTAGGATGGCAGTTCAGACTGCCACAAATGTCTATTTTTAATGGGTACACCAACTGTGCGAAGCCGGGCCGGGCAGCTAGTCGATACTTATATTATAAAAAGGATGATTCGATTGTTTGTTTTTTGTATGATTGTATGTATGTATTGTATAGGCTCCGAAACTACTGGATCGATTTGGCTGAAAATTGGTGGGGAGGTAGCTTTTTTTTTTTCATCGAGGTAGTTGAAATCCTTTATGGACACCATATGGGTCCAATCCCCCATATGATAGTGTGAGAGTCGCCTGACTCCAGGGTATACCCACTAAACACTCCACCTCGTTTGTAGGCTCGTCTGACCGAAGTCTCCGACGACACTTAGGCCTAGTGGCCCATTGTATCTTACCTACATGCCGTTATCAATTTGACCATATACGACTCATGGTGCTTATTAAGGGCCACTTCAATATGAAAGACCCTTTTCGTTCAGGTTCCTGAAGATTACTCTTCCGATCCCTGTTCTCGTCTACGAAGAAGGCCAAAAGCTTTCCTTCTCCTACGAGGGACGGGGGAAGGGGTTGGTCCAGCCCTGTGGTGCCCTCTGCACGAGTTTAGTAATTACGTTCCGATTCTATTCAAAATTTTCATCTGGGGTTTTAGAAGTCGGATAAAAAGTAGAAAATAAAATAATAATAGTGTCTTGATGGATATTGAACTGAAATCATATATTAAAGAGATAATGTATATAGCAAAACAACGTTTGCGAGGTCTGCTAGTAATGTACAAAATATGGTAGCTGGTATTCAGCCTCATCATTGAGATCCCGTCAACCCGGTCAACCGGAAGAGGAACGATATTTTAAAAGCCATAGAAACTTCCGGTGCACCTGACCTTGCCGAAAGCAAATGCTTGGATTCGGCTGTTAACATCTAATCACTCTATATAGGTGCTAATTCACAATTGCAGGTGTGTATTAGACTCGGTATCAGATGTTCAGAAGTGAAGTTTCGTTTTAGAATGGCAGCCGTCATAGGAAAGAAAGTAAAATCATTCTGTAGAACTCCCAATACTATTCAGAAATAAATTGAGAACTTGTTTCTGACTGGAAGTCATATTTTCAATAAATAAACGATTAAATAAATAACCAATTAGAGTCAAGAAATGACTTATCATCAGGAAACCTCAATGCACATTTTGAAATCATGAAATTAAATGTGTTCAGTGAGTGGATCTGTAGGGATTCAAGACAACCAATTTTAGGTTATGAAAGACTACTCACAGTGTCCCAAATTGGTTGTCTGCATAAGGAACCTATCTCCATTAGATTATGAGCTAAGGAAATAACCTTGCATTTTTTCAAATTATTTGTTTGTGCTCTGTTTTCTGGTAGTTTTAAGGGGGTTGTAAGAGTGTAAAGTAAAAATAATATACTGCCGTACATCAAAAAATACATTTGAATAACTTGCTGACACACTAAAAAATATGGCAAATATTCATAAATTAATATTATATTCAAATAAGAAATTAAATATGAAAATATCTATTGAGAAGAAGTGCTACATATCAAAGGAGTTTTTCATTTAGGTTGGTGAGTGTTATTGGATTGGTTTTCCTTTTCATTTTATTATGGTTCAAACCAGATTTGTAGATACTGACATGAGACATATTCCTAGAATGTTGAAAGTGGGGAGATTAGTGATCCCTGAGCAGCATGCCTCCCTTTCAAGGTTCAATATAGTTTCCTTTTGCCAAATTCTGCCTTGGAATAATTCATTTCAGAATACTCAGAATATGTCCAAGGAAAGGGGGGCATTAGAATAGTTTGCTATGAAAATTAACTAGTCACTATGCATCCATTTTTGACTTGATTTCTGAGAAATTGAAAACTTTGAAGAAAAATCGAAAAAAAAAACAATAAAATATCATGAAACTTGTGACATTGTGAAAAAGTGAAAAAAACATCAAAAATGTAAACACTGAACTTTACTAGACAATCAACTTTTTGAGTTAGTTGAGTAAAAAAGTTGTAAAAGTAACATACTTACCTAATGTTTGTCTGCCAGTATATGTCTTATCTAATTTCAAATTATGTACAATACTTATTGGTTTGTTTAAAGGACACTTGAAGAAAATTTGGACTCTTAGGGGAAACTCCCCCCAACCTCTTCTTGTCAAGTGAAATGGAGATTCACTAAAACAATCATTTTAAAGACATTCAGGAAACATTCAGGACTCAGACTCACCTAACTTCTATAACATCATGGGGCCTGTAGGAAGGGTGTAAATAAAAAACAACCTTTTCAATGATATGTGAAATTTCAGGCTGATCTTTCCCACCTCTCACATACATCATCCATTTGTGGGTTGTATTATCATCTTCTGAGGAAGGCATCCATTTGGATATATTACCAATCACTAATCTATGTTGTTTTCTCTTTCTGTTTCTTAAACAATTTTGATTGCTGTCTACAGATTGTGTTCCTGAGGATTCAGCTCTATCTAATTTCAACTTTTTTGTGTCTTGAGAGGTTGCAGGTTCAGAAATATCACAGTTCTTGGAGGCAATTCTGCGTTTTCCAGAAGTAAAAACACCTAGGCCAGAATTAGTACCCAGTAACTTCTTCAAAGCAGGATGGATTCTATTTTGATTATCAAATCCCTTACTAATACTTTCTTCAGTGGTTTTGACTTCTAGATTTTTTTTATTGTAATAAGAAGTTATCAATACATAGCGCACCAAGTGAAGTAATTTCTGGGCTTTGGTTACTTTATCTTCAATTTCTTCTAGTTGTTTCTGTCTTGCGGCCAATTCTCCATCAAATATTTCAGATACTATTTTAGACACCTTTTCGGAAGTAACCTTGTTTTCTGGAAACCAAAATAATGATGGAAAAAATAATTCAAAATCAAATAGTTAATTGGTTTTTCCACGCCCACCTTCTTTTTCTTTCTCTTCAGCTTTTCTTAATGCTCTGTTGTGCCTTATATACTCTGGATCTATTTCGATCTTATTTTCATCTTTCTGAGCCATTGTATTTGGATTTTCCGGGTTTTATCACGATTTTGAAGTTTTTTCTCGTTTTTGAAAATATCACATAACCTAACCTCGAAAACAAACAGCGACTATGCTTGGATGACCGTTACCGTTTTTTTATTTCAATAACGGAAATCACCATTCATCTTTTATTCAAAGAAAAGAATGTTGATTGTTTCAGAAAAATTGCTTCAATAAGCAGAAATGAGTATTTGCTAATAATATAATGAATCACATTGAATATAGTTAAAATAGTTCAAATACTAGCGCAAAACTCACGAGAAAATAGATTTCAACTATCCATCCGACTGTCGGCCAAGTAACCACGGCCTATTATTCAAAATGTCAAAGAAACGTCAAAATCTGGAAAAGCAAAACAATTTGTTTATGCAAAATAAAAATAACAAAAATAATAAATAATAAGGGACCTCATAAAGGAAAGGCCTGGTGATAAAGATGGGCTAAATTAAATATGTTTGCAAAACTTAGATTAGTATTTATAGTGACCAGCCTTGTAATCCTTTTATTTATCTTTTATTTCCTTGGACCTAATAACAGAAAAGTCTACATTGAAATGATAGACCACAATGAAAATGGAGACTCCGAATCTCATAAGTATAATATCCCAAAAACACAGGACCTTGAAACACTTTTTAATATACCCGATTTCTACTTCCTCCTCAACAATGAAGACACTTGCAAAAATGATACTATAATACAAGCCCTAATCATTGTAACATCATATTTTGGAAATGTTGAAACAAGAAGTGCTATGCGAAGAGCATTTTCCCAAGAAGATTTAAAGCAGCTGAACTTGAGAAGAATTTTTCTGCTAGGAAAAGCACCAACTGACAAATACACTACTCAAAAGGCCATTGAAAATGAAAGCCTAAGGTTCAAAGATATTATCCAAGGAAATTTTATAGAAGCTTACAGAAACTTAACATTCAAACATGTTATGGGGTTAAAATGGGCTGCAAGGAATTGCTTTAATGCTAAATTTGTGATAAAAATGGATGATGACATTGTTGTGAATATAGAAAAAATATCTTCAATTTTGAATTCATTGAGAGTTTCTAATCATAACAAACTTATTGCTGGTTATGTTTTGAGGAACATGGTGCCTATCAGAGAACCAGCTAACAAATGGTTTGTCACTGAGGAAGAGTACTCTCTGTCAGCATATCCCCTATTTGTGTCTGGATGGTTTTATGTTACCACACCTCAAACTTGCAAAAACTTAGTAAATCTGAGTAATACTACCAGGTACTTCTGGATAGATGACACCTATGTTACTGGTATTTTAGCAAAAAAGTTGAGAATCAAGCACTATGACATAAAAAAGTATTTCACAGTACACTCTGAATTCTTGGACTGTTGTTTGGATGATATTAGAAGCAGAAACCTCAACTGTGAGATTTTAGTGGGTCCAAATGGGGGAAACCCCAATATGTTTTATGAATTCAATAATGCCATTCAAATTTGTAATATGAATTTGTGTAGGAATAGGACTAGTCCTATTGATGAAACTTGTGTAGCTAAAAAGGTAGATAATTTGGGAAGAGGTCAAGGATCTATAAATAGTTATAAATTGCATTAAATTTGATCTAGTATTATATACCAAGCAACTACTAATTTTCAGGGGTAATTCAGCAAGTTCCTATAAAATCTCCTTCAATGGTTAGTTTTTGAGATACATAAATTTTCATGTTATCATCTCTGAAAATTAATGACTGCATTGGTGGACATTTTTGTAGTAATGAATCTGGAATACTTAAGCACTTGAAAAAACATGATGATACATTTGTGATTGGGATCATCAAAATTAACAATATTTTTTTCTTTAGCAAACTAATCAAAATAATAATATATTAAATAGTAATACCAGAGATTATACATATATTTGAAGTTGTTGATACTAAAGTTGTCTGTATTTTTGAGCATCTATTAAAATAATGTTGTGATATTGAACTAATCTTTAATAAACGATATTTATATTTTTATTCTACTACTTATTAAGATGTTTCTAGCAGTGCTTCAATAATAAATTGAAGATTTGTACAGATTGAAGTACATGGATACTAGCAATATAAATCCGTTGACCACAAAAATAATCATCTGAAATAACACTTCTCATTCTTGCAGCTCCTCTCTATGCTATGATTGAAATCTGCATAAAAATGTCCATCTCAGTATCAGTACTACACCTTTTTCAATTGTAATTCAGAAAGTATAAGATGTAATTCAGAAAGTATAAGTTGTAATTCAGAATAGTTAATTGTAATTCAGAAAGTATAACTTGAAACTCAGATTAGTAAATTGTAATTCAGGAAGCATAATACGTAATTCAGATTAGTCAAATGTAATTCAGAAAGTGTAACTTTTAATTCAGAATAGTGGAATGTAATTCAAAAACCTTCAATTGTAATTAAGAAAGCATAACTTGTAATTCAGAAAGTATCACTTATGATTCCATAGTATTTATGAATTACAAGTGATGCTTTCTGAATTACAAATTACACTTTATGAATTACAATTGACTATTCTGAATTACGTCCCGCGGTTACGTATATTACAAAACAACCACTAAATTTGCAATTTTTTGAAATCGAATCACAGAATTAGACTGACAAAAGTGACATCAGATATTTGATTACTTCAAAAGAATGAATGATAAAGATGCCTTCATCGCAGGTGTCCCTACTGTTAAAACCTTAAAATTTCACGTCGATAATTTTCAGATTTCAAAATAATGTAATATCTTCTCAATATTGATTCGTCCTTCCTTCTGGCACAGAAAAAAATTGTGTATTATACATGGGAAAAATATTAGATTTTAGCTCACGGTTTTTTGTCTCCCTCCGCTACGCGTCGGGAGACAACACAACCTGGAGCTAAACTCTACTACTTTTTTCCCTTGTATAATAAATAACTGTGTTTTTTTGTAGAGGTGGACAAAGAAAATATTTTTGCACTTTATTATTCTTTCTTTTCCACATGATCAATCTCTAGTGATTTTGTTTTGAACAGTAGACCTATAGAGGATGGAAAAGAAATCGGAAAATGTAGATAGTTAAAAATTTATTTAAATTCAATAGTTCTTTACAAAATCTTTAAAAAAATCTATTGCCATAAGTTACCTAGAATATTCTATAACGACATATACAGTGTGATAATGGTAAATTATATATCATCTGCACGGCAGAAAAATTATTTTATATACATGCAGTCGTCCTTATGGTTTCAAAACTTGACTCTTCTCGTTAACATGATTTAAAAAACAAGGCGAAACAGGAGACAGTCATGAATAAATAAGAAAAATGTTCCACATTTTCAAGGCAAGCAAAATAACTTTAAAAACATGTAGTCAAGTATGACCAGTTCATGAAAAAATCAATCTTCCCAATACAAAGAATAAATATATGTTCACAGGTATGTTCATTATGTAAATCTTGAAAACATTTTACTGATGGGCCATTATCTTTCATGCATGTTCTGAACAAATGATGCCTGATATGGGTATTGATTGATTTTTCAATAAATCGAATAATTGAAAATGATTCCACTAGTTATTTTCAAGTTAAAAAATATTAAAAACAATTAAAACATACAATTGAATACAAGTACAAAGTAGCTTGGATAGTTTGGTTAGAAAATATCTTGCTACCAGCTAGTACGTTCAGTTTCATGTTCAAAAATTGACCTCGTCCATTCATATAATATACAAAATATCTATTTCTTATTATTTGGTTTTGTTCTTCCTACAATTCACTCTGTTAAGTTGAACAGGTATGTAGGGAAAAAAGTGAGGGAGTTCAATTTTTTGAATGTTTCTGTTGAACACTGAATCAATAAACATTTCCAAATGATAGGAAGCTGTTTCCACAAAAAATGAACTTTTCCGAATGATCTATTTTATACTCAAGTACCATTTATACAGAATACACAGTTCTGTTTTTCGGATTTCACCTATTAAGATATCGTCTTTAATCAATATGTGAAAAGTTACTTTGATATCTCTGAGATATATTAGTGTAAGTCATAAAGCTGTTGTTCAAATTGAAATAATTATCATCTCTCAGTGTCTCAAAATGGCGTTGAATGAATCTTGCTTCACTCTGTAAAATTCATCATCTAATATTGATATATCCAGTGGCGGCTCCTCAGAGGAGGCAACAAAGGCTGAGCCTCCTCAGAGATTCTCCTTAAACTGATATTATCTATACTTTCTCATTAAAAGGACACCAAAATACATGGATTTTGATTTTATTACCTGTCTTTAGGTGAATATTTTGAATTGGCAACAGTGCTTGCCCACGCATCACACGTTGAAATCTGCGAATCACGCGTAAAATATTCAACTTGGCAACATCTATAGGAGGGTAGACTCCTTCACAAAGCGCAACTCACGCGCGCAATGCAAATGCCCGAATAACACGCGTTTGTCGTGGTCGTGTCTCGTCGCGAATTGCGGACAATCGCGAGTGCATTGTTTATGTTTATGTTAGGTAGCTCCATAAATTTCTGAAAAATGAGTGTTTTAAACGATTGCGATTTAGTGGAATACTTTTTCAGTGCTTTGTCTTATGAAGATGAATTGATTGTGAAAAACAAACGTCCGACACCGGAATTAAAAAATCTGATTGTAACAGGTAACAAACAAAATCGTTCGTTCAATTCTGATAATTATAAAAAATATATCTGGTTGACGGGATCTGAGGTAAGGAATTAGCTATTTTGTTCGTACTGCGTATTATTTTCAACCGAAAGTTAGAATATAATGATTTGAAAAATTTGCCTCACGGATTGGATAGACACTGCAAATCACAGGAACACATCTCTTCAAGTATTTTAGGTTCAGATTAACTGGTAAACAGAATGTCATTAAAGCTATTGATTTGGATGAGTCGTAGAGAGTTGTTTTTCACAATAAATCTCATATCATTCAGCCTCCTCTGTCATGGAAGTCACGAGCCGCCACTGGATATATCCCAATTCGGGAAACGTTTTCAGTGTGTTGAATGGTGTATGCGTGGAGCCATCAAAAAACTCAAATCGCACACCCAAATTCCCTACACGACCCAATTTTTACCGGAAGAATTCAAGTAATCATCACTTTCGGAATGGACACATTTTTAGACCAATTAGTACGATTCTATCCATGGATGTCATTCTAATCTCTGTATCTCTTCTCCACTGATAGTATATCTACCTCTATTTAACACATGCGACTAAGAAGGAAATATATACATTGAGTGCAGAAACACTCCATCAGTTCCTGCCAATTGAATTTGCTATCAGAAACACGTAAACAAACGGCTAATCCGTTAACCATGGAGACCTACTGTTTGAGCAAAATAATATGATCTATGGTAAAAGTCCATGATTTTGGATACACAGGGCAAGTCGATCATATTATTTTTGCTGAAGGAATATGGGGTAAAACTGCATGTATCATGCGATGGTTTTTTTTTCGAAATTTTTTTTTGGTACTTACGTGTTTTTGTCTGAAAAACACGAATAGTTGGAATCGATCTCATTGGTCTAGAATGCATTCGTACTGAAAGTCATGGATATATGAATTCTTGCATTTTTACCTGCCTACTTCTCATCGTTTTTTTCGAAGTCAGAAACGGGGACCGTCGAGTCGGATTCCAGTTTTTTGCGGAACCCCTGGAAGAACTTGTTCAGTCGACAGGGCATCGGAATGCCCCCGTGTTCGTGTAGCGGCTTGTGGAGCTGTTTCTTGTCGGGCAACAAGACTTTTTTGTCGGGCGTACTGACATTGTGGTCCTGCAAATATACCAACGAAAATAAATTATAGAGGTCTGAAATGAATTATAAGGGTCTTGAATCGTTACACTTACCCCATGTTGGGCGCCACAATACAAATAATAGCGAGCGTTTTGAATATTTACGTTGAGGAAGTCTTTGGGGACCTGACTGGCTCTATTTTTCAGGACACTCTTCTCAACATACTCTTTTTTTCTATCTTGCAATTCGCATTTGTTTATTAGAGGAATATAGTACAGATGAAACACTACAACTTTCATATTTGAAGACTCATGTAGTTGAAGCTATATGTACTAGGTAGGGGTCAAAATTTACGGAGACACCCTGTTTGTTGAGAAGAGTGTCCTGAAAAAAAGAAGCCAGGCAGGTCTCCAAAGACTTCCTCAACGAAAATAAATAATAGGGGTCTAAAATGAAGTATATGAGACTTGAGTCGTTGAACATGCCACTCGTTGGGCGCCATAATACAAATAACTGCGAGCGCTTGGAATACGTATGTCTAGAATGTACGTGTACTTTTTCTACGTCCTCGGAAAGTCACAAGAATTTCCAAAACAATTTCGAACGTCAAAGTTTGCAATCCCCAGATGTCTTGACACACTCAGAATTCTAAAAGTGATATTTCTACAGAAGCAAACAACTTTTGATAAACAAAAACTATAGTAAAGTATTTATTTTTAATTACTCAAAAAGCAATAGTTCTCGATTACTATGTTGGGGACATTTATATTTCATGGAAGCCTAACTTAAGTGGCACAGAAACCAAAAACCTTCGAATTAAAAAAAAATTATATACAGGATGTTTCATTCAAATTATTCAAGTTGACAGCTGAGTCTAGCCAAATTAAAAATAAGAAAGCACTTTTGGAAACACCTTGTATATTGCCACTTGCAGAAACTATGGGACATCCAGTATATTTTGTCACTCGATTTCACTTGTTAATAATGATCATCCTTGATGAATAAACAGAATATTCCTACTTTTCAAAAACAAATAATTTTATTCTCTATCTAACCCTCACGTTGGGCGCCAAATAGTATGAAAATAGTTAAATTATTGATCTCCTTCGATGGAATTGAAACTATTCATACTAAGTTGAATTTGTGACAATTGTTTATTGTTTATTGAAAAACTAGCTTCCAGTCAGAAATACAATTCTGGTATGAGGAAGTTGATTAAAAACAAAAATAATAATATAATATGAGGTGACAACAACAACAAACAAAAAAAATCTAAAAAATCCAAAAATTCTAAATCCATCAAGTCATAAAAATAGCCACAGGGACTAATCAGTAGATGGCAAAGTATAAATTTTATCCAATCTCTTTCAAAACTCATAAATTTCATATTCTATCTAAAACACAACCGTTCTTCTCCTGTTGGGCGCCAAATGGTATGAAACAAGTAAGAATAGTGTAAAACAGGATGCATTGATTATTTATCTCAATGAAGGAAAAGCACCATGAATGAACATTATAGTTAAGATGAACGTCCTCACATTATCCATATAATGTCACCAGTTATATGCAAAAATCATTGAACTAACCTTGACTTCGTGCTTGAACAATGCCGTCATCGTGCTGAACTTCATCAAACACAACGCGCACTGCAACTTCAAATCCAGCGGCTTGCCGTACATCCCTGAAGCCCTAGTCGGCACCACAGACGTCCTAGAACGGCCAGACGGCACCGCCGAAGAACTACCCGGAACAGCCGAATAATTACCAGACATCACCGGCGTCTTACTCGGAACCTTACTAGGCGCCTTCCTCGGTAACACCGACATCCTACTCGGTACTGTCGAGGTCCTGGTCGGTACCGTCGAGGTCCTGGTCGGTACCGTCGAGGTCCTGGTCGGAACCACGGAAATCCTGCCTCTTCTCGGCGAACTAACGTACGACTTTCGTATCTTGAAGGAAAGCCTTTTGTCTTTGGGCGAGGCGGTTTTCACGCAGCTGATCCTCAAATGGGTGTCGAGCAGCAGCTTCGAAGAAAAAGCTGCTTTGCAGGTGGCACAAGAATAAGTTTTGTGCGTCCTTTCGTGGGCGGCCAGGATGGTTTGGCTGGAGCAGACTTTCGAGCAGTGCTTGCACTTGAAGGTAGCTGGCCTCATTGGCGATTTGAATTTGGGGACGGTAGAAGGTCGTAATTTCTTCGGGGATATGGTCACGGTGGTCGTGTTCTTCATCATATTTTCCTTCACGTGACTGCGGATGTGGATTTCTAGGGATGCTGCGTTGTTGATTGTTTTCGAACAAACGCCACACTTGGGTTTGGAAGTGTTTTGGCATGTATGGCGCTTGAGCAATATGTTGTTTTTGAAGGTGCTGTGACAAGTGTCGCACTTGTATTTGTATTCGATCTGTTGTGTCTTGGCGTTTTTCAGGCTGTTCTCTAAATTGTGGTGCTGGATATGGGTGCTGAGGCTGTTGTTGCTTGGGAAGGACTTGGCGCAGTGGGGGCACTTGATCTCAGTTTTACCTGAGGAATCGAAAATTTATATGATGTGAAAATACGTTGTTAGTTCTCACCAGCAAATAAAATTGCCAGCAAAAATTTGTTCCAAATAGATCGCCCTGTAATGTCATCATTTATTGTCTGAGTTTGGTGGAATTTCGACCAAATCGTAGATTTATGTTAGCCTCAATTTTAGTTTTCATGAAAAGCTGATGGCTCAATCATTAGACAGAAAAAAAAAGTAATTCTTTCACTCATAAATTCTCTTAACGCCCTGTGGCAGAAGTGAATGATTAAACTTAGCTTCATTTTGTTTTGGAATGAAATGTGATCCCTTAGAGACGAGAATCGAGAAATAACAACAGATCTCAGTCTAGGTACACCAGCTTTGTTCCATAGGGGGGGGGGCAGGGGGGGGGGGGGTTATTCGTGGGGCAGGGTTGACATATAGAGAAAAAGCGACACAGGCGAATTTTTGTTGTTGTGGTTCAAAGTCGATTGCCTTTGATAGTTAGGTTTGTCAGCGGGGATTTATGAAGGTGGAAACATTTTTTTTCAAATTCAGCTGGAAATTTAAGATAAAATGTTCCTAATGGCAACAAAAATCGAATTATAAAGTTCATTTAGACTCGATTGTTGTTGTTGAGGGTTTTTTTCATTTATGTACTCCACTCGAAGACTCTCCAAATTGGACGTTTCCACAGATACTCTTCTGACAAAGCAAGTTTGTGGAAAAATGTCATAAACACCATCAAACATTTGTTTAAAATATTGGTTGTCATTCTTTCAAATGTTAAGTTACGGTTTTGTCGCTGGAAAAGTTAGGGAAAACTTTTTTTGCTGTCATATAATGACAAAATCATAGGGGCTAACGGTAGTTTATGTACATAAAGTTATTGTCGAAATGAAAAATGAACATGCATGCTGCAGTTTTGGCATTTTTCAGTTTTTAGGAAGAGATAGATTAGATACTAGTAAAGTGTTGAATGAAATGAGTTCATTTTGTGAATCTTAATGTTGATTTTGATTGAAACATTGAATTTTCTTTGATCGTCTAGGAGGTGAGTAATTACCCCCATTACAGGACAATTTGAATGAAAAATATGTGGCATGATTTGATTACTCAGAAATGAAATGTTATAACTTTCATCTTAAGAAACAATATTAATTTGTTTCCACTAGAGTCACTGGATTGTATTAGTCAGATAAGAGTTCGGACACAGAAATGACAACTGTTAGTGTTTTTGAATGTTTAGATTTTCCAAGTTACACAGCTCATAAAACCATTGTTATACAAAATAGAAAATGACAGAAGTTCAGCTGTGTCCAAACTCTTTGATTTACTCTAAATTGCAGTATCTGATATGTGGGGTACTGCAGCAAAATCTGTTTTGAAACCCTCAAATCTCTTCAAAATAAAGCCATAAAATGTATTTATAAACTACCATTCCTGAAATCAACATCTAGACTATACAAACCAAGGGATTTGCTAGATATTGACTCTCTATTAATAATGAAAGTATGCATTTTCATTCATTTCACTAAAAATAAAAAAAGCACTCGAATCTTACTTTCAATATCAATTCTGATACCCATGAGCATCACACCAGACAAAGTGAACATTTGAAAACTGTCAAAATAAAAACCCAATTCGAGAAAAAATCATTGTATTTTTGTGGAATAAATATTTATAATAGTCTACCCAACAGAATAAAATCTATTAAGTTCGTCACAAAATTTAAGTGCGAACTGATGAAATATATTTTATCAATTTAACTCTCTCCTTGTATCACTTAATTCTGATTGAACTGTTTATCTTTCATTGTATTGCATATTTGATCTATTTTTTTTGTTTCCCTCTATAAACATTGCATCCAGTGACTCGAGGTTCCACTGAGTGGAATTCAATAAAATAATTAACCCTTCATTATATTTTTTTATGAATTCATGTATCCCTATTATAAACAGAAATGTTTCTTAGGGTAATAAAAGCAATCTATCAATATAAACCTCGACTCACGCTCACCTTGATCGCTCTCCGGCTCGCTCGACTCCGTCCGACTCTTCTTCTTCGGCGTCTTCGGCGGTCTGCCTCTCGGCCGCTTCGCACCGTCCACCCCTACCGTCCCCACTCCCGCCGCCTCCCCCTTCTTCGGCCTGCCGCGACCTCTCTTCGCCGTCGTCTCGGCCGGCCGCGATTGGCCGACGGACGATTCCGATCGGTCGACGGACGGTTCTGATTGGTGGACGGATTCGTCGTCGGACTGCAGGATCTCGATGACGGTGGAGTCGGCTGGGTGGGGCGTAGAGCGTTGTTTGGACGTGCGCAGGTTCTTCTTCTTTTTCTTCCTGCCGTTTTTGGTGGAGCTCGGGTCTTCGTCGGAGTCGGTGAGCTCCACGATGCTGGTGATCTGTCAAGAGGTAGAAAGGAATATTCGTTTAGTTAAAATATACAGGGTTGATCATTGAGGATGGGCAATGTTGGATTCTGCCCAAAAAAGGGCAATTCGTCTCGTGGGTGATCACCGTGCCGTTTTTGGTGGAGCTTGGGTCTTCGTCGGAGTCGGTGAGCTCCACGATGCTGGTGATCTGTCAAGAGGGAGAAAGGAATATTCGATTATTTAAAATTTGAAATAAACTAGCGCTATTGATAGGTAGACAAATTTTGAGTCAACGAACTAAGTGGGTAATCATTTAGAACGACAATGGTTGGAAAACATCCTACTGCCCTACTAATATTATAAATGTGCATGTAAGTTTGTTTGTTATGCTTTCACGCCGAAGCTACTCAACCGATCATCATGAAACTTTGTATACATATTCTTACATGTATTAGGAAGGACATAGGATACTTTTTTTGAGAAAAATATATTTTTTACGGCGGATACGTCTTTCGGGACTGGTATGATTAAATGGAAATGGCAAATATCTAACCTAACATTGAGTGGGCACTTCGAAGGCGCAAATTCATTATTGCATGGGAGATACAGATTCTTTGCTATTCAGTGACTTGACCACGAATGACATTGACGTTTTAGTCTTCTGCGCAACCAACATGCACGAATTCAATACTACCTGAACTGGCCCATCTACAGACAGGGCGCAAAAAATTCCTAATTTTTGTTGTAGTGAAATACATTTTACCTTTTGTTCTAGGAAACTCAAGGGCGGTCCTAAGGTGGATTTCTAGGGGGAAGTAATACTGTAGGGTGACCAGATTTTGGAAAAAAATACAACATTTAGTATTTAAATTATTGATAAGTGGAAAAGCGTCGCAGGTAATTTTTTAAATCATTCAAGGTCAAATGAATTCAAATTTAAAATTGGATTTTCTCCTACGCTTAAAACAAATACATATTTTACCAATTTCATAAGTCAAGAAATTGAAATAAACATATTTATTGAACAAACAATATGGTGAATTCATGCATCCTTTGATTTCAGATACCATTTCTTAATCCATCAATCGCCTTATCTAACTGAGAACAAGTGTCATCGCTGTTGTCGAATTAATAATTCACGATATCCGATAGATATTACGTGATATTACGTAAGGTGAATATAGGTGTTTGAGGTCGACGAAAAAATGTAATTTGCACCTCGGCGAAAAACTGTCTATTGTCCCGCCTGATTGCAGACTCGACTATAAAAGACAGTGTTTTGTCCTTGGTACATAAATAACTATTACACTGTCTGAAACTTCAAAGTATGTAGTAATTTTTAGATACTGAATCACATTGAATCAGTTCTACTAGAACAGAAGATAGAACACTTCTAGAACTTCTAGAACTTCTACTGGAATGTAATGATCTTTGATATTTATTTAAGGGCTTCAAAGCTAGTAATTTATAAAATTGACACTCACCTCCAACTTATCCTTACTGTTCAACCTATCATGCACATTTTCTATGAACCCTTTCGAAGACACCATAACCTCTTTCACGATGATCTCCTCGTCGCGCCTGGTGTCCACCGGCTTTATTTCCTGCTTCCTGGGCAGCCTGATCTGCCTGATAGGCGCCTGAGAGATGGTGGTTTTGTCGATGAAATTGTTGAAGAGCTTGGCTTGAGCGAACTCGCTGCTTCTGGCGAATCGCCGATGTGAAAGCGATTTCCTGGGATCTTTGGTCTTTTCTTTGGCTTTCGGAGGACCTTCACAGGCATTTTCTGAGGAAAAGAATTTGACTTGAATAGAACATGCTTGGGCTCAGTTCTATTTCTGATATACGACAGTTATCTGAGCAAGGGCGTCGATATGGGGAAAGGGTGATGGGTGTATTTACCTGAAAGTCAACTGGAAATAGGTTGTAGCGATATGATACAAATTTGAAAGACATTTGTTCGATTTTACGTTTCAAGTGTTAAACAGTTTATCCTTATATTCGGATCTCCACATACGAAGAATGACAACTTGTCGTGAATTACCATGTATTGTTATACAGGGTGTCCCTGAAAGGTCTGTACAAAATGATACCATAGAGTCCTGAGACCAAAGTGAGAAAGTGAGTTGATTGAACCAAACTTACCCTAATACCAAAACGCTCCCTCCATTCAACCGCTACAGGGCGACGGAAATGAATTGTATTTCTTTATTTTTCCGTATCATTCTAAAATTTTGTAGGCACACTAAAAGGCTAATTATGCATAAAAAACATTCCATGCCATTTTGAATAACACAGAATGTTTCATATTTGGAGTACTGTTGATTGAAAAATTGATAGAACTCTATCTGAGTACGCCACTGAACAGATCTCAATGTTATTTTCTATTCCCTCATTCAATATCTAACTTTCAGCACACTTGAAAGTTTGTGATATTTCTATTTGTTAGCAAGTTAATTGACCAAATTCAATTTGATGCATACCTGATACTCTTCAGAATCATTTAATTATTGTCAGTTCGCACTTAATTTTCGTATGGAATCATCAATCATATCAATGATATTCAATATGTGGCAATACACATTCCTCCGCGAATTCAAAAGACAGGGTCTTGCATAAAAATAAAACAGAAAAATGGTAAGTTTGGTTCAATCATCTCATTTTGGTCAATGGTATGTATCAAAGTGTACAGACCGATCAGGGACTCTCTGTATACAGTGCCATATACAGTGTCAGTTTGTTATTTAGTAACTTGGAATACACAGTGAATCAAAAACAGTTGAGTTCTTGAGAATCAATAGTATTACAATTTAAATTTTTTGGTAGAAGAAAATATTTACACGAGGTGTTATGACGTCATCGACCATTTCGTCAAATGGAAAAGCAAGTATTTTATTGAGTATATAAAATTGCATATCGGGTTATACACGACTATAAAATTCCAATTTACAAGATTTTGAATGAAAAAGATATTCAGAAACGAAACTAGGATTGCAGTTTGAAACATCAACCGATGATGGCATAACTCACATACAACAGAGCTCTTGTTAATTTTTTTCCCATTGAGAAACGAAACATAGAAATAAATGACCTGTTCTAGCATTTTTTTCGAGAAAACTACTTATTTTGAATTCATTCCAATACAGACTCGCATTGTATTGTTCATTATAATTTTATAATTTATTCTCACCCCCGTATACCCTCGATAAAATTATTAGTAATAGATAAAAAACTTGCTCGGGAATTAAACGGTTGAAAGTGTGATGCAACTAATTAGTCATTCGGGTCGAGGTGGCGAATCAAAGCAGTCAGTATTATTTTAGAGAGCGTCGTGTATGTACGGTCGCAACACAATAGTGACAATCGTACTATGTTCAAGTGATAAATCATTACTTATCGTTTTTAATAGTACAGGTGATGATTATTTCACACGGGCAGTTGATTAAAAAGACAGTGAAAGTGTTGTGGTGTTTGAAATAAACATCAAGTTTAGTGATTATGTCGTGTTCCGTGTTCATGTGTTATTCCGTGTGGAAATTTTCAAACATCGAAAAGGCAGATGTAGATTATTTGATGGAAATCTAGTGTTGTGCAGTTTTCATAGTGGTAAGTACCTTATTTTTTTATTGCTTTCATTGTAATATGAAGTTACTATTTACTTTTTGGACATTTTTCTGTGGGTAATTCATATACAGGGTATGTCACTGTGAGCTTACACTATCTTTATATCGAGAATCAGTCGTAAGAATCTTTCGAAAATGTGAATGCTTATATTTCATGGTACGGTTCAAGAATCAGAATTCTGATCACCCTGTATCTGTTGTTAAATGTCAGTATATGGTGAATCAAAAGTTAAGATAATGCTTAGTTTTCACACAAAAGAATCATGAAGTTGTAAAATCTCGATTTCGAATACACCTTATATCTCTGTAATAATTCCCGCTAGACCCAAGTGTGATACATCGATGAAATCAGCTTTTCAAGGAGAATCTAAAAATGAATGATATACAGGTTATTCCATTTGAAATAACAAAGTTGATGCTACTTTCTAGTAGATGCAGCAACACTTCACTGTCGAAAATTTGTTGAACGAAATTTCTTGCGACTGATTCTCGATAAAAAGATAGTATAAGCTCTTGACGACATACCCTGTATAACGTGAAAATAATGAAATCGTTAGGTTTTCATACATAAAGTACTGAATACATTCATTTTGAGCCAAAGCATGCATTTTCGAGGAATCTACTGGAACAGGTCGATTTTTATTTTCGATTCGCCATATTTATATTCATATAAAAAATATATATACGGGATGATCCATGTTTGGGTTATGATGGTATTTCGGAAGGAACACCCTATATATTATCCAATATTTTGGAATTTCCATGGAATGCTGAATTCAAAAATATATTACACATGGGGTTTGTATACAGTGCGTTCGTTAAATTAAGTGCTCTCCTAGAGTAGTGGATACATTCATTTTATAGCCAAACTATAAATTTCTGAGGAATCTCCTCATCGATTTACCATACTTATAAGTCAATCTCCTGGAAAGCTGAATTCAAAAATATATTACACATAGGGTTTTTATACAGTGCGCCGAATTAAATAAGTGCTAACTGAACATATCCTTACTGAAGATGGACAACATATGGCAGAGTGGAATAATATCAAAATCATAGGAAAGGAAGATAACAACCAAAAAATAAAAATCAAGGAATTCGCTTGCATTCTTCTAAACGGAGACAATAGCATTGCTTCCTGTTCAGTTGATATAGATAGAACATGGTATTCACTACTGAAAAATAAACACGAAAATGGTAGATTCAAGATCAATTAATGAAAAAATGCTGTAACTCATTTGTAGACTTAAAATCACTCATTCATATGTCAACATCAGTATGACACTGAAAAGTGTCAAACTATAAGCAGCAAAACTTTCGAAGAAAAATATTTTGCATTTATATGTTGAGAACGGGAGCAGATTCGGTCCCGAAACGTCCAAAGATAAGTAAAAATTCGATATTTTTTCAATATATCTATATTTCTTTCATTTTTTCAAACAAATTGTCACTGACAAGCTACTGGATTTTTCTTTTAGACTCCCTGATAGAAAAATTTGTTAAACGCAGTGACATTTTGGGGCAAATCATCTGATTTGTCCCACTACAAATATATTGAAATAATACGATTATTCTTATTTTATAGAAACGAGGTGAGAAAATCCCAAAGAATAAAGTGAAATAAATTAGTGCACTCCTAAAGTAATGGAAAATTTCGTTGAACACCTTTCCATGGGGATTCAAAAAATGTATTTCAATACAGACTCGCACTGTATTGTTTATTATAATTTTATAGTTTGTTTTCACCCCCGTATACCTTCGATAAGAACATTAGTCATAGATAAACTTGTTCGGGTTCGGGAATGAATAGGAATGAGTGTGACGTAACAAATTAGTCATTCGAAACGAGGTGGTGAATCAAACTTATCAAAGCAGTCAGTATTATTTTAGAGAGCGTAGTGTACGGTTGAAACGAGGGCTTCAAATACAAAAGTGACATTCGTACTGTGTTCAAGTAATAATAAATTTAAAAAATCATTACTTTTATCGATTTGAATAGAATAGGTGATGCTCATTTTACACCAGTAGTTGATTAAAAAGAAAGTGAGTGTTGTGATGTTTAAAATACCTATCAAGTTTAGTGATTATGTCGTGTTCCGTGTTCGTGTGTTGTTCCGAGTGGAATTTTTCAAACATCGAAAAGGCAGATGTAGATTATTTGATGGAAATCTAGTGTTGTGCAGTTTTCATAGTGGTAAGTACCTTATTTTTTTATTGCTTTCATTGTAATATGAAGTTACTATTTACTTTTTGGACATTTTTCTGTGGGTAATTCATATACAGGGTATGTCACTGTGAGCTTACACTATCTTTGTATCGAGAATCACTCGTAAGAATTTTTCGAAAATGTGCGTACTTATATGTCATGGTACGGTTCAAGAATCAGAATTCTGATCACCCTGTATCTGTTGTTAAATGTCAGTATACAGTGAATCAAAAGTTAATAAAATGCTACGTTTCCACACTAAAGAATCCTGAAGTTGTAAAATCTCGATTTCGAATACACCCTATATCTCTGTAATAATTCCCGCTAGACCCCAAGTATGATACATCGATGAAATCAGCTTTTCAAGGAGAATCTAAAAATGAATGATATACAGGGTATTCCATTTGAAATAACAAAGTTGATGCTACTTTCTAGTAGATGCATCAACACTTCATTGTCGCAAATTTGTTAAACGAAATTTCTTGCGACTGATTCTCGATAAAATGATAGTATAAGCTCTTGACGACATACCCTGTATAACGTGAAAATAATGAAATCGTTAGCTTTCCATACGTAAAGTACTGAATACATTCATTTTGAGCCAAAGTATGCATTTTCGAGGAATCTACTGGAACAGGTCGATTTTTATTTTCGATTCGCCATATTTATATGTATATAAAAAATATATATACGGGATGATCCATGTTTGGGTTATGATGTTAGCGACAAGTATTTCGGAAGGAACACCCTATATATTATCCAATATTTTGGAATTTCCATGGAATGCTGAATTCAAAAATATATTACACATGGGGTTTGTATATAGTGCGTTCGTTAAATTAAGTGCTCTCCTAAATTAGTGGATAAATTAATTTTATAGCCAAACTATCAATTTCTGAGGAATCTCCTCATCGATTTACCATACTTATAAGTCAATCTCCTGGAAAGCTGAATTCAAAAATATATTACACATAGGGTTTTTATACAGTGCGTCGAATTAAATTAGTGCTAACTGAACATATTCTTACTGAAGATGGACAACATATGGCAGAGTGGAATAATATCAAAATCATAGGAAAGGAAGATAACAACCAAAAAATAAAAATCAAGGAATTCGCTTGCATTCTTCTAAACGGAGACAATAGCATTGCTTCCTGTTCAGTTGATATAGATAGAACATGGTATTCACTACTGAAAAATAAACATGAAAATGGTAGATTCAAGATCAATTAATGAAAACATCCTGTAACTCATTTGTAGACTTAAAATCACTCATTCATATGTCAACATCAGTATGACACTGAAAAGTGTCAAACTATAAGCAGCAAAACTTTCGAAGAAAAATATTTTGCATTTATATGTTGAGAACGGGAGCAGATTCGATCCCGAAACGTCCAAAGATAAGTAAAAATTCAATATATCTATATTTCTTTCCTTCAAACATTTTTTCAAACAAATTGTCACTGACAAGCTACTGGATTTTTCTTTTAGACTCCCTGTTAGAAAAATTCGTTAAACGCAGTGACATTTTGGGGCAAATCATCTGATTTGTCCCACTACAAATATATTGAAATAATACGAATATTCTTATTTTATAGAAACGAGGAGAGAAAATCCCAAAGAATCAAGTGAAATAAATTAGTGCACTCCTAAAGTAGTGGAAAATTTCGTTGAACACCTTTCCATGGGGATTAAAAAAATGTATTTCGATACAGACTTGCACTGTATTGTTTATTATAATTTTATAGTTTGTTTTCACCCCCGTATACCTTCGATAAGATCATTAGTCATAGATAAACTTGTTCAGGAATGAATAGGTTGAAAGTGTGACGCAACAAATTAGTCATTCGGGACGAGTTGGAGAATCAAAGCAGTCAGTATTAGTTTAGAGAGCGTAGTGTACGGTCGAAACGAGTGCTTCAAATAATATTATAGTGACATTCGTACTATGTCCAAGTAATAATAAATCGAATAAATCATTACTTATCGATTTGAATAGAATAGGTGATGCTCATTTTACGCGGATAGTTGATTAAAAAGAAAGTGAGTGTTGTGGTGTTTGAAATGCATATTAAATTTTGTGATTATGTCGTGTTCCGTGTTCGTGTGTTGTCCCGGATGGAAATTGTCAAACATCGAAAAGGCAGATGTAGATTATTTTGATGGAAATCTAGTCTTGTGCAGTTTTCATAGTGGTAAGTACCTTATTTTTTTATTGTTTTCATTATAATATGCAGTTACTATTTACTTTCTAAGTATTTTTCTGTGGGTAATTCATATACAGGGTATGTCACTGCGAGCTTACACTATCTTTATATCGGGAATCAGTGCTTATATTATAACATGGTATGGTTCAAGATTCAGAATTCTGAACACTCTCTACCTGTTCCAATTAAATGTCAAATGTAAAAACTTCACAAACAATAAGATTTCCACAAAATTCTTATACACACAACATGTTTCGCTAACACAGTAGCTTCGTCAGGTGATATACTGGTACAATGAACTAAACCAACGTTGGCTTGCTCAACTTTTATATTTCCCAACTTGGGAGGATTAAATACCTGTGGACAGGATCGATTAACCTCCATCGACACACACAGGTAATTGATCCTCCAAGTTGGGAAAGTAGGATGTATAAAAGTTAAGCAAGCTCGCGGCGACATACACTGTATACCGAGAAAATAATGAAATCGGTAGCTTTCCATACTGGAACAGATCGATTTATATTTTCGATTCGCCACATTCATGAGAAAAAAATTGAATATACAGGAGGGAATTTTTAAACATCGAAGAGGCAGATGTAGATTACTTTGTATGTGTATTATGTATGGAAGTCTCGTGCTGTGCCGTTTTCATATTAGTAAGTACCTCACTTTTCAATTGTCTTCATTATAATATTAGTTACATTTTCTACAAACGTCAAAAAATACAAGGTTCGCGCATTGATAACAATTTGCGAAGTGACACTTTTTTTCAGTTTCCTACCTTACCACGACACCATGTGCGAAGCAGTACGCGAATTGTAAGTAAACTATATGAAATGTTTGTATTTAAACTGTATGGTCCTCAATATCTAAGCACTTTAGAACCATATTTTTTGACATTTGTAGAAAAAAATTTGTTTGCAACTAGTGCGCGAAAATCTTTGGTCATTTCGACAATTTATGAAAATTGGCTGCGCAACGCCAAAAAAAATCAATTCTCGATCACCGAAGTAGCATTTCGCACACTAGATACAAAAATAACAATTTTGACTATACTTCTGTGGGTAATTCAAATACAGGGTATGTCATGACGAGTTTACACTATCTTTATATCGTGAATTAACTTGGTTATTTCAAATGGTATACCTTGAAATGGAATAGCCTGTATTTCATTGAATTTTAAGATTCTCCCTGAGGAGCTGATTTCCTTAATGTATCACACTTAAGGTCTAGCGGGAATTATCACAGAGATATAGGGTGTATACAAAATCGAGATTATAGGTCAAACCGTCTCAACTTTTGATTTACTATCTACTGACATTTAATTGGGTGGTCCAAGATCAAGAATTCTCAATCACCCTGTATCTGTCCCAATTATATGTCAGTAGATAGTGAATCAGAAGTTAAGATAGGGGCGTGTGAGCCGTCATGAACAATAATCAATAGTTTCGACACAAAAAAAATTATCTAAAAAATAAAAAAAATTTCAACATCATATTTCTCTATAATCTTTCCCGCTAGAACCCATTGAGGAAATAAACTCTTCGGAGGGGGGGATGGGGGGAGAGAATCTAAACAATGTAATGAAATACAGGGTGATCTATTTCGTGAAAAAAACGACTTTTATCGGTTTTATTCAATCAAGCCATCGGAAAACTAGTCGACATTCATGTATGTGTGTGTGTTTGTGTACATGGAATCACGTCAGGTACCCTGACAAGGAGAAAGTGACAACTTTGGCGTACGTAATGCCTCTCTACAAAGCAGGGTGTCGCCTTTAAGAGTTAGGTATGAACAGTGGTCTTATACCAGTTCTTTTCCAAATTATCATTAAAAGCAACAGTCGTTGTTTCAATGGAGATGTGCTCTTAGAAGGGTGGACCGATGTTGTCTTGCCTATATGTGAATTATAAATGGATGATATATGGCGTAACTAGAAAAACATGATACTAATCCAAGTATTTTTCAGGATATTCCAGGAACAACGTAAACTAATCCAGATGTCTATGAATCTCAGAGCCTATTCCTGCAAGAACTCATTATGCGTTTGTATGACACTTCACTTCGAGACTAGACATCTTCGAATGCCATTCGAGACAAATCGAAACAGCATACTGAGTCAAGTTTTTTTTTAGGATATTCCAGGAACAACGCAAACAAATCCAGATGTCTATGAAACCCAGAACCAGTTTCTTCAAGAACTCCTTATTCGTTTGTATGGCACTTCACTTCGAGACTCTACATTTTCGAATGCGATTTGAGGCAGATTGATGAAAATGGCGATTTTCAAGATAAGTTTCATTTTTGTCCTTCCTCAAATACACATCATAGTTCAATCCTTCTTTGAATACTTTTTTGTGGAAAAAACGACTTTTATCGGTTTTATTCAATCAAGTTGCCGAAAACTAGTCGACATCCATGTATGGAATCACGTCAGGTACCCTCACGAGGGGAGAGTATCAACTTTGGCGATCGTAATGCCTCTCTACAAAGGAGGGTGTCGGCTTTAAGAGTTAGGTATGAACAGTGGTCTTATACCAGTTCTTTTCCAAATTATCATCAAAAGCAACAGTCGTTGTTTCAATGGAGATGTGCTCTTAGAAGGGTGGACCGATGTTGTCTTTCCTATATGTGAATTATAAATGGATGATATATGGCGCAACCAGAAAAACATGATACTAATCCAAGTATTTTTTCAGAATATTCCAGGAACAACGCAAACTAATCCAGATATCTATGAATCTCACAACCTGTTGGTGCAAGAACTCCTTAAACGTTCGTCCCTTCGTGACTCAACGTCTTCGAATGCCATTCGAGACAGATCGTAACTTGATACTAATCCAAGTTTTTTAGGATATTCCAGGAACAACGCAAACAAATCCAGATGTCTATGAAATTCAGAACCCGTTTTTGCAAGAACTCCTTATTCGTTTGTATAGCACTTCACTTCGAAACTCTACATCTTCGAATGCTATTTGAGGCAGATCGATGAAAATGGCGATTTTCAAGATAAGTTTCCATAACATCCATTTTTGTCCTTCCTCAGAAACACATCATAGTTCAATCCTTCTTTGAATACTTCTTTGTGGAAAAAACGACTCTTATCGGTTTTATTCAATCAAGCAGTCGAAAACTAGTCGACATCCATGTATGGAATCACGTCAGGTACCCTTACGAGGGGAGAGTATTAACTTTGGCGATCGTAATGCCTCTCTACAAAGGAGGGTGTCGCCTTTAAGAGTTAGGTATGAACAGTGGTCTTATACCAGTTCTTTTCCAAATTATCATTAAAAGCAACAGTCGTTGTTTCAATGGAGATGTGCTCTTAGAAGGGTGGACCGATGTTGTCTTGCCTATATGTGAATTATAAATGGATGATATATGGCGTAACTAGAAAAACATGATACTAATCCAAGTATTTTTCAGGATATTCCAGGAACAACGTAAACTAATCCAGATGTCTATGAATCTCAGAGCCTATTCCTGCAAGAACTCATTATGCGTTTGTATGACACTTCACTTCGAGACTAGACATCTTCGAATGCCATTCGAGACAAATCGAAACAGCATACTGATTCAAGTTTTTTTTAGGATATTCCAGGAACGCAAACAAATCCAGATGTCTATGAAACTCAGAACCTGTTTTTGCAAGAACTCCTTATCGTTTGTATGGCACTTCACTTCGAGAATCTACATCTTCGAATGCTATTTGAGGCAGATCGATGAAGATGGCGATTTTCAAGATAAGTTTCATTTTTGTCCTTCCTCAAATACACATCATAGTTCAATCCTTCTTTGAATACTTTTTTGTGGAAAAAACGACTTTTATCGGTTTTATTCAATCAAGTTGTCGAAAACTAGTCGACATCCATGTATGGAATCACGTCAGGTACCCTTACGAGGGGAGAGTATCAACTTTGGCGATCGTAATGCCTCTCTACAAAGGAGGGTCTCGCCTTTAAGAGTTAGGTATGAACAGTGGTCTTATACCAGTTCTTTTCCAAATTATCATCAAAAGCAACAGTCGTTGTTTCAATGGAAATGTGCTCTTAGAAGGGTGGACCGATGTTGTCTTTCCTATATGTGAATTATAAATGGATGATATATGGCGCAACCAGAAAAACATGATACTAATCCAAGTATTTTTCAGGATATTCCAGGAACAACGTAAACTAATCCAGATGTCTATGAATCTCACAACCTGTTGGTGCAAGAACTCCTTAACGTTCGTCACTTCGTGACTCAACGTCTTCGAATGCCATTCGAGACAGATCGTAACTTGATACTAATCCAAGTTTTTTTTAGGATATTCCAGGAACAACGCAAACAAATCTAGATGTCTATGAAATTCAGAACCCGTTTTTGCAAGAACTCCTTATTCGTTTGTATAGCACTTCACTTCGAAACTCTACATCTTCGAATGCTATTTGAGGCAGATCGATGAAAATGGCGATTTTCAAGATAAGTTTCCATAACATCCATTTTTGTCCTTCCTCAGAAACACATCATAGTTCAATCCTTCTTTGAATACTTCTTTGTGGAAAAAACGACTTTTAACGGTTTTATTTAATCAAGCAGTCGAAAACTAGTCGACATCCATGTATGGAATCACGTCAGGTACCCTTACGAGGGGAGAGTATCAACTTTGGCGATCGTAATGCCTCTCTACAAAGGAGGGTGTCGCCTTTAAGAGTTAGGTATGAACAGTGGTCTTATACCAGTTCTTTTCCAAATTATCATTAAAAGCAACAGTCGTTGTTTCGATGGAGATGTGCTCTTAGAAGGGTGGACCGATGTTGTCTTGCCTATATGTGAATTATAAATGGATGATATATGGCGTAAAAACATGATACTAATCCAAGTATTTTTCAGGATATTCCAGGAACAACGTAAACTAATCCAGATGTCTATGAATCTCAGAGCCTATTCCTGCAAGAACTCATTATGCGTTTGTATGACACTTCACTTCGAGACTAGACATCTTCGAATGCCATTCGAGACAAATCGAAACAGCATACTGATTCAAGTTTTTTTTAGGATATTCCAGGAACGTAAACAAATCCAGATGTCTATGAAACTCAGAACCTGTTTTTGCAAGAACTCCTTATTCGTTTGTATGGCACTTCACTTCGAGAATCTACATCTTCGAATGCTATTTGAGGCAGATCGATGAAAATGGCGATTTTCAAGATAAGTTTCATTTTTGTCCTTCCTCAAATACACATCATAGTTCAATCCTTCTTTGAATACTTTTTTGTGGAAAAAACGACTTTTATCGGTTTTATTCAATCAAGTTGTCGAAAACTAGTCGACATCCATGTATGGAATCACGTCAGGTACCCTTACGAGGGGAGAGTATCAACTTTGGCGATCGTAATGCCTCTCTACAAAGGAGGGTGTCGCCTTTAAGAGTTAGGTATGAACAGTGGCCTTATACCAGTTCTTTTCCAAATTATCATTAAAAGCAACAGTCGTTGTTTCAATGGAGATGTGCTCTTAGAAGGGTGGACCGATGTTGTCTTGCCTATATGTGAATTATAAATGGATGATATATGGCGTAACTAGAAAAACATGATACTAATCCAAGTATTTTTCAGGATATTCCAGGAACAACGTAAACTAATCCAGATGTCTATGAATCTCAGAGCCTGTTCCTGCAAGAACTCATTATGCGTTTGTATGACACTTCACTTCGAGACTAGACATCTTCGAATGCCATTCGAGACAAATCGAAACAGCATACTGATTCAAGTTTTTTTTTTAGGATATTCCAGGAACAACGCAAACAAATCCAGATGTCTATGAAACTCAGAACCAGTTTCTTCAAGAACTCCTTATTCGTTTGTATGGCACTTCACTTCGAGACTCAAGATTTTCGAATGCGATTTGAGGCAGATCGATGAAAATGGCGATTTTCAAGATAAGTTTCATTTTTGTCCTTCCTCAAATACACATCATAGTTCAATCCTTCTTTGAATACTTTTTTGTGGAAAAAACGACTTTTATCGGTTTTATTCAATCAAGTTGTCGAAAACTAGTCGACATCCATGTATGGAATCACGTCAGGTACCCTTACGAGGGGAGAGTATCAACTTTGACGATCGTAATGCCTCTCTACAAAGGAGGGTGTCGCCTTTAAGAGTTAGGTATGAACAGTGGTCTTATACCAGTTCTTTTCCAAATTATCATCAAAAGCAACAGTCGTTGTTTCAATGGAGATGTGCTCTTAGAAGGGTGGACCGATGTTGTCTTTCCTATATGTAAATTATAAATGGATGATATATGGCGCAACCAGAAAAACATGATACAAATCCAAGTATTTTTTCAGAATATTCCAGGAACAACGCAAACTAATCCAGATATCTATGAATCTCACAACCTGTTGGTGCAAGAACTCCTTAAACGTTCGTCACTTCGTGACTCAACGTCTTCGAATGCCATTCGAGACAGATCGTAACTTGAAACTAATCCAATTTTTTTTTAGGATATTCCAGGAACAACGCAAACAAATCCAGATGTCTATGAAACTCAGAACCTGTTTTTGAAAGAACTCCTTATTCGTTTGTATAGCACTTCACTTCGAAACTCTACATCTTCGAATGCTATTTGAGGCAGATCGATGAAAATGGCGATTTTCAAGATAAGTTTCCATAACATCCATTTTTGTCCTTCCTCAAATACACATCATAGTTCAATCCTTCTTTGATTACTTCTTTGTGGAAAAAACGACTTTTATCGGTTTTATTCAATCAAGCAGTCGAAAACTAGTCGACATCCATGTATGGAATCACGTCAGGTACCCTTACGAGGGGAGAGTATCAACTTTGGCGATCGTAATGCCTCTCTACAAAGGAGGGTGTCACCTTTAAGAGTTAGGTATGAACAGTGGTCTTATACCAGTTCTTTTCCAAATTATCATTAAAAGCAACAGTCGTTGTTTCAATGGAGATGTGCTCTTAGAAGGGTGGACCGATGTTGTCTTGCCTATATGTGAATTATAAATGGATGATATATGGCGTAACTAGAAAAACATGATACTAATCCAAGTATTTTTCAGGATATTCCAGGAACAACGTAAACTAATCCAGATGTCTATGAATCTCAGAGCCTGTTCCTGCAAGAACTCATTATGCGTTTGTATGACACTTCACTTCGAGACTAGACATCTTCGAATGCCATTCGAGACAAATCGAAACAGCATACTGATTCAAGTTTTTTTTTTTAGGATATTCCAGGAACAACGCAAACAAATCCAGATGTCTATGAAACTCAGAACCTGTTTCTTCAAGAACTCCTTATTCGTTTGTATGGCACTTCACTTCGAGACTCTACATTTTCGAATGCGATTTGAGGCAGATCGATGAAAATGGCGATTTTCAAGATAAGTTTCATTTTTGTCCTTCCTCAAATACACATCATAGTTCAATCCTTCTTTGAATACTTTTTTGTGGAAAAAACGACTTTTATCGGTTTTATTCAATCAAGTTGTCGAAAACTAGTCGACATCCATGTATGGAATCACGTCAGGTACCCTCACGAGGGGAGAGTATCAACTTTGGCGATCGTAATGCCTCTCTACAAAGGAGGGTGTCGCCTTTAAGAGTTAGGTATGAACAGTGGTCTTATACCAGTTCTTTTCCAAATTATCATCAAAAGCAACAGTCGTTGTTTCAATGGAGATGTGCTCTTAGAAGGGTGGACCGATGTTGTCTTTCCTATATGTGAATTATAAATGGATGATATATGGCGCAACCAGAAAAACATGATACTAATCCAAGTATTTTTTCAGAATATTCCAGGAACAACGCAAACTAATCCAGATACCTATGAATCTCACAACCTGTTGGTGCAAGAACTCCTTAAACGTTCGTCACTTCGTGACTCAACGTCTTCGAATGCCATTCGAGACAGATCGTAACTTGAAACTAATCCAATTTTTTTTTAGGATATTCCAGGAACAACGCAAACAAATCCAGATGTCTATGAAACTCAGAACCTGTTTTTGAAAGAACTCCTTATTCGTTTGTATAGCACTTCACTTCGAAACTCTACATCTTCGAATGCTATTTGAGGCAGATCGATGAAAATGGCGATTTTCAAGATAAGTTTCCATAACATCCATTTTTGTCCTTCCTCAAATACACATCATAGTTCAATCCTTCCTTGATTACTTCTTTGTGGAAAAAACGACTTTTATCGGTTTTATTCAATCAAGCAGTCGAAAACTAGTCGACATCCATGTATGGAATCACGTCAGGTACCCTTACGAGGGGAGAGTATCAACTTTGGCGATCGTAATGCCTCTCTACAAAGGAGGGTGTCGCCTTTAAGAGTTAGGTATGAACAGTGGTCTTATACCAGTTCTTTTCCAAATTATCATTAAAAGCAACAGTCGTTGTTTCAATGGAGATGTGCTCTTAGAAGGGTGGACCTATGTTGTCTTTCCTATATGTGAATTATAAATGGATGATATATGGCGTAACTAGAAAAACATAATACTAATCCAAGTATTTTTCAGGATATTCCAGGAACAACGTAAACTAATCCAGATGTCTATGAATCTCAGAGTCTGTCCCTGCAAGAACTCATTATGCGTTTGTATGACACTTCACTTCGAGACTAGACATCTTCAAATGCCATTCGAGACAAATCGAAACAGCATACTGATTCAAGTTTTTTTTAGGATATTCCAGGAACAACGCAAACAAATCCAGATGTCTATGAAACTCAGAACCTGTTTTTGCAAGAACTCCTTATTCGTTTGTATGGCACTTCACTTCGAAACTCTACATCTTCGAATGCTATTTGAGGCAGATCGATGAAAATGGCGATTTTCAAGATAAGTTTCATTTTTGTCCTTCCTCAAATACACATCATAGTTCAATCTTTCTTTGAATACTTTTTTGTGGAAGAAACGACTTTTATCGGTTTTATTCAATCAAGTTGTCGAAAACTAGTCGACATCCATGTATGGAATCACGTCAGGTACCCTTACGAGGGGAGAGTATCAACTTTGGCGATCGTAATGCCTCTCTACAAAGGAGGGTGTCGCCTTTAAGAGTTAGGTATGAACAGTGGTCTTATACCAGTTCTTTTCCAAATTATCATTAAAAGCAACAGTCGTTGTTTCAATGGAGATGTGCTCTTAGAAGGGTGGACCGATGTTGTCTTTCCTATATGTGAATTATAAATGGATGATATATGGCGTAACTAGAAAAACATGATACTAATCCAAGTATTTTTCAGGATATTCCAGGAACAACGTAAACTAATCCAGATGTCTATGAATCTCAGAGCCTGTTCCTGCAAGAACTCATTATGCGTTTGTATGACACTTCACTTCGAGACTAGACATCTTCGAATGCCATTCGAGACAAATCGAAACAGCATACTAATCCAAGTTTTTTTTAGGATATTCCAGGAACAACGCAAACAAATCCAGATGTCTATGAAACTCGAACCTGTTTTTGCAAGAACTCCTTATTCGTTTGTATAGCACTTCACTTCGAAACTCTACATCTTCGAATGCTATTTGAGGCAGATCGATGAAAATGGCGATTTTCAAGATAAGTTTCCATAACATCCATTTTTTTCCTTCCTCAAATACACATCATAGTTCAATCCTTCTTTGAATACTTCTTTGTGGAAAAAACGACTTTTATCGGTTTTATTCAATCAAGCAGTCGAAAACTAGTCGACATCCATGTATGGAATCACGTCAGGTACCCTTACGAGGGGAGAGTATCAACTTTGACGATCGTAATGCCTCTCTACAAAGGAGGGTGTCGCCTTTAAGAGTTAGGTATGAACAGTGGTCTTATACCAGTTCTTTTCCAAATTATCATTAAAAGCAACAGTCGTTGTTTCAATGAAGATGTGTTCCTAGAAGGGTGAACCGATGTTGTCTTTCATTTATGTGAATTATAATGAATGATATAATATGGCGCAACTAGAAAAACATCATACTAATTCAAGTTTTTTTTAGGATATTCCAGGAACAACGCAAACAAATCCAGATGTCTATGAAACTCAGAACCTGTTTTTGCAAGAACTCCTTATTCGTTTGTATGGCACTTCACTTCGAGACTCTACATCTTCGAATGCTATTTGAGGCAGATCGATGAAAATGGCGATTTTCAAGATAAGTTTCATTTTCGTCCTTCCTCAAATACACATCATAGTTCAATCCTTCTTTGAATACTTCTTCATGGAAAAAAAAAGACTTTTATCGGTTTCATTCAATCAAGTTGTCGAAAACTAGTCGGCATCCATGTATGGAATCACGTCAGGTACCCTTACGAGGGGAGAGTATCAACTTTGACGATCGTAATGCCTCTCTACAAAGGAGGGTGTCGCCTTTAAGAGTTAGGTATGAACAGTGGTCTTATACCAGTTCTTTTCCAAATTATCATCAAAAGCAACAGTCGTTGTTTCAATGGAGATGTGCTCTTAGAAGGGTGGACCGATGTTGTCTTTCCTATATGTGAATTATAAATGGATGATATATGGCGTAACTAGAAAAACATGATACTAATCCAAGTATTTTTCAGGATATTCCAGGAACAACGTAAACTAATCCAGATGTCTATGAATGTCAGAGCCTGTTCCTGCAAGAACTCATTATGCGTTTGTATGACACTTCACTTCGAGACTAGACATCTTCGAATGCCATTCGAGACAAATCGGAACAGCATACTAATCCAAGTTTTTTTTAGGATATTCCAGGAACAACGCGAACAAATCCAGATGTCTATGAAACTCGAACCTGTTTTTGCAAGAACTCCTTATTCGTTTGTATAGCACTTCACTTCGAAACTCTACATCTTCGAATGCTATTTGAGGCAGATCGATGAAAATGGCGATTTTCAAGATAAGTTTCCATAACATCCATTTTTTTCCTTCCTCAAATACACATCATAGTTCAATCCTTCTTTGAATACTTCTTTGTGGAAAAAACGACTTTTATCGGTTTTATTCAATCAAGTTGTCGAAAACTAGTCGACATCCATGTATGGAATCACGTCAGGTACCCTTACGAGGGGAGAGTATCAACTTTGGCGATCGTAATGCCTCTCTACAAAGGAGGGTGTCGCCTTTAAGAGTTAGGTATGAACAGTGGTCTTATACCAGTTCTTTTCCAAATTATCATTAAAAGCAACAGTCGTTGTTTCAATGAAGATGTGTTCCTAGAAGGGTGAACCGATGTTGTCTTTCATTTATGTGAATTATAATGAATGATATAATATGGCGCAACTAGAAAAACATCATACTAATTCAAGTTTTTTTTAGGATATTCCAGGAACAACGCAAACAGATCCAGATGTCTATGAAACTCAGAACCTGTTTTTGCAAGAACTCCTTATTCGTTTGTATGGCACTTCACTTCGAGACTCTACATCTTCGAATGCTATTTGAGGCAGATCGATGAAAATGGCGATTTTCAAGATAAGTTTCATTTTTGTCCTTCCTCAAATACACATCATAGTTCAATCCTTCTTTGAATACTTCTTTGTGGAAAAAACGACTTTTATCGGTTTTATTCGATCAAGTTGTCGAAAACTAGTCGACATCCATGTATGGAATCACGTCAGGTACCCTTACGAGGGGAGAGTATCAACTTTGGCGATCGTAATGCCTCTCTACAAAGGAGGGTGTCGCCTTTAAGAGTTAGGTATGAACAGTGGTCTTATACCAGTTCTTTTCCAAATTATCATTAAAAGCAACAGTCATTGTTTCAATGGAGATGTGCTCTTAGAAGGGTGGACCGATGTTGTCTTTCATTTAGGTGAAATAATGAATGATATATGGCGCAATTAGAAAAACATGAATGATACTAATCCATGTTTTCTTTTAGGATATTTCAGGAATAACGCAAACTAATTCAGATGTCTATGAATCTCGGAACCTGTTTTTGCAAGAACTCCTTATTTGTTTGTATGACACTTCACTTCAAGACTCTACATCTTCGAATGCTATTCCAGACAGTTCGATAAAAAAATGGCGATTTTTAAGATAAGTTTCCATAACAACAAATTTGTCCTTCCTGAAATACACATCATAGATCAATTCTTCTTTGAATACTTCCTAGTGGAAAAAACGACTTTTATCGGTTTCATTCAAACAAGCAGCTAATGATAAGAAATTCATTCCTGATGCTCTGAAATTAATTGATATGGTAATGTGAATGATCTTTATTCTTGAAAATATTTGTTCATTAGATGTTTATTACAGTCTTTTGTAATTTAATTCCTTTTGGCTATTTCATGTTTAGTTTCATTAACAGATTTGCTAGGGAATCAATCAATTAAATATTCTATATACATGTATAGTTCCGATTTGAAATTGATTAGTTTCAATTCGAATTGTTTAGTTTGAATTTGGATTTGTTTAATCCATGCCATCTCTTTCTGAAAGTGATTAATCCCAATTTGATTTCGTTCATTTTCAATTTGAATGTGTTGCTGATTCATTTCGTCCCAATTCGAAAACATTTATTCCCATTTTGAAAATGATTGGTCTCAATTTGAAGTTGAAAAGGTATAGCCGTAAGTTATAAAGATTATGAGTTCTGTGAGGTGAATACATTGAAACTTCAACGTGTGTCGGGAATAATAATAATAATAATAAATGATTTGTATTGCACTTCAGCCCATGTGTTCACATACTATTGATATATAGTGAGTGAATTATTTTGGTAATAATTTAATCCTATATAATATTGAGAGAAAAAAATATGATAATTGTCATAGCATATGAACTGGATGCCTTGGTGGGTTTCTGACGATTGGATTTCTCAGGAGGCACATGGTGGGAATGATGTCTTCATTTCATTGTTTCCTTTTGAATTTACAAGTGAAAAGCTGTAGCCTGTCCTTTTTAGGTTGTATGGATGTCATCTGGTACAGGAGCTGGTTGGGAGGGGGGTTGTGTAGTGAGTTATTAGAAAGTCGAATTTTGGTGATTGATCTGATTGCACTTGTTTCAGCTATTTTGATATTTTGCATGGCTGGTCTTTTAATGTTGCGCAATAACACATTACCATATTCTTTGAGAGGCCTGCATATTAGTTTATAAATCCGGTATTTTGTGTTCAAGTTTAGTCCTTTGCCTTTGTATGTGAGACTCTTGAAGTGTTTTGCTCTGGCTATTACATTCTTCTTAAGTTTGGCTGTATGCATGTTGAGATTGATTTTATTATCTATTGTTATTCCTAAGTATTTTGTGGATAGTTCTGGATGGATGGGATTAGGGTCCCTTGATGTAAACTGACGTATTTGTCATCTAAACAGGGTACGGACAGATCCTCGTCTCCTCTCACTCTAAAGTGTTTGTGAAACAGTTATATAGTTCCATCTTCATTCATTTCTGGGGATAAACACTAGATTTTTGGCATTTGTTGTTTTTTAGGTTATATTGAGGTCACTGGCGTATCATACGTAATTTCCATATGGAATTCCTGATTCAACTATACCAAAATATAGATGAACAATCCTCTAGTTTTAGAGTTTACTATAGTCCCGCATAATTTTTTAGAGGTAGCTAAGGGAACATATGAATTTTACTGAAAGCTCAATATATTTCACCAAAAGAGACTGTTCTTAGACTGTATACAAGGGTTGACTGAATTGACTGAATGAATTCTGATTTCAAACTGAGCAGTAGTTTATCTATGAGCTGAATGAGCTGACCCTTATGATTGAGAAATGGTGAAAACCTCGATGTGAATATCTAAACTACTGTACTCATGTAATGTGTGCTAAATATATTTTCGGAAATCCAACTCGAAGAATTTATGGAGTGACTAATATAAACTATGTATAAAACTTCGTCTAGGGCGAAAGGTAGGCTGATAAAAAGTAATACGTAAAATGTGCAGGGAAATAAAGAATAGAATATACTTCACTCCCATGTTATACATGTGATTCTTCCGTCTTCCTCAAATAAAAAGTCATTTTCGAATAATTTTTTGATGAAAGTAACAAACAAGTAGGTATACGCAGTATAACTTAAAGGCACGTTATTTTCACTCTTGCATCCTACATTTTTTCTATTTGTGATAGAGTAGTAATTATATAAACTAATGTCTTTTGCCATATTGGATCCGTCGTCATCTTGGATTTTCTAATTTTGACGAAACAATCATTATCTCTTACCCCGAAAACCCTCAGATATCAATTTTGAATAGAATCGGATCTTCATCACAAAACTTGTTCGCCATATGATCTTCCTCAACAATTAAATACCCTGTACATACCTATTATTAAAATTTCGAATGATTTTATGGATGTGACGTGACAGCAATGTCAGGGATGCCAGTAGACAAAACTAAAGTCTCTAGATCATTGAAAAAGAATGCACCTATGATCTGTCCGTACCCTGTTAAGATGACTTTAATGTCAATTTCCATCAAGGGACCCTAGATGGGATGATTATATAAATTGATTCTTGGGGAGTTGATAGAAGGTTTGTGGTTGAAGATGATGTGATGAAATTTGTTAGGATTTGGGAGTAGTTTACATTTGCTTAACCATTGAGTTGTGTTGTCAAGCAGATTTTGAAGTTCGGCAATAGCGAGATTCGGAGTTTTCCCATGTGTTACCAAAGTAGTGTCATCTACATATTGCATCACGTAGCTTGAATTATTGTAGTGTTGCGCGTCTTGATGGTATATGTTGTAACAATTTAGGTTGTAGAGAGTTGGTGAGAGGGAATTTCTAGAAAAATAGATAGTAGAATAATATTTACCAGTTTCTCCTACATTTTTCAGCAAGCTTCTCGGGTTAGGTTTGACACACAGCGGCAGCGAAATGACGTTCTCTTTTTGGTCGGGGTTAGTTATCATGTAGTACAGGATGGTTTTGTTGCTGAAATTGTCCATGTTGCTGGTGTTCATCGGTTGCTTGAGCACGTTCGTTATCTGGCAGTCGATCTGCTTGTTCAGAGGGGTGATTTGTTCTTCTCCCAGCTGATGCGGTTCCTCGTAAATTGTTTCCACTGATTGGTATTCAGATGGCGATGACTGTTCGCTAATATCGCCTTCAGCTAGTCAGACAAAGTAATTATACGGGTAACAGTTGCAACTATCCGATAATTAAAAGTAATTTTTCAAACACAGAAATATATCCAAAATGTTTTAATAATATTTTGGAGAAGCTGAAGTTATCAGTAGAACTGACGATAATAAAGAAAGAGGCTGATAAGGGTAATGAAATTGTGATATTGAACAAAACTGGCTTCGTGAAATAATCAATCTTTGAGGACCACTCCATATCAATGAATTGTTTTTATCTCTTTAAGTGAACGAAAGGAAATTCCTACAGGGAGAGGAGGTAGGTGTTGGATTTTTTTTTCAACATTTGGAGGTTATAAGTTCTTGGGAATACTTAAATTGGTAAAGAATTCCAAAGTTTCGCCGTTCTATAGTCAACGAATTTTGGTACAGTGTTGTTCGGCAGTTTTCAACGTTAATGACGAAGGGATGTGCTGACTGAGCCTGTCGAGTTCGTCTGACTGATATTGTTAATGATGGAATTATAGCAGAAATTGTTGGGGTGTAATAGATATTTACGTAATCAGTTAGGAAACGCGTTGTTTTGTGTAACGATGGGATTTTGCGTTACACAAAATGGCGTTTCCTAACGTGTCACGTACAATATTTTTTCTAATTTTGACGAAACATTTCGCATGAACAAAAATAATGACCAGTTTTACATGAGTTCTGCCGACTCTTGTTGTGTGAAATGAATGAATGAAATGAACATTACATCACCAGTTATGTAAAATTTTACTTTACGCAACTGGTTACGTAAAGTAAGACGTTTCAAAACTTCCATCAGTTTTGAAAAGTGTCACATTACATGTCAAAATTAGAAAAAGTAGATTTTCGCACGGAACAAGAAACCGAGTTTTTGTGAAGCAGCTTTTGCAATGAATCGAACATGATTTTCCCATGAGAGAGTATTGGTGATGGTAATACCGAGCATAGATATAGTGGTCTTGATGGGAATGGTGGTACCAAACATTGTTATATCAGGCATACTGAGTTCCGCCTTTCTAAAGAAAATACAAGCTTGCGTTTTGGTGGCGTTGAATTCAACTAAGTTGTTGGTTCCCCAGGCTCTAATTTCCGCAAGATCTCCATTGACAGTTCGCCTGCCCCCGTCGCAAGTTCTTAGTTTTCTGGGAAGAAATGGGAATTCTAGTAGAGAACACAGTATAGAGACTTGACTTCATCAACATGCTCCTGAATTTTTTACACGTACTCGAGAAACACCCTGTACAAAATAATAAATCAGATATTCTATACTGTCGATCATGTTACTCATGATGGCTACGTTCAGCGGCAGGTCGGACCATGGTCAATTCGTCTCAATTAGTTCAGACCATAGTCAGACTATGAATCAGGCTGTGGACCACGTAGTCCCATTTAGAATAAGGCCAAGCAAGGTCTAAATCGTTCAGTCCATCGTTTCCGTCAATAAACGTTAGTTATATTCGACATGAATTTATGACACGCAAATGCATTCGAATTTGAACGAATCTCTTCTCTTCGCGGGTGAGATAACATGATGGCCAACAAGTTCAAAAGATATTATTGCTTTGTGCCGCAGTGTAAACAGTATAAAAATACAAAATGTGTCGATACAAAGCTTGTCAACAAGATGCAAAATGTGGCAGAACATACCTATCAAGAAATGAGGGTAGCCCATTCCCAAATGTACGTCTGTCTGTAGCAGATACTTCTTAGAAACAGATTATTAGGGTAATTTCTATCATTTTTCCATCTATTCAGTGTTTTATATGATGTTCATTTATTCCAGAGGAAATAGATTCTAAATGTATATTTTTTGTGAAGCAGATGCAATACCCTCACATATGATGATAATACATTGCACCAAAATGTAAAACCTGTGATCGATGGACCTGGATGAAAATAAGAGTGGTCATTTTGGTACAAAACATGTCTTCAATCATTCGCCAATCTATATCAACTAACTTATCCTTGAACTGAGGAAGGATCAGGAGCTGGTATTTATGGGGCCAAGCCAAAGACAAGAATCTCACTGAGCTTAGGCAAATACGCGACGGTGTTTTAGGCAGAAATTATTGCAATACATCATTGCGTGAAAGAATTGATAAGGCAAGAGTTTAAGGGCAAAACCATTGCAATCTATTCAGATGGCCAGGCGGCAATCAAAGCAGTCAACTCTATGCAAGTTAACTCAAAGCTAGTATGGGACTGCTTAGAAACCCTAGATGCACTGGGCAGTCAGAACAGATTGACTCTAGCATGGGTACCAGCACATACAGGGTACGAGGGCAGTGAAGAGGCAGACTCACTTGCCCGAGCAGGAGCAAACAAAGCTCTTAATGGCCCAGAACCCTTCTGTGGTATTGCGAAAGCTATACAAAAGACTAGTATCAAATCATGGATGCAAACCAAATCTCAAGAATGGTGGAACAACTCGCCAGGAATGAGACAGGCAAAAGAGTTTATTAAAAAACCATCGCCAACATTCACAGAATATCTACTAAGCCAGAAACGAAGTTCAATTAGAATACTAGTGGTACTTCTCACAGGGCATTGTAGGCTCAACAAACACATGAGTACGATAGGTCTGACTGAAGAACTGCTGTGCAGGTTCTGTCAAAGAAGAGGAAGAAACAGCAGTACACATACTTTGCCACTGTGAGGGCTTGTCAAGACTAAGGTTCCTTACGCTGGGTGAGGAAAAACCAGGAGCCCAGAGATACACAGGAGATCTGAAAGCTAGCCTATGGAGTCTCATAGAGAAGGCAGGGCTAGCCGAAGAACTCTAATCGATTTTGAGGGCAGTCACAATAGATCTGAAAAGGTCGCAGTGTGGAGGCAGATAGCCCGATGGCCCCATTCCAAATCTAATCCTTAGTAACAGGAGTGAATCTGATGATAATAAAGATGCTGAAAGGATATAGGTAGACCTCCCTCACCAGTTTTGATGAAACTTTCACCAGGACTGATATCATCATATTGATGTGAACATGCCAATGCATTTTCCATGTAAAAGACAATCCAGTGCAATTTCAGTAGCAAATGGATTTCCATACTTTCAGTGATGATAATTAATGCAATACCTAATTTTGTTTTGTTCCAACATAATCTAGGACATGATTAACACTATGAATACTTTCAAACTTCATTTCATTCATCACAGATGTTTGAAAATTCCTCATCAAAATCGATGTTGTTGTGAAAAGGAGTCTGCTGCAGAGGAAGACAATATACACAATGAATATATGAGGTATTTTGCTCTTCATATTCTTGATAAAAATGAATATTTTCAAATGTTGTTCTTCCTGCTTTGTTGTGAAAATGTATGTGAGGCAGATAATGTGTTACCTGAAAAAAAAAATAACATCAATTATCAATTGAAGTTAGAAATTTCATCAGATTCAAACTTAACCAATCAAGAGCATAATTGTTTTGTAGGAAAACACAACAGTTTCTTCAATCCTTGTCTTCATCGGGAAAAGCTATAGTTGTAGGCTCTACTTCATACATTGCCAGCTCCAATGATCTCAAGTTTCTGTACACTTTTTACTTGACACAAATAACATTTCCAGCATGGTATACCTGTTCACCACCCACCATCGGCCGATATATCTATTATTAATATATTTGAGAATGTCCACCGAATTTCAACAAGCATCATCGTTCAAAAATCACCCTAACCACTCAAATTTCGAAATAAAAATGAAATTGTCACATCACATATCAAATGGGGGTTCTCATGACAACTTTGACAGATACTATACAATGCATGGACCGATGTCGTTCAGAACTCCTATGCTTGTTGTGGTCCAACTACGGTGGTCCAGACCTGCCGCTGAACGAAGCCGTGATGTGAATAATCAAGCTCAAAATCAAGCTCTGCTATCAAAAGTACACTACCTGTCACATGCAGCCCGTCTTCCATCTCGTACCCCTCGCTATCGCTATCGTTCCCATCGACGTACTGCTCCTCCACAGCCTGCTCTTCGTCTAGCCCTTCTTCATTGCCGTAGAGGCCCTTCGAGGGCAGTCCGACCGCCTCGGCGGTTCTGGAGTCGTCCTCGCAGATCTCGATGTTCTGCGATTCGAAATGACGGTACTCTAGGACAGTGTCTTCTTCAGAGGCGACCGCGTCTGATTGGAAATAAATAGTGGTTTGCAAAAAATTAAAAGTAAAAAAATTACTCTAAAAAAAGCTTTTATTTAACCGCTCTAATAAGAAGATAATACAATTTTTACATTTCATCTATCAACTTATAACCTCATTATACACAAATAAATACGCCAAGATCAAAGTCATTTCCACGAATGTTCATGAATGAACGAATTTTGTTTTTCTTATTCTGGTTCCCAAGAAAAGGGATATTCTGTAATGTTCAGGGAACATCGTGAGAACCAAGGGAAATTAGGTAGAAATTGGTGTTCTTCTTAAATTTCTGTAGGTTTTATGCCTTCGGGAACACCTCCCTTGGCAACGAGTTCCAGAGCCTCGCTGTTCGTTAGATGAACCAGTCTTTGGAAAGAGATGTTCTGCAGGTCTCCAAAGTGACCACAAAGGGGTGCGAAGCCTCAACTCGACGGGTTAATCTCGCGGGGACTGCCAACGGAGAAACAATTGTTGATATTTCAGAAGAGCATCGTCCATGAAATCTATAAAATAGTGCCAGATCGCCAGCTTTTCTACGATGTTCCAGAGAAGTGAGTGAGTTTGTGAGCGAGGCATCACCACGAGACGAATTGCCCTTTTTTGGACAGAATCCAACAGTTTCAGCGTATGTTTGGGTGCTGCACCCCAAATATGGGAACAGTATTCCAGGACAGGTCGGATCAGTACCTTATAGATCATGAGCAGCTGACTGGAAGTGAAATAGCTCCTGGCCCAAGTTTTTGGGGTGCACTTTTAGCAATTGATCTCACGTGATTTTCCAAAGAAAGGTTATTGCTGACAAGCTTATGTTGGGCACAGTGAGATCGGCCTTACTAGAGAAAAGGCATGCTTGTATTTTGTTTGCATTGGAATCTACCAAGTTATTGGATCCCCATTCGATTGTTGCCAAGTCCATATTTATGTTTCTCCCTCGTTTGTATCTGATTTGCCTGGCTGGTCCCCGCGAAAATGTTTGAATATATTTTGTTGGGTAATGAATTGCAACAATTGTAGGAATGATGGTTTTGGTTTTTTTCATGAGGAAAACAAAATTTTTGTTTTTGATTCAACCTAAAAATCCTAATCCATCAGTGGTGCATTTTATAAGTTTCCATTCCCAAACCAAAAATCAACACAGTTGGCCTCAAAATCTCAAGATATACAAAAAATTATTTTCTTTACAGAACATTTTAGTTCCCAACAGCATAAACTAGCAAAATAGAACTACATATCATAATTATTGATTTATTGATATTCTACTTGTTGATATGAACCTGGAAATTACTTGAAATTCCAAATCAAACCTCCTCATTTTTCCAATATCCTCTATTATTCAATTACTTTCTTTAGTTATTATAAATATATTCATCAATATTATAAATTTACCTTCAGCATCATAATCTTGTGATAAAATTTCTTGAGAGTGTTCTTCTGCTATGTTACTGGCTTCATAGATAATTTCTTCAGCTTCCCTTTGGCACTCAACTTCTTGAGCTATCTGATCTTGCATTATATTATACTCTTGTTTGATATTAGAAGTAAGAGATGCTTCTATCAAACCTAGAAATAAAAGGTCAAAATACTTGGCAGTCATGTGTATGGAACCAGACCTAAATGTTAAGAATATAGTGTAATATGATATGATTTATTTTTCATAAAAACTATCATTCTATTACAAATGAACAGTAGAATGCAATTCCTTGGAGACTAATGAATAAATTCAGAAAATATGTGTTCCTGGTCAAATCATTTATGCTGGTAATTTTTTATAATTTGAATAATTTAAGGAAACTGTTATTTCATAAAGTCAGTGACATTCTTCTCCCTTCTTTCTAACCAGTTATTTTTATTTTTGTTTTCTTTACTATTTTCAGATCTATACTAACTTGGCTTCACATCAATTGCTTCATCTTCCCTAGCATATTCACTAACACAATTATCAAATATTTGAGTATCATCCAGTTGATTTTCCAGTTCTTCTTTAGGTTGATTTGCTCCAGCTGTTGGTTCAGATTTTATAAAAACAAATACAGTTTCTGAACCTTCATCAGTCTGATTCTCATTTTCAGTTTGAATTTCTTCAATCACATTTTCTGCATCCTGCATATATATTGGAGTATCACTGTTTTCATCTAATTCTTCTTCCACAAAGACTTCTGTTTCAAATACTACTTCTTCAAGTGTTTTGTCCTGATTATCAACAGATTCATGGGTCTCTTGGCTGGAATCTGGTGGCAAGTCCTCTGATGCATTATTTTCTTCAGCTAAGAGCTGAATAGTTTCTGGTATAGCTTCAAATTGGCCCTCCTCATTTGTTCTACAGAAAAAAAGGATGAAATCAATAAATTACATTCATCAAATATTTTAACTACTGAACAAATATTAACCTGACTTGAAACTGATATTTCTGCATATTTCCATCCTCATCTTGTGCAAACTGAATACCATATAGATCATCAGATCCTTCCATGTTGAAAATAACTACTTGATGATCACCTGCATCTATCCCATCACTATCTTCAGGTACATCCACAGGTTCAGTTTGTAAATTTTCCTGTTCCATCAACTTAGGATTGCCTATTGTCAGATTGTGCAAATCTTCTAGGGTAACATCATTGGAAGATTCCAGTACAGATAAATATTGAGTTTCATTTTCATCAATAGCAGTTGCATAACTATCATTGATACTGTCAGTCATTGAACAGTCTCCATTACTTGAGACATCCAATGGTGTTGAAACTGCTACCTGATTTGTCCATGTATGGGAGCCACTCTCTGCCACAGACGATTTGTCCATGAATTCAAAGCACTTGGACATGATATTTTCCTAGAGAATAGGATTCATCAAATCCATTCAAATTGGATTCTGGGTCTAAGGAATTCTTACCTAATCATCAATTATTGTACAAGTTTGTCATGTGGTAATTTGTTTATGCTCAATAATACCAGAGGAGTCAACCACTAGGAATAGCAAGGGATCCCAGTATTTTATCCACAAGGATAATATTAGTGAATTTCCTGAGGAATTTCCTAAAAATGACACCCTAGACAATCCTATAACATGCTTAGGAAGAACACTTTCTGGCCACCATCAAAAGATTTATTATTGTGGTTTATTGCAGATTCTAGATGAGTCAAGAAAGATGAATTATCAAAAATAATGATAATTATTAAAAACAGGGATGAAAAATACGTTAATAGAAGTTTTGCCAACATGAAAAATTCTAAAAATCTAAACACGATAGAAAATAAGCGCACGTCACCTTTTGAAAGCTGTCAAAGCGGTCTGTTTACTTTGTTCTCATTGGTTTACATTTGTTTTTTCTTTGTGCTTATTGGTCACATCTATCAAAACAAACCGTCCAGAAGTGTTGAATGTTGCCGTCACTGCCGTCAGGACCCAAGGGTCAGGACCAGCGTAGCCTCGTGGTTGAAGCGTTAGTATTCTATTATTCCAAATTTTTTGGGATTTTCTCTCCTCGTTTCTATAAAATAAAAATATGAATATTATTTCAATATACGTGTAGTATTCTAATTGGATTGCCGGTAGGTGGGTTCGATTCTTCGATTCCCAACACGACCGCAAAAATTTTTCTGATGGCTAAATGAAAACCTAGTAGGCGACCTAGTGCCACCGTCATTCCTTGCTCGTAGTGTTCGCACAAGTCACAAGTCCCTTGAAGACTTTTGAGGCTTGCTGGTAAGGGTGCAACCAGGTGCAACCGAATGATGGATAAGAACAATTTTACAACAATAATTTTAAAACAATTTTAGGTGGGGCGACATGTTATTTTCTATCGTGAATGAGAATATTGAGAATGTCTCAAACTTACATCATACATTCCTGTATGATCTAAGGTCTCAAATGTCTGTTTATTTGAAATGCTCGGAAATGTTCTTTCCACTGACACAATATAGCATTCATCATATGGAGCTACTTGGATAGTTTGGTCTCTTTTCAACTCATGTGAAAAGTTGCGTACGCTTAATAAATTGAATGAAACAAAGCAAAGTCAGCCGTCAGTCAATGTCAAAGCCAGTCCAATACACGTCAATGTCAAAACTGTCAATTATTGTCAGAAGTCAGATGTCAGGTTAAAGTTTATTTTGATTTGATTGCTGTTGCTGTGATTGTTTTGAAAAATTATGTGCTTAGCATTAAAATTTACCGTTTCAAATTAAAATTCTGAGTAGACAAGAACTAGTTTTATCATTTAGAATGCAATCTTTATTAGAAAGAACTTGACATCAATGACATTCCTATGAACCTTATGTTGAAAATGCATAAGAATGTGAAAAATGTTATGACTCATTTCACAATGAATAATTTCTGGCTTCTGGGCATGTAATAGTTTACTTACCATTAATAGTTTACAGACACACTAGGATAGTGAAAATGAAATTATAAAAACTGATGATTCTACAACCATAATGATGCCAGATTCAGTAGAAGAAAATTTGAGAAGGGTTTTGAAGGGCCTACCCTTGGATTCAGAAGAAGCAGAAATTTGTGATTTTAGCTTAGAAGAGCAAAATGAAGCTTTGGAATCACAAGGGATACAACCAAGTGTTGATCCAAAATATAAACCAGTCATATGTGAAACCATAATGTATATTGTTGCTTGTGTAATAGTAAATGACTCTGATGAGGTATTAATGATGCAGGAAGCTAAAAAATCTTGTGCAGGCAAATGGTGGGTATACACAACTCATTGATTATGTAAAATTCTATAAGGTATGATCTAGGTATCTACCAGCTGGGCATATGGAAAAAGGTGAAAATATAATAACAGCTTGTGAAAGAGAAGTACTAGAAGAGACAGGTTTGAAGGTCCACTGCACCACTTTGCTGATGGTAGAAACAGCAAGAGGTAGCTGGATGCGGTTTGTTCTAACTGGAAACATAGTTGGTGGGAGTTTGAAAACTCCTTCTGAAGCAGATAAAGAGTCACTCCAGGCAAAATGGGTCAAGGATTTGGATGAATTGGAGCTCAGAGCTGGGGATATAACACACCTTATTTCAAATGCTAGGTAAATAACATGTCATTTCAACATGTTGAAATCCACAGTTCAATATTTTGTTCTAGCCTGTGTCCTTACTACAGGAAAGTTTATCCCTTTATTTTTATAAATTCCTTGTGACTTTTGTTTGCAGGGAAATACACCAAAATAGGCAAATAATGTCATAACAATGGTAGTTTTATTGGTAATAAAGTCAATAATATTGATTATGTATCACTTTCAACAATTAGAGAAAACAAAAGATTAACAAATTATAAATATTTTCAAATAATAACAAATCCATCAATATTTTTGTAGCAGGTGCCTATCAGAAAAAAAACTAAGAGTCCCCAGTCTTGCACTTTTGACAGTTTATAAAACCATGCCTAAAAAATTACATTGTAAAATCAACATAAAATATCAGAATGATTTTTTTATCTCATCAGAATTGATTTGCAAGTAACTTACTTGGAACGCAATATTGCCATTGGTGCTTGTATTTCTTCCATTTTATAATCTGTCACATTTTGTAGCCTTTCAGTCCAACATGTTAAGCCCACATCCACTCTACTTGCTGCTATGATAGCAGCTGCTAATTTTGATGGTGTGAAACACTGCATGTAGTGAACACCTGAAATTAATATAAAGCTATAAAAAAATAAGTAAGCTCAAAAATGAAAAACAATTTGAATTCATTTCTTTCAATTGATTAGATTGATTATAGCAATTAGTTATGAACAGTTGTGTGTTAAAATTATTCAGACTCAATTTTATAGGCTACTCTTAGATCTTCTAGTTACTTCACAATATTTATCATAATATTTAATTCTAACTCCAAAATATATTGATTTCATTATAAGTTCAAGTTATCTTGATGCCATTGTCAATTTGATAATGAAACTCATGTAAATTCATGATATAGGATATTTTTATGATTTTATTTGAATAATCCTCTTCTGAGTATCACCTGGTATCACATCACAACATCCCATCATTTGTAATTGAAGGGGCAAGTGGAAGAAATATACAAATATGAGTTAGTGAGAAAAATAGGTTTTAGTAAAGTTAGCTGACATTTTTACATGGAAGCTAGTTTAATAATTTGATTTATGCAGTTGTGAGGAATATTTTTAGGTTGTTTTTTTTATGATTCACCGCATTTTGCTATCATATCATTTTTTTATATACATATGATTCATGTTTACTTAACCCCTTCTTCCATGACATAACAGAATATTTCCAGAAAATTTTACTTGACCCCTTTTTCTTCTTGTCCCTTCAATTATTTCCTGGTCTGGTATATATTCCACTTTAAATCCGTATGTTATGGTAAAAAAGTGGTATTTTAAATCCCTAGGGTTTAAAGTACATTTTAAATCCATAGGTATTTACAATACCACTTTTTTCCTAAATCTGGATCATCATAGTTACTGAGGTCATTGATATGGTAATTATCAGCCCCTTCCATGACATTTCAGGAATAGAGCACTAACCATTTAGTGGCATTTGATTTTTTTCCTTATTTTCAACATTTTACCTAACCTGAAGTACATAAAATAGTACATACACCTCAGGACTAGTGTTTTTGAATTCCTTGACAAATTATAGCTCTCCTGTTGGTTAGGCTGTACACTTTTTGTCTGGGTATTTAAAATATCACTGTCCCTAGGAGTATAATGTACTATTCAAACTGTTCTCTCAGGGAGATTAAATTGCACATTCCTACAAGAACATGGATTAGGCACAAATGACACTACTCAATAGGAATTGTGTTCAGCTGAGAGTTTCTTGAATATTGATATGTGAAAGGAATTAAGTTTATTTGGAATGGTATACTCACTCCCGATTATTTGGTCTAGATAAGCTGTAATGCAGTCATGTAAGTTGTAAAAAAGTGTCCTCAGATTGTCCTTTTTGTCTCTCAAGTCGTCGAAGGATATCACCGATTGAATGTAGTAGTAGATGTAATGTGCTGTGGTGGGGAACATGATGTACCAGTGGAAAAACCTCAGCAACACTATCTCCAGGTTTTTGAATTCCCTGAGGGGATAGCGGTTGTTGTTGGCTGCATTGAGTTCCGCCATTTTGGGAATTGTTACATTGTTCTCTTCAAATTTGGCTGAAACAAAAAAGTCTAGATTCAAAGCTAGACCCCCTTTTTGTATGCATATTTTACAAGTCAGTCAGCTGTTTGTGTGAAAAAACAATGGAAAATACAAACTTGAACCCGAGCTTTATCCTTACCTGCAACAAGTAAACAAACATTGGCAACAAGTAAAACTCGTTCAGGTACTATGGAATGGTTATCCATAAAAATATCCAGAAGGTACACTGTTAGATGCAAACAGCAGTGGCTCAATTTCTTTTCTATGCATATTCTTTTGATATATTCCACTAGGTGATGTCTATAGGAAAACTGAAAATGAATATCACTATAAAAAAAAATGAATCCATGGACATAACATGATAATATAAATTTTTTATCATTTATATCTTATCCGGAAATCGTTATACCTGTGGAGATTGATGAAAAAACGGTATTCTATTTTTTTCACGTTCTTTTATAACTTTCTTGAAATTGTCTTCATATTCCTTTATGTCATCCCAAGCTTCTTTCTGTAACTATAAAATTATATGGTGTGGAGTACAATGAATAGTAATAAATCATTGATCATCACCATGAAATCATTGATGAAAAAACTACTTACGTAAAATACAGAATTTTTTGACATGAAATATCTCATATTTACGATTACCTACTGGACATGCACACGTTTTGTATTGCTGTGAAATTTTGCAGTAGAAAAAACTCGCTTCGTAGAATTCAAACAAAAAATGGAGCAAATAACATTTTTTGTTCTACAAAATATAGGGAGATACATGAAACATAGTATAAGTATTTGATTCCTATTGACATTTTTGAATTCAATGATGAAAATTGTGATTCCTAGCAAAAATGGTATGATAAGTTTCAATTATATTCATCAAGATAATAGCGGATCACTAAAGGTTGTGGTCATGCTTTTAGTTAGTTCAAAATAATAAATTCCATATAATTATATTACCATACAATACAATTGTGGATTCTGAAAATTTTGAAATATACAAGGTGATACAGTTTTTTTTTGAAAAATATGGAATAAATGGTTGATAGATCTTCGAGCATTATACAGGATGTTGCGAAATTCGACCGACAACGCTTGACAAGTGATAGCCACTGATAATCACTGAGGTAGGGACATTCAGTCTTCAAGTGTTCAGTTCTCGAGATACAGGGCGTTAAAGATCAGAAATAGAAATAGTTTTTTCGCAATATCTAAGGAATGATTGAATATTGCATTCAAATTCGGTATATGGTTTCATATTTGAATAGGTCATTTTTTGACCAGAAGGCCATTCCGGATATTTCATCCAGTGGTGCCCTACCGACGCGTGAACTGCATGAAATAGTCCATCAAATATATAGGATGCTGTATCAGTTTATCTTTTATTTTGAATATGTCATGTTGCTAGAGAAATATTAGAAAGATGATGATATTTATTATAAAATACATCCCAAGAAATACACACCTTCTTTCTTAACGTGATTATTTGGTGTTATATAATCTATTATCATCTTTAAGTTTCTCGAAGATATATCCCTAAATGAACTTCTATAGTATATAATATATGGTGTCCCACGTTGAAATAGCATAGAAGATTTCGGCATCCTAGTTCTAGTTGTGTGAAACTGGCTCAGCCAATGCTTTGTGTTTTTGAGAACCTATGATTACTCTACTGTCAATATTTGGTAAACATTCATTCCCGATAGCCCATTTTACGCAAATAGGATGACTTTAATTTCTCTCTCAAATATACTTGTACGCTTTTTTTTTTTTGAATACGACTGTACTTGAATTTCATTGTCCTATTTGAGTGAGAATGCATCACTGACATAAATAATATTTAGACCGCTATTGGTCATATCTCAGCAACCCAAAAATCTCATCCATATTGCTCGACTGAAAGCGCTTCTGCTCAGTGCGCAGTAATCAAATTGCCGTTCATGACAGCGAGTCATGTTCGAAAACATGAGCAAGAGTGAATAAGATATATGACAGGTCCTAAATGCACAGGATTCAGCTCCACCAGTCCGATCTCGTAACCTTAATTATGAAATTAGCGGTCCAGGTTGCAGTGACCTTTGCGCCCACAGAACCTGGGTCGGCCAGGGTCGATGTTGCTCTAGTTCGTCAATTAATTTTTTTGTTTTTAATGAAATCATAATAAATGGCTTACCAGATCAAACTACCTCAGGCTCGCCATGACTACTTTTATTTTTTCTGCTAAATCTGAAGCCCCAATAAACTATTCTCAACCACTCCAACACACCACACACCAAACGGAAAAACACCACAATGACTAATAACGAGCTTGCACTCGACAAAACAAGAGTTGATAACTGCTTTTTCTGATGTTCGAACAATTCCATCCTTGTTTTCTACATCTGTATTGTGATATTGTTACGAGTATGGTCCACCTTGAGGGATATAGACCACTAGATTATATTCGAGGGTAGCTCACATTTGGTAGGACTTACTAATAGGTGCTTCCACCATGTTATAACATAGGGTTGTTTTTCCTATATCGATTTATAAGGAGTTTTTTTTTTATCGCTTGGAGCGCACGAAAGGGAATTCCTATAATGTTCAAAGAACATCGTGCTTGATGGTTTGCGAGAGGTAATGTTTGAATAGGCACTACCAGTTTTGGGGGTAGCTGAACGTACGAGGCTATAATCAAACACAACAATATTTATTATTTATAGTAGTGAGTAGTAGTGAGGAAATATAAATTGAGAACAATGTATACAGGGTGGGTCACGGTCGATGGCACCTTAGACGTTTACGGAAAACGGGACATAAGATCATTCTGAAAATTTGGTTACTCAAGTAATTGCTCTTGATCTATCGATCTAAAATATTTTCAGCTCTGCGGCGTTGCCGCTTCTATCGAAAAGTAGCAACAACTTTGTTATTTTAAATGGAACACCCTGTATTTTATCGCATTTTCAGATTCTCTCTGAAGAGCTGATTTCATCGATGTATCACACTTGGGGTCTAGCGGAAATGATTACAGAGATATAGGGTGTGAAAAATCGACATTTTTCAACTTTAGGAATTTTTTTTGTCGAAACTATTCATTATTGGTCAAAACGGCTCACATGTCCCTATCCCAACTTTTGATCAACTATCTACTGACATTTAATTGAAACAAATACAGGGTGGTGCAGAATTCAGATTCTTGATCACCCGGTATATGTCCCAATTGAATATCAGTAGATAGTTAATCAAAAGTTGAGATAGGGACATGTAAGCCGTTTTGACCAATAATGAATAGTTTCGACAAAAAAAATTCCTTAAGTTGAAAAATGTCGATTTTTCACACCCTATATCTCTGTAATCATTTCCGCTAGACCCCAAGTGTGATATATCGATGAAATCAGCTCTTCAGAGAGAATCTTAAGATGCAATAAAATACAGGGTGTCCCATTTAAAATAACAAAGTTGTTGCTACTTTTCGATAGAAGCGGCAACGCCGCAGAGCTGAAAATATTTTAGATCGATAGATCAAGAGTGATTACTTGAGTAACCAAATTTTCAGAATGATCTTATGTCCCGTTCTCCGTAAACGTCTAAGGTGCCATCTACCGTGACCCACCCTGTATAATGATTAAAATGAAGACCTAATAACAACAACAAGTAGCTCCAACTGTAGCTCCAGACAGCACAGACTAACTTCGGAACCCTCACATCCAATGTTTATATACATACAACACTTCATTAGACTTGCACGTTTCTCATCAGAGTTCCTTGGTCATTGTTCAACGTCAACGGATGATAAGATTAATTTAATGTTTATAAAGCTCTCATGGTTCGTACCTCGGTTCGTACCTAATCACTAATAAACCGAATGTTCTACTTGTGACAATATACTGACTCCTGGTTCGTTCTGTATCTCTTGTATTTTAGTAAAGTGAAATGATTTTACCTTACAGTTAGATTAGATTAGATTTGGAATGGGGCCTTCGGGCTATCTGCCTCCACACTGCGACCTTTTCAGATCTATTGTGTCTGCCCTCAAAATCGATTAGAGTTCTTCGGCTAGCCCCGCCTTCTCTATGAGACTCCATAGGCTAGCTTTCAGATCTCCTGTGTATCTCTGGGCTCCTGGTTTTTCCTCACCCAGCGTAAGGAACCTTAGTCTTGACAAGCCCTCACAGTGGCAAAGTATGTGTACTGCTGTTTCTTCCTCTTCTTGACAGAACCTGCACAGCAGTTCTTCAGTCAGACCTATCGTACTCATGTGTTTGTTGAGCCTACAATACCCTGTGAGAAGTCCTACTAGTATTCTAGTTGAACTTCGTTTCTGGCTTAGTAGATATTCTGTGAATGTTGGCGATGGTTTTTTAATAAACTCTTTAGCCTGTCTCATTCCTGGCGAGTTGTTCCACCATTCTTGAGATTTGGTTTGCATCCATGATTTGATACTAGTCTTTTGTATAGCTTTCGCAATACCACAGAAGGGTTCTGGGCCATTAAGAGCTTTGTTTGCTCCTGCTCGGGCAAGTGAGTCTGCCTCTTCGTACCCTGTATGTGCTGGTACCCATGCTCGAGTCAATCTGTTCTGACTGCCCAGTGCATTTAGGGTTTCTAAGCAGTCCCATACTAGTTTTGAGTTAACTTGCGTAGAGTTGACTGCTTTGATTGCCGCCTGGATATCTGAATAGATTGCAATGGTTTTGCCTTTCAACTCTTGCCTTATCAATTCTATCACGCAATGATGTATTGCAATAATTTCTGCCTGAAACACCGTCGCGTATTTGCCTAAGCTCAGTGAGATTCTTGTCTTTGGCTTGGCCCCATAAATACCTTACAGTTGCAATCCGCATAGGGTTTTATTTTATTAATTTTCAATTACTAGTCAAAGAATTCAGTTGATTTTACGTTACATACTTTTTATTGGTAATAAAGATATATTTATTATGGAAGTGTATTTTTTTCATTCATTTTTCAAATTGATTTTTTTTCCCAATAAAAAAATATATCGGTCTGGTCTATCGGTTTTTGATATCGGCCGATACGATAATCGGCCAATGAGGCCGTTATCACCGATAGGCCGATATAAATATCGGTATCGGTCGATCCCTAGTGTCGAGTACATTTAGGAACTCTAGATACACTTGAAGTTCGGTTGCCTGCATACGACCTTCTTCCTCAGGGCATACAAGTCGGCGAAAGCCGCCCAAGCCTCCGGCTGGTTCGAAGAGCGCCTGCCCGCCCTGCGAGCCTACCCCAAGCAGCTGCTGCGGCTGGTGGTGGTGATCAAGAAGCGGGCCACCAACAGGGTGCACGTGCTGCTGAGCGAGCGCACGTCGTGGCACCTGCCCGCCTGCGAGGTGCACCCGGCCAAGAGCCTGCACTCGACGTTGCGCCGCTTCATGGTCGAGCTGTTCGGGGCTGAGGTGCCTGCGCACAGGCCCCAAGGATTGTTGTCGGTGAGTGAATAAGTGATTCGTCATTTTGAACAACGACAATCAGAGATCAAATAATTATTACAACAATGAATGCACTTAGGAAGTAGAAGATCGTTCCAAATTACGACAGTAAACATTCAGAATGGGCACTACACTGTTTTACCACTAACCAAACCGATTTTTTAACGCCTCGACACGTGTTTCGCTAACTATGTTATTAAAACAGTTTTAATCTTCTCCTGAAGATGCTATATGGTGAAAGAGCTTTGTAATAAATAGTAGTTTGAAAAACTATAATGAAACACGCTTTTATAGATAGCCAAACTCGAGGCCAAACTGAATAGAAGTAGAAAATTGATAGTATAGTTTGAAAAACAAGATAGATTGTCCAAGTAAAAAGAAAAGAAAATAAAAATAGTAGTTTGAAATACTGATGAAACACGATTTCATGGATATCCAAACTAAAAAGAAGTTCAAAACAAAATAATAAAAGTGTGTTGATGAATATTTACCTAAAAAATTTGTATAGAAGAAAGTGTGCCAGGTATCAGCATCAGCTATTGTAATAAATAGTAGTTTGAAAAACTAATGAAACACGTTTTTATAGATAGCCAAACTAAAAAGAAGTGAGTAGTAAATAAATGAAAGAATGATGAGATATAGAGTGCCGAACTAAAAAGAAGTAGAGAATAAGTAGAATTGTTTGAAAAACTAAAGAATCCCGTTTTCATGGATAGTCGAACTAAAAAGAAGTATAAATAAAATAATGGAAGTTCTTTGATAAATATTTATGTAAAAACATTTTTCTAGAAATAATGTTATGGCATAACGACGTTTGCCGGGTAGCTAGTGACTGTCAGTGTCACTGAAACAGGCCCATTGAATAATATAATTATTATTGTATCTCTATAAGATTATTTCTATATAGTATTGCATGACTCATAAGTGGAGATATTATTGCTTCCATTTTCTAGGTGGAACATGATCCCTCTACCGGGAAAGACGGACTTTGCTTGACCCTTCTCGTCGCTTTCAGATCGCCTCTAGAAGAAGTCCCAATTATTGGAAAGTGTGTTTGGCATGAAACTTCTAAAGATCTGGGCGACAAGATACTTCAAAGGGTGGCATCCAAAAATGCCTGTTTTCCATTGCATGTTATCAAATAAAATTATTGTTGATAATGTTGTTGCAAACAATAATTTGCTTTTTTGTACAAAACATTTTAAATAATATACTCGAATAGTTCACAAGTATTGTGAGAGTTTGGTTGATCAGGGATTCAATAACCTTGTACCATTTTTGTACAATTAAGCGAATCAGATGTTTGATATTGTTTTATCATAATTGAAATTAACATATTACGCTTCATATTCCCTCTTGATGGTTCAAGGTCAGTTCTTTACAAATACACTTTTTCTGATAAGTACCTTTACCTGATATTAAGTACCTATTAAAATATACTTTGGCCGGCAAAAATGTGAATTAAATGGAAAACTCAGTTCATCATTCTAGAGTTGAGTTTTTGCATATTATAGTGAAAGCAAATTGCTTTAATTATCCAGCATCATTCTTGCCAGTCACTGTATATCAGAATAACGATTTATTTCTATATTTGAAAATTTATACCATATCAACCATGGTTGGATTTCAATTATATTATTTATTATTATGTATTAATGAACTACTAACTGAAGTCAATTTGGTTGAGGTTTCCATTCCATCTAAATATATCAATACTGATTTATATTTTTCTATTGAAATTGTTGAAAGTATTTATTTGAAATATATTATTTTATTTATCTTTTCGTTTTTTTTTTCTCAATTTCACTAAAAAACTATTCTGTATAAAAGGAAAACCAATTATTATAATCTTCATTAGAATTATTGGATCTGTACTGGCATTACAATAATTGAAATTCTGATCAGTGGCGGCTCGTGACTTTCATGACAGAGGAGGCTGAATGATATGAGATTTATTGTGAAAAACAACTCTCTACTCACCCAAATCAATAGCTTTAATGACATTCTGTTTACCAGTTAACCTGAACTTGATACTTGGAGAGATGTGTTCCTGTGATTTGAGGTGTGTCTATCCAATCCGCGAGGAAAATTTTTCAAATCATTATATCCTAATCGCCCCCAACATGATGACTTATCGGTTGAAAATAATACGCAGTACCAACAAAATAGCTTATTCCTTACCTCAGATCCCGTCAACCAGATATATTTTTTATAATTATCAGAATTGAACGAACGATTTTGTTTGTTACCTGTTACAATCAGATTTTTTAATTCCGGTGTCGGACGTTTGTTTTTCACAATCAATTTATCTTCATAAGACAAAGCACTGAATGGGTTCACCAAAGAGTATTCCACTAAATCGCAATCGTTTAAAACACTGATTCTTCAGAAATTTATAGAGCCCCTAACCATTAACCTAACATAAACAATGCACTATGCACTAGCGCTGGATTGTCCGCAATTCGCGACACGACAAACACGTGCTATTCGGGCATTTGCATTGCGCGCGTGGGTTGCGCCGTGTGAAGGAGTCTAGCCTCCTATAGATGTTGCCAAGTTGAATATTTTACGCGTGATTTGCAGACTTCAAAGTGTGATGCGTGGGCAAGCACTGTTGTTGTCAAAAATATTTACCTAAAAACAGGAAATAAAATCAAAATCCATGTATTTTGGTGTCCTTTCATTTTTTTTATTTGTTCTAAAATTTGTTCTATCCGTCATTCGGTTGCCCCCTTACGAGCAACCCTCAAAAGTCTTCGAAAGTCTTGTGCGAGCAAGGAATGACGGGGGCCTTACCTTTTAACGTGTGATCCCAAACACTTTCTTGGGCCATCAGAAAAATTTCTGCAGTCGACGGGGATCGAACCCACGACCGGCAAGCGAATGCGAATTAGAATATAGACACTCTGTCCGCACGGCTACCTGGCCACTGGAACATTCAAGGAATATTCAAATGTGAATATTCTAGTGATATTCCAAAATGAATATACAGGGAATATTCCAGAATGAATATTCTGAAGTGAATATTCCTAGAATATTCCAGTTGGATAGTGCAGGGAATATTCAGGTATGAATATTCCAGGAATATTCCCAATTGAATATTCTGTTCCTGTATATTCATGGAATATTTCAATAATATTCCCATGTGTTTCAATGAAATTGTAGTATGTATGTATGTAATGAGTATTAAACATTGATTTTGAAATCTGTGGTGAAAGTCCATCGTACCTATTTCAAAGTGAAGTGGTTATGTTACCAGGGATCAAAAACAAAAAGTCGTCTCCACAATTTTGATAGTGATCAAAGTACTCAATCAGATCATCGTACATGTTAAGAGCCCATATGGAACTGGAAGTGTTCATGGTTCCCTTCTGAACAACGCAATTCAATAAATTGTAATGTACATTATTATCCAACTCGATTACTGGCCGAGTGGTTAAGGCGTTGATCTGACAGTCTGAAAGTCCCGAGTTCGAGCCCATCTTGGGTCAGCTTTTTTTTTTTTTTCTAATTATGAATATGTATTACGGAATATTCCCGGAATATTCATTTATTTATATTCCTGTATTATTCCAAGAATATTCCGAATATTATCTGAATATTCCTAGAATATTATAGGTACATTCTGAATATATAGGGAATATTATAGGTACATTCTGAATATATAGGGAATATTCCTTGTGTAATATTCCGGGAATATAAAAAATTTTCCCCACCAGCACATTCAGGGAATATTCCATAGTTGATATGTATATCCCTGGCATGTTCATGAATATTCGCAATATCCAAAAAGAATATTCTATGAATATTCATGGAATATCTGGTGCTTTCTGGGTCCGTTGCCTCCTCTGAGGAGCCGCCACTGATTCTGATGAATTTCTTTGTAAATATATCTCAAAACTAAATACTGTCATTGAATTCAATCGATTGTCAGTGACACATGTTTTGATTTTTAGGAATTTTGTGAAAATCATCTTTTTACATTAACAATGGTTTTACATCATTAAAAGAGGGTCATTTAAAAATAAAATGTTGACGAAACTAAAATATGAAATAGTTTATATTAACAGTCATGTTGATTATTGTACAAAAATATGGTAATAAAAATAAATAATTACAGTCATTTATCCATCAGTAGTTGAAATAATACCTGAACAAACATATTTTCCTTCTCTCAATAACAAGCCTACTATTTTTCAGCATAACTTCAACAGCATCAACTTGAAACTAAAATATAAATCTATTTACAAAAGAACATGAACATTCTCAAACAGTGATGGAGGAAGGGCTTCTTTCAATGCCAATAAATTTTTCAGCTAGATACAAATTACTATACAGGGCGATTGACCATAAACTCACATGGTCATGTTGGATTAAATTTAGAAATAAATAAAATAAAAAACCAGGTGATTCAGAAAAGCAATAGTTTCCAGAGTATTGAGGGCATGAGATTCAAACTTGTCAGGTTATTGTTAAAACAATTGGAACAATTTTGGTTTGGTTGGTTTTAGTGACAACAACCCTAACTTTGTAATCTCAAATGCCTTTTTTTGTATCTAGAGTGCAATCCAACGAATCCAATAAACGTGACTTATGAGTGAAAAGTATTAGAAACCATTTTTTCTGCATGAAAAATACAGATAACAAAATATGAAAATTATTGGTTGAAAAACCATTATATAAATGATATGAAAACTGCTCATCAATTGAGTTCTTTTCTATCTTGAACGGAAGAGAGGAAAGTTCTCTTCCATCTTTCTCTTCAATGATACCAACGTAGCTGCAGTGAAATATAGAGAGGTCCGATAAATCTGTCCTTGTCTAACATCTAGTTTGTGCCACTGAACTATCTTTGAATTCAGCAGAGTCAAATTTAACGATATCAACAAATGATATCAAAATAAGTATGATATAATTCGAAATTTCATTTAAAAAATTCGAAAGGTTATCAGTCAATGACATTTATGACATAGACACATCATTATAACATCGAAAATAGTTCAGTTGCGCAGAGTAGACGTGAGACAAGGAAAGATTTATCGGATCTCTCTATATTTCAATGTGGCCATGCACGTTGGTAGCACTGAAGAGAAAGATGGAAGAGGAGAGAACTTTCATCTCTCTCTCGTTCTAGGTAGTAAAGAGCTCAATTATCAATAGACGTCATTTAATTGGCTAAACTATGTGCTTCATACTCAGATTCTAAAAATGTATTATTATATACAGGATCTTCCACCTGAAATTCCACTGTTGGCTTTGTTTCTGGTGAAACTGGAAGTGGTGGGAATGTTGAGGAAAAATAACCCTACCAAGTTTGACTCTTACTCTGGAAACTTTCAAAATCAAAGCTGAAATATTGATCAGTGTGTCCAACCAATTCACCCTGTATGTGCATAATATATTGGAATCAGGAAGAAAATAATCTGCAAAATGAGATTTTTTAAGTCAAAAACAGAATGAAATTATTATGGACAATAAAAAATTAAATAATATCACCCAGTGTGTCAATTTGAAAACTAATAGTGAAAAAGAAACCAAGAAGTGACATTCCTACTAACTAGAGTCCATGAGCAATTTGAGTTGCATTTTGTAATTCTCCGCCTCCTGCTCTTTCTTTTTCAGCTTTATCTTGTACTCTTCTATGGTCTTTCGAGCTTCCAGAAGTTGTCTTATGATCTGATCTACATCAGATCGGCTGAATTTATCAGTACTATTCATCACAATCTGTGACTTTATCTGTGGCTGCATATGAACCTTAGAAAGGTGAAAGAGTTCCATTAATCATATAGGGTGATTTATGCAGGCAGCACATTGAGAGTTTACCAACTTGCAGTTGGATTGAAAACTTGGAAATTGGTATACTGTTATAATCGACCATTTCAAGTGGAATAATAGATTGGTAAGATCATAACAAAAAAATTAACCGATTTCATTGGGGAAGTTTCCTTCCGATGAATTTTCATAAAATAAGTTTGGTACTATCCAGTTTTATGTCCACGCTGTACAAAATGGCGACCGATAAAGTCCAAGTCGTTTTCATTTTCAAATTAATTTCTAATTTTCGGGACGGCAAAAACTGACGTACATTCTGAATCTAGTCTGAAAATAGCTGATGGTGAAGAATATAGCTAGCGAATAGCTAACAAATGAAAAACGAATGAAAAAAATAGAAGAAGTAAAACTGGTAAACAAAAACATACATAACCACAAATGCACTCGGAGCAGGAATGCAGAGGGTAGTTGGCTTCATTCTGACGGGTTATGGTTTTGATATTTAAGCATTGAAATATCTCGAGTAGAGCTCGATCCTAAACGAAAATATCATTGAATCAATGAATCACTATCGGCTTCATTCAATGATACTATCCTTCCCAATTTAGTGTCATCGGTCAGAACAGAATGAAGCCGACACCCATGTCTCCCTCCTCTTGTTGTGCCTGGCAGTATTTTGAGTGGTGTGGACAGACTCGAAGTATTAGGCGCTGTTGCAAGATATAATTTGCAACTTTCTTAGAAAATAGATCCGTTTCATTAAGGAACGAATTCATTAGCAAAAAATGACTGACAAGTTATGAATAACATATTGTAATATAACGATAGTGAAAAATTATGGATACTATCGCAAGATATCATAATTTATCTTTATTAGTAAACAACTTCATTCAGCCAATGAGAGATATATGGGGATTATTCATAATTCTTGACAAACTAGGATTGAAGAACCTATTATATCCCATTGCTGTTATGATATAGTTATCATGCATTCAAAGAACAATTTCGTTTTCACATCAAAGATTACATGGGACTGCTTTGAAACACTCATGCAACTGGGAAAGGGCAACAGAGTCACACTTATGTGGGTTCCAGGGCATGAAGGAATCAAAGGAAATGAGGCAGCTGATCGCCTTGCAAAAAAAAGGTGCAGCATCTGCACTTTTTGGTCCTGAGCCTTTTCGTGGGATAAGCAAATGTCACCTAAAGGGAGAACTCGGGAAATGGGAAGAAATTGAAAAGTCCTCCTACTGGAGAGCAACTCCAGGTCAACGACAAGGGAGAAGGTTCATCAACCATTCGCAGAACCGAGCCAAAGAGCTACCACCTCAAAAAGATGGGCCTGGCGGAGACTGACATTTGCCGCTTTTGTAACAATGCGACCGAAACCGCGGAACACATACTTTGCTCATGTGAAGTATTAGTCCGCCAAAGGCTGAACCACCTAGAACAGGTCTATCTCACCCCTGCTGAAGTGGAAATTCAACCGTCAGGAAAATCGTAGGCTTCATCAGAAGTCTAGGGTTAGAGGACCAAAACTAGATAGGGGTAATCACAATAGATCTTCTAGGTTGCAGTGATCGAGAGGTCTCCCAGCCTATACGACCCATTTACAATCTACAAGAACAATTTCCGGAAGTCTAGACATATCGATGATGTCGGCAACGTCGTACTGGCACAGGGAATCGTATTTTAACTCTGTGTGAATGTGGATGGTCAGAAAGTACGTCATAGGAATGGTGGAGGAGCCAAGTTCCTCTTTTATTCATTATTTTCTGAATTGAAATTTGATCTAACTGAGACTTTGGGGCGTAGTCATAAAAAGCGGGATTTTGAATTTTTCTTGAGATTTTGAAAATATGAATTGGGGGGTTTTTGGGGATGAAGTTATTTAAAATAAGCCAATATCCTTTTTCCGAATGATGGCCTTATTTGTACCTTGTACCCCTCAACATTGCACGCCAATGGTGAATGAAACTGTGGTAAATACTTTATTGTTCTAACATACAATCACCACTAAAATTTCAAGAGAATAGCATTACTAATAACTGAGATATCAGGGTGTATTCATGAAAACCAGAAAAAACTAATCTTATGGAAAGTGACATTTTGTAACCTGTCAAGAGAAATGTCAAACTCATTTCCCGTCACATCAGTTCGTGTCATTGACTGCAAATGGAAAATCGAACTTACCGGCGCCACTGTTGGTATAGGAATAGTTTTGTTCTTCTTCATAACCACCCTCTTCAGCTGGCCCTTTGCTGGTATCTTCCATTGCCTGAGGTCGTTCCTGCTTTGCGTGATGGCCAAAAATTGTTCGGGCGTCAAAGTCACTATTTTCTTTTCCATTCTAATGGTCGACGGTTGTTCCAGAGGCTGAGATTGCTGATGCACGAACGTTTGCTCTGATTGTTTGACGGAATTCAGAACTTCTTTACCTACATCTGAGAAAAAATTGAGGGTCGTAAAATAGTACATTATACATCATGGAACAGAAATGCAAGATTTTGTCCAAGGTGCGATTTGTAGCTTGAGGGCGAAGCCCGAGAGATACAAAGCATCGGGGGGAAAAATTCTGTCCTGAGGTGTATGTACTATTTTTTACGCTGGCGAAAACTCAAAAATTAAGAATAAGAATTTGGCCAGTGTTTTTTCAAAATTAGTAGTAGTATAGTTTGTGGAATTCGTATCTTGACAACCCATGGTGACAGCAAATATCAAACTGGAATTTATGAAAACAGCTTTGAAAATAGTTAACGGTTATGGACTTATGGAACAAGAGATCGAGGGAAAACGACAAGAAACTATTGATACTGCTTCTGCAGTGATTCTTAGCTTACTACCAGTGATCTGTGGGTGCCTGGACACCAGGGGGTGGAGGGTAACGAGAAAGCCGAAATCCTCGCCAAACAGGGAACCGAATCTGTGTTCATAGGACCAGAACCATATTTTGGGGTCACCGCAAGTGCGGCAAAAACAACTATCTCGGGCTGGGCGGAGGGAAAAACACTCACGTACTGGTCTGAATTACCAGGATTAACCCATTCGAAGGCGTTCCTGCCTAAACCACCGGAAAAAATCACCAGGCAGATCCTAGAATGGAGCAGGGGTAACCTGCGAATTCTGACTGGACTGCTTACGGGACACTGTCGTCTAAGATACCACCTGGGAAGGATGGGTCTGAACCAACAAACAGACTGTCGGTTCTGTTGTGTGGAAGACGAAATGGCGGAACACATATTATGTTCATGCTCTAGCTTAGAACGACTAAGGTTTTGGCTTTACCAATTTAGAACCTATCGATTTCAGACAAATCTCACCCAATTCATGAACTTTGTAAAAACATGTGGATTATACGGTGAACTGTAACCTCTAGGGGTGAGCCACAATAGACCCATCTGGGGTCGCAGTGGAGGGGAGGTATTCGCCCCACTCACATGGAACCTAACCTAACCTAGTATTGTTGGATTTGTAATCATAATCACTAACCCATTATTTATGGAATAAATAATTATATATAGGGTGTTCCAGTTTACAATCGATCTACAACAACACTTTCCACTGATGAAATATTAATTATCATCAACTCCTGATCAATTGAACTGCAACAAGCACAATTTTACACTAAATTCAACATTGAATTAATATTCTAACAAAAACTGACGCATATATTCGGATGCGGCATTCTTAATTTTGAAGATAAATCCATTGGATATTGATTGAAACATATAAATATGAGATAAAAAATATAGCTATAGGATTATAATTACAAAACTCGTCCGCCATATTGGTTCCGCCATCTTGATTTTCCAAATCCCGCCCGAATTTTCAAATTCTGACGAAAGACTGAACAAATAAAATAAGGTCGCCCCATATTTTGAAAGTTTTATATTTCCACTCACACCAAACATTGAATACAGGGTGACATTCTGAAAACTTAATATAAGAAATAAAAAGAACAGGTCGATTTTATTTTTAAGGGGGACATTATTTGAAATGATTAGTTTTATCCCTAGATGTTATCCCACTGAACTATAACAGGGTTATATTTCAGTGTGTTATCCTCAGAACCTCATATGAAGGGGGTCAAGATTCACATCATTTTGAAGGGTGCTCAAATCTCTTTTCAACAATACCCTATTTTCTCATTTTTTGCTGAGCAGTTTCCGTAAAATCTCATTCTAAACTTACAGAAGTAATTAGAACATGCCTGCACTAAGATGTATGGTTTTCAGGTTAGAATTATAATGTATTGACTCTCCTTTCAGTCCAAATGGTAGAAAGATTTTGAACGCATCTCGGTGCAGGCATGTTCCGATTACTTCTGTGAGTTTAGAATGGCATGACCCCCTTCTCATATAAGGTTTGTATTCACCCAATGTCAGTGTCATTTCATTCAAATTACTTGGAAAATTGCATAGCAATAAACTTTTCCTGCCTAGACAGAGAAAGTACACCATTCCTGCCTGGAGAAAAACCGTTAAACACATTCACATGAATTCAAGCCAAAAGGCATTGAAAAAATATAAGAGGAAGTTGAACTTTGGGACATTGTCATTCTGATATTTTTGGGTTGTTATAAACAGAAGAAAAATTAATGAATCAAATCTGAATTATGCCATACCTGTAAGTACAACAGAATGTCCACTTTCCATAACACTATTTAGAATATTATTATTATCACATTCTTTGTTCTGCAACATGATACCATGTTCATGGAGCAATTTCAAAGAATCTGTCAAGTTAGAATGGTCAACGGTTACATTTTGTATCAGACTTTCATTTGCTTTCTGGATTGTTTCTTGACTCTCATCATCTTCTATGTCACCTTAAAAATTATATATACATATAGGTACCTTTTATCTATCATTTTACTAAAGGACAAAATGCAATTTTTTAAAAGTCTAAATTTAATGGAACTTACAGTGTGTATTTTCATTGTTGATAGATTCTATTGTATCATCATCATCAATAACAATAGGTCCTTCTGTAAAGAATCAGATATTTATTACAAAAAAAAATAGAAATTGGTTTAGTTTAGCCATTTATTTGTTATTTACATATCAAAAGTTTGAAACAAAGTTTTCACAATAAAAAATTGAAATCACTGATTTCTTTAAATATTGTGAATCACTTTTGAATAGACAATGCAATTTGACAAGATTTTACATTTATTCTTCAGGTGTAACACTCAAGATACATTTTTCTTGAAGTGTGGTCATATTAGATTTTGGCTTCACATTAAATCTAACAATATCATTGTATTCTTTGAGTTTTATATGGTTTTATTTATTATGTGAGATACAATTTTGCTAAGAATTTTATTATAATTCTCTTAATATTCATATCCTCCCTTTAAATAGTATATTTTATAATTTTGGAAATACTGATGAGAACATAATTATGTAGAAAATATTTCCTAACTGAATTTGTTTCCTGGAGTTACACCTGATATGAATATTATCAAAATATATTTTTCATCAATATATCACAATGAATAACTGAGAAAAAAACAATCAACATGTGGCTGAGGCAAAAACCTGAGAAAGAAAAATACAGTATGCTACTCAAATTACTCATGGATTCTATTTACTAGAAGCTAGACTTCACCAAAAATTTATAAATTTCTGAAAATTTGAAATATACCATTTTTGTACATGGTTGGATCCCACAAATCTGCATTTCCCTGAATACAAATAAATTCATGTTCAAAAGAAGATTAATTGTTGATACTTTTCTCCATATTTTGAAGTACCTATCTAAGTATGTGAGTACCTGTATCAATAATAATGTAAAGCTAGAAAAAGCAATATGATCAAATTGAGGATCACATCAAAAATATGAAAATGAGCTAAAAAGCAGCTATACTCACCCATTTTATAAGACCTAATAACAGAAGAATCAATAGGATCATCTAATTCCATATCATCATTTAAGACTTGCATACCACCAGAATTATTCATATCATCTTCAGCAGCTAATTGTATGACCAAATTTTGAGTAGCAGCTTCTGTATTTTCAATATTACTATCTGTTATGAAAGTTTCAATGTCAGTCCTATGAATTTGTTGGGCTATATCAGCTGGCAACAAATCAAATTTGTTGACTTTGTTGATGGAAGCTCCATGTCTTATGAGGTGTGCTACAATTTCTAAGTGACCATTTTGAACAGCCCAATGGAGAGGTGTCATACCCAACTACAATAGGCATAATACAATTTTTCACAATAAGATTATCATTCTGTTCTGCACTAACCAGGTCTTTGCTATCTATGTCAGCTCCATGTTTTAGTAGTGTTTCAACTATGTCCAAGTGTCCCTCATATGCTGCCATATGCAAAGGTGTCCTATCAACTTTGGTACGAGCATCTTTAGATATTCCAGCTCTCAGTAGTATTTCTGTGATTTCTAGGTGGTTATTCTGAGCAGCTAAATGCAGTGGACTAGTACCTAACTATGTATCAACACATAGAATAATGGTAAGTAAAATCTATTTAAAGCATATGATTACCTACCCAGTCAGCTGTGAAGGGGGCCCCTTTGACCAATAAATGTTTGATATTGTCTACATCTCCCTCTGCTGATGCTTTCAATAGTTGTTTTCCTAACTCATTGACAGGAACACTTTCCCTGACCAATCGACCTTCCCAGTCAATCTGAAATTAATAACAATAACAGTATGGCTGAGAGGCACACAATGAAGTGTGTTCTTTACTGGTATCAGGTCGCCTCTTCCATTCAGTGATAAGGGGGCATTATCATTAGTGGATACACTAGAAATTATGTATTTTGTGCGTTGATGCCTTTGAACGGGTTGGCCATCCTCCAGGACACCGCCAAATTTTATCATGTCCTAAAAATATCATAGTAAATAATAAAAATATCTATTTTTCGGAGTATGAAATAGTGAGGTTAGGTAGCTCGTTGAAATATTTTTGTTTTTGAATTTTCGGGCACTGGAAACAGGAAAATGCTGCTCCATCTTGGAATCACGACCAACGGGTTTCCTGTTCCTGTGGCTAACGGAAGTGAGTAGCCATTTATATCGATTTTCGCTAATAAACACTGAGTTACTTACTTTTATTCACAGTTTATCCTATAAAATCCTTTTTGCAATAAGTTTATTCACATAAATACAATGAAAACTCCTTCCAAGACGAAAGTAAACAACATGACAACGCCGTTTCTTCGTGCCGCCATCTGTCGGCGTGTTATGAAATTAAATTTGGTACGAATGCTGGCGGGACATTTGAAATGAGGTTAAAACTGAATGTGGCATTTTCATTTCGAAAATGCTCCAATATT